>CM026560.1:2500-2402500 GCA_015143295.1 Tetracentron sinense | reverse complement strand
GCCAATACAAGAGGGTGAGAAGAAGTTGTTAAGACAACAAATCCCGCGGTTCTTAAGTTGGACAGAAGAAATGTTCAATTTAAGGGAAAAGTACCTCATGGAACCTAAAGAGCTGGTGTTATACCTTCATCCTACTGTTAAAGAAAAACAATTGAGGGAAGTGAAGCGATTATTGAAAAGACTTCCTAAGGATGGGGCTGAGAATTCGGTTAAGGAGGTGATTCTCGTCACATTAGTATTGCTGTTATCATCATTAATTGTATGTGTGATTTGAATTTGAAATGTTATTGCAGATCGTCCCTTCTCATGTGTCTACAAATGTGGACGAAAAAACCCTTGGGGATGAGCACCCATTGTTGGTGTCTTCTGAAGGGTTGCCTAATTTAGCTTCCGGAGTTAGAGATGAGCATTTGCATGTGTGCACTTCACCTCCATTTTAGTTGATGCACCTTACTAAACTTCAAGAATCTTAATTGATGTCTTATGGAACTATAACTAATTTGATAATTTTCCACTTGGGATTAGCATAATGACATGACAGAACTCTTATCAAAAGCGTTGGAGCAAATCTCAGACTTGCAACGCATTGTTGGTGAGCAAGCAGCTTGGCGTGTTGAAGTAGAGAAAGAACTTACACGGAGGGAGCTGCACGATACCCAAATGTCATTTGTTATTGAGGATCTTCGCCAGAAGATTGCTACACAGGACACTATTATTGAGACCCTCCGAGAGCAGCTAGCTAAGAAAGAAAACTCAACTCAAAATGAGTTCAACAAAAGATCTCTACAGGACTCGATATATGTTTCTGAAAGTCCTTTCAAACGAAGTATGTAAATGTATAGTTAATTTTATTTTTATATTGATGTGCTAAAATCCAATTTTGAGTACTAAGATTTGTTGCGTGTTCCTGTTAGGTGCCGTCCATCCTTTGATATCTGACTCAAAGGAGATGAACAAGTTAGGTAGCACAGTGGCAAAACGAGTTGCAATTAATAGTCGGGTTAAGAGTAGACCCCATAAAACAGAGTGTTATAAATCATATGCGGAGAAGTTACCGACCCAGCAGAGGATGAAGCTGCGAAAGGTGATTTCTACCCTTGCTCGAGACCCAACACGGCCTTCCCTTTTTCCGAGCTTGACTGCTTCTCAAAAAGCTGCAGTTGATGATGCTCAACGTTGTGATGGTATTCGTAGTATGAGGTAAGCTACTAATTTGATTATTGTCTTAAACCATTATACACGTATGGATATAATCTATTGATTATTGTGTTAAAAAATGCAGTGATATCGTGCTATGCATAGACGAGGCATTTGTCTACATTGCCTTTAAGACATTAGAGCCCGGTGGCCTGTTGGATGATATGGTGAGTCTATCAACAATGCATGTTAAATAATTATAACTCTGGTCGTAACATAAGACGAAAATGATAACCCATTATCTTTATTTTGTAGGTTATTGATGCATATATGCGCATACTTGACAACCAACAGCGTCAATGGGGACCTCCACATCAGAAGAGAACCTATTATGGGTCCTCCCATCTACACCAATTCATGAGAAAATGTGTGATGGAGCGGAAGTTTTCTTCTGGGGTCCCTGTTCACACAAACTCCGCTGGCTTTGACATCTATGAGAGTGATAGGGTACACCTTATTTTTCTTCGCATGTTTAAGAAATTTACAATTTATTTTACATTAAAAATGGAATCAATTGTAATATTTCTGCATTCGTATTCTATAGGTCTTTATACCCGTAAATCGGAGTGGGGTCCATTGGTATTTGGTAGAGGTTGACCTCCTTCGTAGGAAGGTTACAATACTTGATTCAATGAGACCACGCCGGACTGAAAAAATTGCACTAGAAATACGCACATTTGTAAGTAACAAAAATAAACATATAATTTTATTCAGTGATGTTATATAACCTTCATCATTCATTGATTTTTCAGTTGGCGGGATTAGAATATGTATTTGAAGGGAAACAATTGGAAGGTGGCCATTCTTATAATTTTAGAGAATGGGATTGTGAATACGAGAAGAGCGTACCACAACAACAAAACTCGTGATAAATCCCCTCAATGAGTCTTTTTATATCTAAGTATTTGTTTAAATCATTTTGGGGTCATCGTTATAATGTTGGCATTTTACAGTACGGATTGCGGGATATTTATGATCGGCTACATCGAGTACTGGAATGGACAGCCTAACAGTATCTCATTCCGTCAAGTATGACTTCATGTTTAACGGGTGTTACATACACGCTGATTTTTCTGTTATTAATTAATGATAAATTTGTATTCGCAAGCAGGGAGATATTGAAGCCTACAGGGATAAGATAGCTGTGTCTCTATTGCTATCTCCACTAAATCGAGTAAGAATGTTGTTATTTATTGAGGATCATCTATGAGATTTACTTGCTATATCCACCAAACATGTTTGGTGTTTTTGTAGGAATGTCCGCGATAGGGGTACCATTGTTGTTGGTGATATTTTTTCCTTTCATTCACCTCACTTCAACTTCAAGGTGAGAGCAGCCGTTGAATATTGTTGGTTGGAAATAGGAGTGTCCTAGTTTTGTATATACCAAGCATGAGGAGTGAGCCATTATTGCATGCATGTAGATTAGAGGAATTGTCTTTGACATTAAGGTGATGACGGATGGGAATTGTTTGTTGGATTGTGATACTATTCGAAATTGTAGATTTGTCATCCTTGGGTTATCATACTAATTCAAATAATAGATTTTTCATCTTTGGGTTGTGATACTATTTTAAATTGCTTGTTGCATCACTTATTTGCAAACAATATCAAAATGCTTATTCATATTGGTGTGTTTGAATTGTGACTCAGAAAGAAGAAGACTCGTCATCCAGGTGTTTTGCTTGGAATGGTGGTTCGGGAGCAAAGGTGCAATGGAGGAAAACATAAGCAGCATGGAGAGAGAATGGGCATTGTAATGGTAGATAGGGGGTGACATGTTGTATAAAATTTTTGGGGAAAGGCTTTGTAACGGTGTCAGCCCTTGTAAAATTTGAATTGTTCAAGGATTCAATAGAGTTGTCTTGTATATGATTTTTATAGTTGACATTTATATGAAATTTTCTATTTTGCAAGTGCCAGTCTCAACCAAATGTTCATAATTATATAAATATATCATGCAATCTTGTTAAAGTCACAAAGAATGACATTGTAAGCATGCGCCAATGTTCCTTGGGGGGTATCCTGAAAGGAAAAACATATCACTAGCTGAATCTGGGAAAATTAGTAATTCTGTGTATTCTCGCTCGTGCAGGTATAAATCACGCTCGAACAGATGGGATATAACTTCGCAACTGGTATTTGAGTCACAACAAAACCATGCTCGCTCGAGCGACCATAAATCTTGCTCGAGAGAAAAATGACACAAAAATACGACATGATGTATGAGTAAAAACCGATTTAAACTTGCTCGATCGAGTATCAAGAAAAATTGGATTTTGGACTCCTAGGTGCAACTTCGGTGTATTTTCGAAGGCCGAATAGGCTAGTTGTAGTTACACCTCAGTTGCACCGTCTTCAACAGAGTTGCACTCAAGGTTTTTTTCACTCATTTGATGCATTTAAGCCTTTCATAAAAAAAAATAGGGTCGTATTTATGGGAAATCTGAATTTGGAGTCTAAGGACCAACTTGGGTGTGTTTACGAGGGCTTAGGGACCGAATGGAGTTGCATGTCAACTTGGGTGTGTTTACGAGGCCTTAGGGCTAGTTCGAGTTGCACCCTCCTCAATGGAGTTGCACCCAAGGTTTTTTCCGCTCATTTGGATGTATTTAAGCCTTTCATCAAAAAAAATGGGGTCATCTTTAAGGAAAATCCAAGTTTGGACCCTTAATGTCAACTTGGGTGTGTTTACGAGGCCTTAGGGCTAGTTCGAGTTGCACCTCAGTTGCACCATCCTCAATGGAGTTGCACCCAAGGTTTTTTCCGCTCATTTGGATGCATTTAAGTCTTTCATAAAAAAAAATGGGGTCATCTTTAAGGAAAATCCGAGTTTGGACCCTTAATGTCAACTTGGGTGTGTTTACGAGGCCTTAGGGCTAGTTCGGGTTGCACCTCAGTTGCACCCTCCTCAATGGAGTTGCACCCAAGGTTTTTTCCGCTCATTTGGATGCATTTAAGTCTTTCATAAAAAAAAATGGGGTCATCTTTAAGGAAGATCCGAGTTTGGACCCTTAATGTCAACTTGGGTGTGTTTACGAGGCCTTAGGGCTAGTTTGAGTTGCACCTCAGTTGCACCCTCCTCAATGGAGTTGCACCCAAGGTTTTTTCCGCTCATTTGGATGCATTTAAGCAATTCATAAAAAAAAATGGGGTCATCTTTAAGGAAAATCTGAGTTTGGACCCTTAATGTCAACTTGGGTGTGTTTACGAGGCCTTAGGGCTAGTTCGAGTTGCACCCTCCTCAATGGAGTTGCACCCAAGGTTTTTTCCGCTCATTTGGATGCATTTAAGCCTTTCATAAAAAAAAATGGGGTCATCTTTAAGGAAAATCCGAGTTTGGACCCTTAATGTCAACTTGGGTGTGTTTACGAGGCCTTAGGGCTAGTTCGAGTTGCACCTCAGTTGCACCCTCCTCAATGGAGTTGCACCCAAGGTTTTTTCCGCTCATTTGGATGCATTTAAGCCTTTCATAAAAAAAAATGGGGTCATCTTTAAGGAAAATCCGAGTTTGGACCCTTAATGTCAACTTGGGTGTGTTTACGAGGCCTTAGGGCTAGTTCGAGTTGCACCTCAGTTGCACCCTCCTCAATGGAGTTGTACCCAAGGTTTTTTCCGCTCATTTGGATGCATTTAATCATTTCATAAAAAAAAATGGGGTCATCTTTAAGGAAAATCCGAGTTTGGACCCTTAATGTCAACTTGGGTGTGTTTACGAGGCCTTAGGGCTAGTTCGAGTTGCACCCTCCTCAATGGAGTTGCACCCAAGGTTTTTTTCCGCTCATTTGGATGCATTTAAGCCTTTCATAAAAAAAATGGGGTCATCTTTAAGGAAAATCCGAGTTTGGACCCTTAATGTCAACTTGGGTGTGTTTACGAGGCCTTAGGGCTAGTTCGAGTTGCACCTCAGTTGCACCCTCCTCAATGGAGTTGCACCCAAGGTTTTTTCCGCTCATTTGGATGCATTTAAGCCTTTCATAAAAAAAAATGGGGTCATCTTTAAGGAAAATCCGAGTTTGGACCCTTAATGTCAACTTGGGTGTGTTTACGAGGCCTTAGGGCTAGTTCGAGTTGCACCTCAGTTGCACCCTCCTCAATGGAGTTGTACCCAAGGTTTTTTCCACTCATTTGGATGCATTTAATCATTTCATAAAAAAAAATGGGGTCATCTTTAAGGAAAATCCGAGTTTGGACCCTTAATGTCAACTTGGATGTGTTTACGAGGCCTTAGGGCTAGTTCGAGTTGCACCCTCCTCAATGGAGTTGCACCCAAGGTTTTTTCCGCTCATTTGGATGCATTTAAGCCTTTCATAAAAAAAAATGGGGTCATCTTTAAGGAAAATCCGAGTTTGGACCCTTAATGTCAACTTGGGTGTGTTTACGAGGCCTTAGGGCTAGTTCGAGTTGCACCTCAGTTGCACCCTCCTCAATGGAGTTGCACCCAAGGTTTTTTCCACTCATTTGGATGCATTTAAGCCTTTCATAAAAAAAAATGGGGTCATCTTTAAGGAAAATCCGAGTTTGGACCCTTAATGTCAACTTGGGTGTGTTTACGAGGCCTTAGGGCTAGTTCGAGTTGCACCTCAGTTGCACCCTCCTCAATGGAGTTGCACCCAAGGTTTTTTCCGCTCATTTGGATGCATTTAAGCCTTTCATAAAAAAAATGGGGTCATCTTTAAGGAAAATCCGAGTTTGGACCCTTAATGTCAACTTGGGTGTGTTTACGAGGCCTTAGGGCTAGTTCGAGTTGCACCTCAGTTGCACCCTCCTCAATGAAGTTGCACCCAAGGTTTTTTTCGCTCATTGGGATACATTTAGCCAAATTCGAGTCCCACCCTCCAGTTCTAATATTAAAAAAAATAAATAAATTTCGGGGTTACGATCGATCGTAGCACACCGACGAACGATCGTAAAATCACAGTAATGAGGCAAACTCTCTTTTCATTTTACGATCGATCGTAGAACACCTACGAACGATCGTAAAATCACAGAAAAGAGGCAAACCCTCTGTTCCGTTTACGATCGATCTTAGAATATCTACGAACGATCGTAGAATCACAGTAAAGAGACAAACTTTCTGTTTATATTACGATCGATCATATAACACCTACGAACGATCGTAGAACACCTACGAACGATTGGAGAGTCGCTTTGATTTGGCTAAATACATGGTTCCATTTACGATCGATCGTACGGTATTATACGATCGATCGTAAAAGTGTGGTCGATTTTTTGGGTGGGTTCCAAGTATCCCACCCTCCAATTTTCATATTCAAAAAATTAATAATAATCGGGGTTACGATCGATCGTAACACACCTACGAATGATCGTAAAATCACAGAAAAGAGGTAAACTATCTGTTCCGTTTACGATCGATCGTAGAATATCTACGAACGAGCGTAGAATCACAGTAAAGAGGCAAACTTTCTGTTTATATTACGATCGATCGTATAACACCTACGAACGATCGTAGAACACCTACGAACAATCGTAGAATAAATACGAACGATCGTAGAGTCCATTTCATTTGGCCAAATACATGGTTCCATTTACGATCGTTCGTACGGTAATCTACGATCGGTCGTAGACTCGCGATTCTGATTCTTTTACAGTTCGGATTTCCCCCATGGGGTCATCCTCTACCTCTCCACTCTCCACTCTTCACCTGCCTTCTCCTCTTCTCTTCTCTCCCTCCAATATCTATCGGAGGCCGTGTTCCCCCTTGGATCATCCGTTGCAACCCCCCATCGTCCTTGTAAGTTTCCTCTCTTTCTTGTTTACGGTTCTCGGCTGATCTCCCGACCCCCTCGCACAATTTTTTCTTCTTGGATTTGGGTGGGGTTGTCCCTCTTTATTAGTGTAGATTCTCACCTGCCCTCCACGTTGGATGATTTTTTTGCACCACTTTTGCGTGATCGTGCACACACCCTGTCTGTTTGCTGTTTTGCCTCCCTCACTTTTTGTTTACAAATGGGTCTCAAACGTGCACGTCGAGCCCGAATCATGCCCCCATCTCCCCACCATCTCCTCAATCTTCCCCCCAACCCCCATCACCGCAGGCCCCACCTCCTAAATCTCCAGTCTGGCATGCCATCCCAGAGCTCTACCTCTTCGATTATCAAGTTGGGCGGATGGCTGTGTTTGATCTCCAGTTTTTCCAAGAGGTTTCGGAGGCCTCCTTTGGCCTAACTGAACTCGCTTCTAGGGGCCTTCAGTTCTTCATCACCCCCACTGGGTCCACTTACCCCAGGCTCGTCCGCCTTTTCTATCAGAACATGTCCGTTAAGGATGGTGATCCTCCCACCCTCGAGTCCACTATCGATGGGCATCCCATTTCTGTCACTCATGCATCCATTGGTCATGCTCTTGATTATCCAGCCGCCCGTCCCTCCAGCGCCCGACACATGGACCCCAACATCACCCTCGAGTTGATGGTGAACGACATGTGTGGAGGCAGGTTTCATAACTCCACATGTACTAGGCGCTCCTACCTTCCGGCTAAATGTTGGTTTTTGGATACGGTTTTTGCCCGCAACTTGTATCCCATCAACCATAAGACCGAGCGCCAAGGTCCCCTTTTGGAGGCGGTTTATCATGTTTACAAGGGCGCTTGGCTTGATGTGGTTGAGCCGATCTTCAACACCATTCGGCGTGTCTATTTAGAGCAGATCCAGTTCAAGAATAAGAAGGCCGAGCAACGAGAACTCCATTTTGGTACTTTGATTTCCAAACTTATTCTTCAGTGTGGTTTTGAGATTTTCGAGGATGAAGAGAAATGGAATGAGCTTCCCAAATACCATAACCGAGATTGGACCCGGAGTATGACAGCTCTAACCAAGGCCCCCGGCTCCTCCTCTTCTTCTCCATCGACTCGGCAGGCCCCTTCGGCACCACGTACGGTTGGTGCTGCCTCCTCTGCTCCGGCCCCTGCTGATGCACTCTCTGTTGACCGTCGGGTTGCGGATCTTTGCGATCGATTTGATCGATTTCAGGCCACCTACACAGCCGATAGCCGCCGGTTGACTGCGTTCCTCGATGCTTATGGGGCTGATGAAGAAGCTCGATTGGAGGATCGCCGTCTACTTCGCACTATGGTGGAAGCTTATTTTGAGCCGGAGCCGGAGCCGGACTCACCACCTTTGCCCCCCACCTAGGCCTTCCCATTTTAGTCATTGCCTTGTTTTTTGTTTTTTAATTTCTGGGTTATGGATTTTGTGGGAAATGTAGACTATGTGGACTCGGTGTACTTTTTTTTTGTATGGGGAGTGGACCCCTAGTTTGGTTGTCTTTATGCTACTATTGCCTATGTATGCCTTGATGTTTGCTTGTATATCACTGGCGGGGATATTACTTTTATTTTCTTGGCCCATGTTATTCACTGTTGCCCCTTCTCTTGCGAGTCGACTGGACGCGCTTTGCGCTCGCTTTGATAGTTTTCAGGGACCATGCCACAGGTGTTTTCATTGGCTTTGGTAGCCTTATGCTACGCCTTAGCGAGACATGTCCCCTTAGTGAGACATGTCCCTGTTTAAAATGATGAATGAATGCCAATTATTTCCTAAATTCGTTGGGTCTTTTAATTTCTTTAAGGAGCAAAGGTTCAAATATACTTATTATTATTATTTTTATATGTTTTAACTACATTCAGCGAGAATTCTAGCCAAAATAGCCTGAAATTGAAACCGAATGTCAATGGTGACTGTATTTGCATTCCCTGATGGCCTATATTTGCATTCCCTGATGGCCTACTGCGTTCCTGGAATTTTTTCAATTGCCCGATGAAGTTTGAGGTTGAGCAGTTGGCAATTGAGGACTGTTAACCCATTTTAAGCATGTAACAATATCCACAGGTATAAAGCTGTGAAACCATCCTCAATAAAAGCGTTATGTTATTTATCCAAAAACTATATATAAAGCTCTCAAATGAAGGAACAGAGGAAAATTACACCGGTTGAAGACTGTTGGGGTGAGGATGAAGGCTTGAGACAGATATTAGTCGGCGTAGCATGGGAACACTAATTGATGGCTGACTTACAACGTCGCGCGAGCGAGTAAACACACCGGCTGAGTAAACATTGCGACCTTCCATTCCCACTTCTTAAAAACTAATCATTTATTTTTTGAGCACAAATTTTTAACCGAGATGACCCTAGTGTGAAACTGCAACTAGCCATGGAGCCCCAAAAACAAGGGGTTTTATCAATTCTTCTATAAATCCCATGCGGGTATGGACATCGCCTGAGTAAACACACCGGCAATAACAGCGTTCTACAAGATAACAAAATAACGAACCGTTCTTCGATTATCATATGTTCATAATAACATGAAAATGTTCGCCAAAATTAGAATGTGTACTTTGATTGTCATATGTTAATCAATTGCAACACAATGATCTTCTCCAAAATTACAAAGAGTTCTTTCATTGTCATATATTCAAAAAAATCTTCACAGACATTACAAGGTGTTCTTTGATTGACATATGTTCAAAATATAAACAAAATGTTCTTCACAGACATTACAAGGTGTCCTTCGATTGTCATATGTTCAAAAAAACAACAAAATGTTCGGCATCATTGCTTATAGAGGCTGAGTCCAGTATGTTGGGTACATGTAATGGGGAATTGCGCCTGACGACGGAAATGGTGGTGGAACTTGCTGCGTACCATGTGGGTACATGTAAGGGTGATATGGTCCATATTGTGGTGGAATAGGCGGCATGCAATATGTGCGAGGCGGTGGTGGAACTTGGTGACCACCGGGCACTTGAGTGGGCTCCAGAATAGGCTCAAGGGTAGTTGGCTCTTCTTGGAAAGCATTGTCTTCGATATCATCACCTTTGTTAGGACACTTTGGTCGAGTGTGGCCTTCTTTTCGACATAGGCTGCACCTCCTTTTTTTCTTCTCCAAATGGGACTTCAATCTCTTACAGGGTTGTCCCTTAGTTCGCACCCTTACAGGATCCCTGATAGCATCAACATTCTTATCAATAGGAGATTCACGATTTTCTTCTTGTTCGCTTACATCTTCATTCATACACACTCTCTTCATTTGTTGACTTATGATGCACATCGTGTCATCGTATGATTTCTCACTTTCTGCAGCAACAAGAGAGAGACGGTTGCAAGCGTTTAGTAAGTTTCGATGGCGAATTGTCTTTGGGGAATCTGGTGCTCTATACATATCACTGCCGCCAGACGGGGTGCCCCCTTTTGCCATTTTTGTCCAACGTGTCATGATAATGGAGTTAGGTAACTTTGTCAACTGCTCAACCTTCATAATTGTCGTAATGTGGCTGCAAGGAATCCCCACCGTCTCAAACAACGAGCATGTGCACTTGAAGTTTTGATATGTTGTATTACAGTCAACAAGATATCTCAGCTGGGGATTGTCATATACTGATACAATGTACCTAGGATTACCCTCAAATTCCTCAACTGCCACAATCACATTCTTTCCCTCATTTAGCAACTCCTGTTGCACAACCTTGAACATGTTCGCCGTGTAAATCTGCGATGCATGGCACTCTAAGGATGCTATGTTGCTAAGGAGCACCGGTGCGGTTTGATTTGTAATGCAATCCTCGCGTGCTTCTGCCTCTCGCATTCATCCAATTATTTTATCGAACAACTCAATAAATTTGAACAACGGTATGTGACGATCAAAACCTTTCGAAATACCGCATTCATGCTTTCTGAGCGTTGTGTAGATCGCATCCCAGCAAAGTAGTGGCCTTGAAGGTAAGGGTCCGCCTATAACTCTTTTGTTTTGTACAATTTCTTTGCCCATGTGTTGTTTTCTAGACTGTGGCGTTGAAGGAGGGCAGCCCATGATTCCTCCCACTCTTGAGGTGTCTCGGCAGATTTCATGCACTCCTCAAAATCCTTCAAGAACCCTATTTTGTGGATGTTGGATAACACATTCCTCTTTAAATGCCACTGACACAATCGATGGCGTGTTCGAGGAAAAACATATTGAATGGCATTGCGCATCGCGTGGTCTCCATCCGTGATAATGGCTTTGGGCTCTTTACCGTTCATTGCTGTGAGGAAGGAGTTGAATACCCAACAAAATGAATCAGTTGTCTCATTGGACAATAAGGCACATCCAAACAAACAACTATTGCGATGATGGTTCACCCCGACGAAAGCAACAAAAGGCATGTCGTACCGATTTGTCCGGTACGTTGAGTCAAAGGTCACAACATCGCCAAAAGCCTCATAGTCCACTTGGCGTTGACTATCTGCCCAAAATATGTGATACAGTCGACCCTCTTCATCAATTAGGTGCTTGCAAATGAACTTTGGATAAATAATTTCCTTGTTTTTCATGTATTCCATCACTAACTGCACGTCACCATCTTCAAGTTTTTCCCGCTTGCTGCCGATTCACTTGATTATACATGTCCATTTGGGTAAAACCCAAATTTTTGTAACCCCCAGCATTTTTTAACATTAAGTCCATTACTTGTCTAGTCCTTATGCCAGAACCTACTAGTGCCTCTATCTCTGCTTTCTGAACCTCATCCATTCTTCTATGTGACCTTAAGTGATTGACTTCTGCAGGATGTGCAAAACTGATGATTGTGCTCGGGTTTAAACTCCTTCACGTTCCATCGTCCTGTGATTTTGTCCAAATTTATGACCAATGATGCATTACAACCACATCTAGACAGGGGTCTCGGCTCACGCATTCTACCATCTAGTTCCATGTATTCTTTAATCTGTGCCCTCTTCTTGAACAAACAAACCGCGTGAGGTAATAACATGACCTCTAAAGCGTACAACATTGTCCTTTCGCGTGCTAAACCCCGTGCTCCTAGCATATGAGTTGTAGAATTCATAACCTTCAGCTTCTGATGCGAACTCAAGTTCCATAACATCTTCATACTTAATACCATTGACAAAATGACCGAGAGATGGCTCATCATAGAGATCAACAACATCATCGTCATCAATGTCATAGTGAATAGACGGCCCTGCCATGTTTCACAACTTTTACAACTGACATCTGCAAAAACACAACGAAAATATAAAACAATCACTAAGTCATCAACACCTCATCAGCATGTAACAATATCCATAGGTACAACAAAGTAACTTATCATTGCAAAATGTTATTATCAGATGAAGTAGAGATGTAGAGCCCCGAACTTTTGACATCTATACATGAACCTTTCGTAACCATTTTTCCTTTAAAGTAGTGCAATTAATAAATAAGGAAGAAATTGGAAATTCCGAAACGTCAGAAATGTTCCTTTTCGAAGTACGAACCCAACGCAAGTTGAATCGTCAAAATCGGTACGAACGAGTCAAAGTTATGGCCAAAACAGTTTGGACCTACAGACCACCGATCGCTCGGTCCATGGAGCGATCGATCGGTCCAAAACCGATCGCTCGGAGGCTATCGACTGGTCGAGATTTTACTATGGGGAAATTTTCCAGAGAGTGAAATTTCAACCGATCGCTCGGTTATGAAACCGATCGATCGGTAGGCAACCGATCGATCGGTCATTAACACCGATCGCTCGGTCCTCGCGTTTTACAGAATTTTCACTAAGGGCATTTTCGGCATTCGGGTGTTATACCCTTCTTATATAGGATTACCCGAGCCTTTAGGGCTCATTCTCAACCCTTAGAAGATTTGGGAGATTAGAGAGAAAGGAGAAGGTTTTCCAAAACCTAGGTTTCCATTTTGGAGAGGAATCAAAGGGTTTTGAAACCCTAGATCAACCTCAAGCCCGATTTCTTCAAGATTTCGGTTCAAGCATTCGTGGAGCTCGTGTGGGGCACTCTCCTCAAGCTAGGGCAGCAACTCACGTGCGTTTGGTGGAGGATTTCTTCCCCCATTTGTCAAGGTCGGTACTTCTTACTACCCTCCTAGTTATAGCTTCTCTTTTCCTTTATTTCTTCTTGTTTTCCTTCACCTATATATGTGTTATGAGATTGGTGGTATGAATGGTGAATGGAGATGAATGTTGGCGAATGGATGCCGTGTGGATGATGTGATGAACAAATGAGAAAGGGGCATTGTACTAATAATGAACATACAAGTGTGATGTGAGCATAACCCACATAGAAAAGCATGATTTAGGTTTAAGTGAATAATGAACACACCACATGTTTGATGAAATGCCAAGGTGAATAAAATAAATGATAAATTAAGGGAACCCATGTTTAATTGCTCTTGAAATTTGTTAGGGTTCATGATAGTGTGTTTCTTACATTTCTTAAAATGTGTAGATTATTAATTACATAAATTGTTATATGCTATGCCTTGTGAATCACTCCAAATTGTCATATTTAATTCCCAAATGCAAGTATGCACACGATCTCACGAGCACGCATGAAATGACGTGATTTACCGATGTTTTGAGTATGGGACGTAGAGGTGGGGCATATCTAAGATATGTTTCACTTCGCTTTTGACAAGGGCAAGACAATCATGCATTGCATAGGGAAAGGTCTCCCATCCCCTCGCATGACATGCATAGCATCGCATGACACGCATAGCATAGCATGGCATGACACGCATAACATAGCATCACACATTCTGCATGGATGCTAGTTGCGACGGGCTATGAACGGCAACTAGGCATTCACATTCCGCATGGATGCTAGTTGCGACGGGCTATGAACGGCAACTAGGCATTCACATTCTGCATGGATGCTAGTTGCGACGGGCTATGAACGGCAACTAGGCATACCCATCTGCATATAGGGTACTAGTTGTGACGGACTATGAACGGCAACTAGGCATGTGAACATGTTTAAATTATGAACCAGCAAGCATGATACTCGTATGACACGCATGACATGACATGACACGCATGATATGACAAGATAAGACAACATAACAGTTCAAGCACGGGAAATGGTATTTTCAAGTTCAAGTCAAGTGCACGATGTTTTCAAGAGGTTTCATCGGCTTTCTACGAAATACAAGCATGATTATAAATTGTTTTTGTTTCCTTGTGTGATATAAATAGTTCATGTTCTATATATGCAACTTGCTTCCTCCTTTATGTATGCTATCTGTATGCTATGACTATGGTTAGTGCTTAGTACCCGCTGAGTATTCCATGCTCAGCCGTACTTCTTATGTCGGCAGGGTGACGGCGGAGCAGCTGCTCCATTTGATATCTGTGCTCCGAGTCCATGGGTGGAGGAGGAGTACGTCGAGGAGCCTTTGGAGGAACCTCCCGTAGAGGGTTACCATTAGGTGGTTGTAGATTCTGACGTGAATAGCTGTGGGTGAGATGAGAGATATACATTCATGTATTTTGCGGGTCTGTCCGCACCTTCTTTTGGTTACTTTTTGTATAAACTTGGATTTCCACATGTATATACTTGAGGTTGTTAGACTTCCGCTGTGTTTTATAGTTATGTTTCCACGATAATGTCCTCTATTGTATATGCTCTGTGGGGTTTTGCAGGTGATTTGTCAAGCAAGTCATGTAAGTCTGATTGAGTCGTCCAAGATTCACTCTTAACTCCTAGGGTGGGTTTTGGGTCGCGACAAGAGTTACTAATAAAACTTATTGAGAGTGCAATCTGTGTCTAATTTGATGCATTTGCTATTGGAATGTCTCTAATTCAGAATTTGCAGGTCGGGTTGGCTAACATTCTAGATATGTTCTATGAAGATCCACACACTCTCCCAGATAAACCACTATCATGTGGGGTGGTTGTAGATTCACCAACTTATCAAAGGATAAGGTACACAACTGCACCTTGGATATCTTTTCGCATTGTACCATTATGTAGTTGGAAATTTTAATTTGTATGGTTGAAAAGCCTGATAAACATATGAGAATAGGAAGGTAGTCTTGAAACTATATTAAATGCTAAAGGTTCCCATAACATTGTCTTATTTTGTTTCTTAATATTACATGCATGAAGCTTAGCATGTTCGTATTATCCTATTGGAAAAAATCATTGTCATCAATAGCATTCTCACTATTGTTCCCAAGGAGTTGCAGAGAAGCACTTCTATGTGGAAAGTGCTATCTATCACCCTTCCGAAGGAGTAAAGATGACCCCATTTTTTTTTTATGAAATGGTTTAAATGTTTACTAAGGAGTGAAAAAAACCTTGGGTGCAACTCTATTGAGGATGGGGGCAACTGAGGTGCAACTCGAAACTAGCCTAAGACTCTTAAACACCACCGAAGTTCACATTAATTTTCCAAATTCGGATTTTTCCTGAAAGATGACCCCATTTTCTTTGATGAAAGGCTTTAATATATCGCAATGAGTGAAAAAAAATATTGGGTGCAACTCTATTGAGGAGGGGCAACTGAGATGCAAACTCAAAATAGCCATAAGCCCTCGTAAACACACCCAAATTGCTCCTAATACTCCAAATTCGGATTTTCCTTAAAGATGACCTCATTTTTTATGATTGAAGAGTTAAATATATCTCAATGACGTGAAAAAAACCTTGGGTGCAACTCTATTGAGGAGGTTGCAACTAAGGGCAACTCGAACTAGCTCCATGGGCTCGTAAACACACCGAAGTTGACATTAAGGGTCCAAATTCAGATTTTCCTTAAAGATGACCCCATTTTTTTTTATGAAAGGGTTAAATGTTTACCGAGGAGTCAAAAAAACCTTGGGTGCAACTCTATTGAGGAGGGTGCAACTGAGGTGCAACTCGAACTAGCCTTATGGCCTCGTAAACACACTCAAGTTGACATTAAGGGTACAAATTCGGATTTTCCTTAAAGATGACCCCATTTTTTCGGATGAAAGTGTTAAATGTGTCCCAATGAGTCAAAAAAACCTTGGGTGCAACTCTATTGAGGAGGGTGCAACTGAGGTGCAACTCGAACTAGCCCTGAGACCTCTTAAACACACCGAAGTTCACATTAATGTCCCAAATTTAGATTTTCCTGAAAGATGACCCCATTTTCTTTGATGAAAGGCTTTAATATATCGCAATGAGTGAAAAAAAACCTTCGGTTGCAACTCTATGAAGAGGGTGCAACTGAGATGCAACTCAAAATAGCCCTAAGCCCTCGTAAACACACCCAAACTGCTCCTGGTACTCCAAATTCGGATTTTCCTTAAAGATGACCTCATTTTTATGATGACAGTGTTAAATGTATCCCAATGTGTAAGAAAACCCTTGGGTGCAACTCTATTGAGGAGGGTGCAACTGAGGTGCAACTCGAACTAGCCCTATGGCTTCGTAAACACACCCAAGTTGACATTAAGGTACAAATTCGGATTTTCCATAAAGATGACCCCATTTTTTCGGATGAAAGTGTAAATGTGTCCCCATGAGTGAAAAACACATTGGGTGCAAACTCTATTGAGGAGGGTGCAACTGAGGTGCAACTCCAAATATCCCTATGGCCTGTACACACCCAAGTTGACATTAAGGGTCCAAAATTCGGATTTTTCCTTAAAGATGACCCCCATTTTTTCGGAATGAAAGTGTTAAATGTGTCACAATGAGTAAAAAAACACTTGGGTGCACTCTATTGAGAGGGTGCAACTGAGGTGCAACTCCAAATAGCCCTATGGCCTCATAAACACACCTAAGTTGACATTAGGGTCCACATTCGGATTTTCCTTAAAGATGACCCAATTTTTTCGGATGAAAGTGTTAATGTCTCCCAATGAGTGAAAATACCTTGGGTTGCAACTCTATTGAGGAGGGGTGCAACTGAGGTGCCACTCCAGTAGCTCAAACTCGGTTTTTTCATTAAGAGAAGTCTTTAGCCCAATTGCAATAACTTTTAATTTCTGAGACACGAGAATAGGTGCAACACGTATAGATTTTGATATTTAACATAATTAACCACCACCTTGCATATATGGAACATTGAGACTTAAATGTAGCATTTCTATTTCATTAATTTCAAACCACGTATTGGTAAATGATTGTACAACTATGTCCATAACAAGGGAAAGCAACTGATCATTATTAACACCTAATTTCCCCTAAATTTCAAATATGTATGCTGTAAATGAGTTTGTAAGTTAGACTAATGAGTAAAAATAAATGTTTTTATTCAGAATACAAATAACAACGTAAGTGCTCACACCTAATTACCCCTCAAAAAAAAAGTTTATCCTTCTAAAGGAGTAAGAATTGGAAGAAGAATAAGGAGGTTTAGTGCTCACCATCAATCTACATTGTCCCACCACCTTGGATAACAAATGAGGTTGAGAGAGAGAATTGTTATTCAAAGGAAGAAGACCAATATTAGAGAGAGCAAAGAGAGAGAGAGCTCTGTCAAAAGAAACTTTCTCCTCTCCACCTTCAATACCAAATGGACTTGAGAGAAAGAGAGCAACGAAAGAGAGATAGCTCGGTTTTCAGAGAGCAAAGAGAGAGAGATAGCTCTGCCACTTCCATACCAAATGGAATTCAGAAAGCGAGAGAGAGGAAAACTTCCATATCAAATGGAATTCAGAAAGCCAAAGAGAGCAAAGAGAGAGAGAGAGCTCGGCGAGAGAGAGCAAAGAGTTTCCCTCCAACTTCTGAACTCACGGTTACCTATTATGCAACCTGTTTGCAAAAAAAACCATGCAAAAATACTCAACTCATTAACAACTTATAAACACATCCCAACCGTCCATCTTTAGATTGGATGGTTGGGATATATGGGTATTGTAACAATAGATACCCCAAGTGTATTGAAAAAAAATCCCTCCCGCATACCTATAGTTGTAGGCGGATTGGCGAATAATAGTTTATGGCTTATAATGGTTTCTAAATGCTTACTTTAGAGCTTCTCCACCTTGAGTAATGATTGATCCGTTTGATGACCATTCAATGTTGCTTTTCCAGCTTATTATCCTGGGCATAGTTAGGCCCCAAACGAATACACTTTTTAGATCTACCTTTACTCCTAATGCTTATCGATATGGTAAAGCCAATCCACAACCCAATGCAAGAGTGATAGTGTGCCCGGTCGTACTATGTTCCCAGTGAGCTATAAATAGAGACGGATTTGAGGGAGATGGCTAAGATGGTTTAACTGAATTACCGATAGCGAAAGCTTAGCACCTGAATTTTTCAGGCTTGCGCCAAGCCCTATTTGACACAAAGTCGGTCTGATCAGTAGTATTTTTCTTCCTTTTTCTTAGATATTTTGGATCATGGGAACTGAGTTTTTTTGGAAAAATAAAAAACTTGGAGAAGTATGCTAACTCTACTCTTGGGGAGGGTTCAATTAAATGGTTTCATGCCCAGATATGGGTATGGATCCTTATCATATCAGAAATAAGAAGTCCCAGCCTACGGTGTGTGTGAGTTTGTTTCTTCTTAACCAAAAAAGGAAAAAAAAAAAAACGAAATAAGAAGACAATTCACAAAAGGTTTAAAAACTTTAAAGGACCCTTCAATTGTAATTATCTGGTTTAAACTTATTTCCTTGACAGGATGGCTACGATGGACAGGGGCGGAGCATGGATTCTCTTGGAGGGGGCTAACAATGGGATTCAGGGTGTAGCCCCCAAATTTTTTTTTGAGGGCCAGGTTCATGGGCCATCATGTTTGTTTGTGTCCGTTTTATAGAGAATATTCATTTTCTCAAAAGTTTAGGGGGGGCGGCTCCACCCCCTCCCGGGATAAAAGAGTATACTAAATTTTTGTTTCCCCAAAATTTCAGGGGGGCTTCAGCCCTCCCGGGCCCCTATGGTTCTGCCCCTAATGGTACCACCGCTAGGGGTGTGAATGGATCAGGCCAGCCCTGGCCTGAGAAAAATTGGGTAGACATGGGTTTAGAGTCTTAGGCTTAGGGCCCATTAAACTAAACATTTAAATGGGTTGACTCGCCCGACAATGCTATTTATTTAAAATAAAATTAAAAAAACTCAAAATAATCTCTTTTTACTCTTGATTCTTAGGCGGGCTTCTCACAAGTCCGGCCCGACCCATTTATTAATCAGTCCGAATTGGCCCTAGCGGCTAGCCTGAACCCAGCCCGTTAACACCTCTAACCCACCTATGGAAATGTGTAACCTAAGGTCAACTTGGTTGTATATCACAATCCTTAATTATGACCTGAATTAGAGTAACCAATCATACCTCTAGTGAATCAACTAGGTCATTTAACGGCATTTGTGCCTTGGTAGGCTTCAAAATACCATAACACTTTCTTCGGCCCCTCCTATGAGCTAATCCGCGATTACTTTGATAATGCCCTAAAAATTCCACTGCAAATGCGAGATCAAGCCTGGTGCATGTCATAACATACAACAATAGTATCAATGTAAGCTTATTGAGATTAACCAATCAAAAAGTTTCAAAGACATGTTACGTTTCAATGAATGAGAATTCCTAGAACAAAAAAGGCATTATCGAGATCTTTCAGCTCAAAACTCTCAAATAACAAGTGTTGTGTCTAACGAAAACAATGGATTTCAATATTCTTGCTAGCAGAATACAAGAATTTGATACATTTTTCATGAAGCAATATTCTGTTATCAATATGTACAGTTTCTTGTAACATTGTCGGCTCGCCTGTTTGAGTTCATAGATAGATTGTGTAACTAACAACTTTTAACTCATAAATTGATATAATAACCCTATTGGTTGAGTCATGTACACTTCTTCCATAAGATCACTATTTAAGAAGACCATCTTCACATCCATCTAGATGAGAAACTATCGAAATTTGACTCAACGACTTCTTTCATAAGATCACCATTTAATAAAGCCATCTTCACGTTCATCTATATGAGTTCATAATCATAGTGAGCAACTATTGTTATTAGAATCCTAAAAGAGTCTTTACTCGATACAAGAGAAAATTTCTAAATATTACATGTCTTGTTGTTGTGATCATGAGAATTTTTTAGCAACAAGTCTAGCATTGTATTTCGGATCGAATCTCTCCTTTGTAGTTACTCTTAACTTTGTTGAATCACTTACAACCAGCTAGCTTACAATTTTGTGTTGGATCCACATGAGTTGTTCACATAGTGAGACGTATAGTAACCGCCGTTGAAGTCGCGAACTCACTTGTGAAGGTAGAACAGGTGTATTAGTATCTGTTGGGATTTATAATAATAAACAATTTAAACCTAATCAATATTATTCTAATCCTAGATCTATTATGCAATTAATTTTCTAGAATTCATAATCAAAACAGACAGGGATAGAAACTGATAATCTTATACCTTTCGCTGGAATTTCCCTATTCCCTTCACGGTGTGATGCTAGGTTTCTCGGTGCTTGAGAGGATGAGAAGAGTCTTCTCTTTTCTCTTTAGGTCTGATTCAATGGGACTTCCAAATGACGTAAGAGAAAAGAGGGACCCCTCATTTGCTTTATATACCCTTGAAACCCTACCCATCATAAGATCCAAGTGCTAAGAGAGATCATACCAAAGATCTAACTGTCGCCAACCCTGACCATGTTGTTAGCTTTAATAACACTTAAAGAGTCCCAGTTCGATCACATTTCTTTGGTGGGACCTATTAACCTTAACATTCTCTATTGACAGCAATACAATCCGAGTTTTGAAAACCTAAAGATTGCGCCGGACCACATGGGTTTTTATTTAATAAGAAAAATCCTAACAACATCAGGTACGTCTCATCAATTATATCTTTTAGTAGCTATAAATGAGGCCTTTTGTTACTATCAGAACTGAAATTTGATTTGAAGAACTGAAATGTATAATCTACATTAATCTCTAGAAGTACTTCGAGAAGAAGAAAAAATATTGCAAGGTATACTTTTGTTAGCTATTGTAAGCAATTTAAGATTCATAATTTTATATTCTACTTGCCATCCCCAAACAGCAAGAACCTTGAGACTAGTAATTCTTAATTCTTATGAGATCTTCTCAATAGTTTTAGATGAAACTCAGTTTAATGCAGCTTCTCCCCACAAAGAATCAGGCAAACTACTGACATTTCATGCAATACACCATATCTGAATATCCTATTCTGTCTTTGAGAGTGTGTATTGAACAGTAGCTTGTACTTAAATATCCTTTTTGCGAGCAAAAAAAGATTAAAACTTTTATTTTTTCTGAAGGCAAAAAAATCCTTGAACGAGTATCATTCTCCTTTGTCCAATCGTGCACTCTAAAATTAAGATATGACAGGAAATGTCCAACTCTGATATTTATAGTTTACCAAACAGACTTTTAATAAACCTGTGCTTTTTTTCTTGCAAAATAGTAAAGTTACCAAACAGGCTTATTTTATAAAAAGAGATTTAAAAACAGATGTCTATTAATTAAGATCTATTTAAATTAACTCTTTGGTGCCATTTGGAATGTGTAAACTTCAGGTCTAATTGTCTATACATCTATTGTGAGTAGACGTTTTAGACTGTTTTGTAATGTGTCTAATTGTTATAGAAAAAAGGCAAAAAAATATGAAATGTCTAAAATGGAAATTCAAGTTTTTGATGATTTTTTAGAAAAAACATAGAGGCGTGCTTTCCCTACTCTCGGTCAAACTCTACTCTCAGCCTCCACCAATCACCTATCCATTTTCAAATCAGTTATGGTGGTTAAAGCACTCTCTCTCATCGAGAATGGACAAGTGGTTGGTGGAGACTGAGAGTAGAGTTTGACTGAGATTAGGGCTAGCATTTCTCAAAAAGATATGTCTATTCCAGACAGATGACAAAACTGCGATTTTCATCATTTTTTGACCGATTTACCCATTAATATTATTATAAATTTTGTCTTTACTATTATTATTAATATAATAATAATAATAAATATTATTATTATTTAAAAATGACCTCACCTACTCTGCAATAAGATGATGTTACCAAGCTCAACTTGCAAAAAAGCGGTGTTTATTGTGCGCTGCCAATTGCTTTAGGAATGAGTGGTTATAGATGTAGCAAACCCATCTACATGACAACTTCTAAATGCGTCTGTGCCGTTCATCGATTGTCTTTGTAATACTAATGGGTTATTATTTACTTTCTACCCATCATGTAATGCATATTCAAAACACGTACACTATAAAGCACTTGTCCCTACATACCTTGCGATGTTCAAGAACTAACGGCTTAGTTGATCTACTCACAATAATGAATAAACCTAGGTCGTTGATGGATTCATCATTCACACAAGAAATAAAACGGTAAATTTTATCAAGAAGACCAAAAACGAACATTACAACAATCAGTTAATATGGTTAGCGGACAAGGGAAGAGAGGCTATATAAAAAAAAAAATTTGAGTCGGTCTATGGGTACTCTCAAATATATAACTAATCATTAAAGGTCAGGATTTGAGTTGGCTTATTTTATCTTTTCCAATGCCATGTCAGCTCTAATCCTAACCGTTTAATAAAGAAAATGTTATTGAGACCGCATAAGGGCCAAGACCTCCGAGACCTTGCGCATGTGCACGGGATTTCAGGTGGGGCCCACCATGTGATGATGGGCTCCACCTGAAATCCCGCGCACATGCGCGAGGTCTCGGCCCAATGCGGTCTCAGTAGCAAAGTCCGTTTAATAATTGAGATAAATGTCTAAGATTTCGGAGTATATTTGAGAGTACACTAAATCTAAAAATATTCCTAGGTACATGAGAATTTGTATGGGTTTTGCAGCATGTCCAAGAATTTCTTTTCAAAAGGATTCTTCCTTTATTTTTTTGAAATCAACATGCAAACGTACGTTGAGGTATTACTATAATTACTTACATGTATCTGGACATATGAGAAGTCATATTTTTTTGTGATGAGAATTTCACAAAATTTTCTTACTCTAAATCTGAAATCTTTCTTACCCATTACGAACAAGCTTCCCAACCTCCATTTAAATTTCACACATCAACTGCACGTTTCAAAATCCTCTCTTTTACAGTCTAATCTCGTAGGAAGGAAAGACCCAATTGCCTTTGCAACTGCTCTCACCTTCTCTTCAAAGATTAAGTCATTTGTTCTTGGGAAACAAATTCATGCCCAAATCATCAAACTGGGATTTTATGATAGCATTTTCTTACAGAATAGTTGGATTGTTATGTACTCAAAATGTGTAGTTTTAAGTTATGGGCTCAAGCTGTTTGGTGAAATGAGTGAAAGAAATCTTGTTTCTTGGACTTCATTGATCTCAGGCGCCATTCAAAATGGAGAATTTGAATTGGGTCTGGAGATGTATCTAGATATGATGAGAACTGGGTTGAGGCCAAATGAATTCGCTCTTGGCAGTGTTCTGAGGGCGTGCACTAGTCTGGAGGCTGTCAAATTTGGTCTCTCCATTCACTGTGTTGCTTTGAAATTTGGAATTGAGAAGAATTTGTTTGTGGGTTGTTCGATTCTGCACATGTATGCCAAATGTGGGGACATTGAAGTGGCCGAGCAGGTATTTGAGTGTATGGGCGATCTTGATGTTGGTTGTTGGAATGCTATGATTGGAGGTTATGCACTTAATGGTCATGGCTTTGAAGCCATAAAACTTGTATCTTTGATGCACCATAGAGGAACAATAATGGACCAATTCACCTTCATGAATGCTCTCAAGGGGTGCTCAATTTTGGGTGATCTGACTTTCGGGAGACAGATTCATGGGTTAATCATTCGGAGTGAAGTGGAATTCAATCCTTCAGGGATAAATTCTCTTATGGATATGTACTTTAAAATGGGTGGAAAGGACTACGCTCTGAAGCTTTTCGCTAAGATGGAAGAGAAAGATGTTATATCTTGGAATACGGTATTTTCTGGCTTTTCTCAAGGTGAGAATGCAAGAGAAGTCGCCAACTTCTTCTCTAAAATGTTGTCAACAGGTTTGAAGCCAAACCATGTTACTTTCTCGATCACATTTAGACTATGTGCAGAGGTACTTGATCTTGTTCTCGGGCTTCAGTTTTATTGTCATGCTTTCCATCTTGGATTCTTTGATGATGCCCTCGTTGCAAGCTCACTCATCAATATGTTCTCTAGATGTGGGGTGTTGGAGATGGCACGTTTTCTGTTTGACAGTGTCCCTGCAAAAAACGTAATCACTTGGAATGAGATGATCTCTGGGTACAACTTGAATTGCTGTGACATGGAAGCGCTAAAGCTTTTCTGTAATTTGTGGGAGTTGGGAACTGAAGTAAATGAGTTTACCTTCTCCAGCATTCTGGGGGCTTGTTCTAGAACTGAGCACCAACAAATAGGTAAACAAATTCATGGCGCTATAATTAAGTCTGGTTTTGGTTTTCATGGATTTGTATGTGGTTCACTAATTAATGCTTATGCGAGATTTGGACTGGTAGAAGAATCTTTTAAGGTTTTCAATGGGATTGCCAGATTAGATTTGGCATCTTGGGGGGCTATGGTTTCTGCATTCGTGCATCAAGGTTGCAGCTATGAAGCTCTCAAACTTCTCAACCAACTGAAAGAAGCTGGTGAGAAGCCAGATGAGTTTATTCTGGGTAGTGTTTTAAATTGTTGTGCCAATATTTCAGCTTATCACCAAACTAAATCCATCCATTCGCATGTAATCAAAACTGGATTTGAAAAACATGTGTGTGTTGCTAGTGCAGTTGTAGATGCTTACGCAAAATGTGGGGACATTGAAAGCTCGAGGATGACTTTTGATCAGTCATCCAGGTATGATGATTCAGTCCTTTTTAATGCAATGATCATGGCATATGCACAGCATGGTCTAATAATGAAAGCTATTGAAATCTTCGAGAAAATGAAGTGGTCTAATCTGCAGCCAAGCCATGCCACATTCGTATCGGTTATAACAGCTTGTAGTCACTTAGGCCTTGTTGATCAAGGTCGTTGGTTCTTTGAATCGATAAGGTTAGATTATGGGATGGAACCATCGGCAGAGAATTTTGGTTGCTTAGTTGATTTGTTTTCACGAAATGGATTCCTTGAAGAGGCTAAACATGTGGTTGAAGTGATACCTTTTCCTCCTTGGCCTGCTATTTGGAGATCCCTACTGAGCGGCTGTAGAATTCATGGGCATATAGAGCTGGGAGAATGGGCTGCCAAGAGGTTACTTCAGTTGGTTCCTGAAAATGATGCAGCCTATGTGTTGTTGTCAAAGTTTTATTCCGAAGAGGGTAGATGGGAAGATGCTGCAAAGGTGAGGAGGAGAATGAAAGAGAGAGGAGTTCAAAAAGAACCGGGGTATAGTTGGATTGAAATATAGAAAGATTCATTACTTTTTAAGTAGCGAAAAATGAACAAGCTCTCACCAGAGAAATTTTCCGAAGGTCAATTTGAACGGTTAATGGTTCCGGTTTGTAGGTATTCTTTCTTGGACACCAAATCATTGCAGGTTCTTTGTGACAAGGTCCTCTTTGGAGGAGCATATGAAGTCAAGGTATGGTTGTACATTGGACAATTTTGATGATGGTTATCCGATTTTTTTTTATTCTTTTTGTTTTATAGCCCTTTTTTGGTGCTTGGTTAGGAACTTGGAAGAATATAACCTTAACTTTTAGTTTTTCTTTTGAGTTTGATCATTACTGCATGTAAATTTTGTACTTGTATAGTAATACTCAATGGATCCAATCCATTGATTAATACAATAATTTAATTCTTTGGGCTTGTAGTTTTCCTTCTAAGCTTGGTCATGACTGTATGTAAATTTTGTATTTGTATGATATTATCCAATGATTTGTTTTACTACTATCCTCTTAAAATATTTGAAGAGAGGTTTATTTGTCTACCTATCAATCCAAGACTTGCACCCAGAAATAAATGCTTTATGTTGGTCGACCTACCTTCATTATAACTTTTAGGAACATCTTTTGAATTAGACACACCAAGGAATGTAGGGCCTACTACACATCTGTCTACTCGAAGTCTCGAACTAATAAGTAATAACTATTACTAAAGTCTCACATTTGTTACTAACATATTAATTGTTACCCTAGTTCCAACACCATGGATCCTACATTCCTTGGGGTGCCAAATGTGAGACTTAAGTAATGCACTTTTTTGATTGCTAACTAAAACATAGTTCAAGTACGATGGATGGCAGCTCTGTATATTGGACTTCTGTCATTCTCTTTATCTATACTACCATCAGAAGAGGAAGTTTGCCAAGACTTTGCCCGTTTAAACCATCCTATGGAACCTGCCTGTTGGTTCAATTTTTATTAACTCCATATCATTTTGTGGACCCCATCTAGTTCATATATTTATATCTTATCTTTTTCACTAAGGTTGTGTTCTTTTGGCGAAACTTTCAAAAGTCCAGAACATCAATGTTCCAAAACAATGAAAGTCCATAACTTTGCATGTTCCAAACCTCTTAAGTTCGTTGTTCTTTTGACGTGGAACTTTTTGGCTAAAGAACTAGAACTTTGAAATTCATTGTTCTTTTGACATGGAACATAGTTGGGTGTAACGTTTGTATAAAAACAAAGATAGTCTATATGCTGATCTTAAAATGGATATTCCTTACAAACTTTGATAAAATATTCTTTGAGAATTACCAAAACCCGTATAGTTGCTTAGAACGTTCATAATTAAATACTTCGAGGCTCTAACCACGAATCTCAAATTTGGGCTTCTGCTTCGTTCAGTTTTGGGGAACCATGCCAGCCAAATCCTACCGAATCAACCATTTTTTTTATTATGTTGTGCTCTTTCTTCAAATGGTTGATTAGTTGATTTGTTTTCACGAAATGGATTCCTTGAAGAGGCTAATGTCACGCCCCAAAATACCCCCTAAGAGAAAGTGGAACTTTGGCACGTGACTTACTTATCTTAACCCATTTAAAGAGCATTAAAAGCAAGCTAAAATGTGGACCTGAAAATTTCTTCATTATCTATAACCATTGATACTTCATGTAATCAAAATTCAAGTCCACAACTAACTAAACATAATCCAAGCTGAAATATAAATAATTCATGATCATCCATAATGAAATTCTGTTACAAATCCCTTTAAAAGATTAGATAAACATTCTACCCTGAAATCAATAGTAGGGATAACAGTCTAAATCCCTTTACTCTTCTTGATGATCATTTTCTGGTTCTTTAATATACTCTTCATCTTTCCACGATCCAAGTACACAAATATCCAATCTTGAACCTACCGACAATAAAATTATCGGCTGAGTAACACAGTTACTCCGCGTATATAATAACCCGTAATAAACAATATCATAAACACTGACATGTATACAACTAACAGTTCAATTAACTCACATACATAACTCAGAGTACAGAAAACATGTTTTTCTTTTATTTTCTTACGTTTCTTATTTTTCCTTCTTTTCTTGTCTTCCTTTTTCTACTTTTCTTATTTTTCTTACTTTTTTTCTTCCTTTCTTACTTTTTCTTTATTTCTTACTTTTCTTTGATATCTTTCTTGAAGCCAGATAACTAGTACCCTTGGAAACTTAACTTAAAGTCAGGCCCTAGCATCCTTTTCTTTTCTTACTTTTTCTTACTTTTTCTTTCTTTTCTTACTTTTCTTTGAGATCTTTCTTGAGATAACTAGTACCTTTGGAAACTTATCTTGAAGTCAGGCACTAGCATCTTTACTTTTCTTTATTTTTCTTCCTTTTCTTACTTTTCTTTGAGATCTTTCTTGAAGCCAAATAACTAGTACGTTTGAAAACTTATCTTTAAGCCAGGCACTAGCATCTTTACTTTTCACATTTTTTCTTATTTTTCTTTGATATCTTCCTTGAAGTCGGATAACTAGTACCCTTGGAAACTTAACTTGAAGCCAGACACTAGCATCTTTGTTACTTCGACTTGAAGCCAGATATAACATACCCTTGCATAACTTATATTTGAAGTCGGGCATGATATACCATCGATGAGCTTAGACTTGAAGTCGGGTATGATGTACCCTTGGTTCATTTTTACTTGAAGCAGGATACGATGTACTCTTGGTTACTTATACTTGAAGCAGGATACGATGTACCCTTGGTTACTTACTTTGTTAGTGTCCATTATTTATGAGAAAACTAGATCATGAAATCTTATTTATGTGACTCTTACTTTCTTGTATTTATTATTACATCGTGCGTATGTATATAACATTGTCGTGGTTGAAAACAGTAATAAACCCTCGCTTAATTTCACTCTCGATCATAGGTCAGGGGCATCGGGAATCCATCATAGCAATTCACATCACCATGATAAAATCCTAAAGCCACCAAAACCCTAACCAAAACTTATTTACCCGAATGCATATTACCCATCCAGCAATTCATATCTTATATCAATTATCATGCATATAAATTCCATAGATTGTAATTTAAACATTGATAGATCAGGGTTTTTATAATAACAATGATAGCATAAGTTCATGAATCCTACTTCCATAGATCATACATCATCATGGTTCTTCGCACGTCAAAAATCATAGTGGGTCATTCATCATACTTTGGTTCCAAGAAATTCTTACATACGGTACTATTCATAAAATCTTTATTTATATATAGAAATCACTCATTCAACATACCATCATGCAAAACAATCTCTGGCATACATCCCTTCATCTACATACATTCACATATCTCCATAATAATTCAATTTCCCTTTGTTCTTGCATAAGATATAAAATCCACTGGGTTATTCACATCCTACTTAGGTTATTCACATCCTACTTTAACAATTTTTGAAAAATAATACATAAGGGATGATAGAAATTCATAGATCTCCTTTATATTCAAGTTCTTACTTAGATCTATCATTTTAAATCTTCCTTTAAATTAATATTCATGAAATTGAGAACTAGAGATTATTATTTACCTTTCTTGATCGCTTCCCTACAATCTTACGCTTGCGAATAGGGCTCGATTTAGATCTTCAAGGTCTTTTCCTTCTTCTCCAATTAAATCTTGTGATCTCTAGGTCTTCCCTCTTTGGATCTCTCAAAATACTCTCTTTTCTCTCTCTTTTAGGCTTAGGAGGCCTTTTGAAACCTAATTCACGAGTTAAAGAGATATACATAGGGTTTTGGGATCCTAAGGAAGTCTAAAAGTTAAAAAATTAGCGTTTTCGCTCAAATATCCACGCCCACCGATCGATTGGCGAGTTTGGCCAATCGATACCAGCCGCCGCCGATCGATCGGCGCTCTTTGGCCGATCGATCGGATCCATTTCTATTTTTTTGATCCGAAACCTTGCTCCGGTAAATGACCCGTAACTTTTGACTCGTTTATCGGAATTGGACAATTCAAAATCCGTTGGAACTGTTATTCGAAGGGGAACACTTTCTTGTCTAATAGTGATGTCCCAATTTGAAGTCCTTGGTGGTCAAAATGTCCCATTAAATTTGATAATGTGTGAGAGAATCCCAAAACATTTGGGTTAATACTGAGAACTCAAGGTTTGAACCTTAGACTCCTAGAAGTTAGAAAATTAATATATTAACCTTGTTATAGGTAACGGGATGACCCGTAGACTCGAAACTTTTAATTTACTAAAAATAATAAGTTAATTACCATTATTATTATATAAGGAGTTACTACATCAAGACATTCCAAATTAATTCCCATAGGAACACATGCATTTAAAATTAGACACATTTTTTAGGAAATTCATATAAATGGCACGAATGTTCAGAAATTAAATTTGGGTCACTACACTAAACATGTGGTTGAAGTGATACCTTTTCCTCCTTGGCCTGCTATTTGGAGATCCCTACTGAGCGGCTGTAGGATTCATGGGCATATAGAGCTGGGAGAACTGCCAAGAGGTTGCTTCAGTTGGTTCCCAAAAATGATGCAGCCTATGTGTTGTTGTCAAAGGTTTATTCCGAAGAGGGTAGATGGGAAGATGCTGCAAAGGTGAGGAGGAGAATGAAAGAGAGAGGAGTTCGAAAAGAACCGAGGTATAGTTGGATTGAAATATAGAAAGGTTCATTACTTTTTAAGTAGCAACAATTAAATGAACAAACTCTCACCCGAGAAATTTTCCAAAGGTCAATTTGGACGATTGATGGTTTTGTTTTGTAGGTATCTTTCTTGGATACCAAATCATTGCAGCTTCTTCGTGACAAGGTCCTCTTTGGAGGAGCATATGAAGTCAAGGTATTGTTGTTTGTCAGACAATTTTGATGATGGATATCTGTTTTTTTTTAATTGTTTATGTTATATTGGCCTCTTTTGGTGCCTGGTTAGGAACCTGGAAGAATATAACCTTAGCTTGTAGTTTTTCTTTTAAGTTTGATCATTACTGCATGTAAATTTTGTTCTTGTATGGTAATACTCAATAGATCCATTGAATAATACAATTATTTAATTCTTGGGCTTGTAGTTTTTCTTCTGAGCTTGGTCATGACTGTATGTAAATTTTGTATTTGTATGATATTCAATGATTTTGTTTACTACTATCCTCTTATAATATTTGAAGAGAGATTTATCTGTCTACCTATCCATCCATCCATCTATCTACACTTGTACCCAAGAATAAATGCTTTCTGTTGACTACCTTCATTATAACTTTTAGGAACATTTTTTGAATTAGGCACACCAAGGAATGTAGGGCCTAATCACATCTGTCTACTTGAACTATTAACTGTTACTAAAGTCTCACAGTTGCTACTAACATATTAATTGTTACCCTAGTTCCAACACCATGGATCCTACATTCCTTGGTGTGCCAAATGTGAGACTTAAGGAATGCACATTTGCTAACTGAAACATTGTCTGGATACCGTGGATTGCAGCTCTGTATATTGGACTTCTGTCATTTTTATCTATACTACCATCAGAAGCGGAAGTTTGCCAAGACTTGCCCATTTAACCACCTATGGACTCCCACCTGTTGCTTCAATTTTCATTAGTTGTCTATAATTTTGTCAACCCCACCTGATTCATATATTTATATCTTATCTTTCTCACTAATACATTTCTATCAACTTATCTTTTATTTTGTAGTAGACAGATAAGCCACTAATACATTTGTAGTGGAGTCGGCCATGCCATACTTATGGGCCAACCAAATCGATTCCGAGTACCGGGTTTCCAACCTTGTAATAGGCTACTATTACAGGGATGGAAGAGCTGAAACATATTAAGATGAAGCCCAAGAAATTACAAGTTTTCTATTGTGGTCAATACCTAGACCCAATATAGCCTAGGGCCGTACAACATGGGCTATCCTCTTCTCTTTAATACGGGACATGTTACTTTGGGCTTAAGTCAAGAGTCAAAATTCAGTCCATTAGTTAGAGTCTTTATTTTAATTTGGAGTCTAGTTAAGAATTCTTGTGTTTTTACTATTAATTTAATTTTCGGAATTACTATAAATAGTAAATTATGGATGAGTCATTAGAAGCTTATTTTAATTAGCAGTCTTTTATTTGTGGTAGATCTCTTTGGTTTTAGAAGTAGAATATTTTCTAAACTAGTTAAGAGAATAAGAGCCTTTTGATAAGATTTGTTTTCAAGTTTGAATTAGAATGGAATTCTTAGAGATCTTTTGGCTCTCTATATATAGAGGCATCCATACCACTTTGTATCTAGATTTGAATGAATGATTGTTTGAAATTAATGAGAAAGAGTCTCTTAATTTTTGGTTGATAGCTGCTAATTGCTTAAATTAGTTATTGAGTATTGTGATTGTGAGATTTCACCACTGATCATTATTTGCCAAAATTTGAAGGAAAGGAGATTTTGAGGTTTATCAATGTTTCAAAAGTCAGATCCCTATTCAAGGCTGCCGCACCTCTCTTTTAAGGTAATCCTTTGATCTGAAACTCTTAGTTTGCTTATGACAGTTTTGAAGAAAACCATAGATTAACCTACACCTTGATTAAACCCTAGGTTGGGCCAAAACCTTTTTCTTTTCATTAGGATTTAATAATTGAGGTTTAATTAAAGTTATTGGATCTTCAATTGATTTTTCATTATTATTTTGAAACCTCTGGCATGTAATTGAAGGATCTATACTCGTCAAATTAAGCTGAAATTTGGGTCATAGGTAGTGTTTAGCCCAAAGATCACTCAAAGGATTTTACTTTGGAAGTTGAAGTCTGAAAATTACCAAAATACCCCTCTGGACGAACTTACCATATTAGGGAATTTTTGTGATTTAGGTTGATGCTTCTTGAGTTAGACTATTCTTCCGTTGGTCTACATCAGTTAGAGATGAAGGGACGTAAAACGTTTAAGAGAAGTTCTTGAAATGTATAAATATCAGTCAGTTTAGTAAAAGGAATATGGTGCTTCAGTAAATGTAGAACCCTGAAGCAAAACAGAATCGGTAATGGTTCTTCTTTCGTTGTAGATTTCCACCTCTTTGGTGGTCCCCATATTGGTAATTATACTTCTAATTTATTATTGATTATCTGGTAGAGAAATGTAACCTTTCTCTGAAGAATTTAGTGCTCTTTGCCTTTTTCAATTCAATTAGAGAAAAGGCAGTCCTTTGTTTTGCTTTCAATGTGGAAAATATTAGCATAACACCAGCTGGCCTTCCTTCAAATTTAAATAAAGAGCTGCAATCATATTAACAATCCTACCGTTTAGGATATGATAATTGATCCTCCTAATCTTATAGGATCTTAGTTTCTTTCCTTTGATGAGTTTTGTACAACTGTAACACGGTTTATAAATATGGACATATGTTCCTCTCCTGTAATTAAGAACAGTGAGAGAGTTCTCAAGTTTGTTAGAAAAAAGACTCAAGATGTAATTTTATGTGGGTGATCTGGAAAATTTATGAAGGTTGGAGATAGAACAAGTAGAACAGGTAGCACAATAAATTCAGGACTCGTTGAACTGCATGTTCCAGATTTGATATGGGAACTGGTCAAGACTGGAATATGGGAACTGGTCAAGACTGGAAGCCGGTACAGATCCGTTGGATGATGGATCAACCAATTTAAAGAAGAAGATGCTCTCATTGGTATATTGAGTTCTACTATTTGTTTGGTTTTATAGTTTATTCTCTCATCTATTTGACATATCTTATGTTCAAAATGTTATTTACTGTATAATTTTCTAATTTCTTGGATAAAAGTCTCTTTCATATCAATCAGGTGCTGCAGATTCATTCTCTCCAAGTTCTTTCTTAATGCCTAATACTTTATGAAACATGAAGAGATTGTGAGCACCAAAATTTCCGAGTATGTACTGATGGAAATCATCTCTTCTCCCTTTACATTAGAATAATCAGAAAGGTTGTTAGAAAATCAAATCTTCTCTGATGTCACACTATGATATGATGTTGCTCGGACCCATGATAATGAGATGATGAGGAATACACCGATTCAAGACTCTTTAGGACCGTTACTTGAATGCTGGGGATTGGATGATGTGATGCTGTTCGGACCCATGATAATGAGATGAGGAGGGATATACCAAATCAAGACTCATTATAGACCGTTACTTGAATGCCGGGGTTTGGAAACCAATTAGGTAGCTTTCCATTTAAATAAAGATCTGTCTGATCTACCTTTCTAAGTAGGGGTAGAAGGGAGATGATTTAGGATTAACTTTGGGTTTGAAAGTTATATTTAAACCTGTGGAAGAGGCCATGTAAGTAAGTGAGAATCTAACCAACTTTCATTTGGAAGAGGAGGTCTCCACCCTCAAAATGAATTTCAATGTGTTCATTTATCTTCGGGTTTTTGTCCTCTACTCCACTTGATATCTTATCACACTAATATAATTTGACAACTCAATTTCCAACAGGTGCCCAAGTAGGATGAGAAGAAAACAAAGACTTTGTTGGATAGCTTACTGTCCATGCAATTAAGGTTTTTACCACCAGGTGAACAACTTTGAAGAAGCCTCTTAAGAAAAAGGTAATACTATTTTTTCTTATTAAAAATCCAGTGTGCATTCTTTTAATTTGATCAGCTTCAAATATTTGCAATCGAATTGAAAATTAGTTAAATATGTGAAAATTATTAGCAGGTACGTAATCTCAGAAGTCAACTAGCAAAAAGAGGAGAATCAAGGAACCTAGTAGGGTTGATGCTTCGGCTAGATCATCGGTACTTTTTATAGTTCAAAAACTCGACTCAACTCAAAAGTTAGTTGGGTCGAGTAACTCAAAAAACTCGAAAAAAACTCGACTCGGCCAACATATATATATATATATCCAACATAGATAAAAAAATTCTACTGCAAAATAATTTCTATTTTCTACAATTCTACTTCAAACTTACAAATGAAAAACAGTCCTAAAGTAATTTTAATGCTAAAAGCCTAAATATTTCCCCTTCTCCTTTTTTCCCGTTCCTCGGTTTAGGGCTCAAATAAGACCTTGATATGGATTGAAGGGGATTTTAAAAAATATATTTATGTTCTCAAGTGACTCGGCCGAGTCTTTCAAATCGAGTCACTCAGCCTAACTCGACCGAGTCACTCAAGTTACTCAGGTAAAAGAGAGAGATCAAGTTTTTTAGGTGTTTTGACTCGAAACTCAGTCAAGTCGAGTTGACTCGCCGAGTTTTTGTTCACTGACATTTTTTACTCTACAAGCGAGGCTAGAAGGAAACAACAAAGAAAGCAGTCACTGGATCCCTCGAAGTTGAGGCCGCCTCATTCTCGCCACACCACACAAAAGCGTGTAGTAATATCAATCTATGAATCAACTAGAGAGAGTATGAAGAGACAATAACTAGGACACAAATGGTAGCAACTGCTACCAAGGCTCTGATGAGACCAAGGCGGGATTTGATTACCATCAGACTTCATCCAGTGACAATGCAGTTCAGCCCAAAAAGGGTCTTTATTGCATACATTTTCCCTGAGCTATGGGTTGGCAACCAGGAGAACAACCATCAGAAGTTGAGTCATCCAATGGGGATTTTTCTCTAACAAAGAAATTGTGTATGGAGGCCACCAAGTCATCATCCTCATTGATTTGCAAAGTATGTAGGTGGCAGCAACTAGTCTATGTTTCTCTGTAATATCACATGTTAATGACCTTCCATAGCTCTAGTGGTATGCTAATGCCATTCCACCTCAACTCCACCCATCTAATTTATAAATAATGACGTCATGAAAAGGTGTTCACAGCATTATTTTCAAATCCCACAACAGGCATTGAAGTGGTATCGCAATACCTGACATCATTGTCCACGTATTACCACCTTGAATTTTTTTTCCGTCTTCTTCTCCATTTCCTAATTTATGCTTCTTGCTTATTATGACTAACATTTAAATTATTTCCTTTCTTTCCTCCATTATGATATTATCATCCTTTCTTTTGCTTAATTAACTGGATACAAATGAAAGCATTTGCTTCTGCAGTCTTTCCTAGTGGTAGTTTTACCAGAAAACTCTCAGATTACTATGAACATTGGTTTGAAACCTTTTCATGATAACATGATGTATGCACATGGTTTTCAAGATCTTGCAGTTGAACGTTGTGGCTGAGAATTGATTTCACGGAGTTGATGTGTTGTCAGGTATGTCTCGAGTACCCCCAGGAAGTATCTTAAGAACTGCAGGTTGCTCTGCAAATGATACGAACCCAGTTAGCCTAGAATAGATTCTTTCATGTATAATAATGGTTACTTACAGTTCCTTCGTAGGCTATAGAAAACAATTAAATCATCTTAAGTCTCTTATCTCTATATAGTTTTTCATAACTATCCGGTTTATTTACAGAAAACCGTTTGGGAAGGAAGGAAGAAAGAAGCATACTTAGAAGAGCATTAATCTGTTCAGGGGTGAGCTTCGCCGCAAACCCGTTCAGGGTTCTTGTGTAATCATATATAATGGCCTTCTTGGCTGCCATTTCACTGCACCCATTAGACCTATATCAGTTATATCCCAGAAAACTAATCCCAGATTCATAACAGAATGTTTACCATATATGTATGTATGTCAGTGTCTTGGCTTCTACCTTCCGAGAACAGAGGCGAGTGTCTGAACGTGGCTGGCTGCTGATTCCTTTGATTTGGCCATGTAAACGATTTGAACAGAGACTTCATTATCTTTACTCTGAGAAAAGGAAAAGGATATAACTGAATTAAAAGAGTGAAGAAGGATTAAGTCATAAGCAGAGGCAATATTGGGTAATACATCATAGAATTACTGTGGCACATAATCATTGTCCATTTTTCGAAAACACGTGAATGGACGGCAATAGAGGGGCTGCAGTACTGTTACTGTGTAGTGTAAAAAAAACAAGTAAAGTTGAAGGATTTAGACGATTAATGTACATTAGAAGTAACAGCTACAACTGAGAGAAGCATAAGGGAAAGGTGCAGATATTGAGAAAGAGGAGCCATGGGTGAGATGATTAGAGGTGATTTCCCTACAATCTGAGTCTTGTACCAAAGCTATAGAATTTATAGCTATAGGGAAGTTTGGCTTTAAGGGGTTCTTCAAGTGCACTCCTTAGAACCAACCTCATCATGGTGCAGTGCTAGTAGGGACCCACTTGGCGGTCAGAAGGAGGCACGCGCAATTGCACGCTGTTTGTGCTTGTCCTGATCATACCTATGGAGCATTGTTGCCTCATGGGAATGTCAGGGATGACATGGCAATGTTGAATACTTTAGCTTATGATGTTGGAACTTTTGTGTATATATATAATCTCGGTTGGATGAGGCGATGGCGTCGTGTAATCCTCGCAAGAGGAGGGTATGACATGGCAAGCCGAGGTGGAGCTCCTCTACTTCCTTCTTTAGGACGTGGGATCTTCTCCAGTTCCAGCACCGCACCCACTCTGAAGGCCACATACTCATGCACAACACCTTAGTAGGCATGCATTGGGAGGATGTGGTGCCTTTGGAGTGGGTGTTGGCGGTCTCCTCGCCAGCACCAGGAGAAGATCCTTGTCTTTCTTTGGTAGATGATATGGCGAAACGAGTGCTAACATGGCAGGATAGTGGATGACATGGCACACTATTAGTAGGTGTGTGCCTTGCATTTCATCATTGGATTATCACTAATGTACAATATTAGATTGGATGCTGAGCAATATCCCATGAAAATGACACTACCCCATTTGGATGCTTTCTTTTCTCCATTTTTTTCATGTCTTGTATTTCATAATGAGATCATCGAATATAGATGGAGTGTTCACAAAATTAAAATTATATGTTGCTCCTTTGGAGCATTAAAGGCAATGCTCCCTACCAATATAATACCCAAGTACCTGAGTGTTTGGTTACTGGTATAAGTCTACTCTATATAGTTTCAACATGGAAAAAAGTTGTCCCTGACTTTTTAACTTTCATTTAACTTTATAAGGAGTGTCAACGGAAATTACCCCAATCTATGTAAGTTAGTATTATTCAAATTGATAATGTTATTAAATTATTTAGGCCGAAATTCAGCACAGAGTACTTGGTAAATTTGGAATTTTTTCAGCTTGAAATTTAGTTTCAATGAAATATATATATATATTGGCCGAAATTTCAGTCGGAAATCCAATATCTTGGAATATTTCAGTTCAGATTGGGAGTCTAAAATAGGGGAAATGCCGGTCACTTGGAACCTTGGGAAGCTCTGTTACCTGCTCTGGCTGTAAATGTGGGACACAATCTCAGATCTCTCCAACCATAAATTAATCATTGTTCTAACCGGAGGTGGAGAGATCTGAGATCATTGTTCCAACCATAAATTAATCATTACACAGCTTCTGGGGTCGAACCTTGGGAAGCGTTTGTGCATTACACCTGCCCCTACAGCTCAGATGGCGAGGTGTGCCCTCTCATGAAGTGATCCTGAGATCAAATCCTATAGGGAGAAACTTCCCCCAAGTAACGTGACAAACTGGAGGCCTACTCATTGTTTACTAAACCACTAACCGTAACTAGTAACAGTATATAAATGACAGCATTTTACCGTCATAAAAATGGTCTAAAAACTAAGTTTCCATGGAACTGAGTGTAAGGACTAGAAGTCATCGTCTTAAATAAAATACCTGTATTTACATCAGCATTGAATATCACAAATGCAATTATAGTTATGTGCAATTCACTAAATATACAATTCCCCAGTTGAAGACCAGTCATTTAAAAGAGTATAAGATGATTCCATTTTGGAATATTAAACACCAAAGAGAACTTCCTCTTGAGATTGGTAACCAATACATTCTCCATTCAACAAGAGAATGAAAGTCTGACTAGCATCCATCCATTGAATCAATGCCTTTACCCCCGCCCTGAACCCCGTTCCGCCGCCACAGGGAGAACCAACCCGAGCTCCTTACGTTGCTCTTCATCTGGTTTCAAGGTCCCTGGAATAGCACCAAATGCTCTCCGTGCCACTTCGACCCCAGAAGCTGTGTAATGCACAAACGCTGATGCATCCTCCATTTTCTTCCGCATATCTGGTAACTTTAATGACATGGCCATAAATTGCTTTGTTGGAAGTTCTGTGGTCGGATTTCTTGCAAGAGGCTGATCAAGGTCAGCAGCTCTCACAAACCGTTCTGTGGCCGCCTCCCATGACAGCTCGTGCCTCTGCACATCATTCAGTGGGACAGGCTCTTCAGCCAGTGCCTTGCATGTCTCTTTCACAAACCCTTCACCATCCCCATATGTGCGACAATTTGGGAATTGTTTAAAGAATTCATTTGAGGGATGGTCAGCACAAATAACAATTTTGCCCATTGCCAGTGCTTCAGCTGTGGTTGTGCAGACGACATCAGTTGTGCTTGGATTTAGGAACACTTTGTACCTGAACGTAGAGCAAGGAAAAGTGGAATTTGTAATTAGCAAATAACTTCATTTGTTTTGACCATTTCTGAGAAAGAAATCTAACTCACGGATTTATCTGAAAATCCGAGAAAAAAAATATTAATGAATAAGTGGACAGGCTGGAATGAACTTTACAATCATCCAAGTCAGATGAAAAAATAGATTATCGAATGTGGGGCCCATCAAAAGTGGCCAAACATCCCTAGCATCACCTCTTATCAGGTGACTACCTAATCTTTTTTTTTTTTTTAAAGAAGAAAAACCACAATCAACAGGACGCTGAAACCAGAAGGGAATTAGACAGATTAAGGAGCTAACTCATGAAATAAAGGGTCCGCATGATCAAGCCCTGCGTGAACTTTAACTGCTACTTCCAATTTTCTAGCGGCTTCTTGGATTTGATCAGAGTCCTCCCCAGTTCCATACAAATCAACCTGAAGTCCAAGCAATTCATTTTGGTGATGAGAGAGTAGCTGAAGGAGCTCTTTATAGCCTTTGTTCCACACCATCTTCCCAATATAGTAGACACCCTTGGTGAAAGCTTGTTTCCCATTTTTCTGTTCCTCTTGCTTTCTCAGACCAATCTCCAAGAACTTGGGATTGACGCCATGGATATTGCAGATGATTGATCCTGGAAGATCCTGGGTTGCAGCCGATAATCTTATAACCTGCCATTTCATGAGAAGTGAAATTTGGTAAGCGAGCAACAATTATGTTTCGAATAGAAGCCAAGGAATTAACCCAAAAAAAAATTGATTCAAAGCAGGTGTTATTGGCATTTAAATGTGCAAGTGATGGTTGACACACCAATGCAAGGATAAGGGGAATTTATGGAATTTCAAGTCCTCAGTTTAAAGAGATCTTGAACCAAACTGCTGACCATAGCTCACGCTTGCCCGCTTGCAACTCCTATTTAAAAGAGAAGTGCAGCCTTTGTTTCAAGTGCCAATTGGAAAAGGCCCAAGTAGTTGCTAGAATAAGGCAAGCACAAAAGGAATAAGGCAAGCACACAAGGACTCAAAAGAATCCTCGCTGGTCCCATTTTCATGTTTCCAAACAGATTCTGAACATCAAAGAGTGAGGGTGGAAGAGCTTCATTACAGAAACCAGTGCAAGAATAACTCATAGGACAATTACAACCAGCCCTTTAAAGAGAAGTTTAAAAAATGAATTTGCTTCGGTAGCTTGAAGCAAGGATGAAGAACATGCCTTCCAAAAAAAAGGATGAAGAACATCATGTGTGTGAAATACCCCAGTTATGTTCACCTTAATTATAACAGTACTTCATGAGCCATTTAGGAATACTTCATAAGCAAATAAAGAAACTGATGGCTTATTTAGGAATGCACTCCTTAGATTATTTGGATTAGCGCTTTCAGGAAGAGTCTTTTCAAGAAAACCTACAAAATAGGTATAAGTTGAAGGCAGGAAAAACTAGATGTTTTCACATGAACTTTGTCTCCTTTCTGGAATCGAGGTGGAATTCTGGTAGTGTTTTGAGAGGTTTTTATCTTCATGTCTGATCCACCCTAGAGTCTATTAAAGAGTGGGCTCTTCAGTTTTCATATCGATCATGTTTCGTCAAAATAGCAAAACAGAACTCCAGACCAGGCATGACTAGCGGGATATTTCTGCCAGATCTCGAAGACGAGATATAATAGAGACCCAGCACTCGATCTTGAAGACAAGAAAGCCAGATCAAATTTGCTAGGCACGAAAGATTAAGATATGAGATTTCTGCTCAGTGCAGAAAACAAGACCATGATTCTTCTTCATGCAGATCCTCTCAGACTCAACCTAATCACCTTAATATAGGGGTGTATCCAAGCCAAGCCAGCTCGAAGGCTTGGCTTGGCTAGGCTCGATCAAGCCGAGCTTGAGCTCGATCAAGCCGAGCTCAAGCTTGAAAATTTTGCTCGATCAAGCGCTCAAGCTTGAAATGTGTTCAAGCCGAGCTCGAGTCAAAGCTTGTTTGATTCGAGCTGAGCTTGAGCTGAATTCGAGTTCAAGCTCGAGCCGAGCTCGGCTCGAATACATCCCTACCTTAATCCCCCATGGATTCACAAACAGACTACTATTGCTGTAAGAAATACAGACAACCCAAGCATCGAATATGTTGGACCTGTAACCCAAAAATCAGAGTAGAACAGAAAAAACAGCAAGTTGGATCCAAGGAGTAGATGCTATTATCTTGAAACCATTATTCGTCAATACACAGGTCAACAAACGGTCCCAACGAATAAGGTTCTGGGATACAATGCACACAACTTTGATGCTGTATAACAAGGTCAATTTGTTATATTGAAGAATCGTTCCACAAAACTATTTATCTTCAAGTAAGCTCAGAACAGAGAAGACAGAGCCACAGAAAAGGCAGAGAGCAATGGTTATTCCATAGTGCTCATCCTAGGGAAGAGACATACTTCTTGCTTTATAGATTGAAGAAACACAAAGGACCAAAATCAAAGGTTGCCAACCTTGTGAAGAGTTGCAGAGCAAAATGAAGAGACCAATAAACAGTAAAAAAATGGTTGGTTAGTCTCTATTAGAAAACAGTTGGACTTTTTAAAAAAATTAAACAAAACCAGGCTAAAATTTAATACTAACAATTTACTTATAACCCAACCCTACTCGACTCGGCTCTGCCCAACACAACCGCGTGTGTTTGGTTTTGGCATAGTAGAGTCAAAAGAGGCGTAGAGGGGATAGGTAACAAATTTCAATGCCCTTTGAAGGCTAAAGCCTTTTTCCAACACTCTTATATACATGAGAAAGATTTAAACCGATGTGGGACTATTCAAAATTCAATTAGAAACCCAAAGTCTCAACAAAATAGATTTTTTAAAAAACAATATTCAATATTCCCCCACTACTTTAAAATAATCAAAAAAATCGATTTGGGCATATTAGGAGAATTCATATTTCATTGTATGGTGTCCTCCAGACTTTAACCATCACCTAAGTAAACCAAGTCAAAGTTTACCAATGTTTTCAATGACATTAATCTTGAACAGCTTACACTTATTGATGAACCAAACTTGATATACACACATTATTTCTCAGAAGACGTGTTTATTTATCCCATTTCTATGAGTGTTTGACGAGATTAAAACCTTTCTCACCTTAGAAGTGACCAACTTCTACACCTACATAGGTAGATTCAACTGTAACTGAAACACTTGAACATTTAGTTATTATAGATCTATTAAGGGTCCTTGCCCATCCTCTCATTTGTCATTACATTTTTAAAAGTGTAGTTTAGTACATTTTCTATCACATATTCATAGTTTGTTTCTTCCATTGAGCCTAATAGATATTAGGTTGGGTTTCTGCTATAAGTGACTCCTTCGAGTTAATTGCTTTTAAAACCAATTTCACTTGATGTCTCTTATACACTCCATTCTGACCCAAACCCTTTGTAAACGAATCCACCAAGTTTTGTAAAGACTTTTTTTTATCAATAAACGAAGCAAATATATATAATGGGAAAGCAGTACTACAAAGATACCTCCAAAATTAAAGACAAGACAAGGTTCACGAGGTGGTGAACCAGGGCGGGAACATAGAATGAAGAAAAGAGACCAGATTGGCCCCGAATAACAGACTCAAGGTCCCTATCCGGCTTTCAGTCTAAGAAAATACCAAAATTCACCCCCACCGACCGAGAGGAGCACCAATCCACTATGAGCGAACGGGTCCTAGAGCGGATGCACTCTAGAGAGAAGGGGTGGTTCTCAAAAATTCTCTTGTTCCTCTCTTTCCAAATGGACTATGTTATAGCCCCCGGTAAGACTGAACAAATAGTCATCCTTGCATCATCCCCGCTTACCCAATCCCAGCAAGATACGAAGTTGTGGAGGGGAGAGGGAAAGACCCAAGCCACTCCCATTCGGGAGAGAAAGAAGCTCCAAATCTCACATGTTGTAGGGCAATGCAAGAGAAGGTGATCCACCGACTCTTCCGCTTGGAGACACAGAAAATATCGATTAGTCATCCTCCATCCTCGATTTTTCAAGTGATCACATGTGAGAATTTTATTCACAACCACATCCAAAAAAGAAAGATACATTGGCTGGAATTCCTAAATTCCACAGTCTTATGAGGGAATTAGACAAATGAACCGGACTAGACCCGAGCATTTGTACTAGATATCTCACTTGTACTAGATATCTCACTGAAAAACGCCCATTGTTGCCTCTAGACCAAATTCTGCAATCTCGACCTTGAGAAACCGAGGGAGGAGGCCCCAGGCGTTGATACTTAAAAACAAAAACTACTCATTTCTTCAGTAATTCTCTTATATAGTTACACCTTAGACCAATATGTCTAGAATTTCTATTATAGTTCTTACAATAGGCAAAGATAGTGTGACTTCACTATCACGATGTATAAATAATGGTAGTAATGGTTTTACCATTAATGAAATTTTTATAATTAAATTGCTTAAATCACTCAGTTTCTTTGTTGCAAGCCACTAAAGCAACAAATTCTAATTCTATGGTAGAATCTGTCAACCAAGTTTGCTTCTTTGATCCCTAAAAGATCGCAGTTCCACTCATGGTGAAAATCCATCCACTAGTGAATTTAAAGTTTTGTGAATCCCAACTAACATCACAATGACCTTCTTAAGACATTTGGATAACCAAAAAAGTGTAATCTAAAACTTATGGAATTCTTTAAATATCTAAGGATACGAGTAAATGCATCCAATGTGCATATCTGGGATTATATGTAAACCTATTTAATTTTCCTACAGCATAAACTATGTCTAGTCTAGTTACAATGCATGACATACATTAAGCTACCAATTTTCTAGCATAGTTGAGAATGAAATACATCTACCATCATGAAGTGACACCAATAGTAGTCAAAAAACAGTTGGTTGGTCACTTCTAAAAAAACGATAGGGCTTTTTGAAAATTTAATACAAAATCGGAATAAAGTAATATTAATAATTTACTTATAACCCAACCCGGCGCAAATGTGTAGTTGGCTTGGCCATAGTAGACTCACAAGGAGCATCGAGGGGATAGGTAACAAATTTCAATGTTCCTTGAAGACCCAAGCCTTCTTCCAACTCTCCTACTTATATACATAAGAAGGACTATTCAAAATACAATTAAGAACTCACATTCTCAAAACAAGAGATTTTTTAAAATATCCAACACAATAGGCTACTGATGAAGTAGACACTATTGATAAACCAAAACAAAAATCCCTGATAAGTCGAACCTAGAAAAGCAGACATCCAAATTATTTTTTTGCTTTCACAAGGCCTGATGAAGACAGCAACGGGCATCAATAACAGACCTCTGATCAAAGCTTCTGATCTTGATATTGCAAGCAAGGCCAGTGATAATGAGAAAGTTCCTACAACTCTCAACACCGAATTTTTATTGACCATTCAGGAGCTGGAAACCGAACAATGGCTTCCCAACTGCCTCCAAAGACTTAGAAAGTGATAATCCTGCTCCTGTCATATTAACAGAACCTGACATGTGCAGAGACTCCAAAAACTCGCCCAAGTACACCTTTGTCTATAGTTATTTTTTTTTTACCGATCAAAAAAATAATAATATCACTAATCAGATAATTTCTTCAACTGTTTTATATCAAAAAGTGAAATCCAAAAGATAAACCTCCATCCGGATCTAGGTATGCCTCCTAACTCCTCTAATGTTATTGGTAACATCTCCTATGCACTCGGATCCCTATTACACCACCAAAGCTCCTACAGACCAGATCGGAACTTTAGCTGTCTTCCTCAGGTATCCCTCATCATCTTTCAGAAACCTTTCGAAACCTCCCTCTCCAACAGAACCAAAAGATTTGAAGCTTGGAACTTCATTATTAAAGGAACATTGAGACTCGACAACATATCCATGTATGAGTCAGATTCTGAAGAAATCAACAACTCCAATAGCTTCTGTAAGAGTGTTCAAGATGTAGACAGGGATCTATTCATTATATGGTCCAAAGAATTCTTAAACGATAGACAACCAAATTTCTCAAGCATGCAGATCAGGGTGGAGCAGATACCCCTATTAATTCCCCAAAAAAAGACAGAAAGCCTAAATTGCTGACAACTCTTCTCATCAGCCTCTTACTAGATCCAATGCAAGATTCCTCCCACCAATATTCTCAACCCTTCGTTAATCAGGATAAGCATGTTGATATGAAGTATAAGAGGAATTGGTAGCACTATGAGTGCAGAAAATCATCAGCAATCATAATATATTCCTTAGCCCTTATGGTCTTCTCAAACCTAAGATTGGCCTCGATAAGCTTCAATTCTTTAGTAGAAAAATCAAAATGCTCATTATCTCGCAATGATAGCTCCATCAACAAAATCTGGCTTCTAATATTTATATTATTTATACTAATGAACAAAAGTAAAGTTTCCATACAAAATTAATAGAAGTACATTTGTGTCTCAGGTACAAGCCCAAAGCTTGCCATCAAACCACCATCTTGTTCCAACTTTATAGACAGATTTTTTCTACAAAGCTATTAGGGAATCCTTCTAGGTGGGTAGACCCTTAAACTACCCCCCAAAAAAATGACTATCAATTAATATGAAAAAAAAAACGAAGTTTATTCTGACTAAAAATAAGTGCAAAGCCTAGACGCTAACTGGAACAATGGAGAGGAATGTTTAGGCGAGGTGCTCACCTAGGCCTGATTAAAGCATTGTTTGTAATAACTTAGCTTTTTAATCTTTCATTTTATCATGCATATAAAATTTAAAAATTAATAAGAAATTTATTCCAGTGTAGCTTGTCCATCTTGTATCCTAGAGCCTTCTTCCTAACTTCAACTATATCCTGAATATCCCTATTTTGTATGGCGGGTGAGAGAAAAGGTTCCTCAGATCCTCCTAGATGGGAGGAAGAGTATAACTCAAGTGTTGAACCTTAGGAAGGAGAGAACCTCCACTTCTAGCAATGAACCTTAGTAAGAAGAGAACCTCCACTTCCTCCAGCGTTTGTGTAAACCAGTGTTTTAAAAGGCGTGTGAGACTTAAGCCTTGAGGCTCGCCTCGAGGCAAGGCTTAAGGAAAACGCTTTGAGGCTTAACCATGAGGCTTAAATCCCATGAGGCTCACGTCTCAAAGTGTGAAGCTCACATGAGGAACATGCCTCACACCTTGAGGCTCACTTTATGTCTATAGCGTACGCCTCGTTCATTAACTAAAATTAGGGTTTTAGCCACATAACTGAGAATCAAACGTTGCTATTTATTTTAAATTTGTTATTTGTTTCAATTAATAACAAATAATCTTTATTTATTTCAGATAAATCATTGAAAATGATGATGATGATATTGGTTTCAACTAACACTTAGTTTATTATGTTTAACGTATTTAAGCTTTGAAACACTTAAGTCTAATTCAAACTTATTTTCCTACTAGACATTGCACAAATTTAGAACCACTGCCCTACAATGTAGTTCATGACTTCTTTGCTAATTTTTACTAAAATTCTAAATTCATATCTTCAATACTTATATGAAGAAAAAAATAAATTTAAATTTCAGCATTTGTTTGCCCTTCTTTAATATTCTTTATAGTTAAATAATTTATATAGTAATTTCTACGTGTATGCGCGTGCCCACATGCACACACATGTATGCAAATACAAATATATATATATATATATATATATATATATATATATATATATATATATATTATCTATTAAATTTTTAAATATTTTTGTATTTTATCTTATATTTTATTTATTTGTTGAAATGAGAGAATGGGGTTTTCTTGTGAGATTTACACCTCACGCATCTTGAGGTCCTAACGCCTCACCTCATGCATTCGCGTTTTAAAACATTGGTGTGAACTCTAATCTGGTGAGCTTTCTTTAGGGTGGTCGTAGAAGGCTCCCTTTGATTCTGAAGGTGGAGTTTTCTATAAATTTCCTTGTGGTTAGATGCCATTTTTGAAGACTCCGGTCAAGTTAATGGAATCTCACAAACTCCGGCGGCTAACCAGTGAGCCGGCATAGAGGTCATTCCAGCCGTAACAAATGTAAATGGTGGATGATAAAGAGGAATGACGCCAAGGAGGAAGCTATTCGTAATCAATGTAGGTCTTTTGATATTAAAAAAGAAGAGGGGGGAAAAGGTTGTTCGTTTTACTTCACTAAAAGGGGAAGAGGCTACGTATCCACATATTGGTGGTCATCTTTGAAGAGAAATCCTTTTGGAGGATTTTATGGTCAACTACAAAGCCAAACCATACAACGAGTACCGGTTTGAAAAATTCAAATGTAGGTCCAAACTTGGTTTCGCAGAGAGAAGAAGCAACAAATTTGAGGGATTTTTATCTCTCAGTGTGTTCTAGACCCTCTAAGAATCAGTCTTAAATATCTGAGGCAGCACTCTCAAGATAATGAAGTTAGGAAGTACTCTCCATCTTGATCATAAAGTTAGAAAACCAGAACAATGATCAGCACCGATAACGATTAGTCCTTCGAACCACTATGGACCCTGGAGTAGAGTAAGGGTGGAGGGTTCTATATCAGGTTCGCAATCAATGTGGAAATAATTGTTAAAACATGTTTTTTTTTCTTTTGCCACTCACCCAACCCTGACCCTTGAGGGTAGGGATTGGGCCTAACCAATTCAGACCCTCTAAGGGCTAGGGCCTCACTCCGGTGAATAAGGGCCGAGCCTCGTAAGACCTAGGCTCCGCCCTTTGATAGGCCTACTTATACCCCTCCTATCCGGTTGGAAAAGTGGGGATAGGTTGGGTAGAATAATTTTATTCGTTGTTTCTGTGTTGATTCCTTATTGAATTTTGCAAATCCAAGGAGAACTAATGGCTACTTGTTTCTGTGTTGTTTTCGCGTCTAGTGGAGAAAAATGGCTACTTATTCCGTAAGTTCCGAGGCAGGAAAGGAGCTATCATAGGTGAACAAAGATCAAATGGTAAGGGGAGGTCCTCCTAACTCTTCCTACTTCTGGGATTGGGGGCAGAATCATTATCCCCACAGGACCTAAGTCATCCGGGTGGAGAGCTTTTCATCAGGCGGTGGGGTTTTTCCTCTACGAGGGCCGAGCAGCACGTAAGGAGTTCAACCTGGTCTCCAAACCTAATGCTAGGGGGAAGGGGCATGAAAAGTCAGGCCCAATAGTTCTTCGTCAGGACGGAAAGCACTTAGGCTCTAGCCCAGGGCCCTCGTCAGGGGTTTTACCAGGTGGTGGATGGGCTCTTGGAACCCCCCTCCATATGGGTGTAGACTCATCTAAGGTAGAGAATTTGAAAGGAATCCAGTGTCATGTGGATCAGCAGGATGGTGAGGATAGAGTGGTCATTGACCTAGATGCAGGGTCATTCGATAGATGGTCCGAGGCTGTCATATGTTCAATCGGGGGATCTGAGGGGGGGGAGGGGATGACTGGAAAGAGGCGTCGAAAATCCTTGGGAAGTTGTTACCTGAGGAAAGCAAGATTTCCCTGTTCCCGTTCGAGGCTCGACGAGCGATTTTCCACACAAAGAATCAATCTTAGATGTATATCCTTTGCACTGACCAAAAACACGCACTTAGCACGGCAAATTTTGTGGGTTTTCACTGTTGGTGGCCGGCTTCGAACGTCGTATCATATACAGGGCTATCCAAACCTCGTTGGATCGCACTAAAAGGTATCCCTTTTCATCTTTGGGTCCCGTCCATCTTCAACAACATTGGCTTCATATGTGAAGGATTGGTAGGGGTTCACCCATCAACAATAGCCATGACGGATTTGTCGTTTGCGAAAATTAGAGTAAAAGGCGGTTTGCACAGAACCCCTCAGGTGATCCCGCTCATTTTCCATTCCATCAATTACCAAGTAGAGGTCTCCGACTGGGAGGCAGAGCTTTGCGAGAATTGCTGGATGTGGCCAGAGTCCATGGAGCTTCGATATCGTCGAAGCTGGGTTGAGGAGGCTGAAGAATCAGTGGAAAAGGAGAATTCACGTGGCAGCTGTGGATTGGTTATATCAAATCAACCTTAGAAAGGGATTTCAAATTCAAAATTAGAGCATGGGGGGTTGATGCCAAGCAACAGTGAAGCAGGTGAACAGATAGGGGTTGAGGCTCTATCGCAACGTAGGGGTGGCTCCTCGGGGGTAGTTGCGAGTTTGAGTACTCGCCGATTAAAGGGCGAGGAGGGTACCAAGAGAAGCTAGGAGGAGGAGTCAGCGGGTTCATGGTCGATCCTAGGGGTTGAGGCCAGATCTGAGCGCAATCAGAGCCTGTTGCGTGTTAAGGAAGCAAGAGGGGAGGTGGAAATCGCTGCTGTCAGATCTCTGCTGAAAATCAACAAAAAAGGTCAGAAGAAGCGTAAAAATCATAAGCGAAACTTAAGTAGAAGGAATCATCGACAAACATGGAGGGAGAGAGTACCTTCAGTAGCACCGAACCATACTATGATGGAGGGTGGGTTGATCGAGGAAGCGCAAGTAATCGGTGAGGGGGGAGTTTCTCAAAAAGGGGATGGATATACTTTGGGCGAAGAAGATAACGTCCTTCACATCCCTATTAGGGCACCCTTTATTCGTGGCGGGTGTAAAGCCATCTAGTTGGATCAAGATCCTACGGTTGGTATTTTAAGTTTCTCATCTAACCCAAGCTTGGGGCTCTCGTCTAGCCCGACCCATGGGCTAACTGTTTTGGGCCCATCAGCATTAATTTCTAGCCCAAAAGATAATTGTGATCAGAGGCCTAGCCCGGCTTATATAGACCCTTTAGATCCGTTTGGGTTTGGGTTTGATCCTAGTCATCGAGAAGTTTGAGGCTAGGGCTCAGAGGCATAGTATCCAGTCTGTGGGGATGGTAGGGAAGGAAGCTTGGGCAGTCACCTAGCTGATTTGCGAGTCACCAGAGAAGGTAGTAGCTCTCCCCTATGCAAAGGATGTAGCTCGGTTATCCATGGCGGCTGGGGTTATGGAACCCGTTCTACCATCTTCCTTTGATCAGGAGCCTTTTGTTCAGGAGGAGCTTCAGTTCTCTGAGACAACAGATTTAATCAGCCCGGTGATTTTCAAGGCTTCGGGAGAGGAGGCAGAGGTGGGAGGGTTAAAGGGGATTCTGGTTCTTCATAAATCAATCAGAGTTTTGAGCGATTCAGCTTAGGATTTAGAGGTCCAGAATCAGCCAGAGGTAGTCTCTCCCCTTCCTCCCCTTTAAGGCAGACTGTGGGATGTGGAAGATGAGGTTCTTGCAGTTGCTCAGTCTCCAAGAGAAGGGTCAGAATTCAATCAGCAATCTCATCCTGTATCAGATTTTGTGGAAGGAGGCCAAGTCTTAGTACAAGGGGTTTCAGTAGTCGAGGCCAATCCTCTAAGTTGGTTAGAGCATCTTAGTCCTGTCTCTATGATATCCACCCCAGTTCGTTTTGCGGAAGTGACGCTGGGACAAGGAATAAAGGAACAAATTATGTCTCATCCGGGAGTGAAAGCTTCTCTTAATTCAGTGAAAGCAGTTGGCATGTTAGCGGAAGGGGATACTCCGGATGTTCCCTTGAGAGGTACGCCTAAACCCTCCCTTCTTGAGATCCCTCCTCTTCCTCTTTCAAAGGGAAAGAGGGCGAATCTTGAGATTTCTTTGTGTCCCATGTCGGAGTATTGTATTTCAATTCCGTCAATTCATAGAGATCTGATACCACAACTCAATTAGGAAGGGGGATTGGATCTAGTCCGAAGGTAGGATTTAGGGATCTCACTGAAACTCCAACAAGACCAGGGTCACAGTGTTCCGTGCAAACTGAGTTCAGGAAAGGGCCAAAGAGTTGTTAAATGACAGAGTTCTCCATATTATCATGGAATGTTCAGGATTTAGGGTTACCAGAGAAGCGTGTGGCTGTTCCAGTGGGGGGTGAGATCTAGGAGGCCGGCTATTCTGTGTATCCAGGAGACTAAACTAGAAGTGGCCCAAGATTTCATTATCCGAGATGTGTGGGATATCTCCAATCCAAATTGGCTTGCAGTCCCATCTTTGGGAGCTTCGGAAGGAATTCTTTTGGTGTGGGACAAGGATAAGCTGGAGGTGGTGGAGTCAGATTTAGGAGCATATTCGATCTCCATTCTCTGCCGTTGGGTGGGAGAAGAGTTCCTATGGGTTTTTTCAGGAGTCTATGGCCCCTCTGGTGGGTCAAACAATGCAGTTTTCTGGGACGAGTTAGATGATGTTAGCGTAAGATGGGGTGTTCCATGGTGCTTGGGTTGTGATTTCAACAGTATCCAGTTCTCTGAGGAGCGAAAAGGGGGGTGTGTGGGTGAATGCTAAGATGAGAAGATTTAGGGCATTTATTGAGCGGCATGATTTGATTGACTTTCCAATGAAGGGTCTCTTGTTTACGTGGGCTCACTCAATTTCCGGCAGCTCAGCGAGCAAGTTGAATAGGTTCTTGTGCTCTCCGGAATGGGAGAGTCAATTTCCTAATATTATTCAGTCATCCTTGCCCCGCCCCATTTCAAATCATGTGTCGTTATTACTAGAGAACGGGCAGTTCCGAGGGGGCCCCACTCCGTTTAAAACATGTGGCCTCAGGATGAGAGGTTTAAAGGGGTCATGGAGGAAGTTTGGAATTCTAGGGAGAGTCAGGGGCTAGCCAGTACAAGATTTGGTTTCAAGCTTAAGGCGCTTAAAACTCGCCTTAAAGCCTAGAATAGAGAAGTTTTTGGCGATTTTAAGGCTCATCTAGCTAGGCTCTTACAGGGCATCAGGGAGTTGGACTTAGTGGAAGATTCGAGATCTCTCTCCGCTGAGGAGTCCCACTCAAGGGAGTGTTTGTAAAGGGAATATCTACACACGGCAAGATTAGAGGAGATTAGTTGAAAACATAAGGCGAGAATCCGTTGGCTTAAGGAAAGCATTCGGAACACTATTTTTTCATAGGATGGCTAACTATCATCGGAAAAGTAACTTTATTTCCAGACTCAAAGGTGGATGGTGAGTGGTGGGAGGACGCAGCCGAGATTGCGGGTAGTGTGGTTTCCTTCTACCAGGATTTATATCAAGAAAAGGAATGTGGCGTCCCAAGTTGGAAGGTTTACCTTTAAAGAGTCTTCATGCTGAGCAGAGAGAATCCATGGAGGGAGCTTTTGAAGAAGAAGAGGTCCTAGGGGCCATCCGAAATATGGCTGGGGATAAAGCTTCGGGCCCGGATGGTTTTACTATTGAATTTTACAGATCTTGTTGGGACATTATTGGCAAGGACTTCCTAGGGGTAATGAAGGAATTGTATGAGCTCGGGAGTTTTGATAGGGTGATTAATAATACTTTTGTCGTGTTGATTCCGAAACAAAGAGGAGCAGTGGATATCAGAGATTTCAGGCTGATTAGCCTTGTAAGAAATGTGTACAAGATTCTCTCCAAAGTCCTAGCATGCCGTCTTAAGAGAGTGATGGGACGTATTATCTCTCCCCAACAAGGAGCCTTTGTGGGGGGGCGATAGATTCTTGACGGCATCCTAATAGCCAATGAATGCATCGATGACAGACTTAGAGCTAAGGATCTGGGCATTTTGTGTAAGGTGGACATGGAGAAAGCTTATGGCCATGTAAATTGGGAGTTCTTGGACTATGTGATGAAAAGAATGGGTTTCGTTCTCAGGTGGAAACATTGGATCTGGTTGTGCATTTCTTCTGTGACATTTTTCATCCTCATCAATGGGAGTCTGACTGGTTACTTTCGAAGTTCAAGGGGTTTGAGACAAGGGGACCCTCTTTCCCCCTTTCTTTTCATCATGGTCTCAGAAGCCTTGAGGATGTTGACTCGTGCCGACGGAGTGCTATTTGAGGGCTTTTCTCTAGGGAGAGAAAGATTGAGGATTTCACACCTCTAGTTTGCCAATAACATTTTAATCTTAATCTTTTGCAGAGCTTTCCGTCAGGATCTAGGTTCTCTAAAAGGTCTTCTTCATTACTTCGAAGCCGTTTCCGGGTTGTGAGTTAACTTGTCAAAATCCAAAATAGTGGGCGTCGGGGAGATCTCAGACATAGACACACTTGCGGAGAGCATCGGCTGTAGGGTTGGGTTCCTACCATCAGTTTACCTAGGGGTTTCCCTCGGAGCTCAGTTTAAATCTAAGGCAGTGTGGGCCCTGGTTCTGGAGAGGTTTGCTAAGAGATTGACAGGGTGACAAGTGTCCTTATCCAAAGGGGGGAAGTTAACTCTGATCCATAGTACTCTGAGCAGTATGCCAACTTATTTCATATCTACTATGGTCATTCCCCGATCAGTGGCGATGACTCTCGAACGATTGCAGAGAAATTTCCTATGGCATGGGAAAGTAGATCAGGCTAAGTACCATTTAGTCGAGTGGAACCGGATTTGTCGCTCAAAGAGGGACGGGGGCCTCAATTTGAAGCGTTTGTCTTCGGTCAACAAGGCTCTCCTAGGAAAATGGATATGGAGGTATGGGGAGGAGAGAGAGAGTCTTTGGAGATTGGTCATCATGGCCAAATACGGGGATGGCACTTGTTGGGTTCCTAAAGAGGTGTCAAGGCCCCACGGGGTGGGGTTGTGGAAGGGAATCATGGCAGTAGCTCGCCTAATTGTTCCTTTATTTCAATTCAAAGTTAGGGGTGGTTCTTAGATCAGTTTCTGGAAGGATGTGTGGAATGGGTCTTCGAGGCTACAGGAGGACTATGCCACTATCTTTCGGTTAGCTTCGGATAAGAAGGCGACAGTTAGGGACTATATTGATAGAGGCCGTGGAGGGGCCGCATGGTGCCCTATTCTGAGAAGAGGTTTGAATGACTGGGAAATTGCAGAGTATGGCAGGTTGCTAGAGCGTATGGGGTCTATCCCTTCGGTTTCTCAGGGCCGGGATTGTAGAATACGGGTTGGAGACAACAAGAGTCGTTTTTTAGTGAGATCTCTAGGTCAACTGCTGGAAACTGGTCCTTCCGTCTCCTTTTCTCATAGAGCTGTGTGGAACTCAGGTATTCCATCTAAAGTATCATTTTTTCTATGGAATGCGGTTTTGAACAAAATCCTCACATGTGATCACTTGAAGAGTCGAGGGTGAAGGATGGCGAATAAATGCTTTATGTGCCTTCGAGCGGAAGAGTCAGTAGATCACCTTCTCTTGCATTACCCTTTAGCTCGTGAGATTTAGAGTTTCTTTCTCTCCCGCTTGGGCGTGGCCTAAGTCTTTCCCTTGTCCTTTCACAACTTCTTATCTTGTTGGGGTGTGGTTCATGGGGATAGTTCTAGGTTAGCGTTGTGGAAGATTCTCCCGAGCGCCATAGCTTGGTCGATCTAGAAAGAGAGGAATTGGAGAGTTTTGGAGAATTCTCCCTCTTCTTTTCCCAGTATTTGTAATAGAACCAGGTCTATGGTGGTGGAGTGGGTTTCAGCTATGCAGGAAGGGGTGAGCTTAGACATGTTGTATGACTGATTTGGTTTGGCGGTGGGGGTTCCTTGTCGGGGGTTAGCTTGGTGCATTTTGCATTTTCGCACTTTGCTTTGGTTCATAACTTCATGTGTTGTACTCCTTTGTACTTTGGTTGCTCTTTTAGTAATATATCTTCTTGTTTTATCGATCAAAAAAAAAGAACTAATACCATAGGTAGATGAGGAGAATGAAAATGTAAGGTCTAAATTGATTTGTAAAGTCCTAACCTCTCTCTCTCTGAAATTAATAATAACCACAATCAATGCCTCCAGATCCAATCCAAGGTTCCGATTGTGCGACTTGGAGGATAATCAGTCCTTATGCAGCCTACAGAGGTTAAAGGCATTTCCAAGTGGGTTTTAGGTAAGATTCACAATTTTAGCAAGTTCTTGGGCCTTTCCTTTGAGGGGTCATTCGGGAGAGGGGGCCTTAATTAAAAGCATGTTGAAACCGAGGATTTGGATTGCTAAAGTGGATCCGCCAACTATGGGTCTGCAACTTTAGATCTTCATCTGGAACTATAGATCTGCTGAATAGGATCCATTAATCAACGTCAGCAACCTCCTCTTTTTGTATCTCTGGGTTGTTTTGCAAGCCTGAAACATTTTGGCTACATTCGCACCGCTTCAGGTCTCCTAAAAGAGTGAACAAAACGAGAAAGAGAAAGAAACCATAAAATGATCAAAGGGAGAAGAGTGGGAACAGTGAAGAACATCAAATGAATTGGCAGCTTTCCTTCTTAAGAAAAACTCAAGAACATGAAGTGTTTGAAATGAAAACTTCTCTCTCCAGTTTTCTACTCCGAAAGGTTCTAAAAGTATCAATCCCAATCTCACTCCCAAAATCTCCTTGTTAATACTACGAATTTACCCTTATTTATAGAGAAAAATCTATTTTAATAATCAAAATATTCTCTGATGTGACAACTAGCCAATTCTGACACATGTCAACTGTTTTCTGTTAAAAGGAGTCTTTCTGTTAAAATGTAAACAAAATCTATAAAGTGGAGCCTATCTGTTAACAAATGGATGTATTCTGTTAAATGTAACTGACATCCGTTAAAAGGAGCCTATCTGTTAAGTACCACGTGTTTTATTAAGAAAGAGTTGTCAACTCATCAAACTATCATAACCAACTTATGGTTGTAACTAACTCCTTTGGGTTGTTATGACCTAAACAGCCTTCCGGATGTATTCTTCAAAGGTTAAAAGAGTAAACCGCTTTTCAAAGCGTTTATCTATTTTAACAGATTCCCTCTTAGCCCTCCAAACCACATCTCATAATCTTTTCCCATATATATATATATAAATCATCGCACACTAATGGTGGCGGGTTATATGCCTTTGGGATACTTTGTCTAGAGAAATCATAAGTGTTGGACGAAGGCACTATTCTCAGGGTGGATGCGATATCCACCGTCAGGCCTCAATCATTTAGTACGAGAGAATAGGACTATGGAGACCGCGTTTTCCTCCAATAGCCCATGGGAAAATGGGGCAAGATTCATCCTAGAATTCCCTCCTGACTGTCAGCCTAAGAAATAATCCATACTTTGCTAGAATAGGAGATGGGAGGAACACACGCCCATTCCCACGAGGAAGGTAATCAGTACATTTACCCCCTGACAAGGCAATAGGGTACATGATGATCTGATTCCACCGAATCCCTATGAAGACGAGGTTGAACTGGTAACCGCCTTTTTCGTCTCAATGGAGTATGACTCCTTCGAGCTTCTGATTAGCATAAGCTCGCAACGCCATTGATTCAAGACATGAAGAATAAGATATCATAATGATGTTAGAAAACATTCAGTGATCTGATTCTACTGAAGTCTTACCAAGGACAAATTTAGTCATGATAGAGTATACCGCCTTTGAGCTTTCCATCAGATTTCTGAAAGCTTATCGGTTGATCAAAGTTTGCTCCTTTGATCATATCATCTGTGAAAACACTCGAACTACTTCAGGCCGTGAAGGTGTAGTGAATAAATCAACATGCTTGGAGTTCGGATCTTATTCTCAGACGTGGCATACTTCAAGGTATCTAAAAGCTTATCACACTTAAAATAGTTAAAACCATAAAAACAGTATAAACGAGCATCTGATACGCTACTAACTCAAGGTCTATTCTTAAGCAAAACATATTTTAAGGTAATGAAACCTTTTAAATTATCATAATCTTTTATCCACGTGGCTTCTAACTGGTTCAGAATCTGGTCTGACTAGGAAATGTTTTCCACATGTCAACGCATCATTTTCCATCATCAACAAAGCCTTAAAAGTAAGAGTGACAGGTTGGGATTTGGCCCAAAGCTGAAATATATCCTAGGTCGCAAGAAAATATCAGTATCAGAGCTGAAGAGATTGGAGTGTTCCGTCACATAAGATAGGTCGAGCAATAGAAAAGCGTATAGCAATCTCAGAAAGGGGAGGGATTTTAAGAGTCGTAAATGTCGAGTCTAAGTCTAATCTCCTAGAACACTAGATGTATGGGCAACGCAGATAAACGAGCGGCAATAGAATAAATTATCAAATCCAAGAGGCCATCAATTCTTTGCATCCAAGAAACGAAGCGAGAATGCATTTTGGATCACCACATCAGGGGATATTTTGAGGTGAAGTAGTTCTGGACTGGATCTCTATTCCATCGTTAGGTACCTCACCTCAGGGGGCATCCTGGTGATTTGGGACGATGGAGTAAAAGTTTTGGCCTCGGAATGTGTAGCCTATTCGATCTCTATCCTATGTGGATCGACAAGTGAAGGTTGTGATGGACATTGTATGGGATTTAAGGGCCTTCTGTCGCAATGGATCGTGTGATTTTTTGGCAAGAACTAGAAGATGTGAGTGAGATGGGAAGCCCCTTGGTGTCTGGGTGGATTAATTGTCTGCTTCCCGCATGAGAGGAGAGGTGGCTGCGCTTTTGATGCCAAAATGCGCAGATTTGGGGATATTATTTCAAATCACGGCCTTGTTGATTACCCGATGAAAGAGATACAATATACTTGGTCCAATTATTCCTCCAGTCCATCAGCTAGTAGGGGGCCATTTGGCATCAATTCTGGTGGTTCTCTAATTCTGGAAAAGAATCCATTCTTTTTAGTTTTAATTTTTATAATCCATTTTAAGCAGAGAACGTAAAGAACAGAAACATAATTATGTTTGGATGAAGAAAAAAAAAACATGATTTTATTTTAGTCCACTAAGTGTCATAAAATACCCAAAATTTATTCTCGTGTAATCGTAATCAATGTTGGGATTCTATCAATCAATGTTGGGATTCTATCAATCACAGTGGGTTGCATGTGTTTTAGAGTGGACCCTCACAACCATCACAGTTTAATCATATATTAATATCACTTTTAAATTCTTTTTGCTTGAGTATGATTTAAGTGGCTGAACCCAAGCAGGTGAGACATAGTACAATAAGGGATGCGAACTTAAAAGAAGCAATGCCAATTCTTGAGAATTTAATTGAAACACAAAGAAGGTTGAATGTTGATTAACTAGCTTTTTTTGTACTGGTTCAATTCAAAAACATGGTAATGCTCAACAAAACAAAGAAATTATGAGAATTCTTACCCAAAAATAAAGAAGTAACTGGGAGTTGAAAGGGCAACCATTTGATCTTGGCGACTTCCATTATTTGGAGTGTGGCAGACCTATGTATGATTAGGTGAACCAGGAGATATGAGACTCTTGGCTTGCTGTATTTTGTGTGTGTGCTAGATACAAGCAGTTTTTGAAAGGTCATGTTTATACAAAACAAATTGAAAACTAATGGAATTGTGAAAGAGACCTCTGTAACTCTCTACGCATTTTCTGAAATGTCAAGTTCGCAAAACAGAGACCTCTCTAATGAGATTGTCAGCCCTGTACTGTACATGAAACATTTCTACAGCTCACATTATTATATCGTTATCTCCGGTCTGACCAAAATTCCTTCCATGCTCTTGGCAATTTTAAAAATCCCCGGCCTGCCCTGCTTCCCATTGGAAAGAAACCTAATCACCCCCGTTCCTCGCATGCTCCTCCTTCGTGCTCCCCTTAGCCCTTCTCCCATGGACGACACAACAGTGACAATGTGGATCGATGACATCATACAGGACCTCATCCACAACTCCACCACCGTCTCTATTCCACAACTCATCTAGAACGTGAGAGAGATCATCTACCCTTGCAACCCAAACCTCGCCACCCTCCTCGAATACAGGCTCTGTTCCTTGATGGAGCCAGCCCTCGGTCACCACAACAGGAGAAGGAAAGGAGGTGGCAGCGTGTTTGTAGAGGCAAAAGAAGGAGAGAGAGAGAGAGCACGCACCTATTCACCGTTGAGATAGGAAGATGATGACCTCTATTGTTGTCACGAGAAGGAAGGAGGGCTGGAGGGGGCACCAAATTTGTAGAGGCGGAGGGAGGGAGAGGAAATAGAGCACACACATGTTCGCCATTAAGAAAGAGAGAGAAGATGAACGAGTATTTGCAATCCAAACCGAATATATTGAAAGAGAGAATTTCTCAGTTTCAATTCTGAGAAACGTATATTTTTTGTTCCGTGCTTGGAACAGCATTTGCATAATTATACTTGGTGAACAAACTGAGAATCGTATATTTTTTGTTCCGTGCTTGGAACAGCATTTGCATGATTATACTTAGGTGAACGTACAACCAAACGCATTTCTCATGTTTTTTATAGTTAAAAAACATTCCCCGAGCAAAATGCCAAACGTACCCTATGTCGACGATTTCTCCTCTGCCGACAGGGAGAATCTTTTCTCACACCTTATTCAATCCTCTCCCTAGAACTACCTTGGATCATGTCCCAATTATGCTAACATCAAATTGCTTGGGTGGGGAGGGGGGGGGGGGGGGGGGCAACTCCATTTCGATTCAAAAATATGTAGTTGGAGGAGGGGTTCAAAGGATTGGTGGCCGAGGTCTGGAGATCGAATCTAGTTTGGGTCTCTGCTAGTACCAGGTTTGGTATTAAGTTGAAAGCCTTCAAATTCAAGCTTATAGGATGGAATATGCCAATCTTTGGAAATATTCAAACCTAGTCTCCTCCAAAACATTGAGGAGATGGACATATTAGGAGACCTAAGGCCCCTATCGATTGAGGAAGTTGGTCGCAAATTTGGAGTTTGCAAAAGTGTTGAGAATGGAGATCAGCTGGAAACAAAAAGCACGAATCAGATGGCTCAAAGAGGAGATCGAAATATTAGATTTTTTCATAGAATGGCCAATTTCCATAGGAAAACTAATTTCATCTCCAGGCTTTAGGTGGATGAGATTTGGAAGGAAAATAAGTGAGAGATTGAGGACAGTGTTGTTTCTTTCTATAAGGATCTATATGGAGAGAAACACCCTTGAAGACCAAAGTTTGATGGGATTCCTTTTGAGTCCCTCTCCTCTGAGCAAATAATTGGTTTGAAACCCTTTTTGCGATGAAGAAGTGTTGAGAGCATTTCATTTTCATGCTTTAGCTAGGGACAAGGCCACTAGCACTAACTGTTTCTCTGTAGAGTTTTATAGATCTTGTTAGGACATGGTGGGGAGTGACTTCTTGGCAGTCATGCAAGATTTCTATGATACAGGCCAATTTGAAAAGCAACTGAATAGTACCTTTATGGTGTTGATTCCAAAGAAGCCAAAGGGTCAGGACCTGAAGGATTTTCGGCCTATTAATCTCATAGGCAATGTATAAAATTCTATCCAATGTGCTAGCATCTCGTTTAAAGGGGCTCTTGTCATCAATCATTTCTCTCCATCAAGGTGCCTTTGTGGGGGAAAGACCAACTCTAAATGGCAGTTTGATAGCCAACGAGTGTGTTAACAAAGGTATCAGATCGAAAATTCCAAGTTTCCTTGCAAAATTGACATGGAGAAAGCCTATGATCACGTTAATTGAAATTTTTTGGAGTGTCTTAAGCAGCATGGGTTTCGGCTTTAGTGGAGAAATTGGATGTCAATGTACCTCTCATCGGTATTACTTTCCATTCTTATTAATGGGAGCCCATTTTGGTATTTTAGGAGCTCCATGGGTTTGAGACAAGGTGATCCCCTTTTCAATTTTCTCTTCATCACAATGTCAAAAGCTTTAAGTAGGCTGTAATCTAAAGTGAATGTTGTTGTCTTCAAAGGTCAAGACAACCTGAGAATCTCACATTCAATTCGTTGATGATGCCATGGTATTTTGCGAGGCTTCTTGTCGTCAATTGGCCTACCTTGGGTGTCTATTTAGGTGCTTCGAAGTGGTGTCAAGATTGAGAGTCATTGGGCAAGAGTGAGCTAAGTAGGGTCGATGACATTCCGAACATAGAGACCCTTGCAGCTTGCCTAAGTTGTAAGATAGGATCTTAACCTTCTTGTTATCTCGATCGGCCCCATAGGTCAAGTTTTAAGTTTAAGGTCGCTTGGTCCCCTGTTGGCTGTTGCTGAAAGATTTGCCTATAAACTAGCAGGTTAGAGCAAGTTGGAAGTTGAATTTCCTTTCTAAGTGTGGAAAATTGACTCTCATCAAAAGCACCCTTCGAAGCCTTCCAACATTTTACCTATCTAGCTAGTCCATCCCTCGTTCGATTGCGGTAATCTTGGAACGTATGTAGAAAGAATGAGGAATTTCCTTTAGATTGCTAAAAGGGGTCAAATTCAAATACCATCTAGTAGCGTGGAATCGAGTTTGTCGCCCGCTACACGGTGGTGGCCTAAACTTGAAACCTTTAGTAGACGCGAATAAAGCGTTGTTAGGCAAATGAATATGGAGATTCGGGGAAGAGAGATTTTATGGAGAAATGTGATAATTGTGAAATACGGGGCGTCCTCTTGTTGCATGTTGGGGGCCTAAAGAAGTTAGGGGTCCTCACAGTTAGAGTCTTCAGAAAAGGATTATGGTGGTGGCCAACTTGTCAGTACCTTTCATCAAATTTAATGATGATGGCGGGTTGGAGGTCAGATTTTCGAAAGATTTGAAGTGTGGTTTAGCCAAAAATAAGAGACAAGTTTGAAAATACCTTCTTGCCCGCTGGGCACTGACAAAGATGCCTTGGTATCATAGTATTTTGAGCTGAGTAACAGCGAGGTGGTTTGGTGTCCTAGATTAAGACAAGCTTTGAACGATTGGGAAGTAGAAGACCTTTGCCTTCTTCAGGGTTTTTAGTATTTTCTCTTTGTCCCTGGGTTAAGGGCTCAAGGATTTGGTCTAGAGACCACAACAGTCGGTTTTGAGTGATATCACTACTACAAAATTTAGTTCCCTCACCGCCATTTCCTCGTAAAACTGTTTGGAACCCTAATATTTCCTTGAAGATATTGTTCTTCCTTTGGAATGCAATTATAGATAAGATCCCCAAATGTGACAATACGAAAAAAAGAGGGTGGAGGATGGCTGATTATTGTTTTTTGTGCCTCCATGAGAAAGAATTTGTGGATCATTTGCACTTACAATGCCCATATAAACATGGGATTTGGGGTTGTGAAATAGACGGCTCGAGTGTTCTCCTCCACACACTAGCATTTTCGCCCTAGTGAGAAGCCGAGAAATTAGAGTCGCCACCAATCAAAAGACAAGGGGTGTGATTGGTCACCCAAAATAAACCTCTTGGTCAGAGAACCAAATGTCAGGATTCGGGGGTTCCGTTATGAATCAGAGAAGGTGTTAGACACCCCAACTCATCCGTCAAATGACGGTTGCCTTTTAATTTCTCTCCATTATTCTAAACTTCCATTATTCAATCTAAAAATAAATAAATAAACTTCCCTGGTTCTTTTCGAGATTCGGAATGCCCTTCGACCGAATCAAGGCAATTCCCTCTCTACTTTCTTTTATTCCAATTACTTTGAAATTGGAATACAGCCCTCCTCGACCGAATTGAAGTGATTCTCTCTACTTGAGCAACATGCCCCTTTTTCCTTAAATCGACGAAGGCCAACTCTCTCCTCGACCGATTCAAGACAGACCCCGCTTATATTGATTGAAAAAAATAAAGAATTAATTTAATAAAGAAAAGAACCATAATAAATAATAAATAAATAAAAATCGAAGACCTCTTCTTCTCACGCTTTCCTTCGCCCGAGTTTCCACTTCCTCACGACCGTTTGGAGGGAACCTTTAGACTACTAACGGAAAATAAGAGAATGAGAGACTTGGATGGATAGAAGAAGAATCAAAATAAATAACTAGAAAATAAAATCGCAAACCTTGTTACAAACCTTTTGATTGTCCTCAACTGGATTCCCGCACTCCAAGCACCTAAGATGAGAATAACAAAGTAGATCCGAACTTCATAGCTCCTTCAAGTATGTGAGCTCTCTTTCTCTCTTCTCCACTAGGGTTTCCAAAGGTTGGGGTTTTCCAAGAGGATTTCCAAGTTCTAGATATTCCAAAGTATTCCCAAGACTAGGATTTTTCTAAAGGAATGAGAGGGAGGGGGTGTGTGGTCTTTTATAAATGTGAAAAAGAGAGGTTCTCTTTTCTAAGCAATGTGGGACTAGATTTTCTATCAAAAACTCAAACAGTTTTTAAAGAACGAATTTCTCCCCTATTTTGGGCTCGGTCTAGCTTGCGCTTGGATTGGGATTTGGCATTGGCTTAACCTCGGGTTATTTCAGAGTTCGGATCTTCTTCATTGAGTCCATCTTTCGATACTTGGGGCTAAAAGGGGCCTTTGGCCGTGCAAAATTGGGTGTCCACAGGAGTCATTTCCTCTCTCAACTACGAGTGGAATGGGTCTTCCCTTCTTCCATTTATAACTTTTTATCTTGATGTCCTTGGGAGAGCGTAGATAGTGCTCAAGGGAGCGATTTGGGCAGTCTACCAGGAGCTATCTCTGATTTGGAAAGAGATGAATTTGAGACTTGAGAGTATTTGAGGACTCGCCCTCTTCCTTTCCTCGTATTTGCTCGCATATTACTCACCTAATCTCATAACATTGTTCGATCTGCCGATACATGGACTTGGGAGAGTCTCAGGTGAGGTTGGCCCAATATCCCCCGTGTTGGTTATGCTTTTGGGGACGTATGTACTTGTTTGGCATATTTCATTTCCAGCTTCTTCTCTTTGAGTTAACTGTTCAGTAAACCCATCTTGTCTGTGTACTGTTTCCTTTCCTAATATATATATATATATATTCTGCCAATCAAAAAAATGTTAATATTTATGACATAAGACAAAAGTTTGTCTCCGCGAAAGGACTGGATGATTTGGGGATATCTGATTTTTTTTATATTAGGTTATATTTTTTCGTAACTTGATAGGAAAAATCTATATGAATCTTACAATCATATGATACGAATCTTGATCTGATTTGACAATTATAATGTAGCTAATTTTTACATCAATTCCACATTATAATTATGATTAGAAAACTAAAATTTAATTTCTAATTAAAGATTTATATTCTTTGTAAAATACTTTTTTTTTTTATGAAAATAGAATAATCATATTTAATTAGTTTGTGTTACATATAAGAGGAAAAAGTGTGTATTACTGACATGATTGTATTTATACTAGAAATTATATGATTTTTAAATTTAGTCATTAATTTTGAATATAAAAATGATAATGGAAAATAATAATAATAATAATAAATTACAAATTTTATTTTTAATATTTTTTAATTAAAAATTACAACTTAGCTAACAAACGCCGTAGAATTAGACATCTAAGATCATCGACTAAATATGACAAGGATGACAACTTCAAGTCGGACCGAGACGCAACATGGATATAACCCTTTGTCATTTTTGATGTTATTTGAGTACCTATAATCTATGACTATTCGATTTTCAAGCTACATAAGAAAGACTTTAATTTTGGGTATATATGTATGTTAACGAGTTTTTTTGCCTACTTAACTTGCCTACTAATTGCACATCATTATATTTGGTAATACTATGAGTTCTAAGAGTGTAATCATGTCTATTTTAGCATTTCTTGAAATATTGGTGTAATCACATCTTTCCCCAGTTTTTCATATAAACTGTGCAACATCAAATCAAATTGACAAATTTCCTAAATATTTTTAAAAAATAAATTTCCCACAAAGATGACATTTAGAACCTTGCCCTCTAAAGCCCTTGAGAAGTAGTTACCACCTTCATAAATATGTATTCCCCTTGGATATAATATGCAAACCCAGTAGTCATGCTCATCAACAAAAGGAAATTAGGAAGTTGAGTTAAATTCATACATGTATGCGTCAAAAAAGATGGTGAATATGTGAACAAAAAGAAGTAATAATATACAAAGAAAAAGATAACTAGCAGGCTAAATTTAAGATATAACAATTTCGAAGTGTACTATTTTTCCTCTCATCTTTAGCGAAGGGCTTACAAACTCTAAATATAGGTCAAGCATGGAACTCTAATAATTGTAACCCTTAAGGAGGACGAGAGCATAAGTTAATTCATGGAGAAGTAAGGCTTATTAGGAATGTACCTTGTGGCAATAGATATTAACGACCCAACTATTGATGTGTTTCAAAAAAAATGCTTGCAGCCGTCCATTCTTCTCTCTCTTCACATATTCCAAATAATTGGTGTGAACAACCCCTATAACTACACGGAATTTGGTTTTCCATCTCTGCCCATGATGGTACCATGTAAGATGCTCAGGCTCCTCAAGGACAGCAATATCTGCCTCTTCATCGGGAATGATTTCTGTAATATCGCCAACAGGTAGAATGCTCCTTTTATCTATAGAGAACTGAAATGTTAAGTGATATCAGAAATTAGTAAAACAAACACGAGAAGAAAAGGAACCTTCAAATTAAAGAGTCTCAACACCCTAGTCCTTGTCTCCTTGATCATTTCCAAAATATTTACATACAAGATAGTAATATAAAAATATTGATAGAAATAAGCTGTATTCTGGATCAACAGGGCTGTAAATCTTTAAGTCTTTGAAGCACACATCAATTTTGTATTATCTATCTCTGAATCTTACTCACGGCAAAGACAATTTCACTTACCATCCTTGTGTCATTCCCTATTTTTTATTTGTAGAATTGATCAGCTGATATATTATAAAGGTAGTTAACTAAGAAACTAGCAGATGATATTTCACTTTTCAAATTAACGTTAAACATCCAATACGATCCAAATAACTGAAAATGAAATCTTAAGAGACCCAGAGTCTCTCCCTCTTTTTGTTAGGAGAACCCAGAAAATTTCGTATTCCTCCATCCTTTCAGTGAAACCAGGATTATTACAATCTTACAATGACAATATAACATTTTTTCCACCGGTTTTCATCATGTCTTGTTTATAAGGTTATATATGCAAAAAACAGTCATTAATACAAGGATCGTTATTTGTTGCTATAACTGCCTTGTTTAATACTATATCAGAATTTGAGTTTCAAATATCAAGTATTATACATTATATTCCAGATTATCACAATGCCTTGTCTGAAATATTTATGGTCGGCAAAATGAGTTATGTTTCGTCATTCCACTCTATTAAAATAAAAATTTTAAAGCCGTGACTTCGGCCATGCTATAAAATCTTTCTGCACAATCCCCATCCACTCTATTTTTGGCCTTCCCTTTCTTTTTAGAGTATTCAATCTGCAACAACTCACTCATGGTTTCGTTCATTAGTGTTCATTGACTGTGTCCAACCCATCTCAATCAAGTCTCCCTTATTATAATGCAATATTTAAAAATAAAACAAAAGATTTAAAAAAAAATCCTAGCATAGATTAATTAAAGCACATGGAGCCATCTCGATCATTATTAGATTTTCTTGTGATACCCCTTTTTATTTAATTTTTATCATGCATTTCTTCTACATGTCCAACTCTATTTTCCTTTATGTTAATCATTTCTCAAAAGAACACTTGTAGGTTACACTTGCTGAGAGAGAGATCGCCACAAAGAATTTCTGTAAATTAATATGTTGGATAATGCTGAACTATGGATCATTTGAAGGGGCGAGGATGGAGCTTAGCTAATTGTTGCTATTTGTGCCTGAATGCGGAAGAGTCGATGAATCATCTACTCCTGCACTGTCTGGTTGTCTGTCGGCTCTGGGCTATTTTCTTGGTTAGTTTGGGTGTGGAGTGGGTCTTTCCCTTTTCCTTTCTAAGCTTCTTATCTGGATGGCGGTTGGTGGCTTTGGGGGGCGCTAAGGAGCTAATATGGTCTATTTTGCCCGTTGCTATATCGTGGTCTATTTGGAAAGAGCGGAACGGTCGTATATTCGACAATTCGGTTTCCCTTGACCACCGGATCTTGACCCAGGTGCGCCAACGGATTGCTGATTGGAGTTCCATAACTCAGTTGGGTCAGGCAGTGAGGGATACCCTTCCGCGATGAGAAGATACTATAGATGCTTGTTAGCTTGTTTAGCGTGTTAGTTTGATTCTACTATTAGATTGATTACCATGCTCTTTCTTTCCCTATTATGTAGTGATTTGCTTCTTCTTGTTCTTAGTTTACATCACTGTAAACTGCTAGGTTTCTTCTTTTAATATATATCTTTTGTTTTACCGATCAAAAAAAACTATGTATCTGTAAGGACTAAATAGCTTTTGAGGGGGGAAAAAGTTAATAATATGTCCAAGTTATTAATTTGTGTCTCAGCTCCCACATAGAGCGACTATTATTAAGTTTTGTGAGAGAGAGAGCTTTTGTTGAGAGAGAAATCGCCACAAAGAAGTTTTGTAAATTAATATGTTGGACAGTGTGAAACTATATATCTGTAGGGACTTAATAGCTTTTGAGAGCCGGGAAAAGCTACAATAATAATATGTCCAACTTGTTTTGTAAATTAATGTGTTGGACAGTGTGAAACTATATATCTGTAGGGACTTAATAGCTTTTGAGAGCGGGGGGAAAGCTACAATAATACTATGTCCAACTTATTAGTTCTGCATCTCACGTCCAACATTGGGAGGATAGGATCGTTCGCTTCCCCTTTAGAGGGACACTGCCCGAAGATTTTGTTCATGGCCTACTTACCCTAGAGTACCTAGTCTGAGCGTAACATTCAATTTTAGACCCTTTTCCCTTACGCTACTCTTCCATTTCTGCTTAAGCTTCCCCGGTTAGGTTCAAATGGGGGATTAATTGAGTGGATACCCAGGAACCATAATTTTTTATTCAACTTGGAATCGATTCAAAACAATTCAATGTTTTCATATAAAAAATAAACAGACTCCGGTCATCATTAATAATTTGATATGATATTTCAGTACATGTGCGTATGTATGATAGGTTTATTCTTCAGAACTCTCAATGGAAGGATTCATCTACCAACTGCCTGAGTGTAGGTTTCTTCCGTTTGATTGCTAGAGAGTACTTACGAAACTAGACACTCAACTGAGGCTTTTATCTACAACCTCCTGAACTGGTCGCATCACTCTCTTCAATTCAAGTGGAGGCTTTGATATTAATTAAATCAGGTTATTAGCCCTTGCAAAGCATTGATTTAACTAATTTATACTGTATCTTCTACAAGGCAACAAATTCAATATTTAAAGAACATGAATTGCATTCAAAATTTACCTTTCCAGGATAGAAACATATATTAAATCCAGATATGAATCCCATCCTTTCTGTAAGCCACCTCCGAACATAGTTTTCCTGCTCTGAAGGTGAGTTGAATGTGATCTTATTGGGGTAAACTAGTTCTTGATCCTTCAAAGACAGCCAGGGAATCACTAAAGTAACCTTTCTCTCCCCATCTTTCGTAAGATATGCAGCACGAAACAGAGGGTTGACAGCAGTTCCAGTCATCCATGGAAGGCTTGCGGTAGTAAATATTGCAATATGCTGCTTTTTATCCATTTAATCATCAAGTTCCACAGGGAAGGCTGCTAGTGCACATAAGCTATCTTACAATTCAAGTCATACTGGTTATGTGATTGAGGAGCCACATCTTGGAGAAATCACAATGTGATGTTTAAACTGCATTAGTAAAACACATAAAAATCATTTGAAAGAACAAGTTGAAATTAAATCATAATCTGATGGGACTAAAACAAAATAATATAACATAAATGAACTGATTAAAGGCCAAGTTGAAATTAAATCATAATCTGATGGGACTAAAACAAAATAATATAACATAAATGAACTGATTAAAGGCCACCAGAGAATATCACTGCCCACAAGCCTGCCACAGCAGGTGGAACTTACAGAAAGAACCAAAACGAGAACTAAACAATATTTGCATATTCTTTAAATAAGTCTCAGATTATTATTTTTTATCAATAAAACAGGTATTAATCAAATAGAGCTACAAAGCGAGTTTACAAGGGTGTAAACCCAAAAGAGATATAGAAATATACAAAAGAAGCAGGAAAGTAAGTCAACAGCGTAATAGGCCTATGTATAAGTCTCATATTATTGGGGAAGAATACCTACATAATAATTCCTTTTTTTTATTTTTCCTGATACAGAACACTTGGATTTCATCCTCAAGACACATGATCAAGGTGTAAAAAAAATCAAAAATTTTGAAATTTGTTCCAAGTTCGAATCGTTATGAAATTTGGACAAATTTCGTATTCACCCCATACAAAATTTCCACTAATTCAAACAAATTTTTGGATCTCATCAATTTCAAACAGGATAAAAACTGATTCAAAAAACAAAATCTAAAACCATGTGTATGGTTGATTGTTATTCTCCATTCCTCAAATACAATGGTGACTTAAATATGCTTCCATATAAGTAATAATAATAATAATAACTATAGGAAACTAATAGTGTAGTCAAAACGTTCAGGTGACGCCTAGGTGACAGAGGTTCATCGAGCGAGGTGATGCCTAAGCACTACCTTAAGGAATGCCAGGCAACCAAATGTATATTATTAATTATAAAGTTACATAAATTAATATATCATTGAAAATTAAGATTAAAAACTAAGAATAAAGTATACATAAAAACCAAAATGTCACTACAAAAAATAATGAGGATAGTTCAGAGGAAAGTGAGAGAGAAAAAGAGAAAGCCATAATCAAAAATCCTAGACAAAATCTATTGAGTAAAAAGTATATATGCATGTGTGTGTCAGTGTTTTAAAAATTGAAGGCGTGGCATTGGGACCTCAAGATGTGTGACACCTAAGCCTAAAGGTGTGAGCTTAAGCCTTGCAAGAAAGCCTCAGGCTCTCTCAATTTAACAAATAAATAAATATAAACAAGAAATTACAAAAAGATTCAAAAAATTAATTAAAGGTTATAATACATATGTGTGTGTGTGTGTGTGTGTGCACCCGCATATGTAATGCTATATAAATTATTCAAGCATAAAAATAATAAATTTGAGAAGCAAGAAAGCTGAAACTAAGATCTGATTTTTATTCACATACATATTGAAAGACAGATGATGTTCAATCATCCTGTGGCGGATTTTGAATTCTAACAAACAATTGCAAAGTAGTCACCAATTATGTTAGTCAATGGCTCCAAATCGTTGTGGAGTCTACTATAAAAATTAGAGAGATATACTCAACAAGTTTTAAAATTTGGGCAGAATAAGCTGTATATGCTCGGAGTTCCTGTGGTCTGTTTAAGAGATTCTGGTTTGAGCTTCTGCTCAAGCTATCGTTGATGACTGGGCAATTTTGAAGTAGTCTCAGACAAATAGATAGTTCAGTTAGTCTTAATCTAGACAGCATGAGGTGGAAAAGTTTAGCCATCGAGTCAAAATCAATAGAATTCATTGGAGAATTTGAAAAGGATAGTATGTTAATCAAGATCATAGAAAGAGGAAGAGGTATCTCGGTCCATATTCAGTCGGAGGAGCGTGCATTTTAGTGTTTCATGACTCTCATCAGATTTGTAGACGAATGAAGAAAGCACAAGGTAGGAAAATACAAGGTGAACCAATGTTCATGCTCATCCATGGTGTTCATTTTGGAACGGAAATTCAATCGAAATGGAGCCTTTATCTCCCTCTTGGCAATCCCTAAGATAGGTGGTAGGAGACGCTGGATAATCTTCCCGATGGGTCATCAGGGTGTTGGCTGGCAAGCAGAGTTTGACGTGTTAAAAACTTTCATTCCTCAACATTCTCTAACCACGCAAAAACTAGAGAACTGGGAATACTAAAGCTACATGTGAAACAGTCCCAATCCAAAAACAACCACCCTCCTGGCCCCCTCCACCCACATCATTTCCTCCTTTGGGGAGCAAACAACCTCTTCCAGCAGGCTGATGGGACATGGCCATAGTGTGTGAATTTTCAGAATTGTTGGCAAGTTGGTCAGAGAAAGAGAAAGCAATCAACCAAATGCTACTGAGAGATGAACACACTACCCTCCTACCATATGAGAACAGAAAAGGACTTATTATTGTGAAACATTTGTCTACTTTGAGGGATCTATGTGTGTCTGAACCCTGGAAAGTGGAAACTACCAGATGGAGGAACAATTACTCTGAATAGATGGTGGCCAGATTCAAATGGAGTTCCTCAGAGTATGCTCAGGGCATCTTTTTGGTTAGGAATTCACAGCTTACCCTTGCACCTGTGGAAACTTGGAATCCTCTCAGGCATTGGGGAAGCTTGTGGTGGAGGGAAACTAGAAATTGATCAGCAAGCCGAGCTGGCGTAACCCTTGTAATGAGAATTCCATATCGAGGTTTCTTTCATTACATAGTCATCCATGTTCTCAAAATCGACAAGATTGACTTCTCTGGTGCATGGTTTTAAAATCCTTGCGATTTGTGATTCAAATCACAGGTGAAAATTTTAATTAGATAAATCTCATTTGATTTGCGATTCCGATTGCAATTTGCGATTCAAATCATATGGTTTACGCGATTCATGCGAATCGAGCATGAAACCCCTGTTATGAGTCGATACTTCAAAAAAAATATTAATATTTTTATTCTTTCAATTTTCTAAAGGTACTTTATGTCTTTTAAGAAGAGAAAAGAAATGGGAAAACCCCTATCACAGACATACCAAAAACCCTATTTGGGTTTTTTCTCTCTATTGTTGTGAAATGGAAAAATAATAATAATAATAAAGAGAATGGACTTAGAGAGTTGGACTCTGGGAAAACTTGATAGTTTATTTTATTAGTCTTTTTAATTGTACAAGTCGTCTTTTAATACTTGATCTCATACAAATACAATATCATTATATGAGTTTACTTTTGTTGATTATATGAGTACACTTTTGTTGATTTATCTTTGATGATGTTGGGGGTTATGTTTCGTTTTATGGACTTCATTTGCGTTTTGTATAGTGTATGCAATGAAATGTTCATTACTTTCTTTTATCAATAGATATGAATGAAATCTTTTGGATAATGGATTATTCCATTTTTTATTTATTAAGTATTTTTTAATAATTTTTTAAAAAATGGATGGAATCTTACGATTTACTATTTGAATCCCGATTTAAATCGAATCGGTCCTAAAACGATTTTACAATTCAATTACGATTTAACAACCTTACTCCAGTGACCTGAGAGATTTCTGGCACCGGCCAATAGATAGGGATTCAAAAGTTGAATCCGAGGAACACTTCCCAATGGTTGGACAGGAAGAGATTAACTTCACTTTCCAGCAGCTGCATTTCCAGCTACCTTCTTTGAGGGGGATTTCGTCTAATCAAGAACATGAGCCTGTTGTCCTCTCTTCGCCGCTTTCTAGGAAAGCCCAAGAAATGAAAAGGCCGTACGAGGAATAAGAACACCCGTCTCAAAACCTGAACTCCTTTTAGGGAAGAAAGAGATGGTATCAACGGGTGACATTGGAGACAACCTTATCCCTCCTTACGGGCCCCACCTTAATAACAAAAGCATTAGGGTGGGTGAATCCCAGACTACAAGGGCTGGAGCGATGGATGGGTCTATTGGCGTCGTCCCTCTTCGTGATCTTGGGCCTGGCCCTGTACCGACTACCGAGTAATGAGCCCGCAAATGTACAGGCTGAACAAGGGGTCATTGGGCCGGCTCAGTGTGTGGCCCCAAACTTAAACTTCAGTGACTTAAGTCTGTCCCAGCCAATTGAAGCCGCAGCTACAGATTGGTCTCACCAAACCAAGATGATCCCTTTGGGCTCGACCCATTAATTGCAAAATTAGGTCCATTTAAATGGAGAAGTGAACCCTCTACTAATCATGATACAGTGGTGGGTTTGGCAGGAAAGAATCGTTCCAACGATATAACAGGCTCAAGCTCATCCAAGGAGAAGATCTCAAGACATACGCTACAACGCTCCAAATGGTTTGGGCCAGATCTTCATAGTGAAAACTCAACTGAGGAACTACAGGAGTTGATCATCGCCACAACAGTGGACCGGGCTATTGAGGGGAATTCATCTTGGGGGAATCAGGATCACAAGGCGAATAGGCTGTTGATGAAGCAGAAGATTCCTGTGACCCCCTTGTCCGTGAGATCAGTATCATTGCAGCCTTCCGAAAATGGGGGGAGGACTCAGACAAAGGCAGGTTCAGAAGCCTCTATGGATAATAGTTCAAGTTTCCACGTTCCTACATCAGAGTCACTCCTAGGTCGATCTGATGAAAGGATGGGCTGGTTTCTGAAGGTGCACAAAGAAATAGGTCAGGGCAAGTATCAAGAGATTGGTCAAGCCCAATAATCTCCAGAGGTATCAGGTGTTGCAGAAAATGAAGTTCAAGGGCAATGAGCACCGGGACAGGTGTCTTTGATGCAGTTAGCAGCTGAGACTAATCTAGATTCTAGATACAGTGAACCCTTTGGTTGATGACCAATTGGAGGAAGATGGCAGGTGCACAGCAATAGTGAAAAAGCTTGAGCATTTAGGTACCTTAGAAGATAATGAGGAAATGCTTCTCCACATTCCAGAACTTGAAGTTTCAGTGGCTTTTGGAGCCCCTAAAGCAGCTGATTTGACAAAGATACAGTGTATTGAACACACCGCCGGGTTGGAATGTTGCATGACAATCCAGTTTGTTTTGCAGAAGCAAGGTTGGGAGTGGATGGTAAGAAACCTGTGAGCTTAGGCACGAATGGATGCAGATCAACACTCTCCAAATTCAGCCTCACAAGGTCAGGTCAGGGCAGCGCTGTTAGTTTGATCCCTCTTCTGGTGCAAGGTACACACCTCCCCTCTTTCCCTGCCACTAATTCCATCCATGTCTATGATGTGGATGGAGCAGGTAGCAGCGGCATGGAGGAATCGCATTTGCTTCGTGAAATTATCTCTAACCCTTTGTCTTTAAAATTATCTAACTGACAGCCTGGTGGGGAAATGGAGAGTCCTACTGGTCTAGATAGTCATAGGATGGTTGTGGTTCTCCCGGAGAATAGGCCATCTCCCTTGTCAAGGTCCAGAGTCTCTTCGCGGTATCCCGACGAGAGTGGGCGGGGGGTAACATTCGGTGATATCGAAAGTAGTGATCCAAGCCCGATCTCTAAATGGGTATTAGATAAAGTTGCAGTGTTTGGGGAATTCGTAGGCTTATCGTATGTGGGGCATGAAGAGGAGGTTATGGCTCTATTTCGTTCCCTTGAACATAATAAGGGTTTTGGTGGGGGTAGAGCTTCCCCAAGTAAGAATGGGCAGAGCAATAAAAGATTGGTCAACGAACTTAGGCGGCTATCTACATCTGTTCAATTCTCACAATCTCAAATTAAGGTGTGTGGCTCTGGTTAGGGGTGTATTCGAGCCGAGCTTGGCTCGGCTTGAAATGGGTTTAATCTAGGCTCGAGCTCAGCTCGTCTTGAAATGGTGCTCAAAAAATCGGCAAAAATCGGCTCGAAGCTCGGCTCGAATTCAAATAGCTTGGCTTGAGCTCGGATTGATTCAAGCTCGAGTCGAGCTCAGCTCGAGCTCGGCTTGATTTATTTTAAAATATTTTTAAATAAAAATAATAATATTTTATATTATTTATATATATAATAATGATACATATAAATAATATTTTTTATATAATATTCACGCCGAGGTGAGCTCGACCAAAATCAAGCCTCAATCCAGCCAAGCCAAATCAAACAGGCCTTGGCTCGAGCTCGAGCTCGAGCTCGGCTTGAACATATTTCAAACTTGAAAACTCAACTCAATCGATCCAGAGCTTGAGCTCATCTTGATCGAGCTGAGCCATCGAGCTAGCTCGGCTTGTGTGCACCCCTAGCTCTGGTAGGAAGTTGAGGCCTGAGGGGTAGTCTGGTTGGTCAATGATACCTTATCGAATCATTTTGTGGAACATCCGTGGCCTAGGTTCAGCCCAAGAGCGTAGGACTCAAATATCTAATCAAAACTTCAAAACCATCAATCCTCTACCTCCAAGAACCCAAGGTTCAAAATATGACCAATGGTGTGGTAGTGGAAATATAAGGCAACGGCCCCCACCTTTGGCAAGCAATTCCAACCTATGGAGCAGCAAGAGGTATTCTCATTGTGTGGGATACGGATATATGGAGGTGTTAGAGTGGGAAAAAAGTGTTTGATAAGAAAAGTCGTAGTCTTCAAAAATATTTTCATCTAAATGGTCAAAAAGTCAACTAACAATTCAATAGAAAGAAACTTACATTCAAGCTTGACATTAAATTTCTAAGCATATGTTGGGTACCCCCAATTTAAATTCATTAAAAAACTCTCAAATTTAAATTTTCAAAGCATCAAAATCTAAATTTTCAGTTCAAGTCTAAAATTCAATTTTTAGTCGTCCAAGACAAATTTCAACTTCCAAATTGCAAGGTTGTTTTCGAATCTTAAGTGCTCATAATTTTTAATATGCCAAAAAATTATTAAAACACAAAAGACCGATAAAATTATTTCAAACATTAGCTTCTATATGATGGTGGGTCAATACATGCTCAAACCCAAGCATCAAATGACATTTATGAACAAATTCCACAACTCTCGGATTTACAGCAAATGTGCATACATACGTACGAATCCACATACCACGTTCACATGAATTTGCAGTGTAGTCAAGGCGTCGCCTAGGCGATTTTGGGCCTGCATCGACTAGGCGCTCCTCTAGGTGGGCGATCCTAGTTTAAAAAAAAAAAAAAAAAAATTTGCTTTAAAAAAATCTAAAATTTCCTAATAAATAATATAAAAACATATAATGAAGTAGTAATAAGATTCTAAATCTTTTTTTTTCCACTAAAAATATCAATTTTTTTCACTAAAAATATCATTTTCGATGCACTCTGAGCCTATTAGGCCCAGATTGCGGACGCACTTCGTGCGTCGCAGGGGGGCGCTACCCCCCCTGCCACCCCCCAGGCAATTGTAGGGAGCTCTGCCTAATATTATACATAGACAATGACACGAATTTGGGTATTTTGCCTAGATTTTAAAATGCTTAATACTCCACTATGTTAACATGTCTTTGGTTATGTGATGAATGATTATAATAGACTTTTTATTTTATATTTTTGTGGAATGTGGGTGTAGAGTTTTGGTCTTTTGAATGTTATATATATACGTGATATATATAATTATATATATATATATATATTAAATTTATCGCCTAGGCCACGCCTAGGTGTCGCCTAGGCAACGCCTCGCTTAGCCGGGGCTAATCGCCTAGGCATCGCCTAGACACCTTGACTGCACTGTGAATTTGTCACATTATTGTCAATATGTTTGCCTCACTTATAATGTATCGCTTTATTCAATTCATGAGCCCATATATCATGTATAAAATTTACTTTATGGTTGTAATTCGATACTTTCTTATTTAATTCATTAAATATATGGTTTTAATATATGGATTGTATTGTCTTCATTCGAAAGTATAATAGGTTGTACAACAGTTATAACTTATATGTCATGGCCTCGTGGGCTCGGTATTACTATAACCTAGAGTAGCAACTTGGGAAACCTCCTCGTAAAGATAGGGATGATGACTTCGAGCCACATCGGAGCTCTATGTGGTTATGAGTCGTGAGTTTGGACTTGATGTTCATGGGAGTTATCTTTTTGTATTTTTCTTTCTTTTGGGATGTATTGTTGTATAAAACACTCAGTCGTGCATATTTGACTTCACAGTTATGACAATGCATGTCATTTGACATGATTTTCACATTTGATGTTATACATGCTTGCATTTTGTTATATAATGAATTCTAAGTGTATATTTATGTTTATGTATTCAATATCTAAAGTATCATCTTGTATTCAATATCTAAAGTATCATCTTAAATTTCCAATGTTTCCTAAGTTTTTTTAATTTTTACATGATTTCGTTGGACTTCCTCAAACTTTCACGATACGTGTCAACTTCCTTAGCGGTGTTAATACATATGTAATAGTGATGGATCTATTTGTTGGATCTCGTTGAGCAAGAGTGCCTGGGTGGGGTAGTACCCGGCCGGATCTATCACTCCTGGCACTAGGAACGGAATATGTAGCCCACTTTTGCCGAATCTGCACGATGACCTGTTGGCACGTGTTCGCCTCAGAGTCGACCCTAGTTGTGCCATGCTGTCAGCTGCTGCGTTTTCTTTTCTTGACACATGGTTAACTCTGGGTTCTTATGATATCATTAATCAAATCCCTAAAGTCCATGACTGCTTCCCAATAGCATAATAGGTGTTGATTGAGGATTGAGCTGAATGTGGATCCATTCAAACCGATAGAGAGAATCGAGTGATTCTCAGTCCTTCCCCGCTCCATAATATGTGATAAGACCAGTTTCTCATTGTTTACTCACGCTTCGTGTCTTTCTATGATAATTCCATATATGATAAGAATCACTAGCTATAGGACCAAAGTTCAGACCGACACCAAAGTGTAATACCTTAGCTAGAGTTTGGGACTTTTTTTTTTTTGATTGGCAAAATCAAATATATATTTAAATCAAAGATGAAACAATGATTTAGAAAGAGAAGGAATTGTCGAAGATAAGACCATTCCTCTCTTTCCAAATGGTCCAAGAGATGGCTCCAGGTAAAATAGTCCAGATTGCTTCCTTTGCACCCACCAATGTCATTAAATGTCATCTCGATAAGAAACTCAAGAAGGTAAGTGAGAAGACCCACTCTACACCTAACTGAGACAAGAAAGAAGCCTAAATCCTAAAGACAACCTAACAGTGCAAGAGCAAGTGATCTACAATCTCTTCCTCGAGTAGGCACATATAACAACGATTTGTTATGTTCCACCCTCTACTCTTTAGGTGATCAGTAGTAAGAATCTTATTCAAAAATACAGACCAGATGAAGAAAGATACATTTGATGGTATACATGAGCACTATACAATTTTATGAGAAAATGAGTTCGTAGGTAATAGTGCAAAGGACTGTAAAATTGATCTCACTGAAAACCGACCATTGTTGTTTCCAAACCAAATCCTACAATCTCTATGCTGGGAATTTGGGGAGGAGTAACTCAATCGATTAAGACGAAATTTGGGAACTATTTAGCTAGGAAGATTTTCGAAGAAGAAAAAAATCGGCAAAATTCAAGAAAAAATCGAAAAAAATGTCGGTTAAGTGATGAATAAATAATAAATAAATTTTTTATATTAGATATTTAATTGAGAATTTTTCAAAAAGTCGTAAATAATCTGTGATTCTTTTGAAAGAGTCGTGCTAGCCCTACTCTCAACCAAAAACCAACACATGTCCTTGCTTTAACAAGTGTTGTTTTTGGTTGAGTAGGGAAGGCCTGAGAGTAATGCTAGCACGCCTCTTTTTAAAAAATTACAGTTTTTTCAAAAAGCCGTGAATGATTGGGATAATCGACCAACGAAAGGTCGCGGCTTATTCGCAACTAGCACATAGTATCCAGGAGACGAGGCCTATGGCACCACTAGGCGAACTTGTCTTAGTAAGTGCCCTCCTAGATCCTAATTAGGTGACAGGGGTCTTTGCTAGGTGAGATGTTGGCCTAAGCGTTGCCTAGGCAACATTTTAACTACACTGGAAACTAAAATTCCAGAACTCAACTACATGTTATATCAGCCTAATCTGTCAAGTTAATTTTTGCCCCTTCACCCACAATCACTAAATTCCAACCTTATTATGATAAGCATACATGACAAAGAATGTTTGCATTCTACAACCAATCAAAGTTTATTGTTGGAAAATTCTCACCATTTGAGTATAATTCAAGTATCAAAAAGACTTGTATAATAAAAAAAACTAATATAAAAATTATCACGTGCTCTAAGAGTTTAACCCTCCAACTCCATCCTCTTTCTTCTTCCTCCTTTCTTCTCTCTTCTTTCTCCTTTTTTTTTTCCTATTTCACGGTAATAGAGAGAAAACCCTCACAAGGATTTTGGCATGTTTGTGACTGGGGTTTTACCATTTCTTCTCTCTTTCCCTCTCTTCTAACAAAATAGTTCTTTGCAATCAACATCTTAATAAGTACCAACCTATAAATGGGTTAAGACTATCACATCCGAATCTGTAAAAGTCGACCAGGTTCACACGCCAGATAAAATTGCCACCGCTACAGCCCTATTTACATAGTTACATGCAACAGTGTTTGGAACTAAATGGTAATCAAAATCAGGATCTTTGCATATGAATGCAAGCACATGTACTTATTTTCAAATAACTAAATTGTGGTCAAAGCTATGTTACCCAAATATGGCAGGGATATGGCACAGATACAGCATTGTATAAATTTAAAAGGTGAAGAGTTGAACACAAGTATGAAGGGTCCAAGTAACATGGTAATCAAGGTATCGTGACACTAATGGTTTTATACAAGTAAGACTTGCAACAGCAAAGTGTTTAACAGATTGATAATAAGAGAACAATAGGTCATTCAGGTAAGGTTTAAAAACTATAGATGGCTAGGAAGATATTGATGAATATAAATCATTAGCCACTCATGGAAGGCTGGAACATTGCAAAACAATGATTAAAATAACGGTTTTGGCGTAAGTAATATACCCTGCTGAAACCGTTACATTCCGAAAAGATACGGCCTCTTTTCAGTTTTCTCTGATCGTTTTACTTTAAATGGCAACATTTATTATTAAAAGAATGTCCTATTAAAGGTTGTTTTTAGTCTAAAAATTTTTTTTATACTAACAACGACAATCATTTAAAAAAGACGTCATCTTTAGTAAAAATATGATGCGGGCATCACAGGCTTAGATCATGCTTTTGATGGAGATCCACCATTGGATTGCAATGTGGAGGGAGATCCGTCATCAGATCGAGAGCAGGAGGATTCGAGGGCTACAATTAGACCATAGGATGGCGTGGCATAATAGATGGCCGGGCCCCTTATTAGTTATCTTAGTTTATTTACTTTTATTTTAGTTTATTAGTATTTGAGATTATTTTTAGTAATGGTGTTTTAGCAATTGTTTAGAACTTGTAGTAATGACACTTTTGTAATTATAAGGATTAGGATTTCCTACTTTTCTCTTTAAATACTCCCTTTAGTGTGAAGCCAGATCAATCATTGGTGTGAAGCCCCTTATTAGTTATCTTAGTTTGTTTTTTTGCTTTTGGAACTCTTGTGAATGGATGGTGTGAAGCCGGATCAATCATTGGTGTGAAGCCAAGGTTATCCTCTTCTTTCTTCTTTCTTTTTGTTTATTCTTTATTTTCTACTGTTTTTCCATTGCAAACCCTAATCTCCTAAATCCTAGCCTATTCCCCAACCATCGTTACACCTTTTTCTCCAAGCCTAGCTGCTGCCACCAGCCTCCCTACCCCTTTTCCTCATCGCTGTAGCCTCCCTACCTTCCCCTAGGTTGCTGCCAACCTCCCCAGCAGTTTCCTTAAGCTGCCACCAGCCCCTACTGCTATTCCCTACAGACACTAGCCCCATTTTTTTCCTTTTCTACAGTTGCATCTCTGTCCTTGCAATAACAGCCCCCATACTTGTTTCCCCACAGCCACAGCCCTATTCCTGTCTTCCTCAGCTGCCGCAGCCACCCCACAGTCCCTACAACCTGTCCCCTTCATGCTACAGCCCCCTGTACCCTGTTCCCAGCCATACCCATGCTGTCGTACCTCTCCCTATTGCTGTAACAGTCCCTGCATATACCCTATTGCAGCCACACTTCTTTCCTATTACCCAAAACAGCAAAACCCATAAACCTTAACCCTAGATTTTGAAAGTTATTTTACTATTGTTGCTGGTTTGTATTATTCAATTCAATAGGGCTTGAAAACAGACCTCACATGCATGTTTCACCTATGACCATTGTTGAGCCCAACTTATTTTTTTGAAATCCTCAATTGAACATGGAAATCATATTGATTAATGACCTAAATCTCTAAGCTATTGGAAGTTCCCACTTCCATTACAATCACCCAATTCAATTTGGAAATTCTTCATTGCGAGATTGTGACTTGGCCTAGGACATTAATAAATCCTTTTTGAGTTTCTTTATTATAATTATGGAATCTAAGCAATTTTATGGTTTTCCTTATTGCTACAATTGCATCATCCTAGGCTGGTTGCATGGTCATGCATCAGAATATAAACACCGGTCATTATTACTAAAAACATCTTTTCCATTACGCTATTTTTATAATTCAGTCAATGTATTGGTTTGGCCCCTCACCGAAACTGTTACATAAAGGTTTCAGTGATTTTTATTACCATGTTGCGAAGTCATTGAGATAATGATACACATAGCCAAATGTCAAAACACTCAAAATATCTCACATTGATAATATTCCAAATCCTAAATACCTTTGCACTTCGTACTATTTTCCTCTCAATTACAACACTTTTACTTTATTTTTTAGTGAGTTCAGATATTAATTCCACCCAAATATTAATGCCTCTTCTGGCTTACGTACCTATAAACTATAAAGACTAAACTAGTAAACATATCTCACAATTTAAACATCACATATAATACAATTCTCACCAAAGTAGTTCACAATCTAATATTTACAGATCCTAAGAAGGGATGAATTAAAAACGAATTCAATGAGATAACTAGATAAGAAACATGTCAATCTGTAGGTAGACCAATAACATGGCAAGTAGCAAAAAAAAAGCGATTTGTTAAGAGACATTAGAGAAATAAAAATACATTAATGCTAATTTGCTAATAGATAGTAGATAAAAAAAAATTAATGCTAATATGTTAAGAGACAGCTTTGGAGAATTGCAATTCATTGTTTCCCCGATTTACATATTTTCAGTTCCCTACAAATGTAGATACCCTCTCCACCAAATCCATTGAATTAAAAGTAACCAAACAACTCCATTTCCCTCTTAATTACACAAAAAAAGTAATAAATTTCAGACCAGGATATAAATTATAAAAAATAAACCAATTATTCTGGTATAATTCTCTTTTGTGTACAACAATCATGAATAATTCTTATATGCTTCATCTAATAAAACACAGACCACCCAGTTCTTCTAACTTCAAATCACTTGTAATAAAGCATTAAAAAACACGAGCAAGGTGTGACCAGGCCTTCAAACAAACCAGCTATCATGGAAGATAGACTGGTATTGGACCATGATAAGCAACAGCACGATCACCACAGCCACACCCCTCGGCTAGCTGCCATCCTCCAAAGAGGGGCTCTGGATTCTCAACCAGCACGGCTATGGCCTATGGGTGTGGCTATGAGTACTCAACTCATTCGTTCTTCCGTGAGAAATGCCCACATAGATTGAGATCACCGCTAAGATTATATGGCACAGGATTTAGCGTAAGCATCTCCAAAATAGGTAATAAATATTAACAATTAAAAAAATCAGCGAGCTTGCAATTCACCATCGCTTCTTTTTTACCATCTTCCAATCTCCATGTTAAAAGGGTCATCTCAAAATATGGGTAAAGATTATATGAAAAAAAATCTTGTAATCTCCAAATTCAAGGGCAATCCCAACTGTTTTTCAACGAGCAAAAGCCTGTAAGTGTTAACCCTAAATAAAATTTCACCGATCAAAACCCTAACTCTATGCACCGATCAAAACCGCAATAATAACCCTATGCACCGATCGAACATTAAAAAAAAAAAAAAGAGAGAGTGAGGGACCTTACCTGAGACGGAGGAGGAAGAGTTCCGAAGCTGTTCTTGACGTGAGAGGTGTGAGAATGAAAAACGTGGGGAAGGACTGTGATCAATTATTAATTAGAAGGTTATTTGTGAAATTTCATGAAACTATTGGGCATAGAAATATCTCACTGATTTAGACGTTTCCACGAAAATTTGTTTATTTACAAGTAATACTTTTCAAAAACAAAAAAATAATTCTACCAGATTCGATTAGAGTTTTAAAACGCTACCCAATGGTTGTTACACCGGCTGACTTGTGTCCGGCCTCTTTAAAAAAAAAAAAAAAAAAAAAAGCGCCGGGGGGGGGGGAGTTTTTGCATATCAGCGACCGAGCCAACTCAGATCGGCGAGATTTCGAGCCAATTTGGTGGGAAACTCGAAAGATTGCTAACTCGGTCAAAAACTCGTCTGACTTGGCCGAGTTGAGTTGATCGGCACCATCTTTGAAGAGCAAAATTAGGATTTTAAAACTCTAATAAAAGTTTTGAAAAAAAAAAGAAATGAAAGATCCCTTCTATAATGGATCAATTACCGCAGAAGGCTTCTCTAATCACATTTTATGGAAAGCACTAACAAAAAAAAGAAAGAAGATATGTTTTCAGGTTTTTTTTTTTAAATGTAGAATAATAGATGAAAGTTTAAAATCTTACCGAAATTTTTAATTGCATGTGATCAACCAACTCCCTTTCAAGATTGGGTGATCTAAAAATCATCAGGTGTTCTCTGAGATCATCGTGCTCTTAAAAACGAAAACATATGTAGTCTGATTTCCGCGTGCAACCTATGTCCTCTGTTAATTACAGAACTCTGTTAATAAGAAAGGACTCTTAAAAGAAACAAAGGGAAGACGCCAGGGCTAGTAGTAGTGTATCCCTTGCTTTTGGGGAGGTATCGGTTCCATTCCCGAGAGGGGTGGGAGTTTTTATATACTCTCCACCCGGCCATTACAGCCTAAACGTATATCTCGCACAACAAAAAGGAAAAAAAAAATTATTCGTACTCTCTGATTTTATAGCTCTATACGTACTTGCGCCTCTTCTGCTAAAAAATAAAGTTACTCTTATGCTCCGTTTGTTTCAAAGTAAAATTGATGAAAACAAATGAATTTCGCAAAAAATATCCATTGTCCTAAAGAAAATACACTTGAAAAATGATATTTTTTCGTGGAATTCATTTGTTTTCCCCTATTTTATCTCAAAACAAACGGAGCATTAAACACAAAGAATATTTTCTATATAATATATATTTTTGTTTTAGGGAAATGAAAAACGGACCCAGGGTCAGCTTGTAAGCTAACCCCGGGATCTCATTGGTCCCTGCCCCCATTTTACCATCAATCAACTGTGGTTAGAATTTACTCACCACCTAAGGTTAAGCAATCTAACATTAGTTTTATAAAATAACAAAATTATAAATTATAATTTAATTAAGCTTGACCATGATTAAAAGGGACACGGGACACTGCGGTAAGCTTAGAAGAGGACCCAGGACCAGGGTCCTCTTCTCATGACTATTTTTTATTATCTGTCATACGGTAATTGATGAGTGACAAAGTTGTTGTTGTAGGGAACTAAGAAAAGTAGACCCTTCTCTATAATTTGACTCTTAACATGTACTTTTTTGAGTTTTGAGAAGAGGACCCAGGTTCTCTTCCAAGTTCACCGAAGTATCTCGTGTCCCTTTAACCTTGTTTAACCACGGTTAAGCTTAATTAAAGTAAAAGAAGTATTTTTGTTTTTTAGTTTTTTTAAAAACCATGGTTACATTGCTTAATCCTAAGGGGCTAACCACAATTAAACCTAAGCAATTGATATGCAAAAAACTCACTCATTTTATTGCAACCACTATTTTAATGAAAATAATAGGGTTTACTTATGATGAGAGCTTCTATATTTTGTAGGGAAATGATTACAAATTCTCGATAGTACCTACTATTGAGTGTCGTACCATTTGATTGAAAATCCAATCATGTCAAACATTAAGTGGGCTCATCATTTAAAGCATGTGCATACATGGTGCCATTGAATTTTTAATTTAATGTTTCCTCACAAATGACGATTTTTTAAGGAACTTAAGGTCTACACCCGATGTGGCACCTGCACGACTGACTTTTCATATTCTTGGGATCTCGGGCTATGCTCAAGATCTCAAGGGGGAATATTTATAAGGGGAAGAAATCTCTAAGGCATTGAGCTTGACTAATCCCGATTAGATCAATCAAGGTGTAATCCGACCTATCCCGGAAACATGCTCAGACACCCGTCACCCGGGCACTCCTCTTAACGCTGCACTCTCCCGAGTCGAGTTGAATAAGCATGGCCCACATGTTCAATTAGCAAATATTACCTTGCCCAGAATTTGGAGGCCTACTGATACATCACATTAAAGTATATACCAGCCGAACTGATGTAATAAACTGCTGACGTAGATAGTAATTCATCAGCCCCGCCGATTGGTTAGGTAAAGCTAACAACTAAAATGACAGAAGAATGGAAAATACAAAAAGAAAATAAAAACATGAATGAAAACTAGTTGGAGCTTCAGAGTGTCAATTGCAGGGGATGATCACGCATAGAGGAATTAATCACCTTACAAACTGAAGACACCCAAATTACTCGAGAGTAAGAAGGAATCATATTGGACCCACCACAGATACAATGGAAGGAATTCAAAATATGCTTTTATATGAGTATTTTATGATTTATAAAAAATTTTAGCTGATAAAAATACCATTTTTTATGTTCGTTATTTTCAAATTGTCCCAGTCATAAAACATATTTTGAATTATCGTGATTAACTATTCAATCCGAAAACTCTCATTCATAGTTAATCTTTTTATCTTATGAGATTTTATTTATTTTTCAAATTACCCCTCTCATTAGCTTGTTCAGGGAGGCTCGGGTTACAGCCGACAGAGATATTTTATTTTGTTTTGGTAGGAAAATCAGTGATTGTTTTTTGTGAAGATTTTGTAAAAAACGAAAAAAAGAAAAAACAGAAAAACGACCAAGTGGGAGTGGGTCCCGTGGGACTGTTTAAAAGAGCAGCGGTTCCTCCAATGGTTGCGAGCCACGTGTACTACAATTTCCTCCTCATTCCTCATGTTAGAAAATAGAAACTTTCCATTCTTCTAAAAAAACGAATCAACCTGAATTTAAAAAGGTGAAGCACCTTCTCTCTTCCTTCTTCGTTCAACTCCATCTTTAACAAGAGAAGCGAGAGAGAGAGAGAGAGATTCAAAGAGCAATACTAGCTGCAGAGAGATCCAAGAATGATGGAGCCTATAACTCCAGAGGTTTTGCAAGAAAGGCCATCGAAAATTCGTCGTCTATGTTGTTCTAAGCCCATTTTTGATGGGTCAGCTACTGATTCAGCACTGGTCCCTCTCGATTTGTATGTTTATCCTTCTCTTTCTTTTACGTTACCCATTTCGCTTGTTTTCTTGCTCAATTCCCATAAATAAAATCAAGAAAAAGAAAATCTAGCTTGTAATCTTGTTTTCTTGATTTGGATTTATCTTATTACAGATTAAAATAGATGATTCTTCTCATTATTTTGGATTCGATTGTTGAATCATTCAATGGGTATTGTTTTTCAATCGCAAGAAAGCAATTTTAATCCGATTAGTTTAGAAAAACTTATTCTTGTATTGGTCCTGCTGAAATTTTATAACAGTTTAATTGCTTTGATTAGATTATCTTATTTCAGATGGGTGTAGTTTGATTGTTGAATCATTTAATTTACTTATTTCGTTTTTTACTCTGCTGGATTTATATAGCAGCTTATTTGCCCAAGTTGGATTGTCTTATTTCGGATTTATTATGGGTTCTTTTCAAAATCATCTCTTCAGATAGCTGATGGCTAAGCTGAATCTTGATTACAGAACTAGGGTTTTGATGATTCTTGTCAATATTGCTTTTGATTGTGGAATCATTAAATGGGATATTCTTATACAATTTCTAAAGAATGGCTATTACTTGAGACTTTTGGATGATTGGAAACTAATATTAGTTCCAGTACATAGTTATTCAGTGATAACAATAGATTGTTGCAAAATCAACAGCTTGACGAACACTGATTGGGCAAGACTATTGACTAGTGTCTTGTGTACACCTCTACTCAGTGACCACAATTATTCTCATGATATATATAAGACTTAATAAAACAATATGACTTAAGTCACTGAAACTATTAAGGACTCTTCCCTTTAGAATGAACTAGAAGTGTAAACCCAGATATCAAGACTGACCTGGATTAGATCCACTAGATCCAAAATGTATACCTAGGCTGTGTCTGACCTGGCAGGTCCAATTTGGGTTGTAGCATATCCAACCTGGCCAATGAACCTATGGAAGCTGGGCCTGATGCAACAGGTTAGCGGGTTGATCCATTCCTATGAGTAGTTACAGAAATTTGTAACCTTGCTGGCTAAAATCTGTGACATTAAGCACAGCAGAGCTAAGCAAGTTTGTCTGACCCTGAGGATCCATTAAGCTAGGGATGACTCTTGGGTTTGTCAAGCAGCACGTAGATAATCTTTCCTTACAGTGTCCATGTAATCAGGCTTTAATGCCGTCTTCCCTGTCTCATACTCTTATAAGCTTATTCCCTTTGTGGATCAGCGAATGACTGCCATTATTGCCTTCAACTTGCATCTGCATATGAAGGATGCCGTCCCCCCATTTTTGGAACTCAGCATCTCTGGTGATTGGAAGGTGACCTAAAGTGGTATGTGACTTATAGTTGTTTCTATTTTAGATTGTCATATGGAGGGTAACGTTTGAACTTCAACCCAAATAGAGTTGATATTATCACTAGTAGTACCAATGTAGTAGCAGTAGTATGTAGGTTGGTAGGTGGGGATGGACTTAAGCCTTTGTGGTCGCAGAGCCAAAGAATCCATGTAATTGCACTTGCACCCATTTGGAATCTCTAAATGGAAGTAAATCTAATGGGATGTTGGGTGTTAAAGATACCCACTATCGTACCACAGTGGGGTCCCAAGGGCATGATAGCCTCAACTCCTGTACCCTACTTAGTACTTACTGTCCTCAGCCTTTATCTTCAGTTATGTTAATTAATTTTGTTTGAATTTGATTTCCTACTATGTGGTTGCTATGAAAGGACATTATAATTTATAATGAGAGGAAAAATCTGAAAAAAAAGAACTCTCAATCAGGTATTCTTTGTTATAGTTGGACCTAATGCGGATGCGTAGGATAACGCTGATGATCATGCAGTCAATAACATTCCTCTGAAATGTTTGAAAGGGTAGCAGCAAATATGTGTATAGATATTATGATTATATTCATTCGATCATATAGGCTCTCACTTGAATGATTTCTAGAAAATCTTTTATACTGAATACTATAATAGTTTAGTTGCTCGATTTGGATAGTATCACTTCAGATTAGACTAGATGAATCCAGTCTGTATTTGTATTCGATTGGTGAATCATTTCATTGAAATTTTGTCTTTTCTTCGCTAGAAAACAGCTATAACCAGATTTTCTTGTTTTGGTTCTGCTAAATTTTTATTACAGTTTGTCTGCTTGAGTTTGATTATTTTAAAAATCACAAACTGAAGTGGCTTATAACTGCAAAGGCTATTCAATATTTGAAACTGTCATGCTAGAATGAGATTATTCATGTCTCATTGCACAGATAGCTCAGATCCAATAGCTCTGAGTTGACCCCATTCTCTAAATTTAGATAAAAACTTAGTAGTAACAGGAATCATGCTGAAAAAACAAGGATACAGATTGCTTTAGCCATCTTTTTCTGCATCCTTTACATGTTTATCTCTTCAGATAGATGAAGATAAGCTGAATCTTGATTACAAAACTTGGGTTTAGATGATTCTTGTCAATATTTTGGTTCTGATTGTTGAATATCTAAGGGTTACTTTTCTGATTGAGTAAGACTATTGGCTAGTGTCTTGTTGTGTACACCTTTACTCTCTGACCGCCCCTATTCTCCTGATAAAAATAGGACATAGAAACACATTTAAGTAGTCACTGAAACTGCTAAGGGCTCTTTCCTTCACTATGCACTAGAAGTGTAAACCAAGAATCCGAAGACTGACCTGGACCAGATCGGCTAGTCCAAAATGTATACATAGGCCGGATCTAAGTTGGGTTAGACCCAACAAGTCCAAATTTCAAATTTGACAGTTAAAGTGTCTAAATCGGACAAATCTGGGTCATATCATATCCAACGTGGTCAATGAACCTATGCAAGCTGGTGATGATTCGTCTCAACGAGTAGGTACAGAGCGAGCAAAAGCTCTGTGACATTGAGCACAGCAGAGCTGAGCAAGTTTGGCTTACCTTGAGGATCCATTGAAGGTAGAGGGAACTCTTGGTTTTTTCAAGCAAGGCATCGACAATCTTTCCTTACAGTGCCCATATTACACGGCTTCACTGCCATCCTCCTGGTCTTATGCTTTAAGAAGTTTATTCCATTTTTGGATCAGCCAGTCAATAACATTGTCCTCGACTTGCATCTGTGTATGAAGGGACTCATTCCCCCACATTCCGGAACTCAATATCTAGTGACTGGCAGATGACCTAAATGGCCTGTGGCATATAGCTGTTTTATAATTTAGATTGTCACATGGAGGATAGCATTTGAAATTAAAAACCCAAATAAATTTTTTTTTTTTTTGGAAGGAAAAACCCAAATAAAATTGTTGTTAATAGTATGAGCATCATGGGGATCAGCTTAAGACTTCGAGGTCATAGAGTCAAGAGTCCACATGATTGTACCACTTGGGAATCTCTATTTGGAAGCTAATTTATTGAGTTTGTGGGATCATAGGATATACCCACAACAGTACTATACTTTACCATAGTGTGTCCCAACTCCCAAGCGCATGTAGCCTCAACCACTGTACCCTATCGTCCTCACCCTTTATCATATTTTTTGTTAATTCAGTTTGAATTTGAATCTTTACTATGTTGCTTTGTAAATACATTATAACGACATGAAAAATCTAAAGAAATATTGAACATAAAAAATCTCATTTAGGTACATTTGTATAAGAAGCTGTGCATATCGTATAGTGGGACATACTGTGTGCGGGTCAGTTCTAGGAGATCTCCTACAGCACCCACCCAGATGATCATGGGGTCATTCACATTCTTTTGGATGGTCAAAAGAATAGCACTAAAAATGTATGAGACCTTACAGTTTATGCTCATTCGATCATGTGGGATCTCACTTGCATTACTTCTAGTAAATCTTTCATAGTGAATTCTATAATAGTTTAGTTGCTCGATTTGGAGTTTGGGCATGTAATTTCAGATTTGAGTACGATGATTCCTTTCTGTATTTTGGATTCAATTGTTGAAACATTTAATGGGGATCATTTTCTTAACCTCAAGAAGACCACTATAACCAGCTTACCTTTTTTTTTAAAAAAAGACCACTATAACCAGATATTATTTCTGCTGAAGTTTCATAATAGTTTAATTGCTTGAGTTGGATTATCTTATTGCAGATTAGAGTAGGAAACCCTCAACTGAAGCAACATATAGCTGAAAACTCAGCTATTCAATCTCTTAGTGCCTAAACCATCTACATTGTACTGCATATCAAACTAAATATTTTTTCATTCTTACACACCTCTCTGGAATCATATCATGTTAGAATCAGAATTAGTCATGCTGCATCATTGCCAATAGCTTAGACCACTGATAGCCCTGTATTCTTTCTCTAAACATAGTTAAACACTTAGTAGATAAAATTTAGTTGTAAAAGGAATCACCCTGAAAAATAAGGACTTAGATTTAACTTAAAGCAAATTGAACCTTGATTCCAAAACCTGGCCTTAATCAGCGGGGAGTTTTGTTTTTAATCTCATGAAAACAGCAACAACCAGATACTCTGTTTTAGTTTTACCACCAGCTTTTACTCAGGAGGTAGAAATTGTAGTTATTTTTTCAATTTCATTGATACAAGCCTTGTAACTATACAGAGAATCAGGCCTTAACGGAAAAAGACCCAAAACAAATACTGAATAAATCGAACCTCTCCATAAGGATGGCTACCTTGATATCCAGGGGGAGATTACTACTTTGATGGGTTTATAATACCATTGGGAATGAACGTGAAAATATAGGCTCAAATGTTTGATCTGTTCAGTTTGTAGATGTTTATTACATATCTAACTAGTTTTCGATGCTTACTTATTTGACTGCAGGACTGTGAGGCGGAAGAAGAAAAATTTGAAGATCATTGCAGGATCATGCTACCTGCCGAAGGATGATGAGTTGAAGCCAAGAGGGGAGGATGCACATTTCATCCATAAACTGCAGCGAGTCATAGGTGTTGCTGATGGTGTTGGAGGATGGGCCAAGAGAGGTGTGGACTCGGGGGAATACTCTCGAGAACTGATGTACAATTCCATAGTTGCAATTCATAAGGAACCATATGGCTTTGTGGATCCGGAAAGGGTGTTAGAGGCAGCTTACTCAAACACCAAGGTTGAAGGATCATCTACGGCTTGTATAGTAGCATTCACAAACAAGGTTTGCATATATTTCTTTCCCATGATCTTACATATCAAAAAAAAAAAAAAAAAATTTCCCATGATGTTTTCTTGTGAATTAGGATAAACTCTAAATTTGTGACAATATGGTCGTAATATGAAAATAACCTTTACACAGAATCTTATTAAAAACTGTCCTTATTTCATGTTGCAGTTCTTACATGCTGTGAACGTGGGAGATAGCCGTTTCATGGTAATTAGAGAGGATAGGATCATATACTGTTCCCCTGTGCAGCTACACAGGTTCAACTGCCCTTACCAACTGGGAAGTGGCAGCAAGTGTGATCCACCCAGTTCAGCTCAGGTTAGTTAATTGATGCATACATGACTTCCTGCAGTAACTTTAAACATCTGAGATTTTAAATATCAGTAGTTGTCTTGTCTACTAAAGCTAAATAAGCTAAGAATGTAAGAAAAATTTGTCAAGTGTTGTGGTTACATAGCTTGTGGTGTTTGGATGGTGCTCGTGGTGCATACTGTCACATTTTTTTCCCTGTGAGAAGTTCTTTGGCTGATCCCCTACATATGAATTAAACAGGTATTGAAGGTTCCAATTGAGGTGGGAGACATTGTAGTTGCTGGAACTGATGGGCTGTTTGACAACTTGTTCAAACACGAGATTGCAGACATGGTGATTCAGGGTATGAGAGACGGAATGGAGCCAGGGGATGTGGCTTCAGTAATAGCTGAGCATGCACTAGATGCTTCGAACCAAAAATATTGTCTAACTCCCTTTGCAGAAGCCTCTAAGAAAGCTGGGCTGGAACATATTGGGGGCAAGTACGATGATATCACGGTCATTGTTGCATGCATTGGCATGCCGGAGGAATATTACATTGATCATTTGTGCTGAATCAGTCTGTTGAGTGAGAAATGAGTTTGTAGAGATTAGTATGTTCTTTGATTGTTTATTAAACAAACTATGCAGATATTACCAGCTCATTGCTTTCTGTATGTTTTTGATTCAATCTGGGTTATGAATAAGCCCATGAGAAAGAGCAGCATTTGATTAGCATATTGGGTGGGTGGGTCAATGTAAATGTGTTTTTTATAATTTTTTTCTCTCTCAACTTTGTTGTAGATAATACAATACTTTCTATTCATATTTAGTTTTTTTCCCAATAGTGAGTACATCTCTTCAATTCACACCATGCTCTATGTTGTATGCAGTGCAAATGCTCATTCAAATATGCTAATACACACACACATATATATATTCTCTCGGCTCCCCTTTTCTTGCCACGTGTCCCTCTTTTAACTCCCTTTAACTGTTGTTAAGATTCGCTCACCCCTAAGGTTTACCCATTTACCCTTGATTTTTAGAATTTTTTTATAAAAAAAGTAACCACAAGGGTTAAAAAAAATTAATCAGAGTTCATGGCAGTTGAAGGGAGCTTTGTGAGAGCGAGGAGAAATAGTTCGCTCCTCGCCCGTGGAGTGAACTATTGTTCTCAGAATAAATAGCAGTTTGATATCATTCTATCATTTGCTAATAAGGCCTATGACGACACCGATTGAATGCTTTAAAAAGACAAGGTCAATGTCAATTAAGATCAGGTTCTTATTGAACCCGAACATTTGTTTGATTTGACTTAATAACACAGGGTTACAATTGGAGAGTTCGAGTTAACTCTTTATTGATAATCAATTAGGCCTATTCTTCTGCAGTAGATGTTACTGTTATCTTGCTGATTTTCATACTAATATGTGCTGAGCTTTGTTTCTTAGGCTATTGATTTGGAGGTGTTACTTTCTTAGATTTTTGCTATAGAATAATTAAGCAACAATATCTAGAAATGCATGTCTAAATAATTTTTCCTCTAGTTTTGATTTCCATGGGCGGTTGGAACTGACCATTTGAGAGGTACCCCGCTTATGAGATGATCCTAACTATATCTGATCTATAACATTTCTTATGAAATGTCCGGAAAAAGTATTCCTAAAATGATTAGGATCATCTGTTGATTGGGTAAACCTTTGACGTAGAAGGTCTGGATGAGGAAGCATCCAAATGTCCATACAAATTCGATCGTCTTGACCTGATGCAACTACTCATAATGAGCATTCCTATTTGTGAAAACTAATCGGATACTTGGGTATCAATAACTAGCTGCACCTGCATTGCATTTGAAGCTTGTTCCTAACTGAAAAACTTTCTTTAGCATATGTGATTATTGGCGCTTAGCCTTCATATTTGACTGATGTAGTATCGTATCTAGTTTTCACATGCTCCTTCAATATTTGTTAAAAGCTTACAAGGTCTTGCTACAAGACAGATTCTCGTCATGTATTTATTTGATAGTCTGCAAGATTCCTATGATATAAACACACTGTCTTCGAAATATTTAGCCAAAGATTTCCAGACAATCATTTTGTATTCTAAGCTTAGATGGATGGATGTTTTACCATCAGTCTTGTATATATTTGGATTGTACTAACTGTCTAAATTCGTTATTCATACAGTATGACTGCTAAGGATAATCATCCAGATCTGATTCAATTAAGGTGGATCTAAGAACTAAAATAGGTCTTGTCAATTCAAATACAGATCTATATTTTCAATCCTTATTATAATTGGATTGACTCTGGATACACAGTGCTTTAATATAATTTGCTCTAATGTGTTAGAATTGGATCGACCCGAAGTTGGATTTAGTTTTCTTACATTCAGTGGATCTCGTATGGAATCTGGATCTATGATGTAGTCAGTTGGATGAAATTTGGATCCACTATTTTCTCATCCAAATCCAAAGCATTGTCCATTGGCATACCTTCTATGGGATGGCTACTCCAACATGCTGGATAACAAAAAGTTTGATTTTGGAAAAATACCACCATTATGAGAACGTACATGTGTTAGAAAAATTACAATATTCCATTGAAATATGGTATGCTACAAGTGAATATTTTCAATAAGAACATGATAGATTTGATCATTGTGATTAATGGGTGCTTAGCCCTCCTATTTGAAAAATTGCTGTAATTTATATGATTATTGGTGCTTAGCCCTCCTATTTGACCGATGTAGTATCTTATCTATTTCTCACATGCCCCATCAATATTTGTCAAAACCAGACAAGGTCTGACTACAAGAAGATTCCTATGATATAAACAAAGTATCTTGTAAAACTTTAGCCAAGGACAGTTATGGGATGTTTTACTCATGGCGTCTTATTTGTATCTGGATTCTACTAACAGTCTATAGGTTCCATGATTCAGAAAGTAGGGCTGTCAATGGATTGGATCATGATCCGGATCTGAATTTGATTTGATTAAGGTGGATAAAATTCGAATACACATCTAAAAGTTCTTGTTTGACTCTTGATACATGTTTCGATATTATTTGCTACTAGTGGGCTGTGTTGCCTAGGTATTGGACCCTAGAGGGGGGGGGGGTGAATAGGGTCTACGACAAATTTAAAGTTCTACTTTGAATTCTTTGTGTGAAATTTAATTTATCAAAGAATTAGCAACTAACAAGATTAAATAATGCAAATCAAAAAATTAAATACAAGAGTTAGAGAAGACAAACACAACGATCTTGTTCACAAGGTTTGGCAATCCTGCCTACGTCTCCGCCTCAAGCTATCCGCAAGAGGATTCACCACGATTTGATAATCGTACAGACTTCTTCCGGGTGAAGCCCAAACTTTTTACAACCTCTCTTCCGGGTCGAGATCAAACCTTGCAATGGAACAATCCTCTCTAGACTTAGTCCACTTTCGGGGTCATGACCAGACCTTCCAAAGCTCCCCGCTTGAAGGACAAGAATCCACCGATTCTTGATTTTCACCTACACTCCAAGAAGTGACGGTTACAATCTGATTTTGCTTCTAATACAAGCTAATAGATCACTTTCAAGCTCTCTAAGAATCTCTCAAAGAATGAGATTGAATAACTCAAGAATGACTCTTTTTGGATTTCTAGGTTCAACTCTATGTATTTTGAAATCTAAGCTTTGGAGTGATTAATTGAATGATTGGAAGTATTGGACTTCTTGTTTTAGTTCATAAATCATTCCATTTTATAGCTCAAGAAGTTTCATGGCCGTTGGAGTAGTATTGAATGCAAAAAGAGCCGTTTAAAACTAGCTGTTATAGAGAAAAAAATCCTGTCTTGCGCCATCCAGTCGACTGGATGCTTCATTTAGTCGACTGGAAAAGACAACAGTATCTTTTGAAAGACAACAATGTCTTTTCGAAGATAGTAATATTTTTGGCCTATCTAGTCGATTGGATGACTCCATATAGTTGACTGGATAGAGTAATTTTTGCTCAAAATCCTGAAATTCATTTTTCTTAACTTTAATGAGAATGATTAACTTGGTCAATTCCTTTATCTTTTTCATGAATTTTATCATTCCTTATGATGTCTTTGGGCCTTATAATGATATTCAATTGAGTCTTAAGGCACCTATGGTCAGTCTAAGTATTGAGCATTCAACTGACCAAACTTTGAGAGCTTTTTACAAAAGTCCTAAACCACTCTCAAACTAACATATAAAACCTATTTAAACCTTGAAGAGTCTTTAATTTTGATCTTGACTTGATTTCATCTTTATTAGCTTCATGATATTCCTTCTACCTCTTTCTTCATCTTTATGACTTGAGCTTGGATATGATCTTCAAATATCTTCATTATGATCCAAATTTGATCAATAGCTTGCTTTAACTTGATGATGAATCTATCTTCATGGATAGTGTCTTTTTCATGATTTTTCACATTGAATGGTTTGCTAATGTTCTTCAATAAACTGATTTTCACATAAATTCAATTGAGACATTAGTAACTCAAATCTCAGTATATTATTGTGTTATCATCAAAATTACTAAGGAGACCTATGGTGGACACCTATAGGCTAACAATCTTCCCCTTTTTTATGATGACATTATAATGGAATGAAATGGGAAATAGCTCCCCTGTGATAAATAAATTCTATACAAATTTTGAGGTAAACTCCCCTTAAACATATGTATAAATATTTTTAAGATAAGAGTTTAATTCATTTTCATAGTTTAGTTAACCATTCACTTGACATGATACCAATTTTTAGATTCATTTTAAATAAGTCATTTTAAGCAATTTGAAACCAATTTGAATATTTCATGAATATTTCATTTAAGCTCATTATATCACTTGACATTAGGGGTTTAAGAATTATCATTGCATTATCCTATTTCTCCCCTTGACATCATCAAAAAGCATGATTCCATTATAATAATTAGTAATAAAAATTTAAAGATTTTGGGTAATTTTGTGAATTTTGGGGGGCATATTTATAGCCTAGTCCATTTAGTCGACTAGATGCGCCATCTAGTCGGCTGAATGAACTAAATCCAACTCTGCCTAAATTTCTTCTATGTAGTCAGCTGGATGCACCATCTAGTCGACTGGATAGAAGAAAAATCTGATTTTGTTTTTAGTTTTCTTCTTAATCCAACTCCTTTTTCATTTCTCATTGATTAATCATTCAAATACTTTATTTAAGCATTATTAATCATGATCAATCATTATTACAAACAATATTCAATATAAATATATATCAATCATCTCAATCATTTCATTTCACATAATCAAAAATAATAATATTATATCACTTCAAACCATATGATAACATCAAACATTCATATCATCCATTTTATAATCAATAAGCATTTAGCATAGTTTTCCAAGCATATCATATTCATACACATATAGCATATCAACACATATTGTGAGTACCTGGATTTTACCCTCCATTCCCGATCAGGATAAATCCGGATAAGGAATAGTGATAAAGTGTAATTGAGTTGAGAGTTGCCACCTATCTAGTTCTGAGGGAAATAGGTCCCTGAAATTGTTGGATAAGGCTTAGTCTGGAAATCAAAGGTCAGGGTAAGGGATTCAGTTGAGTTAGGGGAAGGTGTTAGACACCCCTAAACTCCCATCCTGCAGAGATGGTTACCTATTCCCTAAGTTTGAATCAAATAAAGGAAACCATATAAGAAGCTTGCAATTTTATCTATATGCTGAGCAATGTAATGTTAAAAATAACTGAATTGAGAGGGATAGGGTAGAAATGGAATAAGGATTCTATCCTAGGGGAGCTGAACCCGATCAAGGTTGCCTACGTATCCACAGTTAGTGGAATCAAGCCACACGTAGTTCCGGGTGATTGATGGTTTGAGTTGATTGGACTGGATTGTGGGTGATTGAAGGGTTTGAGAGTTGTTGCTCCTATTTGAGGAACGAAGTGGCCTTTTAAGCTTGTGTTGAGGAGCGAGGTGGCCTTTTTAGCTCATGCTGAGGAGCGAAAGGTTGAATGATTTGATTTGATGGATTTAACTGATTTGGGAGCGAAATGACCTTTTAAGCTCGTGCTGAGGAGCGAAAGAAGGTTTAGTTTAACTAGGGTTCGGATGAGGGTTTAGCCGGAGTTCAGTTTGATTGACTTGGGGTTCAACTAAGGTTTACTTAGGTTTTAACTAGGAGTTCAACTAGAGTTAGTTAGGATTTAACCAGGGTTTAACTATGATTTAATTAGGGTTTGGCCAGGGTTTAATAAAGGTTTAACTGAGATTTAATCAGGATTAACTAGAGTTTGACTAGAGTTATCTAGGGTTCAACTAGAGTTTAACTGGGGTTTTAGATAAAGTTAACGGGAATAACTAGGGTTAACTAGAGTTAACTGAGATTACCTAGGGTTAACTGGGTTCAACTGGGGTTTACTGGGTTTAACTGGGGTTAACTGGGGTTAACTAAAGTTTAACTGGGGTTTAATTGGGGTTTACTGGGTTTAACTGGGTTTAACTAGAGTTAACTAGGGTTTAACTGGGGTTTACTGGGGTTAACTAGAGTTAACTGGGTTTAACTAGGGTTTAGTTAAGGTAAGTGGGTTTTGAATCAAGGTTTGAACTGAGATTTGGACAGGGTTTCGACAGGGTATGATATGTTTGAACTGAAGTTCAGACAGAGGTTCGATAGGGTAAGTCGGGTTTGAATAAAACTGGACAGGGGTTTGACAGGGTAAGCCGGGTTTGAGTAAAACCGGGCAGGGGTTTGACAGGGTAAGTCGGGTTTGAGTAAAACCGGGCAGGGGTTTGACAGGGTAAGCCGGGTTTAAATAAAACCGGGCAGGGGTTTGACAAGGTAGCTGGGTTTGAGTAAAATCGGGCAGAGGTTTGATAGGGTAAGCCGGGTTTAAATAAAACCGGGCAGGGGTTTGACAAGGTAAGCCAGGTTTGAGTAAAACCGGGCAGAGGTTTGACAGGGTAAGCGGGGTTTAAATAAAATCGGGCAGAGGTTTGACAAGGTAAGCAGTCTAAGTATTTAAAAACAATAAAATAATTAGACTAATAAAAGGACAAAGCAAACGTTAGAGTTTCGGCAATTTTACCTTCCGGGAAACCCAAAAGAGTCTCTTAAATAAGTGCTCCCGAGAACGATTCTTCGAAATCGAGTTCCCGGGATCGTCGACGCCAAAAGGACGTTTTTTTTTGGAAAGAGGAGAGAGAAGAGAGCAAGTGTGAGTGAATTGGAATGAAGCAAAGCGGGTGGGGTATATATAGGAAGCAAAAACAGGGGGGGCGCTACTTGAAGTAGCGCCCCTAAGTGGATAAAACCCGAAACAGTAGGCGGTTAGGGAATAGTTTGGCGGCAAAATGGTCGACATTGAGGGGGCGCTACTTCAAGTAGCGCCCCTTTTCGTTTTTTCCGAAAACCTCTACCGACATGCACAAATAAAAGGGGTTTACTTGGGGCGCTACTTGAAGTAGCGCCCATCTAATACGTGGGCAAAAATAGGCGGGGCGCTACTTGAAGTAGCGCCCCCATTTAAGGGGTCAAAAAATCATATTTTTTCATTTTTTATGCCACGTGTAGCGCTCCGACCCAACCCTTTTGGTTTTAGCCCATTTTTAGCCCATAAATAGTCAAAATTGAGCTCATAAAATCCAGAAAAATAATCGAGATAAAACATGGATTTTTCAGCACTTTTCAGGGGCGTTTTGGTCATTTTACGCTATAGGGGCATTTCGATCATTTTCAACCGTTTTAAGTCCAATTCAACTCCAAAAATAACCAAAATTTACCAAAAAATTTATGAAATCATTTTAAACAAAATGAAAACTTTTTAGCACTTTTTCAGGGGTATTTTGATTATTTTTCACCCTAGGGGCATTTTGGTCAGTTTTTACCTAAGGGGCATTTCTCGGAAATCGAAGCACGTAGAAAGAGGGTTTTAAAAATGAATTTTTAAAAGGGTGTTTAGAGGTATGTAAGGAGATAAAGGGGGTGTAAAATTGGGGTGCTTACAGTTGCCCCTCTTTGTCGGAGGTTGCGGGTACGTGAACGACAAAGATTATAAGACCTCAATTTTGCACCTGCAGAAAAAACTTGTGATTTTGAAGACAAAAGAGTTAAAAAAGGAGAACTAAATTATACTTAGACTGCTTGCCATAAATGGGATCCTAGAGGATGAGGTTGATAGGAAACCTGTTCAGTTGCTGGGGGATAGAGAAGAAATGGATGATTCATCCTTAGTGATGAAACATCCGAGATATGGGAGAGATAGTTCTTCGCCTTATTACAGAGGGAAAAAGAAGCGTACTCATAAAGAAGGGATGACAACATATTACGATGTCAGCCAGATTGAAAAAGGTGGATGACAACTATAGTGATGCCAGCCAGATAGAAAGGGTGGATGACAAGCGAGGCGATGTCAGTCGGTTTGAAAGGTGGATAACAAGCGGGGCGATGTCAGCCGAATTAAAAGGGTTGATGAAAACGAGGCGATGTCAGTCGGTTTGAAAGATGGATGATAAGCGGGGCGATGTCAGCCGGATTGAAAGGGTGGATGACAAGTGAGGCAATGTCAGCTGGTTTGAAAGGTGGATGACAAGCGGGGCGATGTCAGCCAGACTGAAAGGGTGGATGACAAGCGAGGTGATGTCAGCCGGTTGCAAGGGTGGATGACAAGCGGGGCAATGTCAGCCGGTTTGAAAGGTGGATGACAAGCGGGGCGATGTCAGCCAGACTGAAAGGGTGGATGACAAGCGAGGTGATGTCAGCCGGTTTGAAAGGTGGATGAAGTGGGGCGATGTCAGCCAGACTGAAAGGTGGATGACAAGCGAGGCGATGTCAGCCGGTTTGAAAGGTGGATGACAAGCGAGGCAATGTCAGCCGGTTTGAAAGGTGGATGACAAGTGGGCGATGTCAGCCGGTTTGAAAGGTGGATGAAAAGCGGGGTGATGTCAGCCAGACTGAAATGGTGGATGACAAGCGAGGCGATGTCAGCCGGTCTGAAAGGTGGATGACAAGCGAGGCTATGTCAGCCAGTTGCAAGGGTGGATGACAAACGGGGCGATGTCAGCCGGTTTGAAAGGTGGATGACAAGCGGGGCGATGTCAGCCAGACTGAGAGGGTGGATGACAAGTGAGGCGATGTCAGCCGGTCTGAAAGGGTGGATGACAAGCGGGGCGATGTCAGCCGGTTTGAAAGGTGGATGAAAAGCGAAGCGATGTCAGCCGGTTGCAAGGGTGGATGACAAGCGGGGCGATGTCGGCCAGTTGCAAGGGTGGATGACAAGCTGGGCGATGTCAGCCAGTTGCAAGGGTGGATGATAAGCGAGGCGATGTCAGCAGGTTTGAAATGGTGGATGACAAGCGAGGCGATGTCAGCCGGTTTGAAAGGTGGATGGCAAGCGGGTCGATGTCAGCCAGTTGTAAGGGTGGATGACAAGCAGGGCGATGTCAGCCAGACTGCAAGGGTGGATGACAAGCTGAGCGATGTCAGCCAAATCAAATGTGCTTTTCGCCTCCTCACAGGAGGGATCGATTTTGAAATGTTGGCAGAAGATCAAAATTTGAAGGTGTGAAACTGAGGATGATCTCACACTTGCTCGGGCTGCTGCTTCGAATCGATGTTGAATCAGACTTTGTTGATGCTTTGAGCGATTGTCAAGACAGGTCGATCTAACCAAATAAAAAAAAGTTTTTTTTTTTCCAAGTCAAACCCTTACTCTTAAAGAAGTAAAACATAATGACAAGAGGTCCTGACCTACTTAGAAACATTGCTCAAAGTAGTGGAAACCAACTTTGACTTCCCCACCATATGTTGAATCGTTGCTTGCTGTACCAAGAGCTTTGGACCATGGTGGTGACAAATTTCTCTGAACCCAAAGATGGATTACTGGGACCGGTAAGATTCATACTCTTCTAGAACTTGAGGTAACTCCTTTTGCCGGAGATTCCGCTCGAATCTTATCTCAACTTTTCCCTTTTTTGCCCTTGGAATGACCAAGTCTAGGGGTCGCATAATTTTTGCGCATGAGGCCATTTTTGGTTTTCACTCATGCCTACGAAGTTGGTAATGATTTCCTCCATTTTTTGCCCCTAATAACGATATTAGGTCTGAGATCACATAATTTTTGCGCATTAATGCCATTTCTGGTTTTCATTGAGCCTGCGATTTTGTTCTTTCTTCCCATCATTGCCTTGTAGGTACTTGTATCTTGCTCTAGTACTCATTTATCTGATTGTCTGCACTCTTAGCCTTTAGGGGATCTAAGAGGACTTGAGGTAGGACGAAACGTAGGCCTGAGGGTCCAAAATTTTTAGGGCATCCTTTTCTCATTTTTTCCTTGAGCGCCTCTTTTTACCAACTTTTGTCTTTTGTCTTTTTTTGATTTTTGGCCCTGTTTTTCCTTTGCTTGGATTTTCCTTTTCTTTTTTCTTCATGAAGGCTATTTTTTGCTCAACTGGGTGATTATTTTTTACCGCGCCTGTTTCTCAGGTTGCCTACGTACCCTTTGCAGGATCAGGTCATAACGTAGTTCAACTCACGGGGGTGCCCTGGTATGAAAGTGTAATGAAAGAAAGGCTTGTAATGCTCGAAGGGCTTACTAACGAATTTCATTGATAAAATTTAGAAAGGTTACAAAAGATGAGGTTGAATGATGTGCCAACATGGCCTCCTATCATTTCCCAAATTGATTAAGAGTACAGACAACTTCTAAGCAAGCTTTCAAGCATAGTACTTTTTGACCTGATCCATGTTGACTGGCTCTAGGAGGTCTTCGCCGTCCATATGTCCCAAACGGAGGGCACCGCCAGAAAACTTTTCACGAATAATGTATGGACCTTCGTAGGTGGGGCAAAATTTCCCTCTCGGATCTGGACGATTGGGTAGCATCTTCCGGAGCACAAGGTCTCCTACTTCAAGGTCTCGAGGCCTGACTTTCTTGTTAAATGCTCGCGCCATACGCCTCTGATAGGCTTGCGAATGACTGATGGCCTTGAGTCGTTTTTCCTCAATCAGATTAAGTTGCTCGTACCTTGCTTGGATCCATTCTGCCTCTTCCAACTCTGCTTCTACCAGGATTCTCAGGGAAGGAATTTCTACCTCAATCGGTAACACTGCTTCCATCCCATAAGCTAATGAGAATGGTGTTGCCCCAGTCGAAGTGCGGATAGACGTTCTGTAGGCCATGAGCGCATAAGGAAGCGTCTCATGCCATGCAGAATATTTGGTTACCATCTTTTCAACTATTCTCTTCATGTTTTTGTTGGCCGCTTCGACCGCACCATTCGTTTGTGGCCTGTACGATTCTCTCACACAACTCTACCATCCCTTTGTTGTGAAAATTGAGAGCATTATCAGTGACAATCTCATACGGAACACCGTATCTACAAATGATGTCTCTCTTCAAGAACTTTTGAACTGCTACAGCTGTGACATTGGCATAGGAAGCAGCTTCGACCCACTTAGTGAAGTAATCGATGGCTACTAGAATAAATCGATGACCATTAGAGGCTTTAGGTGTGATTGGTCCGATGACATCTATGCCCCAGGCCGAGAATGGCCATGGTGCAGTGAGATTATGCAATTCGACAGGTGGTGCATTAATGCGGTTGGCATAGATCTGACACTGGTAACATCTCTGTACGTGCTTGCAGCAATCTGATTCCATAGTCGTCCAATAGTAATCCAGTCTCAGAATTTTCTTGGACAACATCAATCCATTCATGTGTGGCCCACAGACTCCCCCATGAACTTCTTCCACGACTTTAGCGGCTTCTGATGCATCTAAGCACCGTAACCATACCAGGTTTGGTGATCTTTTATACAAAACCCCTACAGAGAGGACAAACTGAATATCTAACCGCCCGAGTGCTCTCCTGTCAGTCTTGGTAGCTTCTAAAGGGAAGGTTCCTTCGGTTAAATACTGCTTGATCTCGGTGTACCAAGGCTTCTCATCTGATTGTTCTTCTATCTCGAAACAGTAAGCTGGCCTGTCTTACTGCAAGATCTCGATTGGTCTTACATCAATACCTCCTGGGATTCGAATCATTGAGGCTAGTGTGGCTAGTGCGTCTGCAAATCGATTATGGGACCTTGGTCTGTGACAGAAAGTGATCCTCCTGAACTTTGTGATTAACACCTTCAGACATGCCAAATAGGGAATCAGCCTGGCCTCTTTGATGGCCCAAGATTCATTTGCATGATAGACTACTAGCGACGAATCACCATATACATCCACTTCTTCTATGCCCATGTCAAAAGCTTCTCTCAAGCCGGCTATACAAGCTTCATATTCTGCAGCATTGTTTGAGCATTCAAATTTTAGCTTGACTGCTATTAGAAAGTGAGCCCCGGATGGCGAAATCAATACTGCTCCTGCTCCTCTACCTTGACTGTTTGCTGCCCCATCGAAATATAACTCCCAGTCAAACGGCTCTAGCTCTTCTCCTTCTGCAAAGAGAACGGCTTCGTCTGGAAATTGATCGTGCACCGAGATATAGTCATATGGCGGATTATAAGCCAGGTGGTCGGCAATCGCTTGTCCTTTGATCGACTTCTGAGTCATATATGTGATATCAAATTCTGAAAGCATCATCAACCAACGGGCTATTCTCCCTATAGTTGCTGGCTTTTCCAAGAGATATTTCAGGGGATCCATCCGGGAGATCAGAATTACGGGATATACCAGAAGGTAATGCCTGAGACGCTGAGAAGCCCAAACTAAAGCCAAGCAAGTTTTCTCCAACAAGCTGTATCTTTCTTCGTATTCCAGAAGTCGTTTACTAATGTAGTAAATCGCTTGCTCTTTTCTACCAGAATCATTATGTTGAGCTAAAATGTACCCCATGGAGGTTTGCTGTACCGAAATATACAATAGTAATGGTCGGCCGAGTGTTGGTGGAACCAAAACTGGGGGTGTCAGAAGGTACTTCTTGATTTTTTCGAAAGCCTGTTGACATTCTTCTGACCAGATTGTGGGTACATTCTTCATGAGAAGTTTAAAAATGGGTTCGCAGATTGGAGTGAGTTGCGCTATGAATCTGCTGATATATTGAATTCTGCCAAGAAAACCTCGAACCTCCTTCTCAGCTTGCGGTGTAGGCATGTCAATAATAGCTTTCGCTTTTGAAGGGTCAATTTCGATGCCTCTCCTGCTTACAATAAATCCCAAGAGCTTTCCGGAAGTGGTGCCAAAGACACACTTGGCAAGGTTTAATTTTAAGCCAAATTTTCTGAGTTTATTACAGAATTTCCTTAGATTAGTCGGATGATCTTCAGCCTTTAGGGATTTGACAATCATGTCATCCACATAAACTTCTGCCTCCTTATGGATCATGTTATGAAACAACGTGACCATAGCTCTCTGATAGGTTGCCCCAGCGTTCTTGAGTTCAAACGGCATCACCCGATAGCAGAAAGTACCCCACGGAGTGATGAATGCAGTCTTGTCCATATCTTCTTCGGCCTTCTTAATCTGGTTATATCCTGAGAATCCATCCATGAATGAAAGCGTTTCATGGCCTGCCGTATTATCTACCAATACATCAATGTGTGGAAGGGGAAAATTATCTTTAGGACTAGCTTTGTTCAAATTCCTGTAATCAACACACATTCTAACTTTTCCATCCTTTTTTGGTACTGGTACGATGTTGGCAAGCCAATCAGTGTATGATGCTACTATCAGGAATCCAACATTGATTTGTTTTTCGACTTCTTCTTTAACCTTCTGTGACCATTCAGGTCTCATTCTTTTGAGTTTTTGACGAACCGGCTTCATATCTGGATGCAAGGGTAGTCTGTGAACTACCAGATTTGTATCGAGCCCAGGCATATCTCCATAAGACCAAGCAAATACATCTTGATATTCATGGAGAAATTCGATCATGGGGGTCCTTTGCTCAAGATTCAGCGAAGTGCCGATTTTCACGTACTTAGGGTCGTTATTAGATCCAAGATTTATAGTCTCGGAATCCTCAACACTAGGTTCTGTTTCCCTCTCGCTTTGCTCTAAAAGGTCAAGGATCTCTTTGAGAGGTTCCTCTTCCTGCTCTTCATCAGATTCTACTTCCAAGAGTTCAAGCTCGATTGATCGATTAGTTGTGGTTTGAGCATTTCCCTGTTCAAACCAATGGTTTTAATTTAGTATTTGTTTGAAGTTTTTAGGCACACTCAATGAAATGAGAAAGAAAACTTTGGGAGGCTTTTGATCACTAGTACTCGTGGGGAGTCTTAGATCATACCATCATAAGCCAGGCCAAAGGAACATTGAGATTTTTTTTTCAGAGAAGTAACACTTATATATATATATTCAAAAGATTTTTACAAGACTCGACTGAAAGTAATTTTTACAGACTCTTCAGCCACTGTGGCTGACAAAAAAATGGTATGGCTTGACAAGGCTTCAACCGACCTTCTTGACAATCTTCGCTCTTTCTTTGGCCGCTTCCAGAGTGATGGGCTCGGTCCACCACGATCTTGGGGATGAAAGACTTGTTGTCTCCTTCTTATCTTCTGAGATGGTGAACACTTCAGCTTCAGCATACTCGAACGGAGCTTCCTCTTGATCTTCTCCTATTTCTGGGGCCGCTTCCTCTATCGCCAATTCTTCAAACAGGCGCTCTATTCCCATTAGCTCCTCATCCTGGATGCTCCTAGAACTCTCATTTAATACATGTATGGTGGGGATTGGAGGTTCTGCGGTTTTGGGTATGAGGGAGATCATGAGTTCTGGTATCAGGTTTGGTATGGGACTGCTAGCTTGGGAAGTGGTAAGATGGTGCAGGTATTTCTGGATTTTTGCCCCTCCTATATTTGGTGTGAGCTGCTTCATATAATCTTTCAATGTCGGCTTGTAGCCTATCCCAAACCGCGGGGTGTAACGAGATGGAGTGATGATCTTCTTTATACCTTGATGCCGGACTCGTAGACCCTGACCGGGTCGATATCCCATTCTTGCCATCATCTTGTACTTGGGAGGGATCTGTCCAGCATTCCTTTCCCTGACTTCAATCTGTGTAATGCAACTTACTTCCTCAAACTGCTGAGTTACAAACATGGGCCTTAGCCTTTCCTCTTGAACCTCTAAAATGGAATAAAACAAACTTTCTGAGGGGATGACGATCAGCTGGTCCCCTTGGATAAACTTTATCCTCTGATGTAGCGTGGATGGTACGGCTTTAGCCATATGGATCCATGGTCTTCCGAGGAGTAAAGTGAAAGATGCAGGGACATCCACTACCTGGAAATCGATGAGAAAATCTACCGGACCGATAGTAACATTCAAATTGACATCACCGAGGTTCTGCCGTGTAGAATTATCAAATGCCCGAATCGTCATAGGTCTTTTATTCACATGACTTAAATCCAAACCAATACTTTGCAATGTATTCAAAGTACAAACATTCAGTCCCGAGCCATTATCAATCAAGACTGAAGAAAGATGCTTCCCCCTGCAAACCACTGCAATATATAGTGCCCTAGTACGAGATGTGTCTTCCTCAGGAATTTCTCTTTTAGTAAATGATATGACTTTTGGTTCCAGCACTTGACCCACTAGTTGTCCCAACTTTTCTGGAGTGATATCCGGAGTGACGTGAGCATTGTTGAAAACTTTGATCAATTGCTTCCGGTGGTGATTAGAAGTTAGTAACAACCCCATTATAGAAATTTGGGCTAGGGATTTTATTGAGTTGCTGAGCAACATGATATTCTTCGGCCTTCTGAATGGCTTTTAACAAGGCTTCTGAATCCTCTCTCTCTTTCTCCAGGTCAACTACCTTTTCTTTCCCTTTACCTCCTTCTGGCATATTTACAGAAGGATTTTGTGAATACAATCTGCCAGACCTGGTGAGGCTTGCAATGTCGATGCTCCTCGGCTCAGATGGGTAGGAAGTGGATGGATAAGTATATGGTACTGGATCTAGGTTATAGATCGGTGGGGCGATGAAGGGGATGATAACGGGCATAGCCGATGAGGTTGACTGGCTTGGTGGCCAATTGGCTGGACACGGTATCAAGTAGGTGACTCCTTCTATGACTTGGACTGGAAGATCAGAAGGAATTTGAATTGGAGACTCTGTAATAGGTGAGCTAAAAGGGTCAATCATACATACCCAGAGTTCTGCTTCCTCTAAAAAGTTAACTTGCTGATTGTGAGGTGGTAAAGGGGCTTGAATAATGCTTGTGTTTCTTGGGGATAACTCGATCTTTTTCTGGTCGAGGAGATCTTGAATTGCATGCTTCAAAGTAAAGCATCTATCAGTAAGGTGTCCAGGACCTTGATGGAAAGCGCAATGCTGGTCCATATGAAAGTTGGCTGCCGGGTTAGTGGGTACTGGCATTGGGGGTCTGGGTGAAAATACTCCCTTTTGTATAAGGAATGGTAACAGCTGGCTGAGAGGATAAGGTAGAGGGGTGAAAGTTCTGGGTGGTGTTCGCACTTGCTGAGGTGCAAAAGTGCGAGGTTGGTTACTAGGCTGAGCTGGGGCTATTGGCTGTGGTTGCATTGCATTTATGGGCAACCGTACTGGCACTGTTGGTGCTACTGGTGCTGCTGGTGCTACAATTTATACCTCTCCTTCTTTCTTCTTCTGATCTTTCCTGAAAATATTCCGGTTACTGGTGCTTGGCTGCTGAGTGGCTGGCTGACTGAAATTGGTAGTAATAGTGCTGTTTCGAATTGCAGTCTCGATTCTAACTCCACTCTTGGAGATACTAGGAAAGTCAGTAGCTGGTAGAGCTATCATGAGAGTGGAATAAGGTGGCCTGAGTGTTGCCAAGAACGTAGCTATAAGTTCTTCATCAGGCAGAGATACTTTCATCCTAGATGCCATCTCTCTCCATCTGGCTGTATATTCCATGAATGACTCATCATTCTTCTGAGTCATTTGTTCTAAATCTCATTTCTGAGGTAGCAACTCCATATTAAATGAAAACTGCTTGAGGAATGCGCTGATTAGATCCTTCCAAGTTTTGAATTGCGCCATATCAAGGGAAGTGAACCATACAAGGGCTGCCCCCTTTAGACTCTTTTGGAAGCACCGAATTAACAAATGGCCATTGTCCCCGTGTTCCAACATATCTGTGTAATAAAGTCAAAGGTGGGTATGAGGGCATCCCTTTCCATCATATTTCTAAAAATCGGGCATCTTAAAATTTTTGGGGACTACAACCTTAGAATAGAAATCCAAGTTCGCAAACTCTTTACCCGGAGTATCCTGTACTGCCTTCAATTTTTTGATTTCTTCTTGCATCTCTTGAAACTGATCTTTGAAAAGAGAAGAAGGATCCGATGTATTAGGAGCCTGCAGTCCTACAGAGTATGTGGGTTGATTTATCTCTCCCTCACCTTGGTCATGTTGATCAACATCCAAGTGTGGGTTAGGGTTGAAAGAGGATTCTGGTTGAACTTTGAGGTGAATCTTGTTTGGTTGGTTTGGTGGAGGGGGAGATGGATTGGATTGATTTGGCGGAACAGATGAGCTGGGCTGGTCAGTTGTTCGTGTAGCATTGAGAGTTCTAAGAGCTTCCAAGATATCATGTATCGAGCCTTTGATTTCCATGATGTCCTGGGTGTTGCGGGTTGTTTCCTCTTCTAGATCCTAAGGGTCTAGGAATTCGCCTTGATTCATCTCAACTTCTGATGAACTTCCTGGGGTAGCAGCTTGTGCAAGAGCTTCTCGTGCGAGAGCTGCGGTTACAGATCGAGTCATATGTTGATGCATGACAGATACGACAAATGACTGATAATGAAGACGCATTATGAGAGACAAGAAGAGTTTTTATTCATACAGTAGTTTATATACAAGATGTAACTGCACTTTATCAAAAAGTGTCTTACATACTCAAAAAAGAACTAGTTTATGTACATAACAAAAGTGCTTTTAAAACAGATGCAAGTGCATGACCATGACCCTAAGCAGGTCCTTCAGAGAGGAATGTCAAACTCCAGCGGTAGGGGCTCGCCCTCTAGCTGCATGATTTGCTGATTCAGGGCCTCGATGTGAACCTCCAGCATATCAATCGTCTCTGCTGCATTCTGAGTTCCCTGAACATACTGGCTACTCTTGGTACTGAGCTCATCGCTGGCTATGTCTAGCTACTCTTGCGCAAATTGGAGACGAGTCTTGAGAGCTTTCTTGCTCCTGGCTTGGTGCTTGACTACCTTTTGCAGGGAAGCTGCAAAATGCTCAGCCAAAATTTTCTCTTGCATCAAACGGCCTACCTCCTGTCGAACTTTGTGCACATACTTCTTCACCTTCCGCTCTTTTGCTGCCAGTCGGGCTTTCGTTACTGCGATCTCCTTTTCCTCGGCTCTGATACTCATGCGGGCATGTAGAAATGTGTCCACTCAAGGTCGAGTGGTTGCTGCAATTGGTATGGTGCCATGCCTCGGGGGTCTCGCTGGTGTTGGTAGCTCAACGGGTATTGGCATGCTGCTTGCCTGGTCTTCTAACATCAACCACTGATTATAGCCATCCACCGTCTGAGGAGTCATATAGTATTCAAGATTTTCATCCTCCTGCCAGCGAGAGAGCCTCCAGCTTGATGCAAATTCCTGCCTCATATGCTCTGAGGTGCCCTTGAAGTTGATGAAGTCTTCGTGCATGGGTTCCCAAGTAGGGATGAACTGGGCATACCCCAACTGTCGGAGAACGCGAAGAGGTGCATAAGGTGTTGATCCTGAAAGCCCGGCTAGAATGATACAAGTACGTCGAACTGTGCTAAGGCGCGGCTGAATCTGTCTAGGGATCCAGGTGGGCCGCCATATAATGTCATCCTCTTTCAAAGTTTGGAGGTGAGCAAGGTAAAGTTCTGCATCTGTAGAAGCCGGCTTATGACGTTGTACCAAGAATTGTAGAACCACGCTGTTGAACTGGATTGGCCTTGTGGGGGGCGATGCAATACTCGGGATGTGCTCAACTAACCAGATGTGTAGAAGAGCGATACAACTGTTGAAGGCCCCATTCTGATGACTGGAACAGAACGAAATGTCTCGAAGAAGCTCGGCCAGTAACATTGGGACAAGGGTAGCTCTTTCCTAGACTTGCCTGATGACGTTGCATAATACGGCCTCTACATGTTTTGGCCCTTTGGGGAATAGGACTTGACCCACTACCGCCAAAGTAAATGCATTTAATTTACCCGCATTAACTTTAGGGGCGGTGTAATCCCAGTCCCGGTCATACAAGGAAATTAGGTAGGTTAAAGGGCATTTACTATATGACTCCTCTGCCCCTCTGAGCACTTGGTCTTCTCTTACCTCGAGGAACCTGGCCAGCGTCCGCTTATAATTCCTTTGGTGTTGTGGAAACACAATATCTTCTCCTAAGTTAAGACCCGAAATGTGACTGATCTCTTCCAAGGTTGGACACAACTCCTGTTTACCGAAATGGAAGGTCATCGTCCTTTCGTCCCAACAGTGGATGGCAGCTTGAAGAAGGCGCCAATCTGGATTTATTCTGCGTAGCTCTAGAGTGTACCCCAGATGGTACTCCTGTTGCCAAACCATTCTTTGCTCCGATGTGAGGGTGGAGATGACTGATAATACTGAAGATTCACATCCTGGGCGTTCCCGCAGATTGACAAGGTTATGAGAACGTGAAGGACCTGCCATCTACATGATGCGGACAAAGTTTAGACATATCTAACCTAAGATGGATGTATACATATATGTATATAAAAACATGGAAAACATTCAAAAAGGAAGTAATTCACAATAAGAATCAAGCAGGGCTCACACAAGCTCCAAATTGGTTTAGGTATAAGGACACGAGTGTCCCTATATCTAACAAATGATGTAGGAGCGGCCTAAACAGTAGCGAAAATAGGGATAAGGTTGTCCCTCCTGACGGGTAACTACTAGTTTATGCCCACACAAAACCTATAGTCTACATGCTTATGCTGGTGTATGCAGGGTTTTGACTATAAGGTTGAGGAGCACTTGACCGTATATGCGACTCCCCGGTATAGAACATACCTGAAAAGGGATGATTGGTGCAAGCGGGAAAGACCAGTCGTGTTTACAGGAGATAACCATCTCTTGGTCTACAACCAGTACTTTCCACAGATCTTTGGGCTCCAGCATCGGGGATAACCATCCCTCGATTGTAAGCTTACCGGATCCAATCTAGATAGGTGTAGGGTTTTTATTCTAATATGCAATGAATATGAATGCATCAATCAAAATCAAGCAATGAATAAAAATGGAACCCTAGGCATGTTGCTATGTTTTGCAAACAAATGTCCGAGGTTTTAATTCAAAAATGAATAGAATAACATATAGATGAAATTGAAAGATTCTAATGTGGTTTCCGATATTTTATTCAGACTTAGATTTTGGCTTGAATACTAGTCTGCGAAACCAAAGTCCCCAGCATAGTCGCCAGCTGTGAGTACCTGGATTTTACCCTCCATTCCCGATCAGGATAAATCCGGATAAGGAATAGTGATAAATTGTAATTGAGTTGAGAGTCGCCACCTATCTAGTTCTGAGGGAAATAGGTCCCTGAAATTCTTGGATAAGGCTTAGTCTGGAAATCAGAGGTCAGGGTAAGAGATTCAGTTGAGTTCGGGGAAGGTGTTAGGCACCCCTAAACTCCCATCCAGAGATGGTTACCTATTCCCTAAGTTTAAATCAAATAAAGGAAACCATATAAGAAGCTTGCAATTTTATCTATATGCTGAGCAATTTAATGTTAAAAATAACTGAATTGAGAGGGATATGATAGAAATGGAATAAGGATTCTATCCTAGGGGAGCTGAACCCGATCAAGGTTGCCTACGTATCCACAGTTAGTGGAATCAAGCCACACGTAGTTCCGGGTGATTGATGGTTTGAGTTGATTGGACTGGATTGTGGGTGATTGAAGGGTTTGAGAGTTGTTGCTCCTATTTGAGGAACGAAGTGGCCTTTTAAGCTTGTGCTGAGGAGCGAGGTGACCTTTTTAGCTCGTGCTGAGGAGCGAAAGGTTGGATGATTTGATTTGATGGATTTAACTGATTTGGGAGCGAAATGACCTTTTAAGCTCGTGCTGAGGAGCGAAAGAAGGTTCGGTTTAACTAGGGTTCGGATGAGGGTTTAGCCGGAGTTTAGTTTGATTGACTTGGGGTTCAACTATGGTTTACTTAGGTTTTAACTGGGAGTTCAACTAGAGTTAGTTAGGATTTAATCAGGGTTTAACTAGGGTTTAACTATGATTTAATTAGGGTTTGGCCAGGGTTTAATCAAGGTTTAACTAGGTTTAACTAAGATTTAATCAGGATTAACTAGAGTTTTACTAGAGTTAACTAGGGTTCAACTAGAGTTTAACTGGGGTTTTAGATAAAGTTAACGGGAATAACTAGGGTTAACTAGAGTTAACTGAGATTACCTAGGGTTAACTGGGTTTAACTGAGGTTTACTGGGTTTAACTGGGGTAAACTGGGGTAAACTAGGGTTAATTGAGGTTAACTAAAGTTTAACTGGGGTTTAATTGGGGTTTACTGGGTTTAACTGGGTTTAACTAGAGTTAACTAGGGTTTAACTGGGGTTTACTTGGGTTAACTAGAGTCAACTGGGTTTAACTAGGGTTTAGTTAAGGTAAGTGGGTTTTGAATCAAGGTTTGAACTGAGATTTGGACAGGGTTTCAAAAGGGTATGATATGTTTGAACCGAAGTTCGGACAGAGGTTCGACAGGGTAAGCCGGGTTTGAATAAAACCGGGCAGGGGTTTGTGAGGGTAAGCCGGGTTTGAGTAAAACTGGGCAGGGGTTTGACAGGGTAAGCCGGGTTTGAGTAAAACCGGGCAGGGGTTTGACAAGGTAAGCCGAGTTTGAGTAAAACCGGGCAGGGGTTTGACAGGGTAAGTCGGGTTTGAGTAAAACCGGGTAGGGGTTTGACAGGGTAAGCCGGGTTTAAATAAAACCGGGCAGGGGTTTGACAAGGTAGCCGGGTTTGAGTAAAACCGGGCAGGGGTTTGACAGGGTAAGCTGGGTTTAAATAAAATCGGGCAGAGGTTTGACAAGGTAAGCCGGGTTTGAGTAAAACCAGGCAGAGGTTTGACAGGGTAAGCCGGGTTTAAATAAAATCGGGCAGAGGTTTGACAAGGTAAGCAGTCTAAGTATTTAAAAACAATAAAATAATTAGACTAATAAAAGGACAAAGCAAATGTCAGAGTTTCGGCGATTTTACCTTCCGGAAAACCCAAAAGAGTCTCTGAAATAAGTGCTCCCGAGAACGATTCTTCGAAATCGAGTTCCCGGGATCGTTGACGCCAAAAGGAAGTTTTTTTTTGGAAAGAGGAGAGAGAAGAGAGCAAATGTGAGTGAATTGGAATGAAGCAAATGGGGTGGGGTATTTATAGGAAGCAAAAACAGGGGGGGCGCTACTTGAAGTAGCACCCCTAAGTGGATTAAACCCGAAACAGTAGGCGCTTAGGGAATAGTTTGGCGGCAAAACGGTCGACATGAAGTAGCGCCCTTTTTCGTTTTTTCCGAAAACGTCTACCGACATGCGCAAATAAAAGGGGTTTACTTAGGGCGCTACTTCAAGTAGCGCCCATCTAATACGCGGGCAAAAATAGGCGGGGCGCTACTTGAAGTAGCGCCCCCATTTAAGGGGTCAAAAAATCATATTTTTTCATTTATTATGCCACGTGTCGCGCTCCGACCCAACCCTTTTGGTTTTTAGCCCATTTTTAGCCCATAAATAGTCAAAATTGAGCTCATAAAATCTAGAAAAATAATCGAGATAAAACATGGATTTTTCAGCACTTTTCAGGGGCGTTTGGTCATTTTACGCTATAGGGGCATTTCGGTCATTTTCAACAGTTTTAAGTCCGATTCAACTCCAAAAATAACCAAAATTTACCAAAAAATTTATGAAATCATTTTAAACAAAATGAAAATTTTTTAGCACTTTTTCAGGGGTATTTTGGTCATTTTTCATCCTATGGGCATTTTGGTCAGTTTTTACCTAAGGGGCATTTCTCGGAAATCGAAGCACGTGGAAAGGGGGTTTTAAAAAGGGATTTTTAAAAAGGTTTTTAGAGGTATGTAAGGAGATAAAGGGGGTGCAAAATTGGGGTGCTTACACATATCATATACTCATGTCATCGATATATATCAAGCAATTATCAAACATGACTATGTCAATTAAAATTAGTTAATTTTTTTTTCATTTTTTCGTTTTTCAAGGTTGTTAGCCTACAAGAACGAGTTCAAGTAGCTCCCTTTGGTACCCAAACCATCTTGGGTCTAACTTGGTTAATCTTTGGAAGAGATGTTTCTTTTGGAACCCAAACTTGCCTTACCCTCTTGTTTCTAATAAATGTATACATTGTAATAGAAGAGTTAGAGGTAAAAAAGTTTTGATAATTTTTTTGCTTATCTTTTAGATTATAGCCTAAACCGCTTTTACCAAATACACATCTTTGTTGACCTAGCATAGTATGTAAGGTCTTTTTACCTTTTGTGAATTTGGTTACTATGTAGGTTAAGTCATTAATCTTAACATTAAGATTTTTACATTCATTGCATGCAATTGTTGAAACTATAGGCATAAAAATTAATTTTTCATTTTCCTTTAATTTCTCATTTTCTTCTTTAAAAAATTTATTTTCATTTTTCAAAAATTCATTTTGATTTATAAGAGATGAATTTTCCATTTTAAGCTTTTTATTCTTAGAAGCAATTGTTCTAAATTCCTCATATAATTCATCAAAAGCTTCTTCTAATTCATTAAAAGAAGGAGAGTCATCTTGCGAAGAGTTTACCTCATCCTCATGGACCATGAAGCATTGATTTGCTTCTTCACCATCACTTGAGCTTACCTCCAATTCACTTCCATCGGAGTCATCCCATGTAGCTTTCATTTCCCTCTTCTTGAATTTTGGACTTTTTTGAGTTTTGGGTACTTCGGCTTGATATGTCTGGGCTTTTTGCATTCATAGCTGTCGCGACCCAAAATACCCCCTAGGAGTTAGGGATACTTTGACTCGTGACCGCCGCATCATATCTCCGATATGATACATAAGGCACAAAACATGGAAACCTGTCAGAGTACTTGAACTCATAAACAATGCACAACGGAAAAGAAATACCAAGCACAACGGAATAACACTAACATAGCGGAAGCAAAAGATAATACTCCTATTAACTTGGCTCGAGTACGAACCAACAAAATATACATGTGTGTAAAATCCAAAAGGTGTGGAGTGGACAAACCCCACACTCACATAACATAGTATCATAAGTTTCTAAGTCTGACGATCAACAGAAGTCGAAGTCTCGACACCTATCTACGGGACCGTCGCCCTGATAGTGATCCATGGAAGGCTCTGGCTCGAAGTACTCCTCCTCCACCCAAGACTCTGAGCCACATAAATCGAAATGATCCCTAGCACCTGCCGATCATGACAAATGTCGGCTGAGCGTGGAATACTCAGCGTATACAAACTAATTACAATAAGCAATATACATAGAGCATACAAGGCATGGAGAATGAAATCTTTAAATCTTGTAAAGTCGTAGAAACCGTAAAACAACATGTGAAATAAGATCCGAAATCAAAACCAAAACTGTATCCGTGTGAGTCAATCGATAATCATAGCCTTATGAGTTCTTGCGAGTTCATGGAGTTACTTAGAGTCATTATGATCCGTAGAGACATAGAGCGTAGAGCATAGAGCATTCCTTAGAGCTAATACCATAGAGATCTTAGAGCTTGTGAGTTATGATCCGTAGAGCTTGTGAGACGATCTTAGAGCTTATCATAGAGTTTCTTGTGAGCATTGTATGATCCTTAGAGCTTGTGAACCGATCTTAGACAAATCATAGAGTTACTTAGAATCATTCCTTATTAGTCTTTTGAATGAAAAACCCTTTTCGTACTTTGAGAAATCCGTGGAAACCATCGGTTCGTGCGAGACGTGCGAGCTTATGAACTTAATGCAAGAAATCATCATATTTAAGCATAGAATCCCTTAGAGGTATTTTATCAAACACTTAGAGTGCATCATAATTAGTATCCTTCCATCCAAGTATACCACTACATACTTTCACACCATAATCGCCCAAGATACATATACATAAGTAGTATAGGTTTAGAAGAACATCATTAGTAGTATTGCAAGATTGTAGTAGAGTGTATCTACTTATAGCTTACATCCAACATAGTATAACATCCTTTCACACCATAGCAAATCAAAGTACATATAGCATAGAGTAAGAAGAATCATCCTTAAGCACTAGTAGAATTGCAAGATTGATAGTAGAGTGTATCTACCTTGTAGAAATCAAGGAATTTGATTCCCAAAAGCTTGAACAAGCAAGAACAGTGAGTTCTTGGTTGAGAATCACCAAAGAACGTGGAAGAACTTGATCTTCCTTCAAGCTTGATCACAAGGAGTTCTTCTCCTTCTTCTCCTGTTCAAAAACTCTCAAAACTAGGGCACAAGGGTTTCTGAGACCCTAAGGAACGAACAAGCCTTATATAGGCAAGTGGGAAATGGCTAAAGTCTGAAACACCCTTAATGAGAAAAATCTGCGTATGACCGATCGATCGGTGGTACAAACCGAGCGATCGGTGGCCTACTGGTCGATCGGTGGTTTCAGCCGAGCGATCGATTGAAAACACCCTCTCTGGAAAATATCCCCATACAAAAAAGTTAACCGCTCGATAACTACCGAGCGATCGGTGGCTTACTGATCGATCGGGTTATGACCGAGCGATTGGTGGTCCCCTGTTTTCTGCAAAACTTCTGTTTTCACTACTTGAAACCTTTCCAATTCAATTCTAATCCTCTTTACTGCTTTATACATACTCCTTAAGGATACCTAGACCCATTAGAAGATGTACACCATAATTCAAACTCGTATATATATACATAAAATTCCAATAGTGTACATGTCCACACTATGACCCTATTCACACACTATTCACTCCTATTCATCACATAGGGGAATGAAAATTCGGGGCTCTACAATAGCACACTATGAGTTCTTTTCTAGATTTTATCTTGATGTGTTTTTTGATGAATTTATTTTTATAAGTTCTTTTCTTGAGGTTCTTCTTATACTTCAAGTATTTCTTAAATTTTCTTGCTAGGTGAAATATCTCCTCATCTTTTTCACTTTCCTCCACTTCACTCTCTTGAGTGGTTTTTAAGGCATGTCCCTTCATTGATATTGTCTCATCTTCTTGATCTTCTTGATCCCTCATGATGATCTCATGAGTCATAAGTGACCCAAGTATCTCATCTATGGGTAGCTTGGTGAGATCTTTAGTTTCTTGGATGACCGTCACTTTAGGTGCCAATTTCTTTGATAGTGAACGGAGGATTTTCCTTACATTCTCTACATTTGAATAAACCTTGCCAAAAGATTTTAATTCATTAATAATGTTAGTGAATTTATCAAACATAAAGGCAATTGATTTATTTGGTTCCATTTTAAACAATTCCTATTTATGGACTAACATCCTAATTTTTTTCTTTAACTTGGTTAGTCACTTCATAGGTAGTTTGGAGTTTATCCCAAATTTCCTTGACAGAATCGCAAACCGAGATTCTATTGAATTCCTGTGGACTCAATGCATAATATAGGTTGCTAATAGCCGTAGCATTGAGTTGCACAAGCCTTGTATCAGCTTCCATCCATTCATCCTCATTTTTGGGTATTTGAATACCATAAATAATTTTGGTGGGGATGTGAGGACCATTTACAATAATTTTTCAACAATTATAATCTAAAGCTTATATAAAATACATCATTCTTATTTTCCAATAATTATAATTTTGTCCATCAAACAAGGGAGGTCTAAAAGTGGAATGATCTTCTCCTAGGGTAGATGCACATACATTATTCATCTTTGACAATAAAAATATTTTCTCTAAGATGGTTAAATCTTTTAAAAAACAGAGACCTAGGCTCTGATACAACTTGTTGCCCAGGTGTTGGACCCTAGAGGGGGGGGGGGGGGGGTTGAATAGGGTCTATGAAAAATTTAAGGTTCTACTTTGAATTCTTTGTGCGAAATTTAATTTATCAAAGAATTAGCAACTAACAAGATTAAATAATGCAAGTCTGAAAATTAAATGCAAGAGTTAGAGAAGACAAACACAATGATCTTATCACGAGGTTCGGCAATCCCGCCTACGTCCCCACCTCAAGCTACATGCAAGAGAATTCATCACGATTTGATTATCATACAGAATTCTTCTGAGTGAAGCCCAAACCTTTTACATTCTCTCTTCCGGGTCCAGATCAAACCTTGCAAGGGAACAATCCTCCTTAGACTTAGTCCACTTTCTGGATCGTGATGAGACTTTCTAAAGCTCCCCGCTTCAAGGACAAGAATCCACCAATTCTTGATTTTCACATACACTTCAAGGAGTGATGGTTACAATTTGATTTTGCTTCTAATACAAGTAATAGATCACTTTCTAGCTCTCTAAGAGTCTCTCAAAGAATGGCATTGAATAGCTCAAGAAGACTCTTTTTGGATTTCTAGGTTCAACTCTATGGATTTTGAAATCTAAGCTTTGGAGTGATTAATTGAATGACTGGAAGTATTTGAGTTCTTGTTTTAGTTCATAAATCATTCCATTTTATAGCCCAAGAAGTTTCATGGCTGTTGAAGTAGTATTAAACGCAAAAAGAGTCGTTTAAAACTAGCCGTTATAGAGAAAAAATCTTGTCCCGTGCCATCCAGTCGACTGGATGCTTCATTTAGTAGATTGGAAAAGACAACAATGTATTTTTGAAGATAGTAAATTTTTTTACCTATCTAGTTGACTGGATGACTCCATATAGTCGACTGGATAGGGCAATTTTTGCTCTAAATCCTGAAATTCATTTTTCTTAACTTTAATGATGGGAATGATTACCTTGGTCAATTCCTTTATCTTTTTCATGATTTTCACCATTTCTTATGATGTCTTAGGGCCTTATAATGATATTCAATTGGGTCTTAAGGCACCTAGGGTCAATTTAAGTATTGAGCATTCAACCGACCAAACTTTGATGACTTTTTACAAAAGTCCTAAACCACTCTCAAACTAATATATAAAACCTATTTAAACCTTGAAGAGTCTTCAATCTAAATCTTGACTTGATTTCATTTTTATTAACTTCATGATCTTCCTTCTTCTTCTTTCTTCATCTTTATGACTTGAGCTTGGATATGATCTTCAAATATCTTCATTATGATCCAAACTTAATTAATAGCTTACTTTGACTTGATGATGAATCTTTCTTCATGCTTTTTCACATTGAATGGTTTGCTAATGCTCTTCATAAACTGATTTTCACATAAACTCAATTAAGACATTAGTAACTCAAATCTCATTCTATTATTGTGTAATTATCAAAATTACTAAGGAGACCTATGGTAGACACCTATAGGCTAACATGCTGCATGTGAGAAGAGAGAGGATGGGGAAAGGGACCTAGTGAGGGACATTTTGGGATAAAATTTAAAGAATATTTTGGGTATAAAAACTTGAGGAACATTTTAGGTAAAAAAAATTATGAGGGACACGTTAGGTATAGAAACATGACGTATGGACATTTTGAGAACCCAAAAGCTTTAGGGTCATTTTGGGTATAGATTAATTGAGAGCATTTTGAGTATAAAAAATTGAGGGACATTGTAGAAATAAAGAAAATGAAATATGGGCAAACTTGAGGAGCATTTTGGATTAAAAAAATTGTGAGAGGCATTTTGGGTATAGAAATTTGGCTTAGGGACATTTTGGGAACCAAAAATTTTTAGGATATTTTGAATATAGGAAAACATTTGAGGGCATTTTAGGTATAAAAACTTGCTTAAGGCTATTTTGAGAATAAAAAACTTTACGGACATTCTGGCATACAAAATAAAAAATATATACTTTTAATAATAAAAGAACATGATTCAACTGGACCGATCGAACCGGGAATTGGTCACCAGGCTAGTTCGACAGTCGGTTCGGTTATGAAAACATTGCTTTATATATTAATAAATGGCAGTTTTAGGATTATATAAAATTTCAATCAACTTTTTTAGTCCCCTAGATTTTTTGGTGAAAAAGTCATCTTTATTATATTAATAAAAGCTAAAAGTAAAAGATATTTTGAAATTAAGTAAAATTTAGTCAATATTTTGAATCCATAAGTAAGGGCAGTTTTGAAATTAACTAAAATTCATCAAATATGTGTAAGGGTAGTTTTAGAATTAATTAAAATTCAACCAATATGTGTAAGGAAAATTTTGGAATTAACTAAAATTTAATCAACCTTTGAAATGATGAAAGTATAGTTTTGGAATAAATAAAATTTCAATCAACGTTTTGAACCCATATGTGTAAGGGCAGTTTTGGAATTAACTAAACTTCAATCCATATGTGCAAGGGCAGTTTTGGAATTATCTAAAATTTAACCCATAAGTGTAAAGGTAGTTTTGGAATTAACTAAAATTTAACCCATATTTGTAAGGATGGTTTTGGAATTACTTAAATTCAATAAAAAACGGTTTGAAATACTAAAATTCAATAAGCTTTTGAACTAAGGAAGTCATAGCTTTGGAATTAACAAAGTTTCAATCAACGTTTTAAAAATGGGCAATCCTCTTTATATGGAACCAAATCCTATGTGATATTTGGTGTGGCATTCCCTGTGTTCTTGAGAGTTTAAAGGCCAAGATCTCTTGCCTTGTTTGGATTTAATTGTTGTAACTAACTGCATAGGAGATCCTGGCCTTTAAATACCAAGAACACAAGGATGACCACACCAAATAACACAGACAGTATGCTTCTCTCTTTATATATAGTAAATATATGTGATGTAGTACATTATATCTTTGCATTGGATAAATCCGAAGTTGGATTTTTGTTGTTCTTAGATTCAGTGATAGATTGTTCGTAAGAAAATTATAGATTTGATCGTTTTGATCAGGCCCTGCCCTGTTTGATTTTGACAGGAGATCCTTTTGGTGGAGATCTATCGCATACCATTGTATTGCAGGTCCACCATATAAATTGATTATATCAGTTTAATGAATCTGAACGTTTTCTTACTTAAATTCATTACTCTATCTTATGTAGGTTGAAACTATTGATTCAATCACTATTCAAACAAACTTTTATGTTACTTCTTCGTTAAAAAACTGATCCATAAAAAAATCGGCACTTTTAGGCTCTTGTCAAATTCAGTTTTCAGATCGTTCTAAGGCATCCATATTTGGATGTTGTAACATATATAAAACTACAGCTTGCTCAACCTAAGGGTGGGAATAGGGCAGGTCGACTGACGACTATGAACCATCGACCCGCTCCGCCCAATCTGATTATAAACAACTTATATCAACCTGAACCCAACCCAATAAGAAACATTAAACCCTAACCCTCCATGTCAGCTCACTATTCATTTGTATGAATTTTGGGTTAAAGGACATCTTCCTCTTGTGATATAATTTAGTTAAATTATTGGTAAAAAACTTCACACAAGTCAAAATTGATGGTATTCTTTTAATTAGTAGTAAGATGTAGTGACATTCTTGTAATTATGAAGAGAAATGATTTTGCAAGATTGCCACTACATCTCTTTAATTACAAGAATGACATCAATATCTTTGAATTTTGGTTTGTGTGAAGTTTGTTAACATTCTCTCTCTCTCTCTCTCTCACACACACACACACGCGAATTGACAGCCTCTAAGTCGTGGGTAAGGCAATTCTGGGAGACATTCATTTAATTTTGGGTGGCCTTTTTGTAAATATGAAAAGAAACTAATTTTTTAAAATTGCCTAGAATTCTCTTCATAATTATAGATAACTAATATTGGTAGACAAAATAATGATATAATGATACTACACTTGAGCACAATACTCCATGACATCTTGTTCCAGAATGTTTTGAAGCCTTTAAGAAGATATGCTGACAATCCGCCCCTAATGATTTGCAAGGAGATGTCTCATTTCGAGAAAAATTGATGGTTGGGATTGATCCATAATGGTCAAAGTTTGGTAGTCGACGTTGAGCTTCGTGAAGTTAGGGTGTGGGGGACCAACGTTGGGATCTCGAGGTGTCGCGACCCAAAATACCCCCTAGGAGTTAAGGATACTTTAGCTCGGACCGCCGTATCATACCATCCTGTATGACACATAAGGCACATGTACTTATCATCCTGTCAAAATACACAAGTTATAAAACATAGCGGAAACGATTTATAATAAACTACTCCTATAATTCAGTCCAAGTCTGGACCAACAGAATACATCCAAAATATGGAGTGGACAAGTCCTACTCTCAACATATACAAAAACATCAGTATAATCTCTCTTTCTCTCTCTCAACAGAAATCAAAGTCAGGACGCCTATCCCGCAATCATCATCCTGATAATGGTCCATAGAGGGTTCCGGCTTGTAGTACTCCTCTATCTAAGGATCCGAACCACAGACATCAAATGGAATGTGTGCACCTGCCGAAGTCAATAGTCGGCTGAGCATGAAATACTCAGTGATATACAAAGTACTAACTAACAGTGAATAATATCATGAACATGCACAAGCTTAGAATAACATTCGTGAAAGTAGTTACAAAAAACCATTTTCTTAACAGTACTCGTATGAAATCAAAACCAAGTAAATCTTGTCATTTGATAATCATATTTCTTGTGAGTTCTTGCGAAAGTTGGGATCCCTTGTGAGCATGCGAAGATCTGAGTATGCATGGTTTTCTTGTGAACTTGCGAGCTTGTGAACTTGTGAGCTTGTGAGACATGACTACTTATGAGTTCATGTATAGTGGGATTCCTCGTGAGCTTTGAAACGATCTTAGAACTTGTCACTTGCCAACCCATAGTTTGGCTTTATCACTTGTGAGCTTGTGAGGATTCTTTTACCAAAAACCTTGCTTATGAACTTTTTGAAATACCTTTCTTGTGAGAAATCATCAGATCATGTAAGACTTGTGAATATCATGCTACTTGTGAACATACGGTGCATATAGTACTTGTGAATATCATGCTAATCTTAGAAAGCTTGTGAACATGACATCATATTGAAAGAAGATAGATACTAGTGATAACTTACATCTCATATTCAAGTCATCATCCAAATCATCCAAAAACACCCTTAAGCATAGTATTTTGCCTATAAAATAATAGCACAAGGTCGGTAGTAGAGTGTATCTACCTTTCTAGATCAACCCTTTGATCTAACACGCTTTGGAATGGTTGAGAAGCGAGGAGGATCTCCTTCTTTGTTGAAAAGAAACTCAAGAACACCCAAGTGCAAAAACCCGAGCACCTCTTCCTTCTTCCACTTTCTTCTCTTCTCTTTCTCTCTTTTTCTTCCAAAAACTCTCTCTAAGGGTTGTGGTAACCCTAGCCCACGAAATTGGGCTATTTATAGCCAAAGGGATTGAGTCAAAGACTCAAACACCCCCCAAAATATCCCAGGAGGTCGGCCATAGGCAAAACAGGCACCACCGGTCGACCGGTCAAAAATCATCACTCTGTCTAAAAATCCCATTAAAAAATTCGAGCATTCGGTCGATCGGTAGTGGGGTTCGGTCGACCGGTAGAGAATTCGGTCGACCGGTTCTCCGCATTTTTCCCTGTTTTTCCTGTTTTTGCACTGTGCTTTGTTCTTTTCCCCTTCTTCCTTCTACTCTTATACTTATTTTACTTTAAAACATTTAAGTTAATGTTCATTTCATTAACTTTAAGTTTTAAATTAAAATAAGGAAGTACCCCTTGTAAGCACCCTAATTTTGCACCCCTTTAGACCCTCTTAAAAACCCTTTTTTAAGACCCTCTTTCCACGTGCTTCAAGTTCCGAAAAACGCCCCTAGGGTGAAAATTGACCAAAATACCCTTAAAAAAGTGCTAAAAAGTTTTCATTTTGTTTAAAATGATTTTATAAAATTTTTGATAAATTTTGGCTATTTTTGGAGTTAAATCGGACTTAAAACGGTTGAAATGGACCGAAATGCCCCTAGAGTGTAAAATGACCAAAACGCCCCTGAAAAGTACTGAAAAATCCATGTTTTATCTAAACTATTTTTTCGGATTTTATCGGCTCAATTTAGACTATTTTTGGGTCAAAACGGGCTTAAAACGAAGGAATTATCTTGGGTATGACACGTGGCAAGTCAAAAGTCAACAAAAGGATAAAAAAATAATAGTTTAAGGCCCCTAAATAGGGGCGCTACTTCAAGTAGCGCCCAGCCAATTTTCTCCATTTTATTAGATGGGCGCTACTTCAAGTAGCGCCCACCCTATTTTGCCCATTTTATTAGATGGGCGCTACTTCAAGTAGCGCCCCGAGCGAACCACCTTTCGTTTGCGCATGTCGGCCGTTCGTTTTACGTAAACCGAAAAGGGGCGCTACTTCAAGTAGCGCCCCCTTGTTTCGTCCGTTTTTTGCCGCCGCACTGTAGCTTGCCGCCATGCTTTTTGGGGTTTTTATCCAAAATGGGCGCTACTTCAAGTAGCGCCCCTCCATTTTTAAAAACTATAAATACCCCTACCCCCCTTCCTTCATTCTCATTCAATCCCATTTGCTCTCTTCTCTCTCCTCTTTCCAAAAAAATCCTCTCTTGGGCGTCGGCGATCCCAGGAACTCGATTTCGAAGAATCGTTCTCGGGAGCACTTAATTCAGATACCCTTTTGGGTTTCCAGGAAGGTAAAATCGCCGAAACTCTGACGTTTGCTTTGTCATTTCTTAGTTGTAATTATTTATTATTTTTTATGCTTAGACTGCTACCCTGTCAAACCCCTGGCTGGTTTTACTTAAACTCAGCTTACCCTGTTAAACCCCTGCCCGGTTTTACTCAAACCTGGCTTACCCTGTCAAACCTCTGCCCGGTTTTACTCAAACCTGGCTTATCTTGTCAAACCTCTGCCTGGTTTTACTCAAACCCGGCTTACCCTGTCGAACCTCTGTCCGGTTTTACTTAAACCCGGCTTACCCTGTCGAAGCTCTGCCTGGTTTTATCCAAACCTAGCCTCGCCTAGTCGAACCCCTGCTCAAATCCCAGTTCGAAACTAGTCTCGCCTAAGTCGAACCTCTGTCCAAATCCCAGTTTAAAACCCCGATTAAACCCTAGTTAAACCCCGATCAAACCCTAGTTAAACCCTATCTACCTAGTCCAAAACCCTTGTCAGAGCCTCAGTTCAAACCCTGTTCACATACCCACCTTACCAGGCTCCTCGGTAAGAGCTTAAACTACCCCGAGGCTCCTCGGCACGAGCCTAAACTGCCCCATCGCTCCTCAGCACGAGCTTAAAAGGCCATTCCGCTCCCAAATGAGCGTAAACAATCACAATCACAATCAAACCTCCAATCAAAATCAAATCAAACCATCAATCACCAGCCGGAACTACGTGTGGCTTGATTCCACTAACTGTGGATACGTAGGCAACCCTAATCGGGTTCAGCTCCCCTAGGATAGAAGCCCTATTCCGTTCTTATCCTGCTCATCTCAATTTATTTATTTCATTCATATTACATTTCCCAGCATATATATCGAATTTCAAGCTTCTCTTATGGTTTCCTTTATTTGATTCAGACTTAGGGAGTAGGTAACCATCTCCGGATGAGATTTTAGGGGTGCCTAACACCTTCCCCTAACTCAATTGAATCCCTTACCCTAAACTCTGACTTCTAGACCATGCCTTATCCAACAATTTCAGGGACCTATTTCCCTCAGAATTAGATAGGTGGCGACTCACAACCCAATTACAATTTATCCCTATTCCTTATCGGGATCCATCCTGATCGGGAATGGAAGGGTAAAATTCAAGTACTCACAGCTGGCGACTCTGCTGGGGACTCTGGTTTCGCAGACCAGGGTTCAAGCCAAATCCTGAGTTTTAATCAAACATTGGAAACCATATTAGAAGCTTCAAAATTCATCTATATGCTGTAAATTTTTATTATTTGAACCTCGGACATTTGTTTGCCGACTTAGCAACATGCCTAGGATTCCATTTCTTTTATTCATTGCTTGATTTCAATTGATGTATATACATTCATATTCATTGCATACCAGAATAAGAACTCTTTCACCTATCTAGATTGGATCCCGTAAGCTTATAATCGAGGGATGGTTATCCCTGATGCTGGAGCCCAAAGATCTGTGGAAAGTACTGGTTGTAGACCGAGAGATGGTTATCTCCGGTTAACGCAACTGGTCTTTCCCGCTTGTACCAATCATCCATTTTCAGGTATGTTCTATACCGGGGAGTCGTATATACGGTCAAGTGCTCCTCAAACTTTTAGACAAAACCCTGCATACACTAGCATAAGCATGTAGACTATTAATCTCTGTTTGGGCATAAACCAAGAGCTACCCGTCAGGAGGGATAACCTTATCCCTATTCTACTACTGGTTTAAGCCGCTCCTGCATCTTTGTTCAGGTATTAGGACAAATTTATCCTTATACCTACCCTTTCGGAGCTTTGTATGAGCCTTGATTGCTAGATAGGTCTAACCCTAATCCATTCATTTTAATTCGTTTCATAAATGATTCTTTTCAATTCAATTCAAAATTTATAAAGGATTCAATTCATTCAATTCAATTCATAATGTTCGAGTTAAAAAAAATATTTCAATTCATCTTGTTCATATCATCATCCATTTTATTAAACATCATAGCCATCATATAGGTCAAGTCTTGTCATCATCTACCTCATTCATTTCATCTCCAATTGTAGTACATTCATGAGTCGGAGATTTACTCGTTCTATGACTAAAGCACTTGCCCTTGCACAAGCAGAGCAAGAGAAAGAGTATCTCGAAGATTTACCACTAGCACTCTCAGAGATGGAGCACGAAGAAGCACCAGCTGACATGTCCACCATACAAGCTTTGGATAATGCACGCGAAATTCATGAAATCAAAGGCTCAATGGCTGCAATCTTTGAATCACTGAAGAGTCTTACCATGACACAGGCATCTAACCGTCCCATTCTTCAACCAGGACCTTCATCTGTTGAGCAACCTACTAGATCATCCCCCAATCCTCAACCCACTGATGACCCAGACTTTGGCCAGTATGACCAACCTGCTGATGAAGTAAACCAAGCCCCACCAGATCAACCAAATTTGCTCACCCCAGAGATAACGCTGTTCATAAAGAAGCAACAAGAGCAAATGGAAAGAGTCCAAGAGCAGCTCAAGCAAATACAAAAGGGAAAAACAGTCCAGGGAAATGATTTCTCAGATTTGACATTCTATACTGGGGCAGCAGTGTCTGAAAAGTTCAAAGTCCCAGTCTTCGAGAAATATGATGGTAAGGGATGTCCTCGTACTCACCTCAGGCTCTACTACGGAGACATGCTTGGCCACGGTGGAAACCCTGCATTACTAGTCCAATGCTTCCAGAAGAGTTTGACCGGTCCGGCTTTAAGATGGTTCACGTCACTGGATTTAGAAAGGATCAAGACATGGAAGGACCTGACAACTGCATTCGTTGAACATTACTCTTTCAACATGGAGCTCCTGCCACAGAAGGGTGACCTTGAGCTCATGTTCAAAAAACCTGATGAGTCATTCATCGAGTATGTAACCCGATGGAGGGAGATGGCCGCCAGAATGAGAGTTTCCCTACCCAACGATGAGTTGATAGACACATTTCTCAAGACTCTGAAACAGCCTTACTCTACTTTGCTCGCTGCAGTTCAGACCTCAGATTTTGCAATAGTAGCCCGAAGTGGGGCCCGTATTGAAGCATCCATCCGGTCTGGGTCTATACATTCTGCATTATACCAAGAGTCATCACAAGCTGAAGGCAGCCACAACAACAAGTTCGGAGGGAGACGTGATCCCAAGAAGAGAGAAACCGATGTACAAATGGTGACACCTGTAGCACCAGTTCGAGTTCCTAACTTTGGGGCACCAACACCACAGGCCCCTAATCAGCATCAAGTTCAGCAGCCAGTTCAACCCCAGTACCAAGCCCAGGGTCAAAGGCAGCAGCGCGGGCCAACCAGGTAATTTACCCGTCTCCCCTATTCACTCAGTCTGCTCCTTCCGTTCCTCATAAAGAAAAAGCTGGTTGAGCATCCAGAGCCAGTCCCTATACCTAACCCAGTACCGCACTATTTTCGTGTGGATCAACACTGTGACTTCCATCGAGGCCCAGGTCACTTAACCGACAATTGTCGAGCATTGCAACATAAAATCCAAGATATGCTTGAGCAGGGCAAGATTGAGTTCGCTCCTGGAAAGACCAATATCCTTGATACCCCCATGCCACCACATAATAACCAAGCTAACCATATCCAGCCTGCCCAACCCATCCAACCGGCCATGCCTGTGCCGTTTTGATAGCCACTGGGAATGAAGCATCTCGGGGCAGAAAGCCAGAGAAAGAACAATTCTGAAGGGGTCGACAGAGATCAAGCCGGTTGAAGTCTGTTTTTTGTTTTTTGTCAAGTCTTGTAAGTATCAGCAAGTGGCCCATAGTTTGGTCCATGTAAAGTCTGTCTTTTGTAGTCAAATATGTCATGCTCACTTTTCATTTTCTATAAAACAAATTTTTTTGAAAGAAGTCTCATTTTGTTTACGCCTAAATTTGGCCCATGATGATCTAGCACTTCTCAGAAGCTCTAGTAACCTGAGGCCACGTAAAAACACAATTGTTTTCTCTCCTCGTGCTAGCTAAGTCTGTTGGTTTAAAAAGGGCTCGCCTGAATCATATGATTAAACCACTTTATTCCAAGAATACCCAAGGGCAGCATATGTCAATGAGCAGGAAGAGGAATTTCCAAAAGAAACCCTCAACCTTATAGAGCCAAGGCAAGAAAGAAACGAAACTCAATAATGACCTTAAGTATGCAAAAATTGGAACCTTGCTACGGTAGGGCCAGAGGGAAAATCAGAGATTTCTTCAAAAAAAAAAAAGGCCTTGCACAGTCTATCAGACCAGTGTCAAGATTTCAAATTACAAATCATTCATAGAGAAGAAAGTGTACAGAGCATCCATCATCCATACTGAGGCAGTATACAAGACAGGAGCAGAACAATATATGAAGCATTCAACAAAGAGATTGACCAAGCATCACACCGAGGGGCAAGGTCAGTCCATTGTCGAAGACCCATACGGTTGGAAACAGATTTTCTAAGAGTATTCGTCAACACAACCGTATGGAGAATGAAGACCTCCTGGAGCCAGTCAACACAGATCAAGTCAAAAGATGCTATGCTTAAGGACCTTGTCAGGAAACTGTTTGTACTCTCATTCGCTGTAGGACATGAAAGGAGGCCATGTTTGGCACACATTTTTCCCTACTCGTACACCTGATCCAGTTCATATCAACGAAACCTGCTAGTTAGCCCTTCGAGCCTAGTAGCCTTTCTTTCTTAAAACACATTTACCGGGACACCCTTATCAAAGCTTCCTTGTAGGCCTAAGCGCCTAAACTACGACATGACCTAATCTTAAAAAGGGTACGTAGGCAGCCTGAAAATCAGGTGCGGTCAAATCAATCAATTGAGCACATTAGCCTCTTCACAAAAGTAAAGAGCAAAAGAAAAAAATCAAAGAAAAAAAAAGGAGAGAGCAAATCCAAAAAGCTCAACAAGAAAAAAAGCAAAAGCTCAAAAGAAGTGCTCGAGTAAGCAAAGCTCAGAAGCGAAAAGGGTGTTCCCAAGACCTCGACCCCTAAGCCTACGTTTCGTCCTATCTTAAGTCCTCCTAGATCCCTCAGAGACTAAGAGTACAGACAGATTGATAGACAAGTATCCGAAAGCAACACATCAAATCCACCAAGGCGATGACGGGAGAAGACAGCTCAGCTCAGCTCAACTCAAAGTCGCAGGCCCAGTGAAAACTGGCACTGAGGCGCAAAAATAATGCGAGCCCAGCTCTAGTATAGCTACTAGGGGCAAAAAAGGGAACAAATTATTAACTTCGCAGGCATGAGTGAAAACCGGAAACGGCCTCATTGCGCAAAAATTATGCGATCCCCATGACTTGGTCATTCCAAGGGTAAAAAAGAGAAAAAGTTGAATTCTGGTTCGATGGCAGAAGATTGACAGAGTATAACTTTGACTCCCCAACGACTCATCTCTACAAACTCAGATTAAAGAGGCCTAATGTCATAGTGATCCAATGCCCTTAGCTCCAAGCAAGACCCGGTTCAGCATACGAAGAGGTCAGAACTGAGTAACTATCTCCCTTCGCAATAACTCAAAAGGTTAAGATTGCTTATTGCTATATCCTGCCCAAGAGGGGCAAGAGATCCACAAACTCCAGCCAGGACAGGCCCTTTCATAAACTAACAAACAAAGAAGGCACCCTCCTTTTAAACTTCTGATCTTAAATTCAAAATTTTCAAAATCTCATTATTACCTTCAAACTGTGTTCAAAACTCAATTTTTTTCAAAATCAAGTCATCTTCAAAAAGTCATAGTCCGTATCATGGCTTGGTCAAAGATCGATCTCCTTTCAAACAGTTCTCAGAAGAGCCGCAGAGAAAACAAGCGCAGAAATTGCAAGCCAGGGGCAAGTGCGAAATCAAAGCTTCATTTAGCGAGTCATCTCTCTGCTCTTTGCATTATCATTCCATCTCATCCGTATTCATTCTAAGCATATCACTATTTATTATAGGCATCATCATGCATCTCATGTCTCATCTCCTTACATAATAGCCACATCACATACCTGTACATAGGTATCCACACCGCCCATAGACCTACATAGGTTGTCACACTGTTCACACACTTAGTTACACTGTTCGCACACCTACATAGGTAGCTGCACTTTGCACACACACTTCACAATCACATACGCAATTAACTGCACTGCATACACACTCACACACTTAGCTGCGTTACGCACACACATTCACATAGTTAGCTGCACTACGCACACACATTAGTCACATTATACCTATCCAATCACATACCTTGATATCTTTCTTGTGCATCTCGTCTGATGCATTCCTTTTTGACATCTCGTCTGATGTCATCTTTCGTGCATCTCGTCTGATGTCACCCTTTTCATGCATCTCGTCTGATGCATTTCTCCTGACATCTCGTCTGGTGTCACCCTTTGTACATCTCGTCTGATGCATTCCTCTCGACATCTCGTCTGATGTCACCCTCTTCATGTATCTCGTTTGATGCATTCCTTTTGACATCTCGTCTGATGTCATCCTTCGTGCATCTCATCTAATGCTTCCATCTAGCATCTCGTCTGATGTCATCTCCTTGTGTATTTCGTCTGATGTCGCATGTAGCCCTCATGTGATGAGGTTAAACCCATAAATCTGCTTTGAGCCCTCCAGTGATGTGGTTAAACCCACGAATATTCTTTGAGCCCTCCTGCGAGGAGGTTAAACCTACATATCCTATCGTCCTTCTTGTGCATCTTGTCTAGTGCATCTTTTTGTCATAGGGCACTACCTTCGAATCCTGTCGTAGGGCTGACAACCTTTGAATCTTGTCATAGGGCTGACAACCTTCGAATCCCGTCAGAGGGCTGACTACCTTCGAATCCTGTCATAGGGCTGACCACCTTCGAATCCTGTCATAGGGCTGACCACCTTCGAATCCTGTCATAGGGCTGACTACCTTTGAATCTTGTCATAGGGCTGACAACCTTCGAATCCCGTCAGAGGGCTGACTACCTTCGAATCCTGTTATAGGGCTGACAACCTTCGAATCCTGTCATAGGGCTGACTACCTTCGAATCCTGTCATAGTGCTGACAACCTTCGAATCCTGTCTTAGGGCTGACTACCTTCGAATTCTGTCATAAGGCTGACCACCTTCGAATCCCGTCATTGGGTTGACAACCTTCGAATCCTGTCATAAGGCTAACAACCACCGAATCATATACTTAAACAACCCATTTGAGGTCACCTTCATCTATTCCGACATCTCGTTTGGTGTCATATTCTGCTGTTTCGTCACTAAGCACGAACCACCCATTTCCACTCTATCACTGTCGTCCTCCTGAACTAAGTCATGATTTCATCACTGAGCATGAATCATTCCTTCTTCCTTTCCATCTATCTCTCCCATACCGCGAATGTTTCATCACTGAGCATGAACCATACCTTTCTTCCACCTATACCCGTCTACTGAACAGGTTCTCCCATCAACCCCGTCCTTTAGGATCTCATTTGTGTCAAGCAGTCTAAGCATAAGTTAACTTTCTTTTTAACTCTTTTGTTTTCAAACTCACAAGTTATTAGCACGTGCAAAATTGATGTCTTATAGTCTTTGTCGTTCACATGCCTGCACCCTCCGACAAAGAGGGGCAACTGTAAGCACCCTAATTTTGCACCCCTTTAGACCCTCTTAAAAACCCTTTTTGAAGACCCTCTTTCCACGTGCTTCGAGTTCCGAAAAACGCCCCTCAGGTGAAAATTGATCAAAATGCCCCGAGGGTGAAAAATGACCAAAATACACTTAAAAAAGTGCTAAAAAGTTTTCATTTTGTTTAAAATGATTTTATAAATTTTTTGATAAATTTTGGCTATTTTTGGAGTTAAATCGGACTTAAAACGGTTGAAATGGACCGAAATGCCCCTAGAGTGTAAAATGACCAAAACGACCCTGAAAAGTACTGAAAAATCCATGTTTTATCTAAAATATTTTTTCGGATTTTATCGGCTCAATTTAGACTATTTTTGGGGTCAAAACGGGCTTAAAACGAATGAATTCTCTTGGGTATGACACGTGGCAAGTCAAAAGTTAACAAAAGAACAAAAAAATAATAGTTTAAGGCCCCTAAATAGGGGCGCTACTTCAAGTAGAGAAGTAGCGCCCAGCCAATTTTCTCCATTTTATTAGATGGGCGCTACTTCAAGTAGCGCCCACCCTATTTTGCCCATTTTATTAGATGGGCGCTACTTCAAGTAGCGCCCCAAGCGAACCCCCTTTCGTTTGCGCATGTCGGTCGTTCGTTTTACGTAAACCGAAAAGGGGCGCTACTTCAAGTAGCGCCCCCTTGTTTCGTCCGTTTTTTGCTGCCGCACTGTAGCTTGCCGCCATGCTTTTTGGGGTTTTTATCCAAAATGGGCGCTACTTCAAGTAGTGCCCCTCCATTTTAAAAAACTATAAATACCCCTACCCCCCTTCCTTCATTCTCATTCAATCCCATTTGCTCTCTTCTCTCTCCTCTTTCCAAAAAAATCCTCTCTTGGGCGTCGGCGATCTCGGGAACTCAATTTCGAAGAATCGTTCTCGGGAGCACTTAATTCAGAGACCCTTTTGGGTTTCCCGAAAGGTAAAATCGCCGAAACTCTGACGTTTGCTTTGTCATTTCTTAGTTGTAATTATTTATTGTTTTTTTATGCTTAGACTGCTACCCTGTCAAACCCCTGCCTGGTTTTACTTAAACTCGGCTTACCCTGTCAAACCCCTGCCCGGTTTTACTCAAACCTGGCTTACCCTATCAAACCTCTGCCCGGTTTTACTCAAACCTGGCTTACCCTATCAAACCTCTGCCCGGTTTTACTCAAACCAGGCTTACCCTGTCAAACCTCTGCCCGGTTTTACTCAAACCCGGCTTACCCTGTCGAACCTCTGTCCGGTTTTACTTAAACCCGGCTTACCCTGTCGAACCTCTGCCCGGTTTTATCCAAACCTAGCCTCGCCTAGTCGAACCCCTGCTCAAATCCCAGTTTGAAACTAGTCTCGCCTAAGTCGAACCTCTGTCCAAATCCCAGTTTAAAACCCCGATTAAACCCTAGTTAAACCCCGATCAAACCCTAGTTAAACCCTATCTACCTAGTCCAAAACCCTTGTCAGAGCCTCAGTTCAAACCCTGTTCACATACCCACCTTACCAGGCTCCTCGGTAAGAGCTTAAACTACCCCGAGGCTCCTCGGCACGAGCCTAAACTGCCCCATCGCTCCTCAGCACGAGCTTAAAAGGCCATTCCGCTCCCAAATGAGCGTAAACAATCACAATCACAATCAAACCTCCAATCAAAATCAAATCAAACCATCAATCACCAGCCGGAACTACGTGTGGCTTGATTCCACTAATTGTGGATACGTAGGCAACCCTGATCGGGTTCAGCTCCCCTAGGATAGAAGCCCTATTCCGTTCTTATCCTGCTCATCTCAATTTATTTATTTCATTCATATTACATTTCCCAGCATATATATCGAATTTCAAGCTTCTCTTATGGTTTGCTTTATTTGATTCAGACTTAGGGAGTAGGTAACCATCTCCGGATGAGAGTTTAGAGGTGCCTAACACCTTCCCCTAACTCAATTGAATCCCTTACCCTAACCTCTGACTTCTAGACCATGCCTTATCCAACAATTTCAGGGACCTATTTCCCTCAGAATTAGATAGGTGGCGACTCACAACCCAATTACAATTTATCCCTATTCCTTATCGGGATCCATCCTGATCGGGAATTGAAGGGTAAAATTCAGGTACTCACACCCCCCATTTGAATCCAATAACAATACTTAGAAATTCAAATTCCTTACAACTCAAATCTGATTTTCCAATTCTAGGCAAAACCCGATAAATCCAGTTCGTAGCGTCTTTTTCCATTGCCCGGAAATCCATTCTAAGCATGTGAATAAATTCCCATAAAATTAACTGAGTTTAGTTAACATATAAACAACCATTTCCGGCACTTTTTATCTCAAAATTTGGAAATTTCCATTACATGATCACTATTCACTGCACTATTCATAGCACTATTCACAGGCTATGAAAGTGAGATCCGGGGTTTTACACAAGGGTTTAAATCTTGCCTCCTATTTTTGTAAAATACTATCTTATGTGAGTACTGATGGGCCCACATCCTAAACTCTTGCATGGTAGTTCTCTTTCCTTTGACTAACAACTCCAACCATTGTTCATGCACTAATTAACTGAAATATTTTACAAGCGGGAAGAAATGATCACTTTGAAAAGAAGTCAACAATATTATTCTTTTTATGTATTATTTTACATAATCACTCGAAGAAAAAAAAGACGCTAACACAATCTATACTTATTGGTAGAGATTAATTCTGCAACATGGTATGAGTGATCCAGTCGACACATAGGACATCGACTGTTGCTAGAACTTAACAAGTTACGTATGCAAAGCCCATGATAGACATGACCACAAAGGGGAAGAGATGGAATACTCTTTCCCTTTGTGAATGTGTATACACATATGCTATGACTATCTGTTTCAAAGCAAAATTCTCTAGTGAATGGGAACTTTTGCTTAGGAAATAATTAACAATGCTTTGTAGTGGATGTTCAAAGTATGAAAGTATAATCCTGACCAAAAGATAGATAGCTACCATTGGTAGACAAAATGAAGCTAAAAGGATACTAAACTTGAGCTCCGTCGCTTCATATACCAGAGGTTCTGAAGCTTTTAAGAAGATATGCTGAAAACCCACTTGAATGATTTGCAAAGAGATGTCTAATTTCACTAAGAGAAAGAAAGAAGAGAATTTGGATGTATATAGAGCTTCGCATAGGGTTCAAATCAGAGTCTCGTAATTTAACTATGGTTAGCTTGGGACAATGACATGTAACATCTTAAATGTCCATGTGACACATTATAGAGACATGAAAAAACGAGTGAGAATGGACGGGCATATTTGATTTCGAAATGAATGGATGGTTGAGATTGATCCATAGCCGCCAAAGTCTAGTAGTTAATGTTGAGCGCCATGAAGTCAGGGTGTGAGGGACCAATGTTGGGGTCTCGAGGGTTTGACTCTTGCCGTCTATTAAAGTGAAAGACTCTCTTACGTGAGTATTGATTGGCCCATACCCTAACCTTTTGCATGATAGTTCTATTTCCTTTGACTAACGGATCTAACCATTGTTCGTGCACTAATTAACTGAAATATTTTACAAGCGGGAAGAAATGATCACATTGAAAAGAAGTCAGCAATATTATTTTTCTATATTATTTTACATAAATAGTCGAAGTCATAAAAATTTTAAATTATTTCAAATAGAGGTTACAAGTGCATTTCTAAATGGTTATATATTGGAGGAAGTGTATGTTGAACAATCCTCCTTGATTGGAAAATTATAAATATCTTAATCATGTGTTTAAATTGACTAAGGCCTTATATGGTTTGAAATAAGCTCCTAGAGCTTGGTATGATAGTCTTAATGGTTTCTTGATAGAAAATAATTTTATAAGAAGAAAGATAGACACAACATTATTTATAAAATGCAAAAATGATGATATGCTTATAATACAAATATATGTTGATGATATTATATTTGGTTCCACTAATGAATTCTTGTGTCAAGAATTTTCCAAAATAATGCAAAATTAGTTTGAGATGAGTATGATGAGAGAATTGACCTTCTTTCTCAGACTTCAAATCAAGTAAACCAAGGAATGAACCTTCATCAATCACGCAAAGTATACAAGGGAGCTACTCAAGAAATTTGGTATGGAGAATACCAAAGCGATTGACACTCCAATGAGCCTCTCAACAAAGCTTGACAAAGATGAAATTGACATAAGTGTGGATGAAAAGAAGTATAGAGGTATGATAAGTAGTCTATTATATCTAATTGCTAGTAGGCCAGATATTATGTTCAGTGTTTGCATATGTGCTACATTTCAATCTAATCCTAAAGAATCACATATGTCTGCAGTAAAAAGAATTTTTAGATATTGGAACAATTGATCTAGGACTTTTATAACCTAAGAACACTACACTTGAACTTGTTAGTTATTCTGATCCTGATTTTGCTGGATGCCAAGTTGATAAGAAAAGCACAAGTGACATTTGTCACTTCTTATGACAGTCTCTAGTTTCATGGTTTAACAAGAAACAAAACTCTGTTGCTCTATCTACAGTTGAGGTTGAGTATGTAGCAACTGGGAGTTGTTGTACTCAAACTCTATACATGAAACAATAATTTGAGGACTTCAAATTGTTCTATGATAAAATTTCAATCAAATGTGATAATACTAGTGCAATTTGTATGAATAAAAATCCTATTCAACATTCTAGAACAAAACATATTGAAATTAGATATCATTTCATAAGAGACCATGTTTAAAATGGGGACGCTGTGTTAGAATTTGTTGATACAAACAACCAACTTGCTGATATTTTCACAAAACCCCTATAATATGAAAGATTTAGTACATTGATAAGAGAACTAGGTATGACAAGATTAAGTGATATTAAATAATCATATCTAAATGCCTAAATGCTTAAAATGATGAATATTGTTTATCTATGCTCAATGTTGGTGATTGAATTGAATGTTTGATTTGTATGATAAACTATTTTGGATAATGAAGATATTGATTTGGATGCTTGAAAAATATAAATTTGGATGTTAAATGAATAATTTAATTAACACAAAATTGGGTTCATATTGAAAAATCAAAAAATTTCAGTTTTTGCTCTTCAATCGTCGACGGTTACTGTTCAGAGTATCTCAACCGTTGACGGCTCAAGGAAAAGTTCAAATCCAGAAACTGGCTAAGGCCATCCGTCAATGGGTACTGTTTGCAGCCCTTCAGCCGTCAATGGATGGGATTCGTAAATATAAATAAACCCTTAAAATTCGAGTTTTTCAAAACCTTAAACCTTTTCCTTCTTTCGAAATCAACTGTTCCATTCCTTCCAAGCCTTATTTCTCTCTCCAAATCTCTTCTAATCTCATTCGAATCTATTGCCTAAGGTATGGACCCTAGAGGGGGGTGAATAGGGTCTATGACAATTAAAAAATATTTACCCTAAATTCCCTAAGCGGAATTTCAACTTTAAGGCAAGTTAAAGGGAAATAGAGAATCTAACAATTTTGCTTTAAGAATAGTGTAAACAGGAAATCAGTCAAGTAGAGAGAGTTAGAGAGATGCAAACACTTGACACCGGATATTGTTCACGAGGTTCGGCAACCCACCTACGTCCCCGCCTTGAGCTATTCCCGCTCCAAGGATTCCCTATGATTTTATTCCCAAACCGTGTCCTCTTCTTCCGGGTGAAGAGTAAACTGTTACACTCCCTTGCAGGCTAGGAGACCACCTTTACTATCCTTTTACGGGCTGATGATGAACCGTTACACAATCCTTTTATGGCTCATGATTAAACCTTCACAATCCTTTGAGGCTAAGGATGAACCTTTACAATGTAGAGATTTGGATTTGAATCCGAAATACAAAACTCCTTTAGAGTTAGATAAGAATGGAATAACAAACTCTAAGAAATCTCTCAAAAGATGGATTGGAGTTTAGCTCAAAAAACAGAGTATTGGGGGTTTCAAATTTTTCATGATAGATTTGAGTTTTGGATCTTGGTGAATGATTGTGAATTGATAGATTGATCACTCTTGATGTTTTAGTTTATAAACCATCTCAATTTATAGTGCAATCAAGAATATAGCCATTGGAGAAGCATTAGCTGTGAAAGGAGCCGTTAAAAATATAGCCGTTACAGTAAAAATCACGTTTTGGGCATTTTTTCCTCTATCCAGTCGATCACAAGGCTTGTGTGATCGACTGGATGGTCCTCCTAATCGACTGGATGCTCTACCAGATCGGTTGGATAGAACTCCGTTTTTGCCTCTCAGTATTTTGACCATAACTATTGATTCCCTTATCGGAATTGGGTGATTCAAAAGCCTATTCCACTTAAAATTAAAAGGGGAACAATATTTTATCTAATAGGTAAATCATAATTCTGCGTTTTACATGATCAAAAAGGGTCCCAAAAATTTCTGGGTTTGAGAAAAATGGCCAGAACCAAGTTTTGAGAAACTTGGTCTATCTAGTCGATCACAAGGCTTTTGTGATTGACTGGATAGTGTATTTTTTTTCCCAAAAAACACTGAAATCTCATTTTCTTGATTTTAAAGGTTGGAATGATGTCCTAGGCCACTTGGCTTGCCTTTAACATGATTTTTAAGTGTTCCAAAGACTTTTAGATTGATAGATAAACATGATTAACAACAACTCATAATGATCTAATATGGATTCAAAGTGGTTTCCAACACTAACAGAGCATGCAGACAAATTTTGGAAAATTTTGTTCTATCCAGTCGATCACAAGGCTCATCTGATCGACTGGATGGTTTGCATAATGCGCTGGATGGTCTGTCTAATGTGCTGGATAGACCATTTTAATTTTCAGAATCCATTTTTCAAAACCTATAAGATGGGATTTGATTCCAAGGTTTTGTACTTATGCATTATGAGTAAGATGATCATGTTTTAAGGTCCTTAATCATATTTTAATATGTGTTTAAGGAACTTATGGTCAATCTAAGGTATTTTGAGCTTTTCACCAAACCATCTAATGAGAACTTTTACAAAAGTCCTAAACACTCTCAACTTAAACTAAGACATTAAAAACCTTGAGAGTCTTCACTTCATTACTGGATTTGATTTAGCTTTGAGTTGATCCATCTCCTTCATCTTCATCTTTATCTTGATGCTTGAGCTTGTGTCAACTTGATGATGTGAGCTAGAATGACTTTGACTTGGACTTGATCTTGCATATAGACTTTAACATGGTCCAGCTCATGCTTTTTGGATGAATGACACTCTAATGCTCATCTTAATCTGATTTTCATAGAAACTCAAGAGAGTCATTAGTAACACAATATTCATTCCTTCATTGTGTTAGCATCAAAATCAAGGATGTTGCCTTAGGTCAAAACCTAAAGACTAACATAATCCACTCTAAAACCTCCAAATCCTTCAAAATCATCTTTGACCTAAATTTCATTTCGTTCTAAATCATCCAAGATGCCTCCTCGATTGAAGAAGACGGCTAAAGCTCCAGCAAAGAAGAAACCAGAACCCCCCAAGGGGTAGGAAGCTGCAAGCTCCTCCACTCCAAGCTTCACATTGTTTATCTCGAAGAATGCAGGGGGGAAATACCGAGACATCTTCACCAAGCATGCCCCTGTATACGGTGAAGTCATTGATTCTTCCGTATTCAAAGAGTTTGGCTTAGGTATCATTTCTGACCGTTTCCACTCTTTACATTGGAATTCATTTTTAGAATCCAAAGAGCTAATGTATCCTGACCTTATGCATCAATTTTACACCAATTTTAAATATGATCAAGACTCTTTTATGATTTCCAATCATATCCAATGGGAAGGACAATTCCTTTCCTAGAAAGCAGCTTGGACACATTTTTCATCTTCCCCATGGTGAATTTCAACTCTACACCACCAACCAATGGGCCGCCCACCCAGGTTTTAATGAAATTGATGCGTTAAAACTCCTTTGTGCTAAACAGTACATCACCAAAGCTTTTCAACCCGCTCTCAAGGACCTAACTCTAGAAGCTCGGTTGATTCACCATATCATCTCTCATAACTTCATTTCTCGAGGCAGAGGTAGAGATCATGTTTCTTTTTTTAATGCCTTCTTGATGTGGTGCATCCTCACCACTAAGCATATTGATCTCCCATTCATGATCACTCACATCATGTGGGATGCCTCCAAGAAATTGTCAGGGGGCCTACCTTTTGGACAAACTCTCACCCGTCTATTCAAATATTTCAAAATCCCTATATCAGTCTATGGTAATAAAGTCAATGCATCCAATACGGACTTTTACTCCCGAACTACCATAGTGAAGATGGGATATACTTGGGTTCAAGACCACCAAGTCTGGGTACCCAAGCCTCCTGCTCCAGCTACTACTCCAGCTCTTGCTCCAGATTCTAATCCTATCATTTCTTCTACTTCTGCCCCTGGACCATCAGATATTCCATCTTCTTCAGCCGCAGCAGCAACAGACCTAGAGAGTGAGCCAGAGCCAGCACTTGAGCCAGAATCAGAGATCCTAGAGAGAGAGGACTCCCATTAGTTTGAGAGAGGTGGACTTCAAGACTTCCTTGAGTCACCTTAGAGACTAGCCATTTCAAATGATGTTATGCGACTCATGATGAGCTAGATAGAGTCCATAGGGACTAGTATGATGGCTTTCTGGTCAGAGATGAGGGATAGCTTGATGTTCTTTCAAGTTGAGTGCAGAGAGTGATTTATTGCTCTTGAGGCCAGAGTCTCCAGTTTTCAGGACATTGCCAATAATCATTTTGAGACCTTGGATACTAGTGTGGGGCTTGTGAAAGAAGATATGGATATTGTGATGAACTGAGTCGATGCTACCTCTACCCTTGTCCATAAAAAGGCACAAGATGCCTTTGATGAGTTCATCTCTATAGGAAAGAGATTAGCTAGCATTGATGGAAAATATGACTTGGTGGGTCAGTAGCTCAGGGCTCAGAACCCTATGATTCATGAGTGCACTTCCAGAGTGACTCATGTTGATATTGAGCTCATGGATGTCAAGTTTAAGCTATTTCACATTCCAGTTCCCTTGGATGCGAGGGTTCCAGAGAGACATCAGGAGAGACCTTGAGAGCAAGTAATTTTTAGTGATAGCTCTTCAAGTGACCTTCAAGGAAAGAAGAAGGAGACAATGTCCAAGAGGAAGAGAGAAGAAGGAAAATGAAGATTTTTTAAAAAAAATTTCTCCTATGTGTTTTGATGTTGCCAAGGGGGAGAAAAATGTATTGAATGGTTGTATCCCCTTTGTATATTTCTTTTTTTCTCCCCTTTGTATTTCTTTTTTGTATTGGAAATACGAATCAAATATGAATTTGGTTTATATCTTTTCTATTTTGGAAGTACGAATTGAATGCAAGTAACTTGATATTTGCTTAAAATGGTTTGAATGCTTGTACATGTACTTTTAATTGTTTAACATATTTGAAAATGGTATTTTTGACATCATGGCCTTAAAATGACAATAGCTAAACTATGCAAAATAAAATAAACTTGTCTTATCTATTTAAGTGTATATGTTTAGGGGGAGCTTACCTCAAATCTTTATTGAAAACATATATTTAGTGAGAGTTTATTCTCATTTCATTACATTAATATTTCATCATAAAAAATAGGGAGATTGTTAGCCTAAAGGTTACAACCCTATGTACCCTTAATAATTTTGATGATAACACATTAATGGAATGATCATTTTTGTACTAATGTTTCAATAGAGTTTATGTAAAATTTAGATTATAAGAACATTAGCACATCAATCAAGACATGAAGAAAGAAAGTGACTCAAAGCAAATCCAAAAATGGGCTCACAAATACAAGTCATGCAACCTTATGTTGCCCAGTAAATGGACCCTAGAGGGGGGGGGGGGGGGGAGTAGGGTCTATGGCCGATTTTAAAATCTACTTAGCTTATTTTGCGGAATTTTAAGGTTAAGCTAAGATAACAAGTTATTAAAATAAATAATGCAACAATATAGAAGAGATAAGATAAGGAATACAAACATCAAGAATTGTTATCGAGGTTCCGTAATTCCAACCTACTTCCCCACCTCAAGCTCTCCTGCTCACAGGATTCAACACGACCCACTAGCACACGAGTTTGTTCACCGGGTGAAGCTCAAACCTTTACAATCCCTTGCAGGTTGGGATACCACCTCTTACAATCTCCTTTTGAGATCAAAACCTTCAATGCAAGAGAATACCTTCTCTTGAATTCTTCAAATACAAATTTAAAATTAATTTTCAATCCGAAATTTGAGCTCCTTGTTGAGCTAGATAAGAATGGAATACAATCTCTAAAAATCTCTCAAAGGATTGGGAGTTTAAATCTCAAGTAAGATAGAAAGGGATTTCTAAGCTTTTGATCGTATTTTCTTAATGAGAATTGAATGTGTGTGATAGATAATCAATGTAGGCTTAAGTTGTTCTAATGTTCATATGTTCATAAATGAACTCTAATTTATAGACCATGGATGAATAGTGTCGTTGTGGGATCATTAAAGGCCAAACCAACCGTTAAAAAACTAGTTGTTGGGGTTTACTGTGTATTTCCCACAACTTGTCGTCGACGACAACACCTGGGTGTATCTCAGACGTCGACGACATAGAACAAAAAATATTTGCTGAGCTACTGTCATTACAGACGTCGATGACACCTCTGTATTTTCACATTTTTCTCATCTTTTAAGACCTCTATGATGGGAATGAATTCCTAGGTCTTTGGGCTTTTCATTATCATGTTTTAGCCATGTTTTAAGATGTCTTAAGGCCTTGGAATATTATCCAAATAGGTCAAGGCTTCCTAATGTCAATCTAGGTCACTTGAGCTTTTGAACTTTCCAATCAAATGAGAACTCTTTACATAAGTCCTAAACTTTCTTAGAAATGGTTTTAAACCTTCTTGAGAGTCTTCACTTGTCTTGTCTTGAATAAGTCTTGCTTTGTCTTCATGATCCGACTTGGACTTTGGGTGAGATCTTGAATCTTCATTTGAATCTTCACCTAGAGTTGACTAGATTTCCTCTTTGAGTTCTTATTTGACTTGAACTTTAGTAGTCTTTTGAGCTTGAATGATAATTTGAATCTATTATCATTGAGTCTTGTCTTGCTTGATGGAACATCTTGGTAATGTTGAGTCATTCTTGAAAAGTGGACTAATGTTTCTTACTGAAATTGACATACACTTTGTAGAACAATTAGTATTAAAAATACTCATTGCATCATTGTGTCATAATCAAAATTATTAGGGATACCTTTAGGCTAACAATCTCCCATTTTTTGATGATGACATAATAATGAAATGACTTGGGAAAAAGCTCCCCCTCAATATATGATTTAAATAATAGTTTGAGGTGACTCTCCTTAAATATATGCATTCATATAAATTTTAACAAATTTTAACTCATATGCATATTTATTTCAAGAGATATATATATTTCATCATTCATTCAGGAATACCAAAAAGGAATTTGCATTCATCTTCAAAAGGTATTACATTCACAAGCAATGTCAAGTAAAACATTTACAAGTGATGTCATTAAAATTTTAAAAAAAATACATAAAAAAAAGTCAAGTCATGTTCATATTTCTCCCCCTTGGCATCATAAAAAAAATTACATATGCCAAAGAAAAGATCTTCATTGTATATATATCAAAAGTATGACATGCACAATACATTTAGGTCGTACTTCCAAGATGAAAAAAATGTTCAAAACAGTTTGTATTTCAAAGAAATATACATCATAAAGAGATACATCCATTCAGCACATGGGAAAAAAATTAAGAAAAACAAAACATGTCTTCATTTTCCTTCGTCTCTCTTTCTCTTCTAAGATATCTTGTCCTTGCCCTTGGGATCAGTCGGAGTTCTATCACTGGAGATAGTCTGCGCATGTGGGCTCTCCTGAGGTCTTACTGGAACCTCTACATCCAAAGGAACTGGGATGTGCAACATGCGAGCCCGAATATCCATAAGCTCAATCGCTACCTGAGTCACTCGAGAAGCTGTGTCACTAATGATTGGAGCTTGAGCATCCACTAATGATGAAATCTAATGAAGGTAGGAACCGTGAAATTTTACCGCCTGATTGATGTTGGAGACATAATCTCTCAATCTCTCACTATGCTCTAAGGCATCTACTGCCTTTCTCTCAATCAAGGAGAGAATAAAATCTACCATGTTCTTTACCATAGCCCCATCAGTACTAATCTCATCCAATTGAGGGTCTACTGCCTCGAATCTCTCTCTCATCTCTGACTGAATGCTAGCTTTGCTAGTCTCAAGAGCAATTATTATCCTCTCTCTAATTTCAGCTTGAAATATCAGTTGACTCTCCCTCATCTTTAACCAAAAGAGCTCCATACTAGTAGCCATGGAGGCTATCTGACCAGTTATCAGGCTCATCTGGTCCTCTGACATTGCAGGTCTCCTCGGGGACTCATGATAGTCAAAGTGCCCTGCATCCTCAAATTGAGATGAGTCCTCTCTCTGGTATGATGGCTCAGGAACCTCTCTCTGGCTCAATCTCTGACTCTGGCATCTCTAGCTCTGCTGCTGCTGTTGAAGAAGATGGACTAGGGACTGAAGTAGGGATGATAGAAATAGCAGGAGTAGGAGTAGAGTCTAGAATGGAGTTAATAGGAACTGAAGTAGAAGGATCTGGGGTAGGAGCAATCAAGGGAGTAGAGTCTTTTGAAACCCATACTTGATTATCTTCTACCCAAGTGTAGCCCATTCTTCTGATGGTGGCCTTTGAGTAATAATCATTTTCTGAAGCGTCCACTCTATCAGGATAGATATGAAGGGGAATTTTGAAGAATTTGAAGAGACGTGTTAAAGCAAGTCCAAAAGGTAGACGACCACTGTCCTTCTTGGAAGCCTCTAACATATGATGAAATATAATGAAAGCCAGGTCAATAGGCTTGGTGGTGAGGCTGCACCACATCAAGAAAACGTCAAAGTAAGACACGTGGTCTCTACCACCTCCCCTAGGAGTGATATTATATGAAATAATATGATAGATTAGTCTAGCCTCTAGGGTGAGGTCCTTAAGGCCAGGTTGGATAGCCTTGGAAATGTTTTTATTGATGCAAATAAGCTTTAGGGCATTAATTACATTGAAACCAGGGTGTACGTACAACCCACTGGTTTGTGGTGCAAATTTGGAATTCACCACTAGGAAGACGAAAGATCTGTTCAAGGACTTTTCTGGGAAAGATGAAGTCCTTGACATGGATACAAGTAGAAATTTTGGCAGTCTTTTCATCATATTTGAAATTGGTATAGAATTTCCGCATAAGGTCAGGGTACATGGATTCCTTGTATTTTAGGAATGTGGTCCAATGGAGGGATTTGAACCGATCATGGATTAAGTTTAATCCATTTCAGAGAAAAAAGAAAAGTTCACGATTTTACCGAATATGGGTGTTCATTTGGCGAACACGGTTTGATATCCCTTAGAAGCTTTGGTGGAAATGAAGAGCGACCGAGATTGCTCTGAAGAACTCGCAGCTTCTTTTCCTTTTGCACTCTTCTTCTTCTTCTCCACTAGTTTCTTGCTAGGGTTCTTCATTCTTCACCGCATCATGCATAGAAGAATTGGGGAAATGAGGTTTAGGAAGAATTGAAGGGTTTAAGATCAAATGGAATGAGATTTGGAGTGATTTGGAGGTTTGAATAGGTTTTGGAGGGAATGGAACAATTGAATACGAAAGGGATGAAGTTAAAGAGTATTTTTTTTTGAAAAAAATAATAATCAGATTTTAGGTTACTTTTATACTTACAAGCCCTGTCGTCGACGTCTTAAATGGATTCATCAGCTAACATCGATGTCAAGCCTTAACAAGTTACTGGAATTTAAAAAATGTCTTGTGTCGTCGATGTTTGATCCTTCATGAACAATATCCATCAACGTCTTTATGCACAAATTTTAATAATTTTATTTTTCAACTTGAATTTGATTTTCTCTTGACTAATTCATTCTTACATCATTCAAAACATTGAATTTGAACAACAATTAATCATTTAAACATTTTAGCATAATTATCAAACATTCAGCTCATTCTTTTTTAGTAAGATATCATCATTAAGCACATTTAGACCAAAGTTTTCATTTTAAGCAAACATGTATCACTTTATTTCACTTTGTCTAGCCATGCCTAATTCTCTTCTTAAAGTACTAAATCTTTCATATTGAAGATGTTTAGTGAAGATATCAGCTAGTTGGTTGTTTGTATCAACAAACTCCAACACATCTCCATTTTGAACATGGTCTCTTATGAAATGATATTTTGATTCAATATGCTCAATATGCTTTGTTCTAGAGTGTTGTATTGGATTTTTGGTCATACATATTGCACTAGTATTATCACACTTGATTGAAATTTTATCATAAAATAATTTCAAGTCTTCTAATTGATGTTTCATGTATAGAGTTTGACCACAACAACTTTCGGCAGCTACATACTCGGCCTCGGCTGTAGATAGAGCTACAAAGTTTTGTTTCTTACTAAACCATGAGACAAAAGAGTGTCCTAGGAAATGGCAAGTACCACTTGTGCTCTTCCGATCAACTTTGCACCCGGAAAAGTCCGCATCGAAATAACTAATTAGTTATAATGAGGTGTTCTTAGGATACCAGAATCCTAAGTCAATAGTGCCTAGTAAGTATTTGAAAATTCTTTTAACAGCTACCATATGAGATTCTTTTGGACACGATTGAAATCTAGCACAGATACATACACTAAACATGATGTTCGGCCTACTAGCAGTTAAATATAGTAAGCTACCAATCATACCTCGGTATTTCTTTTCTTCAACATTAATGCATTTTTCATCATTGTCAACCTTTGTAGATGGACTCATAGGAGTATCGCTTTCTTTAGAGTTGTCCATCCCAAATTTCTTGAGAAGTTCTTTTGTGTACTTGACTTGGTTGATGAAAGTTCATTCCTTAGTTTGAAATTCGAGAAAGAAGTTTAGTTCTCTCATCATGTTCATTTCAAACTCATCCTGTATAGACTTAGAAAATTCTTGACACAAATTTTTATTAGTAAATCTAAAAACAATACCATCAACATAGATTTGAACAATAAGCATATCTTTATTTTTGGATTTTACAAATAGAGTTGTGTCAATCTTTTCTCTAATAAAATCATTTTCAAAAAAAAATCTACTAAGTCTATCATACCAAGCTCTAGGAGCTTGTTTCAATCCATATAAGACCTTAGTTAATTTAAACACATGATTAAGATTTTTATGATCTTCAAAACATAGAGGTTGTTCAACATATACTTCATTCGAAATATATCTATTTAAAAATACACTTTTAACATCTATTTGAAATAATTTAAAATCTTTATAGCTAGCAAATACAATTAACATTCTTATTGCCTCTAGTCTAGTAATCGGAGCAAAGGTTTCTTCATAGTTGATTCCTTCCTTTTGGTTGTTACCTTGGGCTACCAATCTTGCTTTATTTTTAATAATATTTTTATTTTCATCTTTTTTGTTTCTAACAATCCATTTAGTTCTAATACTTGTTTTATCATAAGGTCTAGGAACTAAGTTTCATACTTGGTTTCGTTCAAATTGATTTAGCTCTTCTTGCATGACAATTGCTCATGATTCATCATTAATAGCTTCAATTGCATTCTTTGGTTTAATTTGAAATAGGAAGGCAATGTTATTACAAAGATTTCTTCTTGTTCTAATACATTTTTCTATATCTCCTCAAATAAGTTCCTTAAGATGATCTTTTATAATTTTTCATGCTTTAGGAAGTCGATAACCATTTTCATTTTCATCTTCTTCCTCATTTTCAATTTCAAAAGGATTTTTATCATTATTATTTTCTTCTTTGTCAATTTCTATATTTAAAACTTTTTTAGATAGGTTTTCCATTATATTCAAATTTTATCAATTTTGGTCTTTTCAAATGGATTTGATTCATCAAAGACTAAATGAATGGATTCTTCAATAACTAGTGTTTTCTTGTTAAACACTCTATAGGCTTTACTATTTTTTGAATATTCTAGAAAGATCCCTTAATTAGATTTAGCTTCAAATTTCTTTAAATTGTGTTTGTCATTTAATATAAAACATTTGCAACCAAACACTCTAAGGTAGCCTACGTTAGGTGATCTTCCTTTCCATAATTCATAGGGTGTTTTATTAAGTTTGTTTCTTATGAAAACCCTATTAATTACATATCATGAAGTATTTATTGCTTCCGTCCGAAAATAGTTTGGAAGCTTATGTTTATTAAGCATTGTTCTTGCCATTTCTTGAAGAGATTTATTTTTACGTTCAACAACTCCGTTTTATTGAAGTGTTCTTGGTGCGGAGAAGTTTTGATTAAAGTCATTTTCTTCACAAAATAATTCTAGTTATTTATTTTTAAATTTTCCACCTCTATTACTTCTAATGTTATTAATTGTATAGTCTTTTTCATTTTACACTCTTTTACAAAACTTTGCTAATAAAATATGTGCTTCACTCTTATGCGATAAAAATAATACCAAAGTATATCTAGAATAGTCATCAATAATCACAAAGGTATATATTTTACCTCATAGGCTAGTAACATTATTAGGACCAAATAAATCCATATCCAATAACTCCAATGGGCTAGAAGTGAAAATTTCTTTCTTCTTTTTAAAAGATGTCTTAATTTGTTTTCCTAATTGGCATGCATCACACACTTTATCTGTAGTGAACTTAATTTTAGACAATCATTTAACAAGTTCATTTCGAGATAGTTTTGCCAATAAATCCATACTAGCATGACCTAGTCTTCTATGCCATAACCAACTAGCTTCATTCAATGCAGAGAAATATATCATATTCTGAGAAGTCAATTCATCAAAATCTATGATATACACATTTTTATTTTGATGAGCAATAAACATAGTGTTAATGGTATCTTTATCTTTAATTAAACACATATTAGCTTTAAAGGATATATTTAACCCTTTTATCACACAATTGAATTATGCTAATAAGATTATGTTTTAACCCTTCTACTAATAAAACATTTTCAATAAAAGTAGAATTATTTTTACCAACATTACCTATACCGATGATCTTTCCTTTCGCGTTGTCTCTGAAGGTCACATGCCCTCCATCTTTAGGAGAGATTGGAATGAATAGCTTTTTATTTCCAGTCATATGCCTTGAGCATCCACTATCCAAGAACTAAGTGGATTTGGAGGTACTTGACTTGAAGCATACCTACAAGATAAATTCAAGTATCTCCAAGATATATTTCCCTTGGTACCCAAACCGTTTTGGTTGGTACCCAAACTGATTTATGGCTGGTCTTGGGAGGATATGTTCCCTTTAGAACCCAAACCATCTTTGGTCCTTTATAGTTAGTCTTTGGAAAGGATGTTCCCTTTGGAACGTAAATTTTCTTAACTACCTTCTTTCCATTATAGAAAGCAATAGAAGATAGAGTTAAGTTACTATTTGGTTTAGTACAGAAGTTTTGGTAATCCTTTTGTTTCAATGAAGAATTATGGCCAAGTCCGACTTTACTAAACACACATCTTTGTTGGCCTAATAGTCTTTCTAAATTCTTTAGGTCATCAGTGAATTTGAGAATAGTACTAGTTAAATCCTTAACTTTAGCTTTAAGTTCCTCACATTCACTACTAGTGTTTTGAGGCAAAGATTGTGAAAGTATGCCTCTTTTTAATTTTAGAAAAACAGTTCCTGGGGGGCATACATCGAATCCCAAGATCTGACTAAGATTCTAATTGATTTTATTCAATGAAGGTAAGAAATAACAATCACCTTTGTGACTTAGAATAATACTCGCAAAACTTCACAAGTGTCAAGTCTCCTGTCGATTCACATGAACTTTTTTTTCTTTTTTCTTTAAAGCTTTCTCAAATGGAATCTAATGCCCCTTCCAAATTTTCAGCTCTAGGATCTTGAAATAAAGATCTAATCTTTATTATTAAGAACTCTTTATTGATTAACAAGATCCTTGATATTCTTATTCTTTATTTTCAAACTAGAAAACAAATAGAAGAAGAAAAGGGGGAAAGGTGACCGTACACCTTTGAGAGGAGAGAGAGGGGCATGAGATATTGAGGGAGGAGAGGAAAAATTCTGGAAATTTATTATGTCCCAAAGCCTTGGACGTCCACCCTTTATATATGGAATCTTGGGTTGCTTGCAACTCAAGACTCCTAATCCTTATCCAATAAGGATTCCACAATTCTTTCTATTCTTGATTTCTCCTAATTAATTAGGATTAATCATTAATAGAAACTAACCTTATCCATTAGTGTTTAACTAATCTTATCTTTATTGTAATCCAATTAGGATTCCTTGATTAGCAAGAAACTAATAGATCCCTAACAAATAGGGGATCTTTAATTAGTAACTAACTAACTAACTAATTAACTAACAAACCTTATCCAATAAAGAGTTTAGTTAATTAGAAACTAATTAATAATAGGTCTCTCCTTGAAGTGGGCGTCTCACCCTAGGTGGGCCCCACTCCACACGCCCCTTAGGGTTTCACAAACCGTTAGGACAATTTTTGATTCTTTTAACAAAATCCCCAATAGGTCCTACCCATATGGTTTTTCACATCTAATGTGATTCCACCTTTTAGAGCTTCACTATATCATATAGTGATTACTTAGAGAAATTAATTAATTTAATTAATAATTAAATTAAATACTTTAAGAAGGTCGTTGTGTGTGAGATCTAAAGAGATCTCCTATTTCCGGTTGTGGGACCAAGTACTCAACCTTTTGGTTAAAGCATTGTTACTAGGAAACACATTTCCTACACTCCATTAGGATTATAAAATTTTATCTATATCCCTGGACTTCCACCAATCACAATTAATGTCTATTGACACAATGTGATTAATCTTCAGAAATTAGAGAATTATTTGTAAGTACCATCTCACAATATATTCACAAATAAATCCTTCCACATTCCAATATCACTTGTAAGCTTTCAGGATTGGAACAATTCCACTGTCTAGTGCCTAACTTATGAATAGAACCCTTTCTCATGATTACCTTTTGATTGAACTGAACCTCCAAAAAACTTTTGAAGAAACATTAGAAAAGAACTGACATATATATATATATATTTATATATACTTTTCCATATTGAAAATATCAACTTCGATAAAGACCATTTTACCGAAAAGCACCAATATTAGATTAACAGTTCAGTTCAACAAGTATCATCTTGATATCATTATCTCCAATTAAGGAGTTGTGGATTCCTTATTGAGTGTTTACATATTTCTCCTAACATTGTGTACATGACCCAACGTACCCGGAGTTAGTCCTGTGTATTTGACATTGCTGATTGGCATATCAAAGCCATATAGATAGATGTCTGAGAAGATGTTAACCTCTCAAGTCTAAAGATAATTTGTCAAATGGATAACCCTAATACAATCTGACAGTGTATTCTATAGGGTATCCACTAGTGACCCCGTTCAGTATTATGTACTTGCTACATATACTCACATGTTAGTCAAGAGTCACCACTCTCTGTGAATGAGATTCATCACACTATCTCATATAACTACACATGTGCAAACCATGATGAAGTACGACGCCTAACCAGTACTCTAGAGGCTTCGAACAATATTAGGTTTACATGGAACCCGAAAATCATATCTCCTCGCAACCTTTGCATGATTTTCCTACAATGTTACCTATGGAACTTTATGTCATTATCAAATGATACAGTAAATAATATAAATACCCTTTATAGTTGGTTGTGTGAATATGATGTTTGTTTAATCAACATAGAAAAGTCTCTTACTGGCTTTTGAGGGCATATATGTCCAACAATCGCCCACGTGCACTCTAAGCCAATTAGATGTAATGCCCATCTTCTCAGTGATGTTTCTCAAACACCAGCTGAAGCATAACTTAATATAAATGAGTCATGTCTTTTTTTACCACAACTATTGTAGTGATGCAATAACACTAGCAACTTGTAAATTTATTATCGATAACCACAGTCTTAAAAGACTAAACAAAAATGATACTGTCCAACAGTCATTTTCTGAAATTAACTTGCTTGTGCTTTACCATTCTGCAATGCTCCGGACTAACCTGACCAATATTTTATCACATCAACATGTGATGAATATCCGGTCTAGTACAAGTATACTTTCTCATGATATCACATATCTAAGAGAAACAAATTCCATTCGATAAAGGTAAAAACTCTTTTCTTGGAATCTTACTTGCACAAAAACATGATTGTTATTGGGAGAGTAACAATATAATTTTTCTTTTGTCTCTAAACCATTTAGGACTAAAAAAACATATTGTCAAAGTTTTTGTCATTCATTGCAAAAGTGCTGGATCAAATCTAAGAGAAGAATAATATTCATACTTCATTTACAATGAAAAGAATATTATCTTTGCATAGAGCCAGGAAAGTAATTATGCTCTCACTAACCAATTTGTACACAAATGATACTTAGATTAAAATCAAACAGTTTGATTACTTCATCAAAATGAAAGTTAGTCCAAATACAGATTCTGGGACCTGTGGGTTCTAGTGTACTATTTAGGTATAGTGAGAGTAGAGAGTTTATCTCTATCAATTCTCATAGTTATCGGTCTATTAAGCTACCACTTCTAGAACAATTCTAGATTCAGTTTCTCTACTAGGAAACTTGTATTCCTATTTACAAATATCTTTTGTTATCCTAAAATAGAGACTAAGTATCTCTAATGCGAATCCTAAACTCATCTTCTATCGAATTATATCTAATATTGTTCGATTTAACAACACCATCATGCTATGGTTTGTTATTGGAATTATCTGAGAGAAGATGTAATGAGAGTAAATTATGAAATTTCTATTAAGAGGTACTCTTCTCAATCATGGAAGACTTACCTAGCTGTTTCTTTATTTCATAGCGGAATTACTTGAACTTTTCAAATAAGGTGAAATAAAGTTAGCTACCTTTTAATGGAAGATTCATATGATTACGATCATCCAACTTTTGTCACATTCCCAAGTAGAAGTTTTATCTATTCAGATTTTTCTCTCCTTAACAAACATGCAACTATTGCACTTGTGCAAGATCATACCAAGCATTAGGAGCTCGAGGTTCCAATAATTAAGTTGGACTTGATGAGTATACAAGTTGGACAATCCTTCCAAAGGTTTGTCCTGTATCCAATGACCAATTGCTTCACTATGAAACACAATTCTTATACTTTCCTTTCTTCTCAGAAGAGCCCTTGTCCATACTACCGGAATATATTTCCAATTGAAAATCTTGAATTTCTTTCATTTGCATAAATGTTCGGGATTTAGAAAATCCAAGTCTTTTGAACATCTTTGCAAGTAGCATTGAACTCTTCAAATGTTTTTAGCCATATGCAACATGTGGGATTTCAGACAATTTGATTTCCTACTTGTTCAACATAACCATATTAAAGGACTACGAGAGTTTATTGAGGATCATATCCTCTAATCCCATAAATTTATCTCAGCACCAAGAATTGGGATTTATGAATCCAATGATCTTTATCATATTCTTTGTGATTGAGTTTCCCTAGTCAACTTAGTGTCTACTTGTCATTTTATATAGTAAGTTGCCTAGCAGCCCTTTGTATTCAGTAAACATCTCAAATGAGATTTAACATTAGTAGTGAGAACTTGGGCAACTCTTTAAATAGTAAGCACAAATTTGAGATTCTTTTTCCATTCCAAACACTTTGAATTGGTCAAGAGATTCTCATTAAATTCTTGGTAAGGAGGTTATAGAATGACATAGGAATAAAACATACATCATAATATTTCAGACATTATAATATCATTGGATCAGGGCTTTCAATCTTTGATGATATTGCTCATCATTCAGTCAAATTTCATAGACCCCTCAATCTACAAAATTAGGAAATATGTTACTTCATATTTCTGATGAGCATTGGATGCCTTATAATACACATGCAATCTTCAATTTTAGGATAGTACCACACATACACTACAAGGTGGATAGTAACTATCCATCACTGAGCATCTCATGCATAACTCCTTATGTAAATCAGTGATTCTCAATTTTCTTGCGACCTCTAAGGACAACATGACTATCACTGTTTCAGCCGTCATGTTCCGTGGTTAAGTGAAACCCATCATTCTGGTTCGTCATATGATCAAGTAAGGCTGTGCCCCTATTTTAGTTGACACTCCCTATCAGGCCATACACAAACCTATTTACTATAGAAATAAGGCTCTAGGAGTTTAATTCAAACTGAATTATGTCAATACCTTTTGGCAAGACAATACTCAAGCTAATTAATTCTTAGGCTTATTGATAATGGAATGTCATAGGACAAATTATCCCGTATGATAAATTAGCCAATTTAATTCACTTAATATTTTTCTTGAAGGAAAACAGAATATCATGAACAAATTATACATCTAATGCATATATCAGAAGCATTTACAATATTTATCATTGCATCACATGCATAGAACAATATACAAAATCATCATATGATAATAAATCAAATTTTGTTTAATTAGATCAAACTAATTCCAATGAACTCCCACTAGCCACAAAAATCTTTATGGATCTAATCCAATGGTACAAAGGTCATTTTTAACATTAATGAGCTTGAGATGGTTCATTCATCTAAATAATGGACCATTGGTCATACCAAGCACCATGGGCCCAAACTAACAATTATAAAGTGTCCATGTGCATCACTAAAGCTCATAAGTCACAATGGACTATATTACCCTTTAATTTTTTACGGATTATTTTTAGCACATTAGGGTTCACCAACCCTAACTCTAAAAGAAATTATGAGAGTCATTAAACAACTCTCTATGACCTCTACTGGGGTTTATAAGTGTCACTCAAGCACTTCCTATAATCGTGAATATTGTTAGCTTACATCTATGCCAATTAAGACACAATTATCTCATAATCATGCAAGTAACATATTCCACGTAAAAATTTCAACATGGACTACATGCATCACGTCCAAAAGGGTTATAATAATGTGTTTTATTTAAACACAAACTTTTTATGTTTCAACAAAACACATATTATAGGGTTTGATCCAATTATCCAACATTTGCACAAAAACGATAATCACATTATCACAAGGGTTATGAACTTTTCTAAGCAAGTAAAAGTTATAACAAATCATCACATTAAATACATAATATAGCCTCACAATGGGTCCACATGATCATGTTATCTTAGAAATCGTACAACTACTCTTGTAGAACGCCTTCTAAGATTTATTCTCCATGCGATCACCATCAACTTCTATCTTCAATACGATTTCTCAATAAGAAAAATTAGCAACTCCTAATACGAAGATTACGTCATATTCATAATAAGAAACCTTGATAAACCACCCAAAATAGGGTGCTCAAGGGGAGTACAACCCATAAGAAGAAAGAGAAGAGAATAGAGAGAGAAGAAGACATGATAATAGAACTCATTGACCATTCAACAAGAATATATATTAATAATTCATCAACTATGAATAATAACATGACATGACAAATTACTTAGAAAGTCCATAACCTCAACAAAGATTTTGCTAACCTTAGGAAAATTCTTTCCCATATGGTTAAGGCCTCTATTAACAACTAATAGAAAAACCCTAGAACAAAGAAAACAAGCATGTTAAGAATGAGATCTTAGGGCTTTTAGATCATCATTAAAAGAAAACTATTTTCCTTTAATGCTTGGGAAATCTTTGAGAGAAACAATTTCTCTAAGATTTAATCTAACCCTAAAATTCATCATCACATTCCTCAATTGATAAAAAAATAGAAAACACCATATTAAATTCAGTTAGGTTAGGGATCTAATCTCTTTCATATTATTTTGATCTAATAACTATTAAAAGACCAAAATAAAAATCAGTAAATTACTAATTTTTAATCACTTTATATTGATTCCAAAAATAAATTCAAAATCAATAATAGGTGAATTCAAAATTTTCCATGAGAGCCAATGCTTTAGAGATTATTCGATTTAACAATTAAATAAAATAATATCCTCAACAATAGTATTAAATGTCCATAAAATAATTGATCTCTATAAATTAAAATTCCATTGAGATAAAACCCTGTATCTCAACCAATGGCATTTATGTAATTACTTGATTAACTACTAATCAAATAAAAACTTATAAATACTATGTAGCCGGTAATTCTGAGCACATGTAATTAATCCAAATAAACTACAATAATTATGGTATAATTCCCATAAAATTTTTAGGGGACCATAAGTGATATCACAATTAACATTTAATTAAATGATAGCCTTTGGACTTGAAGCAGATAATTAAACAATTTAATTAAATCTCAACCCGTGCTCTCTAATCAAATAATTAAACTATTTAATTAATTGATAGCCCATTAAACGATTCAATAGCATTCCATGCTCTAAAATCAAATCATGGAATTTAGGAAAAATTTGAAAGCCTCTTGGGAAATTAATTTAGAAAACTCATTTTTCCGCTTTAGATTTTCGAATAAAGTTTTGACCCTCAAAAGGATTGATTCTGGAAAAACTTTCTTCATGAAAGTTGTAGATCTTTTCGACGGTTTCGAAACGATGTACTGACTGACCTAAATCAGACTTATGGTCACAAAGTTATGACCAAAATACCGAAACTGTATAGACTCTTCTAATCAAATACAAATCCGAAAATCCATGAATCAATTTAAATCGAAATAAGCTTTAATCTCCAAGAACGCTTAAGCAAAGGTGTCAAACACCATGGGATTTATTAATTAACATTTAATAAATAGAATCCCATTAGTATATGCTAGCCGAAATATCAATGCTTATCTAAGTGGTGTAAATCAAATGGAAAACTTGCTCAGGGCTCTCAAGAATAAATTAAACAATTTAATTTAATATTCTAAAAGAATCTCCAAATCCTTGAAGGTTATAATCAAGATTTAGATATCTCTAAATATCTATCCCTTATGAAAAGATGTTTTGAAAAAATCCAAAACCAAAATTAGTATCACACTTATTTATAAGGGTTTGATCTCTCCCTCAATAACTAGAGGGATCCCTTAGCCCTAATAAATGATTATCTAATAATCAAGAATATAGAAGATTGATTCATTAGGGTAACCAAAATTCATAGGGAAGATAATATGATATAATAAAAATTGATTATACCCTAAAATCAAAGAGAAGTATAGCCAAGGCTCTGATACCACTGAAAGTATGCTTCTTTTTAATTTTAGAAAAACAGTTATTGGGGGGGCATACATCAAATCAAAAGATCTGATTAAGATTCTAATTGATTTTATTCAATGAAGGTAGGAATAACAATCACCTTTGCGACTTTGAAATTGTTAAGTCAAATTCACGTTAGAATAATACTCGCATAACTTCACAAGTGTCAAGTCTCCTGTCGATTCACACGAACCTTCTTTTTCCTTTAAAACTTTCTCTAATGGAAGCTAATGACCCTTCCAAATTTTCAGCTCTAGGATCTTGAAATAAAGATTTAATCTTTATTATCAAGAACTCTTTATTGATTAACAAGATCCTTGATATTCTTATTCTTTATTTTCAAACTAGAAAACAAATAGAAGAATAAAAGGGGGAAATGTGACCGTATACCTTTGAGAGGAGAGAGAGGGGCGTGATATATTGAGAGAGGGAGGAGAGGAAAAATTCTAGATATTTATTATGTCCCAAAGCCTTGGAATCTTAGGTTGCTTGCAACTCAAGACTCCTAATCTTTATCCAATAAGAATTCTTCAATTCTTTTTATTCTTGATATCTCCTAATTAATTAGGATTAATCATAAATACAAACTAACCTTATCCATTAGTGTTCAACTAATCTTATCCTTATCCTAATCCAATTAGGATTCATTGATTAGCAAGAAACTAATAGAATCCCTAACAAATAGGGAATCTTTAATTAGTAACTAACTAACCAACAAACCTTATCCAATAAAGAGTTTAGTTAATTAGAAACTAATTAATAATAGGTTTCTCCTTGAAGTGGGCATCCCATCCTAGGTGGGCCCCACTCCACACACCCCTTAGTGTTTCACAAACCCTTAGGTCAATTTTTGATTCTTTAAAAAAAAAATCCCCAATAGGTCCTATTGTTTGGTTTTTCATATCTAATGTGATTCCACCTTTTAGAGCTTCACTATATCATATAGTGATCACTTAGAGAAACCACCCGAGGGGGTGGTTCAGTGGCTTAACGCCTTCAATGCCACGCTAGGCGTCTTGAGTTGGACTCGGTGGGGGTGTTGTAGGTGGCATTTGTAGGCTTGCCCCCTGGCCGCACGTCTTGAAACCTAGCAATGTGGGACTGAAGGTGGGGGCCATTGGTACTCGGGTGGTAGGTGCCTGCTATGGGCATGCTTAAATCTGGACGTCAACCCGTTGACTCGGTGCCAGTGCCTAGGGGGCTGTGACGACACTCCGGAGCCCCATTTAAAAAAAAAGATTACTTAGAAAAATTAATTAATTAAATTAATAATAAAATTAAATACTTTAAGAAAGTCCTTGTGTGTGGGATCTAAAGGAATCTCCTATTTCCGGTTGTGGGACCAAGTACTCAACCTTTTGGTTAAAGCATTGTTACTAGGAAACACCTTTCCTACACTCCATTAGGATCATAGAATTTTATCTATATCACTGGACTTTCACCAATCACAATTAATGTCCATTGACATAATGTGATTAACCTTCAGAAATTAGAGAATTGCTTGTAAGTACCATCTCACAATATATTTACAAATAAATCCCTCCACACTCCAATATCACTTGCGGGATTGGAACAATTCCACTGTCTAGTCCCTAGCTTATGAATAGAACCTTTTCTCATGATTACCTTCTGATTGAACTGAACCTCCAAAACACTTTTGAAGAAACATTAGAAAATAACTGACATATATATATATATATATATTTATATATACTTTTCCATATTGAAAATATCAACTTCGATAAAGACCATTTTACTGAAAAGCAACAGTACTGGATTTAACAATTCAGTCCAACAAGTATCACCTTGACATCATTATCTCCAATTAAAGAGTTGTGGATTCCTTATTGAGTGTTTACACACTTCTCCAAACATTGTGTACATGACCCAACGTACCCGGAGTTAGTTCTCTGTATTGGTCATTGTCGATTGACACATCAAAGCCATATAGACAGATGTCTGAGAAGATGTTAACCTCTCAGGTCTGGACAATTTGTCAAATGGATAACCCTAATACAATCTGACAGTGTATTTCATAGGGTATCCACTAGTGACCCCGTTCAGTATTATGTACTTGCTACATATATTCACATGTTAGTCAAGAGTCACCACTCTCTGTGAATGAGATTCATCACACTATCTCATAGAACTACACATGTGCAAACCATGATGAAGTACTGCACCTAACCAGTACTCTAAAAGCTTCGAAAAAAATTAGGTTTACAAGAAACCGGAAAATCATATCTCCTCGCAACCTTTGCATGATTTTCCTACAATGTTACCTATGGATCTTTATGTCATCATCAAATGAGACAGTAATTAATATAAATACCCTTTATAGTTGGTTGTTTGAATATGATGCTTGTTTAATCAACATAGAAAAGTCTCCTTTTGGCCTTTGAGGGCATATATGTCCAACAATCTCCTACTTGCACTCTAAGCCAATTAGATGTAATGCCCATCTTCTCAGTGATGTTTCTCAAACACCAGCTGAATCATAACTTAATATACATGGGTCATGTCTGCTTTACCACAACTATTGTAGTAATGTAATAACACTTACAACTCTTGCAAATTTATTATAGATAACCACAGTCTTGAAAGACTAAACAAAAATGATATTGTCCAACAGTCATTTTCTGAAGTTAACTTGCTTGTGCTTTACCATTGTGTAATGCTCCGGACTAACCTGACCAATATCTTATCACATCAACATGTGATGAATATTTGGTCTAGTACAAATATACTTTCTCATGATATCACATATCTAAGAGAAACAGATTCCATTCCATAAAGGTAGAAACTCTTTTCTTAGAATCTTACATAAAAACATGATTATTATTGGGAGAGTAACAATATAATTTTTCTTTTGTCTCTAAACCATTTAGGACTAAGAAAACATGTTGTCAAAGTTTTTGTCCTTCATTGCAAAATTGCTGGATCAAATCCAAGAAAAGAATAATATTCATACTTCATTCACAATGAAAAAAATATTATCTTTGCATAGAGTCAGGAAAGTAATTATGCTCCCACTAACCAATTTGTACATAAAAGATACTTAGATGAAAATCAAACAGTTTAATTACTTTATCAAAATAAAAGTTAGTCCAACTACAGATTCTGAGACCTGTGGGATCTAGTGTACTATTGAGGTATAGTGAGAATAGAGAGTTAATCTCTATCAATTCTCATAGTTATTGGTCTATTGAGCTACCACTTCTAAAACAATTCTAGATTCAGTTTCTCTACTAGGAAACTTGTATTCCTGTTTACAAATTTCTTTTGTTATCCAGGAATAGAGACTAAGTATCTCTAATGCGAATCCCAAACTCATCTTCTATCGAATTATATCCAATATTGTTCGTTTTAACAACACCATCATGCTATGGTTTGTTATGGGAATTATCTGGGATAAGATGTAATGAGAATAAATTATGAAATTTCTATTAAGAGGTACTCTTCTCAATCATGGGAGACTTACCTAGCTGTTTCTTTATTTCATAGCAGAATTCCTTGAACTTTTCAAATAAGGTGAAATAAAGTTAGCTACCTGTTAGTAGAAGACTTATATGATTACGATCATCCAACTTTTGTCTCATTCCCAAGTAGAAGTTTTATCTATTCAGATTTCATTCTCCTTAACAAACATGCAACTATTGCACTTGTGCAAGATTATACCAAGCATTAAGAGCTGGAGGTTCCAATAATTAAGTTGGACTTGATGAGTATACAAGCTGGATAATCCTTCCAAAGGTATATCCTGTATCCAATGACCAATTGCTTCACTATGAAGCACAATCCTTATACTTTCCTTTCTTCTCAGAAGAGCCTTTGTCCGTACTATCAGAATATATTTCCAATGAAAAATCTTGAATTTCTTTCCTTTGCATAAATGCTCAGGATTTAGAAAATCTAACTCTTTTGAACATCTTTGCAAGTAACATGAACTCTTCAAAGGTTCTTAGCTATATGCAACATGTGGGATTTCAGACAATCTAATTTCCTACCTGTTCAACATAACCATATTAAAGGACTCCGGGAGTTTGTCGATGATCATATCCTCTAATCCCATAAATTTATCTCAGCACCAAGAATTGGGATTTATGAATCCAATGATTTCTATCATATTCTTTGTGATTAAGTTTCCTTAGTTAACTTGGTGTCTACTTGTTCTTTTATATAGTAAGTTGCCTAACAGCCCTATTGTATTCAGTAAACATCTCAAATGAGATTTAACATTAGTAGGGAGATCTTGGGCAATTCTTTAGATAGTAAGCACAAACTTGAGATTCTTTTTTCATTCCAAACATTTTGAATTGGTCAAGAGATTCTCATTAAATTTGAAAAAATTTATTGGTGAACCTCAAATCAAGGTTTGAGTTGAGAATCTACAAGTTCGAGGGGATGGTTTGGTTTCCTTAATAGTCTATCTACCATTTTTATGATTTTAACAATTAAGTTATTAACTTAAGGGATGATGTACTTTAAGTGCGAAAAATAAAAACCAAGCAAACCACAACACAAGGATTTTTACGTAGAAACCCTTCGGGGAAAAACCATGGGACCTAATACAGCCATGAGAATCCACTAAGACAAAGTAAACAAGAACTTACAAGACTCGAACTTGACTCCTTCAGACTCGACACCACAATCCTTCAGTTCTTAGGCCTCCATGCCTCGAAAAGTAATCACGTACTCTCAAGTCCCGTGATCAACCGCAGCCGCTCGTACTTCTCTTTGTGTCTCGAAAACAGTCCACAATCTTCCGATCGATCTCCGTCAATGACGGCTTCGGAATGCACCGACCAAATCACATTACCACGATCCTTCTCGGGTTGATCTCCTTCGCAAAGGTTCTGGAATACTCCGGCCAAGGTGTTCTATCCAGAACGGGTTGATTGTTTGATATAAATCAATACCTAGATGGACTCCATCAAAGGGCAAGTCCGAACAAGCAATAATGAAACTTTAGGCTGGCAAACTATAAGTTTAATGCATTAACAAAGGGGAGGAGAACACTAAGTTTTCTAGAGTATTTATGGACTCTAGAAGGAGTTAAAAACCTTCTTAATACTTCCCCAAAGTTCTACACAACGAGCTAGAAGGGTTCTATATAAATAGGGGATCAAAAAACCATGTTTAGAAGGTGTTAAAGTTGCTAAAAACTCAAAAACGCATGAAAAACCAATTTTGGCAAGAAATCCATATCAGGGTCGACCCATGGGGAGCATTCGATCGACCGGATTGTCCTCCAGGGTCGACCCTCACAAAACCAACTCTCTGCCAAAAAACCTCATATAAATTCTTCTGTACCCAGGGTCGACCCAAAATGGTCAAGGTCGACCCTGAGGTGCCAAACCAAATTTTAAACTTCGTTTTTGGATCTCACACCCTTCACAAAAGTTGTAGCTCTTTTTGACACGGTCGTTTTGACATATTATGGAGCCAAGTCCGAGTTACGGTTTGTGGGATACACCTTAAACAAGCAACCTTGATTTTTTGAAAAATTTCAGATTTTAAAACAAGTTTTGCACTGTTTATCTCATCACCTAGGGTCCGTATGGTTAGTCTAGGTTACTTACAACCTAAGGTGTCATGTTAGGATAATTCTAAGTCAAATCCCACCTATGGTAGTATGACCAATCTAGGTCACTTACCATCCTATGAAGGAAATGATCAACCCGAGTCTTCAACGGTCTTCAACTTCACTTGTTCGCGAATGCTTGACGACAACGACACAAGATACACATCTAGATACCTAGACTCACTTGTTTTGACACCGGAATATGCCAATACAAAAGCATGGACTTTACAATCTCCCCATTTGGCAATTCCGTGACAAAACCTACAACCAAACTGAAGTACATGACTTGACACAAACTCACCCAAGCACATCAAAACGGTGAATTAGGCATTACATGACTCTAACACTCTTACATGACACCAATTGACAAATCATATTAAATTGATACACTGAAGCTCTTGTCAAGGAAATTCTTTCTGCTGCAACCCTGCACCTGCACATGCTCATAAACAAAACACCCAGTAAAGTATGTGTGGAATATGAAAATAAGTAATCACAGGTGAAGCAAGGAATATACTGAATACCCTAACATTCTTCCCCTTTTTGGCACAGTTGCCAAAGGAATGCAGAAAGCCAATATTCCAAAAAATATACCAATTGAACAAAAGTGAAATATCAAGGCAACCACAGTACAACCAATCAAAAACAGACAATGAGAGGATTAAAGAGCGAGGAACAAAGTATCAATATAAAGCATAAACTCCCCCTCAACTACTCAAGCACAAACTCCCTCTCAACAACTCAACTTGATCTTCTCCCCCCTAAGATTAAGGACACCACCAAAAACAGGGCACTTATGCTAGAAAGGCCCATGCTAAACAAAAAGAAAACACATAATAATATTACAAAAAAAATATCATGTGCCACACAAACATGCATCAAAAGCATTCCAAGCAGTAGTAATTTAAGATTACAAATCCAATGAAGAACATGATTAGTTAGTCCGACTGAGGATACACATCTAACTAAATCTCACAGAATGCTAAATTATAGCCAATTCACTTAGACACATTTAGTGAACAGTTCAACAGTGAAGCATTGTGTGTAGTGGTGGTCTGACAAGATACTAGATCAATATGACACTAACCACTAAGGGGACTCCCGGAGATATACATCATAGAAGTCAAACCTAGTTAGATCCAAATATGTTGATTTTTTATATTTTAGTGGTCATTTTTCCATTTTATTTGACTCATATTTTTTTCTTTTACTTTTGGTCAAATACCTCCAGTTTGTAAGATTTCTTTTGATGATCTTTATCTGATTATATCTTTTCAGGCAATGATGGCTTTCACACTATCTAGGTAGGTAGTCCTGGCTATTAGCAGCAGTGGCTTTCACTCCAGTGACCCAGATAGATACCTATTGTCCACCTAGGTAGCCATTTCATACTGTTTGCATCTACTAGTGACTTTTACACTATCCCAATAGGTAGCCCTTTTCATTGTAACAATTTTATATTCATGGAGGATACACAAAATGGGGATGACTAACAAATATGGTCATTCTAGATTGGTCATCCAAGGTCACACTTTATGGGATAAGCCATACACCTACAGATTGGAAAATAGACTTCTCAACAGAATCAGTCAGCGTGCATGTGAAATTTGTAAAGCATACACACATGAATAAGTTTATAACTGTTCAAAGTAAAACCAGTCTAATTTTCACCCTAACCAAGAGACCATAAAGGTGATATATCCTCAATCAGCAACAAACTCATGTTTAACCCTGGACAAGTATAGAAATAAAGATCACACAAGGAATGCAGATCATGCAAGTCAAACAAGGGCAATATGAAAAAAATCTTTTTGGATTTTATAGTTTTTCAATGTTTTTGAATTTTTCAAAATAAAGAAAACATAAAAACATACCAAAGCAAATAAACACAAAAAAAACTAGTATACACAAATAGCATAACATTAGGACAAGATATATCAATACAAGCACACCCTAGGCTATGACAGGCATGAGTTAAGTGAAGCTCTTCAGGTCTTCCTTTCTCACCCAAACGATTTTTGAAGTTTGATTGACCCTTTGGTCTCTAACCGTTTCAGTTGAGGTAGGTATGACCTTTTGTCTCTTCCTCCTGTTCCTCATTTTCCAAGATTGAGTCATAGAATTATAGTGGGCATTCTGGTTCTTCCTGCTACCTCCTCTATATCTAGCATAAGGAGTGTCATGACCATGCCACTGTCTAGAGTTTTGAGCAATTTTCATCACATCTTCACAGAAACTCCTAGACTTCTCCACTAGGACCTCAACTCTCCTTTAGATTCCTATTAAAATTGTTGTGGTTCTCAAAACCATGATTGAGTATTCTTTGAAGTTTAAGACATCGAGGCTTAATATGACCATTCACTTCACATCTATGACATGTAGGAATGAATTTCTTAGTAGAAGGGTCTTTTCCTTTAGTAGGAGGGCACCTTTTAGCACCAGGCTCAATGTTCGAGGTGGATGGAGTTCCCTTCTCATCTCCATACCTCTGATTTTGCTCGAGATCAGCCAACTTGATTTCAAGACTTGTCTTTTCATCAAGACAAACATGTAAATTAGATTCAAGTAGCTGAGTCTTGGCAAGGAGGGAAGCCTTCTCTTCCTCAAGCTGTGACACAAGAACTCTCAACCCTGAAGCCACTTGGTCTAAGGCTTCTTTTTCCATTTCGATAGATTTGATCTTTTTGGTCATAGAAAACTGAACTTTTTTCAGCTTTAGGCATTCCTGAAATAGTTCATCATAGACTACCCCGAGCTCTCCCTCAGAATCTGAGTCATTCTGAATCTCTTCATCCTCCTCACCATCACTACATTGTTGGCTACTCATAGCATTTGAAGAAGATTTCTCAGTCCCAGATAAGGATGTAGTGAAGGCCACATAACTCCTAGTCTCCTCACAAGAAGAACTATCTGATTCCTCAGATTCAGATTCACTGTCATCCCTTGCCTTGCCTTTAAATCTTTTCTTATTAGAGCACTCAGTGGTAATATGGCCGTAGCCTTAACATTCATAGCATTGAACACCTTGGGATTTCTTGTCCACACTTTTAAAATATTTCTTGTTTTCAAAGTGCTTGGACCTGGGCTTTTCAAGAGATTTTTATCCTTTCGGATTAAATCTCTTATTAAGTTTCAAAAAATTTCTGAATTTCTTCGCAAATAAAGCCAACTCTTATTCTTCATCCTTAGAGTCACTATCTGAACCATCTATGGATTCCTTAACAGATTTCAAGGCAATAGATTTTGGTTTCTTAGATGGGTTCAAATTTAACTCATAGGTTTGGAGTGAACCAACCAACTCTTCAATTTTGAGAGCATCAATATTTTTGCTCTCTTCGATGGCGGTAACCTTCGATCGAAATCTCTCTGGTAAAGATCTCAAGATTTTTCTCACAATTTTAGACTCAGGAATTCTTTCCCGTAGATTGAAACTAGAATTGACAATGGCAGTCCGATTGGCATAAAAACTATCAAAAGTTTCATTATCATCCATCATCAACTTTTCAAACTTAGAGGTCAACAATTGAAATTTGGAGACCTTGACAGTTGTAGTCCCTTCATGGGTGATTTGAAGAATGTCCTATGCCTCATTCGAAGTGTCACATGTAGAAATACGTCGAAATTCTTCGAGTGTAACGGCAGCGAAGATTGCATTTAGACCCTTACTATTCCATCTACAACTCTCAAGTTCTACATTGGTCCATTCAGAAGAAGGTTTAGGGATAGTCTGGTCATTTATGGTCTTTGTTGGATGGGTCCAACCTTGTTCAATAGAGAACCATACTCTCTTATCTAGTGATTTTAGAAACGCTCTCATTCGAGCTTTCCAATAGGCATAATTATTTCCATCAAATAATGGGGGACAAGAGATGGATCCTCCCTCTCTTTGGAGATTCATATTCACCGAAAAGAATGAGACAAGATCACATTAAAAAGTAAGTGAACCTGCTCTGATACCAATTGAAAAAATTAATTCGGTGAACCTCAAATCAAGGTTTGAGTTGAGAATCTACAAGTTCGAGGGGATGGTTTAGTTTCCCTAATAGTTTATCTACTATTTTTATGATTTTAACAATTAAGTTATTAACTTAAGGGATGATGTACTTTAAGTACGGAAAATAGAAACCAAACAAGCCACAACACAAGGATTTTTACGTCGAAATCCTTCCGAAAAAAATCACGAGACCTAGTCCAGTTATGAGAATCCACTAAGACAAAGTAAACAAGAACTTACAAGACTCGAACTTGACTCCGTCAGACTCGACACCACGATCCTTCAGTTCTTAGTCATCCACGCCATGAAAAGTCATCACGTACTCTCAAGTCCCGTGATCAACCATAGCCGCTTCTACTTCTCTTTGTGTGTCGAAAACAGTCCACGATCTTCCGATCAATCTCAGTCAATGACGGCTTCGGAATGCACCGACCAAATCACATTACCATGATCCTTCTCGGATTGAACTCCTTCGCAAAGGCTCCGGAATACTCCGGCCAAGGTGTTCTATCTAGAACGGATTGATGATTTGATATAAATCAATACCTAGATGTACTCCATCAAAGGGCAAGTCCAAACAAGCAAGAATGGAACTTTAGGCTTGCAAACTCTAGGTTTAATGCATTAACAAATGGGAGGAGAACACTATGTTTTCCAGAGTATTTATGGACTTTAGAAGGAGTTAAAAACCTTCTCAATACTTCCCTAAAGTTCTACACAACGAGTTAGAAGGGTTCTATATAAATAGGGGATCAAAAAACCATGTTTAGAAGGTGTTAAAGTTGCTAAAAACTCAAAAAAGCATGAAAAACCGATTTTGACAAGAAATCCATATCAGGGTCGACCCATGGGGAGCAATCGGTCGACTGGATGGTGCCTATCGATCGACCGGATGGTCCTCCAGGGTCGACCGTCACAAAACCAACTCTCTGCCAAAAAACCTCATACAAATTCTTCTATACCCAGGGTCGACCCAAAATGGTCAGGGTCGAACCTGAGGTGCCAACTCGAATTTTAAACTTTGTTTTTGGGTCTCGCACCCTTCACAAAAGTTGTAACTCTTTTCGACTCGGTCGTTTTGACATATTATGGAGCAAAGTCTGAGTTACGGTTTGTGAGATACACCTTAAACAAGCAACCTTAGTTTTTTGAAAAATTTCCGATTTTAAAACAAGTTTTGCACTGTTTATCTCATCACCTAGTGTCCGTGTGGTTAGTCTAGGTCACTTACCACCTAATGCATCATATTAGGATAATTCTAAGTCAAATCCCACCTATGGTATCTAGGTCACTTACCATCCTATGAAGGAAATGATCAACCTGAGTCTTCAACGGTCTTCAACTTCACTTGTTCGCGAATGGTTGATGACAACAACACAAGATACACACCTAGACACCTAGACTCACTTGTTTTGACGTCGGAATATGCCAATACAAAAACATGGACTTTACAAAATTTTTAGTAAGGTGGTTATAGAATGACATAGCAATAAAACATACATCATAATATTTCACACATTATAATATCATTAGATCAGGACTTTCAATCTTTGATGATATTGCTCATCATTCAGTCAAATTTCATAGACCCCTAAATCTATAAAATTAGGAAATATGTTACTTCATATTTCTGATGAGCATTGGGTGCCTTATAATACACATGCAATCTTCCATTTTAGGATAGTACCACACATGCACTTCAAGGTGGATAATAACTATCCATCACTGAGCATCTCATGCATAACTCCTTATGTAAACCAGTGATTCCCAATTTTCTTGCGACCTCCAAGGACAGCATGATTGTCACTGTTTCAGCAGTCATGTTCCTTGGTTAAGTGAAACCCATCATTCTGATTCGACATATGACCAAGTAGGGTTGTGCCCCCATTTTATTTGACACTCCCTATTAGGCCATACACAAACCTATCTACTATAGAAATAAGGCTCTAGGAGTTTAATTCATACTGAATTATATCAATACCTTTTGGCAAGACAAGACTCAGGCTAGTTAATTCCTAATCTTTTTGATAATGGAAGGTTATAGGACAAATTATCCCGTATGATAAATTAGCCAATTTAATTCACTTAATATTTTTCTTGAGGGAAAACATAATATCATGAACAAATTATGCATCTAATGCATATATCAAAAGCATTCACAATATTTATCATTGCATCACATACATAGAACAATGTACAAAATCATCATATGATAATAAATCAAATTTTGTTTAATTAGAACAAACTAATTCCAATGAACTCTCACTAGCCACAAAAATCTTTATGGATCTAATCCAAGGGTACAAAGGTTATTTATAACATCAATGAGCTTTAGATGGTTCACTTATCCAAATGATGAACCATTGGTCATACCAAGCACCATGGGCCTAAAATAACAATTATAAAGTGTCCATGCGCATCACTAAAGCTCATTAGTCAAAATAGACTATATTACCCTTTAATTCTCTATGAATTATTTTTAGCACATTAGGGTTCACCAACCTTAAGTCTAAAAGAAATTATGAGTCTTTAAACAACTCTCTAAGACCTCTACTAGGGTTTATAAGTATGACTCAAGCACTTCTCATAATTGTGAATATTGTTAGCTTACATCCATGTCAATTAAGGCACAATTATTTCATAATCATGCAAGTAAAATATTCCACGTAAAACTTTCAACATGGACTACATGCATTACGTCCAAAAGGGCTATAATAATGTGTTTTATTTAAACACAAACTTCATATGTTTCCCAGATTCCTAATTAATCTGGGAAATATTATCTCTATATTACATTTTGACCTTATACTTTATCCTGTAAACTAGAACTAAGGGTCGGGATCCTGGAAGCATATTTATGCCTTTAGTATGAACATTTAAAGATAAAACTTCTAAGATATAGGGATCACGAAAATCTAAAGAGAAATCTGGATAACAATTAAAGTATACTGGACCTTGTGCAGTACTAGTCTGAATGGCTCTTAAGAGGCTATCTGAAAAGTTTAAGAACCTACAGTCTTTAAGACATAGTAAAATAGAACTATTAGTTCCTTATCTGGTAAGTGGCTTGGCCGCCACCTGTATCATGCCAAAATGACTAAAGTTGTATTTTTTCTTAATTTTATTTATAGTATCTTTAACTAATAATTTATAAGTATGATTTTTAAGAGGTAAAGTACGCTCAACTGTTTTTATAGAGTAAGAGGAGAATAGTTTAAATGTACCTAGTCTATAGATTTCTTCTACTGCTACCTTAGGTATATCTAATTATTTAACTCGGATTCACTATTCACAAACATGTGTTATTCGCTATTCATTATATTATCTAGACTGTTGACTTCTCGAGAGGACATGCTTCTGGGGAATAGATGATGATTCATCATATACTGTAATACATTGAAGAATTTCTAGATGGGCTAAGTTTCTCGCAGTATGTAGATTCAGCAATTTGGCCAAAAGTGACTTACAGCGGCTAATGGCTCACACCACGGCCACAACGCCTACTGCACTACACCAAAGCCTATCTACTTTCTGCATAACCACCAACTCCGGTTAATACTACAGCAGTCCGACTACACAACACCTACCACACCCTTCTACAGGGCTCTGATACCATTAACACCCAGGATAAGACAATCAATGAACGAATAAGACAGGTTACCGCCTAGTGAATCTAAACTAAATGAACTTGAAAGATACACTAACATAGCAGCATGAGAGAAAGAGTTACATCCTAGAGTACATTTAAACTATCAAGTGTTTAGTTACTCATGAGAAAACAAAACATCAACAATATATTTATTGAAAACTGAAATACATAAACAGTACGCTTAAACGTGAACTATCAGTTGTACTACTGAGATGGTTGATCCAACGCTCTAAATATTCAGTGTGGATACCCGAGGCTTACACCGATCTACTCAGTTGAACTGAAGTGCAGTGAACATAAAACTATTACAATAAATAAAAACTTACAACTGAAGAGAACTCAGGACTGAAGGACTGAGGACTGAGGATAAAGACGATTACAGAAGAGGAAGAGAAGAGAAGAGGTTGCATACGAGAGTTAGAAGAAAGGCAAACTTCGATCTAATCTGGTTTTGAATTTAACAATCTTTTGTTGTAAGATCGGAGGGAATATAGGTGTAGAAGGAGCTTCGATTCACACCTCTCCACTTTCAGCCTCGCAAGGGCAGGATGGTGACAATTTGTTGATCCAGCTTCCGGTGCAAGGTACATACCAACTATCTCTGTCTACTACCCACACCATACTCATAAACGGTGAAGATGGTGCGGGTAGTAGGGACCCCGATGATCTAAGTCATAATTTTATTCATTTACCATCAGCTGGGGATAAATTGATACCGCGGCCTGACGAGGACATGGTTGGTATTTCGGCTTTGGGTAGCCCTGTCTCGCATAGGGTTCCCTCTCAGAATTGGTTATCTCCGAGGTCAGTGTCTAGAGACCAAACCACAGGAAACCGGGTGGAAGGGATCAGGGCCGTAGGGTTAGAACTGGATAGGAGGGCTGTTCGGAGCGAGTCTATTCCCCAATGGGTGCTAGACCACATTGCAGAGTTTGCTAAATTCCTTGGGTTATCCTTCGAGGGTCGTGAGTCGGAGGTGTTGGACTTATTTCGCTCATTGGAGCCTCAAGGGGGCCCTTCACGGGGAAATCATCCCCAAGGGAGCCAGGGGGGTCAGAATAAGAAATTAACTAATGAACTCAGGCGCCTCTCATCCTCCATGGCTTTCTCTCCATCGAGAGGTCCGGTGCGAGGCTCGGGTCACAGAGGTAGGGCCAGACTGTTTCCCCAATGATGCCCAACCGATTCCTATCTTGGAACATCCGTGGCTTGGGCACGGCGAATAAGAGGAGGGCGGTAAAGGAGTTGGTTCGGTCCCACAAACCATCCATACTATGCCTTCAGGAAACCAAAATGAATATTATCTCATCCACAGTGGTAAAAGAGATTTGGGGGCTTGGGCCGCACGCTTGGAAGGACATTCCGGCCTGCGGAGCGGCTGGAGGGGTTCTGATGGTGTGGGATTCCGATATCATTGAAGTGGTAGAATCCGAGGAAGGGGAATTCTCTCTCCTTCCGTTGCAAAGCCAGGTCGGATGGATTCGAATGGGTTTTCTCGGGTATATACGGGCCTTCAATTTCTTCCAATCATCCCAGATTGTGGTTGGAACTTGACAATGTGGCTGCTAGATGGGATCTTCCGTGGTGCTTAGGGGGAGATTTCAATAGTGTTCGGTCACCCCAGGAAAGATCCAATGGGGGTACGTTCTCTAGTCAGATGCGGGCTTTTGAGTCATTCATTTCAAGGAATGCTATCCTAGAGTGTCCGTTGTTAGGGGCTCAGTTCACCTGGTCAAATTTTCAAGCTAATCCCACTTGTTCCAAGCTGGACAGGTTCCTTTTTTGTTCTCAATGGGAAGAAAAGTATCCGGATGCCCGGGCATTTCCCTTAGCCAGATCCATCTCAGATCATGTGCCCATCCTGCTGGATCCCTCGAAGATTCAGGGAGGGCCCCGTCCTTTCAAATTTGAATTAATGTGGATGGAGCACCCTGACTTCTTAAGTATAGTGGAGGAATCGTGGTCGAGTACTTCATTTTGGGGCACTGCGAGCACCAGATTTAGCTTGAAGTTAAAAGCCCTGAAGGTCCGTCTTAAGGGATGGAATAAAGACGTGTTCGGTCTGATTCCTATCAAGAAAAAAAGGTTGCTAGATGAGATTAGTCGCCTCGACTTGAGGGAAGAGGGAGTCCCTCTAGCCGACACGGAGAGGCAGGTTAGAGAATCTCTTAAGTCTGAATACCACCAACTCCTCGCATCGGAAGAGGTCTTCTGGAAACAAAAGGCTAGGGTGCAATGGCTAAAAGAGGGGGATCGGAACACCCGTTTCTTTCACCGGGTGGCGAACTCAAGACGAAAAGGGAATCTTATATCTAGCCTTCGTTTTGGTAATTCCGTAGTGATATCAGAGGGAGAGATAGCCTCGGAAACAGTGAAATATTTCGAGGACAGATACACAGAGACTAGACATTTCAGACCATCAGTGGAAGGGCTAGAATTCTCAGTGCTTTCAGAAGTACAACGAAATGAGATGGAGCGTCCTTTCTCTGCAGAAGAGATATCCTCTGTTATCCAGGGCATGGCGGGGGATAAAGCACCAGGGCCTGATGGCTTCTGCATAGAGTTCTACAAAAAATGTTGGCACATTGTTGGGGCGGATGTGCTAGAGGTCTTCCAAGAGGTGCACACCTCCAATTCTTTTGACCCGGTCTTAAACAACACGTTTCTAGTTCTCATCCCTAAAGTGGCAGGCGCACAACAGCTGGAGGATTTCCGTCCAATCAGCTTAGTGGGCAGTATGTATAAAATCTTGGCCAAAGTTTTAGAGACACGTCTGAAAGTGGTCATGTCATCGATCATTTCGCCATATCAGTGCGCTTTCGTGGGTGGGAGACAAATTTTAGATGGTCCCCTGATAGCAAACGTATGTCTCGAGGATCGCCTTCGTAAGAACGTCCCGGGAATCTTATGCAAAATTGACATGGAAAAGGCATACGACCACCTCAATTGGGATTTTCTGGAATATATGCTAGGTCGCATGGGGTTTGGACTTAAATGGAGGGCCTGGATGAGGGCATGTATAAGATCAGTCCGGACGTCAGTTCTTATTAATGGGTCCCCCCATGGTTTTTTCAGGGGTTCGCGGGGTCTTAGGCAAGGAGATCCGCTCTCGCCTCTCCTGTTCATCGTTGCTTCGGAAGCCTCTAGTAGAATGATTCAGAAGGCCTCGCCTACAGTGTGGGAAGGATTCTTGGTTGGGCGTAGCAGTCTTAATATATCACACCTTCAGTTCGCAGATGATACCCTCATCTTCTGTGAACCGTCTTGTTTAAAGTTGGCTCTTATCCGTTGCCTGTTTCGTTGCTTCGAAGCAGCATCGAGATTAAGTATAAACCTTGGGAAGAGCGTGATGTTCGGGGTGGGAGATGTGCCCAACCTCGATGAGTTAGCTGCGTGTCTTGGGTGTCGGAGGGGGAGTCTTCCGACGTCTTACCTTGGCTTACCGTTGGGCGCCCCATTCAAGGCCAAGGCGGTTTGGGACCCAGTTTTAGAGAGATTCGCCAAGCGACTGCAAGGATGGAAGACTAGATTTCTCTCCAAATGGGGTAAGTTGACTTTGTTAAGGAGCACATTGAGCAGTTTGCCGACATATTTCCTATCTCTTTTTACCATCCCAACCTCAATTGCATCCACATTAGAAAAAATAAGGAGAGACTTCCTCTGGAATGAAAAGATCGACACCCGCAAGTACCATTTGGTGGACTGGAAAACCACATCTCTACCCAAGAGTGCTGGAGGTCTAAACATACCACCACTTATCCAGGTCAACAAGGCTCTTCTGGGTAAGTGGTTTTGGCGATTCGGGAAAGAGGAGGGGTGTTTGTGGAGGGAGGTGATCCTAGCCAGGCATGGGATGGTGAATAGATGGCAACCAAAGGCTAGCCCAGGTCCCCTCGGAGTGGGGGTTTGGAAGCCTATAATGAGAGGATGGGAAGAGTTTTCTTCCCACACACACCTTAAGGTGGGTGTTAGGGATGAGGTCAGTTTTTGGAATGACCGTTGGTGTGGGGGCACAACGCTTCAACAGGATTTTAGGCATTTGTTTCTCCTTGCGTCTAACAGAAAAGCCTTTGTAGCCGATTATTTGGCTTGGCATAATGGTGCTCCAGTGTGGGCCCCTATCCTCCGTCGTAACCTGTTAGATAGAGAAATCTCAGAGTTCCTAGGTTTGTTAGCTCGTGTTTCGGGGGCCACCCTGTCTCCCTCCACCAGGGATAGCTGTGTTTGGTCCTTAGACAACAAGGGGAGGTTCTCTGTGGGTTCCTTTTTGCGAGTCATGCGTTCCGGCCCGTTACCACATTTTCCTCATCAGGCCGTTTGGTTTCCGAGAATTCCATCGAAGGTATCCTTTTTCTTATGGTCGGCGGTATTGAATAAAATCTTGACATTGGATCATCTCATGCATAGAGGTTGGCAGCTTGCAAGCAGATGTTTCATGTGCCTCGTGGCAGAGGAATCAGTGGATCACCTATTGCTTCATTGTCCGGTAGCGAGGGAGGTTTGGTCATATTTTTTTTTGCATCTAGACATCCCTTGGATTTTTCCCGGCTCCTTCCGGAACTTCTTATCTTGTTGGTTGTCAGGGGTGTTCCCACCGCTAGCAGGGGATGTGTGGCCTCTCCTCCCTGGGGCAGTTGTTTGGTCCCTATGGAAGGAGAGGAATCGTTGCGTATTTGAGGATTCTGTCGAAGAGACGTCTCAGATCCAAGCTAGGGTGCGCAATTTAGTATCAGCTTGGGGTTCCGTTGGGGGCGAGTTGGAGGATCCCTGGGGGAATACATTTTCACATTGATTATCTGTCTCCTCATTTATATTTGCATTCAGCCGGTTTGTATTTCTTTTTGTTCCCCAGGTTCACTATTGGTGATCCTTGGGTTGTAGTTCTCTCATTCCTTTTCTTTTAATAAAGCATCTTTTACCGATAAAAAAAAAATGATTTTGATTTGGTAAGTTGGAGATCAATATTTTTATATTCTATTTCTGGCTGGAGGAATTCTAGTTGTTTTGTTTTTCTCTTAAAGAGTTTTTTCTAAATGGTTTAGTTGTCTAGTTTCTGGATTTGTTACAAACCTGAAAATTACATTTTTTCCTAACAATTTAGTAAATATACCAGCAGTATTAATTTTAAATTTTGGTTGTATGGAATGTAAAAATGGAAGTCCTAGGATTAATTCTTGTTTTAAATCTTGTACTAAAATAAAAGGTTGTTTAATACAGATTCCTTCATTATAAATTAAAGCTTGAGATAGCTTATAATTAATATTCATATAGGTTCCATTAGCACTAGACAAAGTATCTTTGGTTTTTTCAAAATATCTGGTAAGAATAAGTCCTTCTTGTAAACAATTTAAATCTGTTCCTGAATCTATTAAAGCAATGACATTAATAGTATAAGAATTTTGAATGGTAAGAGTAATATTAACATACCATTTCTGAAAAGTAATAATAGAGGGCTCTGGATTTATAATATTAAATATGGAACTATTAGTTTGATCATTTTTGATTTGTTGAATATCCTTTTTTATCCTAATAATTTCATATTGTAAATCTTGTGTATTTATTTTTTCTTCTGATTGAACTATTTGTTGGTGACTATCTGGAGAGCTTTCGTCTGGTTTAATCTGTTCTAATAATGAAAATAATTCACTTGATCCTTTGGTTAAAACATTAATAGTTAGGTAAGAAGATGATCTAGAGACTTTACAATGAAGTGAATTATGTCCTATTTTATTACAATGAGAACAAACAAGATTTCTTTTATAACTATGCGTAAGATGTTTTATAACCCTTTTATATTTATTGCGTGTTTTCCATTGTTCATAAAGTAAGGGGTTTTCCATTTGAAATCTTATTATCTTCATTTGTGATTTCTTTAGTCTTTTTTGTGAGTGGAGATTACTGTTTGTTTTCTTAACCTTTAACTTTTCATTCCTTGTCTTAAGCTTTTCTTTGAAGGATTCTAGTTTCTTTTGTTTGATTTGTTTATTGCATTCTTGAAGCATAATATCTAACTTTTGGATGATTTCTTGAGGTGTTTTTAATATTTTATTCATAGGTAAAGATTGTAAGGATTTATTAGTACCATCATTTGGATGAGTGAGAATACTAATATAATCATTAACTTTTGAAGTAATGGGATCATAATCATAAGCATCTTCAATCATCTTTTTATAGTATTCTTTAGTTTTCCTTTCTATTCTTTCACTATATTCTGGACATTGTAAATAGAATCCTAAAGAATAACATGTCTTACAATAAGGATTTTTAAATGATGGTGGAGGAGTATTAACATCTACTGGTTTGATATTAAAAGCAAAAGGAAATCTAGAGAGATCTATACTATTATGCTTGCTATAATGACCCATAAATCATGGAAAGAAGGTAAGATGATTCATCTTACAGCGGCTAATGGCTCACACCACGGCCTCAAAACGCCTACTGCACTACACCAAAGCCTATCTACTTTCTGCATAACCACCAACTCCTGGGTGTTGCAATCAGTTCTGATCATAACCTTGGATAAGAAAATATCTTTATACCATCTAAAATCTGAAACTGTTTACAAGAAAGATTACTAAGTAAATTAGCCGATCTATCTTTAAACATGAAAGGATCTCCTAACCAATGTTTATAAATGGAAAATAGGAGATTAGCTACTGCATCCTGGATTTGTTGGCCATTAGCATCTAATATGTATGTGCCATCAGCATTCTTCTTAAAAACGCTAAGAATAAACCTTCTATTTTCAAAAGTAAGACAGTTATCCCACCAACCTTCGAGCTGACCAGTAAATCCTGCAACTAAGGATTGGGCTATAGCATGATCTGAAATATTATTGACTTGATAAGTATTGCTAACCATAGTCATTTCTTGAAGCCTTTTTAGAATCTGGTGTTCTGACATACCATCAATATTCCATTCGTAAATGGTACCACTCTTGTAAGAATTTGGCTATAAGGATGTAATTCTTCAAATTGCATATCTAGAAAAGTAGGTCTAGAATAGTAATTTCTAGTATGGGAAGAAGAAGGTTGATCTCATTCTACTTTGTTTAAACTGGAAAGTTAATTATGAGAACTTGAAGGTTTTTCTGGATTAAAAGCTTGTTCTATTCTAACTATTTCATCTTCATCAGCTACATCCTAGAGTACATTTAAACTATCAAGTGTTTACTTACTCATGAGAAAACAAAACATCAGTAATATATTTATTGAAAACTTAAATACATAAACAGTAAAAACTGAACACTTAAACAGTGAACAATCAGTACATTAAACTGAGATGGTTGATCAAACGCTCTAATATCCAGTGTGGATACCCGAGGATTACACCGATCTACTCAGTTGAACTGAAGTACAGTGAACATAAAACTATTACAATAAATAAAAACTTACAACTGGAGAGAACTTAGGACTGAAGGACTGAGGACTGAGGATAGGGATGATTACAGAAAAGGAAGAGAAGAGAAGAGAGGTTGCATACGAGAGTTAGAAGAAAGGCTAACTTCGATCTGCTTACAATGGACAAGGCACATGCCTTAAATAAATCAATAAAAAGTAAACTAATTGATTACATCTGAACGAATCTCTAACAAAGGTAAAGTAAATCTTGAACTTTGAATTCTTAAATTCTGGAATGCCTTGAACTCTTGAGTGTTATCTTGAACGAATAATAAAAGCTGCTTTGATATCTGGAATGTACTAAATGCTGGAGAAAGGAGATTCCTTTTGGTGCCTTTAATTGGAAGGTAAATACTTTAACTCTGGTAACATGTCTTGAACTGTAGAACCGAATTTTGAAAAGTAACATCTGGAATTCAAAAGGTGAACAGTAGGAGACTGTAGTTGCTTTTGACCAAAATCTGGAGAATCATTAGAGCTGTGATAAATTAATCCCATAACAATCATCTTCATTTTTTTGAGCATAATTAATTGAACCATTGTCACTATCATCACTATCTAAAAGACTAGCTAACTGTTCTTGAAGTTTCAGTTTTAACTCCTTGGATTGTGCAGAGGCAAGAGAAGATTGACTCTGGCTTTTCTGAAGAGCTAATTTTGATCTGTTTTCTTAAATTAGCCTTGGAGAATATTTTCTTTGAAAAAATTGTAAAACAGCTTGAAAAGAAGAGGGAGAAATATCCCATTTATCCCACCATTTAGCAAAAAGTCTTCTTCCAAGAGTAGCAAAAAGTGGACCTTGAAAGATAGTATAATCCCAAAGAGAAATCCAAGCGAGGGAAAATAAAACATTAAAGAAATAAAATGATGGGAACTTGGATGTGGCTGGAATAGAAAATCTCTGGTTGAACAAATGAAATCCTTCGGAAACGGGTTTAGGGAAAATTTCTGGAATAGGACCAAACATGTTCCACCAATCAAGAAACCAATTTGAAACATCTGGACTATAACCTTGTTTAAAATAAAAAGTTCAAGAATATTGAAACTTTTTATTTTAAAATAAAAACAATTAAACCAAGCACACTGATAATCCCAATAATTGAAATAAGAAGGGAATTCTTTGTGAGATGGAATTTTGGTAAAATATCTGGCAATGGATGGAGAAGGAACCCAAGCAGTAAGGGTGAGAACATTGATTAATTGACATGTGGAATAAGAAATAATACTGGAATCCTGCTTATCAGGATAATGCTTGAACTTACAAGATTCTGTGCCAAATAAAATATATTCATAATATTTCTGGGATTTATTAAGGCCGGACTCAATATAATGCCAATTGGGGGGGAAAGCAAGTTTTTACAACCTGTACTGGAGAGGCATTATAAAATTCTTGTTCAATAGCAAAGACAGGAAAAATATGATTTTTCTGAATATATTGAGAAGGGGCTAAAACTGGATTTTTTATTTCTGGAAGAGTTTGGATTTTTTGTTTTTGAAAGTTGGAAGAAACAATAGGCTTGTTACTAGAAGATGAAGCAATATTGGCATAAGTTTTTGTTTTTGATGAGATGATTGGAAATTCAGAATCACTAATCTAGAGTATCTGGAATGGATTTGGAGATGGCTGGATAACTATATTTGTGGTTGGAATACTGGAAGATGACTGACAATAAGAATCTGCATTAGTATGTTGAATAGCAAAAGTCTGGGTTGAAGAGACAATAGGTTTCTCTGGACTGCTAGGAATAACCTTCTTTTTTGGATCTTTCTTTGGAGCCATAATTTCCCTGTAGGAATTCACGGGGAAGAAAGTCTGGAATGGTGTTAGTCTCTCCTTTAATATATTCTATCTTGAAATCAAAACTAGATAAAATAGCTTGCCATCTAGCAAAAATCTGTTTAGACGCTATATTTTTTACATATATTTGTAACACACTTTTAGCAGCCTGGTAATCAACTCTGACTAAAAATTCTTGATTAAGTAAATCACTTTGAAATTTTGAAATATATAAAACAATCGATAAAATATCTTTTTTAACAGTAGAATAGTTTTGTTGTGCTTGATTCCAAGCTCCTAATGTATATCTAACTATTTGTTCTAATCCATTTAATTTTTGTTTAAGAATACCACCAAAAACTAATTCAGACGCATCTGTTTCGACTATCTTAAAAGCTGTAGGGTCAACTAAAACTAGACATGGAAGATCTTTAACTCTTAATTTTATTAACTTAACGATTTTGCTATGTTCTGGAGACCAAGCAGGAGGATCTTTTTTGAGTCTTTGTCTAAGTGGAGCACTAATCTGGCTAAGATCTTTATAAAATTCTGTAACATAATTAAGGCTTCCTAAGAATCTTTGTAACTGTTTTTTATCTTTAATTTCAACTGGAAATTTATCTGCAAATTAGATTGAACGATCAATAGGTATAATTGTTCCCTGATAAATATTATGACCTAAAAATTTTATTTTGGTCTGGAATAAACTAATTTTTGAGGCTGATAAAACTAATCCATGATGTTTAATAGTCTGGATAAATGTATTTAAATGTTTCCAATGTTGATCTAATGAATTGGAGAATATTAAAACATCATCAATATAAACTATAGAAAATTCTATATATGGATTAAATATCTCATTCATAATATTTTGGAATTCTGAGGGAGCATTCTTGAGGCCAAAAGGCATAACGTTCCATTCGTAATGACCAAAAGGAACAGTAAATGCTGTCTTATATCTATCTTCTTCAGATATTTGAATTTGCCAGAAGCCTGATTTCATATCAAATTTTCAAAAGATTTTTGCCTTATAAATTCTTTGTAATTAATCTTTCTTATTTGGAAGAGGGTACCTAATCCATTGAAGAGCTTCATTTAATGGTTTATAATTAATAACTAACCTAAGGATTCCTCTTTCTAATTCTGTATTTTTCTGGACATAAAAAGCTAAACAACTCCACGGAGATTGACTTTTAGGAATTAATTTTTTATTAAGTAATTCTTGAATTTCTTTTTTGCATTACTCTAAGAGTTCTTGATTCATTTGTATAGGTCTAGCTTTAGTAGGAATTTTACTTTTATTAAATTCTGGAATATATGGTAATTTGACTATATATTTATTCATATGCCAAAAAGCATTAGGGAGATTAGAACATACTTCTGTTTCTAATCTGGTTTTGAATTTAACAATCTTTTGTTGTAATGATTTTGATTTGGTAAGTTGGAGATCAATTTTTTTATATTCTATTTCTTGCTGGAGGAATTCTAGTTGTTTTGTTTTTCTCTGAAGAATTTTTTCTAAATGGTTTAGTTGTCTAGTTTCTGGATTTGTCACAAACCTGAAAATTACATTTTTTCCTAATAATTTAGTAAAAATACCAGCAGTATTAATTTTAAATATTGGCTGTATAGAATGTAAAAATGGAAGTCCTAAGATTAATTCTTGTTTTAAATCTTGTACTAAAATAAAAGTTGTTAAATACAGATTCTTTCATCACAAATTAAAGCTTGAGATAGCTTATAATTAATATTCATATAGGTTCCATTAGCACTAGACAAAGTTTCTTTTGTAGAGCCCCGGAATTTCGGTTCACTGTTCATGTGAATAGTGCACATGCCTAGTGTGTGTAAAGGCCGAAAGCCTTTCAGGTGTTCTTGATTAGGGGAAAAATGTCTCAAAAGAAGAGTATAATAATCCACTCAGTATATAAATTCATAGGGTATAAAATACCCTATGTGTGAATGTAGAACCATGGGTGCTGTGAATAGGGTAGTGATTAGTGCCCTTGGGCAGTGGCCTAAGGCCTTCTAGTATGTTCTTGTTTTTATGGTGAGTCGAGTGAGGGTTTTCGATGCATGTGTTGAGCCTCAAGAAGGGAGTATACAGATGCTCGAAGTGGATAACAGTAAGGGTATCAAATAGCCAAAGTGCTTAAAGGGTTGTTGTGAATAGTGATGTGAATAGTGCACGAGGCATAAAGAGGCCGGGTGCTCTCCTGCATGTTGGCGTGTGTTCAATGATCACCAAGGTGGGTTAAATACCTATGGGGGAATGAGTAATGAGGTGTGAATAGGGTGTTGGACCCAAGGTAAGTGAGTGTGATAGCACTCGAAATATTCCAAGTGTTGAAGAGTGATGTCTTGTCATTCGATCATCTTTGCGGACCTCTAGTTTTGTCGTATCTCATCCGAATCGAGTGATTCTTGAACCATTGGAAAGGTATTGAACCCCTCTTTAAGGTTCATGTTTATCACTTTTTGAGATTAGGAAGAGAAGTTAATTTAAACGTGGGATTTCTAGAAAGCGGATCTGCTGTCATTTCAGCAATCCCTTGGACCAGTAGCCTTTAGGGCCATTTTCGAATATGAAGACAGAAAAATTAGGATATTTATAAAACATGAAAGTTGTTCTTCTTTTAATGTAGAATCCAACGCAAGTTGAATCGTCAAAATCGGATCACCGAGTCAAAAGTTATGGTGAAAATACCACAGCAGGAAAAAAATGAAAGGATGAACAGTACCGATCTATCTAACTTGGGGAGGATAGATCCTTCAATTCCATACACTGATGGATCTATCCATTCCCATAACCGATTGATCGAACAAGCATATTTTTGTATGGGTTTTTTTGGCCAGAGAGTGATTTTTTGAAGGATCTATCCTTGCTCATGAAGGATAGATCCTTGGTGATGGGTTTTGCCTTGAAACCGACCCTTTGGGATATTTTAGGGGTCTAAGGGTCATTGGCCTCAATGCCTTGGCCTATTTAAGCAAAAATTCGTGGGTGTTAGGGTTCCTACAACCCTCAACAATTTTTGGGAGAAATTTTGAGAGAGAAGAGAGAAAAGTTTGGGTTTTGCTAGGGCTTGTGCTAGGATCAAAGAAGTGAATTAGGATTGATTCACAAGCTTCCTCAAAGCTTTCTCTTGCTACCAAGGAGTATTCTCAAGCTATAAACCGTAGGGATTCGGTTTTGAAAGGTAGATACACTCTACTACCTATTTTGTGCTATTATGTTTAAAGCAAAACACTATGTTAAGGTTGTTATTGGATGGATTTGGATAATGAATTGTATATGGAATGTAAGCTATCACTACTCTTGAAATTCTATGAATATGATGCCATGTTACAAGCTTTCTAAGTTCACCATGAGATTCACAAATACTATATGCACCTATGTTCACAAGTATAGCATGATATTCACAAGTCTCGCATGATCTTATGATTTCTCACAAGAAAAGGTATTTCCAAAAGTTCATAAACAAGGTTTGGATTAAAAGAAATCTCACAAGCTCACAAGTGATAATGCCAAACTTTGGGTTGGCAAGTGACAAGTTCTAAATCGTTTCAAAGCTCACAAGGAATCCCACTATACATGGACTCGCAAGTAGTCATGTCTCACAAGCTCGCAAGTTCACAAGAAAATCATGCATACTCAGATCCTCGCATGCTCACAAGGAATCCCAACTCTCGCAAGAATTCACAAGAACTCACAAGGACATGATTATCACATGACAAGTTTTACCTAGTTTTGATTTCACACGAATACTGTTAAGAAAAAAGATTTTGATAACTACTTTCACGAATGTTATATCCTTATGCATGTTCATGATATTATTCACTGTTAGTTAGTAGTTTGTATATCACTGAGTATTCCATGCTCAGCCGACTATTGACTTCGGCAGGTGCACGTGTTCCATTTGATGTTTGTGGTACGAAGCCTTTGATAGAGGAAGAATACTACGATCAAGAGCTCTCTATGGACCACTACCAGGATGATGGATCACTGGATAGGCAACCAGACTTTGATTTCTGTTGAGAGAGAGAGATCATACGGATGTTTTTGTATACGTTGAGAGTGTGACTTGTCCACTCCATATATTTTGGATATGCTATGTTGGTTCACACTTGAACCGAATGATAGGAGTAATTATTAGATCTTGTTTACGTTTATTTTCGCTGCGTACATTTTGATGTGTGTTGTTAGGTTGATACGAATGCCTGATAGGTTGGTAAGTACATGTGCCTTTTGTGTCATACAGGAAGGTATGATACGGCTGTCCGAACTAAAGTATCCCTAACTCCTAGGGGCATTTTGGGTCGCGACATCTTTGGTTTTTTCAAAATATCAGGTAGGAACAAGTCCTTCTTGTAAACAATTTAAATCTGCTCCGGAATCTATTAAAGCAATGACATTAATAGTATAAGAATTTTGAATGGTAAGAGTAATATTAACATACCATTTCTGAAAAGTAATAATAGAGGGCTCTGGATTTATAATATTAAATATGGAACTATTAGTTTGATCATTTTTGATTTGTTGAATATCCTTTTTTATCCTATTAATTTCATATTGTAAATCTGTGTATTTATTTTTTCTTCTGATTGAACTATTTGTTGGTGACTATCTGGAGAGCTTTTGTCTGGTTTAATTTGTTCTAATAATGAAAATAATTCTCTTGATCCTTTGGTCAAAACATTAATAGTTAGGTAAGAAGATGATCTAAAGACTTTACAATGAAGTGAATTATGTTTTATTACAATGAGAACAAAAAAAATTTCTTTTATAACTATGCGTAAGATGTTTTATAACCCTTTTATATTTATTGCGCGTTTTCCATTGTTCATAAAGTAAGGGGTTTTCCATTTGAAATCTTATTATCTTCATTTGTGATTTCTTTAGTCTTTTTTATGAGTGGAGATTACTGTTTGTTTTCTTTACCTTTAACTTTCATTCTTTGTCTTAAGCTTTTTTTTGAAAGATTCTAGTTTCTTTTGTTTGATTTGTTTATTGCATTCTTGAAGCATAATATCTAACTTTTGGATGATTTCTTGAGGAGTTTTTAATATTTTATTCATAGGTAAAGATTATAAGGATTTATTAGTACCATCATTTGGATGAGTGAGAATACTAATATAATCATTAACTTTTGAAGTAATGGGATCATAATCATAAGCATCTTCAATCATCTTTTTATAGTATTCTTTAGTTTTCCTTTCTACTCTTTCACGACATTCTGGACATTGTAAATAGAATCCTAATGAATAACATGTCTTACAATAAGGATTTTTAAAAGTTGGTGGAGGAGTATTAAAATCTACTGGTTTGATATTAAAAGCGAAAGGAAATCTAGAGAGATCTATACTATTATGCTTGCTATAATGACCCGTAAACCATGGAAAGAAGGTACGATGTCTACTGCACTACACCAAAGCCTATCTACTGCACTACACCAAACCAGATAATAGCATGAGAGAAAGAGCTACATCCTAAGATTATGGATTGCTCTAGGATTTACTGGACCTTGTGCACTGCGTTGAGGCCGTGGTATGAGCCGTTAGCCGATGACCCGTAAATTATGGATTGCTCTAGGATTTAAAGTGGTATTCATGACCTTATAGTTTATCCTATAAACTAGAACTAAGGGTCAGGATCCTGGAAGCATATTTATGCCTGTAGTATGAACATTTAAAGTTAAAGTTTCTAAGATATGGGGATCACGTAAATCTAAAGAGAAATCTGTATAACAATTAAAGTATACTGGACCTTGTGCAGTACTAGTCTGGATGATTTCTAAGAGACTATCTGAAAAGTTTAAGAACCTACAGTCTCTAAGACATAGTAAAATAGAACTATTAATTCCTAATCTGGTAAGTGGCTTGGCCACCACCTATATCATGCCAAAATGAATAAAAAGTTGTATTTTTTCTTAATTTTATCTATAGTGTCTTTATCTAATAATTTATAAGTATTATAAGTATGATTTTTAAGAGGTAAAGTACGCTCAACTGTTTTTATAGAGTATGAGGAGAATAGTTTAAATGTACCTAGTCTGTAGATTTCTTCTACTGCCACCTTAGGTATATTCCAATTATTCAACTCGGATTCAATATTCACAAACATGTGTTTTCGCTATTCATTATATTAGCTTGACTGTTGACTTCTCGAGAGGACATGCTTTTGAGAAATAGATGATGATTCATCATACACTGTAGTACACTGAAGAATTTCTAGATGGGCTAAGTTTCTCGCAGTATGTAGATTCAGCAATCTGGCCAAAAGTGACTTACAGCGGCTAACGGCTCATACCACGGCCTCAACGCCTACTGCACTACACCAAAGCCTATCTACTTTCTGTATAACCACCAACTCCGGTCAATACTACAGCTGTCCGACTACACAACACCTATCACACCCTTCTACAGGGCTCTGATACCATTAACACCCAGGATAAGACAATCAATGAACCAAGAAAACAGGTTACTGCCTAGTGAATCTAAACTAAATGAACTTGAAAGATACATTAACATAGTAGCATGAGAGAAAGAGCTACATCCTAAAGTACATTTAAACTATCAAGTGTTTAGTTACTCATGAGAAAACATAACATCAACAATATATTTATTGAAAACTGAAATACATAAACAGTACGTTTAAATGTGAACTATTAGTTCTACTACTGAGATGGTTGATCCAACGATCTAAATATCCAGTGTGGATACCCGAGGCTTACACTGATCTACTCAGTTGAACTGAAGTGCAGTGAACATAAAACTATTACAATAAATAAAAACTTACAACTGGAGAGAACTCAGGACTGAAGGACTGAGGACTGAGGACAAGGATGATTACAGAAGAGAAGAGAAGAGAAGAGAAGAAGTTGCATACGAGAGTTAGAAGAAAGACTAACTTTGATTTGCTTACAATGGACAAGGCACATGCCTTAAATAAAACAATAAAAAGTAAACTACTTGATTACATCTGGACGAATCTCTGACAAAGGTAAAGTAAATCTTGAACTTTGAATTCTTGACTTCTGAAATGCATTGAACTCTTGAGTGTTATCTTGAACGAATAATAAAAGCTGTCTTGATATCTGGAATATAAGAACTGCTAGAGAAAGGAGATTCCTTTTGGTATCTTTAACTGGAAGGTAAATACTTTAATATGTCTTGAACTGTAGAACCGAATCTTGAAATCTTGAAAAGTAACATCTGGAAGTCAAAAGGTGAACAGTAGGAGACTGTAACTACTTTTGACTATTATGACGATCTGCATTTAGTTATTCCAAATATTTAAGGTATCTGGAATTTCACTATTCTGTGAAGCATTATACTTCCAATATTGATAATCAAATTGAATGGAATTTCTTTTGAAAATATCTCGTAACATTCTTTGTGTTGGACTAGAAGCTGCAACTGTTCCATATGTAACCTGATGCAAGATGGGATGCAATATAGTATATTGTGGTTGGGATAAAATGATAATGCGGCCTGTGTCTGCAATGATAGTTCAAGTACTAGTACTGAGACTGTTATGGACAAGAAATAAACCAGCAATCTTTCTGAACTGGATATCTGGAAGATGATAATTTTGTTTTCTTCTGGCTAAAGGATTGATATAATCATTGGGAGGGGTTTCATGAAGGAAGAAAAGATGGTGAGTAGCATGACAAGAATTATCACTGTCCCATTCAGGACAAGAACTAAATAAATAAATGTACGAGATTAATGACGCCTTTGTTATTTGCATGCTTGAATAACACAATTGGGAAAGCCAAAAAGGTCAAATTGGGATTGAGAATGAATTCCATGAGAGAATCCATTTTCAAAAAACCAGATTTTCTTTTCCTGCTCTAATTCTGGAAGGAGAATTAAAAGATTGTAAGGATGACAATGAACTACTTTTGTCTTTGGACTAGAATATTCATTAGCTTCAATGGAGGCAAAAAAAGATAACCAATTATTCTGACCGGTAGGGGTCTTTTGCTGAATATAAGTTTGAATTGCTTCTGGTAGCTGGGAAACAGTAAAGAAAATCTTTTTCATAAAAGATGGAGAAAGGGTTTTCTTAAGATCAATGATTCTTGGATCTGGAATTTCTGGATTAGATGAAAAATTGGAAACGGAGGAAAAAGTCATATTATGAAGGGGAATATGCAATTGAGATTCCTTGAATTGTAAAACATAATAATGGAGTGCTTGAACAACTTTTTCATGTTGCTTAGAAGAAGTTATTTGAAAGGCTGACCAAAGATTATCTAATAGACGTATTTCTTCTGGAGAAAGCCCAATAATAGAAAAATGATACCTATTCTGAGCATCAGAAACAACATCCAGATGGATATTACCAAAACAACGATCAGACATCTGTAAAACGAAAAGCTTCGATATTAAACCTTTAGTTTCTGGAAAATAAGAAAATTTAGATAAACTATTGACTTCTGATAAATCACAATTACTGAAATCTAACCGAACAAATTTAAATAATAAGTCTTGATTGAGAAATCTGGAATATATTCCTATATCATCTATTTAGGAAATTGGTTGAATTAAATTGAAAAATGGAAGACCCAATATTAATTCTTGCCTTAAAACTTTAACTAATAAAAACGATTGTTTGATATGAATATCTTGATTAATGATAAAAGCATCAGAAATCAGAAATCAGAAATCTGATATTTAATGGCATACTATCTGCTGTTAAAACAATTTCTATTGTTGGTTCAAAATATCTTAAAGGAACTAAACTTTCTCTGATACAATTTGTTTCAGATCCTGAATCTATTAAAGCAATGGCTTTTAGAGTATAGCTATTCTGGATAATAATTGTAACATGGATTTGCCATTTCTGATGATAATGAAGGGATCTTAAATCTAAATGACAGGTTTCTGGATTCTCTGGACTATCTATCCTTATACTTGATTCCTGAAATCCTATATCTGGAGATATATTTTGAAGAGTTGTAATTTGTGTCTGTAAATTATTAATCTGAGAAATCAATTCTTTTTTTTCTTTAAATAAAGCATTTCTTAGATCTTGAATTTCTAATTGAAGACTATGTAAAGTTAATTCTTTGGGAATTTCTAGAACACTTAATCTTTCAAACATATTCTTCAAATCAAAAGAATTGTCTAGAGGGATTTGGACTTTAGGATTAATATGAAGAGAATCTCTATATTTTGTTATTAATAATTTTTTAATATCTCTATCATTGACTTGTTCTATGATATCTAATAAAAAATCTGATTTTTTAGTTAGAGTCTGGATATAGCTAGGAGTCTTAGTACAAGATGGACAAGAACAATTCTTGATACAAACTTGTTCTGAAGAAGATGAAGTATGATACTCTGAATCGGAGGATTCTAAGTATTCTTCAATTTGATCTGGAGATTCTTTAACTAATTCTGGATCTTGATCATTGATCAAGAGAGTAGACAAAACATTCTTGATTTGATCTATAGCATCTAATGCATTAATCTTCTTTCGTAACCAACAGTTACTAGAGAAGTGTCCTACCTTTCCATATTTAAAACAAGTAGGAGGTTTAGAACTATTGGAGGAATCTTTTTGAGAGGGTTTCTTAGAAGATTTCGTACGAACTATTTTTTTCTTTGAAATGAGTAGGTTTTTCTTTTTCTTTTTCTTTATCTCTATGATGGGTCCTAAGCCATGAGCTTTGGATTCTTTTCCTGTAAACTACTGCTTTCTTTTTCCAAACAGATGGAGGAATAGGCAACTTAAAATAACCAAATTGGCTACAGAAAGAACCTAATTCTTTATGACACATGTCACGTTCTTTTTTAATCTGTTGTTGCATTTTGAAGTTCCTGCAATAAGCAATTCCTTCATTCTGGATTAAAGCAATAATATCACCATAAGTTAATAAGTCATATGGAATACTTCCATTATGCTTTTCTCTAATCTTGGTTTTGATAATTTCTGAAAATATCCTAGGAAGACCTGAGATAAATCTTTCTTTCCAAATGGGTTGGTTGCAATCAGTTCTAATCATAACCTTGGATAAGAAAATATCTTTATACCATCTAAAATCTGAAAGTTGTTTACAAGAAAAATTACTAAGTAAATCAGCCGATCTATCTTTGAACATGAAAGGATCTCCTAACCAATGTTTGTAAATGGAAAATAGGAGATTAGCTACTGCATCCTGGATTTGTTGGCCATTAGCATCTAATATGTATATGTCATCAACATTCTTCCTAAAAGCGCTAAGAATAATCCTTCTATTTTTAAAAGTAAGGCATTTATCCCACCAACCTTTGAGCTGACCAATAAATCCTGCAACTAAGGATTGGGCTATAGCATGATTTGAAATATTATTGACTTAATAAGCATTGCTAACCATAGTCATTTCTTGAAGCTTATTTAGAATCTGGTGTTCTGACATACCATCAATATTTTATTCGTAGATGGTACCACTCTTGTAAGAATTTTGGCTATAAGGATGTAATTCTTTAAATTGCATATCTGGAAAAGTAGGTCTAGAATAGTAATTTCTAATATGGGAAGAAGGTTGATCCCACTCCACTTTGTTTAAACTGGAGAGTTGATTATGAGAACCTGAAGGTTCTTCTGGATTAAAAGCTTGTTCTATTCTAGCTATTTCATCTTCATCATCTGAATTACCTAATTCTAATGGGCAAATAGATAGAGAATCTGATGGAATTTTAACTAGTTCTAAAGGACAGGCAGATGAAGCATCACCTGGTTGAGGAGTGTCTGGAACTTCTTTATTTATGACTGTACTAACATCAAGTTCTAATTCTTTTAATCTATTGTCTAGTCTAGTTAAAAGAGCGGCTTTAGATAGCTCATTACTTTGTTGTTTAGGGATCTCATATGGATTAAATAATGGAGAATTATCTTGTTTAGAGAAAGTAACTGAAATATCATAATTTCTACTGGAACTTTCTGGAGCCTGATAAACTATGGGTTCTGTAGCTACGATATGTTCTACCCTAGTTAGTTGTTCTCATAAAGTTTTAAGATGGAGATTTGTGTAATTATTGTGTTCCATAATTCTTTCAACTAGTTCATCTTCATTCTTTTCTTTAAGAGGATCACAAGATAAAAATGTATCATTTCCTAAGGGAAGTTTTATTTTATTGAATGGAGGATGAATGGCTTGTACCTTAGTGCTACGTTCATTATCTAAGACCCAAGTAGTCTTGCTGGGGTAGTAGCATTCACACTAATGTAATTATTAAATATCCTAGTGGAGGGAACTTAATCAAAAGCATCTTGGACTATTTTATCATAAAATTCCTTAGTTTTCTTGGCTATTGTTTCACTACAATTCTAACATTGTAAATATAACCTATGGAATAGCATTCTTTACAATATGGGAGATAGAACTTAGGAGGAGTAATATTATAATCTATAGGTTTACTATTATAGGCAGAAGGGAATCTAGAAAGATCTATATTATTATTCTTGCTATAATGACCCGTAAACCATGGAAAGAAGGTAAGATGTCTTCTTGTTTCTTTAACATCTTTTAAATATTCTTGCATGATTATGTCTATCTTTGCTTCACTAAAGGTGTCTAATAACCAAAGTCTTTTACTTTTGTTAATTGGAAGATTTAAATCTTTTTATAACTTATCATAATCTATCTTGTATTCTGTTGTGATCTCTAACATATTACACGTGTAAACATTAGATGTATTTATATCTGACTGTATTGGAGATTGACAAGATTTTGGAGTAACATCTGGGCTACTCGTACTATGCAAGTTATCACTATGTTCTGTATGATACGGTTCTGGAATAGGAGTGTCGAGCCCCAAAATTTCACTTCACTAGGAGTGAATAGTGTCCTAGTGTGGACATGTACACTATTGGGCTTTATGTGAGTATACGAGTTTGGATTTATGGTATGCATGTTTCAATGGGTCTAGATATCCTTAAGGAATATGTATTAAGCATAAAAGAGGGTTAGAATTGGATTGGAAAGGTTCCAAGTAGTGAAAACAGAGTTTTTGCAGAAAACAAGGGACCACCGATCGCTCGGTCAAAACCACCGATCGACCGGTCAACTACCGATCGCTCAGTAGCTATCGAGCGGTTAACTTTTTTGTATGAGGATATTTTCCAGAGGGTGTTTTCAACCGATCGCTCGGCTGAAACCACCAATCAACCGATAGGCCACCGATCGCTCGGTCTGTACCACCGATCGATCGGTCATATGCAGATTTTTCTCATTAAGGGTGTTTCAGACTTTAGCCATTTCCCACTTGCCTATATAAGGCTTGTTCGTGCCTTAGGGTCTCAGAAACCCTTGTGCCCTAGTTTTAATTTCTTTTGAAGAGGAGAAGAAGGAGAAGAACTCCTTGTGATCAAGCTTGAAGGAAGATCAAGGTTCTTCCACTTTCTTTGGTGATTCTCAACCAAGAACTCACTGTTCTTGCTTGTTCAAGCTTTTCGGAATCAAATTCCTTGATTTCTACAAGGTAGATGCACTCTACTACAATCTTGCAATACCACTAATGATGTTCTTCTATATCTATACTACTTATGTATATGTATCTTGGTGGATTATGGTGTGAAAGTATGTGTTTATGTACTTGGATGAAAGATACTAAATATGATGCACTCGAAGTGTTTGATAAAATACCTCTAAGGGATTCTATGCTTAAATATGATGATTTCTTGCATTAAGTTCATAAGCTCGCATGTCTCGCATGAACCGATGGTTTCCACGAATTTCTCAAAGTACGAAAAGAGTTTTTCATTCAAAAGACTAATAAGGAATGATTCTAAGTAACTCTATGATTTGTCTAAGATCGGTTCACAAGCTCTAGGGATCATACAATGCTCACAAGAAACTCTATGATAAGCTCTAAGATCGTCTCACAAGCTCTACGGATCATAACTCACAAGCTCTAAGATCTCCATGCTCACAAGTGACTCTAAGCTCTAAACTCTATGTCTCTACGGATCATAATGACTCTAAGTAACTCCATGAACTCGCAAGAACTCATAAGGCTATGATTATCGATTGACTCACACAGATACAGTTTTGGTTTTGATTTCGGATATCCACTCACATGTTGTTTTACGGTTTCTACGACTTTACGTGCTTTAAAGTTTTCAATCTCCATGCCTCGTATGCTCTATGTTATATTGCTTATTGTTATTGGTTTGTATACGCTGAGTATTCCATGCTCAACCGACATTTGTTATGATCGGCAGGTGCTAGGGCTCCTTTCAATTTATGTGGCTCAGAGCCTTGGGTGGAGGAAGAGTACTTCGACCCGGAGCCTTCCATGGACCACTATCAGGGCGACGGCCCCGTAGATAGGTGTCGAGACTTCGATATCTGTTGATCGTCAGGATTTAGAACTATTCAGTGTTTTGTTATGTGAGTGTGGGGTTTGTCCACTCCACTTGTCTTTTGGATCTTACACACATGTATATTTTGTTGGTTCATACTTGAGCCAAGTGATAGGAGTATTATCTTTTGCTTCCGCTATATTAGTATATTTTCCACTGTGCTTGGTATTTCATTTCCGCTGTGCATTGTTTATGAGTCTAGGTACTCTGACAGGTTTCCATGTTACGTGCCTTATGTATCATATTGGAGGTATGATGCGGCGGTCACGGGTCAAAGTATCCCTAACTCCTAGGGGGTATTTTGGGTCGCGATAGACTTGGTATGAAAGCCTAGTGCATTAGGTCACATAGGCTAGTATCTTTTGAGTGGAACTAGAGTTACGGCGGACTTGGTATAAGCTAGTCATGTAGATCATCGGGATTGAGTTGTAGTTCTAGATTAACCCCTTGATCAGTTGGGAACTATGTCTCACAACATACTTAGTGTCAGTCTCACAACAGGCTTAGTGTCAGAGCTTAGGACCTAAGGTGTCTTCTAAGTCGGAGACTCAGTTGTCTTAGGCTTGTTACCACGAAAAAATCGGTAGCAAGTGGATCCTTAGGTTGGTTTAGGAAATTTTCTAGGTCCTAGTGTCTAGAAACTCTAAGTTATATGGTATGATGTAGTGTATACCTCGATGTATACTATATGCGTAATAGCATTTCATGTTATTGAACTGCTATATGAGGTGTGAGGTTGGTATCCAAGTTAGACTCATGTTTTGCCAATTAATCTCAGGATTTGACATCATGAGACACGGCATTCGGGGTCGAGGTTACCATACTCGGAGGACCGAGAGTGAAGTTCCGAGGGAAGAGGAACCGTTGTACTTCACGAATGCTATGGATTCCATAGTCGAGACATTGGCATTGTTGGCAGCTAGGCCTAATCCTATCCCACCGTCTACGCCTGTGCCTACACCAGTGCATCACACCGCAGGGCTTGAAGCTTTCAGGAGACTACGGCCTCCGACTTTCTATGGCACTCTGGACCCTATGTTGGCGGAGTCTTGGATCATGCAGTTGGAGAAGACCTTTCGGGCTCTCCGTTGCACTGAAAAGCAAAGAGTTGAATGGGCTTCCTTCATGATGGAAGGCGAAGTCGAACACTGGTGGCGAGCTGTCCAAAGGCAGAGAGATATTGCTAAAGCAAGGAAACCATGGACTTGGACAGAATTCCTAGAGACTTTCAGGGAGCAGTACTTTCCCAGGTTTATTCGGGAACAGAAAATAAGAGAGTTCATGCTTTTGGAGCAAGGGTCGATGAGCGTAACCGAGTATGAGGCTAAGTTCACTGAGTTGTCGAGGTTTGCTCCGCACTTAGTTGCTACTGAGGACCTACGGGTCAGGAAGTTTGAGATAGGCTTGAAGGCCTTAATTCGAGATCGGGTGTCCATTCTCCAGGTGGAGTCTTGGAGAGAGATAGTAGGGAAGGCGAAGATCGCTGAAAAGAATGCGGAAGACTTCATGAGAAGAAGAGACAGTGGCTTCGGGAAGGGTATGTCTCGGGGTCAGTCGAGTGGTTCTTCACAGTCCGAGAAGAGGACTAGGACGGCACCTTACCAGTTCTCCCAGCCGATGTCGGGTCAGAGACCGTCTTTTGCGGCCTCAGGCACCGCGTCCTACAGTAGTGCAAGCTACGAGAGTTATGCCTTCGGCTTCCTCCGCATCCCAGACTTTTGAGGAGTGCGCAGTCTGTGGTCGTCGGCACAAGACCGGGGATTGCCGAAGATTGTCAGGTGGATGCTTCCACTGTGGCGAGATGGGTCACGTGATTCGGGATTGCCCCCGTAAGCAGTCACAGTCTGGACCACAGGGAGTTCGGCCTCCAGGCAGGCAGACTTCACTTCAGGGGTCTTCATCTCAGGCCTCTAGATCTGTGCCGCCCACCCAGCAGCCTCGTTAGACTAACCAGGGCAGGGTCTTTGCCATGACTGATAGAGACGCACAAGCATCTAATGATGTTGTGCAAGGTACGCGCAAGTTGATCTTGTCAAAGTTCTAATGTTTTCATGTATTGTATACATATGTCCTATATGTGATGTTTGCAATGCTTGTATCTGCGTATAGTTATGTGTATAACTTGGGTAGTTAATATTCTCAGGTTCATTGCTAGTGAATGAGTGTTTAGTAAGGGTGTTGATCGACACAGGGTCCACTCATTCATTCATCTCACCAAGCTTTGCAAAATGTTTTACGTCCGAGCCGAGTAAGCTGCCCCGGGAGTTGTCCATTTCGACTCCGTTGGGCAAGTCTATAGAGACAGATAAAGTATATCTGGGTAGTGTTGTGCAAGTCATGCAGCACGAGTTGCCAGTAGACTTGATTATTCTAGGATTTCAGGATTGTGATTTTAACGCCATCCTAGGTATGGATTGACTCTCAGCTCACCATGGACACGTAGCGTGTTTCGAGAAGGTGGTGAATTTTAATCCAGTTGGGTTGAAGCCGTTTCATTTCAGAGGACTTCAGATGAGAGATATTGCTCGCTTTGCAGCTCTCAGTCTCGAGAAGACGGAAGTACGAGACTCCACATCCATTCCGGTGGTATGTGAGACATAGATGTTTTTCCGGAAATTTTGTCAGGATTGCCTCCGGATCGGGCAATCGAGTTTGCAATTGAGTTGGCTCCAGGCACGGCGTCGATTTCAAGGGCTCCGTATAGGATGGCCCCTATTGAGCTTAAGGAGTTAAAGGAGCAATTGGAAGAACTGCAAGGCCTTGGATTCATTCAGCCAAGTGTCTCACATTGGGGAGCTCCGGTACTCTTTGTGAAGAAGAAAAAGGGGTCGATGCGTATGTGCATAGATTACCGGCAATTGAACAAAGTCAGATCAAGAATCGTTATCCATTACCTCGGATAGACGACTTGTTTGATCAGTTGAAGGGTGCGAAGTTCTTTTCCAAGATTGACCTTCGATCTGGTTATCATCAGTTGAAGATCAAAAAGGAAGACATTCCAAAGACAGCGTTCAGGACTCGATACAGCCATTACGAGTTTTTAGTCATATCTTTTAAGCTGACTAACACGTCGGCAACATTTATGGATCTGATGAACCGGGTGTTCAGATCGTCTCTCGATCGGTGTGTGATTGTGTTTGTAGATGATATCCTTGTGTATTCATAGTCACAGGATAATCACACGAGAGATCTCCGCTTTGTATTACAGACTCTTCGAGAGCATGGTCTGTATGCTAAGTTGAGTAAGTGCGAGTTTTGGCTGAACAAGGTGTCCTTTCTTGGACATGTAGTGTCTGCTGAAGGTATCTCAGTTGATCCTGCAAAGAGTGAGGCAGTGATGAATTGGGAATGGCCAAAAAGTGTTAGCGAGATTCGTAGTTTTCTTGGCCTGGCAGGATATTACAGGAGGTTTGTAGAGGGATTTTCGAGTTTAGCAGCTCCGCTTACCTATCTCACGCGGAAGAACACTAAGTTCACTTGGAGTGAAAAGTGCGAGGCAAGTTTCTTGGAGTTGAAGAAGAGGCTTACCACAGCCCCTCTTCTTACAGTTTCGCTCGGAAGCGGTGGCTTCGAAGTCTATAGTGATGCTTCACTAGTTGGACTTGGGTGTGTTTTGATGCAACATAAGCAGGTGGTTGCCTATGCTTCACGACAGTTGAAGGAGCATGAGCAAAACTACCCCACTCACGACTTAGAGCTTGCAGCGGTAATTTTTGCACTGAAAATTTGGCGTCACTACCTCTATGGAGAAGAGTTCGTGGTGTTCACAGACCACAAGAGCTTGAAGTATCTTTTCCTCCAGAAGGAGTTGAACATGAGGCAACGTCGATGGATGGAATTTATGAAGGACTACGACTGTTCTATCCAGTACCATCCGGGTAAGGCTAACGTGGTAGCCGATGCTCTTAGTAGGAAACCCTACGGGGTTATGGCTCACTTGAGAGTGCAAGAGTGAAAGTTATTGCTTGAGATGTGCAACCTAGACACTACTCTTAGGCATGTCACATACGGGCCGGTGATGTCCAACATCGTGGTTAGGCCACATATCTTGAACCGAATTAAGGAATTGCAAAATTCGGATATTGAGTTGCTTGCTTACCGAGACAAGTCGGTTAGCAATGGTAGTCAGGTGTTTGCTTTGAATGGTGATGGCGCTATCACATTCAAAGGCAGGTTGTGTATTCCCGCCGACACAGTGTTGAGGGGTGAGATTTTGGATGAGGCTCACCGATTCAAGTACACGGTACATCCAGGAGGTACCAAGATGTATCAGAATCTCAAGAAGCATTACTGATGGCAAAACATGAAGAGGGAAGTCGCCGAGTATGTTGCTAGATGTTTGATGTGACAGCAAGTGAAAGCCGAGCATCAGAGGCCTGCAGGTCTTTTAAAGTCCCTCCCTATTCCGGAATGGAAGTGAGAGAATATCTCGATGGATTTCATCGTGGGTTTGCCGCGGACGGCGAAGGGCTCCGATGCTATTTGGGTGATTGTAGACAGATTGACAAAGTCTGCACACTTTCTTCCGTATCGGACTACTTTCAATGCAAATCAGTTAGTAGCCTTGTATGTTAAGGAGGTGGTTCGTCTGCACGGTGTTCCAGTTTCTATTGTGTCTGATCGAGATCCTAGGTTCACTTCCAGATTCTGGAAAACTTTTCAGGATGCTATGGGCTCTCGGTTAGATTTCAGCACCGCCTTTCATCCTCAAACCGATTGGCAGACTGAACGGGTGAATCAGGTTGTGGAAGATATGCTCCGAGCTTGTATGCTAGATTTTCAAGGCAGTTGGGAGGAACAATTGCCGTTGGTTGAGTTTGCCTACAATAACAGTTACCAGGCAAGCATCCAGATGACACCTTTTGAAGCTCTGTATGGTCGGAGTTGTCGATCACCGCTATACTGGGATGAAGTTGGAGAGAGAAAGGTACTTGGTCCTGAGTTGATTGAGCAGACCGCGGAAAGGGTCAAAAATATCCGGGAGCGATTGAAAACTGCTCAGGATAGGTAGAAGAGATATGCGGATACTCGCCACAGAGATTTAGAATTCCGAGTTGGGGATCGAGTCTTTGTGAAGATTTCGCCGAGTCGGGGAATCATGCGATTCGGAAAGAAAGGGAAGCTTAGTCCTAGGTACGTGGGACCATTTGAGATCATTACGAGGGTTGGTGAGGTTGCTTACAGGGTAGTACTACCGCCTCACATGGCAACAGTCCATAATGTATTTCACATCTCGATGCTTAGGAAATACATTCCGGATCCGTCGCACGTTATTGTTCTTGATCCTGTTGAGATTCGAGAGGATCTTACTTTGGTTGAGCAACCAGTTCAGATTTTGGATCTTCGAGATCAAGTGTTGCGAAACAAGACTATCCCGCTTGTCCTTGTGAAATGGCAGCATCATTCCAAGGAAAAGGCTACGTGGGAACGAGAAGCCGAAGTGAAGGAAAAGTTCCCTCACTTGTTTGCATAGTGTATGTGGTATGTTTTGTCCTTGTCATGTTTTGGTATCGTTCAATTTCACTTCACTAGGAGTGAATAGTGTGTGAATAGTACCCTAGTGTGGACATGTACACTATTGGGCTTTATGTTAGTATACAAGTTTTGATTTACGGTATGCATGTTTCCGGGTCTAGATATCCTTAAGGAATATGTATTAAGCATAAAAGAGGGTTAGAATTGGATTGGAAAGGTTCCAAGTAGTGAAAATAGAGTTTTTGCAGAAAACAGGGGACCACTGATCGCTCGATCAGAACTACCGATCGACCGGTCAACTACCGATCGACCGGTCAACTACCGATCACTTGGTAGCTATCGAGCGGTTAAATTTTTTGTATGAGGATATTTTTCAGAGAGGGTGTTTTCAACCGATCGCTCGGCTGAAACCACTGATCGACCGGTAGGCCACTGATCGCTCGGTTTGTACCACCGATCGATCGGTCATACGCAGATTTTTCTCATTAAAGGTGTTTCAGACTTTAGTCATTTCCCACTTGCCTATATAAGGCTTGTTTGTGCCTTACGGTCTCAGAAACCCTTGTGCCCTAGTTTTGAAGGTCTTTTGAAGAGGAGAAGAAGGAGAAGAACTCCTTGTGATCAAGCTTGAACGAAGATCAAGGTTCTTCCACTTTCTTTGGTGATTCTCAACCAAGAACTCACTGTTCTTGCTTGTTCAAGCTTTTCGGAATCAAATTCCTTGATTTCTACAAGGTAGATGCACTCTACTACAATCTTGCAATACCACTAATGATGTTCTTCTATATCTATACTACTTATGTATATGTATCTTGGTGGATTATGGTGTGAAAGTATGTGTTTATGTACTTGGATGAAAGATACTAAATATGATGCACTCTAAGTGTTTGATAAAATACCTCTAAGGGATTCTATGCTTAAATATGATGATTTCTTGCATTAAGTTCATAAGCTCGCATGTCTCGCATGAACCGATGGTTTCCACGGATTTCTCAAAGTACGAAAATGGTTTTTCATTCAAATGACTAATAAGGAATGATTCTAAGTAACTCTATGATTTGTCTAAGATCGGTTCACAAGCTCTAGGGATCATACAATGCTCACAAGAAACTCTATGATAAGCTCTAAGATCGTCTCACAAGCTCTACGGATCATAACTCACAAGCTCTAAGATCTCCATGCTCACAAGTGACTCTAAGCTCTACGCTCTATGTCTCTACGGATCATAATAACTCTAAGTAATTCCATGAACTCACAAGAACTCATAAGGCTATGATTATCGATTGACTCACACGGATACAGTTTTGGTTTTGATTTCGGATCTCATCTCACATGTTGTTTTACGGTTTCTACGACTTTACGTGCTTTAAGGTTTTCAATCTCCATGCCTCGTATGCTCTATGTTATATTGCTTATTGTTATTGGTTTATATACACTGAGTATTCCATGCTCAGCCGACATTTGTTATGATCGGCGGGAGCTAGGGCTCCTTTCGATTTATGTGGCTCAGAGCCTTGGGTGGAGGAAGAGTACTTCGACCCGGAGCCTTCCATGGACCACTATCAGGACGATGGTCCCGTAGATAGGTGTCGAGACTTCGATTTCTGTTGATCGTCAGGATTTAAAACTATTCAGTGTTTTGTTATGTGAGTGTGGGGTTTGTCCACTCCACTTGTCTTTTGGATCTTACACACATGTATATTTTGTTGGTTCATACTTGAGCCAAGTGATAGGAGTATTATCTTTTGCTTCCGCTATGTTAGTATATTTTCTGCCGTGCTTGGTATTTCATTTGCGTTGTGCATTGTTTACGAGTCTAGGTACTCTGACAGGTTTCCACGTTACGTGCCTTATGTATCATATTGGAGGTATGATGCGGCGGTCACGAGTCAAAGTATCCCTAACTCCTAGGGGGTATTTTAGGTCGCGACAAGGAGAATTTCTAACTCCTTCTAAATTAGTATTATGGGAAACCTGTTCAGGTGAAGACCTGACTGGTTGAGTATGGATGTACTCTGGAAGAGATGTATTTGTGGAAGTCTGTAAATTTTCTTGAGTATATAGCGGAAGTCTATCTTCTTCGGATATTTGAATTTGCCAGAAGCCTGATTTCATATCAAATTTTGAAAAGATTTTTGCCTTGTAAATTCTTTGTAATAAATCTTTCTTATTTGGAAGAGGGTACCTAATCCATTGAAGAGCTTCATTTAATGGTTTATAATTAATAACTAACCTAGGGGTTCCTCTTTCTAATTCTACATTTTTCTAGACATCAAAAGCGTAACAACTCCACGGAGATTGACTTTTACGAATTAATTTTTATTAAGTAATTCTTGAATTTCTTTTTTGCAATAATCTAGGAGTTCTTGATTCATTTGTATAGGTCTAGCTTTAGTAGGAATTTTACTTTCGTTAAATTCTGGAATATATGGTAATTTGACTATATATTAACTCCTATGCCAAAAAGCATTAGGGAGATCTGAACATACTTCTGTTTCTAATCTGGTTTTGAATTTAACAATCTTTTGTTGTAATGATTTTGATTTGGTAAGTTGGAGATCAATATTTTTATATTCTATTTCTTGCTAGAGGAATTCTAGTTGTTTTGTTTTCTCTTAAGAGTTTTTTCTAAATGGTTTAGTTGTCTAGTTTCTGGATTTGTCATAAACCTGAAAATTACATTTTTTCCTAGTAATTTAGTAAATATACCAGCAGTATTAATTTTAAATATTGGCTGTATAGAATGTAAAAATGGAAGTCCTAAGATTAATTCTTGTTTTAAATCTTGTACTAAAATAAAAGGTTGTTTAATACAGATTCCGTCATTAAAAAAAATAGCTTGAGATAGCTTATAATTAATATTCAAATAGTATAAGAATTAAAATTCATATAGTATAAGAATTAATATTACAAATTAATATTCATATAGGTTCCATTAGCACTAGACAAAGTTTCTTTGGTTTTTTTCAAAATATCTTGTAGGAACAAGTCCTTCTTGTAAATAATTTAAATCGGCTCCGGAATCTATTAAAGCAATGACATTAATAGTATAAGAATTTTGAATGGTAAGAGTAATATTAACATACCATTTCTGAAAAGTAATAATAGAGGGCTCTGGATTTATAATATTAAATATGGAACTATTAGTTTGATCATTTTTGATTTGTTGAATATCCTTTTTTATCCTATTAATTTCATATGGTAAATCCTGTGTATTTATTTTTTCTTTTGATTGAACTATTTGTTGGTGACTATCTGGAGAGTTTTTGTCTGGTTTAATCTGTTCTAATAATGAAAATAATTCACTTGATCCTTTGGTTAAAACATTAATAGTTAGTTAAGAAGATGATCTAGAGACTTTACAATGAAGTGAATTATGTCCTATTTTATTACAATGAGAACAAACAAGATTTCTTTTATAACTATGCATAAGATGTTTTATAACCCTTTTATATTTATTGCGTGTTTTCCATTGTTCATAAAGTAAGGGGTTTTCCATTTGAAATCTTATTATCTTCATTTGTGATTTCTTTAGTCTTTTTTGTGAGTGGAGATTACTGTTTATTTTCTTAACCTTTAACTTTTCATTCTTTGTCTTAAGCTTTCCTTTGAAAGATTCGAGTTTCTTTTGTTTGATTTGTTTATTGCATTCTTGAAGCATAATATCTAACTTTTGGATGATTTCTTGAGGAGTTTTTAATATTTTATTCATAGGAAAAGATTGTAAGGATTTATGAATAACCTGTACTGGAGAGGCATTATAAAATTCTTGTTCAACAGCAAAGATAGGAAAAATATGATTTTTCTGAATATATTGAGAAGGGGCTAAAATTGGATTTTTTATTTCTGGAAGGGTTTGGATTTTTTGTTTCTAAAAGTTGGAAGAAACAATACGCTGGTTACTGGAAGATGAAGCAATATTGGCATAAGTTTTTGTTTTTGACGAGATGACTGGAAATTCAGAATCACAAATCTGGAGAATCTGGAATGGATTTGGAGATGGATGGATAACCATATCTGTGGTTGGAATACTGGAAGATGACTGACAATAAGAATCTGCATTAGTATGTTGAATAGCAAAAGTCTGGGTTGAAGAGACAATAGGTTTCTCTGGACTGCTAGGAATAACCTTCTTTTTTGGATCTTTCTCTGGAGCCATAATTTCCCTGTAGGAATTCACAAGTAAGAAAGTCTGGAATGGTGTTAGTCTCTCCTTTAATATATTCTATCTTGAAATCAAAACTAGATAAAATAGCTTGCCATCTAGCAAAAATCTATTTAGACGCTATATTTTTTACATATTTTTGTAACACTTTTAGCAGCCTGGCAATCAACTCTGACTAAAAATTCTAGATTAAGTAAATCACTTTGAAATTTTGAAATACATAAAACAATCGATAAAATCTCTTTTTTAACAGTAGAATAGTTTTGTTGTGCTTGATTCCAAGTTCCTGATGTATATCTAACTATTTGTTCTAATCCATTTAAATTTTGTTTAAGAATACCACCAAAACCTAATTCAGAAGCATCTGTTTCGACTATATTAAAAGCTGTAGGGTCAGCTAGAACCAAACATGGAAGATCTTTAATTCTTTATTTTATTAACTTAACGATTTTGGTATGTTCTGGAGACCAAGCAGGAGGATCTTTTTTGAGTCTTTGTCTAAGCGAAGCACTAATCTGGCTAAGATCTTTACAAAATTCTGGAACATAATGAAGGCTTCCTAAGAATCTTTGTAACTGTTGTTTATCTTTAATTTCATCTGGCAATTTATCTGCAAATTGGATTGAACGATCAATAGGTATAATTGTTCCTTGATAAATATTATGACCTAAAAATCTTATTTTAGTCTGGAATAAACTAATTTTTGAGGCTGATAAAACTAATCCATGATGTTTAATAGTCTAGATAAATGTATTTAAATGTTTCCAATGTTGATCTAATGAATTGGAGAATATTGTAACATCATCAATATAAACTATAGAAAATTCTGTATATGGATTAAATATCACATTCATAATATTTTGGAATTTTGAGGGAGCATTCTTGAGGCCAAAAGGCATAACGTTCCATTCGTAATGACCAAAAGGAACAGTAAATGTTGTCTTATATCTATCTTCTTCGAATATTTGAATTTGCCAGAAGCCTGATTTCATATCAAATTTTGAAAAGATTTTTGCCTTATAAATTCTTTGTAATAAATCTTTCTTAATTGGAAGAGGGTACCTAATCCATTGAAGAGCTTCATTTAATGGTTTATAATTAATAACTAACCTAGGGGTCCCTCTTTCTAATTCTGTAATTTTCTGGACATAAAAAACTGAACAACTCCACGGAGATTGACTTTTATGAATTAATTTTTTATTAAGTAATTCTTGAATTTCTTTTTAGAAATATTCCAAGAGTTTTTGATTCATTTGTATATGTCTAGATTTAGTAGAAATTTTACTTTCATTAAATTCTGGAATATATGGTAATTTGACTATATATTTATTCCTATGTCAAAAAGCATTAAGGAGATCTGAACATACTTCTGTTTCTAATCTGGTTTTGAATTTAACAATCTTTTGTTGTAATGATTTTGATTTGGTAAGTTGGAGATCAATATTTTTATATTCTATTTCTTGCTGGAGGAATTCTAGTTGTTTTGTTTTTCTCTGAAGAGTTTTTTCTAAATGGTTTAGTTGTCTAGTTTCTGGATTTGTCACAAACTTGAAAATTACATTTTTTCTTAATAATTTAGTAAATATACCAGCAGTATTAATTTTAAATATTGTCTGTATAGAATGTAAAAATGGAAATCCTAGGATTAATTCTTGTTTTAAGTCTTGTACTAAAATAAAAGGTTGTTTAATACAGATTCCTTCATTACAAATTAAAGCTTGAGATAACTTATAATTAATATTCATATAGGTTCCATTTTCTTTGGTTTTTTAAAATATCTGGTAGGAACAAGTCCTTCTTGTAAACAATTTAAATCTGCTCTGGAATCTATTAAAGCAATGACATTAATAGTATAAGAATTTTGAATGGTAAGAGTAATATTAACATACCATTTCTGAAAAGTAATAATAGAGGGCTCTGGATTTATAATATTAAATATGGAACTATTAGTTTGATCATTTTTGATTTGTTGAATATCCTTTTTTATCCTATTAATTTCATATTGTAAATCCTGTGTATTTATTTTTTCTTCTGATTGAACTATTTGTTGGTGACTATCTGGAGAGCTTTCGTCTGGTTTAATCTGTTCTAATAATGAAAATAATTCACTTGATCCTTTGGTTAAAACATTAATAGTTAGGTAAGAAGATGATCTAGAGACTTTACAATGAAGTGAATTATGTCCTATTTTATTCCAATGAGAACAAACAAGCTTTCTTTTATAACTATGCGTAAGATGTTTTATAACCCTTTTATATTTATTGCTTGTTTTCCATTGTTCATAAAGTAAGGGGTTTTCCATTTGAAATCTTATTATCTTCATTTGTGATTTCTTTAGTCTTTTTTGTGAGTGGAGATTACTGTTTGTTTTCTTAACCTTTAACTTTTCATTCTTTGTCTTAAGGTTTTCTTTGAAAGATTCTAGTTTCTTTTGTTTGATTTGTTTATTGCATTCTTGAAGCATAATATCTAACTTTTGGATGATTTCTTGAGGAGTTTTTAATATTTTATTCATAGGTAAAGATTGTAAGGATTTATTAGTACCATCATTTGGATGAGTGAGAATACTAATATAATCATTAACTTTTGAAGTAATGGGATCATAATCATAAGCATCTTCAATCATCTTTTTATAGTATTCTTTAGTTTCCTTTCTATTCTTTTACTACATTCTGGACATTGTAAATAGAATCCTAAACAATAATATGTCTTACAATAAGGATTTTTAAATGTTGGTGGACGAGTATTAAAATCAACTGGTTTGATATTAAAAGCAAAAGGAAATCTAGAGAGATCTATACTATTATGTTTGCTATAATGACCCGTAAACCATGGAAAGAAGGTAAGATGTCTTCTTGTTGCTTTAACATCTTTTAAATATTCTTGCATGATTGTGTCTATCTTTGTTTTACTAAAGTTGTCTAATAACCAAAGTCTTTTACTTTTATTGATTGGAAGATTTAAATTTTTTTTTAACTAATCATAATCTATCTTATATTCTATTGTGATCTCTAACATATTACACGTGTAAATATTAGGTGGATTTATATCTAACTGTGTTGGAGATGGACAAGATTTTGGAGTAATATCTGGGCTACTCGTACTATTGAAGTTATCACTATGTTCCGTATAATACGGTTCTGGAATAGGAGAATTTCTAACTTCTTCTAAATTAGTATTATGGAAAACCTGTTCAGGTGAAGACCTGACTGGTTGAGTATGGATGTACTCTGGAAAAGATGTATTTGTGGAAGTCTGTAAATTATTTTAAGTATATAGCGGAAGTCTTGAAGTATTTTCTAAATGAATTGTATTTGTACTAGGGATACTAGAACAAGAAGATCTGAGAGGTATATTGCCTAAAATGTAATGGGAATCTCTGGAAGGTATTCTGTAAGAAGGATTCCTAATTAATCTGAGAAATATTATCTCTATATTGCCTTTTCCATGATTAATTATCTGGTTTCGTTCTTGGACTGACATAGGAGGAGTTTCAATCATATTGACTAAATTCCAACTTTCTGGAAACCCAATATCTTCTCAATTAATTAACCTTGATTGGATGTCATTATTTGGATGACCATAAATGATCTCACTAAACTTGTTATCTTTATTAAAATGATGGATTGCTCTAGGATTTAAAGTGGTATTCATGACCTTATAGTTTATCCTGTAAACTAGAACTAAGGGTCGGGATCCTGGAAGCATATTTATGTCTTTAGTATGAACATTTAAAGTTAAAGCTTCTAAGATATGGGGATCACGAAAATCTAAAGAGAAATCTGGATAACAATTAAAGTACATTGGACCTTGTGCAGTACTAGTCTGGATTGCTCCTAAGAGGCTATCTGAAAAGTTTAAGAACCTACAGTCTCTAAGACATAGTAAAATAGAACTATTAATTCCTAATCTGGTAAGTGGCTTGGCCGCCACCTGTATCATGCCAAAATGAATAAAAAGTTGTATTTTTTCTTAATTTTATCTATAGTATCTTTATCTAATAATTTATAAGTATGATTTTTAAGAGGTAAAGTGCGCTCACCTATTTTTATAGAGTATGAGGAGAATAGTTTAAATGTACCTAGTCTGTAGATTTCTTCTACTGCTACATTAGGTATATTCCAATTATTTAACTCGGATTCACTATTCACAAATATGTGTTATTCGCTATTCATTATATTATCTTGACTGTTGACTTCTCGAGACGACATGTTTCTGGGGAATAGATGATGAATTTTTATGTTTCAACAAAACACATATTGTGGGGTTTGATCCAAATATCCAAAATTTGCACAAAAATGATAGTCACATTATCACAAGGGCTTTTCTAAGCAAGCAATAGCTATAACAAATCATCACATTAAATATATAATACAGCCGCACGATGGGTCCACATGATCATGTTATCTTAGAAATCCTACAACAACTCTTGTAAAACGCCTTTCAAGATTTAATCTCTATGCGATCACCATCATCTTCTATCTTCAATAAGATTTCTCCATAAGAAAAATTAGTAACTCCTAATACTAAGATTACATCATATTCAAAATAAGAAACCTTGAGAAACCATCCAAAATATGGTGCTCAAGGGGAGTACAACTCATAAGAAGAAAGCGAAAAGAATAGACAGAGAAGAAAAAGACATGATCATGGAACCCATCCACCATTCAACAAGAATATATATTAACAATTCATCAATTATGAATAATATTATGACATGACAAATTACTTAGAAAGTCCATAACCTCAACAAGGGTTTTGTTAACCTTAGAGAAATTCTTTCCCATGTGGTTGAGGCCTCTATTAACATTTAATAGAAAAACCCTAGAACAAAGAAAGCAAGCATGTTAAGAATGAGATCATAAGGCTTTTAGATCACCATTAGAAGAAAACTATTTTCTTTTAATGCTTGGGAAATCCTTGAGAGAAACAATTTTTCTAAGATTTAATCTAACCCTAAAATTCATCCTCACATTCCTCAGTTGATAAACAAATAGAAAACACCATATTAAATTCAGCTAGGCTAGGGATCTAATCTTTTCCATATTATTTTGATCTAATAACTATTAAAAGACCAAAATAAAACTCAGTAAATTACTAATTTTTAATATCACTTTATATTGATTCCAAAAATAAATTCAAAATCAATAATAAATGAATTCAAAATTTTACATAATGGCCAACTGCTTTAGGGATTATTTGATTTAACAATTAAATAAAATAATATCCTCAACAATGGCTTTAAATGTCCAGAAAATAATTGATCTCTATAAATTAAAATTCCCTTGAGATAAAACCCTGTATCTCAACCAATGGCATTTATGTAATTACTTGATTAACTATTAATCAAATAAAAACTTAGAAATACTATGTAGCCGGTAATTCTGAGCACATGTAATTGATCCAAATCAACTACAATAATTATAGTATAATTCCCATAAAATTTTTAGGGGACCATAAATGATATCACAATTAACATTTAATTAAATGATAGCCCATGGACTCGAAGCAGATAACTAACAATTTAATTAAATCTCAGCCCGTGCTCTCTAATCAAATAATTAAACTATTTAATTACTTGATAGCCCATTAAACGATTTAATAACATCCCATGCTCTAAAATCAAATAATGGAATTTAGGAAAAATTTGGAAGTCTCTGGAAAAATTAATTTAGAAAACTCCTTTTCCCGATTTAGATTTTTGACTAAAGTTTTGACCCTCAAAACGATTGATTTTGGAAAAACTTTCTTCACGAAAGTAGTAAATCTTTTCGACGGCTTCAAAACGATGTACTGACGGACCTGAATCGGACTTACGGTCACAAATTTATTACCAAAATACCGCAACTTTATCGATTCTTCTAATCAAATACAAATCCGAAAATCCATGAATCAATTTAAATCAAAATAATCTTTAATCTCTAAGAACGCTTAAGCAAAGGTGTCAAACACCATGGGATTTATTAATTAATATTTAATAAATAGAATCCCATTAATATATGCTAGCCGAAATATCAATGAGTATCTAAGTGGTCTAAATCAAAGGGAAAACTTGCTCGGGGCTCTCAAGAATAAATTAAACAATGTAATTTAATAATCTAAAAGAATCTCCAAATCCTTGAAGGCTATAATCAAGATTTAGATATCTCTAAATACCTATCCCTTATGAAAAGATGTTTTGAAAAAATCCAAAACCAAAATTAGTATCACACTAATTTATAAGGGTTTGATCTCTCCCTCAATAATTAGAGGGATCCCATAGCCCTAATAAATGATTATCCAATAATCAAGAATCCAGAAGATTGATTCATTAGGGTAACCAAAATTCATTGGGAAATAATATGATATAATAAAAATTGATTATACCCTACAATCAAAGAGAAGCATAGCCAAGGCATTGATACCACTGAAAGTATGTCTCTTTTTAATTTTAGAAAAACAGTTCTTGGGGGGCATACATCGAATCAGAAGATCTGACTAAGATTCTAATTGATTTTATTCAATGAAGGTAGGAATAACAATCACCTTTGCGACTTTGAAATTGTTAAGTCAAATTCACGTTAGAATAGTACTCACAAAACTTCACAAGTGTCAAGTTTTTTGTCGATTCACACGAACCTTCTTTTTCCTTTAAAGCTTTCTCTAATGGAAGCTAATGACCCTTCCAAATTTCCAGCTCTAGGATCTTGAAATAAAGATCTAATCTTTATTATCAAGAACTCTTTCTTGATTAACAAGATCCTTGATATTCTTATTCTTTATTTTCAAACTAGAAAACAAATAGAAGAAGAAAAGGGAGAAAGGTGACCGTACACCTTTGAGAGGAGAGAGAGGAGCATGAGATATTGAGGTAGGGAGGAGAGGAAAAATTCTGGAAATTTATTATATCCCAAAGCCTTGGACGTCCACCCTTTATATAGAGAATCTTAGGTTACTTGCAACTCAAGACTCCTAATCCTTATCTAATAAGGATTCCTCAATTCTTTCTATTCTTGATTTCTCCTAATTAATTAGGATTAATCATTAATAGAAACTAACCTTATCCATTAGTGTTCAACTAACCTTATCATTATCCTAATCCAATTAGGATTCCTTGATTAGCAAGAAACTAATAGAATCCCTAACAAATAGGGAATCTTTAATTAGTAATTAACTGACTAACAAACCTTATCTAATAAAGAGTTTAGTTAATTAGAAACTAATTAATAATAGGTCTCTCTTTGAAGTGGGCGTCCCACCTTAGGTGGGCCCCACTCCACACGCCCCTTAGGGTTTCACAAACCCTTAGGTCAATTTTTGATTATTTTAACAAAATCCCCAATAGGTCCTACCCATTTGGTTTTTCACATCTAATGTAATTCCACCTTTTAGAGCTTCACTATATCATATAGTGATTACTTGGATAAATTAATTAATTTAATTAATAATTAAATTAAATACTTTAAGAAGATCCTTGTGTGTGAGATGTGAAGAGATCTCCTAATTCCGGTTGTGGGACCAAGTACTCAACCTTTTGCTTAAAGCATTGATACTAGGAAACACCTTTCATACACTCCATTTGGATCATAGAATTTTATCTATATCCCTGGACTTCCACTAATCACAATTAATGTCCATTGGCAGAATGTGATTAACCTCCAGAAATTAGAGAATTGCTTGTAAGTACCATCTCACAATATATTTACAAAAAAATCCTTCTACATTCCAATATCACTTGTAAGCTTCTGGGATTGGAACAATTCCACTATCTAGTCTCTAGCTTATGAATAGAATTTCTTTCTCATGATTACTTTTTGATTGAACTGAACCTCCAAAACACTTTTGAAGAAACATTAGAAAAGAACTTATATATATATATATATATATATATATATATATATTTCTATATTGAAAATATTGAAAATATCAACTTCGATAAAGACCATTTTACCGAAAAGCACCAGTACTGGATTTAACAGTTCAGTTCAACAAGTATCCCCTTGATATCGTTATCTCCAATTAAGGAGTTGTGCATTCCTCATTGAGTGTTTACACACTTCTCCAAACATTGTGTACATGATCCAATGTACCCGGAGTTAGTCATGTATGTTGGACACTGCCGATTGGCACATCAAAGCCATATAGACAGATGTCTGAGAAGATGTTAACCTCTCAGGTCTAAGGACAATTTGTCAAATGGATAACCCTAATACAATCTGACAGTGTATTTCATAGGTTATCCACTAGTGAGCCAGAGAGCTTGAGGCGGGGACGTAGGCTGGAATTGTCGAACCTCGATAACAATTCTTGGTGTTTGTTTTCCTTATCTCTTATCTCTCTTTCATCTTTACATTACTAGATTCTATCTCTTGATAAATTAGCTTAATCTTTTATTCCGCAAAAATAGGCTAAGGTAAAATTTTATTTTGCTATTAACCCTAATCACCCCCCTCTTTAAGGTCCATTTACTGGGCAAAAGGTAGGGCTACTCGATAAGTGACCTCTCCTACTTGTGTTATAACCTCAAAAGGTCCCACATATTCTGAACCTCATGATTCCCCTGCTAGGAGAAATCTTCACAAAGACTTGATCCCCAATTTGGAATTCCAAGTCCCTGCAACGAGTATCTGCATAGCTCTTCTCCTGGCTCTGGGCAATTTTCAACCTCTCCATGATGATATTGACCTTGTCTGCGATCCGCTCAATCAACTCGGGACCCAGATTTTCCTCTCACTGACTTCATCCCAATATAGAGGAGATTTACAAATTCTCTTATACCAAGCCTCAAAAGGTGTCATCTGCATTGTAACAACCCAAAAGCTTGTTGTCCTCTTACTCTTTTAGCCTGCCTGGCCATTCCATCAAATCTTTGAGAAGGGGCCTAATCTCATATTTTAATCTCAGTGCATTGGACCGATGGATAAGAGATTCTCAGTGGCAAAATCCGTGCGTGGGAACAGATGGGTAAGGTCGGAAGTTTATAGAAGGTAAGGCCAGATAAGAATGAATTATATCTCTCAGTTCTTGTTAGTTCTTGTTGTTCCTGTAGCTAGTCGAAGAGCTAAGGTTAGAGAGAGGAGTCATGGTCTTCGTGAGGAGATCGGCAATCTGATCCTGAGATGGCACACTATATCGAAGCTGAAGGCTGCTGCTTCAGAGCTCGTTTCCGCAATTGATCGAGAGGATAGGGGTATAGCTAACGTCCGCTTGTCCATCCTTTAGGTCTATATCTGATCTGATGGGATCTAGGTAAATAGGTCTATACAGAGTAGCCTTCATCAGGTTGGGAAGGCCGAGCCTCCCACCTTCCCTCCAGTAGCAGGATACACGATACTATCAATCGGCTATCAATCTTTTATCTGTTGTAGAGGTGTTGCATACAAGGGGCACGAGCGTTTAGTGAGAATTCAGACCATATTGATTTCGGGGTTCAGGATACTGACTTTGGAGGGCAGTACGATAACCTCGTAGACAAATCCTACCTCTTATTACACGGCTGATCCTTCTGAGCTAGCAGCTGCAGACTCGGAGACAACTCCAGACCTGGAAAACGAAACCAGGACTTTCAAATGGGGCGCACGGCAAGGAAAGCGGCGAAGCTTTAGGTCTTTGAGGGTAGAATAGAGTTGGGCTAAGTTCGTCCGGGCGTACCTCATACAGCTATGACGTCTCACTAGAGCACCACCACTATAGCAAGACCAAGACCCTTTTGAGTGACAGCACGACAAAGATACATTAACCAACACTAGCGATAGCACAACGAAGACACATACCGACAAGAACCAGCCGATCTTCATTAGGAGTAATCCAAACCCCGCAATGAGTCGTCTTTTATATGTCATTGGGCGTTAACTGGAGTAAATTTTACTAAAAATTAATTACCACTAGATCAGTGTTTGATAAATTTGTGGAAAGTGGGTTTTTGTTCGGGGCTGGGTTATACCGATAAAACTTCAGTGTTTTTTCTCGAAAATCACACATAGTGTGCCGGACAACTATCAGTACGATCACTTGTCGTACCGGTTCTGTCACGATCGATTTGTGAGACCGCGGGGATCTCGTACGTAAGAAAACCAGGAAATCCATAGATTTTCAAAATTCAGTTGGTACTGATTATTTACCAATTGCTCCAATAGAAATTTGCAAAACTCTCACACTGAGTGTTGGTCAACCTTTTGGACGATTGTTTGTCATCTCAGTTATTTATCATCTCAAACAGCAAACCACAGCGTGTTTTATGTCCAAAACCAGGAAATTTGTGGGGTTTTGCAATTTTCTTCAGGACTTACATTTTACTGTCAAAACTCAATATTTTTTCCCGAAATTCATACAACGGTTGTCAGACTGTCCCTAGTACCATCACCTATCATTTTGGATCTGTAGCACGTCATTTTGTGGGTTTCGGAGGTCGTACGCGTGCCAAAATCGGAAAGCCAGTCAACTAGGTCAAACGGCCACATCATGTGGCCATGTGCAATCACATGGGCTCGCCTATGTGGTGCCACATAGGCATGTGGCTTGCCTATATAAAGAGGGGCACCCCCCCCCCCTCATTTCTCACGAACTCCCTAAGAGTCGAAGCTCTGCCGGAGTGAGATCTAGAGAGAAAAAGAAGAGAGAGAAAAGAAGAGAGAAAGGAAAAGGGAGTCTACCTTGGGGTTTTTCGGCGTTCTCGACGCGTTGGCGACATCCTTTTTCCTCTGTGGAGCCTCGATCTACGTGTAGTGGGTAAAACTCCTTTCCCTCTCTTCTATCTTCCCCTATTTAAACTATTTTTTTATCTGAAATTGTGTGATGATTTATGGCGTGAATGGAAAAGGGTCAGAGACCCCGCGATTGGTGTATGGAATGTAAGTGAAGGGATTAAAATCAAGAAGAGGGACGTAGCCTCGGTTTTGGGCTATTACATCCTGAAATTTCACCTCGAATTAGACAAGTGATCAATCACCCTGTTTGGGCCATCGATCGCCCAACACTGGCAATCGATTGCCAGTGCACAGATTTTGGGGTTTTGATTCCCCGTAGTGCTTGGACCTTCGGCAAGCCTGATTTGGCTCCCCCGTGTGTTGTGATGTCACTCTTGGGTGTCATAAATATTATTACTTAGAGGCAATGGAAGGATCCATTGGCTTGGAAACGTTTCCCAACGGAATGGGGTATGATCGGACTTGGTCCACGGGCGCGAGGTCCAACTGTTACAGGTATTTCAAGTAAGGCTTGAGGTAATCAACATTGTCTTGTGGTTAGAAAACCTAACCCCGAGTTAAGTAGGGTCGTGGTTCCTCTTTGTCTATGTTCGGAGAGGCGACGTTTGTATAGAGCCGGGGTTCCTCTGTGGCTAATAGACGAGAGATATCGGTCTGTGTGTAGGTCATCCGTGGTTCCTCTTTGACTAGGTCAGGAGAGACGATGTCCAGTAAGATCCGAGGTTCCTCTGTGGCTGATAGTCGGGAGATGTCAGAGTCCTATTGAGTTTAAAGTAGCTGAACATAATAGAGTGTATAGACCGGGGTTCCTCTTTGGTTAGGTCAGAAGATGACGACGGTCTGTCTATCGAGTTCCATTGTGGTGGATAGTCAGGAGATGACGGTGTCCTAATGAGAATCGGGGTCCCTCCGTTGACTTGCCAGAAGAGGCGGTAGACGAGATTGCCGGGGTCCCTTCGTGACTAATAGTTAGGAGATAGCGGCAGATACATAGTAGATGTTGGCAGTCAGTTGAGTTTGAATAGAATGTCCTTGGCGGGCATATGCCTAGGTTGTGTGTGGAATCTTCGGATTCGAAGTTGTCTGGGTCGGTGTACTTAGGATTTGGTGAAGAATCTTCGGATTCCAGGTTGTTTGGGTTGGAGTACCCAAGGTTCGGTTGGGATCGAGTGAAGACCCGGAATTGTGTGAGTGAGTCTAAGCGACTCAAGGTATGATTGAAAATTAGGTGAATGCTGGATTTGTACTGAGACTTAGGTCTTTGAAATTGAATATGCATGGGCTAAGGCCAACTAATAGAGTCTAAGGACTCGAAGAGAACATGATTGATTGTTTGAAATAATAACCTGGTAATGTGAACACTGTTGAATAATTAACTCCATAATTGGGAAACAATAAGAGGTTGGGAACCTCGGATAGGGTGAATCAGCCCTGAGTGACCGTTGGTCACAAGTCATTATATACTACCTGACTATACTATAAGATGGAAATTAAACTATTTACTATCTCATTATTGATGTGTGTTATTATGTGAAAATTAGTCCAGAGGGAGTGTGGATTTTATTGGGCTTCATAATTCCCTGACGTTTCATGTCAGTAGATCACATGGCTATTGACCAATGAAAGAAAGGTCCGCCTGGACACTTTTGAAGATTGTACAGTTTGTAACCGGCGCCAACTTTTGTAAAAGACTTAATATAATTAATACAGGTATACGGTTTGTAATGATGGATATTGTGATGACAATGGTATTTGCTTATTAAAGTATCTGATAAATGTTAAAAATTCCCGTATTTTCGCGGGTAAAGCCTTCCGCTTGCATGGTAATGACGAACAAACATCCATCTTAGAACATGATTCCTTAGGCGTGAGTTTGGGGCGTCACAGTTGGTTTCAGAGCCTAAGAGCAATAACCATCATAAGAAACCATACTAGATCATAAAATATGTTAGGAAACAATTCCTGGTTGCTTACTTAGAGATGTTGTTGTATATACCTATTTCAAAATTAGCTAGTGATTTGGAATTTTTGTGCATGTGTAGGATGGCGAGAATGTATAGAACTCCCACTAGGTAGGACTGGGAGCATTATGAGAGGATGGCAGCCATCTTGATGCGATGTTATCCGGCGTGGATCGGTATATCCCACCAGATCTGAAGGCCATTAGATCAAGAGTCATTTGGATCAATCTGGATGGGACTACCTAGATACCTCCACCACCACCTCTGCCTCCAAAGAGGCTTACGGCACGAGAGTATCGTGAGATTTTGAATAACCGTAAGCAGAGCAAGAAAAGATTGACAGATGATGTGAGGGATCGCATGTTAGCGGGCAGGATAGTGGACTTGAGTTTGGAGGATAGCGCACCCTAGGAGGCTAGAAGTAGATAGATAAATTAGTATAGGGTTATAAGGGGAGACCGTAGTGCATCTGTATCATTTTGGAGTTTAGTAGATGCCCTAGTTGGTCGACTTATCAGTTGGGTTACTTTTTGTATGTGTACAATATGTATGATGTTTTGTATTACCTGACATATTGTGATGTATTATGTTTATGGTACATGGTTTGATTATTATATGTAGTAAATATGAAATGAATGAAATGTCTCTTTTGGATATCAAACTCTCAGTACATTTCAGTTTCATTTCATTTTGTTATTAGTAAAAGTTCGCTATTCTATAACTATAAAATAATCATGCTGCTCGTCGAGGGCCAGAGAATACATTGGCTAGGGCCTTTGAGGCTATTTTTGCACTAGCCAACTTGATTCAGCAGCAACAAGCTCAAAATATGTCGCGACCCAAAATACCCCCTAGGTGTTTTGGATACTTTAGCTTGTGAACTCATTACCAAACCATCCTGTAACATATACTAGATATACAATAGCGGAAGCGAAACTAAACATTTCTTCTATACATACTGTAATCCATAACGAAACTAAACATTTCTTTTATACATACTGTAATCCAAATATATACATAAAACAAAAGTAAAGAGTGAATAACTTCACTCAACAAAATACATGTACAATTCTCTCTCTCATCACTCACGATGGGGCCACATAACAAAGGCCCTCTACTCCTCCTGAGCCCTCTGCTCCTGAAGACTACCCCAAGTCTCCTTCTCCTCAACGTACTCTTTCTTGACCGAAGGCTCAGGAGCGGGGTTGCAAATATCAAACGGACTTGCCCAAGTCAACAATTTGGGCTGAGTTTGGAATACTCAGCGAATACATACCACTAGTTAACAATGTCATAATATAGACAGTTCATCAAAGACACATGCGGAACAGAAATAGATGCGGAAATCCTCTTTTCAAATACATGTGCATACTCTTTTACAAAACATATACTTCTTCATGCTTTATTTTTCAAAACAAATTTCCATAGCATCTTGTCATATCTTTTACACTTGCATTCAGAACATTTCACTTGCTTTTAACAGAACAGAACTTTTATGGGAGCATTACTAATGCCTTACCTTTAAGGTAAGAGTCCATTAGCGTTCAGAAACCAACCTCCCCGCTGGTATCTTTGTACAGAATTCTCATGGAACCAGATGACTAATGCCTTACATTCAAGATAAGAGTCCATTATCATCCTTTCCTGGGACCAAATACCTAATGCCATACCTTCAAGGTAAGAGTCCATTAATATTCTCCTGTATAACTTGATTTGTTCAGAGATTTTACTTTACTTTTCGGATGCATATACAAATATCAAATCTTGATCATGCAATTGTGTTCGTGTAACAATTGTGAATAACATAGTAGACATAAAGGAAAAACTTTACATATGACCAATACCTCACATAGTCCATCCATAGCAATAGCTCATACATAATAAGTCACATACTTTTAATCAAATCAAAACATATGGTTTTATTCTTGTTTTTCATTAAATCTATATCTTTTAACATGCTTTTCATCTTTGAATCATAATAAACATCCAAGAAAACAGAATTATATTATTTGGTATAAGCATAAACACATCACAAATATAGATTTTAATCTTGATTTAAAATTTGGTTTATGCCATTAAAAACTAGTAGAGTGTATCTACCTTTCGAGATCGATTCCCTACGGTCTAAGCGCTTTGGAATAGTTGAGAAGCGAGAAGAACCTCTCTCTTGGAACCCACGAGGAATTCAAGAACACCAAGGAAGATCCGTGCTTCTCCTTTACCAAAAACACCGACTGAGACTTCAATCTGAAGGAATTCTCACCTAAGAACACCCAAAACTGAAGATTTAACTTCTGGAAACTGAATTGAGAATCAATTTATGATCTAAACACCAGAATCGGGTTCCAGAAAAATCTGGAAATTCCATTCACCAAAACCCAGTTTCGGTTTTTCAACAAATGACCTAGCTAAAACTCAAAATCTGAAAATCCTATAAACATGAACATTAAAGAGTGTTTCTATATCTTTCCAATGGATCAAGAATCATACAATTCCGATCAAGGGTTACCAAACTAGGGTTCCTTAAAGTTGACTATTCCTTAAATGAATTACAGCAGACCCCACTTCGGTTTTCTGCTATTTAACCTAATTTATGCTCAATATATGGAAAAGTGTTCAACATAAAGATCGAAGAAGGTTTCGATATCTTTCCAAAGATTTAAGAATGGCCCAATTCCAATCTGTAATTACAAAACTACATCTCCCTATTGTTGTTCCTAATATAAATAACAGGAAAATAAATAATAGGGAAATAGAAGAGAGGGAAAGGTATTTTACCCTCTAGATGAAATTCTATGCTTCTGATGATGAAAGTAACATTAGAATCGAACTCAGTACACTAGAAAACCCTGGGTAGTGAGCCACTCTCACTACAACCCTTTCTCTCTCTAGAATCTCCTTCTCTCTTTACTTTCTCTCTCTAGAATTGGAGCTTCTCTCTCTAGAATTCTAGCACAGCAACTCTCTAGAATTTCTCTTCCTAAAATAATGAGAAAAAATGATTTTTCTAAACTTATATACTTAAGCCTCTAAGTGTGACACTTGTCTTTACACAAGACAAGTGTCTTGTGTAGTGGGTGGCACACATGTGTGGCCACGTGTCCCTTGACTTTGATTTCCGCTAAATTTCCCACTTTCTTCGCTCTTTATTCTATAACTTTATAATTACAATAGCGAAAATTCCGAAACGATAGGTGACTGTACCTTAGCCAGTCTGACATCTACTGTAAAAATCTCGAGGAAAAATACTGAGTTTAAATGGTAAAAAGTAAGTATGGCAAAATACTAACAAACCCACAAATTTTCCAATTTTAACACAACATATATCATATACAAAAACTGTTCACATATATTATATACAATAATGGGAATCCTATTTTCAAAGTCTTACATTTCTTCCCCCCTTACAAAAATTTCGTCCTCGAAATTAGGACATAACGCACACAAAAGCGGGGATACTTTTCCCACACTTTATTATACATAACTAAGTCAAGCAATGCATAGCAGCACCCATAAAATATAAGTAGCAATATATATCACAACCTTTTAAACAAATCAACGTAAGTGTACTTAGCACAACATCCTTAGATGCACGTGCTTCCTGCCTAGATAAGGCAAAGGCATTGCCCTGATTCGCCTGTCGAGGCGGCTATGAGGGCTGCGGGGAACCAGAGGCCTGAGGATACCTCTGCTGCAAAACTGATCAACCTAGGGGCCTGGAAGTCTGAGAAGACTCCTGTTGAGACATCTGCCTGATGGGCGGCTTGCCCTCCTGATACTAGGATGGCTATGGTGGTGGGGTCGGGCAATCTCGGATGTCCTGCCCCTGTTGACCACATTAGAAACACCCTCCTATAAGCTTCCAACAATCACCGGTGTGGTTCTTCCCGCAATGGCCACATAAACAAGCCCTAAAGTGGACGAGGCAGGTTGTGCAGACCACATAGCCTGTGTAGCAGCAGGGCGAGGAACCTGTGGTACCCTTAGAAGCCTCGTAACTGGTGCAGACGTAGCAGTCTGGTACAGAGCAGGCCTAGCTCTTCTCTTTAGTGGCACTGGCCCACTGGACTGGACTCGAACCATCTGTCTTTCCTTGAAGAATTCCTCTAAACTCTTCTCGGCCATCTTCGCCCTCTTCACAATATCACCCAAAGTTCCCAAACAAAGGATGGAGACTTTCTCCCTGATCTCGAACTTCTGTACTCGCATATTCTCTAAAGAGAAAGAAACCCACACCAAGAAGCGAGGCAAAAAGCAAAAGGAGTTTTCTCTTCTTTGGCACGAAAACAACAATCAAGGAGGAAGAAGGATCTCCCACTAATGGAGATTTGTGGGCAGCAAAATTGCGACACCAGATTGGATTGCACCGCACTGTATTACCACCTATAGAATTGGCAGTTGGGCTTCATGCATGCCAAAAGCACAAGCACCAGCTGACATGGGCAGGCTCACCGCCCGCCTAGCATTAAATGTTGACAACAAGGCAATAATGCCCCGTGGATACCCCTCTGTGTCAGTCTTTAGGGGACTAGCACGTGGTTAGCGTTTACCTTTGCGGGCAGACCACCACTTAAGCTTTGAGGATAGACTATAAGTCCATCCGCGGGCTAGTCAATGACTAGCCCAGTTCGTGACCATAAAAGGCCATGGACCAACCCAAAGCATGTGTTAGACCCATGGTCCTACCCTGCGTTGGTCTACGGACTAACTAAGGTTAGACCTTGATCCGCAGTCCAAATAAGCTTTGAATTTGACCCAGGCCACGGGTGAGACTCATGGTCTCACCCCTTCAACTTGCGGACTGACCAAGGTCAATCATTTCCCAGCTGGCAGTAATAGAAGATAAGGTTTCCTCCAGTAATAGAGTGTCTTATGACATCCTATTCGAAAGGGGAAGTAATCTCTTCCCTTTTCTGGGGAGATAAGACTCTTCCATCTTTTGAGGGAAACCTAATCCTCCCAGGTTTCCTAAAAAGAGGAAACCAATTTGAAGTCCTTCAAGAAAGAGAACTCCCATGCGTACCAGTTTTCCCCAAGAGAAGGGAAACCAGATGTCTTGGACAGATGATCATCTCTAAGGAGAGTTGACCTCTTTTGATTTCTTAAAAGAGAGGAAGTCAAAGGAAAGTCCAAAAAAGATCTCCAAAAGATATAAAAAGAGAGTTTCTTACAAGAAACTCCCACGAAGAAACTCACACACAAGAAGAAACGAACAAAACCCACACCAAGAAGTGAGGCAAAAAAAGAGTTTTCTCTTCTTTGGCAAGAAAACAACAATCAAGGAGGAAGAAGAATGATCTCCCACTAATGGAGAATATCAAGTGAACCCCCAATATGGCCACCCCTCTTTCTATTTTTCTTTTCTTGATGCAAACACTTCTATGAGGTATCCTGTAATGCCTACATGGGATCTGGGCAACCTCATTGAATAAATAAATATATTTTATTCAAATATTTGTTCTTCTCTTTATTCTTCTTCTTCATCAAAGGTTATTCCCCAAATCGGGAAGGTAATTAACAATCCGAGTTTACTCGGATTGGAAGGATAGTCCCCCCACACAAAAAATAAACTTCATACAACAATGGAAGTAATTTGACACGCAGATGAAATTTACCCGTTACAACTTTCTGGCATGCCCGGTGGGACTTTCTTTTCCTCTCATCTTTGAATAAGGATAAACAATAAGAAGAAAAAAAAAGATGAGTGATCATTTCCTCTCTTTTCTTATTGTTTTTTATTCGAATCATCAAGACCGTATGCGTGCGCCGGGCTTAAGTCCTGACGATCAACCGGTGGGTGTATGTACCCCCGATTCGGATTCCGGTGACTCATCCACTCACCTGGGCCGAGATAGCAGCAGCTCCAACCAGGAGGGTCCGGCCAACTGATCAGACCTCTCTAAAGAGGATACGGTCACCAGACCAGGTCTTTGTTGAAGAGGACCATGTCCGCAGTGTTGCCCAGGTTATGACCCTAGAGGGGGGTGAATAGGGTCTATGGCAGATTAAAAAATATTTACTCTAAATTCCCTAAGCGGAATTTCAACTTTAAGGCAAGTTAAAGGGAAATAGATAATCTAATAATTTTTCTTAAACAATAGTATAAACAATAATGGAAATCAGTCAAGTAGAGAGAGTTAGAGAGATGCAAACACTTGACACCAAATATTATTCACGAGATTCGGCAACCCGCCTACATCCCCCCCTTGAGCTATTCCCGCTCTATGGATTTCCCACGATTTTATTCCCAAACTGTGTCCTCTTCTTCCGGGTGAAGAGTAAACCGTTACACTCCCTTGCAGGCTAGGAGACCACCTTTACTATCCTTTTACGGGCTGAAGATGAACTGTTACACAATCCTTTTATGACTTAGGATCAAACCTTCACAATCCTTTAAGGCTAAGGACGAACCTTTACAATGTAGAGATTTTGGATCTTGAATCCGAAATACAAACTCCTTTAAGAGTTAGATAAGAATGGAATAACAAACTCTAAGAAATCTCACAAAAGATGGATTGGATATCAGCTCAAAAACAGAGTATTGGGGATTTCAGATTTTTCATGATAGATTTGAGTTTTTGATCTTGGTGAATGATTGGGAAATGATAGATTGATCACGCTTCTTGTTTTAGTTCATAAACCATCTCAATTTATAGTCCATTCAAGAATATAGCCGTTGGAGAAGCATTAAATGCAAAAGGAGTCATTAAAAAAATAGCCATTACAATCAAAAATAACGTTCTGGGCATTTTTTTCCTCGATCCAGTCGATCACAAAGCTTGTCTGATTGACTTAATGCTCCTCCTGATCGACTAGATGCTCTACCAGATCGGTTAGATAGAACTCCGTTTTTTCCTCTTGGTATTTCGACCATAAATTTTGATTCCCTTATCGGAATTGGGTGAATCAACTTCCATTAGACGCAAAATTCAAATAGCAACAATTTTGTGTCTAATAGTCAAGTCCCAATTCTACGTTATTTTTAGTCTAAGTGGGTCCCAATGACGACTGGTCTATTTTCGCAACTGGGTAGTTCAAAGTTTTTGTCGCCTTCTATATTTTGATCATAAATTATGATTAGCTCCACGAAATTAGGTGATTCAATAGCGTATTACACTTAAAATTCAAAGGGGAACAATTGTCACTAATGATCAAATCCTATTTCTACATTTTTCATGGCCAAAAAGGCTCTCGGAGTCGACTGGTCTATCTAGTTGACTAGATGGTGATCTGATTTTTACTCCTGTATTTTGACCATAACTTTTGTTTTTCTTGATCAAATTAAGTGATTCAACTTCCTATTTCACTTAAACTTTCAAGTGGAACAATTTTGTCTCTAATAGTCGAATCCTAATTATTCTTATTTCGTGGTCCAAATGGGTCCCCAAAAAATCTGGGTTTGGGAAAAATGGTCAAAACAAAATTTTGAGAAACTTGGTCTATCCAATCGATTAGGAGACCCTTCTAATCGGCTAGATAGTGTATTTTGTGCACAAAAAACATTGAAATTCAATTTTCTTGAACTTGGTTTATCCAGTCGATCACAAGACCCTTCTGATCAGCTGGAAAGTGTATTTTTTGCTTAAAAAACACTGAAATTCAATTTTCTTGATTTTAATGATTGGAATGATGTCCACGGCCACTTGGCTTACTTTTAGAATGATTTTTAAGTGTTCCAAAATCTTTTAGATTGATAGATAAACATGATTAATAACTCATAATGATCATGATCATTAGAATGATCTATTATGGATTCAAAGTGGTTTCCAACACTAACAGAGCATGTAGACAAATTTTTAAAAGATTTGTTCTATCCAATCGATCATAAGGGTCTTTTGATCGACTGGATGGTCTGTCTAATCGGTTGGATTGCCTATCTGATCGACTGGGTAGGTCATTTTTATTTGCAGAATCCATTTTCAAAACCTTTAAGATAGGATATGATTCCAAGGTTTTGTACTTAGGCATTATGAGTATGATGAATATGTTTAAATGTCCTTAATCATATTTTTATATTTGTTTGAGGAACCTATGGTCAATCTAAGGTATTTTGAGCTTTTCATCCAAACCATCTCATGAGGACTTTTACAAAAGTCCTAAACACTCTCAACTTAAACTAAGACAATATGAACCTTGAGAGTCTTCACTTCACTTCTGGATCTGATTTAGCTTTGTGTTGATCCATCTCCTTCATCTTCATCTTTATTTTGATGATTGAGCTTATGTCAACTTAATGTAAGCTTGAATGACTTTGACTTGGACTTGATCTTGCATATGGGCTTTAACATGGTCCAGCTCATGCTTTTTGGATGAACGACACTCTAATGCTCTTCTTAATTTAATTTTCATAGAAACTCAAGAGAGACATTAGTAACACAATATTCATTCCTTCATTGTGTTATCATTGAAATCAATGATGTTGCCTTAGGTCAAAACCTAAAGGCTAATAATCTCCTCCATTTTTTATGATGACATAATAATGGAATGAATTGGAATAAAAATCTCCCTCAATAAATAATATCTATTAAAGATTTGAGGAAAACTCCCCCTAAACATATGCATTCATTTTAGTATATGAATTTTAATTCACTTGCATATGGTTTAGTTATCATTCTTTATATTTGATATCAATTAAAGAGTTAAAGACTTTTTTAGCATTTTGATATCTTTTTGCATAAGGCTTTTAAGCACAAAGATTTTATCTTTTAAAACCAATTAGGGATTTTAGATGTGATTCATTCTATTACATATTTCTCCCCCTATGACAACATCAAAAAGCATGATCAAGTTGAAGCACCAAAGCATTTTCAACAAGACAAATCAGTTCAACACAGCAAAACAGCAAGACAGACAATATTTTTTGTCTATCCAACAAATAATTATATCATATATATTTCAAACAAGTCATAGCATCAAGCATCAAGCATAACATCATCCAAATTTCAAACAATCAAAATCAATCAAGTTTTACACTATCCAGTCGATTACTGGACTCATCTGAGCGACTGAATAGTAGACAAAAAAATTCTGAAAATTTTCAGATTTATTCTAAAACCAACTTTCTACTCATTGAACATTATTCACTCATTTCAAATCATATATCAAATATACTTGATTATCATACATAAGCATTAAGCATTCAAAGCATATATCAAACACATATCAAGCATGATTTAAACATATATTTTTCAATAATCACAATTCATGCAAAATCATTCTTATAAGGAAATTAATGTAATATTGACAATAAACACATTTTCTTAAGGTAAAACTTAACCAAATGTTTAGGTTGCACCCTTTGGCACCCAAACCATCTGGGGTCCAACAACATTACCTTTGGGAATTCTAGTTCCTTTAGGCACCCAAACTTGCCTAATTCTTTTGTTTCCAACAAAAGTATATATATTCTTTGTAGAGTAAGGGGTAAAAAATATTTCATAATCTTTTTGTTTAATATTAGCATTATAGCATAATCCGGCCTTATTAAACACACACTTTTGATTTATTAGCAACATATTTAAGCTCTTTTCTCCTATAGAGAATTTTGATAGTGTGTTAGTCAAGGTTTCAAATTTATCATTTAAAGATTCACATTCTTTGCAAGTACTAGTTGATAGGCATAAAATTCATTTTTTCATTTTCTTTTAATAATTTATCATTCTTATTTAGTAAATATTCATTTTCACTTAGGATAGATAAATTTTCCTTTTTGAGAGTCTCATTTTCTTTTCTTACAAACTTATCTTCATTTTGCACAAATTCAAGTTTATTTTGACAAGAAGAGTTTTCTTTATTAAGCATTTTAATTTTAGATGACATTTTTGTATAATTTTCATAAAGTTCATCAAATGCATCTTAAAGTTCATCAAATGATAAAGAGTTATCTTGGGAAGAGTTTCCCTCATCCTCATGGACCATGAGGCATACATTGGTTTTTTTTTTCTCACTTGAGCTAGCATCCGAACTTCTATCGGAGTCATCCCAAGTTGTGGCTTTCGTTGCTCTTCTCTTATAGGTATATCTTTTCTTGAGTAGGAGGCACTCCGATATGACCGGGCTTTTTGCACTTGTAACAAACCACATCTTTCCCTTCATCACTTGATTTGTTCTTCTTGCATTTGATGATTTTCTTTTCAAATTCTTTTATGAAGGATCTTTTCTTGATGTTCTTCTTGTGCTTCAAGAATTTTTGGAATTTTCTTGTCATCTTCTAAAACTCCTCTTCTTCTTCACTTTCACTTGAGCTCATTTGAGAAGACTTCAAGGCATGACCTCTTGATGGTGTAAGCTCTTCATCACTTTGTTCCCTCATGATAATCTCATGGGTCATTAATGAACCTAGTAACTCATCCATGGATAACTTGGTGAGGTCTTTAGCATCTTCAATGGCCGTCACCTTTGGAGTCCATTCTTTTGAAAGTGATCCGAGGATCTTTCTTACCATTTCTGCATTAGGATACACTTTACCAAGAGATTTAAGTTCATTAGTAATGTTAGTGAATCTTGAAAACATAATAGAAATGGGCTCATTCTCTATCATTTTAAACAATTCATATTCATGGATTAAAATATTAATTTTCTCTTCCTTAACTAGGTTAGTCCATTCAAAGGTAATTTGGAGTTTATCCCAAATTTCCTTAGCGGAGTCACAACCCGAGACTCTATTAAACTCTTGAGGACTCAAGGCACAATATAAATAACTTATTGCCTGGGCATTGGTTTGAATGAGTTTAACATCCTCTTGAGTCAATTCATCCTCATTCTTGGGTATTTTATTACCATTGACAAGCATTGAGGGGATGAAGGGACCATTCATTATTGATTGCCAAACTTTATTATCTAAAGCTTAAATGAAGTACATCATTCTAACTTTCCAATATGCATAGTATTGGCCATCAAATAAAGGAGGTCTTACGGTTGATTGGCCTTCTCCTAGGGAGATTGAATAAAAATTTATAGAATTTGCCATAAAAATATATCTTTAAACTCTAAGATTTTTTAGATCAAATGTAGAGCTTCTAGATCTGATACCAATTGTTGCCCAGGTTATGACCCTAGAGGGGGGTGAATAGGGCCTATGGCAGATTAAAAAATATTTACTCTAAATTCCATAAGCGGAATTTCAACTTTAAGGCAAGTTAAAGGGAAATAGATAATCTAATAATTTTTCTTAAACAATAGTGTAAACAATAATGAAAATCGGTCAAGTAGAGAGAGTTAGAGAGATGCAAAAACTTGACACCGGATATTATTCACGAGGTTCGGAAACCCGCCTACATCCCCATCTTGAGCTATTCCCGCTCCAAGGATTCCCCACGATTTTATTCCCAAACTGTGTCCTCTTCTTCCGGGTGAAGAGTAAACTGTTACACTCCCTTGCAAGCTAGGAGACGACCTTTACTATCTTTTTACTGGCTAAGGATGAACCGTTACACAATCCTTTTATGGCTTAGGATCAAACCTTCACAATCCTTTAAGGCTAAGTATGAACCTTTACAATGTAAAGATTTTGGATCTTGAATAAGAAATACAAACTCCTTTAAGAGTTAGATAAGAATAGAATAACGAACTCTAAGATCTAAGTTTTGGATCTTGGTGAATGATTGGGAATTGATGGATTGATCACGTTTCTTGTTTTAGTTCATAAATCATCTCAATTTATAGTGCAATCAAGAATATAACCGTTGGAGAAGCATTAGATGCGAAAGAAGCTGTTAAAAATATAGCCATTATAGTAAAAAATAACATTTTGGGCATTTTTTTCCTCTATCCAGTCGATCACAAAGCTTGTCTGATCGACTGGATGCTCCTCCTGATCGACTAGATGCTCTACCAGATCGGTTGGACATAACTCCGTTTTTACCTGTCGGTATTTCGACCATAACTTTTAATTCCCTTATCGGAATTTGGTGATTCAACTTCCATTAAACTCAAAATTTAAATAGCAATAATTTTGTATCTAATAGTCAAGTCCCAATTCTGCGTTATTTGTAGTCTAAGTGAGTATCAATGATGACTGGTCTATTTTCGCGACTGGGTAGTTCAAAGTTTTTGTCGCCTTCTGTATTTTGATCATAACTTATGATTGGCTCCACAAAATTAGGTGATTCAATAGCCTATTCCACTTAAAATTTAAAGGGAAACAATTTTATCTCTAATGATCAAATCCTAATTTTGCATTTTTCATGGCCAAAAAGGCTCCCAAAGTTGACTGATCCATCCAGTCGACTGGATGGTAATTCGATTTTTACTCATGTATTTTGACCATAACTTTTGATTTTCCTAATGAAATTAGGTGATTCAACTTCCTATTCCCCTTAATATTACAAGGGGAACAATTTTGTCTCTAATAATCGAATCCTAGTTCTGCTTATTTTATGGTCAAAATGGGTCCCCAAAAAATCTGGGTTTGGGAAAAATGGTCAGAACAGAATTTTGAGAAACTTAGTCTATCCAGTCGATTAGGAGACCCTTCTAATCGGCTGCATAGTGTATTGTTTGCACAAAACACACTGAAATTCAATTTTCTTGAACTTGGTCTATCCAGTCGATCACAAGACCCTTCTGATCGGCTAGATAGTGTATTTTTTGCACAAAAAACACTGAAATTCAATTTTCTTGATTTTAATGATTGGAATGATGTCCAAGGCCACTTGATTTACTTTTAGAATGATTTTTAAGTGTTCCAAAGTCTTTTAGATTAATAGATAAACATGATTAATAACTCATAATGATCATGATCATTAGAATGATCTAATATGGATTCAGAGTGGTTTCCAACACTAATAGAACATACAGACAAATTTTGGAAAAATTTATTCTATCCAGTCGATCACAAGGGTCTTCTGATCGACTGGATGGTCTGCCTAATCGGTTAGATTGCCTATCTGATCGAGTGGATATGCCATTTTTATTTGCAGAATCCATTTTCAAAACCTTTAAGATAGGATATGATTCTAAGGTTTTATACTTAGGCATTATGAGTATGATGAACATGTTTAAAGGTCCTTAATCATAGTTTTATATTGTTTAAGGAACCTATGGTCAATCTAAGGTATTTTGAGTTTTTCATCCAAGTCATCTAATGAGGACTTTTACAAAAGTCCGAAACATTCTCAACTTAAACTAAGACAATATGAACCTTGAGAATCTTCATTTCACTTATGGATCTGATTTAGTTTTGTGTTGATCTGTCTCCTTTATCTTCATCTTTATCTTGATGCTTGTGTCAACTTGATGATGTGAGCTTGAATGACTTTGACTTGGACTTGATCTTGCATATAGGCTTTAACATGGTCTAGCTCATGCTTTTTGGTTGAATGACACTCTAATGCTCTTCTTAATCTAATTTCCATAGAAATTCAAGAGAGACATTAGTAACACAATATTCATTCCTTCATTGTATTATCATCAAAATCAATGATATTGCCTTAGGTCAAAACCTAAAGGTTAACACACAGTAGAAGCAGGACCCACCCCATCAACTCAGGAGTGGAAAGGCAAGCTACCCACTAATAGCAGGTCGTCAGCCCGCGAGTATCCCAGAGGATGTCAGACAGCCTACGGGCACCTTAGAAAAGAAGTGCCTATTCGTAGAAATCTCTATCTGCGGATACCAAGGAGGGTGCACCCAACCAAGTGCACACAAGGCAGAGTTGCAAACAACTCCTCGAACAAGTCTAGAAACAACCTGAGTCCTCGGACAGAAGAGTCCACAGACAAGTCCCTCTTAAAAGAAGGAGGGCCATGTGGACAGATGCAACATCATCCACAGATAGTTTCGTTTCCACGAAAGAGTTAACATGGACTCAGCCCAAGCAGACAAGAACTTGTTATTCAAGTTGAGTCCAAATGCATTCAAAGGTGTTAATCTATCGACCTTCAAATCAATGACGACAACTATTCGTTATCAACATCAACGGTGTACGCCCCGAGATGTCAGCCCATTCTGGGGCCAAACAAATATAAAACCAGAAAAAAAAATCAGAGTACCGGATGACCCTCAGTTTAAAGTGCTAAAAATAAGTTCTTCCCTTTTTGAAATGTCAAGAAAGAAAACTCATGAAGTGATCCTCCAGCTCAGAAACCGGAATACCCCTCGGCTCCGCCAAAAAGGGTATACAACTATCAGTTGAAGCTAGGAATGTCTAGAAATCAAAGGCCAAGAAGGTTGATTGATGTCCCAGTCGCAGCTCGCTCGATTCACAGGGAATTAAGGACCAGAGCATCGCATTCTTATTATGAAAGAGTGTCTGTGAATGTGATCGGCACTAGACTTAACCTAGCTCTGGAAGAATTTACAACTCCAGTATTTTAAGGAACTGGGGCAATGCTTGAGCAAAACACATCAGAAAGGCAAGCTTCTCTGAATTCAGCCACCGTCATTTTAGCCGCTTTGGACGAAACAGAATCTTCTAGAGCTGTTGAAACAGTTGCTCCTGATCAAACAATTCCAATAAAAAAAAATGAGCCGCAGAAATCAGGTCAAAGAGAAAGAAAAAGCCCAAGACCCAATTCAGTCAGTTCCAGAACCTAACATCAGCGAATCCCAAGATGGATCAGAAGAAGAAGCAACCCCAATAACCTCTTTAAGAGAATTGGGAAGAATCCCTCCAATCGAAGATTATGATTCTGACGAATTAGTTGTTCAATCAACCATACCGGAAGTTGTGCCAGAATTGTCTCAACAGTTTTTTAATGCACCAAACCCTTTGTACGGAATGCCCAGTGCAAAGGAAGAGTTTCCAAATTTGTTCCTACCACAAGGATCAACATCAGAGCGATAGGTAGCGGTCATGATGGCAAATTTAGACAGGAATTGAACCCAAAAATCGTCCTTCGACATCGGAACCTTCAGCATCAGGTGATTAAAAAGCCACCTTACAAGCCCAACTTTGGTACAAAGATGATCAAATTATCGTCATCATGTCTCAAATGCAAGAGTTGGATACTCAATATATCAAATTTCTTTTTGAACCCTAGTTTAAAATTTACTAACTCCTAAGGTTAAAATTATTTAAATATTTTTTTCTAAAAACCAAGGATAAGTAGGTGAACCCTAAGATTGGGTGAATCAATAGGGACATGTCACATGAGCATAAGGGGACTCAATTGGGGGGCCCACTATTTATGTGACAAAAATATTGGGGGGCCATTATAGCATATAGGACAAAAAAATTGGGGGGGGGGGGGGCCAAGTATAGTAAAAATATTTTTTTTTTAATTGAGGGGCTCAGTAGTCATAGTAGTGCAGTAGGGATTTAAAAAAAAACCCCCCCCCCCCCCCCCCCGGCTCTGCCCCTGCTAATGACTAACAATATAACTTAATAAAAACAAGGTCTAGACTCAAGAATAGGTTTGAGGATTTAGGAAACTAAGAAATTTTCTAAGGGAAATAAAAAGATTATGATTCACCTTAAATTTCCTAGAGAAAAACAAAATTCCATAAAATGGACTTTAAGATAACAAGGAACCTAATGACTAGTAGGAAAATCCTAATGACTAAGAGATGACCAACGATATATAAAAAAATTCTAAGTACTCAGTTAGATTTTTTTTAAAGAGTGACAATAATCTAAAATGAAAATTATGAGAACTCTAATCTAGAAAGAGAGCTAGAAATCACTAATGAGAGCATGAAAAAGTATTTTCTTCTCTTTTAATTAGCAAAGTGTAAGAATGCAAGTTTTGAAAAACCTATGTATTTTAATATAAAGGAAATACCCTTCTTCTCCTATTTTTCACAAAGAGCCAATTTGGTATAACACATCAAAGGGGGTCCTTAATGAAATTTAGGGGGAAAAAAGGTAATCTAAAGCTAAAAAAATGCTCAAAACCAAAGAGCTAAAAAAAGGTTCTAGGACTAGAGAAGCCCCTTCTAGTCCCCATTTTTCACAAGGATCCCCAATTTGGTGGAACGCATCATAGGGGGTCCTTAGTGAATTTTAGAGAATGACTTGGTGGTTTTACACAATTTAGGCTCAAATCAAAGAAACTAAAAAAAAAAGGATTCAAAGGCTTTAAATGGGTAGAGGGGTGGGGTATTTATAGGATGAGAATGAGAGGAGAAACTCTCTCAATTCCAATGTAGAACTAAACCACTATTACAAATCTCCCGAGAAATACCCAATTTCTCCCGAGAAATACATCTAAAGTTTAAAACTCCATTTTTATTGCGATATTGTAAAATTTTCGCGAGTAATATAATTTTCTCTTTTTATCCCGTATTTATCACGAGATTTATCCAAGAATTAACTGAGATTTTAAAAATATCATGAGAAATACACAATATTGTTGGTTTTCTAAATTTATAACTTGTATATATTTTTTAAACATTCCCGAGATTTAGGCGAGAAATACTCGGAAAAAAAATCATATTTGAAAATCTCCCGAGAAAAACTCCGACCGATAAAAACCCGAGAACGAGATTTGTAACACTGGACTAAACCAAAAAAGGGGATGTGATTGTCTTTATTAGAATTGTTAAGGACAAATTCCCTAAGATTTTGCAGATGGTGAGGGTATTTTGATCCAAAGAGGACTTGCATACAATAAGAATTGCTGGACCAGAAATTGGGTACTGGACTTGTCGTTTTTGGCATAAACGACCTCATGAATAGTGCAACAAATTCAGATTTCATGCACGTGGTTAGTATAACATTGCGTAACAACCTTCTGGGGGCTTGGACTTTGGTTGTTTATGCCATAAACGACCCTAGAAATATGGTGGACAATGATGTGGTCGTTTATAGGGAAAACAACCAAACCAAATTGGCTTGATAAGGGTAAGTCGTTTATATGGAAAATGACTAAGCTATTATGGTTTGATAACGGTGGATCGTTTATATGAAAAATGTCCAGACATGATGTATAAAAAAAGAACAATTTTGTGAGGAAATTAAGCATTGGTAGAGTCCCTCACTAGAATGAGTTTGATGGGTTAAGGTTGGGAATGTGTTTCTAATGATGGGAGGAATCCTATAAGCCTTGGAGAATTGAAAAATTAGAGTGAAAAGAAAAGAAACCTCGGGCAAAACAGGATATCTACATCTTGTAAGCCCTACAGGGGTGCAAAAATGCCTGCTTACACTTGAGGACTGAAATGTCAATTGATGGAATGTTTTCTTTATACCTCCTTATTCTTTCTTCTCTTTTACTTATTTTCATCTCTTATTTTAGGCATACAGCTCGGGGTGTCAACAGGTCAAATTCAGGCCACAAATACCTCTTGTAAACAGATCAGGCCCGTGCCTATTCAAAAATCACAAAAATGCAAGTCCAAACCCACCCCAGCCAAGCCCATTGACACCCATACTTACAGCTACATAAACTGTCATCCAATACTTTTGCCTTGCCCTTTCCTTTCATCTCTTAATATAAAAATTCCCAAATTGCCTAGCCCCAATACTTTTTTCAATTTTTCCTTGAAAATGTAGTTTTCTCTTTAGTTAACCCTCTGGTCAAGTCCCTAAAGTTCAAAAAATCCTTGCCAACTCACTTCTGTCCTACATCAAATTGTGTTGACCTATCAGGACTCCCGATGATGTCATGTTTGAGTGTTATAAAAAGCCTGAATATCAATGGGAACTGAAACTACATCAGAGAATTCCAAGAAGACCGAGAGGTACTACCTAATAATCAAAGATCAAACCAGTCATGCATAAGTCACTGGGACATAGAATACATTCCAAAAAGAAGTTTATAAAGAAAAGAAGAAAAAGAGGATTTCGCAAACCTCTCCAATACGACCCATAGCCTGTGAACCAGAAGCTATAATGCTGATGGCTCCCATATCATGCAAAATGTCTTCTGCAGCAATTGTTTCTGCCTGTATACGAGATTCAGCAAATGACACATCTTCTGGGATGTCCTTATCAAGGTGATGACAAACCATCTGTATGAATTTAGATCAGTTTGAGAAGCAGATATGCTTAAACAATATTAAACCAATACTTTTCTTTTTTCCATACCAGCAGCAGCATGTCAAGGAGTTCATCTACAGTGTTGGAAGTAAAAGGTCGTGTTGCGTTTGTTGATGAGAGCAAGACATTTCTTAAACCACAAACTTTAATGATATCTGGAGCATGACCACCTCCTGCACCTTCACTGTTCAATAAAAAACCCAGGACGTGTACTTCAAAGAGTTGTATAGACTGAAAAAGAAGCCAAATGCTAAAAGACGATAAGGAACATCATTTGAATCTTTGGCTTCAGGCCAAACATATTTATAATCAACAAGAAAAATCTAAATTTAACACTGTTAATTGAATTCCTATTTAAAAGATTGATACCAGTGCTCCTCAAAACCTGTCTGAGACTGTAACCTTTATTTTTCTTGAGAATCTTGATTGTAATTGGAAAAGAAAAAAGAAAACGTACCCAGAGGCTTCTTACTTGAGGATAACCATTCAATGTGCCTCAGACAAGATAAAGTAAAAGAGTTCACAAGAGCATTATTTCGACAACAAATAAGAAGACAAAAATAAACTATAGCATGATAATATTCTTTAGTGCTGAGAGAGTTGGAGAAGATCAACCCAGCACTACTCGCAAATCCGCCCCATCGTGCTAAATGGATGCCCATTCTAAGACCAGTAACCAAATACGTATTGTAATGGATAAAATTCGTAAAAATGATTAAGTGTTGGAGAACGAGCTAGTTTTCGTTGTTATATCAACAGATGAGAAACACATACCCAAATTGAGAACGAATCCGTGCTCCTCTGGACAACGGACCCGTTGTCTACATGACAACGTATTCGTTATCCGGAAGACGAGCGTAGCCGTCCTCTTTGGACAACTATTGTTATGTCCATGTTCTCATACGCAACGAGCCCGAGCTCTAGTCAACAACGAGACCGACTCGCAGGACGAATAATCAGGAGGCGATCATTCTACTCTGTTGTTAGGTGAAAAGTATTGTCTTAGCATTTAATGCATTGAATGCTAGTCATTTCAGCTGAGTTTCGACCCCAGACCGACCTTACGAATTGTAGGCTCACACGTGTGACACGTAAGACTCAAGATCTATCTGACATATTTGGTAATGAGCGTAAAGCAAGTGGCATGGCCATCCATGGCCATCTATAGGCATACAGAGCTAAACCTATAAATACCCCTAGAGACCTAGTGCATAAAGAGCACGAAATTTCACATTTCTCACTCTAATTGTTTTAGCTTTCTTACTATTCATCATCTTCTTCAAATACTGACTTTGGCATCGGATTGTATTACAGGGTGCACACCCTTCTCTCCTTTTCCTCATCAGCAGTTAGAGCTTTGCTATCTTCCTCCTACCAGTAAACTAATCTTTGGAGCAGCAGGTGACGCGTGGACTCTCTGGAACTTTACCGCACAAAATTGGCGCCGTCTGTGGGAATCTCTATAAACGAACCCCCCTTTGCTCCTTTCTCATTCACCTTCTTCGCCATGGTGGATCAAACCCCTCGAACCACTCATTCTGCTGGGCATCTTGAGCAAGAGACTTCTCAAGCGAACCAGATCTTGTTGCTATTGCAGTATCAGCAATTCCTTCTAACCCAGTTAGTCAGCCTGCAACAGTCATTTCAAGAAAGGCTAGAAGCATGTGAGCATGGCATGCACGAATCAGGTATCGCGCTGCCCCAGAATGGACCCCAAGGTAAGTCATGTCAAAGGCGCCCAGGGAAGCGTAGCAGCTCGGCTAGCATCACCTCTGGTGCAAGAGACACATGATAGCCAATTTGTGCTTGTTCCTCCTGCTGTTGAAGCTATCCGGCCCCATTCTCCGCCTGTCCAATCATCTCAAACTGGACAACGAGATCAAGTTCGTGCTGACGTCCATAAGAGCGAGGGCAATCAGACAACGGAGCGACATCCTTTCTCCAAACAGACTGATCATGTTACGTTCACAATCAGCTCGTCAACAATCATGAGATCAATAGAGAGTGATTCTGCCTTCGAATGGCCTGCACATGCAAGTCGTGATGTCACAACGGGAACACGGGCACGAGAGTACTGCCACTATCATAAGTGTCATGGCCATGTGACTAATCGTAGTCAAATCTTGAGGAGATATCTGGAGAGGTTAGTGCGAGAAGGTTTTTTGGGACAGTACGTGGTGGCTCCCAATATTAGCAGTGCATGAACGGTAACGACTATCGGTATATGAGCATATAAGTTGTCCAGTGCATGATCAGTGAAAAATAAAGTGAATTATCAAAGTGAACTGTCAAACGCATGATCAAGAGAGGAGACCACGAGTCGCAAGATGCCATACATGTCTGAATGCGGTGACCATGAGTCACATGGTTCAATACATGTCTAAGAGAGGTGATCACAAGTCGCAAGGTGCCATACATGTTTGAACGCGGTGACCACGAGTCACATGGTTCAATACATGTCTAAGAGAGGTGACCACGAGTCACAAGGTGGCATACATGTTTGAACGCGATGACCACTAGTCACATGGTTCAATACATGTCTAAGAAAGGTGACCACGAGTCGCAATGTGCCATAAATTTCTGAACGCGGTGACCACGAGTCACATGGTTCAATACATGTCTAAGAGAGGTGACCACAAGTCGCAAGGTGTCATACATGTCTGAACGCGGTGACCACGAGTCACATGGTTCAATACATGCCTAAGAGAGGTGACCACGAATCGCAAGATGCCATACATGTCTGAACGCGGTGACCACGAGTCACATGGTTCAATACATATCTAAGAGAGGTGACCACGAGTCGCAAGGTGCCATATATGTCTGAACGCGGTGACCACGAGTCACAAGGTTCAATACATGTCTAAGAGAGGTGACCACGAGTCACAATGGTCAATACATGATCAAGTGCATGATCCAATGATTCCATACTCTGCGAGCGTAGTGCCTTTACACCTTTTATCAACTGTCAAGTGCATAATCAAAGGATTTCTCTACTGCTTTATCAAAGAACTGCCAAATGCTTTTCAAGTGAATTGTCAAGTGCTATATCATTGAACTGTCTCGTACAGTCTCACAAGGAATTATCAGTAAAATATCAAGTGCAGTGCCAAGTGAATTATCGAGAACATGATCAAAAGAGATGACCAATGGTATGTCCAGTAAAACTCTTGAATATAGTGGCAATTATGGGAAATCGGTGGATTATCTAAATACAATGTCCTCTGAGCATGGTGTCCCACCACTAGTCACCATACGTTCTCCATATGAAAAATCATTTATCAGATTACATTCATGATGTGTTACACTGCAGTGTTTCTTATTATCTTTACGTGTGCTTGCCACGCATTCGAGCTCTATGACTTAGTATGTTTGCATCCTATTATGTGTTTTATCAAATGTTCGCGTGTTCCTTGCACTCTTGCATACTCTATGCCTTGTGAATATTGTAACCACGTCATGAGGAAGATAAGAGAGACAACGTACAAAAAAAATTTTCATTAAAGATATCCCAGAGCGGGAGCGTTTTACAATGGAGAAAAAGAAAGAGGACTAACAAGAAAAGGAGAAGAGTACAACGAAAGTAAAAGCTAGACGGTTGGCTCAACGTTAAGTTCTGTGGCAGGATCCGGCTGGACAATGGCTGCATCATCATCAACGGAGATGAATGGATCAGCGGGAAGATCAGGGAGAACAGGAGTTGGTTCATTGGGAAGAGGAGGATGTTTCAACCCTTGCACTTCAAGCTCTTCATCAAGTTGGACAACTTCTGGGCCAACAGCCTCAGAACGAGTGGTCTCATCCTTCAACTGTTGTGAAGATTCCATCAGCCGTCCAGACTCTCTGAGCTCCCTCAGCAGCTCTGCTTCCGTTTCAACTCGGTCTTCAGCTAGTAGCCGATCCATCTCCTTCTAAAAATGGTTGCGGAGAGTTTCTGTCAAAGTTGCTACGGCGGCCTTTGACTCCTCCAATTGCTTTGTCATGGCGTCCTTTGTTGCTTCTGCCTTCTCAAGTTGCCTGGTCAGAGTTTGGGAAAACTCTTCCAGCTCACTGATTCAGAAGACGGTAGCATTGGCCTCCTCCCTTGCTTTCTTCTTGTCCTCCACTGCCAGTCGAGTGGCTTTCTCGGCTAAGTCTAGTTGTTTTTGGATTGAGAGGGCCCTGCCTTCGGCCGCCCTCATAGCGGATTCAGTCTTCGCCACCTCGAGGTTCAGCTCATACTTCTCCGTTGCGGATCTCTTCTCTAGGGTGGCGACCCTCTCCTTCAGGCTACTCGCTGTCTCCCTGAGGATGTTGTGGTTCTTATACATCCCCGTGAACATGTTGTTCAGCTGGTGACAGAGAAAACAAAATCAGTACGAGTAAATTACGATCATGAAAAGATGGGTCCAAGACAAGCGAATGGAGGTTGTCTATTTCTTCTTCTTCGTCGTCTTCGGCAGCAACGGGATGAGAAGAGGATGGTCCGGTTTGTCCTTGATCAGTGGGAGGGGTCGCCCTCGGTACGCTGTCAATGTCGAGCTCTACCTTTAGGACTTTCCTCGATTTCCAGGAGGGTCGCCCTCGGTACGCTGTCAATGTCGAGCTCTACCTCTAGGACTTTCCTCGATTTCCAGGTGATGTAATCACTCCCCTTTTCTTTGCGGATGTTTAGTAGTAGGCGTTCCTCTTCTGCAGTAAGATCTTTGAAATGGGGTTTCGAAATGTCTGCACAAAAAGATAGAAGTCAGTAACAACGGAAATGGGCAAAGAAAAGTGAATAAAGGAAGTAAACAGTGGAATTAGACAACGGAAAGAGGAGAGAGAACGGAGAGCGGATCAAAAGACTACAAACCTTTTGAGAACGTGTTGGGACAGGACAAGCAATCTCCGCTTTCCAGGCACCAGAGACAACAAAGGGCATCTCTTTCCAATTCCGTTCTAAATCAGGAAGGTGTGTGATGAGATTAGTGTAAGCACTCAATTTTTACAACCCTAACCAACCATGGTTAAGTCTCTTAACCATGGTTAATCCCCAGTCAAACCCTAACTCTAGGTAAACCCTAGTTGAGCCTAACCCTAGGTAAACCCTAGTTAGACCCTAGCCCAAAACCTAGGAAAATTAAACCCTAAAACCAAGCACTAGGCCTTTAAGGTTTAAACCCTAGGTCCTTAAAAGCCCTAGAAACCCAAAATCACGGGCCCAGGCCCATCAAAATTCAAAAATCAAACCAGTACCGCGTGCCTGCCTTGGGTCAGGCCTGTTGGATAAAAACTTTTAGGTGTCGGTAATGGGATTACCGACACTCAGAATTTCTGAAGGCTTGATGGTGTCGGTAATCCCATTACCGACACCACTGGATATCGTTTTCTGCTGCACGCCACCCCCCCTGCGGGTTCAGGCACGCCTGCTACCACCATCATACCCTCCTCAGGCCCATCTCCGGCCACTGTAGCTCGACCCACCCCTGTACAATTGCCAAGGGTGTCCCCTTGGACCTCCCCTATAAAAACAGAGCTCCATCACCTGCAAAACCACTCCAAAATCTCCTCAGTAGGACCCCTACCCATATCCGAAGACTAGGCCCACTCTAGGTTCTACCAAAAGCCTCCAACAGCCGTGAGTAGCCTCCTCGACTCACCCTTGTCCATGTGCAGCACCTCCACGAACCACCACCAACCACCACAGTTCTCCCCTCGGCCAAGCGTATATCAGCAGGGTAGGGCTTCCCCCTACCCCTCTTTTTATCTTGTTTTGGCACATATGTGAGCCCCTGGTCCATTCCAGGGGACTTTCTTCATGGTTTTGCAGGTACACCCCAAATGGGGAGGCCTCTCCCACCTCCATAGGTGAGGGGAACCTCCCCCAAGGGTACAGTAGCTCTCCGACAGCTCCAAGTGTCTGATTGCTTCCGCCAGAAACTTGAAGAACCACCAAAAGCCCTCCTCCTCTAGCAGAATACCAACCGAGAATCCTCGACCTCTCTCGGTACAGTAGAACACTACTCCAGCCGAACCGTTAACTCGAACAAATTCATAAGACTTCGATTCAATAACAAAGATCTTATGAGAACTGTTGTTATGTAATATGCTCCTGTTCAAACAAAGATCCAAATCCAAAAATAAAGTCTAATGATCTGCTAGAATTGAAACTGTCCAAAAAAAACATAGGAAAAATAAAACAATCTTTCAATAACCATCAGAAGAAAGCATGCCATGCGTTTAATACTATAGCAAGATTAAATGGGTATTGTTCCTTGTGTCCTTACTACCATAGCAAGATTAAATGGGTATTGTTCCTTGTGTCCAACAAACTATGCTCTGTATAAAAACGAACTCTCATTTTTTCAACAAACCCTGTATTGCAGCTGGGCACAGCCTTGTTGAAAATAATGAATCTGGAGACAGGATGCACGAAGCAATGATTAGAGCCTCTACGAATCTGAAAGTAGGCTTGTCCTTAGATTGTGAGAAACTCCATAGCTTATCCTTCAAACTAAGGACTCCAGTCTTTCTGACATACATGTTGTTCATCCTTAACAGGGATAAGGCCTCAGGTTTTGGCTATAATTAGGCCGCCTTGTGCTAACTCCTCGACCAATTGCAGATGGACATTATTGCAACTTATGTATAAGTAATCTTCTACTTCTATTACCAGTGGCTTTTGATTCCTCATTGATTGCTCTCAACACTAAATTGAGGATTCCTAGTCTTATTCAGGAGTTTGGGCTCATTAACCTCCTTGAGGGGGATGTCTAGCAAAATAGGAGCTATGGGTCACTAGGTTGCACCCCGTCAAAAAAGTCTTATTTGTATTATCAGATTCGCTAAATTGACCTGAAAAAGACTACAATGATACAATCATATTGAATTATTTATTTCGATAGAATATGATCTGGTCTGAATTTGTAATATACAGATGTGTATCTCTACAACCTATTTCTCTTTTCTCAGAAACTGTGGTGAGGCTGGTTATTGTGGACCATGGATTAAAAACTCATCGAAACTGATACATATCGGTTTCGGTTGCACCCGAGACCCAAAACTGCACATTTACCCTCTTTTTCCGAAAAAAAATAAGACTCGGTCGAAACCGTTACGTATCAGCTGAGTCCTACGATACGTAACAGTTTCGGTCGTACGACTCACCCAATGCTTTCATTCCGTAAAGACCTACACACACCACAAAAACCTCTCTTTGTTTCATCTCTTCTTCTCTACACATTCTAATCCCTTTTACTTAAAATCCTTTTGATTTCTGTTGATTAACTTGATTTGGGATTTCAATCATTGATTTGAAAAAATCTAGGGCACATTCTTCATTTCAGTTAAAGCAATAAATTTTACTAAAGGAAAAAAGAGAAGTACAAAAAGGATACGAAATTACAGAAGCAAGAGCTCACACCATAATACATAGCATACTTTGAACCATAGTTGCAGGGAAGCTATGTATAGGGTGGGAAGCTCGCTTCCCAGAAAGCTCGTTTCCCAAACTCGCTTCCTTGGACGAACTCGCTTCCTAGGAAGCTCGCTTCCATAACGTCTCATCTAGTAGTCAAAGGGAGTTGTATGTGTTAAGTGATGTGGTAGACCACAATCTATAGCCTAGGGTGTTGACTCTAAGCAAGTATTGTCAATTTGAAACCTAATGCACCTACTTTTCTACAAAAATCTCATGTAAGATAAAATCAAAGGTATAGTTATCCATAAATAACAAAATGAGAATGAGGAGCCTATATCACATTTCTCGCTTCCCGTTTCTTAAGGTTTTTTTGAGTCTCGCTTCCCGCTTCTCGCTTTCGCTTTGCTTCTCGTTTCGCTTCTCGCTCTGGTAACTATGCTTTGAACCCCTAGATTTTGCCAAATTGTTCACCACCCTCAGCAAGCAAGGTGTGTTCAAGGGGAGAGGTGAGTCCTTGACTTCTTTGACAACGTGGGAAAGTCTCCAAAACTAGAATCAGCCTTCAACTACCACTTTAACTAAGTTAAGAACTTTAGACATCTAAGGTCATAAAGAAGCGCTAAGGTTTCTGCTCTGTTTCTAGGGCTGTCAACGGATCGGATTCGGACCGGATCTGCCTAGATCCGAATCCGATCCGATTAAGAATCCGACTAATCCGAATCCGATCCGAGATCCGTCGGATCATGAAGTAACCGATCCGATTATATATCGTCCGATCCGAATCCGATCCGAGTAAGGTAATTTTTTTTTTTTAAAAATCTATTTTAATAATAAAAAATCTAATAATACCTTAATTAATACTAATTAATGTTAATTTTTTTAAAAATTAATATTTTATACATAGAAAATCTAAATAATATATTTAAAATAATTAAAAATTATTATTATTATCGGATCGGATTTTAATCGGATCGGATCACCCTATATCCAGATCCAATCCGATTATAATCGGATTCCACCGATCCGATCTGAATCCGATCCGACGGATCACATATAGGGTCCAAAGTCCGGCTAATCGGATCGGATTCGGATCGGATCCGGATCATGATCCAGTCCATTGACAGCCCTATCTGTTTCAGACTCGGTCACCTGAACCAATTTGGCCCCAAGAATATTAATGGCTCTCCCTCTGATCATGACTACAACCCTCAATGCCCAATGCTCCACATCACTATATTAGCGAGAGAGAGAAGAGAAAGTGCTACCATTTTCCAATCTCTCAAAACGGGGAAAGAACTAATGCATGCGAAGTCTTTAGAAGCTAAAGCCCGATGAGAAATCATAATTTTGACCATGTTGATGATATTGCAAGGCTAGAAACTTTTCCTTCAAACATCCTCATATTCCCGACTTTCTATATAAACCAAATAATAGAATGCTAAGCCAACTTAAGATCTGACCCCACTTTCAAAGGACCTGCATCCTGCATGAAATCAAGTCTAAAATATTGAGGAGAAGGGCCCAAATCATACCCATAACGTTGAGAAATATTTCCACATCTTTCTAGCCACTCCGCAATGAATAAAAAGGTGAGCATTCAATTAATGATCTGATTCACACTTCATGTGCTCGGCAAAAGAGATTTATTCTTTCTTATTATTTAGACATTAAAAGTATTAATCTTATGGAAGGCTGCCGTCCAACACAAGATTTGATCTTAAAAGAAACAATCAGGAGAAAATCTTCTTTAAACAGGAATATCATTGGGGTACACATACCCCAATAATACCTTGAAGAAGGAATTGCAAGAAAATGAGCCATTTGACTCAAGGATCCAAACTCTTAGAGTCAACAACATAATTAGAAATGTAGACATCATTCTGTTTCTCAAGAAGAGAGGACACAATTTCTGATTATACTTCTCTAAGATCACTATGGAGGTACAATTCTAAGAAAGATCAGATGGTAATGTGGAGAGCACCTCACAAAGGCAAGCATCCTTGGAAAGAGCTAGATAAAAGAACGGAAACCCTTCGCAAGAGGAACAGTCCCCAATCAATGATAATTCCAAATTTTCACCCTCTTTCCATTGCCGCATCATAGCGATGGAAAGGAATATAAGAACAAAGGTGGGGGATTGTATCACGGGTGTTGAAATTTCATCCCGTGTAATCAAGCCATATCTATGTTGATGAACAGAAAATCATAGACTATTAATATCCAAGAAAATTTTCTGCAACCATTTACCCAAGAACGTCAAATTCCTCTCACCGCTCCTCTCAATAGAAAGTTATCATACAGAGCATTACCCTGGGAAAAGATTGGTGTAAAAGACCAAAATAGTGCGAGCTTTTACAAAAACAAAAACTGTCGAACACTACAAATTGGACTGTTACCAATCCTACAATTTTCAGATTTGACAGGTGACATATGGACTGAACGGTTAGTGACTTAGTGCACATTAAAAGATATATTTTGTGTATGGTAATATGAAGAGGAAAACAAAAATAATATTTCATCACTAAAATTTTTTCATCAGTAATTAACAGGGTTCAAACTAAATAAACCTTCACCAGTAACCAGACACTTCTCAGTTAGAGTATTTCCAATCATATAAATATTATTTTTTTTTATAGGTGGGATGGAATTGAATTAGTATGAAGAAGAATTGTACAGATTCTGCTAGCTATAAAAAACAGCCAGCCCAATAAATAAAAGAAATTGCAGCTATGTCAATCTCTACATCAGCCTATCATATAGAAATCTCACCACTTGATATCGCTTCATTTACCAGTTGAGGGCATATAAAATGGACATGAGAGTCTATGGCCCCTGCAGTTATGATCATTCCTTCTCCAGCAATAGCCTCAGTGTTGACCTGAATTAATGAATAAAAAAAATATAAATATGTGCCATAAACATGATAGGTAATCATACCTACACTATTGTTATTTCATTGTGAGATGGAACTTACCCCAACAATCATGTTAAATGATACACCATCCATGACATCTGGGTTGCCTGATTTCCCAATGCAAATAATTAATCCTCCTTTGATACCAATATCAGCCTTATAAATTCTTTTATAATCAATTATAACAGCATTTGTAATAACAGTATCCAGGCAATCAGACGGTGGATAGCCAGAAGCCTGTCCCATCCCATCCCTCAAAACTTTCCCCCCTCCAAACACGCATTCATCACCATAAACAGCAAAATCTCTTTCAATTTCTGCATACAAGTCGGTATCACCAAGTCAAATTTTGTCACCAGTGGTAGGCCCATACATGTTAGCATAGGCCTTACGGGAAACAACTGTGTTGAAAGCATTATCTTTTCCAGTGACACCTTCCCTGCAGAATCAAATTTCTGATATCAGACATTGTCATAGTTTACTTTTCCATTTTTGAGTGAGATTATGCATGCATAATGAAATATCCTAATTAGTTTATGATTGGAAACAGGAAGCAAAAAATAAGTGACACAAAAACTCTCAGACACCACCCAAAGTTCAAACCTGGCATTTGGCTCCTCTGAATTATGGAATGTTTTAGCAATCACCGCTGCCATCACCTTTTCAATCTGGGAAATATCAACAGGACCATAAGCAATGTCATTCCCACCTCTGATCACTTGCCGACCTCTCATGCTTACAAGTGTGACAGATTCGTATCTCCTGGCTGGCAAATTAGAACCATTATTAGTAAATCATACAATACATACTGGAGAAAAGATAAAGAACAGTTCCAATCAGAGGAAGGAAAAGATAAAGATAAAGAACAGAAAATATGTAAGCTCATCCATATGACAAGGAAGCACTACTTCTCCAGCACAAATTATATCTGTTATAAAATTAATTGCATGATTTAGTGGTCAAACAAGGGCCAAATTACTGAAGGGAATTCCAATTAAGTAGTATACTGTGTCAGCATAGAAAAAACAACAGATATGTAAAGAGGATAAGCATTTCTTACAAATAATTATCCATATATTAATTTTGGAAATGAAGAGTAAATGCTATTAAGGACATTTATATACTGATGGATCACATTAACCGCATTAAGAAACAGACAATGGAAACAACATACAGATATACTGTAATTCGATTATCCATGAAGATCAAATGTTACATAGCCCCACCTCAAATCGAGTAGCTGTGCCTGCCGGTATATTCAGCCGCATACCATAAGCTCTCCTTCGATCAAAAACCAAGTAAGGATTCACCTCAATAAAGTGATAGTGGCTGCCAATCTGAATTCAAGAATGTGGTTGAATGATTCAAATTCACTGATAAATTTATTAATAAATATTCTTTTAAGGAAAAAGAGGATAAAGGTGCTGTTAGTTCAATAAATTGAGAAAGAAACATCAGACAATTTCTCTTTCCAAACACTCTAAAATATTGACGAGGTACAATTCATGTCAATTGAGTTAACTTGCTAGTAGGACACATCTGAGATGAAGAGGTTCGAACAGAAGAGTTGGGAGGTGCAACAAGATCGTAAGGTGCTGAGGAAAGGGGACAAGTAATGCAGGAACTAAAGCAATCCTGCTACCTTATCATTAATTTTTGTGATTTTCTTGTGCAAGAATTTGTTATTTCTTCAGTTACCTCCTTCTCTTAGGTTGTTAAGATAATTTGGCACATTCACCTTTAGTTTATGTATGCGGTTCAGATTGTAACATAAGGTAATGATTTTATGGCTAGGATTAAAAGTAGAGCTTTCATTCTTAAGCTCCCTATAAATAAAATTATAACAGCAGAGCAACCATGTTTTGGCAATTTGGGATAGGAACCCAACAGTTTTTTGGAGTGAGAGGTGCCACCAGCCACCCCATTTTGGAAAAAATTCTCCCATGCATTCTCCCAATGATTTCACTAGATTTCGGTGATTTGGGGTATTTGCAAGCAAATCCAAAGAAAAAATGTTGAAAAACTAAATATGAACAAAAATCCTCATGTTTCCCAAATTTAGGTCGATATCCCAATGTCAACTAACATTTGTTAATTTATGTATTGTAAAACATCAATTTCTCTCCAATATGTGATATGTTGCAATACATGGATACCAGTTACGGATATATCCATAGTACGCGACCATCCGGTATGTCAGTCGATATACACAAATGTCGCTGATATTTAAACATTGTCCATACAGTATTCTGAATTTTTGGAAAATAATTTTTTTTTGTAATTTAAAATCAATAATGTATTCTTTTTCTTATATAACAGAAATATAAAATTGAAAAACACTATCCTAAAGCTCAAGTTTTTAATATTGAGTAATAGTTATACAGCATACTCGCATTTTTATGACATATTGTGTTTTTATATCTCATAAGAATGGTTGTAAATTGTAATTGTAGTTGCAAGACTTTATTTAGTTTGTTTCTAGCTCATCTTTTCATTAAAAGATTTTTTATGGACCGTCAAGCACATCCGGCAAGGAAAAGGGAGATCTTGTTGTTATATAGCTCAGGTCGGAGCAACGAAGTATCCAACTGTATCCATGCATATCTTGATTTTTTTCCAACACATCCTCAATACTTATCTCAAAATTTAACTTATCAATACACCCACCGATACTGATATTTCGAGCCATGATTAAAAAAAAGATTCTGATTACTCAAAGGACTTCAAAATTTAAAGCAAAACTAGATTAAGCCAATGTCAAAAGGATAAGTGAATTTAACATTGCTTCTAAATGGTCAAATCCTCATGAATCAATTGAGAATCATGCAAAGCAATTCTTTTAACACGATATCATAGAGTTTAATATTCTGAACTATAAAGAGAGAACAAGTGCAAGTTTCATCTTGAGAATCCAGAACTTGCCTATAGATCAAAGAAACTTAAGGGGCCATTAGGCATCACTCCTAAGGAACGTTTTGCCACTCTTGGGGAACACAAACTCAAGCACTCGCTTGGCAAGAGTTCAGACTTTAACAATTTTAAGAATCATCCTCATTCTAGCATAAATTTGTGAGACAAAAAAAGTTGCTTCTGAGAATCAATTCTTAGAAACAACGTTTTTTGTTTGGGTATAGACAGTGTTACCCAGGCACGTGGCACGGGTGCCAAGTGTCCAGGTGTCCAGAAGTGTTCGGTACGGCAAAGTCTATAAATTTTAATACGGCGGCACGGCTATATATAAATGTATTTTATTTATTATTGTTAAAAAAATAAAAGTAAAAGATAGGGTCATACAGTCCCTTCTCTACCTTTGTTTTAAACATATATATAATAAACGGGACAAATTTTTTTTTTGGGTTAAAAAACGGGACAGACTAACATGGCTAACAAAATAAAAACTTAAAAGAGAACTCCCTTCTCTTCTGTACCTTTGTTTTTAACAAAGTGAAAAGAAGAAGAGTTGACTAGACGGACAGACCAAACTAAAAAAATAAAAAATAAATGGCTCAGGATTCTCTCAAGTTCAACTTGAGAGAATCTCTCAAGTTGGAACCCCTAGAGGTCGCCATGTGTCTCCTTTGACACCCCTTAACCATGGGTAAGGTTCACCCACCCCTAGGGTTCACTCACCCATCCCTGTTTTTTTTTTATATTAATTATTATTTTTTAAATTAAAAAAACTGTTTTTAGAGTTTTTTTAATATTAAAAATAGTTTTTTAATTTAAAAAATAATAATTAATATAAAAAAAAACCAAGGATGGGTGAGTGAACCCTAGGGGTGGGTGAACCTTACCCATGGTTAAGGGGTGTCAAAGGAGACACGTGGCGACCTCTAGGGGTTCCAACTTGAGAGATTCTCTCAAGTTGAACTTGAGAGAATCCTGGGCCAAAATAAAAAGTAACTCGGCGCACTTAGGGACGAGAGTGTACACACGAAGGGACCACTGGTTTGTTCGGTCCCTTCCCTTTAACTTACCTTTACCCTTTATATAAAATAAAAATAAAAGGTAAAACCTAAACCTTCTTCGCAAACTATCGAGCAGAGGAAGAGGAGAGTGCGGACGATAGAAGAGAGGAAGAAGAGAGTGCGAGCAGAGCAGACAATAGGGAGGAAGATCAGCGTACCTGGAGCAGGTGATAGCAGGTATGTTCTTCGGCTAGCCTTCTTCGCAAACCCCTTTTTTCTGTTTCTCTAGTTACTCTTAGACTGTAAAGAAGGGATTCTTCACGGCTGTAACTTATATCTGCCAGTGTAGTCAAGGCGTCGCCTAGGCGATTTTGGGCCTCTGTCGCCTAGGCGCCCCTCTAGGCAGGCGATCCTACAAAAAAATTTTTTTTTTTTTTTTTTTTGCTTTAAAAAAATCCAAAATTTCCCAATAAATAAATAAAAAATATAAAAACATGAAATAAAGTAGTAATAAGATTCTAAATCGTAGGGGGTTCTGCCTAATATTATACATGAACAATGACACGAATTTGGGTATTTTACCCAGATTTTGAAGTGATTAATACTCCACTATGTTAACATGTCTTTGATTGATCAAAAAAAAAACAAACATGTCTTTGGTTATGTGATGAATGCTTGTGATAGACTTTTTATTTTATGTTTTTGTGGAATGTGGGTGTGGAGTTTTGATCTTTTGGATGTTATATATATACGTGATATATATATAATTATATATATATATTTATATTAAATTTAGCGCCTAGGCAACGCCTCGCCTAGCCGGGGCTAATCGCCTAGGCATCGCCTAGACGCCTTGACTACACTGATATCTGCTTTTCTTTCCAAAATCTTCTGCCAATGAGACTTGCTAATCTCTGATTTCTTCTATTTTGGAGCACTGATCCCCTGCGAAAGAACTCTTTCTAAAAAACAAATGGAAATCAGTTTTTTTTTTTTGGGCACGTATTATTAACGTGCCATCAAGCCGTGTCAAAGAAAGGATTCTTCACAGCACGGCGTGGGCACGTGTCAAGCCGTGTCGTGCCGTGTCCAGCCGTGTCGTGTCGTGTCCACGTGTTGGCACTTCAAATTTTGCCAAATCTGCTGTGCCTGGGTAACACTGACGAGGAAGCATAATAACTTCGATTTTGGGGAATTTCAAGTGCGCTAAAGGGTGATTTATTGAAAGCGATGATGTGTTGGGATCGAAACCATGTTGCATAGCAGGTTGGAATGCGATTGCTCAAGAGTTTGGTTGGTGAGTGTCACTGGGAGCTGTTTAGTCTCCGTGTAGGATTAGAAGTCAAATAATTGCCTCCTCATGCGTTGAACTTGCACCCCAAACCTTGATGCAAACCTAAACTGGCTGGGGAATTAATGTTTCAGGTTGATTTATAATTTTCTGTGTTGTAATTCGAATAATAAAATCCTTGTAAGTTTGGCCATTATATATATATGGGAAATGCTAACGACCACTCAATGTGTGAAATTTTTAACGACCACCAAGACAATTTTTCATAGGAGACAGTTCATTAAATAAGAGAGAGAAAATTCAAATTGTATTTATTCTCTCCTATATTTAATGATTGGTCTCCTATGAAAAGACTAACGTATCCTTATTTTTAGTGGATTTTGATAATAAATGCAGGGGTAAAAATGTCTTGGTAGTCGTTGCCAAGTTCACCCACTGAGTGGTCATTAGCAAGACCCTATATATATATATATATAACTTTCTATTAATATAAATATACAAATTTAATATAAAATAAAGAAAAATCTAAGAGAAGTCACAGTATTTTAGAAACAGAAGTACAAAAAATGTAATGCACAAACTCCTATAGCCATGGTTGTTAAATCGTAATCGAATCGTAAAATCGTTTTAGGACCGATTTGATTTAAATCGGGATTCAAATCGTAAATCGTAAGATTCAATCCATTTTTTAAAAAATACAAAAAATTAGTTAATAAATCAGAAAATAGAATAATCTATTATCCAAAAGATTTTATATATATCTATTGATAAAAGAAAGTAATGAATATTTCGTTGCATAAACTATAAAAAAACGCAAATGATCTCTCTAAAATAAAAAAATACAAACTAATATCATTAGAGATAAATCAACAAAAGTAAGCTCATATAATCATGTTGTATGAAATCAAGTATCAAAAGACTTGTACAATTAAAAAGACTAATAAAATAAATTATCATGTTTTCCCAAAATCCAACTCCATCATCTTTCTCCTTCTTTCATCTTTTTTTTTTCCTCGTTTCACAACAACAAAGATACAACCCAAATAGGGGTTTTGGCATGTCTGTAATAAGGGTTTTCCTGTTTCTTCTCTCTTCTTAAAAAATATAAAATACCTTTAGAAAATCAAAAGAAAAGAAAATATTTTTGAAGTATTGGTCCATAAAAAGGGTTTCGTGCTCGAATCGTATGAATCGCATAAATCGTACGATTTGAATCGCAAATCGTAAAATGAATCGCAAATCAAATGAGATTTACCCAATTAAGATTTTTACCTCCGATTCGAATTGTTTTGCTTGAGATTCGAATCGAATCGTAGGATTTGAATCGTAAATCGTAAGGATTTAACAACCATGCCTATAGCCTTATTCATATTAAATACTATTAATGATTTGATAAACAAACAATGAGATTTACATGAAAGGATTATCTAATAAAAAAATGAAAAGAAAATGAAATCACAAATAATACCCGATGTGCCACGCACTCTCCTAAGTCTTATCTTCCAGCTCAAGCCAGTAAAATTTAATGTCTGCCAAAGTGCCAATGAGTATTGTGAATTTATGACAACATGAGGAAGTACCACATGGGTCACCACCCGTCCAAGCTTCTCATCAATGACCCTTCATAGATATGCATAAGATGATGAAACTCATTTCGGAGTAGGAAACTATAACGAGATGATCATAAGCCTCCTGCCCTCCACCGAGTCATTATTTCATATTAAGAAACAATATAACCGTTAGAGAAGTGCACTTTGGGCGGACTAATGCCAATTTGAACCCAACCAAATATATCAAAGACCATTGAGTCCATTTTTTTTTCAAAGTTCAGCATATCCGATTGGGCCCTAACTCAAGCGTGTTTTGAAATAATTTCGAGTTCTGGCTTAGTTGGTGCGGATAGATTGGGTTGGACCAAAACTGATGTTCAACAGCTCATTCTGGCCCAATGTGCAGCCTGATTCAACCCATGGATAGAGGAGTAGGGCTTGTTTAGACATGTCTAGAATGATCGAAGCCCAACCCAAGCTTGTTTCATGGAACAACATTCAAATTCTCCAAGAAATTTGAAACATTCCCAGCAATTCAATCAACTAGTTTGAAGCACGGCTAGAATGATCGAAACCTAGCCCAAGCTTCTTTCACGGAACAATATTCAAATTCTCCAAGAAATTTGAAACCTTCCCAGCAATTCAATCAACCAGTTTGAAGTCCTCTTATTTCTATAACTTTTCTGCACTGACTTCCAATATCAAAAGAAGCCCATATCTCGGGACCACTGGTGGGCCCTACTAACAAAAATTATAATTAGAAGGATAATTTTAATCCTATTAAATTTTTACTTATCAATTATAACCAAACTATGATAATGATCAAATCTTTACTATTATAATGCGAGAGGCAGCCGTAGATGATTTTTCCAAAATTCCCATAATACCCTTATATAAAAAAAAAACTTTGATTGAACTCAAGGAGAGTTCAATCACACCCACGGGTTAACAGGTGACCCTTTTAACTCCTATTTACTGTGGTTAACTCCTTCCCCTCGCTCTTACATGCATCGCACATGCCACTAGCGAGTTCACTCGCACCCGCGGGACGTGTCCCTTATAACTCCTATTAACTGTGGTTAACTCCTTCCCCTCACTATCACGTGCATCGCACGTGCCACCCGCTAGTCTTTGATAATATCAAATCTACAAAGATGAGTAAGGACTAATAGAGTCCTTCAAAATCTCCACAAATAAAGTCTTACGAATGTAACTATTAAATTTAGTGGGTCCTGCTAACAAAAAATTTAATTAGAAGGATAATTATAACCCAAGCCATAAAACCAGGAAAGGATAAGAAGTTTATAGCACAAAGAGAGGAAGCTTAGTTTTAGGGAGTCCTGTACAAGTGTACAACTGGCATTACCTATCCTTATCGGGGGACACTATTGACTTCAAGTCAAATGAGAGCGCATGCAATGGTTGATAGACCGTGTTAGTGGTTGTTATCTTTACTTTAATAGAATTCTAATTTACTTATTATTTACATAGAGTGCCATTAATGAAATTCCTAATGTCCATATTATCCCTAAGAACCACTATACAAATTAGTCCTAAACTTCTCTCTTTATTTATTAATATAATGTTTACTTTATCAACAATATAGTAAGGTGAAGGTTAATTTTGTCTACATAAAGTTTAGGTTACTCCTTATACTTTTATTAGTAGAATGATATTTATATATATATATAATCCTTATAAGTGCATCTACCCCCTCTATATGTATCTCTATCTATCTCTTACTGTTGTTTAATCTTCTCCATGCCTATACCTGTCAAGCTTAGAGAATTAATGCCATTTATTTTCATTCAGGACACGACTCTCTTTTCCCCGCCAACTCTTCACCTGCCAAACAAAGTCTGGTAAGAAATTTCTTTTTCATTCCTTGGTGGTTCTAGCTTTTGTAGTACCCATCCCAATCACAGTAAAACGCAAAAGTCATCAACAATCTATATTTGTGTGTGTGTGCATGTATTTCTTGTTTAATGACAGCAGTCACTGTATCTTGGTATATTAACAGCCGAATCCCAGCTAGATGGTTCTCTCAGCTTCCAAGTGGCACCTTCAACCCTTTTAGCAACGGAACCAAAGCTGTCTTAACCTTGTGCTTGAGAAAACAAGGTTTGAGCAATGCAGTTGCAGCAAGGACAATGAAAAAAGTCAAAACTTTTCATCGACCACCTTGTTGCAAGGCTCCACTCTATTCATAGATCCCGATATCTAGTAGGTTTGATTTCAAAATGTCACTGTTCTTTGAACCACATTTACAGCCATTAAAAGTCCTAAATTCCAACACCTAATTAATCAATTTAAAAAAAAATTGTTGCAGGACGAGAGCTTACCATACTTGAGATCAGGGACACTCTTATTCTATACCTGGAAACCCTCCTCGAAGAGCATGGAGACATTCTGGTAGATATAGTGGAAAGCTTTCCAAACTCACCTATTAAAGAAAAATCAATTGCACCAGCTTCTGCAACCAATTCAATTCTCAACTCCAAGAAACTAAAAGCCATTGCCCAAGTGAGTGAAATAGGTCTTGACGGTCAGCTCCCACCACATGTTCTCTACCTCATAGACCTTGGCATGGACCTATACCAGTTAAAGAGAATCGCCCGCAAATTTCCCGATTTTGCCTACTACAGCTTGGAGGAGAAAGTAAAACCAGTGGTTGAGTTCCTACTTGACCTTGGAGTATCTCAATCGGACATTCCCACCATACTCAACAAAATACCTCAGTTGTGCGCCACCAGTCTCTCTGAGAACCTAATACCCACCATGACATACTTAGATAACTTGGGTGTGGACAAGAAGCAGTGGGTAAAGGTGATACAACGCTCTCCGTCACTGCTTACTTATAGATTACCTCTATGAATTGGGTCTCTTATCAGAGAGCATAGGGAAGATTGTTACATGCTGGCCACGCATCATAAGTTATAGTGTGGACGATAAGCTACGGCCCATGGTTGAGTATTTCCACTCTATGGGTGTTGATGTTACTGTTCTTCTCTACCGGTCCCCACAGATTTTTGGCCTAGGTATCGAGTCCAATCTGAAGCCCGTGACAGAGTTTTTCTTGGAGAAGGGATACAGTATGGGGGATGTTGGGACCATGGTCTTGTGATACGGAGCTCTGTATACTTTTAGCTTGGCAGATCACTTGATGCCAAAGTGGGAATTCTTTTTAACCATGGATTATCCACGGTCAGAGCTTGTTACGATTCCTAAATATTTTGGTTACAGTTTGGCAGAGGATTAAACCAAGGTATTCACGTGTGAAGGAGTCTGGAGTGAGGTGGTCTCTGAACAAGGTTTTATCTGTTTTAGATCGCAAATTTGATAAGGACTTGAAGAGGAAAACCAAAGAACTGGACTGAGGTGATCGCTGAACCAGGTTTTCTCTGTTTTAGATTGCAAATTTGATAAGGACTTGAAGAGGAAACTGAAGAAAAAGCTTGATGACCAGATTCTTACTAGCATAACATACAGCAAAGATTTTGGTTCAGTCATGGAACAGCTGAAACTATCGTGTGTAGATTTCAATGCATCTTATAGTTTAAAGATTATGACCACTTCAACAACTGTGAATGGTGACGAAGGATGAGATTATTCTCCAATTGCCCCTACTGACTGTCCTGTGGATGTTATCCCCACAGGAATAATGTAATGTGAATGGTGATTGTCCCGTGGATGTTAGCTAGATTGTTTGCTTCGCAGCGGACGTGTTGGAATCTTACTTGGCTGAACAAACTACTGCAGAATTCACTTTTGTACCAAAAGAAAAATGGTTACAATTAATAAATAAAAAAACTGTACCTTTCATTTTGCTTTTGTTAAGAAACCGATTGCTTATCATTCAATTTTTTTATATAACATGCGAGTGAAGAAATTCTTGTACTCCCTGAGTTCTTCCTTGTTCAGTTTTGGCTTTTGTTTATTTCTGATACAGTTCTTTTAATACACAACAGTTGGTGAAGAGGCATTTAAGTTGTTAATTTGTTTGTGGTGTAAAATATCAGGTTGCATATTGATTGCCAATGAGCGACAACATTGCTGAAATTTAAGTTTGTTCCTGCCATATCACAGCTCTGTTTAAGTGATGCCATGGAGATGGAGTAGGGTTTGGGTTTGGAGGGTGAGATTGATTTAGTTGGTTTTGAATAATTTGCAATGGAAAAGGGGAAGACTCTTTATACTTTGTAATTAGCCTTTTGTTACAATGTACATGTCTGGCACAAAAACAATTAATAGTCTGGAAATTTTGAGTTTTGAGTTTATTGTGTTTTTAGCTAAGATGATGTAGGGACCCAAAATTTAGTTTCTTGACATTTGTGTCATTTATATGAATTTGTTGAAATATTTACCTAATTTTAAATGCATGTGTTCCTAAAAGATGAATTAAAAATGGATACCTTGACATACCCTCAACTTCAATAAGCTCTAGTTTTATCACCGTTGATCGGAATCGAATGATTCTTGAACTATTAGGAAGGTATGGAAACTCTCTTTGAGGTTCATGTTTATCATTTCTTCAGATATTTAGTAAAAGATAGGTTAAATATTAGATTTCCGAAATCGGGTCTTTTCAGATTTTTAGTAAAAGATAGGTTAAATATTAGATTTCCGAAATCGGATCCGCTGAAAATCTGAGCTGCTGAAATTCATTCCAAAACAGTCAGCTTTAAAACCCATTTAGGAAATTAAAAACTTAAAATTGGGACTTGTCTATTAGACAAGAAATTGTTCACATTTGAATGACGAGTCGAACGCAAATTGAATCGTCCAATTCTGATAACCAAGTCAAAATTTATGGCCAAAATACTGAAAATAGTTCCGAGTTAAAAAAAAAAGGGGTTGGTGACCGATCGCCCACCACCGGCGATCGATCGCCCAGTGCGGGAAATTTTGTAGATTTTCGACCATTTTTTACCTTCCCTAGGGTTCTGAACTCTATAACTACCTCCTTAACTCATGAATTAGGTTTCCTAGAACCTCATAAACATAAAAGAGAGAGAGAGAGAGAGGAGAGTATTTTGAAAGATCCAAAGAGGGAAAAACCTAAAGACTTCAAGAATTCAACAAAAGAAGAATGAAAGAGACTTGGGGATTTAGATCGAGCCCTATTCGCAAGCGATAGATAGTAGAGAAGCGATCAAGTGAGGTAAATAACTTTACCTAGTTCTCAATTTTATAACTATTAATCTAAAGTATGAATCTAATGATAAGATTTATGTAAAGAACATGATTAAGATGTGAATAACGTAAATAATAATCCCTAATTCTCAATTTCTTGAATATTAATGTAAAGTAAGATTTAAAAAGGTAAATCTAAGTAAGAACTTGGATACAAATGAGATCTATGAATTTCTATCATCTCTTATGTATGTTTTCTTAAGAATTATTAAAGTATGATGTGAATAACATAAGTAGGATGTGAATAACCTTATTAATATTATATTTTATGCAAGAATAAAGGAAAAGAAAATTATGGAGATATGTAAATGTATGTAGTAGAAGGGATGTATGCCGGAGATTGGGTTGAATGATGGCATGTAGAAAGGATGATTTCTATATTTTTGTATAAGTGAGGATTTCATGATCACTACTTTATGTATGAATTACTTGAAACCAATGTATGATGAATGACCCATTATGAGTTTTAACAACCGAATAACCATGATGATGTATGATCTATGGAAGTAAGATTCATGAACATATGTTATTATTGTTATTGTAAGAACTCTGTTTTATTAATGTTTAAATTATAATCTATAGAATTTATATGCACGATGATCGATAATGGATGTAAGATATGAATTGCTGCATGGGTATAATACATTCGGGTGAATAAGCTTTAGTTAGGGTTTTGGTGGTTTTAGGATTTTATCATGGTGATGTGAATTGCTATTATGGATTCCCGATGCCCTCAACCTATGATCGAGAGTGAAATTTAACCGAGGGTTTATTACTGTTTTCAATCACAATAATGTTATATACATATGAACGATGTGAATATGAATATAAGAAAGTAAGAGTCACAGAAATAAGATTGCATGAACGAGTTTTTTCATAAATAAAAAATACCAACAAAGTAAGTAACCAAGGGTATATCGTATCCAGCTCCAAGTATAAGGTCATCGATGGTATATCATGTCCGGCTTCAAGTATAAGTTATGTAAGGGTATGTTATATCTGGCTTCAAGTCTAAGTAACCAAGATTCTAGTGCCTTGCTTCAAGATAAGTTTTCAAGGGTACTAGTTATCTGGATTCTAGAAAGATATCAATGACAAGTCAGAAAAAATAAGAAAAGTAACAAAGATGATAATGCCTTGCTTCAAGATAAGTTCCCAAGGGTACTAGTTATTTGGCTTCAAGAAATATCTCAAAGAAAAGTAAGAAAATAAAAGAAAAAGTAAGAAAAGAAAAGGATGATAGGGCCTTGCTTCAAGATAAGTTCCCAAGGGTACTAGTTATCTGGCTTCAAGAAAGATCTCTACAAAAAATAAGAAAATAAGAAAAGTATGAATGTAAGAAAAGTGAGACAAAAAAGTAAGAAAGGAAAAAAAAATAATAATAACAAGAAAAGTAAGAAATTAAGAATAAGCAAGATTAGTATAAGTGAGAACATGAAAGAATTGAAAAGAAAAGATGTTTCCGCATTCTGATTTATGTATGTGAATTGTAATTAAACTGTTACTTGTATGCATGTTATCGTTATATTATTATTTACTATGGATTGTTATATATGCGGAGTAACTTGTTACTCAGCCGATAACTTTTGTTGTCGAAAAGTTCGAAAATTTAAAATTGTGCCCAGAAGCCTTGAGTTGAAGAGAAGTACATAGGGAAGATCTTGCAGGTGATCATCTCGAAGAGGAACGAGATTTCGATTGATGGTTTTACTATTATTTTAGTTTATTAGAAATTGTTTAAATTCCGGAGAGTTGTAACTAGTTTATTGTGTACTAGTTTTAATTTGGGATATTTAGATGTGATATGGTTAATTAAATAATTGAAAATCACGAGAATTATTCAGATTATGTAGGTTTAGTTTAATTACAGATTTTAATTGATGTTCAGTTGAGATATTAAATGAAGAAATTTTTAGGTTTATATTTTTAGTATGCCTTAAATGCTTCTAACAGGATGGTTTGTTAGTTCCAAGATCTCACATTCTCTTATGTGGGGCTTTGTGGCATGACAAATGGCATTAGAAACCCTTTACTTTCTTAGTTTTTGTTTTTTTGTGGCTTTCTAGGATGGGAATTTCCTCCCTTTTTGGTCTCAGGCCAATAGCTCAATTGATTAGGCTCACTGCACAGCGAGGAGAGGTTACATGTATCCAACTTACTCACCTAAAGAAGGCAACCACACTCGGGCATAGCCTTTTCATTCGACACGTGACGCGAAATAAGAGGGGAAATCAAACAAACGTGGGAGAAATTGAAATGGTCTTTGATATTTTGATTTCTCCCCTTATTTCTCATCACCTCTCGAATGAAAAGACTATGCCCAAGTGTAATACTCAAGCATCTGCCAGAGAAAATCTGTTGCCCCTAAAGAAAATGGGAGACTTTTTTTTGGCCTTATTTTGCATTAATTATTTGGGCTCACAATCTAGCCTGTACAACTCTTAGCCTAAGAAAAAAAATATGTGAATACCAATTATCGTAAATTTGATCATTCTTCCTCCTTTGTGAATAGCAACCATCTTAAATTCGATCCTTCTTCCTCCTCTATAACAAGGGATGTTGGTTGATTATTTCAAAATTTGCACACAATGGCCACAATTAATTTAGTTAAGAGACACGAACAAACACTTTTTGAATATAATTGGAGCCTCCTGTTTGTACAAGAAAACATGACAATTCAATCATCGAGATTCAACCTAGCTTGGAATCGATCCGTTCCACTACAAATTTGCATTATTTGTTAGGAACTGTACTTAACCTCGTTTTAGGATGACCATAATTAGTTAATCCAGTTAAGGTCTAAGTTATCCATTTACAAGGATAACAATTGGTTACACAAATTGTATAAACCAAATTAAGTTATCACAAATGATTCCCAAACAAAATTATTCTCTAGGAGCGATTCTGACACAATTCCAAAATTGGACTTTTATGGATTCTAGAAACAGATTTTAAGATCCTGGAATCAGGTTCTAATGAGACATGTTGTTTGGAAATTGTTGTCTACTGGCTCTATTTGGTAACAGTGCCACGGGTTAGTGTATTTCTACGCTAATCGAGTTTTCTTTTTTGTCTTTTTCTTGGTTAATCTGGACAATGCTCTGTTTGGTTACAGAGCAGTCTTCAACCAGCCAAACTAATCTGTCATATCCAGTGTTTTAAAACCCGGACTGGACCGGTGGGTCGAACCGGTTAACCCGGGACCCAGTAACCTCAGTGGGTTGGGTTGATCATTTGATGGGCTGAATATCAAAACCAGGGTGACCCAGTGAAAACCGCCCAAACCGACCCGGGCGGTTTTTGTTGAACCGTCCGGGTCGTGGAAAAATCTATTTTTTGACTTATTTATCCTAAAATACAATATATTAAACAAAAGTAGAATTCAAGTCAATGTGAGGTGAGATCAAACCATTCTTTTTTCGATTGATTTGAAGGGTTCGTACATGTTTTTTTGCTTAGTTTTTGAAATTTTGAATTATAATCTCATTTTCTATTAGTTCATAATTGGGATTTTCCATTGATTTGAAAGGTGCTTTCTCTTATTTAAATTACGTATTATTTTAATCTCTTGAATCACCCAAAAATTTATATATCTTGAACCAAACCTGTTAATAGGAAAAAAAATATTAATATTAAATATTTTATGGCATTACTTAGTGTCATTGGGTCAACCCGGATTGACCCGATGGTCCGACTGGTTTGGACCAACCCGCCCCCTATACCGGGTTAGTGGGTTTTAAAACATTGGTCATATCACTTCTCTATTTGGTCACAGAAGATTGACTAATCCGAATGGACCGGTCAAATTCTCAAATTCTATTCTTTAGCAAGGGTAGCCCCTGTGCTGTATAGGAATACTGGATATCCAATCTGATGATTGACTATCTCTAGTCTGGCTCTCTAGTCTGAGTCGTCTTCAACCTTGAAATGAGCTTTAGATCTCCATTGGATGTTTGAATCTTCTTCTCTGGTTCAGGCTTTTCTTCTAGACACAATATGACTGAGGTCTGATACGAGTTCTCATTGGAGGTCAGAATCTTCTTCTCTTGTTCAGGCTCTCCTTCTGGGCTCAAACCCGTATAGACACCCGAAAATGGATTCAAAGATCGTGGTTGAAAATCAAGCTGAAAGAAAAACCTTAACTCCCCCTTTTGATGAAACTCCAAGAAACTCTTTTGCTGGAATTTTTTCTCTCTAAATGTTATTTCTAGAGGGGTCAAATGTGTCATGTTGACACGGCCCACAAATGGGCTGGCCCATTCGTGCTTCGTGTCGTGCTTAGCATAGCCCATTTACTTGGTGGGCCGTGCCGTGCCAACCACTAATAAAATATGGAGGCCGAGGCACGATCCATTGACACAACCCATGGCGGGCCATGTCGTGCCTGGGCCAGCCTGCGGGGCAATTTTTTTTTTTTGCAAATTTGTAAATTAAATTTATAACTGTACAATTAAAATACAAAGACACATTATTTTGGTCTAAAATTCAAAAATTATCAATTTTATTTATTGAAATTTGTAATACAAATAGTTGGTACAAAATAAAATTGAAAATAATTAAAGGCGAGAATTGCATCACTACTGTTTGAGTACATCCCAACTGGCAATTGGCACCTACCAAACTATTAATCATTTGCATTGCTCAAGCCTTATAATAATGAAAAAAAAATATAATATTATCATCAATCTTTTGGTTCGTAGTTTATATCTGAGTTTGCAAAATCTTTGGCTATATCATCCTTGGTGTCTTGTAGTCTTAGTTCCCCATTCAGCCAATCCTTCATGCACATTAAGATCTCCAAAATTTCGAAAGATAATCTGCTCCTCCTCTCAGTCAATGCTCTACCACCTGCACTAAAAGCAGTTCGAAGCTACTGTTGAGGCCGAAGTTGTTAGTAGATCACGTGTCTTGATAGAATTTCCGTTTGTTTTTCACCATGTCAAAATATCAAATTGGGCTAGCTTCTCTTGGGTAAGAAATCCAGTCCAATCAATGTTTAAATCTTTAAAAAGCTATGCGTGTAGAGCTTATAGTGCGTGTTTGAATATTGACAATAGTAGATCAAGCTATGTCATCAGTATTAAATGAAGTGAATAAAGAAGAAGTATGTCTTCCATTACTAGAACATTTAGAATCATATGATTGATAAATTGAACTTATAAGTTATTAATATATTCTCTACTAATAATATGTTTAATATTTACAAATAAAAACCTCTTTTATATTAATCCTCTTTGAGACTAATAATAACATTTAGAATTAATATATGGTCATTACTTCGTTTGTTTTAATTCATGTCTTATTTATATTGTTTGATGAATTGTAATTTGTAGTACATACTTAATGTTGTTTGTAATAATTTTATTTTCCATATTTAATTGGTTGTCTTTTTAATCTTATGGTATTATTCACAGAAAATTAAACTATATTAATTTTAAAAATGAAAAATTCAAGTATCCTCCTGTTTCCCCGAATCTTATTTTTTGGGGTTTGTCGTGTCCGATGCCCCCAGCATGGACCATGTCTGTGCAACATAGCAAAGAACATTTATACACTCATACATAAACTAATTGCATGGAACAAATCAAATTGCTCCTAACCTCTTAAAACAAATTCCAAATAAAACTCAAGAAACAATACTAATTAGTAGTATAAAAGGAAGAAAAAATATAACTTGAAAATGATTTACATCAAATCACGTTATGCATTTCCTTGTCCAATTATATCTGTTGCTCATATGGGAATCAAAAATTATCAACAGGAATGCAACAACAACAACAAAAATAATAAGACATAGCAAAGGGAGAGTGAAGCAAATGAGATACGACTTAAAATAAGTAGATGTGCAGCCCATTAGACTTAAGGTGATGCATTCAATAAAATGTTGCACAAATGCATTTCAATCCATTCAAAGAACCAAGTGATATGATAAGAGACGCAAAATATATGTTTCTAAGTAGAAGCTTAGAATGATAAACCCTGGAGCAAATCAAATTGGAGAAAGAAACAGAAAGAAGAACCACTTACTTTACTTCCTTCCTTTAACAAATCCTCTACGACTTTCTCTTAGAAAATCAATCCCTGGTTGATTAGAAGCTCCATGAGTTCCAGACAATAGAGTTTCTGATACAAAGTTGTAAATTTTTAGAGAGAAAATGTGTGAGAGGTTGCGAGAGTGGCATGAGGTTCGAAGATGAAGAAGGTCTCTTGTAGAGAAAGCGCGTCTTAGAGAGATCGCCATGGCTAGGGTTTCATTTTCTTTATCCGACGAACTTCATAGAATCAAAAGAAGAAAATAAAAATTGCTACGTATGCCATGTTTATTATTCTAGGGGTCCCTCCAAACCAGGCTTAGTAGACTTCATTGCTGCGTACGCCATGTTTCTTCTTTGTTCCCTGCTACGTTTAAGAATCCAATCATCAGAAAATCCCAAAAGCCAATATTCAATTTTTTAAAAATAAATAACAAAAAAAAGGTACAAATTAAAAGAACCAATTCTTAGAGATATATAACGAAATGAAAAAAAAAAGATCAGAGAGAGAGAGAGAAGATCTCTGCCTTACTGAAACGGCGGTAGCGAACGGCCGGCGCTGCTGCTTCAAATATCGTCGGGACAGTAAATGGGTGACAAAACGCCTCTCGAAGATTATATATGGATTTAGGGTTTCATTTGTTTTCCTCTTGGGGCAAGTTATTCTTGTCTCCTTCTCAGCGCACGTTAGTGGGAGAGCAAACTAGGGTTAATCGGAGGAAAAGTTTGGGTACGGGGTTACCTCTAGCAAATCAGGCCATATCCCTGGTAGGGGTGCGACTTGGGACGGCTCGGTCGAACCAACCCCAAAAACAATCCTAACAATATTCCCTATCTATCCTTCGGTGCCCAAATCTCTATGTTTCCACTCACCGGAATCCGATAACAGAAACCATTCGAGCATTTTAATCCTCCCATATTTCAAAGATAGTTTCATTTTCTTTTGCCGACGAGCTTCATAGAATCAAAAGAACAAAATGAAAATTACTCATAGCAGCCTCTTATAAAGTACTTAACCTTGCGATCTCAATAAATTTCACAATAACTTGCTACTCCCTCATTTCTTATTATATTACAGGTTCATGCCTTAAGGTTTGCAATTGGGGTTGGGGTTTCGCATATCAAGCTGTTGCGTTCTACCAGCTTTGCAAATAGACTGTTATGCATGACAGTTTTGTAAATTAACTCATGGTTTTGCAACCATTATACAAACAACCTCAATCTTTAGTTTGTTAGACTTTCCTTTGTTTGTTTGTTATTGTTAGGAAAATGATTATTAGGCCCTTAAAATATTTTATAATCTCTCAAAGTCTTTAACTATCTATGAAATATGGTTAATAAGTTTTAACACTGATTAAAATTCATGTCCTTAGGATAAAACATCTTACCCTGGTTTTTTTTTAAAAAAAGGGTCCCCTTCTAACTCCCTATAACTTAAGTTAAGATACACTAACCCTTAGAATTAAAACATCTAACCTTGGTTTTAAAAGAAAAAAAAAATTAATGTGCCCCATTTGAACTCTTTTTAACTGTGGTTAAGATTTATTAACCCTTAGGGTTAAAGTATCTAACCTTGATTTTAGAAAAAATTAACGTCTCTTTTTAACTTCCTTTAACCGGGGTTAAGATTCACTTACCCTTAGAGTTAAAACATCTAACTTTGGTTTTTAGAAAAAAATAACAAAAAATTTGTCGTGTCTTTTAATCCCTTTTTAGCATGATTAAGATTCACTACCGTTAGGATTAACCATCTAAGTTTGGTTCAAAAAATTTAAAATTTTAAGCTGTCCCCTTTTACCTCCCTTTAACTGTGGTTAACATCAACTAAACCTTAGTGTTAAAGCATATAACCTTAGTCCTTGGTATTTTAAAAAATAAAATACCTTGTCCCCTTTCATAAGGGTTAGTGAACCCTAACCACAATTAAAGTGAGTTAAAAGATGGAAAATAGTTAACGTACCCGTGGATCCCATTTTATAACAAAATGGTCTGTCTTCATTGGTCCATGCCCAAATTTTAAGTACTCATCTACTGTGATTAAGATTCACTCACCCCTATGATTAAGCAATCCAACCATGGTTTTTCAAAAAGAAGAAAACCAAAATCTTTGTGTTACTTTAATTGAGCTTAACCATGGGGTTAAATGGGTGTTAAAAGGGACATGAGCACAAAGAGTAAGATATGAAACGGACCCATGGGTCCGCTAAGCACTACTCTTAAAAGATAAGTTAAATTTTTTATTTTTAAAAACCAAGGTTAGACGCTTGAAGGCTTTAAAGTCATAAGGTGGCATATTTGGTATCTAAAATGATGTATCCTTATTTTAAACGGTTCGGATATGGTCTATCAGTATCCACTCCGTTTACAAACGGATTTCTTAGTGGATATTTCATATTTGAATTTGTTCCAACTGGATACCGAAATATCCACTTAAATGGATTCGGCTATGGATAGTTTACAGCCCGACCCATTAGATCAACCCAACCCGCCCTTAACTCGCCGGACCAATGTGCAGTCTATTTACCCGAGGGTATTCAGAAAGTGCCTTTATGAGGTTACTTTTGGCATTTTACTTCAAACTTCAGAGCGAGGGGAGCGTTTTTCAAAAAATTATTTTTAAAAAAAAACAAAAAATAGGTGGGTGAATCCTGGGGGTGGGTGAACCTTACCCACGGTTAAGGGGTGTCAAAGGAGACACGTGACTTCCAGACAATAGAGTTTCTGATACAGAGTTGTAAATTTTTGGAGACAAGATGTATGAGAGGTTGCGAAAGTGGCTTGAGCTTCGAAGAAGAAGAAGGTCTCTTGCAGAGAAAGCGTGTCTTAGAGAGATCGCCATGGCTAGGGTTTCACTTTCTTTCGCCGACGAACTTCATAGAATCAAAAGAAGAAAATATAAATTGCTGCGGCGTACACCATGTCTATTATACTAGGGGTTCCTCCGAACCAGGCTTAGTAGACTTCATTGCTGCGTAAGCCATGTTTCTTCTTCGTTCCTTGCAGCATTTAAGAATCCAATCATTGGAAAATCCCAAAAGGCAATATTCAATTTTTTGATAATAAATAAGAAAAAAAAGGTACAAATTAAAAGAAACAATTCTCAGAGATATATAATGAAATCAGAAAAAAAGATCAGAGAGAGAGTGGATCTCCGGCTTACCTAAGCGGCGGTAGCAAACGGGTGGCGCAGCTGCTTGAAATATCGTCGGGACAGCAAATGGGTGCTATAACGCCTCTCGAAAATTATATTTGGATTTCGGGTTTCATTTGTTTCCCTCTTGGCGCAAGTTATGCTTGTCTCCTTCTCAGCGCATGTTTGTCGGGGAGCAAATTAGGGTTAATCAGATGAAAAGTTTGGGTACGGGGTTACTTATAGCAAATTAGGCCATATCCCCGGTAGGGGTGCGACTTGGGAGGGCTCGGTCGAACCCAACCCTAAAACAATCCTAACAATATTCCCTTTCTACCCTTCTGTGCAAAAATCTCGATGTTTCTACTCTCCATAATCTAATAACAGAAACCATTTGAGCATTTTAATCCTCCCATATTTCAAAGATAGTTTCATTTTCTTTTGCCGATGAGCTTTATAGAATAAAAAGAAGAAAATGAAAATTACTCATAGTTGCCTCTTAAAACGTAGTTAACCTTGCGATCTCAATAAATTTCACAATAACTTGCTGCTGTCTCTTTTCTAATTATATTACAGGTTCATGCCTTAAGGTTTGCAATTAAGGTTGGGGTTTTGCATATCAGCTGCTGCGTTCCACTAGCTTTGCAAATAGACTGTTATGCATAACAGTTTAGTAAATTAACTCATGGTTTTGCAACCATTATACAAACAACCTCAATCTTGAGTTTGTTAGACTTTCCTTTGTTAGTTTGTTATTGTTAGTAAAATGATTACTAGGCCCTTAAAATATTTTATAAAAAAAAAAATGTCCCCTTCTAACTCCCTTTAACATAAGTTAAGATACACTAACCCTTAGAATTAAAACATCTAACCGTGGTTTTAAAAGAAAAAAAATTAATGTGTCCCATTTGAACCCTTCTTAACTGTGGTTCAGATTTATTAACCCTGTGGGTTAAAGTATCTAACCTTGATTTTTAGAAAAAATTAACGCCTCTTTTTAACTCCCTTTAACCGTGGTTAAGATTCACTTACCCTTATAGTTAAAACCTCTAAATTTGGTTTTTAGAAAAAAATAACAAAAAATATGTCGTGTCTTTTAATCCCTTTTAAGCATGATTAAGATTCACTACCCTTAGGATTAAACATCTAAGCTTGGTTCAAAAAATTTAAAATTTTAAGTTGTCCCCTTTTACCTCCCTTTAACCGTGGTTAACATCAACTAAACCTTAGGGTTAAAGCATATAACCTTAGTCCTGGGTATTTTAAGAAATAAAATAACTTGTCCCCTTTCATAAGGGTTAGTGAACCCTAACCACAATTAAAGTGAGTTAAAAGATGGAAAATAGATAACGTACCCGTGGATCCCATTTTACAACAAAATGGCCTGTCTTCATTGGTCCATGCCCAAAATTGAAATAATCACCTACTGTGGTTAAGATTCACTCACCCCCACGATTAAACAATCCAACCATGGTTTTTCAAAAAAGGAAAACCAAAATCTTTGTTTTACTTTAATTGAGCTTAACGATGGAGTTAAAAGGGTGTTAAAAGGGACATGAGGACAAAGAGTAAGATATGAAACGGACCCATGGGTCCGCTAAGCACTGCTCTTCAAAGATAAGTTAAATTTTTATTTTTAAAAACCAAGGTTAGACGCTTGAAGGCCTTAAAGTCATAAGGTGGCCTATTTGGTATTTAAAATGATGTATCCTTATTTTAAACGGTTCGGATATGGTCTATCAGTATCCACAACGTTTATAAACGGATTTCTTAGTGGATATTTCATATTTGAATTTGTTCCAAGTTGATACCGAAATATCCGCTTGAATGGATTAGGCTATGGATAGTTGACAGCCCAGCCCATTAGATCAACCCAACCCGCCCTTAACTCACCGGACCAATGTGCAGTCTATTTACCCGAGTGTATTCAGAAAAGTGCCTTTATGAGGTTACATTTGGCATTTTACTTCAAACTTCAATGGAGGGGAGCTTATTTCAAAAATTATTATTTTAAAAAAACCCAAAATAGGTGGGTGAACCCTGGGGGGGGGGGGGGGGAGAGGAGGGTGAACCAAAATAGGTGCGTGTCTTAGAGAGATCGCCATGGCTAGGGTTTCATTTTCTTTTGCCGACGAACTTCATAGAATCAAAAGAAGAGAATATAAATTGTTGCGGCGTGCGCCATGTTTATTATACTAGGGGTTCCTCCAAACCAGGCTTAGTAGACTTCATTGCTGCGTACGCCATGTTTCTTCTTCGTTCCCTCCAGCGTTTAAGAATCCAATCATCGGAAAATCCAAAAAGGCAATATTCAATTTTTTAGAATAAATAAGAAAAAAAAGGTACAAATTAAAAGAAACAATTCTCAGAGATTTATAATGAAATCAAAAAAAAAGATCAGAGAGAGAGAGGATCTCCGGCTTACCGAAGCGGCGGTAGCAAACGGGCAGCGCTGCTTCTTCAAATATCGTCGGGACAGAAAATGGGTGCCATAACGCCTCTCGAAGATTATTTATGGATTTAGGGTTTCATTTGTTTCCCTCTTGGCGCAAGTTAGATTCTCAGCCCATGTTTGTAGGGGAGCAAACTCGGGTTAATCAGATGAAAAGTTTGGGTACGGGGTTACTTATAGCAAATCAGGCCATATCCCCGGTAGGGGTGCGAATTGGGAGGGCTCGGTCGAACCCAACCCAAAAACATTCCTAACAATATTCCCTTTCTACCCTTCCGTGCCCAAATCTCTATGTTTCCACTCACCGGACTCCGATAACAGAAACCATTTGAGCATCTTAATACTCCCATATTTCAAAGATAGTTTCATTTTCTTTTGCCGATGAGCTTCATAGAATCAAAAGAAGAAAATGAAAATTACTCATAGTTGCCTATTATAAAGTAGTTAACCTTGCGATCTCAATAAATTTCACAATAACTTGCTACTCCCTCATTTCTAATTATATTACAGGTTCATGCCTTAAGGTTTGCAATTGGGGTTCGGGTTTCGCATATCAACTGTTGCGTTCTGCAAACTTTGCAAATAGACTGTTAAGCATAACAGTTTTGAAAATTAACTCATGGTTTTGCAACCAATATACAAACAACCTCAATCTTGAGTTTGTTAGACTTTTTTTGTTTGTTTGTTATTGTTAGGAAAATGATTATTAGGCCCTTAAAATATTTTATAATCTCTCAAAGTCTTTAACTATCTATGAAATATGGTTAATAAGTTTTAACACTGATTAAAATTCATGTCCTTAGGATAAAACATCTTACCCTGGTTTTTTTTTAAAAAAAGTGTCCCCTTCTAACTCCCTATAACTTAAGTTAAGATACACTAACCCTTAGAATTAAAACATCTAACCTTGGTTTTAAAAGAAAAAAAAAATTAATGTGCCCCATTTGAACTCTTTTTAACTGTGGTTAAGATTTATTAACCCTTAGGGTTAAAGTATCTAACCTTGATTTTAGAAAAAATTAACGTCTCTTTTTAACTCCCTTTACCGGGGTTAAGATTCACTTACCCTTAGAGTTAAAACATCTAACTTTGGTTTTTAGAAAAAAATAACAAAAAATTTGTCGTGTCTTTTAATCCCTTTTTAGCATGATTAAGATTCACTACCCTTAGGATTAACCATCTAACTTTGGTTCAAAAAATTTAAAAATTTAAGGTGTCCCCTTTTACCTCCCTTTAACTGTGGTATTTAAGAAAATAAAATAACTTGTCCCCTTTCATAAGGGTTAGTGAACCCTTACCACAATTAAAGTGAGTTAAAAGATGGAAAATAGTTAACGTACCTGTGGATCCCATTTTACAACAAAATGGCCTGTCTTCATTGGTCCATGCCCAAATTTTAAATACTCACCTATTGTGATCAAGATTCACTAACCCCTATGATTAAGAAATCCAACCATGGTTTTTCAAACAGAAGAAAACTAAAATCTTAGTTTTACTTTAATTGAGCTTAACCATGGGGTTAAAGGGGTGTTAAAAGGGACATGAGGACAAAGAGTGAGAAATGAAACGGACCCATGGGTCCGCTAAGCACTGCTCTTCAAAGATAAGTTAAATTTTTATTTTTAAAAACCAAGGTTAGATGCTTGAAGGCCTTAAAGTCATAAGGTGGCCTATTTGGTATTTAAAATGATGTATCCTTATTTTAAACGGTTCGGATATGGTCTATCAGTATTCACACCGTTTATAACAGATTTCTTAGTGGATATTTCATATTTGAATTTGTTCCAACTTGATACCGAAATATCCGCTTAAATGGATTCGGCTATGGATAGTTGACAACCCAGCCCATTTGATCAACCCAACCCGTCCTTAACTCGTTGGTCCAATGTGCAGTCTATTTACCTGAGGGTATTCAGAAAAGTGCCTTTATGAGGTTACTTTTGGTATTTTACTTCAACCTTCAGATGGAGGGGAGGGTATTTCGAAAATTACTCTTTTAAAAAAACCTAAAATAGGTGGGTGAACCCTGGGGGTGGGTGAACCATACCCACGGTTAAGGGGTGTCAAAGGAGACACGTGAGTTCCAGACAATAGAGTTTCTGATATAGAGTTGTAAATTTTTGGAGACAAGATGTATGAGAGGTTGCGTCGAAGAAGAAGAAGGTCTCTTGCAGAGAAAGCGTGTCTTAGATAGATCGGCATGGCTAGGGTTTAATTTTCTGTTGCCGACGAACTTCATAGACTCAAAGGAAGAAAATATAAATTGTTGCAGCGTGCGCCATGTTTATTATACTAGGGGTTCCTCCAAACCAGGCTTAGTAGACTTCATTACTGCGTAAGCCATGTTTCTTCTTCGTTCCTTGCAGCGTTTAAGAATCCAATCATCGGAAAATCCCAAAAGGCAATATTCAATTTTTGATAATAAATTAGAAAAAAAGGTACAAATTAAAGGAAACAATTCTCAGAGATATATAATGAAATCAGAAAAAAAAGATCAGAGAGAGAGTGGATCTCCGGCTTACCTAAGCGACGGTAGCAAACGGCTGGCGCAGCTGCTTGAAATATCGTCGGGACAGCAAATGGGTGCTATAACGCCTCTCGAAGATTATATATGGATTTCGGGTTTCATTTGTTTCCCTCTTGGCGCAAGTTATGCTTGTCTCCTTCTCAGCGCATGTTTGTGGTGGAGCAAATTATGGTTAATCAGATGAAAAGTTTGGGTACGGGGTTACTTATAGCAAATCAGGCCATATTCCCGGCAGGGGTGCGACTTGGGAGGGCTCGGTCGAACCCAACCCAAAAACAATCCTAACAATATTCCCTTTCCACCCTTCCATGCCCAAATCTCTATGTTTCCCTTCACGGGAGTCCGATAACAGAAACCATTTGAGCATTTTAGTCCTCCCATATTTCAAAGATAGTTTCATTTTCTTTTGCCGATGAGCTTCATAGAATTAAAAGAAGAAAATGAAAATTACTCATAGTTGCCTCTTATAAAGTATTTAACCTTGCGATCTCAATAAATTTCACAATAACTTGCTACTTCCTCTTTTCTTATTATATTACAGGTTCATGCCTTAAGGTTTGCAATTGGGGTTGGGGTTTTGCATATCAACTGCTGCGTTCTACCAGCTTTGCAAATAGACTGTTAAGCATAACTGTTTTGTAAATTAACTCATGGTTTTGCTACCATTATACAAACAACCTCAATCTTGAGTTTGTTCCACTTTCCTTTGTTTGTTTGTTATTGTTAGGAAAATGATTATTGGGCCCTTAAAATATTTTATAATCTCTCAAAGTCTTTAACTATCTATGGAATATGGTCAATAAGTTTTAACACTGATTAAAATTCATGTCCTTAGGATAAAACATCTTACCCTGGTTTTTTTCATGAAAAAGTGTCCCCTTCTAACTCCCTATAACTGAAGTTAAGATACACTAACCCTTAGAATTAAAACATCTAACCTTGGTTTTAAAAGAAAAAAAAATTAATGTGTCCTATTTTAACTCTTTTTAACTATGGTTAAGATTTATTTACCTTTAGAGTTAAAGTATCTAACCTTGATTTTTAGAAGAAATTAACGTCTCTTTTTAACTCCCATTAACCGTGGTTAAGATTCACTTACCCTTAGAGTTAAAACATCTAACTTTTGTTTTCAGAAAAAAAATAACAAAAAATTTGTCGTGTCTTTTAATCCCCTTTAACCATGATTAAGATTCACTACCCTTAGGATTAACCATCTAAGTTTGGTTCAAAAAATTTAAAATTTTCTGCTGTCCCCTTTTACCACCCTTTAACTGTGGTTAACATCAACTAAACCTTAGGGTTAAAGCATATAACCTTAGTCTTTGGTATTTAAAAAAATAAAATAACTTGTCCCCTTTCATAAGGGTTAGTGAACCCTAACCACAATTAAAGTGAGTTAAAAGATGGAAAATAGTTAACGTACCGGTGGATCCCATTTTACAACAAAATGGCCTATCTTCATTGGTCCATGCCCAAATTTTAAGTACCCACCTACTGTGATTAAGATTCACTCACCCCTATGATTAAGCAATCCAACCATGGTTTTTCAAAAAGAAGAAAACCAAAATCTTAGTTTACTTTAATTGAGCTTAACCATGGGGTTAAATGGGTGTTAAAAGGGACATGAGGACAAAGAGTAAGATATGAAACGGACCATGGGTCCGCTAAGCACTACTCTTAGAAGATAAGTTAAATTTTTTATTTTAAAAGACCAAGGTTAGACGGTTGAAGGCCTTAAAGTCATAAGGTGGCATATCCCGATTTTAAACGGTTCGGATATGGTCTACCTGTATCCACTCCGTTTATAAACGGATTTCTTAGTGGATATTTCATATTTGAATTTGTTCCAACTTGATACCGAAATATCCCCACTTAAATGGATTCGGCTATGGATAGTTGACAGCCCAGCCCATTAGATCAACCCAACCCGCCCTTAACTCGCCGGACCATTATGCAGTCTATTAACCAGAGGGTATTCAGAAAAGTGCCTTTATGCGGTGACTTTTGGCATTTTACTTCAAACTTCAGATGGAGGGGAGCGTATTTCGAAAAAAAAAAAATTTTAACAAAACCAAAAATAGGTGGGTGAACCCTAGGGGTGGGTGAACCTTACCCATGGTTAAGTGGTGTCAAAGGAGACACGTGAGTTCCAGACAATAGAGTTTCTGATACAGAGTTGTAAATTTTTGGAGAAAAGATGTATGAGAGGTTGTGAATGTGGCATGAGCTTCGAAGAAGAAAAGGTCTCTTGCAGAGAAAGCGCGACTTAGAGAGATCGCCATGGCTAGAGTTTCATTTTCTTTTGCCGACAAACTTCATGGAATCAAAAGAAGAAAATATAAATTGTTGTGGCGTACGCCATGTTTATTGTACTAGGGGTCCCTCAAAGCAGGCTTAGTAGACTTCATTGCTACGTACGTCATGTTTCTTCTTCGTTCCTTGCAGCGTTTAAGAATCCAATCATCAGCAAATCCCAAAACCCAATATTCAATTTTTGAAAATAAATAAGAAAAAAAAGGTACAAATTAAAAGAAACATTTCTCCGAGATATATAATGAAAAAAAAAAGATCCGAGAGGGAGAGGATCTCCAGCTTACCGAAGCGACGGTAGCGAACGGGCGGCGCTGCTCCTTCAAATATCGTCAGGACAGCAAATGGGTGCCAAAATGCCTCTCGAAGATTATATATGGATTTAGGGTTTCATTTGTTTCCCTATTGGCGCAAGTTATTCTTGTCTCCTTCTCAATGCATGTTTGAGGGAGAGCAAACTAGGGTTAATTAGAGGAAAAGTTTGGGTACGGGGCTACTGCTAGCAAATGAGGCCATATCTCCTGTAGGGGTGCGACTTGGGAGGGCTCGGTCGAACCCAACCCAAAATAAATCCTAGCAATATTCCCTTTCTACCCTTCCGTGCCCAAATATCTATGTTTCTACTCACCGGAATCCAATAATAGAAACCATTTGAGCATTTCAATCCTCCCATATTTCAAAGATAGTTTCATTTTCTTTTGCCGACGAACTTCATAGAATCAAAAGAAGAAAAATAAAATTACTCAAAGCTACCTCTTATAAAGTAGTTAACCTTGCAATCACAATAAATTTCACTTTAACTTGCTACTGCCTCTTTTCTGATTATATTACAGGTTCATGCCTTAAGGTTTGCAATTGGGGTTGGGGTTTTGCATATCAGCTTTGCAAATAGACTGATATGTATAACAATTTTGTAAATTAACTCATGGCTTTGCAACCATTATACAAACTACCTCATTCTTGAGTTTGTTAGACTTTCTTTGTTTGTTATTGTTAGGAAAATGATTATTATGCCCTTAAAATATTTTATAATCTCACAAAGTCTATAACTATATTTGGAATGTGGTTAATAAGTTTTAACCCTGATTAAGATTCACGTCCTTAGGATAAAACATCTTACCCTGGTTTTAAAAAAAAAAGTGTCCCCTTCTAACTCCCTTTAACTTAAGTTAAGATACACTAACCCTTAGAATTAAAACATCTAACCTTGGTTTTAAAAGAAAAAAAAAATTAATGTGTCCCATTTGAACTCTTTTTAACTGTGGTTAAGATTTACTAACCCTTAGGGTTAAAGTAATATCTAACCTTGATCTTTAGAAAAAATTAACATCTCTATTTAACGCCCTTTAACAGTGGTTAAGATTCACTTACCCTTAGAGTTAAAACATCTAACTTTGGTTTTTTGAAAAAAATAGCAAAAAATTTGTCGGGTCTTTTAATCCCTTTTAAGCATGATTAAGATTCAGTACCCTTTGGATTAACCATCTAACCTTGGTTCAAAAAATTTAAGGTGTCCCCTTTTACCTCCCTTTAACTGTGGTTAACATTGACTAAACCTTAGGGTTATAGCATATAACCTTAGTCCTTGGTATTTTAAAAAATAATATAGCTTGTCCCCTTTCATAAGGGTTAGTGAACCCTAACCACAATTAAAGTGAATTAAGAGATGGAAAATAGTTAACGTACCCGTGGATCCCATTTTATAACAAAATGGCCTGTCTTCATTGGTCCATGCCCAAATTTTAAATACTCACCTATTGTGATTAAGATTCACTCACCCCTATGATTAAGCAATCAAAACATGTTTTTTCAAAAAGAAGAAAACCAAAATCTTAGTTTTACTTTAATTGAGCTTAACCATGGGGTTAAAGGGGTGTTAAAAGGGACATGAGGACAAAGAGTAAGATATGAAACGGACCCATGGGTCCGCTAAGCACAGCTCTTAGAAGATAAGTTAAATTTTATATTTTTAAAAACCAAGGTTAGACGCTTGAAGGCTTTAAAGTCATAAGGTGGCATATTTGGTATTTTAAATGATGTATCCTTATTTTAAATAGTTCAGATATGGTCTATCAGTATCCACTCCGTTTATAAACAGATTTCTTACTGGATATTTCATATTTGAATTTGTTGCAACTGGATACCGAAATATCCACTTAAATGGATTCGGCTATGGATAGTTGACAGCCCAGCTCCTTAGATCAACCCAACCCGCCCTTAACTCGCTGGACCAATGTGCAGCCTATTTACCTGAGGGTATTCCGAAATGTGCCTTTATGAGGATAATTTTGGCATTTTATAACTTCAAACTTCAGAGGGAGGGAAGCGTATTTCAAAAATTATTTTTTAAAAAAAACCAAAAATGGTGGGGGAACCCTAGGGGTGGGTGAACCTTACCCACGGTTAAGGGGTGTCAAAGGAGACACATGAGTTCCAGACAAAAGAGTTTCTGATACAAAGTTGTAAATTTTTGGAAAGAAGATGAATGAGAGGTTTCGAGAGTGGCATGAGCTTCAAAGAGGAAGAAGGTCTCTTCTCGAGAAAGCACGTCTTAGAGAGATCACCATGGCTAGGGTTTCATTTTCTTTTGTTGACAAACTTCATAGAATCAAAAGAAGAAAATAAAAATCGCTGCTTTATTATATTAGGGGTTCCTCCAAACCAGGTTTAGTAGACTTCATTGTTGCGTACGCCATGTTTCTTCTTCGTTCCCTCCAGCGTTTAAGAATCAAATCATCGAAAATCCCAGAAGCCAATATTCGATTTTTTGAAAATAAATAACAAAACAAAGGTACAAATTAAAAGAAACAATTCTTAGAGATATATAACGAAATCAAAAAAAGATCAGAGAGAGAGGATCTCTGGCTTACCGAACCGGGGGTAGCGAACGATTGGCGCTGCAGCTTCAAATATCGTCGGGACAACAAATGGGTGCGAAAACACATCTCGAAGATTATATATGGATTTAGGGTTTCATTTGTTTCCCTCTTGGCACATGTTATTGTTGTCTCCTTCTCAGCGCATGTTGGTGTGGGAGCAAACTAGGGTTAATCATAGGAAAAGTTGGGTATGGGGTTGCTTCTAGCAAATCAGGCCATATCCCCGGTAGGGGTGCGACTTGGGAGGTTCGGTCGAACCGAACCCAAAAACAGTCCCAACAATATTCCCTTTCCACCCTTCCATGCCCAAATCTCTAGATTTCTACTCACCGGAATCCGGTAACAGAAACCATTTCAGCATTTTAATCCTCCCATATTTCAAAGATAGTTTCATTTTCTTTTCCCGACGAGCTTCATAAAATCAAAAGAAGAAAATTAAAATTACTCATAGCTGCCTCTTATAAAGTAGTTAACCTTCCGATCTCAATAAATTTCACAATAACTTACTACTGCCTCTTTTCATATTATATTACAGGTTCATACCTTAAGGTTTGCAATTCGGGTTGGGGTTTTGCATATCAGCAGCTGCATTCTACCAGCTTTGCAAATAGACTGTTATGCATAACAATTTTGTAAATTAACTCATGGTTTTGCAACCATTATACAAACAACCTCAATCTTGAGTTTGTTGGACTTTCCTTTGTTTGTTTGTTATTGTTAGGAAAATGATTATTAGGCCCTTAAAATATTTTATAATCTCTCAAACTCTTTAACTATCTTTGAAATATGGTTAATAAGTTTTAACCCTGATTAAGATTCACGTCCTTAGGATAAAACATCTTACCCTGGTTTTTTTTTAAAAAGTTTCCCCTTCTAACTCCCTTTAACTTAAGTTAAGACACACTAACCCTTAGAATTAAAACATCTAACCTTGGTTTTAATAGAAAAAAAAATTTAATGTGTCCCATTTGAACTCTTTTTAACTGTGGTTAAGATTTATTAACCCTTAGGGTTAAAGTATCTAACCTTGATTTTAGAAAAAATTAACGTCTCTTTTTAACTCCCTTTAACCTGGGTTAAGATTCACTTATCCTTAGAGTTAAAACATCTAACTTTGGTTTTTAGAAAAAAATTACAAAAAATTTGTCGTGTCTTTTAATCTCTTTTAAGCATGATTAAGATTCACTACCCTTAGGATTAACCATCTAACCTTAAAAAATTTAAAAATTTAAGGTCTTCCCTTTTACCTCCCTTTAACTTTGGTTAACATCAACCAAACCTTAGGGTTAAAGCATATAACCTTAGTCCTTGGTATTTGAAAAAATAAAATAACTTGTCCCCTTTCATAAGGTTTGGTGAACCCTAACCACTGTTAAAGGGAGTTAAAAGATGGAAAATAGTTAACGTACCCTGGATCCCATTTTATAACAAAAAGGCATGTCTTCATTGGTCCATGCCCAATTTTTAAATGCTCACCTACTGTGATTAAGATTCACTCACCCCTATGATTGTGCAATCCAACCATGGTTTTTCAAAAAGACGAAAACCAAAATCTTTGTTTTACTTTAATTGAGTTGAACCCTGGGGTTAAAGGGGTGTTAAAAGGGACATGAGGACGAAGAGTAAGATATGAAACGGACCCATGGTTCCGCTAAGCACTGCTCTTAAAAGATAAGTTAAATTTTATATTTTTAAAAACCAAGGTTTGACGTTTGAGGGCCTTAAAGTCATAAGTGGCATATTTGGTATTTAAAATGATGTATCCTTATTTTAAACGGTTCGGTTTATCAGTATCTACTCCGTTTATAAACGGATTTCTTAGTAGATATTTCATATTTGAATTTGTTCCAACTGGATACCGAAATATCCCCACTTAAATGGATTCGGCTATGGATAGTTGACAGCCCAGCCCATTAGATCAACCCAACCTGCCCTTAACTCGCCGAACCAATGTGCAGTCTATTAACCCGAGGGTATTCAGAAAAGTGCCTTTATGAGGTTACTTCTGGCATTTTACTTCAAACTTCAGATGGAGGGGAGCGTATTTCGAAATTTTTTTTTTTTTAATAAAACCAAAAATAGGTGGGTGAACCCTGGGGGTGGGTGAACCTTACCCATGGTTAAAGGGTGTCAAAGGACACACGTGAGTTCCAGACAATAGAGTTTCTGATACAGAGTTGTAAATTTTTGGAGAGAAGATGTATGAGAGGTTGCGAATGTGGCATGAGCTTCGAAGAAGAAAAGGTCTCTTGTAGAGAAAGCGCGACTTAGAGAGATCGCCATGGCTAGAGTTTCATTCTCTTTTGCCGACGAACTTCATAGAAACAAAAGAAGAAAATATAAATTGTTGTGGCGTACGCCATGTTTATTATACTAGGGGTCCCTCAAACCAGGTTTAGTAGACTTCATTGCTACGTACGTCATGTTTCTTCTTCGTTCCCTGCAGCGTTTGAAGAATCCAATCATCGGCAAATCCCAAAAGCCAATATTCAATTTTTGAAAATAAATAAGAAAAAAAGGTACAAATTAAAAGAAACAATTCTCCGAGATATATAATGAAAAAAAAAAGAAAGATCCGAAGCAGAGTGGATCTCCGGCTTACCGAAGCAGCGGTAGCGAACGGGCGGCGCTGCTGCTTCAAATATCATCGGGACAGCAAATGGGTGCCAAAACGCCTCTCGAAGATTATATATGGATTTAGGGTTTCATTTGTTTCCCTCTTGGCGCAAGTTATTCTTGTTTGCTTCTCAGCGCATGTTTGTGGGAGAGCAAACTAGGGTTAATGAGAGGAAAAGTTTGGGTACGGGGCTACTTCTAGCAAATCAGACCATATCTCCTGTAGGGGTGCGACTTGGGAGGGCTCGGTCGAACCCAACCCAAAAACAATCCTAACAATATTCCATTTCTACCCTTTTGTGCCGAAATCTCTATGTTTCTACTCACCGGAATCCAATAATAGAAACCATTTGAGCATTTCAATCCTCCCATATTTCAAAGATAGTTTCATTTTCTTTTGTCGACGAACTTCATAGAATCAAAAGAAGAAAATGAAAATTACTAATAGCTACCTCTTATAAAGTTGTTAACCTTGCGATCTCAATAAATTTCACATTAACTTGCTACTGTCTCTTTTTTGATTATATTACAAGTTCATGCCTTAAGGTTTTCAATTGGGGTTGGGGTTTTGCATATCAGCTTTGCAAATAGACTGATATGTATAACAATTTTGTAAATTAACTCATGGCTTTGCAACCATTATTCAATCTACCTCAATCTTGAGTTTGTTAGACTTTCGTTTGTTTGTTATTGTTAGGAAAATGATTATTATGCCCTTAAAATATTTTATAATCTCACAAAGTCTTTAACTATCTTTGAAATATGGTTAATAAGTTTTAACCCTGATTAAGATTCACGTCCTTAGGATAAAACATCTTACCCTGGTTTTAAAAAAAAGCGTCCCCTTCTAATTCCCTTTAACTTAAGTTAAGATACACTAACCATTAAAACATCTAACCTTGGTTTTAAAAGAAAAAAAAAATTAATGTTTCCCATTTGAACTCTTTTTAACTGTGGTTAAGATTTATTAATCCTTAGGGTTAAAGTATCTAACCTTGATCTTTAGAAAAAATTGACGTCTCTATTTAACTCCATTCAACTGTGGTTAAGATTCACTTACCCTTAGAGTTAAAACATCTAACTTTGGTTTTTTGGAAAAAATTGCAAAAACTTTGTCGTGTCTTTTAATCCCTTTTGAGCAGGATTAAGATTCAATACACTTAGGATTAACCATCTAACCTTGGTTCAAAAAATTTAAGGTGTCCCCTTTTACCCCCCTTTAGCTGTGGTTAACATCAACTAAACCTTAGGGTTAAAGCATATAACCTTAGTCCTTGGTATTTAAAAAAATAAAATAACTTGTCCCCTTTCATAAGGTTTAGTGAACCCTAGCCACAGATAAAGTGAGTTAAAAGATGGAAAATAGTTAACGTACCCGTGGATCCCATTTTATAACAAAATGGCATTTCTACATTGGTCCATGCTCAAATTTTAAATGCTCACCTACTGTGATTAAGATTCACTCACTCCTATGATTATGCAATCCAACCATGGTTTTTCAAATAGAAGAAAACCAAAATCTCTGTTTTACTTTAATTGAGCTGAACCATGGGGTTAAAGGGGTGTTAAAAGGAACATGAGGACGAAGAGTAAGATATGAAACGGACCCATGGTTCCGCTAAGCACTGCTCTTAAAAGATAAGTTAAATTTTATATTTTTAAAAACCAAGGTTTGACGTTTGAGGGCCTTAAAGTCATAAGTGGCATATTTGGTATTTAAAATGATGTATCCTTATTTTAAACGGTTCGGTTTATCAGTATCTACTCCATTTATAAACAGATTTCTTAGTAGATATTTCATATTTGAATTTGTTCCAATTGGATACCGAAATATCCGCTTAAATGGATTCCGCTATGGATAGTTGACAGCCCAGCCCATTAGATCAACCCAACCCGCCCTTCACTCACCGGACCATTGTACAGCCTATTTACCCGAGGGTATTAAGAAAAGTGCCTTTATGAAGTTTACTTTTGACATTTTACTTCAAACTTCAGTGGGAGTGGAGTGTATTTCGAAAATTATTTTTTAAAAAAAAACCAAAAATAAGTGGGTGAACCCTGGGGATGGGTGAACCTTACCCACGGTTAAGGGGTGTCAAAGGAGACACGTGGCGACCTCTAGGGGTGATAACCGGATTTGCCAAATCCGGTTATCACCGTCGAGGATTTGACTCCTTATAAATATTGCGTGTTTCAGCGAACTTGCCAAATGGCGGTTATTCCTTTTCTTCCGGTGCTGTCTTCTAAAACCTAAGATTAAAACCCTAAAAGCTCATCTGTGGGACATGAGAGATACCCAAAACCCTAAATTCAAGAACGAGTCTGAGAAAATGAGAGCTTCCTCCTCCATCTACTCCCCTAAGCCGTTGCCTTTTCAAAGGGGAGATTTTCCAATTTCAAGGTAACCTGAATCTATGTATCTTTTTAGGATCTTGAATGTGAATCTCATTTTAATGCCTTTGAAGTTTGAAGTTTACTGCTTATGATTCTCTTATTAATTTGGGCGGTTTCATGTGTGACGAATATTAGTTTTATTTTTTTTACTACTAGCATTTGTGCTTCATTAGAGCCCATGAAAAAAAGTTGAGAATCCCAAGTTGGAATTTTTGGTGGTCTTATCCTTTCTATTATTGTTTTTATTTTACAATGAAGTTTAATTATATATATTGGAATTTTAAATCTGGTAAAGATTGATATGAATCAATCTGTATTAAAGAATTTCGTGTATTTGTAGTATTTTCCTTTGTTTTCTAGTTATTATTGATATGTTTTTGTTTATAAATGTTTGTCTTTGGTTATAAGGAAGCTTGAGACTGGTTATTGGAATTCTGAAATTGATTAATACTCGATTGAAGGGCGAATTGAATTTTTAGAACTTCGGATCAAGAGCTCTATCACCACTCTAATGGAGATTATTTTCCATTAGAGGTGATGGAGGGCTCCTTAACACATAATGAGGAGGTCACTCTCACCCTCACATTCATAAATTAGAGATGTTAGGCAACACATTGCATATTGATCTCCCCAAGCTTACAACCTAAGTGTCACCTCTCCCGTTTTGGAAGAATTTTATCCTTTTGCTCACCAAGACAAAAGTCCTGTCTATGGATAATAATTATAATAAAATAAAAGTTAGCTTGATCATACTTGAAGAAGTAACAATCAATAGTATAGAAAATTTACCATTGTCGAAGGTCAAATTAATGAAATGTTTGATCAAAAGGAGAATGAAGGGCAATAAAAGGAGAAAAAAACAGAAGAAAATGGAACTTTAACATTAGTTTTTGAATCGTGTTTCCATGCTTTGTCAATGGGAATTTTTTTTATTTTGTTGGAGATTTCTATGTTTTGCATTTTTATTTAGCCTGGATTTGTTGGATTTTATCTTTTTTTCCACTCAGAGGCATAGGAGTTAGTCTTCTTTTAGATCTTTTATTCTGAATTATAAAATTTAGTAAAGCTTATTTTCATTAAGAATATCATATTTTTGCATTTCTTTTGGGTGGGGGAGTGTTGATATCAATTTATATATTAGGACGAGGAAGCATAATAACTTCGATTTTGGGGAATTTCTAGTGCGCTAAAGGGTGATTTATTGAAAGCGATGATGTGTTGGGATCGAAACCATGTTGCATAGAAGGTTGGAATGCGATTGCTCAAGAGTTTGGTTGGTGAGTGTCACTGGGAGCTGTTTAGTCTCCGAGTAGGATTAGAAGTCAAATAATTGCCTCCTCTTGCGTTGAACTTGCACCCCAAACCTTGATGCAAACCTAAACTGGCTGGGGAATTAATGTTTCAGGTTGATTTATAATTTTCTATGTTGTAATTCGAATAATAAAATCCTTGTAGGTTTGGCCATTATATATATATATGGGAAATGCTAACGACCACTTAATGTGTGAAATTTTTAACGACCACTAAGGCAATTTTTCATAGGAGACAGTTCATTAAATAGGAGAGAGAAAATTCAAACTGTATTTATTCTCTCCTATATTTAATGATTGGTCTCCTATGAAAAGACTAACTTATCCTTATTTTTAGTGGATTTTGATAATAAATGCAGGGGTAAAAATGTCTTGGTAGTCATTGCCAAGTTCACCCACTGAGTGGTCATTAGCAAGACCCTATATATATATATATATACAGGGCACCGGAGCGGGGTATACTAAAACCGCCCCCGCCTCGAAACCAAGTCGAGTCTTTATTTTTTATACCATCCCCGCCCCACCCCACCCCCGAATTTATTTGGAAAAAAACTGCCCCTATAGGAGCGTGGTTGGGGCCCCGACAGGGGCGGTTCATATTGCCATCCCTACGGGACATGCAATTATATCGCAAGTTTGTAACTGAGCTGAATAAACAATATGGATGATATGGGAATTTCATTAGGGTAGCAAGGACTTCTCCTATAAGAGCTGTTAATGGAAGCTGATAATAGACTTTCCAATTCTTTTTTCTTTTCTAAAGCTCATCTCTGTGGTACTTCTTTCATTCCATTTCCATGCTCTAGTTTGAGAAATTGAAACCCTTCTGGAAAGAACTGGAACCAAGGTTGAATCCCTAAGCTACAGGTTTAGCTCTAAATGCACAAACTGCATTTCAACCTAAGAATGTTTCTGGGATCTCACATAGACAAATGTGTTTAGACAGAAAGCATAGTGTGTAATAGTCTTGATATTGTGGGTTCGATTGCATATCACCCACCAAAAAGGAAAAGGATGTAACAAATAATATTATTAGTGCACTGAGCAATCTCCAACATGTGTAGATTAGATCATTGGTTATACTTGCTGTTAGCAATTCTTGGTGCTTGATAACCACAAATAATGTTAGAAATCCAAAATGATTGCATAAAATATATGCATGCGCATGAATTTTTATGTGTGATACATGCTTATGTATAATTAAATGTACATGGAGTAGTCGGACATGTATGCCTAAATCATAATAATGTCTCATGAATGAATGGATTTGTCACCGTCATGCTAATTATTTTTTTTGTGAGAAGTCATCCTATGAATAGGTTCATGAAATCTCCCTCTTGTGGGACCCATTAACATATATCAGGCTACTCTGAAAATACACATGACATTTATTTTACCACTTTTAGACTAATGTAAGAAATTGTTGCCATTTCTCAGAGTAATCAAAGAAGAAATTAGAAATCTAATCTCATACCTCATGGATAGGAGTTGGATTCAAAAGCCAAGGTACATCAATTAGTAATTTCTAACTTTGATGAATGTGATGTCCTTATAATTATCTAGCTCAAACATGTTTACCCTATTTCTTTGTATAAAATAGGCTGTCAATAGAATATATTAAAGGGGTGAAAGATTTCATCGAGTTTGCATTAGCTCGTGATGCGACTATCGATGGGAAGTTAAAGTGTCCGTGTCCCAAGTGCAACAATGTGGAGCAACAAGATAGATGAACAACTTTTGATCATATGATATGTCATGGATTTGATAAGAATTATAAAATTTGGTATTTTCATGGAGAGGATGTACCACAATCCACATCCATTAATGAAGATGTGCTGAATGAGGACTTACATGATAGGGAGAATGAAATGGGAGATATGTTACACGATGTTTTCAGGCCTCCAAACCTAGATGGAGTTATTGGTAACTGGGCACATGAAGAACTCAATGCCCCCAATACAGATGCAGATAGATTCTACCAATTGATAAGGGATGCAGAACAAGCTTTGTATCCAGGATGTAAGAATCACATGAAGTTGTCATTCATCGTTCGATTATATCATATAAAGTGTCTCAGTGGATGGAGCAACAAGTCATTTACATTGTTGCTTGAGTTGTTGAGGGAGATACTTCCTGAGGGGTCAACATTCCCAGAGAGTTTCTTTCAAACAAAAAAGATCATTTCAGACCTGGGGCTCAATTATGAAAAAATATATGCATGCCCCAACGATTGCATGTTGTATTAGAAGGATACTCCTGGTAAGCAAACATGTGATGTATACGGTGAATCAAGATGGAAGACAGGGGAAGATAGCTCAGAAGGCAAGAAGAATAAAACCCCAGTGAAATTTTGCGTCACTTCCCACTGAAACCTAGGCTACAAAGATTGTTCATGTCATCAAAGACTGCTCACGAAATGAGATGGCATGACGAGGGCCGAACTAAGGATGGGAGGTTAAGTCATCTCGCTGACTCACCGTGCTGGAAAAATCTGGACAACAACTACCCGTCATTTGCTTCGGACCCTCGCAATGTCAGACTTGGGTTGGCAAGTGACGAATTTAACCCATTCAAGACGATGAGTACTTCTTACAGCATATGGCCCGTGGTTTTAATTCCATACAATGTGCCACCATGGATGTGCATGAAGCAGTCGAACTTGATCCTGTCCTTGCTTATACATGGTCCCAAATGACCTGGTAATGACATTGACGTCTACATGAAGCCTCTAATAGAGGAGCTAAATGACTTGTGGGATAATGGGATGCCAACTTACGATGCTTCGAGAAAGGAGACATTTTCGATGCGTGCAACTTTGCTTTGGACCATTAACGACTTCCCAGGATATGTCATCTTGTCGGGGTGGAGCACAAAAGGGAAGTATGCATGTCCTTCTTGTCACAAAGAGAGATATTTGCGTAATAGTAGGAAACAAGCTTACATGGGGCACCTTCATCTATTACCATTGGATCACAGGTTTCGAAGAGATAAAAATTCCTTCGACGGTAGTGTAGAGTTGAGGTGTGCTCCAACTCCAACGTCTAGGTTCAATGTGCTGAGTCAGTTGGACGGCGCTGCTTTCACTTTTGGAAAGCAGACTGGATGGAAACGATCAAGGCAGATGGACGATCAGAGTATGTTGTATAATTGGAAGAAGAAGAGTATATTTTTTGAGTTGCCTTATTGGGAGCACAATCTGTTGAGATACAACCTTGATGTAATGCACATTGAGAAGAATGTATGTGACAATGTGCTCGGGACTTTGTTGAATATAGATCAAAAATCGAAGGACAACTTAAAAGCTCGACTAAACTTGGTTGATATGGGTGTGAGACATGCACTTCACCCACAACTCTGACATGACACAAACAAAGCATATCTTCCCCCCGCATGCTTCTCAATGGACAAGGCTGAGAAAGAGATGTTTTGTAAGGTCTTGAAGAGTGTGAAAGTTCCAGATGGCTACTCTTCCAATTTTGCCAGACATGTCAATGTTAAAGAGCGCAAAATATCTGGCCTGAAGAGTCACGACTCCCATGTCATAATGCAACAATTCCTACCATTGGCAGTGAGGAAGACATTACCGAAAAATGTAAGCACAGTTTTGATCGAATTAAGCAACTTCTTTCAGCAATTATGTTCTAAAGTCGGTCAGGATGAAGAGTTCAGACGCTTAGAGGAGAAAATTGTGCTAACACTTTTCCATTCTGAGAGGATTTTCATGCCCGCATTTTTTGACGTTATGGTGCACTTGCCTATACATTTGGCCACAGAGGCAGGATTAGGTGGACCTGTTCAATACCGGTGGATGTATCCTATCGAACGGTATGTCTTAAAGCTTAATAAATACATCCATAAAAGTTTTTATTAGTGTTTTGTGGCCTAATCTAGTTTCAAATGGTGGACACATAGGTATTTGTTCACATTGAAGTTGTATGTCCGCAATCGAGCTCAACCGGAAGGGTGCATTGTTGAAGGGTGCTTGGCAGAAGAATGTTTGACTTTCTGCTCAAGATACCTAAATAATGTTGAAACAAGGTTCAACCGACCGGTGCGGAATGTCGACGAAAGTGCAATAGGGGGTAAGGAGCCATTCATTCTAACTGACTTAGAATGGCAGCAAACACTTCGTTGTGTTGTTCAACTGCGAAAAAGTCAGGCCATACTTAGAGTAAGACTGATATCACATGCTATTTAATTCTCTGTGTTTCACCCCTTCTAGAATGTATATCAACATTTTTTTACTGATATCTGACATATGCATGAGTATAACTACTTTTTAGGCATCACATGAGGGTACTTAAGATGATATACTTGAGAATGAGAATGCTCCCCCATGAGCTTCAGAAAAAGCAGAACGATGAATTCATTGAATGGTTCAAGAGTCATGTAAGTCACCATTGCTTGAGTAGTTTTTTTTTTGCACAACACTTAAAAATGAATTGCGAGAAATCGACTTAATCTTTTTTGTTCCGGCAAATAGGTTAAAACGTTGCGAGAGTCAAATAGTGGGGGTGAGGTGCCCGAGGATATTCGATTCCTCGCCTACGGACCACAAAGAGTTGTGACAAGGCTTAAGGGTTACGTCCTGAATGGATGTAGGTTTCACACCACAAATGAGGAGAAAGGACGCAAAAGTCAAAACAGTGGTGTTGTGGTCACTGCAACGACTACAAGCTACACATGTTCTAGAGATAGAACCCCTATAGCAGGAGAAATAACCTATTTTGGGCGCTTAACGGACATAGTCCAATTGAAGAATTTACAAACATTGAAATGTATATTGTTTAAGTGCGATTGGGTTGATGTGAGGTCTCGGGGCAGGGGAATAAAGTCTGATGAGTATGGATTTACCCTTGTGAACTTCACACGCTTGCTCCAAGATCCAACGGAACAAGATTGGCATGTTGTCATCAAGACTAAACTGCGGGACTTGTTTGAAATGAATGAGGAATCTTGTGTGGATGATGATGCATTCATCGAGAACGAGCCCTTTGACCATCAACACTTAGATGTCACTGAACATGATGGTGATGGAAGTGCCAGTTGGGTGAGAGTAGGAGTTACTGGAGCAACAGTCGATGCACCTTTAGTTGTGCTCCAACAACACGCTCCTACCAATTCTATCGATGAAGAGGGTGAATCAGAGCATCATGATGACATAGATGATGACAACTAATATATCTGTTCAATTATATTAATGTGTGGTTTATGCAACATCTACTGTATTGTTTTAATTGTTGAAATTTGAGATGCTTAACTTGTTTGTAAATGACATCTTTAACCATTATTGTCTACTTTATCAAGTTTCTTGGCCATCCTGGATGTTAATTTGCAGTAATTAATTAGAAGTGACACCTGTGCTGCTTTACTTAAGTTGTGAAATGTCCGTAAAGTTTGGACTCAGTGTTTAATTTGTATGTACTTTTTCCTTTGTATTTGTTTTGTAATAAGCTTTGTATTTTTAGATGGAGCCTACCAGTCATATAGATGGAGAGGGCCCCCCACAAAAGAGACGACGAGGGCAAGGCATCACGAAGTGCCTCAAACTCCAAAGGTTACCTGAGGGAGAGAAGCTCCCCATCACAGTGAATGAGAAAATGCAACCCGTGAAGGACAATGCCAGTATGATGGCTTACTACATTGGCACCCTCGCTCGGGATGCCACTTTGTTGCCTATTGATGTGGTTAGTTGGAAGCAAGTTGACGAGGACGCTAAGTTACGTGTTTGGGAGCTTGTACAGGTAAGAAGTAGAACAATTGGTCCCAATTTATAGTTTACGTATATTGCACATTTTGCCCTAAAATTTATATTTTATTTTATAACTTGGTGATGTAGGAGAAGTTTGTGGTTCCTCTTCAACTAAAAAACTATGTGATGGAATCTGTTAGCCACAAATGGAGGGAGAACAAGAGCAACCTGAAGGGTGAGCACTATGATCCCTTTACTACCGACGTAGAACGGTATGACCAACGACCCGAGTCGGTGCCGGTGGAGTAGTGGCAGACAATTATGCAGTATAGTTCTACTAGTAAAACTAGATTATGTAGTTTTATACCCTATTAATTATTAACGACTTAACTAATAATTAAATTATGTGCAGAAGAGGAGCGCGACGAACAAGGTAAACCGCTCTAAACAAGTGCTATCCCATATGGCTGGCACAAAGAGCTTTGCCAGATTGGAAGATGAGGAGGTACTTGCAATTATTTCTCTTTCCTTCATTATTTAGCTTATGTATTAACACTATATTAATTTAATAGAGAGAGAGAAGGCCTTCCTAGACGCCACCGGGTCGTGCTGAGTTCTTTATCTTATGCCATCAAAAGAAGGATGGCACACCGATAAATGATGCTGTAGCGGAAAAGATAGTAAGTTGCCTTAACTCTTGTCTAATCATATAGCATGTTAGTGTTGATTCAAAATTTTTGCAAATATTGACAACTCTTTGCAGCAACAACTGAGAGAACACCTTGAGCAAATACTGGATGGCTCGTAAAACAACACTGGTCGAAATGACATGTTCTCTCAAGTCATGGGACCCGAGCATCTAGGCCGCATTCGTGGATGTGGCATGGGCGTTACTCCCACTAGACTATGGGGGCCATCATCGAGTCAACGTGGTGGATCCTCATCCAATGCTTTTCAGGACAAGTGGAAGATTGATTTGGAGCGTCGTTTAGCCGAGAAGGATGCTCAATTCGAGGTCCAACAAGAACACATTAGGAGACTGGAATCCATGTTGCAGATGGCCATCGATGGTCAGGTATCTAATCCAATGAAAGAGTTACTGGTTTCAAGTTTAATTTCAAAAATTAAGCTTGCATATGTATCTACTTGTTTTAGGAAAGACATTTGAAAAGTCTCCTAGTTAAAGAATTTTATTTTTTTAATCTCATGTGTCTTTATTATGTGTTGAAATTTTGATATAACTTGGTGTTTTTGTTGCAACTTGTCTCTGCAGACACGAGGTCGTGCTCCTGCAGACCAAGTGTCACCTGTTGAGGTAACTTTACTTTCTGACAATTAACATGTGTGGATGTCATACTTATATGTATGTATATATATATATATATATATATATATATATATAGGAGTATGTGCTATTGTTTTTCTAGATATGCAGCCGTATACTAGTACAGGTTTTCCTTACACAAATGATTGTTCCAGCTAGCTTTATGTTTTTTTGTTTCTATAGCCCCATTAGTTGCTACATTGCTGAAAAAACTTCATCAACAGTTCCATCCATCTCTGACTCTTTCCCCTTCTTGTTAACAGCAACAAAAACAAAAGAACACAAACATTTTCAACTCCATTCAATTCAAAACTCTTAAATCTAAGCATGAATCACCTGGCATTGTATCTTCCGCACAAAAAATTCACTTCCGGACCTCACTGCATTAAACAAACACACAAAAGGCACTAAATTCTAAGAGAAACGCTGCATTTAAACAACAGATCTCGTCGATCTGCAAAACTCCCATTTAAAACTCATAGCTCTGGAATCAGACAAGTTCACCATCTTTTAAGACAATGTTAGTTGGTTACTGTGGTAAGTTTTTTTTTTTAAGGGTAATATAAGGTGTGCCAAACCATTCGAGGCAAGGACTAGTCCTTGTCAGATGTCCATACCGACCCATTCAAAATTTTTCCTACATACACCAAGACAAGCTGAGCAGTTGAAGTTAAACACATAATCATAAGGAGCAAACCGGGGATGCTAGCCAACTGCACCAAGCCCCTATGCATGAGTGGATGTGTGACAACACTCTAAAGAGTAATCTTCAGATGCATTTGAAATTTCTCCTTTGAGAATTGTGAATGCCACGGTGAGGGTCAGACTCCTACCAAATTGTATTGTATTCAAATCGAGTTGAACCGAGTTCAATTCTAGCTTGAAAATTAAGGCTTGAAGTTCGGCTCGAACAGAATAGAACTCCGCTGGAGCTTGATACACTATTACTATAATTAATATTTTTATTATAAATATATGTTTTAATAATCTTGTCAATCCATTTTCAAGCTTCTTTTTTTTTTTTGCTGGAGCCAAGCCAAGTTCAAGTTGACGAGCTAGCTAAGCTTGATTACCCCTTAGCAGAGGTCCGTGTCCCATGAATAACAACACCTCTGTGGCTTCAATTGTATTCGGGAGAGTTCAAGTGCACTCACAAATCCCTTTTAACTATTCTTTTAAGTCTAGTTAATAAGTTTTAAATCTTAGAGTTAATATTTTAAAAATTATTATACAAAATGAAAAGATAAGTCAAAAAAGATATATAGGGGCAATGCATCGTTAAAAAAGATTATTATATGCTTATGCTTCTATGAATTAGCATATAAGGGTCAAAACATATCTTCACTCTCTCCTTCTAATGAGGGCGCGATGAAACGTAGGAATGCATCTTGGAAGGCCACACCTAGTTAGAGATATAGAATAAGGCCTATGGGTAGTGACTACGTATAGACAGGTACAGTCCTATGCTCTTGCTCCCCTTACATGCTCTGGGCACTAAGCCATGGAGTATATAAATGGGCCTGAAGGGAACGGTGCTGTCAATAAACATCATGCTGGCAATTCATTCTGCAGTTTGTTTTTCACTTTGTTTGTTGGGCTTCTAAACCGTCGTTTGATAACTGATATGGTGTGAACATTTTTTTGTTAATTTATTAGGAGGTGACAATATATGAACCCAGATGTTTTTTAATTTGTCAGGAGGTGATAACTGATAACATGTTTTTCACTTTTAACATTTTTTTGTTAAACTCTAACAAATTAACATTTCCATCCATCTCTGACTCTTTCCCCTTCTTGTTAACATCAACACAAACCTCATCTTCTGAAACAATCCCCAACCTCTTCTTGATGTGGAGGCTGGAGCAGCTGTTCATCTCCCTTCCCTTCTAAAGATTAACTGTTGTCTATTGAAAGATAGTACCAAGAATACATTAAGGATTTACTGCTGCTACTTATCGAGGCACTCCCTTTTACATGTATCAATCCAAATGAAAAACAAAAGATCCAAATGATTGAATGCACAGAACACACCAAAAAACTACTGCTACTGCCGACTGCCTACTGCCTACTGCCTACTACCTACTGCCTACTGCCTTTTGATATATATGCTTTTACAATATAAGAACCCAGAATTTGTTTTATGTTGGGGGTAAGAACCCAGAATTTTTTTTTATGTTGGGGGTAAGAACCCAGATAAAAGATATGTGAGACAAATGAGTTCATCTCTTCCTCCCGTATGTTGGCATTTCAAGAAGATTAGGGGAAATAACATAAACAGAATAGGTGGCATTTATCCAATGATAGTTTTATATCATAAGAACAATCTTCTGGCCAAGCATTTATCTGATGCGAATTCAAACATCACTGTTCTTATCTATGCGAATTCAAACAGAATACAAGTATCAATCCATGTTCTTATCTATCATTAGTTATAGTTAAATTAAAAATTGACAAGTTTCCATTTGTTCTTCTAGGAGGGAGGAGCAAACACTCATTTCTCAGACATCGATCGTGACCCTTGAGCATAGAGGGATTTTTTTGTTTTTTGGAGAGGATGTAATGGGTTGTCTGAAAACATTCCATGTTCTTCTCTATCATTAGTTATAGTTAAATTAAAAATTAACAAGTTTCCATTTGTTCTTCTAGGAGGGAGGAGCCAGCACTCATTTCTCAGACATCGATAGTGACCCTTGAGCATAGAGGGATTTTTTTATTTTTTGGAGAGGATGTAATGGGTTGTCTGAAAAGATTCCATGTTCTTATCTATCATATAGATTAGTTATAGTTATATTAAAAGTTTCCATTTGTTCTTGTAAGAGAGAGGAGCCAACACTCATCTCGCATAGTGGGATTTTTTTGTTTTTTGGAGAGGATGTAATGGGTTGTCTGTAAACATTACATGTTCTTATCTATCATTAGTTATAGTTATATTAAAAATTGACAAGTTTCCATTTGTTCTTGTAGGAGGGAGGAGGCAGCACTCATTTCTCAGACATCGATCATGACCCCCGAGCATAGTGGGATTTTTTTTCTTTTTTGGAGAGGATGTAATGGGTTGTCTGAAAATATTCAATGTTCTTATCTATCATTAGTTATGGTTATATTAAAAATTGACAAGTTTCCATTTGTTCTTGTAGGGGGAGGTGCCAGCACTCATCTCGCATAGTGAGATTTTTTTATTTTTTGGAGAAGATGTAATGGGTTTGTCTGTAAACATTACATGTTCTTATCTATCATTAGTTATAGTTATATTAAAAATTGACAAGTTTCCATTTGTTCTTGTAGGATGGAGGAGCGAGCACTCATTTCTTAGACATCGATCGTGACCCCGGGCATACTGGGATTTTTTTGTTTTTTGGAGAGGATGTAATGGGTTGTTTTAAAAGATATGATTTGTTTTTTGGACACGATGTAATGGATTGCCTTACAAGATATGTTTTGTAAACTTTAACTCATTATTGTAATGTTATTTGAAGGAATGTAATGTTAATATTTTTAATTAATTAAAATGTTAGATTTTATAGTTTGGATATTTAATTATTATTATATTGATTACAATTGGGAAATATAGGTACAAAAAAATTTATTAAATTTTGAAAAAAAAAACAATTTATATACCGGCAATTTTGATACCTGCCGCAACATTTGAATATAACAATTACTTATTTTTTCTTGGCGGTTTTATAAATCGACCCTATTATTTATACCGGCGGTTTTTAAAACCGTCCCTATTTTATAATACCGGCAGTTTTTGAAACTGCCCCTATTTTTTAATTACTGGCAGTTTTTGAAACTGCCCCTATAGAATAAATACCGGCGGACTACGATAAACTGCCGCTATTTTCACCGCTGTTATTGATTGCGACCATGCTTATAGCAGCCTTGGCTTGTCTCTGGTGAAGCCAGAAAGGGCTTATCTCGGGGTTCCATAGAATAGGTGACAAGTGGTGGAGAAGTCAAATTCATGGGGCCCATGATTTTGACTTCTCCACCCTTAATAAGACATGTGGCGATAAGTGTGTGAGAATAAAGGGGAGAGATATCATATGGGGTTGTCAAAAAAATGGGGAGAAAATGAAATGACTTCTCCCCATTTTTTGGCCATCTGTCGCACAATGTATGGAACCCCGAGAGGGGTTTCTGGCTTCGCCAGAGACAAGCCAAAGCCGCTTACAGTGGCCACTATTTTCACCGCTGTTACTAATTACGACCACGCTTATAGCAGTGATTTATAAAACCGCCGGTATTAAAAAAACCAGCAGTTTTTTGATTTACAACGGCAGTTTTGAACCACCGGCAGTTTTTTGATTTCCAAGCTGTAGTAGGCAAAATCGGGAAATTTGCGGGTGATTCTCTTTAACTGGTATAGGTCCATGCCAAGGTCTATGAGGTAGAGAACATGTGGTGGGAGCTGACCATCAAGACCTATTTCACTCACTTGGGCAATGGCTTTTAGTTTCTTGGAGTTGAGAGTTGAATTGGTTGCAGAAGCTAGTGCATTTTTCTTTACCAGGTGAGTTTGGAAAGCTTTCCACTATATCTACCAGAATGTCTCCATGCTCTTCGAGGAGGCTTTCCAGGTATGGAATAAGAGTGTCCCTGATCTCAAGTGTGGTAAGCTCTCTCCTGCAACAATTTTTTTTAAAATTGATTAATTAGGTGTTGGAATTTAGGACTTTTAATGGTCGTAAATGTGGTTCAAAGAACAGTGACATGTTGAAATTAAACCTACTAGATATCGGGATCTATGAATAGAGTGGAGCCTCGCAACAAGGTGGTCGATGAAAAGTTTTGACTTTTTTATTGTCCTTGCTGCAACTGCATTGCTCAAACCTTGTTTTCTCAAGCACAAGGTTAAGACAGCTTTGGCCTCTTGCTTTTCCGCTGCTAAAAGGGTTGAAGGTGCCACTTGGAAGCTGAGCGAACCATCTAGCTGGGATTCGGCTGTTAATATACCAAGATACAGTGACTGCTGTCATTAAACAACAAATACATGCACACACACACAAATATAGACTGTTGATGACTTTGGGGTTTTTACTGCGATTGGGATGGGTACTACAGAAGCTATAACCACCAAGGAATGAAAAAGAAATTTCTTACCAGACTTTGTTTGGCAGGTGAAGAGTTGGCGGGGAAAAGAGAGTCGTGTCCTGAATGAAAATAAATGCCATTAATTCTCTAAGCTTGACAGGTATAGGCATAGAGAAGATTAAACAATAGTAAGAGATAGAAAGAGATGGGTAGATGCACTTATAAGGATTATATATATATATATATATATATATATATATATATATATAGGGTCTTGCTAATGACCACTCCGTGGGTGAACTTGGTAACGACCACCAAGACATTTTTACCCCTGCATTTATTATCAAAATCCACTAAAAATAAGGATACTTTAGTCTTTTCATAGAAGACTAATCATTAAATTAAATGTAGGAGAAAATAAATACAGTTTGAATTTTTGCTCTCTTATTTAATGAACTGTCTCCTATGAAAAAATGTCTTGATGGTCGTTAGCATTTCCCATATACATATATATAATGGCCAAACTTACAAGGATTTTATTACTCGAATTACAACACAGAAAATTATAAATCAACCTGAAACATTAATTCTTCAGCCAGTTTAGGTTTGCATCAAGGTTTGGGGTGCAAGTTCAACGCAAGATGAGGCAATTATTTGACTTCTAATCCTACTCGGAGACTAAACAGCTCCCAGTGACACTCACCAACTAAACTCTTGAGCAATCGCATTCCAACCTTCTATGCAACATGGTTTTGATCCCAACACATCATCGCTTTCAATAAATCACCCTTGAGCGCACTTGAAATTCCCCAAAATTGAAGTTAATATGCTTCCTCGTCCTAATATATAAATTGATATCAACACTCCCCCACCCAAAAGAAATGCAAAAATATGATATTCTTAATGAAAATAAGCTTTACTAACTTTTATAATTCAGAATAAAAGATCTAAAAGAAGACTAACTCTTATGCCTCTCAGTGGAAAAAAAGATAAAATCCAACTAATCCACGCTAAATAAAAATGCAAAACAAAGAAATCTCCAACAAAATAAAAAAAATCCCATTGACAAAGTATGGAAACACGATTCAAAAACTAATGTTAAAGTTCCATTTTCTTTTGTTTGTTTCTCCTTTTATTGCCTTTCATTCTCCTTTTGATCAAACATTTCATTAATTTGACCTTCGACAATGGTAAATTTTCTATACCGTTGATTGTTACTTCTTCAAGTATGATCAAGCTAGCTTTTATTTTATTATAATTATTATCCATAGACAGGACTTTTGTCTCGGTGAGCAAAAGGATAAAATTCTTCCAAAACGGGAGAGGTGACACTTAGGTTGTAAGCTTGGTGAGATCAATATGCAATGTGTTGCCTAACATCTCTAATTTATGAATGTGAGTGAGAGAGTGACCTCCTCATTATGTGTTAAGGAGCCCTCCATCACCTCTAATGGAAAATAATCTCCATTATAGTGGTGATAGAGCTCTTGATCCGAAGTTCTAAAAATTCAATTCGCCCTTCAATTGAGTATTAATCAATTTTAGAATTCCAATAACCAGTCTCAAGCTTCCTTATAACCTAAGACAAACATTTATAAACAAAAACATACCAATAATAACTAGAAAACAAAAGGAAAATTCTACAAATACACGAAATTCTTTAATACAGATTGATTCATATCAATCTTTACCAAATTTAAACTTCCAATATATATAATTAAACTTCATTGTTAAATAAAAACAACAATAGAAAGAAAAAGACCACCAAAAATTCCAACTTGAGATTCTCAACTTTTTTTCATGGGGTTCTAATGAAGCACAAATGCAAGTAGTAGTAAAAAAAAAAAACTAATATTCGTCGCACATGAAACCGCCCAAATTAATAAGAGAATCATAAGCAGTAAACTTCAAACTTCAAAGGCATTAAAATGAGATTCACATTCAAGATCCTAAAAAGATACATAAATTCTGGTTACCTTGAAATTGGAAAATCTCCCCTTTGAAAAGGCAACGGCTTAGGGGAGTAGATGGAGGAGGAAGCTCTCATTTTCTCAGACTCGTTCTTGAATTTTCGAAATACGCTCCGCTCCCTCTGAAGTTTGAAGTAAAATGCCAAAAGTAACCTCATAAAGGCACTTTTCTAAATACCCTCGGGTAAATAGGCTGCACATTGGTCTGGCGCGTTAAGGGCGGGTTGGGTTGATCTAATGGGCTGGGCTGTCAACTATCCGTATCCGAATCCATTTAAGCGGATATTTCGGAATCCAGTTGGAACAAATTCAAATATGAAATATCCACTAAGAAATCCGTTTATAAGTATACATCATTTTAAATACCAAATATGCCCCTTTATGACTTTAAGCCCTTCAAGCATCTAACCTTGGTTTTTAAAAATAAAAAATTTAACTTATCTTTTAAGGGCAGTGCTTAGCGGACCCATGGGTCCATTTCATATCTTACCCTTTGTCCTCATGTCCCTTTTAACACCCCTTTAACCCCCTAGTTAAGCTCAGTTAAAGTAAAACTAAGATTTTGGTTTTCTTCTTTTTTAAAAACCATGTTTGGATTGCTTAACCATAGGGGTGAGTGAATCTTAATCACAGTAGGTGATTATTTAAAATTTGGGCATGCACCAATGAAGACAGGCCATTTTGTTATAAAATGGGATCCACAGGTACGTTAACTATTTTCCATCTTTTAACTCACTTTAACTATGGTTAGGGTTCACTAACCCTTATTGAAGGGGACATGTTATTTTATTTTTTTAAATACCAAGGACTAAGGTTATATGCTTTAACCCTAAGGTTTAGTTGATCTTAACCACAGTTAAAGAGAGGTAAAAGGGGACACCTTAAATTTTTAAATTTTTTGAACCAAGTTTAGATGGGTTATCCTAGAAGGGTAGTGAATCTAATCATGCCTTAAAAGGATACACAAACGACACAACAAATTTTTTGTTATTGTTTTTCTAAAAACCCAAGTTAGATGTTTTAACTCTAAGGTAGTGAATCTTAACCACGGTTAAAGTGCGTTAAAAGAACGTTCTTTTTTTCTAAAAAATCAAGATTTGAATACTTTAACCTTAGGGTTAATAATCATAACCACATTTAAAAGAGAACAAGTTTCATTGTTATTATAGGAGGGAGGAGCCAGCACTCATTTCTCAGACATCGATAGTGACCCTTGAGCATAGAGGGATTTTTTTATTTTTTGGAGAGGATGTAATGGGTTGTCTGAAAAGATTCCATGTTCTTATCTATCATATAGATTAGTTATAGTTATATTAAAAATTGACAAATTTCCATTTGTTCTTGTAAGAGAGAGGAGCCAACACTCATCTCGCATAGTGGGATTTTTTTGTTTTTTGGAGAGGATGTAATGGGTTGTCTGTAAACATTACATGTTCTTATCTATCATTAGTTATAGTTATATTAAAAATTGACAAGTTTCCATTTGTTCTTGTAGGAGGGAGGAGGCAGCACTCATTTCTCAGACATCGATCATGACCCCCGAGCATAGTGGGATTTTTTTTTTTTTTGGAGAGGATGTAATGGGTTGTCTGAAAATATTCAATGTTCTCTATCATTAGTTATGGTTATATTAAAAATTGACAAGTTTCCATTTGTTCTTGTAGGGGGAGGTGCCAGCACTCATCTCGCATAGTGAGATTTTTTTGTTTTTTGGAGAAGATGTAATGGGTTTGTCTGTAAACATTACATGTTCTTATCTATCATTAGTTATAGTTATATTAAAAATTGACAAGTTTCCATTTGTTCTTGTAGGATGGAGGAGCGAGCACTCATTTCTTAGACATCGATCGTGACCCCGGGCATACTGGGATTTTTTTGTTTTTTGGAGAGGATGTAATGGGTTGTTTTAAAAGATATGATTTGTTTTTTGGACACGATGTAATGGATTGCCTTACAAGATATGTTTTGTAAACTTTAACTCATTATTGTAATGTTATTTGAAGGAATGTAATGTTAATATTTTTAATTAATTAAAATGTTAGATTTTATAGTTTGTATATTTAATTATTATTATATTGATTACAATTGGGAAATATAGGTACAAAAAAATTTATTAAATTTTGAAAAAAAAAACAATTTATATACCGGCATTTTTGATACCTGCCGCAACATTTGAATATAACAATTACTTATTTTTTCTTGGCGGTTTTATAAATCGACCCTATTATTTATACCGGCGGTTTTTAAAACCGTCCCTATTTTATAATACCGGCAGTTTTTGAAACTGCCCCTATTTTTTAATTACTGGCAGTTTTTGAAACTGCCCCTATAGAATAAATACCGGCGGACTACGGTAAACTGCCGCTATTTTCACCGCTGTTATTGATTGCGACCATGCTTATAGCGGCCTTGGCTTGTCTCTGGCGAAGCCAGAAAGGGCTTATCTCGGGGTTCCATAGAATAGGTGACAAGTGGTGGAGAAGTCAAATTCATGGGGCCCACGATTTTGACTTCTCCACCCTTAATAAGACATGTGGCGATAAGTGTGTGAGAATAAAGGGGAGAGATATCATATGGGGAGAAGTCAAAAAAAATGGGGAGAAAATGAAATGACTTCTCCCCATTTTTTGGCCATCTGTCGCACAATGTATGGAAGCCCGAGAGGGGTTTCTGGCTTCGCCAGAGACAAGCCAAAGCCACTTATAGTGGCCACTATTTTCACCGATGTTACTAATTACGACCACGCTTATAGCAGTGATTTATAAAACCGCCGGTATAAAAAATACCAGCAGTTTTTTGATTTACAACGGCAGTTTTGAACCACCGGCAGTTTTTTGATTTCCAAGCTGTAGTAGGCAAAATCGGGAAATTTGCGGGTGATTCTCTTTAACTGGTATAGGTCCATGCCAAGGTCTATGAGGTAGAGAACATGTGGTGGGAGCTGACCATCAAGACCTATTTCACTCACTTGGGCAATGGCTTTTAGTTTCTTGGAGTTGAGAGTTGAATTGGTTGCAGAAGCTAGTGCATTTTTCTTTACCAGGTGAGTTTGGAAAGCTTTCCACTATATCTACCAGAATGTCTCCATGCTCTTCGAGGAGGGTTTCCAGGTATGGAATAAGAGTGTCCCTGATCTCAAGTGTGGTAAGCTCTCGTCCTGCAACAATTTTTTTTAAAATTGATTAATTAGGTGTTGGAATTTAGGACTTTTAATGGTTGTAAATGTGGTTCAAAGAACAGTGACATGTTGAAATTAAACCTACTAGATATCGGGATCTATGAATAGAGTGGAGCCTCGCAACAAGGTGGTCGATGAAAAGTTTTGACTTTTTTATTGTCCTTGCTGCAACTGCATTGCTCAAACCTTGTTTTCTCAAGCACAAGGTTAAGACAGCTTTGGCCTCTTGCTTTTCCGCTGCTAAAAGGGTTGAAGGTGCCACTTGGAAGCTGAGCGAACCATCTAGCTGGGATTCGGCTGTTAATATACCAAGATACAGTGACTGCTGTCATTAAACAACAAATACATGCACACACACACAAATATAGACTGTTGATGACTTTGGGGTTTTTACCGCGATTGGGATGGGTACTACAGAAGCTATAACCACCAAGGAATGAAAAAGAAATTTCTTACCAGACTTTGTTTGGCAGGTGAAGAGTTGGCGGGGAAAAGAGAGTCGTGTCCTGAATGAAAATAAATGCCATTAATTCTCTAAGCTTGACAGGTATAGGCATAGAGAAGATTAAACAATAGTAAGAGATAGAAAGAGATGGGTAGATGCACTTATAAGGATTATATATATATATATATATAGGGTCTTGCTAATGACCACTCCGTGGGTGAACTTGGTAACGACCACCAAGACATTTTTACCCCTGCATTTATTATCAAAATCCACTAAAAATAAGGATACTTTAGTCTTTTCATAGAAGACCAATCATTAAATTAAATGTAGGAGAAAATAAATACAGTTTGAATTTTTGCTCTCTTATTTAATGAACTGTCTCTCATGAAAAAATGTCTTGATGGTCGTTAGCATTTCCCATATATATATATATATATATATATATATATATATATATATAATGGCCAAACTTACAAGGATTTTATTACTCGAATTACAACACAGAAAATTATAAATCAACCTGAAACATTAATTCTTCAGCCAGTTTAGGTTTGCATCAAGGTTTGGGGTGCAAGTTCAACGCAAGATGAGGCAATTATTTGACTTCTAATCCTACTCGGAGACTAAACAGCTCCCAGTGACACTCACCAACTAAACTCTTGAGCAATCGCATTCCAACCTTCTATGCAACATGGTTTTGATCCCAACACATCATCGCTTTCAATAAATCACCCTTGAGCGCACTTGAAATTCCCCAAAATTGAAGTTAATATGCTTCCTCGTCCTAATATATAAATTGATATCAACACTCCCCCACCCAAAAGAAATGCAAAAATATGATATTCTTAATGAAAATAAGCTTTACTAACTTTTATAATTCAGAATAAAAGATCTAAAAGAAGACTAACTCTTATGCCTCTCAGTGGAAAAAAAGATAAAATCCAACTAATCCACGCTAAATAAAAATGCAAAACAAGAAATCTCCAACAAAATAAAAAAAATCCCATTGACAAAGTATGGAAACACGATTCAAAAACTAATGTTAAAGTTCCATTTTCTTTTGTTTGTTTCTCCTTTTATTGCCTTTCATTCTCCTTTTGATCAAACATTTCATTAATTTGACCTTCGACAATGGTAAATTTTCTATACCGTTGATTGTTACTTCTTCAAGTATGATCAAGCTAGCTTTTATTTTATTATAATTATTATCCATAGACAGGACTTTTGTCTCGGTGAGCAAAAGGATAAAATTCTTCCAAAACGGGAGAGGTGACACTTAGGTTGTAAGCTTGGTGAGATCAATATGCAATGTGTTGCCTAACATCTCTAATTTATGAATGTGAGTGAGAGAGTGACCTCCTCATTATGTGTTAAGGAGCCCTCCATCACCTCTAATGGAAAATAATCTCCATTATAGTGGTGATAGAGCTCTTGATCCGAAGTTCTAAAAATTCAATTCGCCCTTCAATTGAGTATTAATCAATTTTAGAATTCCAATAACCAGTCTCAAGCTTCCTTATAACCTAAGACAAACATTTATAAACAAAAACATACCAATAATAACTAGAAAACAAAAGGAAAATTCTACAAATACACGAAATTCTTTAATACAGATTGATTCATATCAATCTTTACCAAATTTAAACTTCCAATATATATAATTAAACTTCATTGTTAAATAAAAACAACAATAGAAAGAAAAAGACCACCAAAAATTCCAACTTGAGATTCTCAACTTTTTTTCATGGGGTTCTAATGAAGCACAAATGTAAGTAGTAGTAAAAAAAAAATAAATAATATTCGTCGCACATGAAACCGCCCAAATTAATAAGAGAATCATAAGCAGTAAACTTCAAACTTCAAAGGCATTAAAATGAGATTGACATTCAAGATCCTAAAAAGATACATAAATTCTGGTTACCTTGAAATTGGAAAATCTCCCCTTTGAAAAGGCAACGGCTTAGGGGAGTAGATGGAGGAGGAAGCTCTCATTTTCTCAGACTCGTTCTTGAATTTTCGAAATACGCTCCGCTCCCTCTGAAGTTTGAAGTAAAATGCCAAAAGTAACCTCATAAAGGCACTTTTCTAAATACCCTCGGGTAAATAGGCTGCACATTGGTCTGGCGAGTTAAGGGCGGGTTGGGTTGATCTAATGGGCTGGGCTGTCAACTATCCGTATCCGAATCCATTTAAGCGGATATTTCGGAATCCAGTTGGAACAAATTCAAATATGAAATATCCACTAAGAAATCCGTTTATAAGTATACATCATTTTAAATACCAAATATGCCCCTTTATGACTTTAAGCCCTTCAAGCGTCTAACCTTGGTTTTTAAAAATAAAAAATTTAACTTATCTTTTAAGGGCAGTGCTTAGCGGACCCATGGGTCCATTTCATATCTTACCCTTTGTCCTCATGTCCCTTTTAACACCCCTTTAACCCCCTAGTTAAGCTCAGTTAAAGTAAAACTAAGATTTTGGTTTTCTTCTTTTTTAAAAACCATGTTTGGATTGCTTAACCATAGGGGTGAGTGAATCTTAATCACAGTAGGTGATTATTTAAAATTTGGGCATGCACCAATGAAGACAGGCCATTTTGTTATAAAATGGGATTCAGAGGTACGTTAACTATTTTCCATCTTTTAACTCACTTTAACTATGGTTAGGGTTCACTAACCCTTATTGAAGGGGACATGTTATTTTATTTTTTTAAATACCAAGGACTAAGGTTATATGCTTTAACCCTAAGGTTTAGTTGATCTTAACCACAGTTAAAGAGAGGTAAAAGGGGACACCTTAAATTTTTAAATTTTTTGAACCAAGGTTAGATGGTTAATCCTAAGGGTAGTGAATCTTAATCATGCTTAAAAAGGATTAAAAGACACAACAAATTTTTTGTTATTTTTTTTCTAAAAACCAAAGTTAGATGTTTTAACTCTAAGAGTAAGTGAATCTTAACCACGGTTAAAGTGAGTTAAAAAGAGACGTTATTTTTTTCTAAAAATCAAGATTGAATACTTTAACCTTAAGGGTTAATAAATCATAACCACATTTAAAAAGAGTTCAAATGGGACACATTAATTTTTTTTTCTTTTAAAAAACCAAGGTTAGATGTTTTAATTCTAAGGATTAGTGTATCTTAACTTAAGTTAAAGGGAGTTAGAAGGGGACACTTTTTTTTAAAAACTAGGATAAGATGTTTTATCCCTAAGGTCGTGAATCTTAATCAGGGTTAAAACTTATTAACCATATTTTAAAGATAGTTAAAAACTTTGTGAGATTATAAAATATTTTAAGGGCATAATAATCATTTTCCTAACAATAACAAACAAACGAAAGTCTAACAAACTCAAGATTGAGGTTGTTTGTATAATGGTTGCAAAACCATGAGTTAATTTACAAAACTATTATGCATAGCTAGTAGAACACAACAATTGATATGCAAAACCCTAACCCTAATTGCAAACCTTAAGGCATGAACCTGGAATATAATTAGAAAAGTGACAATAACAAGTTATTGTAAAATTTATTGAGATCGCAAGGTGAACTAATTTATAAGAGGCAGTTATGAGTAGTTTTCATTTTCTTCCTTTGATTCTATGAAGCTTGTCGGCAAAAGAAAATGAAACTATCTTTGAAATATGGGAGAATTAAAATGCTCAAATGGTTTCTGTTATCGGAGTAGAATCATAGAGATTTGGGCACGGAAGGGTAGAAAGGGAATATTGGTAGGATTGTTTTTGGGTTGGGTTCGACCGAGCCCTCCCAAGTCGCACGCCTACAGGGGATATGGCCTGATTTGCTAGAAGTAATCCCGTACCCAAACTTTTCGTTTGAGTAACCCTAGTTTGCTCCCCCACTAACATGCGCTGAGAAGGAGGCAATAATAACATGCGCCAAGAGGGAAACAAATGAAGCCCTAATTCCTTATATAATCTTCGGGAGGCGTGTTGGCACCCATTTGCTGTCCCGACGATTTTTGAAGCAGCAGCGCCGGACGTTCGCTACCGCCGCTTCGGTAAGCCGGAGATCCTCTCTCTGATCCTCTTATTAGAACTGATACGGATTGATTCTTCTTTTATTTTGATTTCGTTATATACTAGCAAAGATCCGTGAGATAAATAAAGAAAAGAAAATAATGGATAACGCATAAATTATCAGGAAACTTGAACCTTTTTTTTTCGAAATGAAAAACAAATTATTTAAGTGATGTCTATAATATATGAGGGCGAGACGTGCAGAGAGAGAGAGAGAGAGAGAGAGGTGAGACAATCTGTTTCGTAGTGGAAGATGTGAGAGAGCAGTTATCTTGCAAGAGAGAGGCAGGCAGGGGATATATATGTGGGGAGAGTCGTGTAGTAGGAGGTGTCGTTTGGGAATCAATGCGAGATGTCTCATAGGATGGTTGTCTACGTGGTGAGGGTTGGGGTATGATACCTGGTGATGGTTAGGGGGAAAAACGGTGAAGTAGTAGGACTCTGGAACACGAAAAGTTAGAGTAGATAGAAAGTGGATGACGTGGCAGACCCAGAAGAGAGAAACACATTTTGTATTAGTATTAGGTAATAGATCTCTAAGAATTGTTTCTTTTAATTTGTACCTTTTTTTTTGTTATTTATTTTCAAAAAATTGAATATTGGCTTTTGGGATTTTCCGATGATTGGATTCTTAAACACTACAGGGAACAAAGAAGAAACATGGAGTACGCAGCAATGAAGTCTACTAACCCTGGTTTGGAGGAACCCCTAGTATAATAAACATGACGTATGTAGCAATTTTCATTTTCTTCTTTTGATTCTATGAAGCTTGCCGGCAAAAGAAAATGAAACCCTAGCCATGGCGATCTCTCTAAGACGCGTTTTCTCTGCAAGAGACCTTCTTCTTCTTCGAAGCTCATGCCACTCTCGCAACCTCTCATACATCTTCTCTTCAAAAATTTACAACTCTGTATCAGAAACTCCATTGTCTGTAACTCATGAAGTTTCTAATCAATTGGGGATTGATTTTCTGAGAGAAAGTCGTAGAGGATTTGCTAAAGGAAGGAAGTCAAGTAAGTGGTTCTTCTTTCGGTTTTTTTCTCCAATTTGATTTGCTCCAGACTTTATCATTCTAAGCATCTGCTTAGAAACATATATTTTGCATCTCTTATCATATCACTTGGTTCTTTGAATGGATTGAAATGAATTTGTGCTATATTTTAATGGATGCATCGCTTTAAGTCTAATGGGCTGCTCATCTACTTCTTTTTGAGTTTATCTCATTTGTTTCACTCTCCTTCTGCTATGTATTATTATTTTTGTTGTTGTATTCCTGTTGATAATTTTTTATTGCCATATGAGCAACAAATATAACTGGACAAGGAAATGGAGAACGTGATCTGATGTAAATCATTTTCACGTTATATTTTTTCTTCATTTTATATTGCTCATTAATATTGTTTTCTAAGTTTTATTTGGAATTTATTTTTAGAGGTTAGGAGTAGTTTGATTTGTTCCATGCAATTAGTTTATGTATGAGTGTATAAATGTTCTTCGCTATGTTGCACAGACATGGTCTATGCTGGGGGCATCGGACACGGCGAATCCCAAAAAATAAGATTCGGGGAAATAAGAGGATACTTGAATTTTTTTATTTTTAAAATTATTAAACTTTAAGTTTTATGTGAATAATACTATAAGATTAAAAAGACAACCAATTAAATATGAAAAATAAAATTATTACAAACAACATGAAGTAATGTACTACAAATTACAATTCATCAAAAAATATAAATAAGACATGAATAAAACAAACAAAGTAATGAACATATATTAATTCTAAATGTTATTATTAATCTCAAAGATGATTAATATAAAAGAGGTTTTTGTGGCCCAAATTCAGCTCATTGATAGCTCTCTCTCTCTCCCCTATTTCTTTTGTGCTATAAAGATCAGTAATTCTTCATATTCTCTCTTTTTTGCCCGTTAAAATCAAATGTATCATGGTTTTTCTCCTTTCCTAATGTCTTTTCTTTTCTGGCGATGAGGGCTAGAAGGAATTTGGTGAAATTTTTGTTAACTATATGCAGTTGTATGTCTTTTTTATATAATACTAGTGGGCCCTGAATGTGCAACACACGTGCAGGTTTGTTTGAGATGATAATCATAAGAGTGTTGGCATATTAAATAATCAATCAAAATCAATGAAATGGATGTTCAAAACATCAAATTAATGAAGATTTGGTGGTTATTTTTTAATTGACCTTTAAGATGAGCTTAAATGGGTTACCAATGTCTAAAATGAGATTGATGAGGTCATCGGCCAACAGATTTTGCCAAACATAATTATATGATCCCATAAGAACGATGCATGTTCTCAATCTTGAATTTCAGAATTCCTCAGCGATCTGCTCAACGTACTCTTCCCTCAAATATCATATTTTTCCTTCTACACCCCAGAAATGAAGGAAGACTGTAATTAAAATATACAATGATGGAAGCAAGGTCTAAAAATCCAAGAGATCCTACGCAAATACTATCACTACCTACAATATATTGACATATAATAGTATGAAGAAGCATTTGTGACAAACCTAAGTAATCCTTAATGAACACTATCACCTATGTAACGAATCGATAAAAATAAATGAAAGAAGTTGGATGATGTGCGTTCATCCAGTGGTTGGACCTGCGTATATTAAGATTTTTAGAGTATGAAGAGTTGTGGGTATATTCATATTCCATAGATATCTATACATATATTCGTATTAGTATGTGTGTGATATCACTAATCACAGTGGCAGTATTTACAAACAACTATCATATTAGATACGTATTTACACACAATTGTAATATTAAGTCAATACCTAATATTAGCGCACGCGCACAGACACAACGGAGGAGCTTAAAAAAGAGCAAACCCAACATAGCTCACTAATGGGGCGAGATATATCTATGCAAAATGTCCTACTTAGGGACGAGATACATGTTTGTAAAATGTCTCATGAACTGATGTTATGCTTGTACATTCTGAGCATCAATATTTACAAATCCTGCATTAGAAGAATATATTTTGAGGTTAAACAAATTCTATTTTGGGAACATATGAATATTTGAGTAAGAAAACAATATTGTCTACCATTTGCATAGACGTCTTTGGTTTTTCTTCACACAGCAACGACATTTGTTGTAATGAATCTCAAGTGAAGAAGATCAGTTAAAAAGGGAGACAAAAAATAGGAAAATCGAATGTCCAAAAAGTAAAGATTTGAAAAATTCATCCCCATTTGGAATACAACATGCAGATCTATTTTTATGCCCTTCCATGACTTCATCGTGTCGTCCAATACATCTTCACCATTGTTTATCTCCATTTTGCTGGTCTCATCCTGTTCCTTGGGAGCTTTGCGCCTATTGCCCTGCTAATTATTTCACTTTTCATCTTAATTTTGGTGTCAACCCCCAATATACTTCAGTAGGCTTATCCTTTTTTGTAGGCTGAAAATCTATAACAATATCCCCACTATTCCATTTTTCAGGAGAAGCTTATAGTCCTTGGCCAACTTATCCTTCCTTTTCATGTTCTTTAGCTTTTTCTCCTCAAAGCAATCATTTTTTGTGATAGCGGTTGACCTTTCTCCATTTACAGGTGTCATGCTTTAAGCTTTCTTTTTCTCATCATGTATGTAACTCTACATAAGAAAAACTAAAACTATTAACTGAAAAAAGAAACTTTGAACTCATCTTGTTTGAAATATTTCGCATTTGATCAGTAACTAGGCTTGCAGCAATCTCCCTAGAGAATCTCGATGACATTCCTTGAACTTTCTTTTTTTTAACTCGACATAAAACAACTCAATTCCTAACCAAAAAAGCTCTTAACTAATCAGGTTCACTATGACAAATCACGGTAGGTTCATTCATACTACATTCCGTATGATAAAGCTCATAAGCCAATTTTTTTCTCTTTGGGCAAACCTTCCCAAAACTCTAGGATTTCTCGATCCCCATTTGATCCTAGGGTTCTTCATGTGTTCATGTAGGGATGTGACATTAGACCAAGCTTTTGAATTGTATCCACCTCTTGAAAGAAAAAGGGCCATCCATAGGACATAGAAAGGGGACATGGAATTGGGATGTTTTGTAAAGTTTTTTTTATATTATTGGGTAGAGTAAAGAAACCCAAGAAATTTGTGTAAGAAGGTGAGTTTTTTTTGGTGTGGTGAGAGGGTTGATTTTAGATATTGGAGCTTGTAATAGCTTGTTTTGGTTAAACTGAATGAGACGGCTAGAAAGAGAACCAAAACAACTGTACCCAAAATGCAGAGGGTTTCCATTTTATGAACAAGGGCCCGGTTTGAATGAGTTGTGGTGGATTTTGGGGTTGTTGGGTTTCATGTAAATCCTTAGCAATTTTCCAAGAGGAAACACAATTTTGAATACGAGCAAGAGAACCTGACATGAATTTTCTAAGTGTCAAACAGGGGAGAACATATTGGAACATGTAAGAGGAGCTAAAGAATGTATATATCTAGAGAGGGATAGAGAGACTTTCCATAGATTGAGAAGCGAGAGAATTCCTAGAGATTGAGAACCCAATTTGAAGGAAGTTCTTGAGTGGAAAGCCAGAAACAAAATCCCTTCATCATTCAACTGAATAAAGGAAGGACTGAAAGAGATGAAGGTGAGAAATTATAAGGCGGACATAAATTTTTTGAAAGTTTGCTTCCAACTTACAATATAGGGGATAGGGCTAGAATTTTCTCCCAGCAAGAATGAAACACAAGTGAAATTTTCATAACTTTCATTTGACAGCTTGATTTTAAGAACTTTTCAAAAGCAATTGTAGATAGAAAAGATAAATTAGTAGAAGAAAATTCCATACCCACAAGAGATCCCTTGGAGAGAATGAAACACATAAAATTTGCGTAACTTTCATTTGATTTATGATTTTGAGAGCTTTTCAAAAGAAATTGCAAACCATAAATTGCAGATGGTAAAATATATTAGTGGAAAAAAAAATCATACCTGAAACACACAAAAGAGCTTCAAATATATGAATGTGGAGAGAATGGTACCTATGGTTTGGGTGTATCACTTGCTTTTGAAGTCGACGGTGATGGTTTGTCATTTGGGGCTGCTAATGTATCATCTTGAACACGTGAGAATGTTGGCGAGAAGGAGACGCGTGAGGCAGTGAGCAACAAAGGTTGAAGGAGAACCGGAGAAGGGCAGCCGGCAACAGCCAACAAAAATTTCTGGAAAGGGCTCATCTGTCGGATGAGATAAGAAGTTAAACAAAGGGTACCTTCAAAATTAAAACGATGAACGATGAGTTTTCCACCAAGTATTTTCGGTATACGAAATTGGTGAACGGAGACGCTCACAGCTACTTTTTCCCTTTTATTTATATTTATATAATAAACATTAGAAATTTATAGGTCTCATCTATGTCCAACATGCACATATTTTCTGATGAGCCACAACTGCCATGTTCGCGACGTGTCATGTCCACGCATTTCGACACAAGACACACCTATTGTCTTAAAGAATCCGCGCAAGAAACCTATTTGGGTCACAAAAACTTTATAAGGACAAGTTTGTGGCGTTTGGGGGAGGAAAGGACAAGTCTGTGGCATTAAGTGATAGCAGCCAAGTATGGGGAGAACTCTTGTTGGGTGCCAAGGGAGGTTAGGGGTTCGCATGGCTTGAGGTTCTGGAAGGGGATTATGGTTACGGCGGAGTTGTGCCTTTTTTTCGGTTCCGAGCTGGGTGAGAGTCAGAAATAAGGTTCTGGAAGGATGTTTGGTCGGGTGAGTCGCGACTTATGGATGACTTCAGAAACCTTTACAGCCTAGCGGTAAATAGGGAGGTGCTAGTGGCGGATTCTTATGAGAGTACTGCTTCGGGGGTGGTCTGGTGCCCGAGGTTAAGGAGGGACCTAAATGAGAGATAGGAGATTTGGTTAGGCTTCTGGAGCATATCTCGGCGATTGACATTTCTTCAGAGATCAGGGATCGTCGGTTGTGGAGCAAGGAGGAACAAGGAAGATTTTCCGTAAAATTTCTCTATCAGTCGTTGCGAGTGCAGGGAGAAGGGTCGTTTCCGCATAGGGCTGTTTGGTGTCTAGGAATGCCTTCCAAGGTGTCTTTTTTCCTATGGGCATCAGTGTTGGAGCGAATCTTAACTCTAGATAATCTGCAGAAGAGGGGATGGAGCTTGGCTAATAGGTGCGTAATGTGTCATCAGGAGGAAGAGCTAGTGAACCACTTATTTTTGCATTGTCCGGTAGCGAGAGAGGTGTGAAATTATTTCTTGTCTTGCTGGGGCGTGTCTTGGATCTCTCCACCGACCTTCAGGATGGCTTTGGACAGTTGGCAGTGGGGAAGAGGTGGGGTTAGGGAGGTGGTTTGGGGTGTGCTTCCAGGAGCAATATCTTGGTTGTTGTGGAAAGAGCGTAATGGGAGAGTGTTTGAAGACAAAGTCACAGCAGTGCCTCGGTTGTGTGCTCGTATTCGGGTGATGGTCTTGGAGTGGGTAGGGGTCGGGTGCCCTCGGGAGGAGGTGCTTAACTTTGTTTTTAGTTCGTAGTTCTAGTTGTATCGCCCCTTAGCGGTCTTGGTTTGGTGGTGGATGTAGAGTTTAATCTCTTGTAAACTCTGCCTCTGTTTGGTTCTTTCTTGGGGTGGTGTTTTCTGTTGTGTTGAATAAAAAGTGCTATTGATCAAAAAAAAAAAAAAAATTCATAACTAAATTAATGTGTCATTGTATAAGAAAAGAGTAGAAATGTGGGATTTGTTTTCTTTTCACATGCATGCATTTTTCTATTTTCCTTCTCTTGTTTCCTCATTCATCTGTCTGTTCATATTCGTAGCATTTTGTAGAATATTATGTTCCCAACAAAGTGATAACAGAGCTAATTGTACACATTGAGGAAGTTGGAACTTGGAACTATGCTTCAACCTGTTTGAAACCAAACATGTTAGAGATCACTAATAAGAAACTTCCAAAGACAAGCTTTGACTAGTGTCATAGTGGCAGTAGAGAGATACTCAAATGAAGTCGGAGTGTATGATCTTGTTCGAGATTTAAATTTATCATTGCTTATGTTTCATCATATAGAGATTGATGACGTCACTAGTGTCTTATTGGCACTATACATATTCAGTGAATAGAAGTGTGTCCCCTTGTTGTGTTTCCATTGTTTGTAATTTCCTCCCATACTTGTAGTAATTAAATGTCTTCATGTAATCAAGCGAGTTTTAAAATGAAAGTATCACTTGTGTAATTTAACAAATGCAGTGATTTCACATCTATGGTGATGTCTTCTTTCTGGAACAATAAACTGTTAGTATTAAAAAAATGATTATATTATTGGCTTAAATTTTATTTAGGCATGTAAGATCAATGTCTGGGCTGCTTGTTTAAGATCCTCTTCTGTGTATTTATTCAAATATATTTTTTTCAATGGACACCCACAATTAGCAGTGCAGAATGGATACTACCTGTGGAAGAAAACCACAAAATGCTTCAGTTGTATAACAGTTTTTCCAATCACAGTTATCATCTTTCCACTTCATTAAACATTACAATGACTTCTCTATTGAAGCTTGAATCTTACAGCTCTTAATCAATGTTTTTTAGAGGATGACGCTGCTGCAAATACCATTGAAGTCATGCCAGATATTGGGCCTACAGTTAAGGCAGCTGCTCTTTCACAAATGGAGGCGGCCACAGTTGCTTTATCACAAGAACTGAGCAAACTGCGAACAGGAAGGGCATCGGCAGGTATAATTTGTGCGCTAATTTACCTTTGCATTTCTTGCTTTAATTGTTTAATACATTGACATCATCACTTGGGAAATGTATCTACAGGAATGCTTGACCATATCATTGTAGAAACCAGTGGTGTAAAGATGCCCTTGATTCGTGTAGCTGTTGTTTCTGTCCTGGACTCGAAAACACTCTCAGTAACACCTTATGATCCAAATGTATGAACTATACCTTCTCTAAAATTAAGTTCTGTGCTTACTTGTTTGCATATGCTGCACTTTTTTTTTCTAGTTGGGAAATAAGCTCTATATATTTGGCCTGGAATCTGATACCTTATATTCCATTCAAAGCTCTCATTTGTAGTTTTACATCTGGTCTGGGTTTTAAGCTGGAAATTTTTTTATTTTATTCTTTAGACTGTTTACATAGAATGAAAAGACAAAAATGTAGATGGAAATGATTTAGTTTGTGAAATGTTAACCAATTACGGAATTCCCCTTTTCTCTGATTAAAATTACTTGATTCATTGTCATTCATTTTGCATGGGAGTGCAGTTGAACTTTAAGAATAACCAAGTTAATCTCAAAGAAATTGTGCACCTTATGGAATGACCATGTTTTGCAGGCCCTAAAGGAATTAGAGCATGCCATTGTTTCATCTCCTTTAGGTTTAAATCCAACAGTGGAAGGCCAACGACTGATTGCAGTTATCCCACCGTAAGCTCTTGTTCTATTTGTACTCAATTTTGCTGAAGTGAAACCCATTTGCCACTGAGAGCTATCACAGGCAAGGTTCAAAAAAAGGGTTTCGGACACCGTAACGGACACGGCCGAAACCGTTACGTAACGGTTTCGGCCTTTACGGAGTTTTTTTTTTTGGCTTAAAAAATAAAGAAAAATCACAATAAATAGAAAAAAAATAAAAATATATGTAGGTGTAACGTAACGGTATCGGGTAGCAGTGTTCACCGAAACCGTTATGTAACGGGCGTTACGTAACGGTTTCGGCGTTTTTTAAAACCATGATCACAGGTTTTTTGGCCTGATACAGAAGCCACAGTTTTGGTTGTTACGACTTCTTAAAACAATTTTGTTTAAAGCAATGGACATGAGCTTCTTTTCCCAAGTCAAGTAAATCTATTTACTTCCTAAGTTATTCTAGTATTATCATTTGGCTGATCAATTCCTTTTATGATTTGCAATAACCAGATTGACTAAGGAGCATATACAGGTGATGAGCTCATTCTTGACCGCCTTCTTTCTTTTCTTTTTTCCCCTTTTTTTCTTCTCTCCACTGCAACTCCTTTAACACATCGCGAGGTGCTTGTATTAGGGGATATGTAAGGTGGTTACTAAATCTTGTGAAGATGTTAAGCAAAGTATTAGAAGGGCGCGCCAGAAGGTACAGCGAACCAAACTGTTATTCTCTTTATGCTATTGTTGTTATATGACAGTATTTATCAAGGAAATGAAATCAAGGCATACCAAAATTATAAAATCAAGAAACCCTCAAAAGGTATGGTCTGTTCATCTCATTGTCACAGATCATTGGTGCAGTATAAGTTATAGTACAAAGTATATATGTCCCATGCAGGATTCACTATCTGATGGCCTCAGGTGGTATCCTAGGTCAATCAACCCGTTAGAATGATTCTACAATCTGACCTAAATTTTATTTTTCTCTAGGCCATTTATTTTTAACCATCCATGAGAATATGATAAGAGTTAAATGGTTATGATCATCAGATCTTTTCGATTCCTTATCTCCTATTACAATTTTGACATGGTATATTATACTGTGGGTCAGTGTGAGAAATCATAATTTTCACCTCATCAACTTTTCAGATGGTGCACATGAAGGTGAGTTTGGACCATTTAGTCAAAAACTTAGCACCTAGGAAATATTGCCCAAGTTTAGCACCTTTGAATGATCTTAACTAAATGAATGGACATTTTCTCAGAGCTGCTGATTTGAAAATATTGCCTAAAATTAGCACCTTTGAATGATTTTAACTTAACCCTATGTTTGGTTGTCGAGAAAATAAGTAAAAACAAGGAAAAGAAAAGAAAATTAGACAAAAAGCAACTAAAAATTGTATTAAAAATCCAAAATTTTCTTTTCTTTTCCATGTTTTCATCAATTTTCTTGGCAACCAAACATAGCATAAATGAATGGACATTTTCTCAGAGCTGCTGATTTGAAAATATTGCCTAAAATTAGCACCTTTGAATGATTTTAACTAAATGAATGGACATTTTCTCAGAACTGCTGATTTGAAAGTCCTGAAAAAGGTAAAACTATCATAGTATTAGGGTCATGTGATTGGACTATAAGCAGTCTAAGGTGGGTGTCCCTAGATCCAGACCGGGCTCTCGAAAGCTCATGTGACCGGAGGTGGGAAGATATGGGCTGGATCAATAGGATGGTATAGATCCACTTAATGTTAACCAAATTGGAAGATGAGTGAAGAACTAATTATTTCATACTGTACTGCAATATTCAATACTAGTAGTGTTTACGGGTCTAAGAATAAGCAGACTGTCATATGGGTTCTACAGGCGTTGGATACAGTAAAGAAAGCAGGATCGAGTATCCCCAAAGACGATGCAAAAAGACTGGAGAAAGAAGTGAGTAACCTGCCAAGAGAACACATAAGGGTTTTGTATGTGATCATTACTGATGCTAGTTTCTTCCCCAGGTTGATGAGGTGACCAAAAAGTTTGTCAAATCGGCAGGGGATATGTGCAAGGCAAAGGAAAAGGAGATCGCTGAAGGTTGAGTGGCTGTCTTTTGCTACTCATGAACTCTGCCACTGGCAACTGATTTAAGGGCTTCTCTGTGCACAACACACCTGTCTTTTAGTGAGAATTTAGGCTCTGGTTCATATCAGTTAGAATTCAAGAGTCTGATCATTTTTTAAGAATTCTGTGAGAACTATACATGTTTGGTTATCAGATGTAGGAGAAAGTGACGTGAAGGTAGTGCTAACGTTTGTCAGGAAGAGATGAAGAATTAACATCTTTACAGTTTGATGACAGTTTTGAAGTGACTTATAAGAATAAAACTTGTAGAAACATGTTAGTTGGAAGGATTGTTTTTGGATAAATTAAACTGCAGGATATAGCATTCTGTTTTCATACACATTAATTCATATGATGTCTTTTAATAGCACGAGAGATTTAGTAAAATCATTTGATGGGCTGGAATAGTTCTTTACTGTGATATCAATCCCAGCCCATACTCTACCGAATTTCTATCTAAAATTACATTGGCCATATATATTTCCTTCTGACCCTCCAAAACAATCTCATTGTAGTTCTATGGTATAAGTCAACTTCTGGCACAAAAGATTCAAAGGTGAGGGATTCATCTGTGGGTCCAGAATCCAGATGTGAATGATATCGTGCATTTTTTGGGTCAGGTGCCGTTGCCCTGCTACTACTGCTGCTATGTTTTCTTCACTGTTTGTCTTTAGAGTGGGATCCAAAACTGTGTCTAGAGAACGAAAAAGGAAGGCATTTTCATTTCCTTTCTTTTTTTTCCAAGAAAGAACATTTTACAGCTACTGGAGGATCAAAAACTATACAATGCAAATGAAAAATAAAAGGTCATACTTCGAGTTGATAGACTCAAAAGTCTTCTCCTTCACGTCTCACTCTGTTTCTGTTTCGTACCAAAAATAGCCTCCCTTGTCACAAGCTTAATACCTCTCACCCACATGTCAGCTGCATCAGTCCCACCCTCACACACAAAATGCAACTCCTTGTTCTTTGTAGTCACCACTCTAAACACTCCGGTTCATAGACGTCACCCTTCCTCCGACAATTCCTCTGAAAGGCTGAGCTTGGCCCCACCTCAACCTCCCTGAATATCACATTTCTCTTACTCGACCTCCCCCACCGCATAGCACCTGCAACACCTGTTACAACTTACTTTAATCCAAATTAATTGATATAAAATCAAGAGTAAAAATAATATACTTGCAAGTGCATAAGTGAAACAATTGATGTATTTGGTGAGCACATGGTTGAATCCAGAGGGATTAACTGTTATTGAACAAGAATTAAGGAAACGAAATAGAAAGAAGAGAGATTTAAAATCGGTTTTCCCTCAATGAGAATGGAGCAAAAATCACTGAGAATATAAGGCAAGAGAAAGAGGTCTAAGGCTTCAGGAAAATCCACCTATCCCTCCTTATGCTTAGATTTGGATTAAAACACATCTAGAATAAAATAAAGATTTAATCTAGATGGAAAATAGTACGATAAAACCACTGACCATTAAATTCAATTGAATAATTAGAAAAATTTGAAGAGTACTTTGTATTTAACTCACAGAGGATCCAAGCATTCCATATATCAATAGATCATATGAAATCAAAGAGCATATAGAGAAGAACAATTAACCAAAATAAGAACTATTCAATTAAAATTTATGATCAAACCATCCACATCGTCTACATAAGTTGGAAAAAGTTTCAAATCCCTGACCTTAAAAAGGTGTTTAGCCAACCATTATTGGAGTTATCATCATCTTTAATGATTTTCTAAACACTACAATAAAATACTCAATAAAAAATTAAAATAAGAAGACACTGTGAGCATGGCTTTCAGTCCCGCCCACAGGGATGGGTGGATGCCCTAGCGATGGTCAGTTGATTTTAAGTTTAGAGTCGCCACCTATTGATTCAGTAGGGATAGGTCCTAGTCAATGGATAAGGTCTTGGTCTGGTCAAAGTTCTAGGTAAGAGGTTCGGTTAAGCCCGGGGAAGGTGTTAGGCACCCCGGCACTTCTGTCATTCGACGGTTCCCTACTTCCTAGGTTTAAGCCATTTAAGTGTCTAGTTTTAATCAAATGCTGCTTGATTTAGTTAATACTAACCCAAGAAGGGGAAAGTTAAACTAGGGTCGGACCCGAGTTGGGCTGCCTACGTACTTATATTGGGGTGAGATCAGACCGAGCGTAGTTCTGGCACATGAGCCCGTGCCAAGGTTAGGGGTTGTCTTGTATGCACCAATGGTGACTTAGGGTCTAGCCGGGAGGCTAGGGGTGGTTGACCGAATTGATCAAGTGTTTGGTATTGGGCCCGATAGGCCAAGGTTGAAGCTCGGTAGACTTAGGCCCGGTAGGCCGAGAGAGAGAGTTCGATGGACTGGGGTGTGGCCCGGTAGGCCAGGATTGGAGCTCGGTAGGCTAGGGTGTGGCCCGGTAGGCCAAGAGTCGGCCCAGTAGACCTGGATTCGGCCCGGTAGGCCTAGAGTTAAGCCCGGTAGGCTTGGGTGAGGCCTGGTAGGCCTGGGGTGAAGCCCAGTAGGCTTGGATTGGCCCGGTAGGCCTAGGGTTAAGCCCGATAGGCTTATATCGGCCCGGTAGGCCTAGAGTTGAGCCCAGTAGGCTTGAATGAGCCCGGTAGGCCTATGTTTGAAGTCCAAAGTTGATTTAGGGAATTTTGAGGGATTTTCCCAATTTTGCCCAAGTTGAAATGGGGCTAACCATGGTTAAACATGGGTTTTGACCATGGTTAGTCCGGATAACCAAGGGTGGGGCATGTATGAGCATTTCTTGCCCTCTTGAATTTTCCAAGATTTTTTGGGAATTAACCAAGGTTTAATGGGCTTAACCATGTTTTAACCAAGGTTTAACTATGGTTAAGCTCATTTAACCATGGTTAGGCAATGGGCATGGTCCAAAAGGTTATATTCTGTCATTTTAGACTATTTCTGATTTTTTGGGGATTTTTTGGAATTTTCCCAAGGGAGTTTGCGAATTAACCATGGTTAAAGTGTAACCATGGTCAAGTTTGACCATGGTTAAGGCCAATGAGGGTGTGGTCAGACTAGGGATTGGACCCCAGGGTCAAGGCAAGTCACGTGAAGGCCCTCCCCCATGGGGTGTGGGCCCCCTGAAATGGGTCAAAAAGCCCAAAACACTCACTTTCAGCAGTCCAACTGCCGACAGTCACTGTGGTTTTTTCTTGTTTTTGGAGGGCCATATCTCAGGCCTGGGAGAGAATTGTGGGGCCCATGATATATGGTTTTGAAGAGGGCTGTGAGAGGAAGCCAATGGGCCTGGTATGGGCCTCAGGGGTGCTGTGATGTGGCCCCTACAATGGTCTAAGTGGCATGTTTGACCACGCACATAAAATGTTAAATGTCAGCACTGAGAGTGCCGACACTCTGGGCAGTTTGTAAAAATAAGGGTTTTAACCCCAGTTAGAGGCTCCTACAAGTCTAGGTGTCTTCAAATAAAGTGTAGGGGAGGTCTAGGGGAACAAAACCCAGGCTTTGGTTTTTCCCAAAAGGCTACCAAGTGGGGTTCGCGAGCCTCGAAACAGAATGGTCCAGGGGTGTCGGCACTGAGATTGCCGACACCCTACAAATTTTTCTTTTTTTTTATTTCACCTCAAAGGCTGCTGCTGGGAGTGAACCAGGGGCTTCCCTAAGATATGAGGAGCCCCTAGAAACTCAAAGGAGTGTTCATGTGCCCTTGGGGAGGTTCCCCACACCTAGGAAAGTGGGAGAGCCCTCCCCCTTTGGGGTGAACCTGCAAAACCGAAATTAAAGTTCCCTGGATTGGACCAGGGGCTCACACATGATTAAAAAGAAAGCAAAGTGAGGGTAGGGGGTAGCCCTACCCTACTGGAGACTCGTGGAGGCCGAGGGTGGCGCTGCTGCAGGTGGCGGAGCTGGGCGGTGCGAAGTGAATCTGCACACGGGCTGGGAAGCTTGGGGGATCTACTGGGGGACCTGGTACGTCGTTCAGGGCTTTGGGAAGAGCTTAGGGACTTTGGATTCGACCAGGGCTCTGCTAGGGGATTTTTCAGATTGTTTTTGGCCATGGGGGAGCTTGGTATTTAAAGGGGAGCCAAGAGGGGATACCAATGGCAATAGGACACAGGTGGGTGGTCCTACAAGAGGCGGAGAGGGGCTCTGGAGGTCGGCATGGGAGTGTACAGGGCGTGTCTGAACTCTGCAGGGGTGGTTGTGCTGCAAACAATGAAAAGCCAGGGTGTCGGCAGTTGGATTGCCGACACCCCCAAATGTTTTGAAAAAAATGAGGGTCGGCAATCCAAGTGCTGACACCCCTGGATTTTGCCCGTTGGGCTCTGCCCAGGCCTACAGGTGCACTGTTCGGAGGTTTTTTGAATTGTTGGGCCCCTATTTGGGCCCAACTCGAATTTCGTGGGTTTTAGAAGCCTTAGGGCATGAGCCCTAGGGCCTAGGGTTTGCTGGATTTTAGACTTGGGCTTGGGCTAGGCTTGGGCTAGGCTTGGACCAGGCTTGGACCAGGCTTGGACTAGGCGTGGGCTAGACTTGGGCTAGGTTTAGATTCTAGGGTCAACTAGGGTTTGTAACCTAGGGTTGGGGATTAACTATGGTTAAATGTCTTAACCCTAGTTAACAAAGGGGGTGTAAAAATTGGGTGCTTACAGACACACTAAAGGACAAGAGAGCAAGAGAGAGGAGAAAGAACTCAAGCCAAGAGTGGGATGAGAGGAGACGTCCCCAAGGGTTTAATAGGGCTGAAATTCCAGCCCTTCTCCTCTTTTAGAAATTTCTCTTTCCCCTTTTTTTACTTTATTCTCTTGAAAAGGAAACATGAGATGACACCTTTTGACTTTCCATTCTCCTTCTCTATATAATGGAAACACTCTAAAGCCACCTTTTTGGACTTTTCCAAACTTAGAATTATTCTCCCATGATTGCCAAAATCTCTCTCCATAGCTAACGTCCACTCATTTATTTCTTTGGGCTTTGGGGCTCTAACTCCTTTAGCTCTTTGAGTTGGACATGGGCTTAAACTTCTTGACTTGGATTTGAGTCTTTGACTTGAGTCTTGGACTTAAATCATGGACTTTGTCTTTTATGGAACTTCTTTGACTTGTGGTCTTCATCTTCTTCAGGCTTTGTTCTTTTGGGTTTTGACTATTCTTTTCCAATTCCAAAAATGGTCCGAGTCAGGATTCCCTGCAAAGACAAATAAACATAATAAGTCTCTCTCAAACAAGTTTTACCATTGACCTCTCCCAGCACGTATGATTACATGCACATATACCATTAAAATTAGAGAAAAAAAACTACGCAATGTTGAGAAGAAAATACTCCATGTTACGTTTAAAACTGAAGATATAAACCAAAGAAGTTTGATAATGTTTATTTAAACAAGAGTAACTAAGCAAAATTAAGCACTTACCAACACCCATCATCCTTATCTCTTTACCATGGAGAGCTCCTTTACCTCCTTTTGTGTGCTTCTACACCTGAGCCCCACTTAGCACAAGCTTGCGAGCAAGCTCATACAGTATCACACACTCCGCTTCATTTCTAAAACCACCGTTCTTCCTTGCAAGTGAAAGTGCAATCTCCCCTCTTGCATTCTTAATGTCACATTGGACCCAAAATGAGATTAAGAGCTCACACAGGCATCCATGTCCTTCCCATGCTGCTATCATGAGCGAGGTGTATCCATCCCCATTAGGGACATTTTCATCATAGCCTCTGCCGGTTAACAGTCGAACTGTAGCTAAGTCTCCGCAACGGGCTGCACAAGGTAGAACATAAAATCCTCCAGCACCACTATTACCATTTTCAAGGGCAAATGCAAGCATTACCTTCTCAAAGAGGACACAATTTTGGTTCAATTCGGATAGGGCAATCGCAGACTCGCTAGATTTGTTACAGAACTTCATATCAGCCCCAGCATAAACAAGCAACCGGAAGGCTTCCACATGTCCTTCCAGGGTTGCAAACATGACTATTGAGAACCCATTATCATCCTGATCAAGTCTAATATCTGGTTGCTCTATCAGTGATTTCAAGGCCTCAATATCACCTAACAGAGCCACAAACATAAAAGGGGAGAAGACAACAACATTGCTTGATCGAACAATCTTCCAAACTCGAATTACATCAAGCACTGCTTGCTGAAAACTGAGGGTCCACTGGTTTGACACAACAATTAAACTCACACACTGGTCAGCCAAATTGACCAAGCCAAAATCAGCACCAGCTGATGCCAGAACTCTCAGGCACTCCTCCCTCTTATATCTAGCACTGGTCATTAGAGCTGTCTCACCGGACTCTGTTTGAGAGTTTAAATTGCAGCCTGCATCAATCAGACATTGAAGGATTCTGGCTGACCCAAGTTGTGCAGCCATGTGTATAGGGCGGAACTCGGTTTTCTTGTTTTTTTTCACCACAAATTCTGCATTGGCACCACAATCCAAAAGCACATTGACTGCTCATGTATTGCCAAAAAGAATGACATGATGGATGACGGTTCTCCCATAGTGAATGGTGTTGGGGTGGAGGTGTTGGAGGAGCATGCGCAAGATAGCACTGCTCCCTTCGTAATACTCCACCACACACCAGGTGATAGTGTAGGTCTCTGCCAATCCTGCACCCACCCGAAACTCTTGGCCTGAAACCATGTCCCATGACCAGGCTTCCAGTCTCACTTTGATGTCCACTCTGACGCCAGCCTTTTTGCAAAAGGAGAAATAATACCAAATGAGAATTGTATGTTTGTTAAGCTGAACCAAACAAGATGCATGTATAACCAACTCAACGTGAACTCACAACACTTGCCTCTATAAACCTTGTCAGAAGAGGTATGACTCCTAACTCAGAACAAAATTCATGCCATGAACAAACACCTTTGCTGCTTATTGTTTCAAAGATATGTACATATATGAACATACCTATAAATATTATATAATAATAAAAGTAGGCATTTGGACACCTAAATGAAGTCATGTTGTTAGAATATTTTCTTTCTAAGAGCAATTAATTTCAAATTTTGATGTACAAAAAAAATTAGAGTACACTTTTTTTTTTGGGTAACAGAGGGTGTCCCAAACCCTTCAAGGCAAGGACTAGTCCTTTTTACTTGAGTTATAATTCAAAGATCAATTGAGTTCATTTTAACAAAACTTTTGAGTGAAATTGGAAGATTTCATTTAGATGGGGACCATTATATGGTGAGTTTGACTCCAGTCCTCACTGCTTGTATGTAGAACTTAAATTTGATGACTGAGTTCTACACAATTTGTAAATGACTTCGTTTAGGTGTCGAAACGCTCCCTAATACACAACATACATCTTTGGGTTCAGGTTGCAAAATACGTCAACCCAAACCAAATTCAGGTTGTGATTTCCCAACCCAAGTCCAACCCTAAATTTAAAGTGGACCCAACTTGAGCTACAACTTGCGTTTAACCCGAGCCCAAGTTGCACCAATAATGGTGGGTTCTCACATCCCTGTTGTAAACACCCCAATTTTGTACCCCCTAGTCTCTTTTGGTGCCCTTAAAAACCCTTTCAAAAACTCTCTTTTAAAAATTTTCTTCCCACACGCTTCGATTTTCAAAAACGGCCCAGAGGTGAAAAATAACCAAGATTCCCCTTGGGTGAAAATGACCAAAATACCTTTAAAAAAGTACAAAAAGTATTCATTTTTTCCAAAATTATTTTACAAATTTTTTGATGAATTTTGGCTATTTTTGGGATTAAATTGGACTTAAAACGGTAGAAAATGATCAAAATGCCCTAGAGTAAAAAATGATCAAAATGCCCCTGAAAAGTACTGAAAAATTCAAATTTTATCTAAAATATTTTTTTTGGATTTTATCAGTTCAATTTTGACTATTTTCGGGCTAAAAACGGAAAAACGGCTTATTGACGAATCAGAGAGTGTCATATGGCATTTTTAACCTCTAAATAGGGGTGCTACTTCAACAGCGCCCCTATATTTACAATTTTTCCACTCTCCTTAGACGGATTAACCCTGTCAACATAGTTTTTAAAAATATGCTAAATAGGGGCACTACTTCAAATAGCACCCCCATTAAATTTTGAAGTAGCACCCCTCTGTTTTTTGACCCATATAAATACCCCACCCCTTTTCCTTCATTTTGATCCCCTCTCATTTCCTCTCTTCTCTCTCCTCTTTCAAAAATCCCTCTTTAGCGTTTGGCAATCCCAGGAATTTGATTTCGAAGAATCATTCTCGGGAGCACTTATTTCAAAGACCCTTTTGGGTTTACCGGAAGGTAATTTTTCTCCAAACATTGACTTTTGCATTGTCTTTTAGTAGCGTAATTAGATTTTTAATTATTTTTTTTAAATTGCTTTAATTGCTTAGACTGCTTGCTTAACCTACCCTGTCGAACCTCTGCCTGAACTTCGGTTCAAACTTAGCTTACCCTATTGAACCTCTGCCCAAACTTCGGTTCAAATATAGCCTACCCTATCGAACCTCTGCCCAAATTTCGGTTCAAACATAGCCTACCCTGTCGAACCTCTGCCCAAACTTCGATTTGAACATAGCCTACCCTGTTGAACCCCTGCCAAAATCTCAATCCAAATATAGCCTTACTTAGTCGAATCCCTGCCCAAATCCCAGATTAAATCTAGCCTAGCCTAGTCGAACCTCTATCCGAACCCTGATTCAAACTTAGCCTACCCTATCAAACCTCTGTCCGAGCCTGGGTTCAAACCCCACTTACCTTAGCCAAACCTCTGTCCGAACCTCGGTTCCAATCCTGGTTCAAATCCTAGCAAACTCTAATTCAACCCAATGCTCCTTCACATGAGCTAAAACTATCCAGATGCTCCTTGACATGAGCTAAAACTGTCCAAATGCTCCCCGGCAAGAGCATAAAAGGCACAAGCGCTCCTGAATAGGAGCCCAAACCATTCAAAAACATCTTAACATCCAAAGACAATTCTCAGCCTATCAAACACCCATAATAAACTACTTTCTGGAACTACGTGTAGCTTGATTCCACTAACAGTGGATACATAGGCAACCCTAATCGGGCTCAGCTCACCTAGGATAGAGCCCCTATCTTGTCCCTGCTTATTTCAACTTGTACATTACTATCAATATGATATCTGCTTAGCGTATAAATGAAATTTCAAGCTTCTCTTATGGTTTCCCCACTTTAATTCAGACTTAGGGACTAGGTAACCATCTCCGGATGGGAGTTTAGAGATGCTTAATACCTTCCCCTGGCTCAAATGAATTCTTACCTTGAACTCTATTTCCAGACCATAGACTTATCCAACCTTTTAAGAGACCCTATTTTCTCACACAATCTAAATAGGTGGCGACTCTCTCTTTTCTGCATTTTTAGCACTATTCCTCATCGGGTTCAATCCTGATCGAGAGTGGAGTTAAAATCCTGGGTCTATAGCTTGGCAACTCTGCTTTGGACTCTGGTTTTGCAGACCAGTATTCAAGCCAAAATCTATGTCTGAACCGAATAAGGGAAACCACATCAAAAACTTTTACTTTCATCTATATGCTGCTAATTCTGTACATATTCTTACTTTACTATCATTTATCGAATCTCGGACATTTGTTTGCCAACTTAACAACATGCCTAGGATTCCATTTCTTTTATTCATTGCTTGATTGTGATTGATGCATATACATTCATATTCATTGCATACCAGAATAAGGACCCTTCACCTATCTAGTTGGATCCGGTAAGCTTAAAATCGAGGGATGGTTATCCCCGATGCTGGAGCCCAAAGATCTGTGTAAAGTATTGGTTGTAGATCGAGGGATGGTTATCCTCGGTAAATACAACTGGTCTTTTCCGCTTGCACCAATCGTCCATTTTCAGGTATGTTCTATACCAGGGAGTCTTATATACGGACAAGTGCTCATCAACCTTTTAGACAAAAACTTTGCATACACCAGCATAAGCATACTGATTATAGGTCTTTGTTTGGGCATAAACCAAGAACACTAGTCAGGAGGGACTACATTATCCCTATTCTGTTACTGGTTTAAGCCGCTCCTGCATCATTTGTTTAGGTATAGGGACAACCGTATCTCTATACCTAAAACTTTTTTGGAGTTTGTGTGAGCCTTGATTGCTAGATAGGTCTAACCCTAATCCATTCTTTAGCTAGCTCAATCATGTGAGGTTTAAAAGCCTATACTCTAAAGCAAATCATATGGAGAATCCATGATTCATTGTGATCTTGACCGAATGAGCTTTGGTTCCCTACAACCCAGATAAGTGAAATGGATCTCTGTCCACTCATCTCATTGGATCACATGTTGAGCTGACTCATCCCTTTTCTGAGTATACTTGCTCAGTTCATTTGACTTAATTCAATTCATTCATTTCATTTGTGTGTATTAACACATTCAACATGCTAACAATTCAAATTTGTGCATTAGACATCCATCATTCTTTGTACATATTCATATTCATGACCAGACAAGGAGCAACGTCCCATGTCAAATGCCTTTTATTCAGTGTAGTCAAGGCGTCTCCTAGGCGACGCCTAGGTGATTTTGGGCCTGCGTCACCTAGGCGCCCCTCTAGGCGGGCGATCCTAGTAAATTATTATTTTTTTGCTTTAAAAAAATCCAAAATATTTCAATAAATAAATAAATATAAAAAAACATATAATGAAGAAGTAATAAGATTCTAAATAATTTTTTCACTAAAAATATCGTTTTCGAAGCAATCTGGGCCTATTAGGGGGGCGCTGCCCCCCCCCCCCCCTGTCACTCCCCGGGCAATCGTAAGGGGGCTCTGCCTAATATATACATGGACAATGACACGAATCTGGGTATTTGAGATTTTGAAGTGTTTAATACTCCACTATGTCAACATGTCTTTGGTTATGTGATGAATGATTGTAATAGACTTTTTATTTTATATTTTTGTAGAATGTAGGTGTGGAGTTTTAGTCTTTTGGATGTTATATATAATAATATATATACGTGATATATATATATATATATAATTATATTAAATATATCGCCTAGGCAACGCCTCGCCTAGCCGGAGCTAATCACCTAAGCATCGCCTAGACGCCTTGACTACACTGCTACTGTTAGATCATATGTCTGTATCATGCATGACTACATCCAACTTAGCATCATTCATCTAGCATCTTGTCCAAATAGCGACAGTCATGTGACCCTCTTGTACATATATTTTATTATCATCTCAATTCAGACCCTGAGCGAGTGCCCAAAAAAAAGCAATCAGCTAATTGAAGCATCTCCAAAGCCTACCAAAGGAAAAAGGTCGAGAGCCATCATGCTAAAGCAAGATAAATTGAGACTAAGATAAGTCTAGTAAGTCTAGTCTAGGTTTTCAAAACTGTCATTTTAACTTTGTAAAAAAAAATACATTTCAAAACATTTTTCAGTCAAGTCTTGTACAATCATTTTTTACAAAACCAATGCTTTTTTCAAGACATCAGCTTTCTCAAATTTGCAAAAATAGGCCCGTGATGATGGTGATCTAGTGCTTCCAAAGAGCTCTAGTGACTGGAGGCCACCAAAAACCAAAAAAAAATTAATTTTTCTTATCATGCTAACTTAATCTGCTGAAAGAGATCATTCAAACTGTGATTAAAATTCCAGAGTTCCCAAGGTAGCATATATCAATGAGCTAGATGAGGAATTTCCAAAAGAAACCCTTGACCCACAGAGCCAAACGAGAAAGATACAAAACTCAACAATGGCCCTAAGAATGCAAAAATTGGAACCTCACTAACGCTGGGGCAGAGAGAAAATGAGCTATCTCATCAAGAAAGTCCCGCACAGTACATCAGGCCACTGTCAGAATTTGAAGTTACAAATCATTCATACAATTTAGCATTACAGAGCATCCAGTACATACTGGGACAACATCACCCTTGCCAATACATAGGACAGGGGGCAGTACCATCCTTCAAGAAAATACAACAAAGAAGACTGACTGGTCGTCATGAAAGCATCAGTAATTCATCACAGAACAGGAGCAAGCTTAGTCCATCTTTTGAAGGCCCATACGGTTGGCAATGGATTTTCTAGCGATATTTTACAACTCAGCCGTATGGAGGACGAAGACCTCCTAGAACCAGTCAATATGTATCAAATCAAGAGATCACTGCGCTTAAGATATTGTCAAGAAACTAGTTGTACTCTCAATCGCTGTAAGAAATGAAAGGAGGCCATTTTGGCACATCATTTTTTCCCTATTGATAACCGATCAAGCTTATATTAATAAGATCCGCTAGTTAGCCCTTCGAGCCTAATAGCCTTTCTTTCTTTAAAATCATACACCGGGACACCCCCTACAAGATTTTTATCTCCTGCTTGAACTACGACATGACCTGATCCTGAAAAGGGTACATAGCCAACCTGAAAATCAGGTGTGGTCAAAACAAAACAAAACAATCACATTTCTTGAGCAAAATATAGCTTCTCAAAAAACAATGCAAAAAGAAAAAATCCAAAAAGACAAAAGTCAAAAGAAAAGAACAAAAGTGCAAAATCAAAAGAAACAAAATTCAAAGAGAAAAGCTCAAAAGAAGCGCTCAAGAAAGCTCAAAAGCAGACAGGGTGTCCCAAATCTTCAACCCCTTAGCCTACGTTTCGTCCAATCCCAAGCCATCCTAGACCCCTCAGAGACTAAGAGTACCAACAGACTGATTGAAAAATATCAAAAGCTATACATCTCATCCGGAAGGCAATGACGGGAGAAGACAGATCAAATTATGAGAAAATCGTAGGCCTAGTGAAAACCAGAAATGGCACTGAAGCGCAAAAATAATGCGAGCTCAGCCTTGATATCGTTATTAGGGGCAAAAAAGTGAACAGATTATTCAACTACGCAAGCATGAGTGAAAACAGGAAACGACCTCATTGCGCAAAAATTATGTGACCCCCCAGACTTGGTCATTCCAAAGGAAAAAAAGGGAAAAAAGTTGAAATATGTTGGTAGCAGGATTTTGGCGGAAGTCAGCCTCAACCCCAGCAACATCACATCTACAAGTGCTCAGAAAACATAACAACTCGAAGCCCTCAGCTTCAAGCAAGGTCTGATCTAGCATGCAACAAAGTCAAAACTAAGTTTGTACCTTTCTTAGCCATGGCTCAAAAGGTTATAACTGCTTATTGCTATATTATGTCTTCTAAGGGACAAAAGATCCACAATCTCAAGCAAGGGTAAACCCCTTTATGAATCAGCAGACAAAGGAGCATCCCTACTTGTTTTCAAAAATCAAATTCAAAAACAAGTTCATCTTTAAAAGTTTTAGAGTCCTAGTATGTCTCTTGCCTTAGTCAAAAATCGATCTTCATACTGGTGCAAAACAAACATATCAATCAAAGCAAAAGCAGGCTCGACCACATCTCCTTCATAACCTGGCGATAGACATGCAGACAAAGGACTGGCAGTGGCTCAGGGTCACACTCAATTTGCTCCTCATATCCCTTCATTCATTTCATTTGCTTGTTTATGGGTAAGCCACATGACTATCCCCTTTCATGCATTTATATTTTGCTTGCTCATGAACTAGTCATGTGGCTGTCTCCATTTACACATATATCGCATTCATTTGCTTGCTTTGCATTCATGTCTGGTGAAGATGGTTGTGTATAACCAATCCTCACTAACCTTACATTTTGCTTTCTCATGGGTTAGCCGTGTGGCTTTCCCTAATCATACATCTTGCTTGTAAAATGGAACAACCGCGTGGCTGTCTCCATTCATCATACACTCTGCTTACTCATACACTTGCTCGCAGACTAGCCGTGTGGCTATCGCTACTTATACATCTGTTTGCTTACTTGTGCTGAAGTAGTCGTGTAACCCCTTCAAATCTGACTTCATTCATCTTACTAGCATTTTACCCGATGAGGCAACAGTGTGGTTGTCTGCACCATGGTATAGTACCCGATAAGGCAACCGTGTGATTGTCTGCACTATAGCATAGTATCCAGTGAGGTAACTGTGTGGTTGTATGCACCATGGCATAGTACCCAATAAGGCTACTGTGTGGTTGTCTGCACCATGGCATCTTACTCGGTGAGACAATCATGTGGTTGTTTGCACCATGGCATAGTACCCGGTGAGGCAATCGTGTGGTTGTCTGCACTATGTCATAGTATCCAGTGAGGCAACCGTGAGATTGTCTGCACCATGACATCTTATCCGGTGAGGCATCCGTATGGTTTTCTGTACCATGACATAGTACCCGGTGAGGCAACCGTATGGTTGTTTGCACCATGACATCTTACCCGGTGAGGCAACCGTGTGGTTCTCTGCACCATGACATAGTATCCGGTGAGGCAAACGTGTGGTTGTCTACACCATGACATAGTATCCGGTGAGGCAACCGTGTGGTTGTCTACACCATGGCATAGTATCCGGTGAGGCAACCGTGTGGTTCTCTGCACCATGACATAGTATCCGGTGAAGCAACCGTGTGGTTCTCTGCACCATGACATAGTATCTGGTGAGGCAACCGTGCGGTTGTCTACACCATGGCATAGTATCCGGTGAGTCAACTGTGTGGTTGTCTGCACCATAGCATAATACCCGGTGAGGCAACCATGTGGTTGTCAGCACCATGGCATAGTAGCCGGTGAGGCAACCGTGTGGTTGTCTACATCATGGCATCTTACCCGGTGAGGCAACCGTGTGGGGTTTTGCACCATAACATAGTATCCGGTGAGGCAACCGTATGGTTGTCTGCACCATGACATCTTACCCGGTGGGGCAACTGTGTAGTTGTTTGCACCATGGCATAGTACCTGGTGAGGCAACCGTGTGGTTGTCTACACCAAGGTATAGTATTCAGTGGGGCAACCGCGCGGTTCTCAACACTAATAACATCTTACCCATTTTTTGAAGGAGTAACTGAACGGTTGTCTGATCGGCCTTCAGTTGTGGCCTCTCGTGAAGCTGGTTGTGTAACAAACTTTCACTCATTTGCAACTTTCACCACATGTTCACATTTCACCGCACATCATTGCACTACTTGCTCACTCTTAAAAGAGTAACTGACACGGTTGTCTGATCGACCATCAGTTGCGGCCTCTTGTGTAGCCGGTTTTGCATACTTCACACACTGCACTACATTACTTGCTCACTCTTAAAAGAGTAACTGACACGGTTGTCTGATCGACCATCAGTTGCGGCCTCTTGTGAAAGCAGTCTTGCACACTTCACACTGCACTGCATTACTTGCTCACTCTTAAAGGAGTAACTAACACGGTTGTTTGATCGACCATCAGTTGCGACCTCTTGTGAAGCCGGTCTTGCACTCTTCACACACTTCACTGCATTACTTGCTCACTCTTAAAGGAGTAACTAATACGGTTGTCTGATCGACCATCAATTGTGGCCTCTTATGAAGCCAGTTTTGTAACAATCATCATTCATTTGCATCTCACCCACTTATATCATGCACCCTACTATTTGGTCGTGTGATCGATTAACAAGCAGCTTCATACACCATAACCCTCTCCATCCCCAGCAAGTGCCGACTTGGCACGAGCGCACCCTTCCTCTGTCACCCTTCAGTCATCCAACGCAGGGCAAGCAGTCTAAGTAGAATTTATCTTTTCTTCAACTTTAAAGGTTTTCTTCACACACCCGTGCAAAATTGAAGCGTTATCAGCCTTTATCGTTCACGTGCCCGCACCCTCCGACAAAGTGAGGCACCAGTAAACACCCCAATTTTTCACCCTCTAGTCTCTTTTGGTACCCTTAAAAACCCTTTCAAAAACCTTCGTTTAAAAACCTTTTTCCCACATGCTTCCATTTTCAAAAACAGCCCAGAGGTGAAAAATGATCAAAATGCCCCTATGGTGAAAATGACCAAAATATCCCTAAAATTGCTAAAAAGTTTTCATTTTGTCCAAAATGATTTTACAAAATTTTTGATGAATTTTGACTTTTTTTTGGATTAAATTGGACTTAAAACGGTAGAAATGACCAAAATACCCTTGAAAAGTACTGAAAAATTCATGTTTGATCTAAAATATTTTTTGGATTTTATCAGTTCAATTTTGACTATTTTCGGGCTAAAAACGGCTTATCGACGAATCGGAGAGTGCCACATGGCATTTTTAACTCCTAAATAGGGGTGCTACTTCAAACAGCGCCCCTATATTTACAATTTTTCCACTCTCCTTAGACGGGTCAACCCCGTTAACATAGTTTTTAAAAATATTCTAAATAGGGGCGCTACTTCAAACAGGGCCCCCATTAAATTATAATTTTGTCCCTTTTTACCGCCTTACTGTTCACCACCGCCCACTGTTTCGGAGTTTATCCGCATAGGGGCGCTACTTCAAGTAGCGCCCCCCTTTTTTTTACCCTTATAAATACCCCACCCCTTTTCCTTCATTTTGATACCCTCTCCTTTCCTCTCTTCTCTCTCCTCTTTCAAAAATCTCTCTTTAGTGTTTGGCGATCATGGGAATTTGATTTCGAAGAATCATTCTCGGAAGTACTTATTTCAAAGACCCTTTTGGGTTTCCCGGAAAGTAATTTTTTTTCCAAACACTGACTTTTGTTTTATCTTTTAGTAGTGTAATTAGCTTTTTAATTATTTTTTTTAAATTGCTTTAATTGCTTAGACTGCTTGCTTAACCTACCCTGTTGAATCTCTGCCTGAACTTCAGTTCAAACTTAGCCTACCCTATCGAATCTCTGCCCGAACTTCGGTTCAAATATAGCCTACCCTATTGAACATTTGCCCAAACTTCGGTTCAGACATATCCTACCCTGTCAAACCTTTGCCCAAACTTCAGTTCAAACATAGCCTACCCTATCGAACCCCTGCCTAAATCTCAATCCAAATATAGCCTTGCTTAGTCGAACCCCTGCCCAAATCCCAGATTAAATCTAGCCTGGCCTAGTCGAACCTCTATCCGAACCTCGGTTCAAACCCTGGTTCAAACAGCCTACCCTGTCGAACCTTTGTCCGAACCTCGGTTTAAACCCTGGTTCAAACCCTACTTACCTTAGCCAAACCTCTGTCCGAACCTCGGTTCCAATCCTGGTTCAAATCCTATCAAACCCTAATTCAACCCAATGTTCCTTGACATGAGCTAAAACTGTCCAAATGCTCCCCAGCAAGAGCATAAAAGGCTCAAGCGCTCCTGAATAGGAGCCCAAACCATTCAAAAACATCCTAACATCCAAAGACAATTCTCAGCCTATCAAACACCCACAATCCAACTACTCAACAAATCAAACCATCAACTACCCTCTGGAACTACGTGTAACTTGATTCCACTAATAGTGGATACGTAGGCAACCCTGATCGGGTTCAGCTCACCTAGGATAGAGCCCCTATCCTGTCCCTACTTATTTCAACTTGTACATTACTATCAATATGGTATTTGTTTTGCATATAAATGAAATTTCAAGCTAATTCTCTTATGGTTTCCCTACTTTAATTCAGACTTAGGAAGTAGGTAACCATCTCCGGATAAGAGTTTAGGGGTGCCTAACACCTTCCCCTAACTCAAATAAATTCTTACCTTGAACTCTATTTCCAGACCAAAGCTTTATCCAACTTTTTAAGGGACCCTATTTTCCCTTACAATTTAAATAGGTGGCGACTCTCTCTTTTCTGCATTTTTAGTACTATTCCTCATCGGGTTCAATCCTAATCAGGAGTCGGGTTAAAATCCTAGGTCTACACCTGTGTAATTCATTGGACCTGTTCCTCATGTATCACAGTCGTCACACTAATGTTGGATCTGGGAAGGAGCTCACCCAACTAGTGAATGTGATAAACTAGTACCGATACGTTTACTCTTTATGTAATTATTTAGTTTTTGAGAAGGTAAGACTTGAATAAGATAAATAGTTACTTGCAGTAGCATACAGACCATGGAGACCTACCTACTAACAATGGCAGCCACTAGTGCAGTACAATCGAAATTGGTGTGCAAAGAAGGCTTGGACGACATGAGGAGCACCCGATCAGTAGCATTCACATCCACTCCACACTGCCAGCAAGGGCATTAATCTATTTTTATCACATTAGATCAAGAAAACAGAGAGGAAGAGAAAAAAAATTTGGCTTAGGGTAATGGGCATCCATAACCATAAGGCATAGTTACCAGAGCGAGAAGCGAAAATGAGAAGCAAATCGAAAGCAAAAAGCAAACCTCAAAAAAACCTTAGAAAAGGAAAAGTGAGAAATGATATAAAGGCTCATCATTCTCATTATGTTATTATGGGTTGCTACACCTTTGATTTTATCTTACATAATATTTTTGTGGAAAAGTAGGTGTCTTAAGTTCCAAACCGAACCGACGATACTTGCTTAGAGTCTACACCCTAAGCTATAGCCTATGGTCTACCCCATCACTTCACACATACAACTCCCTTTAACTACTAAATGAGATATGATTGAAGCGAGCTTCCTAGGAAGCGAGTCTATCCGAGGAAACAAGTTTGTTTAAAGAAGCAAGTCTGAGAAACGAGCTTCCTGAAAAGCGAGTTTCTCACTCTGTATATAGCTTTCCTGCAACTAAGCCATAAGGTATAAGAAGATACCAACCATCACCCCTTTCAACGAATACCTTAAAAGAATATGTTTTGCTATGTAGCCAAATATAGACTTCAACAAACAAAAACACATCTAATCTTAACCTTCTTTAACAACCTCGTGTATATGCATCTTTATTTTTTCATTTTGTCCTAAACTCAGTAGCTCAAACAAGAGTTTTTTTGGCATATTGCTCCTCAAGGCTCAAACGGAACCAGGGACCAATATAAACCTTAGAAAAAGACCAAAATGAGGCATTCATAGGATAAGACCTCATGTGTGCCACGTGAAGGTTAATGGTAGCTAGCAGCCTAGCACCACTGCACCAGAGAAGACATAGTTACTGTCTACCATCTTCATGGGGCTGGTCTCATCGAGGAAATCTGATAAAGCAAAACACAAACCTGATCGAATGACCATAACCACTCATTTCAGATAGTAAAAAAATACAAACAGCAAATGGTTAATATCTTCTAGTAATTACAATAATTTGGCGAAAATATTCTCTAAGAATGGCAGGGGCGGAACCAGTGACCAATATAAACCTTAAGAAAAAGACCATAATGAGGTAGTCATAGGATAAGACCTCATGTGTGCCACGTGCAGGTTCATGGTAGCTGACAGCCTAGCACCATTGCACCAGAAAAGACATAGTTACTATCTACCATCTTCATGGGGCTGGTCTCATCAAGGAGATCTGATATACTAAAACACAGGCCTGATCAAATGACCATAACCACTCATCTCAGATGGTAAAAAAGCCAAACAGCAAATGGTTAATATCTTCTTAGTAATTACAATAATTTGGCAAAAATATTCTCTAAGAGGGGCAGCCCACCCCCCCACCCCCCCCACCCAAATTTTTTATCATATATATAGTGGGCCGCCCAATCGAGTCTGGTTATGCCATTTAGTTTGCCACATGTTCCTATTGACACCCTTAACTATGGTTAAAATTCACTCACTCTTAGGGTTCACATACTTATCCTTGGTTTTCATAAAAAAATATTAAATTTCTTTTAACCTTAGGAGTTAGTGAATTTTAACTAGGGTTTTAAAATAACATTTAAAAAAAAAAAAAAAACAAGGATAGGTGAGTGTATCTTAACCACAGTTAAGGGGTATCAAAAAAAATTTCACGGGGGCTTACACCCCCGAACCCCCAAATTCCATACCCTCAAAACAATTAGACTTTTTATACATGTATTCCCCCCCCCCCCGCCACAAAGAAAAATTCCTGGCTCTGCCCCTGAAGAGGGCAACTTGTTGAATGGACAGTCAGCCCCATCTACTTTAGAGGATATGATGTGTTACCTGAAGAGAAACTGATTTTATTGAATTCTCAAGATAATGACAAACAGATCCAACTAAGGTTTATATAGATAAAATAGAAACTAAATTAAACAATTCTTAATCTTTCAATCTCAATCACAATCTCTTTCTAAATCCAAATCTTTCCAATAATCACAATCTCATTCTAAATCCAATTCTTTCCAATTGTGATGATGGTAATGATATGGTGCATCTCATGCATATCATAACCATACATGTACTCTATTATTACCTTCATAAGTGTGTCCGCAACATCCACGAACCCTCTGCAGCATTCTGTGACTAGAGCATGCACATCAACATGGGGCCGGATCAAATCGGACCCCATGAGCAGCTCCGCAAGCCTTGCCCGCCTATGACAGCTTGCTTCCAGAAGAGCCTCCTCACATGCCAACTGAGACGCCCCCGCTTTGAGCAGGATCTCCAAAATCTCAAGATGGCCCTCCCTCACTGCTGCCGTTGTCGCAAAGCCCCTGAAGAGTTTCTGGTTCACATCCGCTCCTATGCTCTGTCAATGAAAACTGCCAAGCTTCAGTACATTGTAAGGATGCCAAAACAAGCCATAATCTTCTTCTTTGTTCTTTCTAGTTTGCTTTCACAAAATTCATAATGGAGTAGCATATAAAGCTATTACAAGAAAAAGGTATCTTGGATTCTTGTTCAGCACAGAAGATCATGGACATACAAAGACGGAAATAGTAACTATAATGGATAATGGCGCAAGACAATGGGTCATGGGTCTTTCATTAAGTAGTACAAAGATGAAGAACATGTGTTTAACCGTTTTACTTTGATTATAAGTCATAACGTCAATCCGAATGCGTATAAGGAAGTAGTTTGAATACAGCCGATGCACAAGGTCTTCGACCCCTCTTAACCACATAATGAGTGTGCGTATATTGTATAGGAAAGTTAGAGAGAGAGTTGATCAGACCTTACGCGCATTTTATTTATAGACATTGAAGAATTCTTCTCATTAAGGATTCTTCAATATTACGGCTCTCTTAAAATATAACCATGTCTTAATTAGAGATGTGTATTATCTACTTACTAATTACATCACCTAACAAACAATACTAGTATTATAATTAGAACTTGCCATATCCGGTTAAGGGATTGACCATAACATATGACCACACCAAAAAGTGAAAATTTCTAACAGTCTCCCACTCGGCCATACTATGTCACATAATCCCGATATCTCAATGTTAACTAATTTTGATATGGCAATTCTTTTATCTAATTATAATCTCTACCTTTAAGCAACAAGTCCGGTCTCATTGGCTACCGTATTAACATCTCCACCGACACAAGACGCTCATTGGTTACAATCTTGGCAGAAAGTCATTCTGATCTCCGCTCCTACTACTTACTCCATCCAACTTCGTTGTCGCAAAGAAGACCGTTTTAGCATCTTTTGTCGATTTACGTTGTAGTCTGGAATGTTCGATCTTGTGGGTACCATTATTTCGGAGATAGACTAGCATCCATGACGGAGCACCTTTTATAACGGTACCATCGAAGTTGTTGAGTCAAGTGGTGTTATCAACTCTCAGGAGCGGAGCCACACGGGCCCAGGGGGCTCAAGCCACCCCCCTGAAATTTTACGCCCCCGAACCCCACTTGCAGGATTCCTGGCTCCACCCCTGTCAACACTGACTCTGTTTTCCTTGTTACTCTTAGTTTGCTTGAGGCAAATTGACGGTAACAAAGACGGCCTTGTGGAATTTTTTATTGTTACAGCCACTCTACACATGCATTAGTTGGAGGAACATGACTATGAGAAGTGGCAACTGCGGTCCCAAGCTACTTTGAGATGCTTGACATGGATATTGAGGATTCATACAAAGGCACAGTGAGTGTTATAACACACTGAGTGTTTTGTTATAGACTTCTAGTCGTTGTTTTTTTTTTTTTTTGGTAAACTCAATCATACCACAAGGCAATGCCTGAAGGCAAATACAGGGAATACTCACACCACCCCAGCAAACACACACACACCACATGCAAACTCACACACACCACACACATGCAGCCCATGTAAGCTTCACCCTAGAGCTCCTCAAAACAGATACCAACCATTTGAGGCGCCATGGAACTTATATGAGACAACATGATCGGGTAGACTTATAGTCGTTGTTGAATCTCTCTTTTTCCTTTGTAAGCAGTCCCTGGTTATCATTACCATGATATCATCAGGTCTAACATGTGATTGGTGCATAGTTATAAGATTTATAGTTAATTTTTTTTTTCTTTTTGATGTTTACAAGTAATTCTATGAATTTAATGGTGTGTACTAAATAATTTTTAATAATTGGTGCAATCATCAAATATTCAAATATTAGGATGTGCCTAGTGCCACCCTTAAAGAAACATATTTCACTTGAGGGTAATTACAATAACAACCTTACAATAAAGAGGCCCTCAATTTTTTTTTGTTTTTTTTAGAGTAATAAGCCATGGTTTTTTTGGGGGCTTTGGATTTTCTCTAGCAGTGGGCGCTCGTCCACACGTCATTGGACATGTGGCAATAAATTGAGAGAGATATCCGATCAAGCGGGGAGAAGTCAAAATCATGGGGAGATGAAATGCCTTCTCCCCGCTTGATATCTCTCTCAATTTATCGCCACATGTAAAATGATGTGTGGATGCCCGGGCGCCCACCTTGGGCATCTGTAAGAGAAAATCCGAAACCTTTTTTTGGGGTGTTTGACCGGTGACCTTTCCTGACAAGCTTTGCTTACTATATTAAATTAGGCTTCGGATTACCTCTTGTGGATGCCCGAGGTGGGTGCTCAGGCATCCACAAATCATGGGACATGTGGCGTTTAAAAGGGGGAAAGATCAAGTGAGGAGAAGTCAAAATTATGGGGAGAAAATGAAATAACTTCTCCCCAAATTTTTGCCAGGTGTACCATGATTTGTGGATGCCCAAGCGCCTACCTCGGGCATCCACCAAGGTCATCCAAAGCCATTAAATTAGGAGTCAAATTCTCTACGGTGATAACCGGATTTGGAAAATCCGGTTGTCACTCCTAGAGGTCGCCATGTGTCTCCTTTGACACGCCTTAACCGTGGGTAAGATTCACCCACCCATCCTTGGTTTTTTTAAAAAATATATTAATTTGTTTTGTGAAATTAAAAAACTGTTTTTAGAGTTTTTTTAATATTATAAGCAGTTTTTTAATTTTAAAAAAATAATTAATATTTTTTTTTAAAAATCAAGGATGGGTGAGTGAATACTATGGGTGGGTGAACCTTACCCACAGTTAAGGGGTGTCAAAGGAGACACGTGGCGACCTCTAGAGGTGATTTTCCAAATCCAGTGATAACCGTAGATGATTTGGCTCCTAAATTAAAACGGTTTTTTTGGAAGGTAGGCTGGGATTAGGCAGACCCCTACCAGAGAAACATAGGCGGAATCGATCCTTGGTCCTACTACGACACCAAGGAACTTTACCAACTTAGCTAGCTGGCAATTAAATTACGATGGGTATCCAAAGATTACGGCGGTAGAAGGTCATGTCAGATTTGGGTCGCTTAGAATAAAATACCCTCATCCCAAACACAATCTATTTTAACAAACCCGTACCCAATTAAATAAGGGATCCCTCCTAACCTGTTTAAGATAAATAAAGAGCCGTGATAGGTGTGCCTGAGAAATCTATTTGCAAAGTCACGGAACAGATCCAGCAAAGATGCATGCAGTCTAGGAGGAGAAGCTGAAGTGAATCACATACATCATAAATACGTAGATTAGGAGTTTTTTTTTTTTTTTTAAAAAAAGACAAGTTAGACAATTTGTATACATACGCATTGATTTGGGTTACTAGTTAGTTTTTTTTCTTTTTTTTTGGGTAAACAAGGTATCCTGGGCGAAAACTCGGGACTAGTCCCACGTGATGTATAGTAAATTCCCAACCCATACATCCGATATTGAGGGGAACTCAGATTCGATCTCAAGACCTCTGGGTTGGTTCGCCTTTTGACCACACTAGGCTATATTCCTAAGTAACCAAAGCGTGGAGGGGGAGCGGGAGCGTGAGAGCGTCAAAGTTCAATTTAGGATAGGGTCCAGAGCGCCTCTGGATCGCCCGCATATAGATAAATAATATTTTAATATTTTATTTTTAAAATTAATAATATATTATAAACCCTTTAGATTGGTCATACTTAAATAAGAATTAAAAGAAAAATCTTATTGACGTATGACTCTATAGTGTGATTGAACTCATGGAGCGTTCAATCGCAATTGCCCATGAGTTCAATCACAGTTGCCTTTAATCCATCTCTAGTAGAATATATAAAAGTAAAAGAAAGTTATCTCTCCCGAGTCCCGACACCTACGTCTCTTCACACTTGATGGTAAGAAACGAAATCGTTTTTCTTTTTATTTGAAAATTGAGGGTAAAGAGGATAAAATGGGTAATTGGCTTAGAAACAAGAAAATCATCGTCTTCTTCTGATATCCGTTGAGTTGCAGAGACAAAATTGCCCCTTTTTCTTCGCCAATCTCCGCTTTCTACATCTCAACTCCGTTTTCTTCACACTACGATCTATAAGTATCAAAATCGCTCTCTGAAAAGTGCAACCGCGCTCCGGTGGCGAATCCGCTCTCAAAACGTGAGAGCTAAGTTTGAGAGCGGAAACGGGAAGCAATATGGATGGTTTGGGTTACTAAGCCGCTATACACCCCAAGGGTTGGTTACTAGCTAGTAGGCTAGCAATATTAGGTGGCCACAACGGCCCACCATCCGATATTGAGGGGAACCAGATTCGATCTCAAGACCTCCGGGTTGGTTCGTCCTTCGACCACACTAGGCTATACACCCCAAGGCTATACACCCCAAGGGTTGGTTACTAGCTAGTAGGCTAGCAATATTAGGTGGCCACAGCGGCCCACCAATTGCAATGCCACCCCAAGGATAAATGTGCAGGAAAGTTTCTTCAAAACAATTCAAGTAACCCATTATCAGTATCATCTCCCAAATTCCAATTTCGGGAGAGATAGCTCTTTTCTCTTCGAGTGTGTTCGTTCCGCGAGAAAGTGAAGGAAAGTAAAAGGAAAATGTGTTCTTGCACTTTTATTACCTTTGGCACACACTTTCATTTTCTTGTAAGAAATTTTTTCCCAAAAATTTCATTCATTTTTTTGATGGTTATTTTGCAAGAACAATTTCCTTTATGTTCTTTTTCCTTTTTTTTGTCATTTCCTTTCTTTTCTTTTCTTTCACCCAATTTGTCGCCAAACGAACGCACCTTTCATGCTCTCTGATTTTTATTCGAGGTATATGTGCTTCTGGTTTCTTGAATTCATTCTAGGGTTTGGATTCATATGGATACAAGGACGTTGCTAGGGCTTCCCCAACTTCTCATCAGGCGTCATTGCAGGTGTCGAACTTCTCTCTAATTTTCCACTTTTATTTAATTCCGCCATTCAAAAATTTTGAGGGCTTGAGCTGGGTTCCTCGTAGAATTGTACTTGTCTGTTTGTGTTTCTTTGGAGCTTTTAAAATCTGCTTGCTTAGATGACTTTAAAAAAAATATATATCATAATAATCAATCGAATAAAGTGATTAAAATTAAAGATTGTTGGACCAAATGGATTTTATTGGGAAAGAAATTGGTGTATTATTACCTTGTCTTAAGCATCTAAAAACACATTCTAACCCATGAAATTCAAACAATCGATAACCCCACCTGCAAAGATACGCAATCAGAGAAGTACAATTCTACGAGAACCCAACTTAAGCCCTCGGAATTAAAAATCCAAAACAATGAGCACGTTAGAACTCTGCTCCTAATACTTCTTGTTGATTTTTGATTCTAAATAGATAGATGAGCAAGGGGTAGTTTGGAAATTAAATCAAAGGCGAGGGATAGTTTGGGTTTTAAAGCAAAACATAAAATCAAAATTTTGTTTTTATATAAGGGTAGTATGGGAATTTTGGAAAAATCATCGCCTGCCTCTCCCATTATTATAATAGTAAAAATGAGTTGAAGAGATTGATGTATTTAATTCTTTTTACCAAGATTTGTTTCTATTATACTTAGATATCAAAGTTAGTGTGTCTTTAAATTCTTTTTTTCATAACACCTCGTATGTATTCATGAAGAGAATCTATGTGTTCTCACTTGAGAAGTATCACGACTGGTCTTATTTATGCACAATATCTATCAAGTCTCATATGGTTGATGTCATAAAATTATAAATAATACTAATATTTATTTTAATTTACTCTTACTATATATTCATTAATTAATAATAAAAAATTAATACGTGCAAAGCACGCGCAATTTTACTATATATATATAATCTTTTAATTTATTTTATTTTATAAATAACTTAGGGTATACCAAACTTTAATTAGGTCAATAATTAAAACTAAAAATCTTTAATAAAGAGGTACAGTTATAGTTTGTTTTTAACTCACGTAGAGCACTCCCTTCTCCTTCACTTATTAGTTAGCAATAAAACTCTCCCTTTAATTAGAATTTCAATTTCATTAGAATTGTAATTTCTTCTCGGATTTACATTCTTAAATATGCAACTATTCTCACCAAACAAAAAATGCAACTATTGAGATCTAGAATTCGGATTGAGAAACTCCGCTTCAGAAGCATTGATTCCCAAGATTTTGAAAGGTTTTCAATTTCTTTTCTTCTTGTTCAGTTCTTGGATCGAACGCGTGTAGAGATTGGAATGTTTGATTACTCCACTTTCGGAAGCCATTGATTCCAAGGTTTTGAAGGATTTTTTCTTTCTTTTCTTCTTGTTTAGTTCTTAAATTGAATTGCAGGTGTAGAATTTTGAATTTTTGATTCATTTTTTAGGCTAAGATTCTGACTTTGAATGACCAGGATGCCGTTCCACCTGTTGCTTCTCGATCTCACTACCATTCCTCCAGTTCTTATTTTGCCAAATTCTCATCTGCATATCTGTTTTCTTAGTGACTCGCCAGTAATCTCTCCTCTCTGTATCCCTTCAAATTCTCTGATTAAGAGAGAGATTCTCACCTCTTTTACGCAACAATCTTTCAGTCTTGGGAAGGAATTTCATCTTTGAGATGCTAAAGGGTGATGGTAATGTAAACTATTTTCTAATGTATAGGGTTCTTATTTAGAGATAGGGACAACTGTAGATAGGTTTCAGTATTTGTGACAGAGGGCAATCACAATTAGCGAGGTGGTCACTACATAATGGTCATGGTTGTGAAAGCTTATCAATCTTGTAAGCAAGGCTCTGACATGGTTGTAGAGTAATTATACTTAACTCACTCAGTTCTTGGTTAATCTATAAGCACCACAAATATTTTTATATAAGTAAATAGATTGGTGTTAGTGCATGTGTGTTCTATAATAGCTTGTAAAATTAGAACAAAAAATAAGCTCTATTTTGATAATTTTAAAGTACTTCTACAGTAGGGGCGGGGGGTGGGGTGGCAATGGGTTGGTAGCGATGAGAGTGATAGTGAGATGGTGGGGATGAGAGGTGGTGGTGGCGGTGGCAGTGGGGTTGTGTGGTGGCAATGGGAGGAGGGGGTGGCAACGGTGGTATAGGTTGTGGTGTGGTGAGGGCAACGAGGGATGGGGGGTTGCAATTGGGGTGGTGGTGGGAGGTGGTAGTGGTGTAGTTGTGGCGGGAGCGGTGGCAATGAGGGGTGGGGGTTTAGTTTAGGTTGTGGCACACTGCAAAACATTAAAGGGTGCCCATCCTTCCACCATTCGACTTGAACACACATTCTGGTGAAGACAAATAGGCAAAAAATGTATATATAATAACATTAACTACGCTTACATTTTCACTTTATTATGGAGGCTTTGTAATTGAGGGTGTGATGAGAAGAACTAATACATATTACATTTTCAACTTATTATGGAGGCTTTGTAATTGAGGGTGTGATGAGAAGAAGAACTAATACATATTACATTTTCACCTTATTATGGAGGCTTTGTAATTGAGGGGTGTGATTTGAAGAAAGAAACTAATATATGTATTATATACAATTGTCTATGTAAGAATACATGTTGATGTTGTCCTCTCATATGCGTAATCTTTTTAGCAGCCATTACTCACTCATTAATAATTTTCTATTACATTTTTTTATTCAAAACTTTGTTAGATTTTTTATAGCATTAGATCTTCTTTTTTTTTTTTTTTTGGGGGGGGGGGTTAACATTAGATCATTTGATATATTCTACGTGCAACGCGCAATTACATTATATATATATATATATATATATAAAGAAATACACATGTACATATCCATACAGGTAGCATTTGTTTGTGTAAATGAGTGTTATTTTTTAATCATCAGAGTATATGCGGAGAACAGGAACAAATTCTCTCAGAATTTATTGATACTATATGAAATTACACTATAATTAAAAAGTTGGGGTATGTAAAGTACTAGGGATCTTTGTAACCGTGGTTAGTAAGTGATTTTAGGGACGGAAAGTTATCTTTAGTGACAGAAATTATTGGTCGCATAGAGTTCACTATTAGAAGAAAGCTATTTCCGTCTCTAAAACCCAAAAACCATTACCCACGGCTGCACTAGCAACGAAATAGCGGCGGACAACAGTTTTGTCGTTAATGACTTTGGCGATGAAAAATGGACTTTTGGATTTTAGAGACGGAAATTGTCCGTGTCGCTGATCGGTTAGATTTGTTGTAGTGATCTTACATCGTCAACACCAGGAACTTTGTGAGGTGCAAATTTTGTGTGGTACGTCCGACCACTGGAAGGGTGAATCCAACGACCTGTAATCCTCTCCTCCAAGATGGCATCATCAATCGTAAAGTTGAGCCCCTTATCAATTTTAGTTCCCTTCTTTTGAAGCATCTCATCTAGCTGCATGCGTCAAAGAAAACAATACAAGTATGAGTAGAAACCCAGTTATTTGAAAGAAAGAGAAATTAAAATGCAAGGAAGCTGGAGGAATGAATCTAAAGCCACTATCCCAGGTGAATAGAGCCTTACTAGGTAAATGGGTGTAGAGGTTTGGTGAAGAAAGAGATAGTTTGTGGCGGGAATGATTGTGGCAAAATATGGGGCACCTTCGTGCTGGATCCCAAAGGAAGTGAGAGGTCCTCATGGTTCGGGATTTTGGAAGGGGATAATGGCCAACGCTAACTTGGTTGTACCGTATTTCAGATTTTCGAGCAGGGAGAGGGTCGGAGGTCAAATTTTGGAAGGCTGTGTGGTCTGGATCTACGTGACTAAATGATGATTTTGGTAATCTTTTTGTCCTAGCCTCCAACAGGGATGCCCTAGTGAAAGATTCATACGAGAGGCAGGAGTCGGGGGTTGTTTGGTGTCCAAGGATGAGGAGAGATCTTAATGACTGGGAAATTAACGATTTGGCTCGTCTGATGGAGCGTATTACCTTGATGACCCTTAGTCTAGAGATTCGGGATTGTAGGCTATGGTCAAAGAGTAAACAAGGAAAGTTCACAGCAAAATTACTGTGAAGATCGCTTTCCCTAGATGCAGTGAGTCTTTCCTGCATAAGATGGTGTGGAAGGCTGGAATTCCATCCAAAGTTTCCTTCTTCTTATGGATCGCTACGTTAAATAACATTCTTACCTGCGAGCAATTGCAACATAGAGGTTGGAGTCTGGCGAATAGATGTTTTATGTGCTTTCAAGCTAAAGAAATTATGGATCATCTGCTGCTGCATTGCTTAGTAGCTCAGGAGATATGGGGCTATTTCCTTCCCTATGTGGGGGTAGCATGGGTGTTCCCAACATCTTTCCGAGATTTCTTAGAGTGCTGGCCTTGGGAGAATGGGGAGAGCATGAGGGAGGCTATTCGGGAGGTGCTCCCAGGAGCCATCTTTTGGTCCTTGTGGAAAGGAAGAAATTATAGAATCTTCGATAATGTTGTTTCATCCATTCCACGAATAGGTGATAGAATTAGGCTGACAGTTTTGGATTGGGCGGAGTTACACTGTAATAGGGAGGACGTTAGGGACATTCTGTATTGGTCGATGGGACCCTCGGAGTGGGAGCTAGGTTCTCTTTGTCCCGATTCTTGAGTTTACAATCTAGTAAATTCTTGATACTAGGGCTTTTTTCCTGTACAGATTTTCTCTTTAATGAATTGCTTTACCAAAAAAAAAAAAAAAAAACCTTAGTTGAAGAAGTGGAGGTGGCATGGGCCACCTCACAAGGCATAAAGGTGCATGTTTACTTAAATTAGAATGTCAAAAAGACTCTTAACAAACCCAACTTAATTTTTCTCAAGTGGTATTGGTACTTTTCAATACTCACAGTCGAAATGAGAGAATAATTAGCTAAATATGTAGTTGCTGCTGAACCTCTTACATTTGCTGAAGATGTTAGATTTGAAAATGTTGTTAAATCTAGTTTTCACTTTTAAAAAAAAAGCCTACTTACCATAGGGTTTCTAAAAATACAACTACAAGTGATTGTAGGTTTTTAAGGAAATGAAGAAAAAATTTAATTGTAGAATTTTCTAGTTTTACTGCTACAATTTCTTGTTCTTCTGATTTGTGGACTAGTGTCAATAAATTATGTTACATTTGTATTACTACATATTACATTGATCGTAATTGGAGTTTCAAAAAAAATATTATTATTTTTCGTGTAATGTAATATCCTCATAATGGTGGTCAAATATTTCAAGCTATAATAAATGTATCTAGAGAATATGAAATTAGTGATAAAGCTTTATGTATTACTTTTGATAATGCTACTTCTAACAATGTTGTTATTGATTTGTATAAACGCACTTTGCGTCCTTTTCATGGTGGTCAAATATGTCATATGTGATGTACATGTCATATAATTAACTTAATTGTGCAAGATGACTTACAATTAATTGAGAAGCATATAGAATCAATTAGAAATCTCTTTCTTTTTACTACGGCATCTCCTTCTAGGCAACAATTTTTTTTAATTATGTTTAAATGCTAGAAAATTGAAACTCGTTGTAACTATTACCCAAAAAAAAACTTGTTATAACTCAACTTATCTTATGTTAAAATTTATTGTAAACTATTGTGAGGCAATTAGTACTTATATTAGTACTACTACTAAAGCTAATGGTATTTTTTTAAATGAATATGATTGGGAAATGACTTTTCGTTTCATGGAATTTTTGAAAGTATTTAATAATGGTAAAAAAAAATTATTCAGGGGTATATTACCTTATTTCTTGTCTTGTTCTAAATCAATTGTATTGTATTACTAATACTTTTTTCCAAATATAAAGAAAATCACACTTTTGTAACCATTTTTTACGAAATGGAAACGAATATTTAAAAATATTTTGTACCTATACCACCCATTTTTTATTTAACTATAATAATGGATCCTAGGATTAAATCAGTTGGTGTAAAAGTATTAAAGCCTGAAATTTTTTATTCTTAAATATTGAACAAATAATTAGTGGAGAATATATTAATAACTTATAAGTTCAATTTTAAAAAAAATTAATAAGTTCAATTTATCAATCATATGATTCTAAATGTTCTAGTAATGCAAGACATACTTCTTCTTCATTCACTTCGTTTAATACTGATGACATAGCTTGGTCTGCTATTGTCAATATTCAAACACACACTATAAGCTCTACATGCATAGCTTTTTAAATATTTAGATATTGATTGGACTGGATTTCTTACCCAAGAGAAGCTAGCCCAATTTGAAATTTTGACATGGTGAAAAACAAACAGAACTTCTATCATGACATGTGATCTACTAACAACTTCGGCCTCAATAGCAGCTTCAAACTGCTTTTAGTACAGATGGTAGAGCATTGGCCGAGAGGAGGAGTAGATTAACTCTCAAAATTTTGGAGTGCTTAATGTGCATGAAGGATTAGCAGAATGGGGAGCTAAGACTATAAGACACCAAGGATGATATAGCCAAATATTTTGTAAACTCAGATATAAGCTACGAACCAAAAGATTGATGATAATATTGTATTTTTTTCCATTATTGTAAGGCTTGAGCAATGCAAATGATAAATAGTTGGGTAGGTGTCAACTGCCAGTTGGGATGTACTCAAACAGTAGTGATGCAATTCTCGCCTTTAATTATTTTGAATTTGGTATTGTACCAACTATTTGTATTACAAATTTCAATAAATAAAAATGATAATTTTTGAATTTTAGACCAAAATAGGTGTCTTTGTATTTTAATTGTACAATTATAAATTTAATTTATAAATTTACCAAAAAAATGAATAAATTTGCCCCGCTGGCTGGCCCAGGCACGACACGGCCCGCCATGGACTGTGTCAATGGATTGTGCCTCGGCCTCCATATTTTGTTAGTGGTTAGCACGGCACGGCCCACCAAGTAAATGGGCCATGTCAGACATGACACGAAGCACGAACGGACCAGCCTATTCGTGGGCCGTGTTGGCACCACACATTTAACACCTCTAGATATAACATTTAGAGAGAAAAACAATTCCAGCAAAAGAGTTTCTTGGAGTTTCATCAAAAGGGGGAGTTAGGGTTTTTCTTCAAGCTTGATTTTCAATCACGATCTTCAAATCCATTATCGAGTGTCCATATGGGTTTGAGCCCAGAAGGAGAGCCCGGACCAAAGAAGAAGATTCAGACCTCCAATGAGAACTCATATCAGACCTCTGTCATATTGAGTCTAGAAGAAAAGCCTGAACCTGAGAAGAAGATTCAAACCTCCATTGGAGATCTAAAGCCCATCTTATGGTCGAAGACGACTCAGACGAGAGAGCCAGACTAGAGATAGTCAATCATCATATTGGATATCCAATATCCTATACATCACAGGGGCTACCCTTGCTAAAGAATAGAATTTGACTAGTCCATTTGGATTAGTCAATCTTCTGTTACCAAATAGAGAAGTGATATGACAGATTAGTTTGACTGGTTGAAGAATACTCTGTAACCAAACGGAGCACTGTCTAGATTAACCAAGAAAAAGACAAAAAAAGAAAACTCGATTAGCGTAGAAATACACTAACCCATGACACTGTTACCAAACAAAGCCAGTAGACAAAACTATTTCCAAACAACGTGTCTGATCAGAACCTGATTCCAAAATCTTAGAATTTGGTTTCCAGAATCCATACAAGTCCAATTCTGGAATTATGTCAGAATCGCTCCTAGAGAGTAATTTTTTTTGGCAATGATTTGTGATAGCTTAATTTGGTTTATACAATTTGTGTAACCATTTGTTATCCTTGTAAATGGATAACTTAGACCTTAACTAGATTAACTAATTTTAGTCATCCTAAAACGAGGTTAAGTACGGTTCCTAACAAATAGTGCAAATTTGTAGTGGAACAGATCGATTCAAAGCTTGGTTGAATCCCGATGATAGAATTTTCATATTTTCTTTCACATACAAGAGGCTCCAATTATATTGAAAAGTGTTTGTTCGTGTCCCTTAACTAAATTAATTGTGGCCATTGTGTGCAAATTTTGAAATAATCAACCAACATCCCTTGTTATAGAGTAGGAAGAAGGATCAAATTTAAGATGATTGCTATTCACATAGGAGGAAGAATGATCAAATTTACGATAATTGGTATTCACATTTTTTTTTCTTAGGCTAAGAGTTGTACGGGCTAGATTGTGAGCCCAAATAATTAATGCAAACTAAGGCAAAGTCTCACATCGGTGGGTTATTACTATTTTGTGTATCCTTTAAAGGCCCCACAGCCCTTTTTTTTTAGGGTTGTGTGGGTGTTGTACTTTGCTGCACCAAGGTGTGTGTGAGAATTGTGTCTCTGTTAGAGTGCTATATATACCTTATCAAAAAAAGTCTCCCATTTTCCATAGGGGCAACAGATTTCCTTTAGCAGATGCCCAAGTATTACACTCAGGCATAGCCTTTTCATTGTAGAGGTGATGAGAAATAAGGGGAGAAATCAAAATATCAAAGACCATTTCAATTTCTCCCATGTTTGTTTGATTTCCCCTCTTATTTCTCATCATGTCTCGAATGAAAAGGCTATGCCCAAGTGTGGTGGCCTTCTTTAGGTGAGTAAGTTGGATACAACATGTAACCTCTCCTCGTTGTGTAGTGAGCCTAATCAATTGAGCTATTGGCTCGGGACCAAAAAGGGAGGAAATAGCCATCCTAGAAAGCCAAAAAAAAAAAAACTAAGAAAGTTAATGGTTTCTAATGCCATCTTAGCTAAAAACACAACAAACTCAAAACTCAAAATTTCCAGGCTAATAATTGTTTTTGTGCTAGACATGTACATTGTAACAGAAGCCTAATTACAAAGTATAAAGAGTCTTCCCCTTTTCCATTGCAAATTATTCAAAAACAACTAAATCAATCTCACCCTCCAAACCCAAACCCTACTCCATCTCCATGGCATCACTTAAACAGAGCTGTGATATGGCAGGAACAAACTTAAATTTCAGCAATGTTGTCACTCATTGGCGATCAATCTGCAACCTGATATTTTACACCACGAACAAATTAACAACTTGAATGCCTTTTGACCAACTGTTGTGTATTAAAAGAACTGTATCAGAAATAAACAAAAAGCCCACACTGAACAAGGAAGAACTCAGGGAGGACAAGAATTTCTTCACTCGCATGTTATATAAGAAAATTGAATGATAAGCAGTGGGTTTCTTAACGAAAGCGAAATGAAAGGTACAGTTCTTTTATTTATTAATTGTAACCATTTTTCTTTTGGTACAAAAGTGAATTCTGCAATAGTTTGTTCAGCCAAGTAAGATTCCAACACGTCCGCTGTGAAGCAAACAATCTAGCTAACATCTGCGGGACAGTCACCATTCACATTACATTATTCCTGTGGGGATAGTTTCAGCTGTTCCATGACTGAACTAGAAGATGCATTGATATCTACACGCGATAGTTTCAGCTGTTCCATGACTGAACCAAAATCGTTGCTGTATGTTTTGCTAGTAAGAACCTGGTCATCAAGCTTTTTCTTCAGTTTTCCTCTTCAAGTCCTTATCAAATTTGCAATCTAAAACAGAGAAAACCTGGTTCAGCGACCACCCAGTCCAGTTCTTCGGTTTTCCTCTTCAAGTCCTTATCAAATTTGCGATCTAAAACAGATAAAACCTTGTTCAGAGACCACCTCACTCCAGACTCCTTCGCACGTGAATACCTTGGTTTAATCCTCTCTGCCAAACTGTAACCAAAATACTTAGGAAACTTAACAAGCTCTGACGTGGATAATCCATGGTTAAAAAGAATTCCCACTTTGGTATCAAGTGATCTGCCAAGCTAAAAGTATACAGAGCTCCGTATCTCAAGACCATGGTCCCAACCTCCCCCATACTGTATCCTTCTCCAAGAAAAACTCTGTCACGGGCTTCAGATTGGACTCGATACCTAGGCCAAAAATCTGTGGGGACCGGTAGAGAATAACAGTAACATCAACGTACACCCATAGAGCGGAAATACTCAACCGTGGCCCGTAGCTTATTGTCCACACTGTAACTTATGATGCGTGGCTAGCGTGTAACAATCTTCCCTATGCTCTCTGATAAGAGACCCAATTCATAGAGGTAATCTATAGATGCTTTCACCTCCTACCTGCTATAAGTGAGCAACGACGGAGAGCGTTGTATCACCTTTACCCACTGCCTCTTGTCCACACCCAAGTTATCTAAGAATGTCATGGTGGGTATTAGGTTCTCGGAGAGACTGGTGGCGCACAACTGAGGTATTTTGTTGAGTATGGTGGGAATGTCCGACTGAGATACTCCAAGGTCAAGTAGGAACTCAACCACTGGTTTTATTTTCTCCTCCAAGCTGTAGTAGGCAAAATCGGGAAATTTGTGGGTGATTCTCTTTAACTGGTATAGGTCCATGCCAAGGTCTATGAGGTAGAGAACATGTGGTGGGAGCTGACCGTCAAGACCTATTTCACTCACTTGGGCAATGGCTTTTAGTTTGTTGGAGTTGAGAGTTGAATTGGTTGAAGAAGCTGGTGCAATTGATTTTTCTTTACTAGGTGAGTTTGGAAAGCTTTCCACTATATCTACCAGAATGTCTCCATGCTCTTCGAGGAGGGTTTCCAGGTATGGAATAAGAGTGTCCCTGATCTCAAGTGTGGTAAGCTCTCGTCCTGCAACAATATTTTAAAAATTGATTAATTAGGTGTTGGAATTTAGGACTTTTAATGGCTGTAAATGTGGTTCAAAGAACAGTGACATGTTGAAATCAAACCTACTAGATTTCGGGATCTATGAATAGAGTGGAGCCTTGCAACAAGGTGGTCGATGAAAAGTTTTGACTTTTTTTATTGTCCTTGCTGCAACTGCATTGCTCAAACCTTGTTTTCTCAAGCACAAGGTTAAGACAGCTTTGGTTCCGTTGCTAAAAGGGTTGAAGGTGCCACTTGGAAGCTGAGAGAACCATCTAGCTGGGATTCGGCTGTTAATATACCAAGATACAGTGACTGCTGTCATTAAACAAGAAATACATGCACACACACACAAATATAGATTGTTGATGACTTTTGGGTTTTACTGTGATTGGGATGGGTACTACAGAAGCTATAACCACCAAGGAATGCAAAAAGAAATTTCTTACCAGACTTTGTTTGGCAGGTGAAGAGTTGGCGTGGAAAAGAGAGTAATTAATTCTCTAAGCTTGACAGGTGTAGGCATAGAGAAGATTAAACAACGGTAAGAGATAGATAGAGATACATATAGAGGGTAGATGCACTTATAAGGATTATATATATATATATATATATATATATATAATGGCCAAACTTACAAGGATTTTATTATTCGAATTACAACACAGAAAATTATAAATCAACCTGAAACATTAATTCTCCAGCCAGTTTAGGTTTGCATCAAGGTTTGGGGTGCAAGCAAGTTCAACGCAAGAGGAGGCAATTATTCGACTCGGAGACTAAGCAGCTTCCAGTGACACTCACCAACCAAACTCTTGAGCAATCGCATTCCAACCTTCTATGCAACATGGTTTCAATCCCAACACATCATCGCTCTCAATAAATCACCCTTTAGCACACTTGAAATTCCCCAAAATTGAAGTTATTATGCTTCCTCAATATATAAATTGATGTCAACACTCCCCCACCCAAAAGAAATGCAAAAATATGATATTCTTAATTAAAATAAGCTTTACTAACTTTTATAATTCAGAATAAAAGAACTAAAAGAAGACTAACTCTTATGCCTCTGAGTGGAAAAAAGATAAAATCCAACTAATCCATGCTAAATAAAAATGCAAAACATAGAAATCTCCAACAAAATAAAAAAAATCCCATTGACAAAGCATGGAAACATGATTCAAAAACTAATGTTAAAGTTCCATTTTCTTCTGTTTTTTTCTCCTTTTATTGCCCTTCATTCTCCTATTGATCAAACATTTCATTAATTTGACCTTCGACAATGGTAAATTTTCTATACTGTTGATTGTTACTTCTTCAAGTATGATCAAGCTAGCTTTTATTTTATTACAATTATTATCCATAGACAGGACTTTGTCTTGGTGAGCAAAAGGATAAAATTCTTCCAAAACGGGAGAGGTGACACTTAGGTTGTAAGCTTGGTGAGATCAATATGCAAATTGTTGCCTAACATCTCTAATTTATGAATGTAAGTGAGAGTGGCCTCCTCATTATGTGTTAAGGAGACCTCCATCACCTCTAATGGCAAATATCTCCATTAGAGTGGTGATAGAGCTCTTGATCCGAAGTTCTAAAAATTCAATTCGCCCTTCAATCGAGTATTAATCAATTTTAGAATTCCAATAACCAGTCTCAAGCTTCCTTATAACCTAAGACAAACATTTATAAACAAAAACATACCGATAATAACTAGAAAACAAAAGGAAAATACTGCAAATACACGAAATTCTTTAATACAGATTGATTCATATCAATCTTTACCAGATTTAAACTTCCAATATATATAATTAAACTTCATTGTTAAATAAAACCAATAATAGAAAGGAAAAGGCCACCAAAAATTCCAACATGAGATTCTCAACTTTTTTTCATGGGGTTCTAATGAAGCACAAATGCAAGTAGTAGTAAAAAAAAAAACTAATATTCGTCACACATGAAACCGCCCAAATTAATAAGAGAATCATAAGTAGTAAACTTCAAAGGCATTAAAATGAGATTCACATTCAAGATCCTAAAAAGATACGTAAATTCAGGTTACCTTGAAATTGGAAAATCTCCCCTTTGAAAAGGCAACGGCTTAGGGGAGTGGATGGAGGAGGAAGCTCTCATTTTCTCAGACTCGTTCTTGAATTTATAAATAACTAGCAAACACCCAGTGCGATGCACGGGACAAAACAATAAAATGAAACTAAAAAAATGAAATTACAGAAGAACAAATGTTAAAATACAACAATAGAAATACACCCACCCCTTTAGCAGGGAAGAAAAAATATGTTGCAAAAGTGAAGTGAGCCTATTATCAATTTCCCATTAATGTTTGAAAATGTTTCTTAAAATGCCCAAAACACACAACTTCCTTCCCACATATATCTTTCACACTGCCATTAGGATAAATAATAAATATAGAAAGATAGAATGCACGAAGAGAAATAAAGGTAGAATGCATGAAGAGAAAATCATATCTGTCCTATACTTACGTAGGACAGGATAATGCAACATGAGAGGGAGAGAGAAAAGATAGAAGAAAGAAACCGGAGAGAACCCAACAAATTAAAACAGTGTGCAACAAAGAGCTAACGTACACTAAATCCAAATTAAATTAAAAAAAGACGAAGAAACAAACCAAAATTAGATACTTAACATTAAGCACAACTTCAGATTTAATTACAGAAGTAGACATTAATTCTTTATGTCTATCTTGCGAGCCTGAAATGCCAAAGTCAACTGCAATAGTAAATGCAAACCCAAAACATGAATCATTTAGCACAGTCTCATTAACTAACTGAGCAATGTTAGCATCACTTTCTTTATGGAGAAGACATGTGTTATTATCTTCCATTGAAAGAATGACACATGTTTTCCACTAACACTCTCTCCAATCAAAAGGGGAGTGAGTCTTCAAAGAAAGTGATGCTAGCAATAACTTACAAATACTATAATAGAAATGAATTAGAGTAAATAGAGACTTTGTCCCAAAATTACAACTCTACGTTTGATCCACACAAAAAGAGTGAAAGAGATTAACTTTAAAAGAAATCTTTCAGTATTGAAGGAGATGAATAGATTTTCCATCATCAATTAAATAATTCTCAATCCCCATACGGCCAGACCCCATTCCACAAAAACCTAAAACGAAGGAAAAAGATAGAACGGGGCTTTTAGTTTACATTAGTATATTACCTCCTTGAAAATTACATGATCTTTTAAGAAATCACAATGATGATGAACATGAGGGACCTTGGGAGCATCTACAGAACATAGTCAAAGGCATGTAAGATTGTTAGTACAGCATCATCAATTCAAATAAATAGAAACTCTCTCCAAAGTCTTGAGTGGGAGGAGATAGAGAGAGAGTGAGTGTGGGACTGTGGGAGCCTGGGAGGGGAGAGAGGCGTGAGAGGCATTAGTGATAGAGGAGAAAGGAGAGAGTAAGCGGTAAATTTAAGAGAGTCTAAGGTTGCAACAATTTGAACAAATACAATGGACAAAGGGTTGCAATGTTTGGGCCGAAACACGTCTCTTCAAGAGGAAAAGACGTGGGAAGCTAAGGCTTGTCCCATTGGTGAGTGTGTCAAATGACCACTCTGTTGATCGGGGATCCAGTCGCTCGGGGTTCCTGTCGCTGGACGTGCATAAGTTGAGAAATATCAGCCGAGACTGGTAAGTAGCCGTACTAACACTAACTACTGACCTTTCATCAGCCCCCGTAGGGCCCTCAAAGGAAAAAAAAAAAAAAGAAGGAAAATGCATGACTTTTTAAGTTGGAGAGTACCTTTTCAAAGATGACATGTCAGCACTCACAGAATGTTTGGGATCAAATAATGGGAGTTCAATAAGGTGTCATGTAGGATCCAATTATTATTAGATATAATATAGATTTTCGAAAAAGAATAACCCCCATTTGGCAAGTTTGCTGAAACACGTGATATTTATAAATAATTTTCGAAATACACTCTGCTCTCTCTGAAGTTTGAAGTAAAATGCCAAAAGTAACCTCATAAAGGCACTTTTCTGAATACCCTCAATAAATAGGCTGCAGCGGCTGCACATTGGTCTGGCGAGTTAAGGGCGGGTTGGGTTGATCTAATGGGCTGGGCTGTCAACTATCCGTATCTGAATCCATTTAAGCGGACATTTCGGTATCCAATTGGAACAAATTCAAATATGAAATCTCCACTAAGAAATCCGTTTATAAACGGAGTGGATACTGATAGACCATATCTGCATGGTTTAAAATAAGGATACATCATTTTAAATACCAAACTAGTAAGAAACCTGTGCGATGCACAGTAATGCTAAAAGGAAAAAAAATGTAATGACTATCAATTTTAAATTATTATTGATAAAAAAAATTAATTATTAACTTGGAAGAATGCCACTAAAATAATCTTTGATGGTATGAAAAATTAAAAATGGTAAGAAAATACATCTATCAATACATATCTATAAAATTTAAATACTAAAGTATTATAGAATAAATGGTAAGATATGATGGATGTGTACAATTTAAGATACACCTCCAGCAAACCCCTACCTTATTCTCTGCAAAAAGTAAAATAGTTAATAATAAGATAGGAAGCAGCAGAACTGCCAAGTGATACATGGAAGACATTGAAATCATATTTTTTGAGAGTCAAATGCAGAAGGAATGTTTCTTGCTGAGAAATTATTCAACACTAACATATTTGGTGTTTAGTTTCCCTTATTAGAGTTACTTTCTTCTCATACGCATATGATTTTCAGCACTTCTGTATAGCAGGACTTTTGGGATCAAATGCGCATTTGCTCCAAATCTACCTAATTCAAAGGTTGAGAAAATAATCCGCTAACCTGCTGGTCATGGCTACATATGGGCAAAACCAAAAATGAAATGTACTCAGGTGGTTGATCAAGTCGGGTCAATAGACAGGTGGTGGGATATCCTCATAATGCAATTTATCAATGATATATTATCTGGTGGCCAGCAACTGCTTTACATTTGTCAACAAAAAAACACAAACCAAAATTACATATTCAATCACAATTAATAACACTCGGATTACATCTATTTGTCCTCCTTTAAAAGCAAGGTGAGACCACAAACCCCATATGGAAATTTACACAAACCGAACACAAAAAACCACTAATTTCAGATTTAGAAACCTTTCTTTATCACAAATCAACAACCACTAATTTTAGAATTATTTACAAAGACCGAACACAAAAACAAAAGATGCCAATAATGGATCACATCACCTGATATTTCCTGATGAGTATAGTCAACATGACCTTATTATAATTGATGTCCTGAAGAGCACCCAACTCCGTCCAGACATTCTACTGTAATGCAAATCCACAAACAATGTGATCTTGAATGACGAATAGAGGAGAGTTCGATGGATTTTTTCTGGCCATGCTTGCAAAATAAAGGTGTACATCTTGCAGAGGAGTAGGATAATGGAATTGGGAGAAGGAGAGGTGGATGTTGTTGTGGTCGTTGTTGCGTCCCCACCAAAAACACTGATGAGTTGCGTGCCTATCCTAAATCTTCTCAACCAATCTCCTAAAATCTTCTCAACCTATCAAGGAAAACCCACAAATACCTGATTAAGTGGGAGAAATGAAAATGTGGGTCTAGTTTATCAACAAAAACTTCCGATAAAACCCACCACAAACAGGGAGAATCTCAGCTAATTAGAAAACAAAGAAAGAAAGATTGGGAAGGTGTGAGGAGCTGAAGCCTCTATATATAGAAGAGGAAAGGAATGTGCAAAATCTCAGAAACTCGACAATGATTAATAACTTCTTTTTAATTGTCTTGAATAGGTAACGGTTTAAGAAAGAGGGAAGGTTATAGATTTCCAAAAGTGGGGGTAGTGGGCATTAGCTTTGCAAACGTGGGGTTACAATTAAGTGGAGAAACATATGAAGAGGGGGGAATAAAAGGAAAGAAAGGAAACGTTTTATAAGTTATTAGAGTAACGGTTTTAAGAGGGGAAAAAGACAAAAAGGAGAGTTTAAGATGACACCTATAAACCCGCCACGTGTCCTCAAACCTTTATAGAGCCGCCACGTGTCCACCGACCTGCTTGGGTTTCATAGGTAGTAATGAATACGTATACGTTACACAGAGAGGATTTTAAGAGAGGAAGAAGAGTTTAATAAGACACCATCTAAACCTGCTACGTGTCTACAACCCTCTCTAAGGCCACCACGTGTCCACTGACCTGCTTGGGTTTCATAGGTTTTTAAATACCAAATATGCCCCCTTATAACTTTAAGCCCTTCAAGCGTCTAACCTTGGTTTTTAAAAATAAAAAATTTAACCTATCTTTTAAGAGCAGTGATTAGTGGACCCATGGGTCCATTTCATATCTTACCCTTTGTCCTCATGTCCCTTTTAACACCCCTTTAACCCCCTAGTTAAGCTCAATTAAAGTAAAACTAAGATTTTGGTTTTCTTCTTTTTGAAAAACCATGTTTGGATTGCTTAACCATAGTGGTGAGTGAATCTTAATCACAGTTGGTGAGTATTTAAAATTTGGGCGTGGATCAATGAAGATAGGCCATTTTGTTATAAAATGGGATCCACAGGTATGTTAACTATTTTCCATCTTTTAACTCACTTTAACTATGGTTAGGGTTCACTAACCCTTATGGAAGAGGAAATGTTATTTTATTTTTTTTAATACCAAAGACTAAGGTTATATGTTTTAACCCTAAGGTTTAGTTGATCTTAACTACAATTAAAGGGAGGTAAAAGGAGACACCTTAAATTTTTAAATTTTTTGAACCAAGGTTAGATGGTTAATCCTAAGGGTAGTGAATCTTCATCATGCTTAAAAGGGATTAAAAGACACGAAAATTGTTTTTTAATTATTTTTTGTCTAAAACCAAAGTTAGATGTTTTAACTCTAAGGGTGTGACTCTTAACCACTTTTAAAGGGAGTTAAAAAGAGACGTTAATTTTTTTTGAAAATCAAGGTTAGATACTTTAACCCTAAGGGTTAATAAATCTTAACCATAGTTAAAAAGATTTCAAATAGGACACATTAATTTTTTTTTTCTTTTAAAACCAAGGTTAGATGTTTTAATTCTAAGAGTTTTTTTTTTTGGTAAACTCAATCATACCACAAGGCAATGACTGAAGGCAAATACAAAGAAAGACTCACACCACCCAAACACTCACACACACACAGCACATGCAAACTCACTCACACACACACACAACATGCTCGGTTTTTTTTTTAATTCTAAGAGTTAGTGTGTCCTATTTGAAATAACCCGTACCGGGGATATGGCCTGATTTGCTAGAAGTAACCCCGTACCCAAACGTTTCCTTTGAGTAACCCTAGTTTGCTCCCCACTAACATGCGCTGAGAAGGACACAACAATAACATGGGCCAAGAAGGAAACAAATGAAACCCTAAATCCTTATATAATCTTCGAGAGGCGTTTTGGCACCCATTTGCTGTCCCGACGATATTTGAAGCAGCAGCGCCGGCCGTTCGCTACCGCCGCTTCGGTAAGCCGGAGATCCTCTCTCTCTGATCCTCGTATTAGAACTGTTAGGGATTGATTCTTCTTTTATTTTGATTTCGTTCTATACTAGCAAAGATCCCATGCGATGCACTGGTGTGAGATAAATAAAGAAAAGAAAATAATAGATAACGTATAAGTTATCAGGAAACTTGAACGTTTTTTTTTTCGAAATGAAAACCAAATTATTTAAGTGATGTCTATAACATATGTATACATACACGTGAAATTGGGATAACCAATAAGTATGATAATATATTTGTAGTCTCATCATATGGTGATGAAAATTTAGAGCGTAGTCACAATACAATCACTGTATGATGGAAGACGAAGAAACCTTGGTATTATGTGGGGTGTTGGCCTTTTTGTTATTAAACTCGACTATACGGATCAGCTTGTAATAAATAATACTATTTTTATGACAGATAATTAGTTTAGATAATATGTAAAAATTAATTTGGTAGAGTACCTAATTGATAGAGGATTTATCATCTTTCCTTCTATTAGATTCCGGTTCACTGCAAAAATGAACATATAGATTTCACAATTAATTTAAATTAGCCAAAAATCTAATTCAGAATTAATATATCAGTCTAAATAAAATAGAATAATTACTGACATTGGAATGACACGAGCATGAAATTGGGTAGCCCATCTATGGGTTCACAGTGAAATGGAATGTAGGTAGATCACAATGTAAAGATAGATGAATTTACTGAATACAATTATTCGTAAATAACCAGCCCATTTCATGTTTGTAAGTGAACTCTTCCCCACCACAGCACCACCTATTAGAGGACAGGCTTGATGGAGCCCACCTGTGCCAAATTTGATAGAATCCACTATTTATTGAGAAAATAGATTATGGATCTGGAATGTGTTGGGGTTGATTCATCGGATCCGGATCCATTAACCAGTAATGAACAAAGACAAAAAAGGAATATTTATAAAATAATTAATCTATGGTGAAATGGGGCGGTGAGATGAGAGATCATGGAAAGAGAGAGGCGGTGAAAATGGGGAGAGACGATTAAGAATGAGGTGGTTGCAAGTTGTCTATGTGAGACGGTGTGATTAGAGAGTGAGAGGGTAACATATATATATATATAAAGAGAGAGAGAGAGAGAGAGAGAGAGGGGTGGTAGTGGCGATGCATGACGCCCATCCTTTGGTTGTATGTAAACCGGTACTAAGAGTTTTCTTTGACTCGGTCAAGAATGGGTGAACCCAAATGGATTGTGGATCTGGAAATAGGGTTGGGTTATTTTACTGGATCATGAATTTCTGTTCATTATCTTTCCCAGGTGAATGAATCGGCACCTTGTCGAAGTATAGGTTGTATCACCGATGAACAGCCAAACCAAAGGAAAGGTTTATATAGGTTTAGGACCGGCTTGCGATTCCAACTTATTATTGACTGTCCATGATTTGCTCCGATCACCGGTGAAGGTGTTATTGCCGGAAAATATAAAATTTCCTAATATTTTTTCTCTTGTAAGTTCTCTTTTAATTTGATGCAACCCTGTACAGGCATTTTATCAGGAAGATAAGTGGGTTTTTATATATCAATTTACTGAACCAAATCAAACTAAACTGTGAAGCAATCATGTTTGTGAGACAGAAGAACACACCGGGGAAATAATATGTATCATCAGCATACAGTTCACCCAAACGAATTAACGATTTTTTGAGACATTTTTTCTTCTTCTTTTGATTGATGCAACTTACAACCCTTTCAATGCATTTTATCTAGGAGATAAGCGGGTTTTTACATAACAAATTTTTGTAGACCAAATCAAAATTTCAAAACCAGGATCAAATAGAAATTGTAAAACAATCATTTTATTGAAATCCAAAAAGTCAAATTTCTAAAGAAATGATGTTAGCAATTCACCTTTTTCGTGGGAGAGAAGGTAAATAAAGCCTGGAAAAAAACTGCTTCATATGAGAATATCATGTTCGTGGGAGAATGAAAACACGCGAGGAAAAAAATGCTTCAGCTAAGAATTATAAAAATAACTCACCCGGAAATGTGTAGAGAATTCTTCAAATTCTGGAGCACTATTAAGTGATATGAGAGAATAAATCCAACGAGTAATTGTAAGCTTTACGTCTGCCATATAAAGTTATAAACCCCCCATAATAGGTAGGTATAATTAAGGAGCAGGGCAATTCTTTATCAATGAGGGCGAGACGTGTAGAGAGAGAGAGGTGAGACAATCTGTTTCGTAGTGGAAGATGTGAGAGAGCAGTTATCGTGCAAGAGAGAGGCAGGCAGGGGATATATATGTGGGGAGAGTCATGTAGTAAGAGGTGTCGTTTGGGAATCAATGCGAGATGTCTCATAGGATGGTAGTTTACTACTCTACGTGGTGATGGTTGGGGTATGAACCTTGGTGATGGGTGGGGGGAAAAACGGTGAAGTAGTAGGACTCCGGAATGCGAAAAGTTAGAGTAGATAGAAAGTGGATGATGTGGCAGGCCCAGAAGAGAGAAACACATTTTGTATTAGTTTTAAGTAATAGATCTCTGAGAATTGTTTCTTTTAATTTGTACCCTTTTTTTTGTTATTTATTTTCAAAAAATTGAATATTGGCTTCTGGGATTTTCCGATGATCGGATTCTTAAACGCTGCAGGGAACGAAGAAGAAACATGGCGTACGCAGCAATGAAGTCGACTAAGCCTGGTTTGGAGGAACCCCTAGCATAACAAAATGGCGTACACAACAATTTTCATTTTCTTCTTTTTATTCTATGAAGCTCGTCAGCAAAAGAAAATGAAACCTAGCCATGACAATCTCTCTAAGACGCGCTTTCTCTGCAAGAGACCTTCTTCTTTGAGGCTCACGCCACTCTCGTAACCTCTCATACATCTTCTCTTCAAAAATTTACAACTCTGTATCAGAAGCTCCATTGTCTGGAGCTTATGGAACTTCTAATCAACTGGAGATTGATTTTCTGAGATAAAGTTGTAGAGGATTTGCTAAAGGAAGGAAGTCAAGTAAGTGGTTCTTCTTTCTATTCGTTTTTCCAATTTGATTTGCTCCAGGGTTTATCATTCTAAGCATCTGCTTAGAAACATATATTTTGCATCTCTTATCATATCACTTGGTTCTTTGAATGGATTGAAATGCATTTGTGCAGCATTTTAATGGATGCATTGCTTTAAGTCTAATGGGCTGCACATCTACTTTTTTGAGTCTATCTCATTTGCTTCACTCTCCCTCTGCTATGTATTATTATTTTTGTTAGTGTTGTTGTATTCCTGTTGATAATTTTTGATTGTCATATGAGCAACAGATATAACTGGACAAAGAAATGGATAACGTGATCTGATGTAAATCATTTTGAAGTTATATTTTTTCTTCATTTTATACTAATTAATATTGTTTCTTAAGTTTTATTCGGAATTTGTTTTCAGAGGTTAGGAGCAGTTTGATTTGTTCCATGCAATTAGTTTATGTATGAGTGTATAAAATTTCTTTGCTATGTTGCACAGACATGGTCCATGCTGGGGGCATCAGACATGGCGAACCCCAAAAAATAAGATTCGGCGAAACAGGAGGATACTTGAATTTTTTATTTTTAAAATTAGTATAGTTTAAATTTTATGTGAATAATACTATAAGATTAAAAAGACAACCAATTAAATATGAAAAATAAAATTATTACAAACAACATTAAGTAATGTATTACAAATTACAATTCATCAAACAATATAAATAAGACATGAATTAAAACAAACGATGTAATGAACATATATTATTTCTCAATGTTATTATTAATCTCAAAGAGGATTAATATAAGAGGTTTTTGTGGCCCGAATTCAGCTCATTGATAGCTCTTTCTCTCTCCCATTTCTTTTTTGCTATAGAGACGGTAATTCTTCATATTCTCACTTTTTTGCCCGTTAAAATCAAATGAATCATGGTTTTTCTCATTGCCTAATGTCTTTTCTTTTCTGACGACGAGGGCTAGAAAGAATTTGGTAAAATTTTTGCTAACTATATGCAGTTGTATGCCTTTTTTTTATAATACTAGTGGGCCTTGCACCTGCAACACACGTGCAAGGAACGTGCAGGTTTGTTTGAGATGGTAATCATAAGAGTGTTGACATATTAAATAATCAATCAAAATCAGTGAAATGGATGCTCACAACATCAAATTAATAAAGATTCGGTGGTTATTTTTTAAATGACCTTTAGGATGAGCTTAAATGGGTTACCAATGTCTAAGATGGGATTGATGAGGTCATTGGTCAGCAGATTTTGCCAAACATAACTTAATTATCTGATCCCATAAGAACGATGCATGTTCTCAATCTTGAATTTCAGAATTACTCATAGCGATCTACTCAACGTACTCTTCCCTCCAATATCATATTTTTCCTTCTACACCCCACAAATGAAGGCTGTAATTAAAACATACAATGATGGAATCAAGGTCCAAAAATCCATGAGACCCTACCCAAATACTGTCACTGTCTACAATATACTGACATATAATAGTATGAAGACGCATTTGTGACAAACCTAAGTAATTCTTAATGAACACTATCACCTGTGTGACGATTCGATAAAAATAAATGAAAGAAGTTGGATGATGTGCGTTCATCTAGTGGTTGGACCTGTGTATACTAAGATTTAGAGTATGAAGAGTTGTGGGTACATTCATATTCCATAGATTTCTATACATATATTCGTATTAGTATGTGTATGATATCACTGATCACATTTATACACTCATACATAAACTAATTGCATGAAACAAATCAAACTGCTCCTAACCTCTGAAAACAAATTCCAAATAAAACTCAAGAAACAATATTGATGAGTAGTATAAAAGGAAGAAAAATATAACTTGAAAATGATTTACATCAGATCACATTATCCATTTCCTTGTCCAGTTATATTTGTTGCTCATATGATAATAAAAAATTATCAACAGGATTACAACAACAAAAATAATAATACATAGTAGAGGGAGAGTGAAGTAAATGAGATAGACTCAAAAGAAATAGATGTGCAGCCCATTAGACTTAAAGCGATGCATCCATTAAAATGTTGCACAAACGCATTTCAATCCATTCAAAGAACTAAGTGATATGATAAAAGTTGCAAAATATATGCTTCTAAGCAGATGCTTAGAATGATAAACCCTGGAGCAAATCAAATTAGAGAGAGAAACAGAAAGAAGAACCACTTACTTGATTTCCTTCCTTTAGCAAATCCTCTACGACTTTCTCTCAGAAAATCAAACCCGGTTAATTAGAAGCTCCATGAGTTCCAGACAATGGAGTTTCTGATATAGACTTGTAAATTTTTGGAGAGAAGATGTATGAGAGGTTGCGAGAGTGGCGTGAGCTTCGAAGAAAGTCTCTTGCAAAGAAAACGCGTCTTAGAAAGATGGTCATAGCTAGGGTTTCATTTTCTTTTGCTGACAAGCTTTATAGAATCAAAAGAAAATGAAAATTGTTGCTTACGCCATGTTTATTATACTAAATTACGGAGCAGTTTATTAAACATGGCGTACACAGCAGTCTATTATTTTTGAAGTAAAATGCCAAAAATAACCTCATAAAGGTACTTTTCTGAATACCCTCGGGTAAATAGGGCTGCACATTGGTCTGGCGAGTTAAGGGTGGGTTGGGTTGATCCAATGGGCTGGGCTGTCAACTATCCGTATCCGAATCCATTTAAGTGATATTTCGGTATCCAGTTGGAAAAAATTCAAATATCCACTAAGAAATCTGTTTATTAACGGAGAGGATACGGATAGACCATATCCGAACCGTTTAAAATAAGGATACATCATTTTAAATACCAAATATGCCCCCTTATGACTTTAAGCCCTTCAAGCGTCTAAACTTGGTTTTTAAAAATAAAAAAATTAACGTATCTTTTAAGAGCAGTGCTTATTGGACCCATGGGTCCGTTTCATATCTTACCCTTTGCCCTCATGTCCCTTTTAACACCCCTTTAATCCCCTGGTTATGCTTAGTAAAAGTAAAACTAAGATTTTGGTTTTTTTCTTTTTGAAAAACCATGGTTGGATTGTTTAACCATATGGGTGAATAAATCTTAATTAAAGTAGGTGAGTGTTTAAAATCTGGACGTAGACCAATGAAGACCGGCCATTTTGTTATAAAATTTCAGATTTTTAATGATTCTTTTCTGAATTATATCATTTCGGTTTGTCATTCTAGGCATCAGTAATTTGGTATTAACTATCGGAAGGCCAGGAAACCCCTATGTTGTAAGGGGGAGTGTGAGCCGAATTGTATCGAATCCATTTTTTTTTAAAATTTTGGAATGAACTAGTAGGATTTGAACCTACGACCAGTCAGTTAGCGACCTCAGGAATTTTTGAAAATCTTTTTCCGAAATCCCTGGAAAGCGATTTCATAACCTTTGCTAGGGACCGCATGTTCTTCACCGATAAATGCGGAAGATTGGGCCGCTTGGGTCAATCATAGGCACTCACTAGATGGCTTAACATGCGCAACCCTTCCGGGGGGCCCGAGCCATCAGTGAGATACCACTCTGGAAGAGCTAGAATTCTAACCTCGTGTCAGGACCTAGTCGAAAGTGAGTTATATGCACATGGGGATATGGGACGCGTGTCTAGTTCTCATTGGAAAGGAATCAGCTGAATATTCCTTCTGTCTCTCGGAGCCCAAAATCCTATGGTTAACCCCGAAGCATACTAGACTAACCCGACAAAAGGGCTTGACCCTGCTACGAGAAGAGCTTCGGAGGAGGCTTTGAGCCCTATTCGAGTAAGGTATCCTTGGCGGTGCTAGCTGTTCGAGTGGTTGCCCATCGATTCAGCTAGTTCCTTTCCTCGGAGCTGTCCCTAACCTAGAAACGGAAGCGAAAAACATCGACTTTCTCAAATCTTCTCGTTCAAATCTGACTTCATCTTTTTGTCTCATGGTAGCCTGCTCCAGTCCCGTTATGAAACTTTCGTTATGGGGTTAGCCATACACTTCACATGTTTCTAGCTAATGAGGAATGTTGGGCTGTAAGTAAATAGAAGCCCTTCCTTGGGTATTTTTAGTATTTGATGAATATCAAAAACTTATCACACGGAATCCTGTTTTATTGCCGACTCCTCCCTGAAAGAAGGGAAACCACTATTCTTTTAGGAATCCGGCTAGCCAATAGAAAGCGCTACTAACTATTTTCCATCTTTTAACTCCCTTTAACTGTGGTAGTTCACTAACACTTATGGAAGGGGACATGTTATTTTATTTTTTTAAATACCGAGGACTTAGGTTATATGCTTTAACCCTAAGGTTTATTTTATCTTAACCACGGTTAAAAGGAGGTAAAAGGGGACACCTTAAATTTTTAAATTTTTTGAACCAAGGTTAGATGTTTAATCCTAAAGGTAGTGAATCTTAATCATGCTTAAAAGGAATTAAAAGACGTGATACATTTTTTTTTATTTTTTTCTAAAAACCAAAGTTAGATGTTTTAACTCAATGTAAGTGAATCTTAACCACAGTTAAAGGGAGTTAAAAAGAGATGTTAATTTTTTTTCTAAAAATCAAGGTTATATACTTTAACCCTAAGGGTTAATAAATCTTAACCACAGTTAAAGGGAGTTCAAATGGGACACATTAATTCCTTTTTCTTTTAAAACCAAGGTTAGATGTTTTAATTCTAAGGGTTAGTGTATCTTAACTTGAGTTAAAGGGAGTTAGAAGGGAGTGGTAGTATATCCCCTGCTTTGGGGGAGGTACCAGGTTCCATTCCCGAGAGGGTGGGAGTTTGTATCTACTCTCCACCCGCCCATTAACTGAACAGATACTAAAACCTAATCGGCGTTGTGGCCTAAACATATATCTTGAACCAAAAAACGAAAAAGAAAAAAGGGGACACTTTTTTTTTACCAGGGTAAGATGCTTTATCCCTAAGGGTGTGAATCTTAATCAGGGTTAAAACTTATCAACCATATTTCAAAGATAGTTAAAGACTTTGTGAGATTATAAAATATTGTAAGGGCATAATAGTTATTTTCCTAACAATAACAAACAAACAAAAGTTTAAGGAAACTAAGGATTGACGTTGTTTGTCTAATGGTTGCAAAACCATGAGTTAATTTACAAAACTGTTATGCATAACAGTCTATTTGCGAAGTTAGTAGAACGCAGGAGCTGATATGCAAAACCCCAACCCCAATTGCAAACCTTAAGACATGAACTTGTAATATAATCAGAAAAGAGGCAGTAGCAAGTTATTGTGAAATTTATTGAGATCGCAAGGTTAACTACTTTATAAGAGGCAGCTATGAGTAATTTTCTTTTTCTTCTTTTGATTCTATGAAGCTCATTGGCAAAAGAAAATGAAACCCTGGCCATGACGATCTCTTTAAGACGCGCTTTCTCTGCAAGAGACCTTCTTCTTCTTCGAAGCTCACGCCACTCTCGCAATCTCTTATACATCTTCTTTCAAAAAATTTACAACTCTGTGTCAGAAACTCCATTGTCTGGAACTCATTAAGCTTCTAATCAATCGGGAATTGATTTTCTGAGAGTAAGTCGTAGAGGATTTGCTAAAGGAAGGAAGTCAATTAAGTGGTTCTTCTTTCTGTTTCTTTCTCCAATTTGATTTGTTCCAGGGTTTATCACTCTAAGCATCTGCCTGGAAACATATATTTTGCATCTTCAGGGTTTATCACTTGGTTCTTTGAATAGATTGAAATGCGTTTGTGCAGCATTTTAATGGATGCATCGCTTTAAGCTCAATGCAATTTGAGACTATCTCATTTGTTTCACTCTCCCTCTGCTATGTATTATTATTTTTGTTGTTGTATTCTTGTTGATAATTTTTTATTGCCATATGAGCAATAGATATAACTGGACAAGGAAATGGATAACGTGATCTCATGTAAATCATTTTCAAGTTATATTTTTTCTTCCTTTCATATTACTCATCAATATTGTTTCTTGAGTTTTATTTGGAATATGTTTTAAGAGGTTAGGAGCAGTTTGATTTGTTCCATGCAATTAGTTTATGTATGAGTGTATAAATGTTCTTTGCTATGTTTCACAGACATGGTCCATGCTGGGGGCATCGGACACGGCGAACCCCAAAAAATAAGATTCGGGGAATTAGGGGGATACTTGAATTTTTTATTTTTAAAATTAGTATAGTTTAAATTTTATGTGAATAATACTATATGATTAAAAAGACAACCAATTAAATATGAAAAATAAAATTATTAAGAACAACATTAAGTAATGTACTACAAATTACAATTCATCAAACAATATAAACAAGACATGAATTAAAACAAACGAAGTAATGAACATATATTAATTCTAAATGTTATTATTAATCTCACAGATGATTAATATAAAAGAGGTTTTTGTGGCCCAAATTAAGCTCATTGATAGCTCTCTCTCTCTCTCTCCCATTTCTTTTTTGCTATAGAGATCAGTAATTCTTCATATTCTCTCTCTTTTTTGCCCGTTAAAATCAAATGTATCATGGTTTTTCTCATTTCCTAATGTCTTTTCTTTTCTGATGATGAGGGCTAGAAAGAATTTGGTGAAATTTTTGCTAACTATATGCAGTTGTATGCCTTTTTTATATAATACTAGTGGGCCCTGCACGTGCAACACACGTGCAATGAACTTGCAGGTTTGTTTGAGATGGTAATCATAAAAGTGTTGAAATATTAAATAATCAATCAAAATCAATGAAATGGATGCTCAAAACATCAATTAATGAAGAGTTGGTGGTTATTTTTTAAATGACCTTTAAGATGAGATTAAATGGGTTACCAATGTTTAAGATGGGATTGATGAGGTCATCGGCCAGCAGATTTTGCCAAACATAACTTAATTATCTGATCCCATAAGAACGATGCATGTTCTCAATCTGGAATTATGCCTTATGGTTTCTCAATCTCGCTTATGGTTTCTTAATTATCTAATCCCATAACTTAATTAAATGGGTTCTCAATCTTGCTTCCCGCGTTCGATTTGCTTCTCGTTTTCGCTCTGGTAACTATGCCTTATGGTTATGGATGCCCATTACCCTAAGCCAATTTGTTTTTACTCTTCCTCTCTATTTTCTTGATCTAATGTGATAAAATTAGATTAATGCCCTTGCTAGCAGTGTGGAGTGGATGTGAATGCAACTGATCGAGTGCTCCTTCGGTTGTCCAAGCCTTCTTTGCACACCAATGTCGATTGTACTGCACTAGTGGCTGCCATTGTTAGTAGGCAGGTTTCTGTGGTCCGTATGCTGCTGCAGGTAACTATTTATCTTATTCAAGTCTTACCTTCTCAAAAACTAAAAAATTAGATAAAGAGTAAACGTACTGGTACTAGTTTATCACATTCACTAGTTGGGTGATCTCCTTCCCAGATGCAGCATCAGTGTGACGACTGTGACACATCAGGAACGGGTCCATTGAATTACACAGGGATGTGAGAACCCACCATTATTGGTGCAACTTGGGCTCGGGTTCAACGCAAGCTATAGGTCAAGTTGGGTCCACTTTAAATTTAGGGTTGGACTTGGGTTGGGAAATCACAACCTGAATTGGGTTTGGGTTGACGTATTTTGTAAAAAGGCTGGCGTCAGAATGGACATCAAAGTGAGACTGAAAGCCTGGTCATGGGACATGGTTTCGGGCCAAGAGTTCCGAGTGGGAGCAAGATTAGCAGAGCCCTACACTGTCACGTGGCGTGCGGTGGAGTATTACGAAGGGAGCGGTGCTATCTTGCGCATGCTCCTCCAACACCTCCACCCTAACACCATTCACTATTGGAGAACCCTCATCCATCATGTCATTCTTTGTGGCAATGCAGGAGCAGTCAATGTGCTTTTGGATTGTGGTGCCAAAGCAGAATTTATGGTGAAAACAAACAAGAAAACCGAGTTCCGCCCTATACACATGGCTGCACAACTTGGGTCAGCCAGAATCCTTCAATGTCTGATTGATGCAGGTTGCAATTTAAACTCTCAAACAGAGTCCGGTGAGACAACTCTAATGATCTGCGCTAGATATAAGAGGGAGGAGTGCCTGAGAGTTCTGGCCTCAGTTGGTGCTGATTTTGGCTTGGTCAATTTGGCTGGCCAATGTGTGAGTTCAATTGTTGTGTCAAACCAGTGGACCCTCGGTTTTCAGCAAGAAGTGCTTGATGTAATTCGAGCTGGGAAGATTGCTCGATCAAGCAATGTTGCTGTCTTCTCTCCTCTTATGTTTGTGGCTCAGATAGGTGATATTGAGGCCTTGAAATCACTGATAGAGCATCCAAATATTAGTCTTGATGATCAGGATGATAATGGGTTCTCAGCAGTCATGTTTGCAGCCCTGGAAGGACATGTGGAAGCCTTCTGGTTGCTTGTTTATGCTGAGGTTGATGTGAAGTTGTGTAACAAAGCTAGCGAGTCTGCGATTGCCCTATCCGAATTGAACCAGAATCGTGTCCTCTTTGAGAAGGTAATGTTTGCATTTGCCCTTGAAACGGGTAATCGTGGTGCTGGAGGATTTTATGCTCTACATTGTGCAGCCCGCTGCGGAGACTTAGCTGCAGTTCGACTGTTAACCAGCAGAGGCTATGATGTAAATATCCCTGATGGGGATGGATACACCTCGCTCATGATAGCAACAAGGGAAGGCCATGGATGCCTGTGTGAGCTCTTGATCTCATTTGGGGCCCAATGTGACATTAAGAATGCAAGAGGAGAGACTGCACTGTCATGATCTCATTTGGGGCCCAATGTGACATTAAGAATGCAAGAGGGGAGATTGCACTTTCACTTGCAAGGAAGAACAGTGGTTTTAGAAATGACGCAGAGTGTGTGATACTGGATGAGCTTGCTTGCAAGCTTGTTGCTATCATGAGCGAGGTGTATCCATCCCCGTCAAGGACATTTACATCATAGCCTCTGCCGGTTAACAGTCGAACTGCAGCTAAGTCTCCGCGGCGGGCTGCACAATGTAGAGCATAAATTCCTCTAGCACCACGATTACCTTTTCAATGGTAAATGCAAGCATTATCTTCTCTAAGAGGACACGATTCTGGTTCAATTCGGATAAGGCAATCGTAGACTCGCTAGATTTATTACACAACTTCACATCAACCCAGCATAAATAAGCAACCGGAAGGCTTCCACATGTGCTTCCAGGGCTGCAAACATGATTGCTGAGAACCCATTATCATCCTGATCATCAAGACTAATTTCTGGTTGCTCTATTAGTGATTTCAAGGCCTCAATATCACCTATCTGAGCCACAAACATAAAAGGGGAGAAGACAACAACATTGCTTGATCGAGTATTCTTCCCAGCTCGAATTACATCATGCACTGCTTGCTGAAAACCGAGGGTCCACTGGTTTGACTTGGCAATTGAACTGACACATTAGTCAGCCAAAATCAGCACCAACTAAGGCCAGAACTCTCAGGCACTCCTCCCTCTTGTATCTAGCGCAGATCATTAGAGTTGTCTCACCGAACTTTGTTTGAGAGTTTAAATTGCAGCCTGCATCAATCAGACATTGAAGGATTCTGGCTGACCCAAGTTGTGCAGCAATGTGTATAGGGCCGAACTCGGTTTTCTTGTTTGTTTCACCACAAATTCTACATTGGCATCACAATCCAAAAGCACGTTGACTGCTCCTGTATTGCCACAAAGAATGACATGATGGATGAGGGTTCTCCCATAGTGAATGGTGTTAGGGTGGAGGTGTTGGAGGAGCATGCACAAGATAGCACCGCTCCCTTCGTAATACTCCACCGCACACCACGTGACAGTGTAGGGCTCTGCAAATCCTGCACCCACCCGGAACTCTTGGCCCGAAACCATGTCCCATGACTAGGCTCTCAGTCTCACTTTGATGTCCATTCTGACGCCAGCCTTTTTGCAAATGGAGAAAAAATACCAAATGAGAATTGTATGTTTGTTAAGCTAAAGCAAACAAGATGCATGTATAACCAACTCAACTTGAACTCACAACACCTGCCACTATAAACCTTGTCAGAAGAGGTATGACTCCTAACTCAGAACAATATTCATGCCATTGAACAAACACCTTTGGTGCTTATTGTTTCAAAGATATGTACATATATGAACATACCTATAAATATTATATAATAATAAAAGTGGGCATTTGGACACCTAAATGAAGTCATGTCGTTAGAATATTTTCTTTCTAAGAACAATTAATTTCAGAATTTGATGTACAAAAAAAAATTAGAATACACTTTTTTTTGGGTAACAGAGGGTGTCGCAAACCCTTCAAGGCAAGGACTAGTCCTTTTTACTTGAGTTATAATTCAAAAATCAAATGAGTTCATTTTAACAAAACTTTTGAGTGAAAATGAAAGATTTCATTTAGATGAGGACCATTATATGGTGAGTTTGACTCCAGTCCTCACTGCATATAGGGCCCACTAGTATTATATAAAAAAGGCATACAACTGCATATAGTTAGCAAAAATTTTAATTTATCGCCACATGTCCAATGATGCGTGGACGCCCGAGTGCCCACCTTGGGCGTTTGCTAGAGAAAATCCGAAACCTTTTTTTGGGGTGTTTGACCAGTTACCTTTTCTGACAAGCTTTCCTCACTATGTTAAATAAGGCTTCGGATTAACTCTTGTGGATGCCCGAGGTGGGCGCTCAGGCATCCACAAATCATGGGACATGGCTTTTAAAAGGGGGAAATATTAAGTGAGGAGAAGTCAAAATTATGGGGAGTAAATGAAATAACTTCTCCTCAAATTTTTACCAGCTGTCCCATGATTTGTGGATGCCCAAGCACCTACCTCGGGCATCCACCAAGGTCATTCGAAGCCATTAAATTAGGAGTCAAATCCTCTACGGTGATAACCGGATTTGGCAAATCCAGTTATCACTCCTAGAGGTCGCCATGTGTCTCCTTTGACACGCCTTAACCGTGGGTAAGATTCACCCACCCCTGGGGTTCAGCCACCCATCCTTGGTTTTTTTTTTTTGAAATTAAAAAACAGCTTTTGGAGTTTTTTTAATATTAAAAACAGTTTTTTAATTTTAAAAAAACAATTAATATTTTTTTAAAAAAATCAAGGATGGGTTGGTGAATACTATGGGTGGGTGAACCTTACCCACGGTTAAGGGGTGTCAAAGGAGACACGTGGTGACCTTTAGAGGCGATAACCGGATTTGCTAGATCTGGTTATCACTGTAAATGATTTGGCTCCTAAATTAACACGTTTTTTTTTGGAAGGTAAGCTGGGGTTAGGCAGACCCCTACTAGAGAAACATAGGCGGAATCGATCCCAGGTCCTAGTACGACGCCAAGGGACTTTACCAACTTAGCTAGCTGGCAATTAAATTACGATGGGTATCCAAAGATTACGGCGGTAGAAGGGCGGGTCAGATTTGGGTCGCTTAGAATAAAATACCCTCATCCCAAACACAATCCATTTTAACAAACCCATACCCAATCAAATAAGGGATCCCTCCTAACCTGTTTAAGATAAATAAAGAGCAGTGATAGGTGTACCTGAGAAATCTATTTGCAAAGTTAAGGCTGGACCTCCTTGGTCCATGCCCCCTGGCATGGACCATGGGTTGCTTAGAATAAAATACCCTCATCCCAAACACAATCCATTTTTAAAAACCCGTACCCAATCAAATAAGGGATCCCTCCGAACCTGCTTAAGATAAATAAAGAGCAGTGATAGGCGTACCTGAGAAATCTATTTGCAAAGTTAAGGCTGGACCAGTGTAGTCAAGGCGTCTAGGCGATTAGCCCCGGCTAGGCGAGGCGTTGCCTAGGCGATGGACCAATGCGGTCCAGCCTTAGCTTTAATAATAGATTTCCCAAGTACTCTAACTATTTTCCATACATAAATAAGTAAATATTGGATTGTAATAAAAAAAACTATTATAATAAAGTCCAAACTAAAATTTGTTATTAAAAATTAAGTATATAATGACATTATTATTTACATTGTAGATATTTATTAATAGCTAAACCGATTATGACATCTCCTGTATGGAAAGCCAATCCAACACAAAGTCGAGCCGTTTATAAATGGTTAAGAAAATCTAACCCATAATCAATCTGCAGTTATAATCCCAACTCAGATGTGAATAAGCTAGGTGCTTTGAGGTCCCGAATAAGATATTCCTACCCATAATCCAAGTCATTGGTTTAGGAACATTATAAAAATCTTCACATTACAGTCTCAATAAATCAACCGTTATAGACTCAATTTCTTCATCTTTTCACTATTTTGTATTTATTTTCTCAAGTTGGCTAAGTAATTCGGCAGGTGGCCCACCATCCGGGCCCAATCTGCAGAGGGTGTTAATGGGCTAGGCTGGCCCAATAATTACTTGAATGGGCCTGAGTTTAGTTTATAATTAATAGAGTTGGAGGAGCGTCGGGTAAATATCAAGGCACGTTTATTATATGGTCTGGGCATGCAGATTTATTTTATTTTATTATAATCGTAGTCTGGGTATGCAGATTGTTTTTGCAAAAAATGTGGTTTGGGTTTATCTCTTTCAACCAATTTAGGGGGATTAGGGGACCAAATTTAACCAGTTAAAGGGGTTAGCCTTTGATGTATGCAACACATGAGATGGAGCGGGTCAAACCAATATCGAATGATTTATCGGGTTCGTATTCACATAATAGATCTAGCAAAGATGCATGCAGTCTAGGGGGAGAAGCTGAAGTGAATCATATACATCATAAATACATAGATTAGGAGTTTTTTTTTTAAAAAAGACAAGCTACTCAATTTGTATACATACGCATTGATTTGGGTTACTAGTTAGTTTTTTTTTTTCGTTGGGTAAACAAGGTATCCTAGGCACGAACTGGGGACTAGTCCCACGTGATGTATAGTAAATTCCCAACCCATACATCCGATATTAAGGGGAACCCAGATGCGATCTCAAGACCTCTGGGTTTATTTTGCCCTTCGACCACACTAGGCTATACACCCCAAGGGTTGGCTACTAGTTGGTAGGCTAGCAATACAGTGTAGTCAAAATGTCGCCTAGGCAACGCCTAGGCCACCGCCTCGCCTAGCCAGGACCCCTATCGCCTAGATTATGATCTAGGCGGGCACTCTTTAATTCTTATATAATATTATATAACATAAACAAAATAAATAAATTTTGGTCGCTTAGGCATCGCCTAAGCAACGCCTAGGCATGGCCTCGCCTAGGGAACTCCCTATCGCTTAGGCGTTGCCTGGATGCCTTGACTACACTGTAGCAATATTAGGTGACCACAACAGCCCACCAATTGCAATGCCACCCTAAGGATAAATGTGCAGGAAAGTTTCTTCACAACAATTCAAGCAACCCATTATCAGTATGTGAGAGGTTGAGCCAGGGTTCTAATAGTGATCAATGTTAGACATGAGCCTCCTATCATGGAATATTAGAGGGCTAGGGTGTCTTGAAAAAATTGCGGCAATCAAAAAGTTTGTCTATACCAAAAAGCCCTCGTTGCTCTGCATTCAGGAAACCAAGTTGGCTTCTATCGCCCCCCACCTGATCTGGGACTTATGGGGGGAGGGGCCCTCAGATTGGCTTAACGTGGCCTCATTAGGGGCATCAGGAGGCATTCTGCTTCTGTGGGATCCGAGTAGGATTGAAGTCTTGGAATCTGAACTAGGGGCGTATTCAATCTCTATCCTTTGTCGGTCATCGCAGGAGAGGAATACCTGGGTGTTCTCAGTGGTCTACGACCCATCCGGGTCCATGGCGGATGCCGAGTTTTGGCAAGAACTCGACGATGTCAGTGGTAAATGGGTTGCTCCCTGGTGTTTGGGAGGTGATTTCAATTGCATCCGCTTTCCTCATGAAAGACGGGGGGCTCAATCAGTGTCGGCCAAGATGAGAAGATTTGCCAACTTCATTTCCCGCCATAGCCTGCTCGATTACCCCATTCGGGGAACCCAATTCACTTGGTCTCAGCTACCCTTAGGCTCCCATGCTAGCAGATTGGACTGGTTCCTTTTTTCTGTTGACTGGGAGGACATGTTCCCTAACCTTGTCCAATCATCCCTACCTCGCCCTATCTCCGATCATGTGCCCATCTTATTGGCAGTCGAGGGTATTATGGGTGGTCCCACTCCATTCCATTTTGAAAATATGTGGCTTCAGTCGGAGGGATTTAAAGCCTTTGTATCTGAGGTGTGGGGTTCCCAAGCGGTATGGCCCCCCTTAGCAAGAGATTCGGCCTTAAGCTGAAAGCTCTAAAGGCTAAACTCAAAATAGGGAACAAGGAGGTCTTTGGGAATGTGGCAGAACTCAAAGCTCAGGCTTTAATCAAAATTCAGTCTTTCGACTCCGTTGAGAGCTCTCGGCCTTTATCCGTAAAGGAGTGTTGACTCCGGGATTCCATTAAGTGTGATTACTTGAGGATCGTGATGCTCGAGGAGATCAGCTGGAAACAGAAGTCTAGGGTCCGTTGGCTGAAGGAGGGGGATCGTAATACTAAGTTCTTCCATCGTATGACTAACTTTCGTCGAAAATCAAATCTGATATCCAGCCTCATTGTTGATGGGGAGCGTAAGTCGGATCCAAAGGCTATCGAGGATAGCGTGATTGGATTCTACACGGATTTGTATTTGGAGAAAGTCTCTTGGCGCCCACAGGTAGATGGTCTACCTTTTGATTCCATCTCCCCAGCCCAAAGTGAGGAGTTGGAGCGGCCATTTCAAGAAGAGGTTCCGGCTGCCATTCAATCCTTGGCAAGCAACAAAGCCCTTGGCCCGGATGGATTCTCCATTGAATTTTATAAGGCCTGTAGGAAAATTGTGGGGAGGGATCTTCTTGTAGTCTTACACGAACTCCACATTACTGGGTCGTTCGATAGGGCACTCAACAATACATTTGTGACCCTAATCCCTAAGCGAGCTGGGGCCCAGGATTTGAAAGATTTTTGCCCTATTAGCCTAGTCAGCAGTGCGTACAAAATTTTAGCCAAAGTGCTAGCAACTCGTTTCCGCAGTGTCTTGGGCTCGCTCATTTCCCCTCATCAAGGGGCGTTTGTGCGGGGGCGTCAGATCTTAGATGGGGGTCTTATTGCTAATGAATGTGGGGAAGAACGCCTAAAGTCTAATATCTCGGGTCTGATTTGTAAGATTGATATGGAAAAGGCCTATGACAATGTCAATTGGGAGTTCCTCCTTTACGTGTTGGGCAGAATGGGGTTTGGTCCCAAATGGAGGTCGTGGATTAAAGCCTGCATTTCCTTTGCATCATTCTCAATGGGAGCTCAAAAGGGTATTTCTGTAGCTCCAAGGGGCTAAGGCAGGGGGATCCATTGTCCCCTGCGCTATTCATTGTTGTCTCAGAAGCCCTGAGTCGGATGTTGATCTGAGTGAACAGGCATGCAATTTCAGGTTTTGCCGTGGGTAGGGAGCAACTCAACATTTCTCACTTACAGTTTGCTGACGATACCTCAGTGTATTTTGCGCTGTTTTAAGGCTGTGTCGGGTCTTCGGGTTAATCTGAGTAAAAGTGAGATCTTACCTGTAGGAGAAATTCCCCATTTTGACCTTTTGGCTAGCTGTCTCGGGTGTAAGAGAGGGTCTCTTCCATCCACTTATCTTGGTTTACATTTGGGGGCTCCGTTTAAGTCCAAAGTTGTTTGGGACCCGGTTGTCGAAAGGTTCTCAGCGTGTCTTGCAGGGTGGCAGTCGTGCCTTTTGTCCAAAGGGGGTAGGTTGACTCTTATCAAAAGTACTCTTCGGAGCCTCCCCACTTATTACCTCTCCACCCTTACCATTCCTTGTTCCATTGTTGAGACTCTTACTCTCCTTCAGCACAACTTTTTCTGGCATGAGCGATGTGACAAATGAAAATATCACCTGGTCGACTGGTCTCAAGTCTGTAAGCCTTTAGCTATGGGGGGTCTTAACCTGGCTCCCCTCACCGCGGTGAATAGGGTGCTTCTGGGTAAATGAGTTTGGCGTTTTGGAGAGGAGAGGGAGAGTCTGTGGTGGAAGGTAATCGTGGCCAGGCATGGCCTTGATTCTGTGTGGGTACCGAGGGCCGTTAGGGGGCCCCATGGGGAAGGGTATCATGGCAGTTGCCAAGGCGCTAGATCCATTCATTAAGTTCAAGTTGGGTAATGGGGTCGATATCCAGTTCTGGCTCGATATATGGAGCGGTCAGTCGCGACTTAAGGAGGATTTTGGCTTCATGTTCTCTTTGGTCCTAAATAAAGGGGTGTCTATTGCCGAGTGTGTAGAGAGGCTTGGGAGCAATTTAGTGTGGTGTCCTAGGTTGAGGTGGGCTTTGAATGATTGGGAAGTTGAGGAGATGCAGCGTCTTTTGACCCAGTTGAGTTCTTCTGTTCCCAGATCCCAGATTAGTGATAGTAGGATGTGGTCCCGTAGCAACAACGGTCGATTTTCAGTGCGATCACTCTTGCAGTCCTTTGACCCTGTGCTTTTGCGTTCCTTTCCCCATAAGGCTGTGTGGGCTAACCAGGTTCCCACAAAGGTATCGTTCTTCCTTTGGTCAGCTGCTTTAAATAAGATTCTTACTATGGATAATTTGAATAGGAGAGGGTGGAGCTTGGCAAACAGATGCTACTTGTGCCTAAATGAGGAAGAGTCGGTGAGCCACTTGCTCTTACACTGTCCGGTTGTTTTTGGGGTTTGGGTTTACTTCTTGGCTCGAATCGGTGTGGAGTGGGTGTTCCCCTCCTCCTTCTTGAGCTTCTTATCTGGTTGGCACTTGACGACTTTGGTGGGTGCTGAGGAATACATCTGAAATTTTTTGCCCAGTGCCATTTCATGGGTCATTTGGAAGGAGATGAATGGTCGTGGTTTTGATAATTCCTCTTCTTCTGATCAACGGATCCTTTCTCAGGTGAGGCGTTCACTGGTGGATTGGAGCTCGCCTAGCACGGTTGGTCAGGCAGTGAGGGATGCTTTGTTACCTTAAGGACAGACAGTTGACTATCTAGCGTGTGATTGTACTTATTTTCTTTATGTTCCTTCTTTTAGTTTACTACTCTGTAAACTCTTTTTATCTATGATATATCTGTTTTACTGATCAAAAAAAAATTCCAATTTCGGGAGACTTAGCTCTTTTCTCTTCGGGTGTGTTCGTTTGGCGAGAAAGTGAAAGAAAGTAAAAGGAAAATGTGTTTTCTTGCACTTTTATTGCGTTTGGTTCGGAAGAAACACACTTTCATTTTCTTATAAGAAAAATTTTCCCAAAAACTTCATTCATGTTTTTATTCATTTTTTATGGTTATTTTGCAAGAACATTTTCCTTTCTTTTCTTTTTCCTTTTTTTGTCATTTCTTTTCTTTTCTTTCACCCACTTTGTCGCCAAACGATCACACCTTTCATGCTCTCTGATTTTTATTCGAGGTATATGTGCTTTTGGTTTCTTGAATTCATTCTAGGGTTTGGATTCCTATGGATACAAGGACGTTGCTAGGGCTTCCCCACCTTCTCATCAGGTGTCATTGCAAGTATCGAACTTCTCTCTAATTTTCCACTTTTATTTAATTCCATCATTCAAAAATTTTGAGGGCTTGAGTTGGGTTCCTCGTTGAATTGTACTTCTCTGTTTGTGTTTCTTTGGAGCTTTTAAAATCTGTTTGCTTAGATGACTTTAAAAAAAAATCAACTAGAAGTATTAGGAGCAGAGTTCTAACGTGCTCATTGTTTTGGATTTTTCATTCCGAGGGCTTAAGTTGGGTTCTCGTAGAATTGTACTTCTCTGATTGTGTATCTTTGCAGGTGGGGTTATCGATTGTTTGAATTTCATGGGTTAGAATATGTTTTTGATGCTTAAGCAGAGGTAATAATACACCAATTGCTTTCCCAATAAAATCCATTTGGTCCATAAATCTTTAATTTTCATCACTTTATTCGATTATTATAGGTTGAAAAACTCATTTTAATTTTAGTCTTCAAAGGTTTACACAAGTATGGATATCCGGGTAACCATCTTAAATTATCAAGATCTGGAATTGCAGTAAAGTAGGCCTCGACATCATAGATTATCTGGATGAGGAAACCAAACCATTCGGGAGAGTTCTCTTATCATCGGAGAGTAGGAATATACTATTTGGATTAACATCCCTAATACCCAACCCATCTTTACAGATCAACTTATTCTTTTGTGCCACCCAAATCCCTGCCTCTCCTCATCTCCGACTAGGCCACTCCGATGTTGTGTATGGAACTGGATAAACCCCCATTAGAACCTGAGCCATTAGGGAAAATCAGATCCTGTTGGTCGGATTATAGCAGGTTTGAGTCACCTCTAAGGGCCCTAACCAGCTTAGTAAATTTTTATTTTCTTTTCCATAAATAAATAAGTAAATATTGGATTATATTAAAAAAAACCTATTATAATAAAGTCCAAACTAAAATTTGTTATTAAAAATTAAGTATATAATGACATTATTATTTACATTATAGATATTTATTAATAGCTAAACCGATTATGACATCTCCTGTATGGAAAGCCAATCCAACACAAAGTCGAGCCGTTTATAAATGGTTAAGAAAGTCAAACCCATAATCAGTTTGCAGTTAAAATCCCAACTCAGATGTGAATAAGCTAGGCGCGTTGAGGTCCCGAATAGGGGTGTCAATAAGCCGAGCTGGGCAATGCTCCGGCTCGCCTCGTTGGACTTTTAGAGATGCTCAAGCTCGGCTCGGCTCGGCTCGTGCACAAATTATTGAGCTCGAGCTCGGCTCGATAATTTTTTTAAAAAAAAAACATTGATAAGCACTAAATTCAATTAAAAAAAAATTAAAAGGGCTTTTTTTTTTAGGATGTCATGTGACTCACGTGAAAGCTTGAGTTAAAACTTAAAAGGAAATAATTATGTTAATGTATACTAAATATATTTTACCAAAAAAAGGTATACTAAATATATAATATAAATTTAATTTTTAAAGGGTATTATTATAAAATTAATCGAGCCGAACCAAGCAGAGCCACCTATTGTTCAGGCTCGGCTCGTTTATATTTCGAGCTCACTTTTAAGGCTCGGCTCAATGAGCCCAAAGTAAAAGCTCAAGCTCGGTTTATTTCGAGCCGAGCTGGCTCGGCTCGTTGACACCGACTCCCAAATCAGATATTCCTACCCATAATCCAAGTCATTGGTTTAGGAACACTATAAAAATCTTTTTTTTTTTTGATCAATATCTCATCTCAATAAATCAACCGTTTTAGACTCAATTTCTTCATCTTTTCACTATTTTGTATTTATTTTCTCAAGTTGGCTAAGTAATTCGGCAGGCGGCCCACCATCCGGCCCAATCTGCACAGGGTGTTAATGGGCTAGGTGGGCCCAATAATTACTTGGATGGGCCCGGGTTTTGTTTATTCTTAATAGAGTTGGAGGAGCGTCGGGTAAATATCAAGGCACGTTTATTATATGGTCTGGGCATGCAGATTTATTTTATTTTATTATAATCATTGTCTAGGTATGCAGATTGTTTTTGCAAAAAATGTGGTTCGGGTTTATCTCTTTCAACCAATTTAGGGTGATTAGGGGACCAAATTTAACCAGTTAAAGTGGGCTAGCCTTTGATGTATGCAACACATGAGATGGAGCGGGTCAATAGAATATCCAATGATTTATCGGGTTCAAATTCACAGAACAGATCTAGCTAAGATGCATGCAGTCTAGGGGGAGAAGCTGAAGTGAATCACATATATCATAAATACATAGATTAGGAGTTTTTTTTTTTTTAAAAAAGACAACCTAGACAATTTGTATACATACGCATTGATTTGGGTTACAAGTTAGTGTTTTTTTTTTTTTGTTCGGTAAACAAGGTATCTTGGGCGCAAATTCGGGACTAGTCCCACGTGATGTATAGTAAATTCCCAACCCATACTTCCGATATCGAGGGGAACCCAGATTCGATCTCAAGACCTCCAGGTTGGTTCGCCCTTCGACTACACTAGGCTATACACCCCAAGGGTTGGTTACTAGCTAGTAGGCTAGCAATATTAGGTGGCCACAGCGGCCCACCAATTGCAATGCCACCCCGAGGATAAATGGGCAGGAAAGTTTCTTCAAAACAATTCAAGTAACCCATTATCAGTATCAGCTCCCAAATTCCAATTTCGGGAGAGATAGCTCTTTTCTCTTGGGGTGTGTTCGTTTGGTGAGAAAGTGAAGGAAAGTAAAAGGAAAATGTGTTTTCTTGCACTTTTATTGCGTTTGGTTAGCAAGAAACACACTTTCATTTTCTTGGAAGAAATTTATTCCCAAAAACTTCATTCATTTTTTATGGTTATTTTGCAAGAACATTTTCCTCTTTTCTTTTTCCTTTTTTTGTCATTTCCTTTCTTTTCTTTCACCGAATTTGTCGCCAAACGAACGCACCTTTCATGCTCTCTGATTTTTATTCGAGGTATGTGCTTCTGGTTTCTTGAATTCATTCTAGGGTTTGGATTCATTTGGATACAAGGACGTTGCTAGGGCTTCCCCAACTTCTCATCAGGCGTCATTGCAGGTATCGAACTTCTCTCTAATTTTCCACTTTTATTTAATTCCATCATTCAAAAATTTTGAAGGCTTGAGCTGGGTTCCTCGTAGAATTGTACTTGTCTGTTTGTGTTTCTTTGCAGCTTTTAAAATCAGCTTGCTTAGATGACTTTAAAAAAAAAAAATCAACAAGAAGTATTAGGAGCAGTTAGAACTCATTGTTTTGGATTTTTAATTCCGAGGGATTAAGTTGGGTTCTCGTAGAATTGTACTTCTCTGATTGCGTATCTTTGCAGGTGGGGTTATCGATTGTTTGAATTTCATGGGTTAGAATGTGTTCTTAGATGCTTAAGAAAAGGTAATAATACACTAATTTCTTTCCCAATAAAATCCATTTGGTCCAACAATCTTTAATTTTAACCACTTTATTCGATTATTATAGGTTGAGAAACTCATTTTAATTTTGGTCTCCAAAGGTTGACACAAGTTTGGATATCCGGGTAACCATCTTAAATTATCAAGATCTGGAATTGCAGTAAAGTAGGCCTCGGCATCATAGATTATCTGGATGATGAAACCAAACCATTCGGGACATCGGAGAGTAGGAATATACTATTCGGATTAACATCCCTAATTCCCCAACACATCTGTACAGATCAATTGATTCTTTTGTGCCACCCAAATCCCTGCCTCTCCTCATCTCCAACTAGGCCACTCCGATGTTGTGTATGGAACTAGATAAACCCCATTAGAACCTGAGCCATTAGGGAAAATCAGATCCTGTTTGTCGGATTATAGCAGGTTTGAGTCACCCCTAACCGTCTTAGTAAATTGTAACCCCATTTCAAGTTTTGAAATTTTTTTGCCGGAAAAGCAGACCCCCCCAAATGGGTTCACCTCCGTCAATTAGCACAGGCTGGATTTTCGACTTCTTTGTGTATGAAACCGCGCTCACTCCAAATCATTGGCTATGGCCATGGGTTTATGGGGTCTCTCTCTGCGAGTGAGTTAGAGCTCTCTAAAGATTATACCTGTGTGAACAACTCACATTTATGGTGACTGCATTTTCAAATGTCACAAAAATGAGTTGGTCAATTGTAGTAAAAGGGAAGAAAGGCAGAAAAAGTTGCCTTGGGTGCTTAATTCCTCGGACAGTTCCACTCCACACCCTCCATATGATTTTTTGAGTTTCTGTTAGTCTTGCAAGAAGAAATTGGAAGAGGGGAAAGACATCTACATGTACAGGCTCGCCCAAATACTTCATTACGCAGCCGAAACACTTCACTAGGGGCTTGGATTTTTGCATAGCTTAAATGAGTATAATGTAATGGATTCTAATTTTTTGACTCTCTGATATACTTTTTTCCTTGTAGAGGTGAGAAAGCATTTTGCAGTTTCAGTTGACGTTCCCAGGAGATTTGGTTAGCGGAGGAAATGGAGAAAACCGTCAATAATTCCATCTCCATTCTTGAAACTAAAAGACATGGGTCACTGTAGATTTATATAAATCTATAATTAACTCATACATCCCCAGTGGTCCATGATAATTATGAGAATGGAAACAGTAGACATTACTCTCTTTCCTCAGATTTTCACCGCACCTCAACCCACACTGCTCACTCCCCTTCTCTGTTACATTCTTCTTCCTTTTTAAGGAGTACAATTCGCCTCTTGAAATTGTTAGCCATGTGCAGTCTCGGCAGCGGTTTTTGCGTTCATTGTGCTTATTTTTTAGAGCAGTTCTGTTTTGTGTTCAATGTGAACTTTTTCTGTTATTTACTAATTCCTTTATTGTGGTGCTTCACTTTCGATTGATGCAAGGGCATTGTGGTTACTTAATCATGACTGCCAATTGTTTGGAAACTTCATCTATTTTCTTAGAAAATAAATCATGATGCATGGCAGTTAACCTGTTTTTTTTTTTCTTGTCTTGTTTATCAGATCTTCTGATTCTTAAAGATGTTTTAGACGCTGCTAATGTACTGAACTACAAGTGGAAGATATAGCAACATGTTATACACTTATCTTATTAGATATGCACAAATTTATCGTATTTCAGATCTTTATTTCTACTTGAGAAATCACTACTACCTAATATAGGTGTTAGCTCAATTACTGGTGAGAATTGGTTTTCTAGGGGAGCTTATTTGTAAGTTATGAGAATGACCAGACCAATGCCTCCTATGATCTTTTTTTCTGATGTGTTCTCTTCTCTCAAAAAATAAATGTCATTATCAATGCAATAGATATTTACTTCAGTTATCTTTTATATTATTTGTTTGCTGACTAAAACTATTATTCATTTTTGTCTGTGCTACATGTATATACCACCCTCTCAACTTCATATGCCCATCAAAGAAGATAAACTCATAGATTGGTATGATTTTTCACCTTTAAATGCATTCCATAGATGGGCTTTGTCTAGAAATACTTTTAGGTAAATATGTTTGGCATGCAATAACTTGGGAAACAAAAAATTCACAAATTGCTTTGAGATATAGTCTTTTACTGTATTATATATATAATATGCTGTGTTTCTACCAATGGTCTTAGGGAATTGTCAATTTCAATTGTTCATAAGCACCGACCAAATATTTGTTTGTTTAGTTTTGGTTTTTTTTTTTTATCAGTTCTTACTGCTGCTGCTTGTTTGACTGCACGTGCCCAACTTGACTATAACTATCTCTTCAATCCTATAACTCAAATGCCTTTGCAAACGAGGCCAATATTTTAACAGTTAATCGAAGAGAAAAAAAATTATGTGTTAAGGAGCCCTCCATCATCTCTAATGGCAAATAATCTCCATTAGAGTGGTGATAGAGCTCTTGATCCGAAGTTCTAAAAATTCAATTCGCCCTTCAATCGAGTATTAATCAATTTTAGAATTCCAATAACCAATCTCAAGCTTCCTTATAACCTAAGACAAACATTTATAAACAAAAATATAACAATAATAACTAGAAAAAAAAGGGAAAATACTACAAATACATGAAATTCTTTAATACAGATTGATTCATATCAATCTTTACCAGATTTAAACTTCCAATATATATAATTAAACTTCATTGTTAAGTAAAAATAATAATAGACAGGAAAAGGCCACCAAAAATTCCAACTTGAGATTCTCAACTTTTTTTCATGGGTTCTAATGAAGCACAAATGCTAGTAGTAAAAAAAAAAAAAAAAACTAATATTCGTCGCACATGAAACCGCCCAAATTAATAAGAGAATCATAAGCAGTAAACTTCAAACTTCAATGGCATTAAAATGAGATTCACATTCAAGATCCTAAAAAGATAAATAAATTCAGGTTACCTTGAAATTGGAAAATCTCCCCTTTGAAAAGGCAAAGGCTTAGGGGTGTAGTTGGAGGAGGAAGCTCTCATTTTCTCAGACTCGTTCTTGAATTTAGGGTTTTGGGTTATCTCTCATGTCTCACAGATGAGCTTTTAGGGTTTTAATCTTAGGTTTCAGAATCTCAAATGACAGCTCCGGAAGAAAACGAATAACCGCCATTTGGAAAGTTCTTTGAAACACGCAATATTTATAAATAATTTTCGAAATACGCTCCGCTCCCTCTGAAGTTTGAAGTAAAATGCCAAAAGTAACCTCATAATGGCACTTTTCTGAATACCCTCAGGTAAATAGGCTGCACATTGGTCCGGCGAGTTAAGGGCGGGTTGGGTTGATCTAATGGGCTGGGCTGTCAACTATCCGTATCCGAATCCATTTAAGCGGATATTTCGGTATCCAGTTGGAACAAATTTAAATATGAAATATCCACTAAGAAATCCTATTATAAACGGAGTGGATACTGATAGATCATATCCGAACCGTTTAAAATAAGGATACATCATTTTAAATGCCAAATATGCCCCCTTATGACTTTAAGGCCTTCAAGCATCTAACCTTGGTTTTTAAAAATAAAAAATTTAACCTATCTTTTAAGAGCAGTGCTTAGCGGACCCATGGGTCCGTTTCATATCTTACCCTTTGTCCTCATGTCCCTTTTAACACCCCTTTAACCCCCTGGTTAAGTTCAATTAAAGTAAAACTAAGATTTTGGTTTTCTTCTTTTTGAAAAACCATGGTTGGATTGCTTAACCATAGGGGTGAGTGAATCTTAATCACCGTGTGTGAGTATTTAAAATTTGGGCGTGGACCAATGAAGACAGGCCATTTTGTTATAAAATGGGATCCACGTGTACGTTAACTATTTTCCATCTTTTAACTCACTTTAACTGTGGTTAAGGTTCACTAACCCTTATAGAAGGGGACATGTTTTTTTATTTTTTTGAATACCAAGGACTAAGGTTATATGCTTTAACCTTAAGGTTTGGTTGATCTTAACCATAGTTAAATGGCGGTAAAAGGGGACACCTTAAATTTTTAAATTTTTTGAATCAAGGTTAGATGGTTAATCATAAGGGTAGTGAATCTTAATCATGCTTAAAAGGGATTAAAAGACACAAAATTTTTTTTGTTATTTTTTTCTAAAAACCAAAGTTAGATGTTTTAACTCTAAGGGTAAGTGAATCTTAACCACAGTTAAAGGGAGTTAAAAAGAGACGTTAATTTTTTCTAAAAATCAAGGGTAGGTACTTTAACCCTAAGGGTTAATAAATCTTAACCACAATTATAAAGATTTCAAATGGGACACATTAATTTTTTTTTCTTTTAAAACTAAGGTTAGATGTTTTAATTCTAAGGGTTAGTGTATCTTAACTTAAGTTAAAGGGAGTTAGAAGGGGACACTTTTTTTTAAAACCAGGGTAAGATGTTTTATCCCTAAGTGCATGAATCTTAATCAGGCTTAAAACTTATTAACCATATTTCAAAGATAGTCAAAGACTTTGTGAGATTATAAAATATTTTAAGGGCATAAGAATCATTTTCCTAACAATAACAAACAAACGAAAGTCGAACAAACTCAAGATTGAGGTAGTTTGTATAATGGTTGCAAAGCCATGAGTTAATTTACAAAACTGTTATACATATCAGTCTATTTGCAAAGCTGATATGCAAAACCCCATCCCCAATTGCAAACCTTAAGGCATGAACCTGTAATATAATCAGAAAAGAGGCAGTAGCAAGTTAATGTGAAATTTATTGAGATCGCAAGGTTAACTACTTTATAAGAGGTAGCTATGAGTAATTTTCATTTTCTTCTTTTGATTCTATGAAGTTCGTCGGCGAAAGAAAATGAAACTATCTTTGAAATATGGGAGGATTGAAATGCTCAAATGGTTTCTATTATTGGATTCCGGTGAGTAGAAACATAGAGATTTGGGCACTGAAGGGTAGAAAGGGAATATTGTGAGGATTGTTTTTGGGTTGGGTTCGACCGAGCCCTCCCAAGTCGCACCCCCACCGGGGATATGGCCTGATTTGCTAGGAGTAACCCCGTAACCAAACTTTTCCTCTGATTAACCCTAGTTTGCTCCCCCACTAACATGCTTTGAGAAGGAGACAACAATAACATGCGCCAAGAGGGAAACAAATGAAACCCTAAATCCATATATAAGCTTCGAGAGGCGTTTTGGCACCCATTTGCTTTCCCGACGATGTTTGAAGCAGCAGCGCCGGCCATTCGCTATCACTGCTTCGGTAAGTCGGAGATCCTCTCTCTCTGATCCTCGTATTAGAACTGATACGGATTGATTCTTCTTTTATTTTGATTTCGTTATATATCTCTGAGAATTGTTTCTTTTAATTTGTACATTTTTTTGTTATTTATTTTCAAAAAATTGAATATTGGCTTCTGGGATTTTCCGATGATTGGATTCTTAAACGCTGGAGGGAACGAAGAAGAAACATTGCGTACGCTGCAATGAAGTCTACTAAGCCTGGTTTGGAGGAACCCCTAGTATAATAAATATGGCGTATGCAGCAATTTTCATTTTCTTCTTTTGCCGACGCGACGAGCTTCATAGAATCAAAAGAAGAAAAGGAAAATTACTCATAACTGCTTCTTATTTAGTAGTTAACCTTGCGATCTCAATAAATATCACAATAACTTGCTATTGCCTCTTTTTTGATTATATTACAGGGTCATGCCTTAAGCTTTGCAATTGGGGTTGGGGTTTTGCATATCAGCTGCTGCGTTCTACCAGCTTTGCAAATAGGCTGTTATGCATAACAGTTTTGTAAATTAACTCATGTTTTTGCAACCATTAGACAAACGACCTCAATCCTTAGTTTCCTTAGATTTTCGTTTGTTTGTTATTGTTAGGAAAATAACTATTATGCCATTACAATATTTTATAATCTCACAAAGTCTTTAACAATCTTTGAAATATGGTTGATAAGTTTTAACCCTGATTAAGATTCACGCCCTTAGGGATAAAGCATCTTACCTTGGTTAAAAAAAAAGTGCCCCCTTTTTTTTTTTTCTTTTTTGGTTCAAGATATACGTTTAGGTCACAACGCCTATTAGGTGTTAGTATCTTTTCAGTTAGTGGGCGGGTGGAGAGTAGATACAAACTCCCACCCTCTCGGGAATGGAACCCGGTACCTCCCCCAAAGAAGGGGATACACTACCACTCCCTTCTAACTCCCTTTAACTTAAGTTAAGATACACTAACCCTTAGAATTAAAACATCTAACCTTGGTTTTAAAAGAAAAAAAATTAATGTGTCCCATTTGAAGTCCCTTTAACTATGGTTAAGATTTATTAACCCTTAGGGTTAAAGTATCTAACCTTGATTTTTGGAAAAAATTAACATCTTTTTAACTCTCTTTAATTGTGGTTAAGATTCACTTACCTTTAGCGTTAAAACATCTAACTTTGGTTTTTAGAAAAAAATAACAAAAAATGTATCATGTCTTTTAATTCCTTTTAAGAATGATTAAGATTCACTGCCTTTAGAGAAGTCATTGTAATGTGTACTGAAGTGGAAAGATGATAACTGTGATTGGAGAAACTGTTATATAACTGAAGCATTTTGTGGTTTTCTTCCATAGGTAGTATCCATTCTGCACTGCTAATTATGGGTGTCAATTGAAATTTTTTTTTTTGAATAAATACACAGAAGATGATCTTAAACAAGCAGCCCAGACATTGATCTTACATGCCTGAATAAAATTTAAGCCAATGTTATAATCATTTTTTTAATACTAACAGTTTATTGTTCCAGAAAGAAGACATCACCATAGATGTGAAATCAATGCATTTGTTAAATTACACAAGTGATGCTTTCATTTTAAAACTCGCTTGATTACATGAAGACATTTAATTACTACAAGTATGGGACGAAATTACAACCAATGGAAACACAACAAGGGGACACACATCTATTCACTGAATATGTATAGTGCCAATAAGACACTAGTGACGTCGTCAAGCTCTATATGATGAAACATAAGCAATGACAAATTTAAACCTCGAACAAGATCACATACTCCGACTTCATTTGAGTATCTCTCTACTGCCACTAGGACACTAGTCAAAGCTTGTCTTTGGAAGTTTCTTATTAGTGATCTCTAACATGTTTGGTTTCAAACAGGTTGAAGCATAGTTCCAAGTTCCAACTTCCTCAATGTGTACAATTAGCTCTGTTACCACTTTGTTGGGAACATAATATTCTACAAAATGCTACGAATATGAACAGACAGATGAATGAGGAAACAAGAGAAGGAAAACAGAAAGATGCATGCATGTGAAAAGAAAACAAATCCCACATCTGTACTCTTTTCTTATACAATGACACATTAATTAAGTTATGAAGTTTCTGTGACCCAAATAGGTTTCTTGTGCGGATTCTTTAAGACAATAGGTGTGTCTTGTGTCGAAATGCGTGGACATGACACGTCGCGAACATGTCAGTTGTGGCTCATCAGAAAATCTGTGCATGTTGGACATAGATGAGACTTATAAATTTTTAATGTTTATTATATAAATATAAGTAAAAGGGAAATAGTAGTTGTGAGCGTCTCCGTTCACCAATTTCGTATACCGAAAATACTCAGCGGAAAACCCATCGTTCATCTTTTTAATTTTGAAAGTACCATTTGTTTAACTTCTTATCTCATCCGACAGATAACCCATTTCTAGAAATTTTTGTTGGCTGCCCTTCTCTGGTTCTCCTTCAACCTTTGTTGCTCACTGTCCCACACGTCTCCTTCTCGTCAACAATCTCACGTGTTCAAGATAATACATTAGCAACCCCAAATGACACACTATCACCGTCGACTTCAAAAGCTAGTGATACACCCAAACCATAAACACTATTCTCTCCACATTCATATGTGAATCTCTTTCGTGTTTTTCAGGTATGATTTTTTTTCCCACTAATATATTTTCCCATCTGCAATTTATGGTTTGCAATTTCTTTTGAAAAACTCTCAAAATCATAAAATCAAATGAAAGTTACACAAATTTTATGTGTTTCATTCTCTCCAGGGGATCTCTTGTGGGTATGAAATTTACTTCCACTAATTTATTTTTTCCATCTGCAATTGCTTTTGAAAAGCTCTTAAAATCAAGCTGTCAAATGGAAGTTATGAAAAATTTACTTCTTGCGTTTCATTCTTGCCAGGGCAAAATTTTGGCCCTATCCCCTATATTGTAAGTTAGAAGCAAACTTACAAAAAATTTCAGTCCATCTTATAATTTCTCACCTTCATCATTTTCAGTCTTTCCTTTGTTCAGTTGAATGATGAAGGACTTTTGTTTCTGGCTTTCCACTCAAGAACTTCCTTCAAATTGGGTTCTCAATCTCTAGGACTTCTCTCGCTTCTCAATCTATGGAAAGTCTCTCTATCCCTCTCTAGATATATACATTCTTTTGCTCCTCTTACATGTTCCAAAATGTTCTCCCCTGTTTGCCACTTTGAAAATTCATGTCAGGTTCTCTTGCTCGTATTCAAAATTGTGTTTCCTCTTAGAACATTGCTATAGATTTACATGAAACCCAACAACCCCAAAACTCACCACAACTCATTCAAACCCGGCCCTCGTTCATAAAATGGAAACCCTTTGTATTTTGAGTACAGTTGTTTTGGTTCTCTTTCTAGCCGTCTCATTCAGTTTAACTAAAACAAGCTATTACAAGCTCCAATATCTGAAATCAACCCTCTCGCCACACCCTCTAAAACTCACCTCTTACACAAATTTCTTGGGTTTCTTTACTCTACCCAATAGTATAAAAAAAAAAACTTTATAAAACATCCCGATTCCATGTCCCCTTTATATGTCCTATGGATGGCCCCTTTTCTTTCAGGAGGTGGATACAGTTCAAAAGCTTGGTCTTATGTCACATCCCTATATGAACACATGAAGAACCTTAGATTCAAAACGGGATTGAGAAATCCTAGAGTTTTGGGAAGGTTTGCCCAAAGCGAAAGAAATTTGGCTTATGAGCTTTATCATACGGAATGTAGTATGAATGAACCTACCGGGGTTTTTCTTAGTGAACCTGATTAGTTAGGAGCTTTTTGGTTAGGAATTGAGTTGTTTTATGCCGAGTTAAAAAAAGAAAGTTCAAGGAATGTCATGGAGATTATCTAGGGAGATTGTTGCAAGCTTGGTTACTGATCAACTGCGAATTATTTCAAACAAGATGAGTTCAGAGTTTCTTTTTTCAGTTAATAGTTTTAATTTTTCTTATGTAGAGTTACATACATGATGAGAAAAAGAAAGCTTAAGGCATGACACCTGTAGATGGAGAAAGGTCAACCGTTATCACAAAAAAATGATTGTTTTGAGGGGAAAAAGCTAAAGAACATAAATGAAAAGGAAGGATAAGTTGGCCAGGGACTATGAGCTTCTCCTGAAAAATGGAATAGTGGAGATATTGTTATAGATTTTCAGCCTACAAAAAAGGATAAGCCTACTGAAGTATGTTGGATATTGACACCAAAATCAAGATGAAAAGTGAAGTTAGTAGCAAGGCAATAAGGAACAAGATGAGACCAGCAAAATGGAGATAAAGAATGGTGAAGATGTAATGCAGGACACGATGAAGTCATGGGAGGGCATAAAAATAGATCTACATGTTGTATTCCAAATGGTGATGGTTTTTCAAATCTCTACTTTTTGGACATTCAATTTTCCTATTTTTTTGTCTCCCTTTTTAACTGATCTTCTTCACTTGAGATTCATTACAACTGATGTGGTTGCTGTGTGAAGAAAACCAAAGACGACAATATTGTTTTCTCACTCAAATATTCATATGTTCCCAAAATAGAATTTGTTTAAACTCAATATATTCTTCTAATGCAGGATCTGTAAATATTGATGCTCAGAATGTACAAGCATAACATCAGTTAATGAGACATTTTACAAACATGTATCTCGTCCCTAAGTAGGACATTTTGCAGAGATATATCTCGCCCCATTAGTGAGCTATGTTGGGTCTACTCTTTTTTAAGCTCCTCCGTTGTGTGTGTGCGCGTGCGCTAATATTAAGTAGTGATTTAATATAACAGTTGTGTGTAAATACGTCTCTAATATGATAGTTGCTTGTAAATACTATCACTGTGATCAGTGATATCACACACACTAATACGAATATATGTATAGATATCTATGGAATATGAATGTGCCCACAATTAGTCATACTCTAAAAATCTTAGTAAACATAGGTTCAACCACTAGATGAACGCACATCATCCAACTTCTTTCATTTATTTTTATCGAATCGTCACACAAGTGATAGTGTTCATTAAGGATTACTTAGGTTTGTCACAAATGCTTCTTCATACTATTATATTTCAGTATATTGTAGACAATGACAGTATTTGGGTAGGGTCTCTTGGATTTTTGGACCGTGATTCTATCATTGTATGTTTTAATTACAGACTTCCTTCATTTGTGGGGTGTAGTCGTGTAGAAGGAAAAATATGATAAGGGAAGAGTACGTTGAGCAGATCGTTATGAGGAATTCTGAAATTCTAGATTGAGAACATGCATCGTTCTTATGAGATCAGATAATTAAGTTATGTTTAGCAAAATCTGTTGGCCGATGACCTCATCAATCTCATCTTAGACATTGGTAACCCATTTAATCTCATCTTATAGGTCATTCAAAAAATAACCACCAAATCGTCATTAATTTGATGTTTTGAGCATCTATTCAGCAATTTATTCATTTTCTTCTTTTGATTCTATAAAGCTTGTCGGCAAAAGAAATAGAAACCCTAGCCATGGCAATCTCTCTAAGACGCGCTGTCTGCAAGAGACCTTCGAAGCTCACGCCACTCTCCCAACCTCTTATACATCTTCTCTCCAAAAATTTACAACTCTGTATTAGAAACCTCAGTGTCTGGTACTTAGTGAGCTTCTAATCAACCGGGGATTGATTTTCTGAGAGAAAGTCGTAGAGGATTTGCTAAAGGAAGCAAGTCAAGTGGTTCTTCTTTTTGTTTCTTTCTCCAATTTAATTTGCTCCAGGGTTTATCATTCTAAGCAGATGCGTAGAAACATATATTTTGCAACCTTGCCTTTTTCCCATTTTATCAATGCAGTAACATAATTTAGCTTATTTTCTTACCATTTCAATGCTAGAAAGATTAATGTTAATAATAATCAGATGATTGAAAAAAGGTCCCAAAATTTGGAGTGCGTAGCTCACTCAGTTGATGTTCTGCAACTCGACAATGAATTATGGGCTAAAAAAAGTCAAAAACTAGCGTAAAAAATTCTGTAGATTAGTCAAATGCCAAATGGGCCTAACTCAAATAAAAGATTGTAGAAATTCATCCGAAGTTAAACTGTAAAATCATATAACAGGTAAACCAGAATCAATAAATTAGAGCATTTGTTGGTGAGCAACCGTTGTAACTCACAAGCCTAATGAAATGAAGGTAAAATTGTAAAAGTGCATCATATGTTAACTTAACTGTGTTAACTTAACAAGTCTAATAGGGAGGGTAACATAGTTTCAGAAACAAGAGGGGGAGGTTTCTGCAATTTGGCCAAGCCTAAGGGAGGTTAGTGTAATTTACCAAAAAAAAAAAAAAAACCCGTCCGCAAGAGCCAAGAGGTGTCTACGACTACATCAAGGATTAAACCCGTTATTTCAATTGGGGGAGCTAGTGATGCGACTGGATTGGCTAGAACATGCAACCTAAGTAATTACACTCATTTTCTGACGGAACTACCCTTCTTAATGAGGGCCTTTTACCAACAAGCCATGCAATGCATACGAGTACGTAACGCGTTGTGGGTAGGGGTGCGTGACCCACTTTTCCTGTCTGGAGTGCTACGTCTTCTGTGGGCTGTCGAAGTTGTGACCGTTAATACGACCAGAACAGAAGACACGGTTTCATACTTATTGTCAAGGCTGCCCATTATTTTTTTCTCTATTTTCGAAAATACCTTCCAATTTCCATCCCAAACTCAACCCCTTAGGCACTCCAACCTGAACCCGACCCATTTGTAAACTAGTTTGGAAATCGAAAGTCCTATTTTTGGCTAGTAAAAATAGGTATGAACTAGTAGAGGAGTCGCTGTTTTTTGACCGTTGTAGATTTTTCTAGAACTTTAAACTTGGTCGTTTATCTCGTGACTTATTCCATTCCGACACTTTTCTCGTGACGGCAACGCATGACATTATGTACTTACGTCACGCTATTAGGGTCTTTCTTTTATTATGGTTCCGAAAATTCCCCGTTTCTTCCTTCCTTTGCAGAATGGTTCTTCCACGAAACGCGGACTCCTAAGATACAAATAGAAGAGAAATGGTATCTCCCATTCCCCCACAGCCACAGACGTAGAGTTAGTTCCAAGCTCTCACCGATAGAAAGCTCATGACAACGTTCTGTTAGAATTTCAGAAACCTTCTTCTATACTCTATGCATTCTATACTCATACCCAACTCGATCCTTACTGTAAATACATAGAAACCCATTTCAATCTGCATCATTTTTTTTCCATTAAAACTCTTCCTTAGAATCTTGGTGTCCATATATATATATATATATAAATCTATTTGAATACCTACCCATTTCCATTATATACGTTCAACATATATAACATGAATAAAAACAGCGCATATGAACGCGTCTTCCATTACTTGGACGAAGAAGGAGATGGGAAGATATCGCCTTCGGAGCTAAAACATTGTGTTGGGACGATAGGCGGGGAGCTATTGCCAGGAGAAGCGGAGGCGGTGGTCGAGTCACTAGACTCGGACGGAGACGGATTGCTGGGGTTGGAGGACTTCGTTGGATTAATGGAAGGCCAGGGAGATGAAGAGAAGATGAAGGATTTGAAGGAGGCCTTTGGGATTTATGATATGGAAGGGTGTGGGTTTATCACACCCAAGAGTTTGAGGAGGATGCTCAGTCGATTAGGAGAGTCCAAGTCAATAGATGAATGTACGGTGATGATTAGTCAGTTTGATCTCAACGGCGATGGTTTGCTTAGCTTTGATGAATTCAAGGTTATGATGCTGTCATAGCTAGCCTGCGCACATTTGCTCTTATTGATTCATTCTTTTGTATTTTATTTGCCTAGGGTTGATTGGTTTTGTAGTCATTATCTTTGTTGCATGTACGTGATCCTTATTGTTACGGATTTTTTTTCAATACACTTGAGGTATCTAAAGATACAATACCCATAGATCCCAACCGTCCAATCTAAAGATGGACGGTTGGGATGTCTTTACAAGTTGGTTATTGACTTAAGTGTTTGTCATACAAACAGTTTGCCTAATGAGTAACCGGTGAAAGAAAAAGAAAATGGAGGGAACTGAGCTCTCTCTTTGCTCTATCTCTCTCCGGTAGTAATATTGGAAAACCAGTAGGAGGTGCTCTCTCTCTCTCTCCGGGTGCTCTCTCTCTCTCTCCGGTAGTAATGGAAAACCAGTAGGAGGAACGTGAAACCGAGCTCTCTCTTTGCTAGTAGGAGGAACGTGAAACCGAGCTCTCTCTCGAACGTGAAACCGAGCTCTCTCTCTCCATTTGGTATCCATGGTTATGAGGAGAACAGAATGTAGATGATGGTGAGCTTCTTCTTCTTCTTCCTATTCTTACTCCTTAGTGAAACCCTGTAATGTCAAACTCATTTAGAGGAGATAGACTTGAAATTTGAGGGAGCATCCATTATGTGTTAATAATGATAAGTTGTTTTCTATTGTGGTGGACATAGTTATATAATCATTTATCAATACGTGGTTTGAGATTAATGAAATAGAAATGGTAGCCTCAGTCTCAATCTTCCATAGACGCAAGGTGGTGGTTACAAATTTCAAATGTATCCCCTCACTAATTTTTTTTAATTATGTTAAAATATCAAAATGTCCACGTGTTGCTCCTATCTTGTGCCTTTGGGACAATTTGAAGTTATTGCAATTGGGGTAAAACACTTCTCTTAATGAAAATATGGTAACCTGGTTGTTGAAATACAAAAAGACATTGAATGATTCAGAAATTGATGAACTAGAGAGGCTTATGTCTAGCCTGAGCTTGTACCCCCTATCATGATATGTAGAGTATGATTATTCGTCATCAGTCTCATTCTTCCAATGGAAGGACACCATGAAAATAATTCTCATTTCTAACAATCAGAGGGCAGTGTATTTCTGAAATTAGTGTTGTTCTAAAATAAAATGGTGTGTTTTACATTTTCCATGTAAACAAAGCATGTTGCAGATCTCAATTGCCAAAAGTTGTTTTATATTAAAATCACAAAACATTTAGTTAATTTGGAGAAGAACATTTTATTATAATTTTGCACTCATGCTTTGTTATTACTCCATGTACACTATAGTAGTGTTTGATAAAAAAAAGGGAACATTTCATTGTGGAAAGGAAGGTAGAACAAATACATGAACACAATACAAGTGTTTTTACTCCATGGACATTATAGTTGGAGTTGCACCCTTCTCAATAGAGTTGCACCCAAGATTTTTTTTACTCCTTGTGATACATTTAACCCTTTTACCAGAAAAAATAAGGTCATCTTTAAGGAAAATCCGAATTTAGACTCTTAAAGTCAACTTCGGTATGTTTCGGAAGCCTCCGGGGTACTTGGAGTTGCACCGTCCTCAATAGAGTTGCACCCAATGTTTTTTTTCCCTCATTGAAATACATGTAAGCCTTTCATCAGAAAAAATGGGGTCGTCTTTAAGGAAAATCTGAATTTAGACTCATAAAGTCAACATCGATATGTTTTGGAGGCCCCAGGGCTACTTGGAGTTGCACCTTAGTTGCACCCTCCTCAATAGAGTTGCACCCAAGGTTTTTTTCACTCCTTAGGATACATTTAAGTCTTTTACCAAAAAAATAGGGTCATCTTTAAGGAAAATCCGAATTTTGACTCTTAAAGTGAACTTCGGTATGTTTCGGAGGCCTCAGGGGTACTTAGAGTTGCACCTTAGTTGCAACTTCCTCAATAGAGTTGCACCCAATATTTTTTTTACTCATTAGAATACATGTAAGCCTTTTATCAGAAAAAATGGGGTCGTCTTTAAGGAAAATCCGAATTTGGACTCTTAAAGTCAACTTCGGTATGTTTCGAAGGCCTCAAGGCTACTTGGAGTTACACCTTAATTGCATCCTCCTCAATTGAGTTGTACCCAAGGTTATTTTCATTTCTTGGAATACATGTAAGCCTTTATCAGAAAAAATGGGGTCGTTGTGAGTACCTGAATTTTAACCTCCCTTCCCGATCAGGATAAATCCCGATAAGGAATAGTGATTCATTGTTATTGAAAAGAGAGTCGCCACCTATCTAGTTCTGAGGGAAATAGGTCCCTAAAATTGTTGGATAAGGCTTAGTCTGAAAATCAGAGGTCAGGGTAAGGGATTCAGTTGAGTTAGGGGAAGGTGTTAGGCACCCCTAAACTCCCATTCGAAGATGGTTACCTACTCCCTAAGTTTGAATCAAATAAAGGAAACCATAAAGAAACTTGCAATTTTATCTATATGCTGAGCAATGTAATATTAAATGAAATACATGAATTGAGATGGAGAGAGTAGAAACGGAATAGGGATTCTATCCTAGGGAGAGCTGAACCCGATCAGGGTTGCCTACGTATCCACAGTTAGTGGAATCAAGCCACACGTAGTTCCGGAAAGGGGTTGATGGTTTGATTTGATTGGAGTGGTTTGTGGGTGATTGAAAGGTTTGAGGGTTGTTGCTCCTATTTGAGGAGCGAGGTGGCCTTTTAAGCTCATGCTGAGGAGCGATGTGGCCTTTTAAGCTCGTGCTGAGGAGCGAGGTGGCCTTTTAAGCTCGTGCTGAGGAGCGAGGAGAGGTAGGGATTTGAACAGGTTTTGAACTGAGGCTCTGACGAGGGTTTGAATAGATTGGGTTTAACTAGAGTTTAACTAGGGTTTACCTAGGGCTAACTAGGGCTTAATCAGGGTTTAACTAGAGTTTAACTAGGGTTTACCTAGGGTTAACTAGGGCTTAATCAGGGTTTAACTAGAGTTAACCGGAATTAACTAGGGTTAACTGGGTTTAACTAGGATTAACTGGAGTTAACTAGGGTTAACTGGGTTTAACTGGGATTAACTGGGATTAACTGGGTTTAACTGGGTTTAACTGGGATTAACTGGGATTAACTGGGCTTAACTGGGATTAACTGGGATTAACTGGGTTTAACTGGGGTTAACTAGGGTTAACTGGGTTTAACTGGGATTAACTAAGATTTAACTGGGTTTAACTAGGCAAGGCAAGTTTTGAACTGGGATTTTGGGCAGAGGTTCGACTAGGCAGCGCTAGTTTTTAACCGGGATTTAGGCAGAGGTTTGACTAGGCGAGGCTAGTTTTTAACCGAGATTTGGGCAGAGGTTTGACTAGGCGAGGCTATATTTGAACCGGGATTTGGGCAGGGGTTTGACTAGGCAAGGCTATATTTGAACTGGAATTTGGGCAGAGGTTCGACTAGGCGAGGCTATATTTGAACCGGAATTTGGGCAGAGGTTCGACTAGGCGAGGCTGTATTTGAACCGGGATTTGGGCAGGGGTTTGACTAGGCAAGGCTATATTTGAACCGGAATTTGGGCAGAGGTTCGACTAGGCGAGGCTATATTTGAACCGGAATTTGGGCAGAGGTTCGACAGGCAAGGCTATATTTGAACCGGAATTTGGGCAGAGGTTCGACTAGGCGAGGCTATATTTGAACCGGAATTTGGGCAGAGGTTCGACAGGCAAGGCTATATTTGAACCGGAATTTGGGCAGAGGTTCGACAGGCAAGCAGTCTAAACTAGAAATTAAAGACAAAACTAGAAACTAAGCAATTAATAAAGCTAAAAAAAACTTGAAAGCAAGACTAGGGATAGAGGGATTACCTGCCCGAAAGTACGGCGAACTTTCGGACAAAGATGGATTCTCCAAAAAAACTAAAAATTTAGTGTTTCGGAAAGGAAACTCGAAAAACCAAGGAGAGAGGAGTGAAAATGGATGAATTTTGAAGGAAGGGAGGAGGGGTATTTATAGGGTCTCGGAATAGTGCCCGCGCCTTTTTAAAGGGCGCGATTTATTATATTTTAATGAATAGTAAAGCGGTATGAACAGTGAGTCGGCAACGCGTCGGCAACCGATATTTCTAAATCCGCGCCTTTTTAAAAGGCGCGATTTAATATATTTTATTATGAATAAATAAAATAATAAAAAATGAAATTTGTAGTGCAAGTGGGGCCCACATGGTCCCGCGCCTTTTAAAAGGGCGAGCTTGCCCCTTAGGGCCTGTTTGGGTCTTCAAAAATGAGTTTTTTTTGGTTTTTTTGTTTATGCTCCTATTTGCCGAAAAACTATTTTTATCGTTTTAAGCCTATTTTGAGCCCGAAAATAGCCAAATTGAACCGAAAAATTTATAAAATTGTTTCGGATGAAATCATAACTTTTGACCAATTTTCAGGGGGCGTTTTGGTCATTTTACGCTATAGGGGCATTTCGGTCAATTTCAACCGTTTTAAGTTTAATTTAACTCCAAAAATAGCCAAAATTTACCAAAAATTTTATGAAATCATTTTAAACAAAATGAAAACTTTTTAGCACTTTTTCAGGGGTATTTTGGTCATTTTTCACCCTAGGGGCATTTTGGTCAGTTTTTTACCTAAGGGGCATTTCTCGGAAATCGAAGCACGTGAAAAGAGGGTTTTAAAAAAGGATTTTTAAAAGGGATTTTAGAGGTATGTAAGGAGATAAAGGGGTGCAAAATTGGGGTGCTTACAGTTGCCCCTCTTTGTTGGAGGGTGTGGGCACGTGAACGACAAAGGTTATAAGACCTCAATTTTGCACGTGCAGAAAAACTTGTGAAGACAAAAGAGTTAAAAAGTTAAATTATACTTAGACTGTTTGCCATAAATGGGATCCTAGAGGATGGGGTTGATAGGAAACCTGTTCAGTTGCTGGGGGATAGAGAAGAAATGGATGGTTCATCCTTAGTAATGAAACATTCGAGATATGAGAGAGATAGTTCTTCACCTTATTGCAGAGGGAAAAAGAACCGTACTCATAAAGAAGGGGTGACAACATATTACGATGTCAGCCAGATGAAAAAGGTGGATGACAACCATAGCGATGTCAGCCAGTTTGAAAGGGTGGATTGACCAAGCGATGGCGAGGTCAGCCTGGATTTGAAAGGTGGATGACAGCGAGGCGATGTCAGCCTGGTTTCAAAGAGGTGGGATGACAAGCGAGAGGCGATGTCCAGTCGGTTTGCAAGGGTGGATGACAACCGAGGCGATGTCAGCCGGATTGAAAGGGGGGAGACAAGCGAGGGCGATGTCAGCCGAATGGCAAGAGTGGATGACAAGCGAGGCGATGTCAGCCGAGTTGGCAAGGGTGGATACAAAGGAGGGGTGATGTCAGCGAGTTGCAGGGTGGATGACAAGCGAGGCGATGTCAGCCAGTTGAAAGGGTGGATGACAAGCGGGGCGATGTCAGCCAGTTGCAAGGGTGGATGACAAGCGGGGCGATGTCAGCCGGATTGAAAGGGTGGATGACAAGCGGGGCGATGTCAGCCAGTTGCAAGGGTGGATGACAAGCGAGGCGATGTCAGCCGGTTATGTTAGCCAGTTGAAAGGGTGGATGACAAGCGGGGCGATGTCAGCCAGTTGAAAGGGTGGATGACTAGCGGGGCGATGTCAGCCAGTTGCAAGGGTGGATGACAAGCGGGGCGATGTCAGCCGGATTGAAAGGTGGATGACAAGCGAGGCGATGTCAGCCAGTTGCAAGGGTGGATGACAAGCGAGGCGATGTCAGCCAGTTGCAAGGGTGGATGACAAGCGGGGCGATGTCAGCCAGTTGAAAGGGTGGATGACAAGCGGGGCGATGTCAGCCAGTTGCAAGGGTGGATGACAAGCGGGGCGATGTCAGCCAGTTGCAAGGGTGGATGACAAGCGGGGCGATGTCAGCCGGTTTGAAAGGTGGATGACAAGCGAGGCGATGTCAGCCGAATTGCAAGGGTGGATGACAAGCGGGGCGATGTCAGCCGGTTGAAAGGGTGGATGACAAGCGAGGCGATGTCAGCCAGTTGCAAGGGTGGATGACAAGCGGGGCGATGTCAGCCGGATTGAAAGGGTGGATGACAAGCGGGGCGATGTCAGCCAGTTTGAAAGGTGGATGACAAGCGGGGCGATGTCAGCCGATTTGAAAGGTGCTTTTCGCCTCCTCATATGAGTGATCGATTTTGAAATGTTGGCAGAAGATTGAAATTTGAAGGTGTGAAACTGGGGATGTTCTCACGCTTGCTCGGGCTGCTGCTTCGAATCGAGGCTGAATCAGACTTTGTTGATGCTTTGAGCGATTGTCAAGATAAGGTCGATCTAACCAAATCAAAAAAAGTTTGTTTGTTTGTTATTATTATTATTATTATTATTTTTTTTTTGTTTTTCAAGTCAAACCCTTACTCTTGAAGAAGTAAAACATAATGACAAGAGGTCCTGACCTACTTAGAAACATTGCTCAAAGTAGTAGAAACCAGCTTTGACTTCCCCACCATATCGTTGAATCGTTGCTTGCTGTACCAAGAGCTTTGGACCCTGGTGGTGACAAATTTCTCTGAACCCAAAGATGGATTACTGGGACCGGTAAGATTCATACTCTTCTGGAACTTGAGGTAACTCCTTTTGCCGGAGATTCCGCTTGAATCTTATCTCAACTTTTCCCTTTTTTGCCCTTGGAATGACCAAGTCTAGGGGTCGCATAATTTTTGCGCATGAGGCCATTTCTGGTTTTCACTCATGCCTGCGAAGTTGGTAATGATTTCCTCCCTTTTTTGCCCCTAATAACGATATTAGGTCTGGGATCACATAATTTTGCGCGTCAATGCCATTTCTGGTTTCCATTGAGCCTGCGATTTTGTTCTTTCCTCCCATCATTGCCTTGTAGGTACTTGTATCTTGCTCGAGTACTCATTTATTCGATTGTCTGCACTCTTAACCTTTAGGGGATCTAAGAGGACTTGAGGTAGGACGAAACGTAGGCCTAGGGGTCCGAAATTTTTAGGGCACCCTTTTCTCATTTTTCCCTTGAGCGCCTCTTTTTACCAACTTTTGCCTTTTCCTTTTTTTTTTTTTTTTTTTGTTTGTTTGCTTGGATTTTCCTTTTCTTTTTTCTTTATGAAGGCTATTTTTTTTTGCTCAATTGGGTGATTATTTTTGACCGCGCCTGTTTCTCAGGCTGCCTACGTACCCTTTGCAGGATCAGGTCATGACGTAGTTCAACTCACGGGGGTGCCCCGGTATGAAAGTGTAATGAAAGAAAGGCTTGCCAGGCTCGAAGGGCATACTAGCGAATTTCATAGATAAAATTTGGAAAGATTACAAAAGATGAGGTTGAATGATGTGCCAACATGGCCTCCTATCATTTCCCAAATTAGTTAAGAGTACAGACAACTTCTAAGCAAGCTTTCAAGCATAGTACTTTTTGACCCGATCCATGTTGATTGGCTCTGGGAGGTCTTTGCCATCCATATGTCCCAAACGAAGGGCACCGCCAGAAAACTTTTCACGAACAATGTATGGACCTTCGTAAGTGGGGCAAAATTTTCCTCTCGGATCTGGACGATTGGGTAGCATTTTCCGGAGCACAAGGTCTCCTACTTCAAAGTCTCGAGGCCGGACTTTCTTGTTAAATGCTCGCGCCATACGCCTCTGATAGGCTTGCGAATGACTAATGGCCTTGAGTCGTTTTTCCTCAATCAGATTAAGTTGCTCGTACCTTACTTGGATCCATTCTGCCTCTTCCAACTCTGCTTCTACCAGGATTCTCAGGGAAGGAATTTCTACCTCAATTGGTAACACTGCTTCCATCCCATAAGCTAATGAGAATGGTGTTGCCCCAGTCGAAGTGCGGATAGATGTTCTGTAGGCCATGAGCGCATAAGGAAGCGTCTCATGCCATGCAGAATATTTGGTTACCATCTTTTCAACTATTCTCTTCATGTTTTTGTTGGCCGCTTCGACCGCACCATTCGTTTGTGGCCTGTAAGGAGTAGAATTATGATGCTGGATTTTGAACTTCTCACACAACTCTACCATCCCTTTGTTGCGAAAATTGAGAGCATTATCAGTGACAATCTCATACGGCACACCGTATCTACAAATGATGTCTCTCTTCAAGAACTTTTGAACTGCTATAGCTGTGACATTAGCATAGGAAGCAGCTTCGACCCATTTAGTGAAGTAATCGATGGCTACTAGAATAAATCGATGACCATTAGATGCTTTAGGTGTGATTGGGCCAATGACATCTATGCCCCAGGCCGAGAATGGCCATGGTGCAGTGAGATTATGTAATTCGACAGGTGGTGCATTAATACGATTGGCATAGATCTGACACTGGTAGCATCTCTGTACGTGCTTGCAGCAATCTGATTCCATAGTCGTCCAATAGTAACCCAGTCTCAGAATTTTCTTGGATAAGCATCAATCCATTCATGTGTGGCCCACAGACTCCCCCATGAACTTCTTCCACGACTTTAGAGGCCTCTGATGCATCTAAGCACCGTAACCATACCAGGTTTGGTGATCTTTTGTACAAAATCCCTGCAGAGAGGACAAACTGAATAGCTAACCGCCTGAGTGCTCTCCTGTCAGTCTTGGTAGCTTCTAAAGGGAAGGTTCCTTCGGTTAAATATTGCTTGATCTCGGTGTACCAAGGCTTCTCAACTGATTGTTCTTCTATCTCGAAACAGTAAGCTGGTCTGTCTTGCTGCAAGATCTCGATTGGTCTTACATCAATACCTCCTGGGATTTGAATCATTGAGGCTAGCGTGGCTAGTGCGTCTGCAAATCGATTATGGGACCTTGGTCTGTGACAGAAAGTGATCCTCCTGAACTTTGTGATTAACACCTTCAGACATGCCAAATAGGGAATCAGCCTGGCCTCTTTGATGGCCCAAGATTCATTTGCATGGTAGACTACTAGCGAGGAATCACCATATACATCCACTTCTTCTATGCCCATGTCAAAAGCTTCTCTCAAGCCAGCTATACAAGCTTCATATTCTGCAGCATTGTTTGAGCATTCAAATTTTAGCTTGACTGCTATTGGAAAGTGAGCCCCGGATGGCGAAATCAATACTGCTCCTGCTCCTCTACCTTGACTGTTTGCTGCCCCATCGAAATATAACTCCCAGTCGAATGGCTCTAGCTCTTCTCCTTCTGTAAAGAGAACGGCTTCGTCTGGAAATTGATCGTGCACTGAGATATAGTCATATGACGGATTATAGGCCAGGTGATCGGCAATCGCTTGTCCTTTGATCGACTTCTGAGTCATATAAGTGATATCAAATTCTGAAAGCATCATCAACCAACGGGCTATTCTCCCTATAGTTGTTGGCTTTTCCAAGAGATATTTCAAGGGATCCATCCGGGAGATCAGAATTACAGGGTGTGCCAAAAGGTAATGCCTGAGACGCTGAGAAGCCCAAACTAAAGCCAAGCAAGTTTTCTCCAACAGACTGTATCTTTCTTCGTATTCCAGAAGTCGTTTACTAATGTAGTAAATCGCTTGCTCTTTTCTACCAGAATCATCGTGTTGAGCTAAAATGCACCCCATGGAGGTTTGCTGTACCGAAATATACAATAGTAATGGTCGGCCGAGTGTTGGTGGAACCAAAACTGGGGGTGTCAGAAGGTACTTCTTTATTTTGTCGAAAGCCTGTTGACATTCTTCTGACCAGACTGTGGGTACATTCTTCCTGAGAAGTTTAAAAATAGGTTCGCAGATTGGAGTGAGTTGCGCTATGAATCTACTGATATACTGAATTCTGCCAAGAAAACCTCGAACCTCCTTCTCAGTTTGTGGTGTAGGCATGTCAATAATAGCTTTTGCTTTTGAAGGGTCAATTTCGATGCCTCTCCTGCTTACAATAAATCCCAAGAGCTTTCCGGAAGTGGTGCCAAAGACACACTTGGCAGGGTTTAATTTTAAGCCAAATTTTCTGAGTCTATTACAGAATTTCCTTAGATTAGTCGGATGATCCTCAGCCGTTAGGGATTTGACAATCATGTCATCCACATAAACTTCGGCCTCCTTATGGATCATGTCATGAAACAACGCGACCATAGCTCTCTGATAGGTTGCCCCAGCGTTCTTGAGTCCAAACGGCATCACCCGATAGCAGAAAGTACCCCATGGAGTGATGAATGCAGTCTTGTCCATATCTTCTTCAGCCATCTTAATCTGGTTATATCCTGAGAATCCATCCATGAATGAAAGCGTTTCATGGCCTGCCGTATTATCTACCAATACATCAATGTGTGGAAGGGGAAAATTATCTTTAGGACTAGCTTTGTTCAAATTCCTGTAATCAACACACATTCTAACTTTTCCGTCCTTTTTTGGTACTGGTACGATGTTGGCAAGCCAATCAGTATATGATGCTACTACCAGGAATCCAGCATTGATTTGTTTTTTGACTTCTTCTTTAACCTTCTGTGACCATTCAGGTCTCATTCTTCTGAGTTTTTGACGAACCGGCTTCATATCTGGATGCAAGGGTAGTCTGTGAACTACCAGATCTGTATCGAGCCCGGGCATATCTTCATAAGACCAAGCAAATACATCTTGATATTTATGGAGAAATTCGATCATGGTGGTCCTCTGCTCAAGACCCAGCGAAGTGCCGATTTTCACGTACTTAGGGTCGTCATCAGATCCAAGATTTATAGTCTCAGAATCCTCAACACTAGGTTCTGTTTCCCTCTCGCTTTGCTCTAAAAAGTCAAGGATCTCTTTGGGAGGTTCCTCTTCCTGCTCTTCATCAGATTCTACTTCCAAGAGTTCAAGCTCGATTGATTGATTAGTTGTGGTTTGAGCAATTCCCTGTTCAATGATTTTAATTTAGTATTTGTTTGAAGTTTTTGGGCATACTCAAAGAAATGAGAAGGAAAAATTTGGGAGGCTTCTGATCACTAGTGCTCGTGGGGAGTCTTAGATCATACCATCATAAGCCACGCAAAAGGTATATTGAGATTTTTTCAGAGAAGTAACACTTATATATATATATATATATGTATTCAAAAGATTTTTACAAGACTCGACTGAAAGTAATTTTTACAGACTCTTCAGCCACTGTGGCTGACAAAAAAAATGGTATGACTTGACAAGGCTTCAACCGACCTTCTTGACAATCTCCGCTCTTCCTTTGGCTGCTTCCAGGGTGATGGGCTCGGTCCACCACGATCTTGGAGATGAAAGACTGGTTGTCTCCTTCTTATCTTCTGAGATAGTGAACACCTCGGCTTCGGCATACTCGGACAGAGCTTCCTCTTGATCTTCTCCTATTTCTGGGGCCGCTTCCTCTATCGCCATTTCTTCAAATAGGTGCTCTATTCCCATTAGCTCCTCATCCTGGATGCTCATAGAACTCTCATTTAATACACGAAAGGTTGGGTTCGAAGGTTCCATGGTTTTGGGCATGGGTGAGATGGCGAGTTCTGGTATCGGGTCGGATATGGGACTGCTAGCTTGGGAAGTGGTAAGATGGTGCAGGTATTTCTGGATTTCTGCCCCTCCTCTCTTCGGCGTGAGCTGCTCCATATAGTCCTTCAATGTCGGCTTGTAGCCTATCCCGAACCGCGGGGTGTAACGAGACGGAGTGATGATCTTCCTTATACCTTGATGCCGGACTCCCAGACCCTGACCGGGTCGATATCCCATTCTTGCCATCATCTTGTATTTGGGAGGAATCTGTCTAGCATTCTTTTCTCTGACTTCAATCTGTGTAATACAACTTACTTCCTCAAACTGCTGAGTTACAAACATGGGCCTTAGCCTTTCCTCTTGAACCTCCAAAATGGAGTAAAACAAACTTTCTGAGGGGATGACGATCAGCTGGTCCCCTTGGATAAACTTTATTCTCTGATGTAGAGTGGATGGTACTGCCTTGGCCATATGGATCCATGGTCTTCCGAGGAGTAAAGTGAAGGATGCCGGGACATCTACTACTTGAAAATCAATGAGAAAATCTACCGGGCCGATAGTAACATTCAAATTGACATCACCGAGGTTCTGCCGTGTCGAATTATCAAATGCCCGAATCGTCATAGGCCTTTTACTCACATGGCTCAAATCCATACCAATGCTCCGCAACGTGTTCAAAGTACAAACATTCAATCCTGAGCCATTGTCAATCAAGACTGAAGAAAGATGTTTCTCCCTGCAAACCACTGCAATATATAGTGCCCTGGTATGAGATGTGTCCTCCTCAGGAATTTCTCCCTCAGTAAATGATATGACTTTTGGTTCTAGCACTTGCCCCACTAGTTGTCCCAACTTTTCTGGAGTGATATCCGGAGTGACGTGGGCATTGTTGAAAACTTTGACCAATTGTTTCCGATGGTGGTCAGAAGTTAATAACAACCCCATTATAGAGATTTGAGCTGGGATTTTACTGAGCTGTTGAGCAACATGATATTCTTCGGCCTTCTGAATGGCTTTTAACAAGGCTTCTGAATCCTCTCTCTCTTTCTCCAGGTCAACTACCTTTTCTTTCCCTTTGCTCCCTTCTGGCATATTTACAGAAGGATTTTGTGGATACAATCTGCCAGACCTGGTGAGGCTTGCAATGTCGATGCTCCCCGGCTCAGTTGGGTAGGAAGTGGATGGGTAGATATATGGTACTTGATCTAGGTTATAGACCGGTGGGGGGATGAAAGGGATAATTAAGGGACTAGCTGATGAGGTCGACTGGGCCAGTGGCCAATTGGCCGGGCATGGTATCAGGTAAGTGACTTCTTCTTGGACTGGAAGATCAGAAGGGATTTGAATTGGAGATTCTGTGATAGGTGAGGTAAAAGGGTTAATCATACCTACACAGGGTTCTGCTTCCTCTAAGAAATTAACTTGCTGATTGTGAGGTGGTAAAGGGGCTTGAATAATGCTTGTGTTTCCTGGGGATAACTCGATCTTTTTCTGGTCGAGGAGATCTTGAATTGCATGCTTCAAAGTAAAGCATCTATCAGTAAGGTGTCCAGGACCTTGATGGAAAGCGCAATGCTGGTCCATATGAAAGTTGGCTGCCGGGTTATTGGGTACTGGCATTGGGGGTCTGGGTGAAAGTACTCCCTTTTGTATAAGGAATGGTAACAGCTGGCTGAGAGGATAAGGTAGAGGGGTGAAAGTTCTGGGCGGTGTTCGCACTTGCTGAGGTGCAAAAGTGCGGGGTAGGTTACTAGGCTGAGCCGGGGCTACTGGCTGTGGTTGCGTTGCATTTATGGGCAACCGTACTGGCACCGCTGGTGCTACTGGTGCTACCATTTGTACCTCTCCTTCTTTCTTCTTCTGATCTTTCCTGAAAATATTCCGGTTACTGGTGCTTGGCTGCTGAGTGGCCGACTGACTGAAATTGGTAGTAATGGTGCCATTTCGAATAGCAGTCTCAATTCTAACTCCACTCTTGGCAATACTAGGAAAGTCCGTAGCTGGTAGAGCTATCATGAGAGTTGAATAGGTGGCCTGAGTGTTGCCAAGAATGTAGCTATGAGTTCTTCATCTGGCAGAGATATCTTCATCCTGGATGCCATCTCTCTCCACCTGGCTGCATATTCCATGAATGACTCATCACTCTTCTGAGTCATTTGTTCTAAATCTCCCTTCTGAGGTAGCAACTCCATGTTAAATGAAACTGCTTAAGGAATGCGCTGATTAGATCCTTCCAAGTTTTGAATTGTCCCCATATCAAGGGAAGTGAACCATACAAGGGCTGCCCCCTTCAGACTCTTTTGAAAGCATCGGAATTAGCAGAGGGCCATTGTCCCCATGTTCCAACATGTCTGTATAGTAAAGCCGAAGGTGGGGTATGAGGCATCCCTTCCCATCATATTTCTCAAAATCGGGCCATCTTAAAATTTTTGGGGACTACAACCTTAGAATAAAATCCAAGTCCGCAAACTCCTTTACCTGGAGTATCTTGTACTGCACTTCAATTTTTTGATTTCTTCTTGCATCTCTTGAAACTGATCTTTGAAAAGAGAAGAGGATCCGATGCATTAGGAACCTGTGTCCTACAGAGTATATGGGGTCGATTATCTCTCACTCACCTTGGTCATGTTGATCAACATCCAAGTCTAGTTTAGGTTGAAAGAGGATTCTGGTTGGAACTTTGAGGTGAATCTTGTTTGATTGGTTTAGTGGAGGGGGAGATGGATCGGATTGATTTGGCGGAACAGACGAGCTAGGTTGGTCATTTGTTCGTGTAGCATTGAGAGTTCTAAGAGCTTCTAAGATATCATGTATCGAGCCTTGATTTCCATGATGTCCTGGGTGTTGCGGGTTGTTTCCTCTTCTAGATCCTGAGGGTCTAGGAATTCGCCTTGATTCATCTCGACTTCTGATGAAACTTCCTGGTGGTAGCAGCTTGTGCAAGAGCTTCTCGTGCGAGAGCTGCGGTTACAGATCGAGTCATTGTTGACGCATGATAGATACGACAAATGACTGATAATGAAGACGCATTATGAGAGACAAGAAGAGTTTTTTTATTCATACATAGTTTATATACCAGATGTAACTGCACTTTATCAAAAAGTGTCTTACATACTCCAAAATCAAACTAGTTTATGTACATACCAAAAGTGCTTTTAAAATAGATGCGAGTGCATGAACATGACCTAAGCCGTCCTTCAAAGAGGAATGTCAACTCCAGTGGTAGGGCTCGGCCCTCGAGCTGCATGATTTGCTGATTCAGGGCCTCGATGTGACCCTCCACATATCAATCGTCTCCGCTGCATTCTGAGTTCCCTGAACATACTGGCGTATCTTGGTACTGAGCTCATCGCTGGCTATGTCTAGCTGCTCTTTGCCAATTGGAGACGATCTTGAGACCTTTCTTGCTCCTGGCTTGGTGCTTGCCACTTTTTGCAGGAAGCTGCAAATGCTCAGGCCTGAATCTTCTCTTGCATCAAACGGCCTACCTCATGTTCGGACTTTGTGCACATCCTCTTCACCTTCCGCTCTTTTGCTGCCAGTACGGGCTTTTGCTTACTGCGATCTCCTTTTCCTCGCTTTGATACTCTGCGGGCATGTAGAAATGTGTCCACCCAAGGTCGAGTGGTTGCTGCAATTGGTATAGTGCCATGCCTCGGGGGTCTCGCTGGTGTTGGTAGCTCAACGGGTATTGGCATGCTGCTTGCCTGGTCTTCTAAAATCAACCACTGATCATAGCCATCCACCGTCTGAGGAGTCATACAGTATTCAGATTTTCATCCTCCCGCCACGGGATAGCCCCAGTTGATGCAAATTCCCCCTCATACCTCTGAGGTGCCTTGAAGTTCGATGAGTCGCGTGCATGGGTTCCCAGGTAGGGATGAACTGGTCATACCCCAACATGTCCGAGAACGCGTAGAGGTTCAGAAGGTTGATCCTGAAAGCCCGCTAGAATGAATACAAGACGTCGAACTGTGCTAGGCGCTGCTGAATCTGTCTAGGCAGCCAGGTGGCCGCCAATTATTCATCCTCTTCAAAGTTTTGGAGTGAGCAAGGTAAAGTTCTGCATGTTTAAGCCGTCTTATTACTTGTACCAAGATTGTAGAAACCACGCTGGTGAAACTGGATTGGCCTATGTGGGGCGATGCAATAACTCGGGATGTTGCTCAACTAACCAGATGGTAGAAGAGCGAGTACACCTGTTAAGGCCCCCTCTGATTGACTGAACAGAACGAAATTTCTTCGAAGAAGCTCGGCCACTAACATGGGACAGGGTAGCTCTTTCTGGACTTGCCTGTGACGTTGCATAATACGGCCTCCTACATTTTTGGGCCCTTTGGGGAATAGGACTTGAACCCACTACCGCCACATTAACTGCATTTAATTTACCCGCATTACTTGGGGGCGTGTAATCCAGTCCGATCATACAAGGAAAATAGGTTAGGTCAAGGGCAATTTAACTATATGACTCCTCTCGCCCCTGAGCACCTTGGTCTTCTCCTTCCCTCGAGGAACCTGGCCAGCTCCGCTTATAATCCCTTGGTTGTGTAAACACAATATCCTCTCCTAATTTAAGACACCGAAATGTTACTGAATCTCTTCCAAGTTTGACACAACTCCTGTTACCGAATGAAAAAGGGCTCGTCCGTTCCGTCCCAACATGGATGGCACTTGAAGAAGCGCCAGTCTGGATTTTTTAATTCTGCTAGCTCTCGGTGTCCCAGATGGTACTCCTTTTGCCAACCCATTCTTTGCTCCGCTGTGAGGTGGAGATGACTGCTAATACTGAGATTCACACCTGGGCGTTCCCGAGCTTGACAGGTTAGAGAACCCGTAAAGGACCTGCCATCATCCTTTGTTATGAGGACAACAGAATGTAGATGATGGTGAGCTTCTTCTTCTTCCTATTCTTACTCCTTAGTGAAACCCTGTAATGTCAAACTCATTTAGAGGAGATAGACTTGAAATTTGAGGGAGCATCCATTATGTGTTAATAATGATAAGTTGTTTTCTATTGTGGTGGACATAGTTATATAATCATTTATCAATACGTGGTTTGAGATTAATGAAATAGAAATGGTAGCCTCAGTCTCAATCTTCCATAGACGCAAGGTGGTGGTTACAAATTTCAAATGTATCCCCTCACTAATTTTTTTAATTATGTTAAAATATCAAAATGTCCACGTGTTGCTCCTATCTTGTGCCTTTGGGACAATTTGAAGTTATTGCAATTGGGGTAAAACACTTCTCTTAATGAAAATATGGTAACCTGGTTGTTGAAATACAAAAAGACATTGAATGATTCAGAAATTGATGAACTAGAGAGGCTTATGTCTAGCCTGAGCTTGTACCCCCTATCATGATATGTAGAGTATGATTATTCGTCATCAGTCTCATTCTTCCAATGGAAGGACACCATGAAAATAATTCTCATTTCTAACAATCAGAGGGCAGTGTATTTCTGAAATTAGTGTTGTTCTAAAATAAAATGGTGTGTTTTACATTTTCCATGTAAACAAAGCATGTTGCAGATCTCAATTGCCAAAAGTTGTTTTATATTAAAATCACAAAACATTTAGTTAATTTGGAGAAGAACATTTATTATATTTTGCACTCATGCTTTGTTATTACTCCATGTACACTATAGTAGTGTTTGATAAAAAAAAGGGAACATTTCATTGTGGAAAGGAAGGTAGAACAAATACATGAACACAATACAAGTGTTTTTACTCCATGGACATTATAGTTGGAGTTGCACCCTTCTCAATAGAGTTGCACCCAAGATTTTTTTACTCCTTGTGATACATTTAACCCTTTTACCAGAAAAAATAAGGTCATCTTTAAGGAAAATCCGAATTTAGACTCTTAAAGTCAACTTCGGTATGTTTCGGAAGCCTCCGGGGTACTTGGAGTTGCACCGTCCTCAATAGAGTTGCACCCAATGTTTTTTTTCCCTCATTGAAATACATGTAAGCCTTTCATCAGAAAAAATGGGGTCGTCTTTAAGGAAAATCTGAATTTAGACTCATAAAGTCAACATCGATATGTTTTGGAGGCCCCAGGGCTACTTGGAGTTTGCACCTTAGTTGCACCCTCCTCAATAGAGTTGCACCCAAGGTTTTTTTTTCACTCCTTAGGATACATTTAAGTCTTTACCAAAAAAATAGGGTCATCTTTAAGGAAAATCCGAATTTTGACTCTTAAAGTGAACTTCGGTATGTTTCGGAGGCCTCAGGGGTACTTAGAGTTGCACCTTAGTTGCAACTCCTCAATAGAGTGCACCCAATATTTTTTTACTCATTAGAATACATGTAAGCCTTTTATCAGCAAAAAATGGGGTCGTCTTTAAGGAAAATCCGAATTTGGACTCTTAAAGTCAACTTCGGTATGTTTCGAAGGCCTCAAGGCTACTTGGAGTTGCACCTTAGTTGCAACTTCCTCAATAGAGTTGCACCCAATATTTTCATTTCTTGGAATACATGTAAGCCTTTATCAGAAAAAATGGGGTCGTTGTGAGTACCTGAATTTTAACCTCCCTTCCCGATCAGGATAAATCCCGATAAGGAATAGTGATTCATTGTTATTGAAAAGAGAGTCGCCACCTATCTAGTTCTGAGGGAAATAGGTCCCTAAAATTGTTGGATAAGGCTTAGTCTGAAAATCAGAGGTCAGGGTAAGGGATTCAGTTGAGTTAGGGGAAGGTGTTAGGCACCCCTAAACTCCCATTCGAAGATGGTTACCTACTCCCTAAGTTTGAATCAAATAAAGGAAACCATAAAGAAACTTGCAATTTTATCTATATGCTGAGCAATGTAATATTAAATGAAATACATGAATTGAGATGGAGAGAGTAGAAACGGAATAGGGATTCTATCCTAGGGAGAGCTGAACCCGATCAGGGTTGCCTACGTATCCACAGTTAGTGGAATCAAGCCACACGTAGTTCCGGAAAGGAGTTGATGGTTTGATTGATTGGACTGGTTTGCGGGTGATTGAAAGGTTTGAGGGTTGTTGCTCCTATTTGAGGAGCGAGGGGTGGCCTTTAAGCTCGTTCTGAGGAGCGATGTGGCCTTTAAGCTCGTGCTGAGGAGCGAGGTGGCCTTTTAAGCTCGTGCTGAGGAGCGAGGAGAGGTAGGGATTTGAACAGGTTTTGAACTGAGGCTCTGACGAGGGTTTGAATAGATTGAGTTTAACTAGAGTTTAACTAGGGTTTACCTAGGGCTAACTAGGGCTTAATCAGGGTTTAACTAGAGTTTAACTAGGGTTTACCTAGGGTTAACTAGGGCTTAATCAGGGTTTAACTAGAGTTAACCGGAATTAACTAGGGTTAACTGGGTTTAACTAGGATTAACTGAGTTAACTAGGGTTAACTGGGTTTAACTGGGATTAACTGGGATTAACTGGGTTTAACTGGGTTTAACTGGGATTAACTGGGATTAACTGGGCTTAACTGGATTAACTGGGATTAACTGGGTTTAACTGGGGTTAACTAGGGTTAACTGGGTTTAACTGGGATTAACTAAGATTTAACTGGGTTTAACTAGGCAAGGCAAGTTTTGAACTGGGATTTTGGGCAGAGGTTCGACTAGGCAGCGCTAGTTTTTAACCGGGATTTAGGCAGAGGTTTGACTAGGCGAGGCTAGTTTTTAACCGAGATTTGGGCAGAGGTTTGACTAGGCGAGGCTATATTTGAACCGGGATTTGGGCAGGGGTTTGACTAGGCAAGGCTATATTTGAACTGGAATTTGGGCAGAGGTTCGACTAGGCTGAGGCTATATTTGAAACCGGAATTTGGGCAGAGGTCGACTAGGCGAGGCTGTATTTGAACCGGGATTTGGGCAGGGTTTGACTAGGCAAGGCTATATTTGAACCGGAATTTGGGCAGAGTTCGACTAGGCGAGCTATATTGAACCGGAATTTGGGCAGAGGTTCGACAGGCAAGGCTATATTTGAACCGGAATTTGGCAGAGGTTCGACTAGGCGAGGCTATATTTGAACCGGAATTTGGGCAGAGGTTCGACAGGCAAGGCTATATTTGAACCGGAATTTGGGCAGAGGTTCGACAGGCAAGCAGTCTAAACTAGAAATAAAGACAAAACTAGAAACTAAGCAATTAATAAAGCTAAAAAAACTTGAAAGCAAGACATAGGGATAGAGGGATTACCTGCCCGAAAGTACGGCGAACTTTCGGACAAAGATGGATTCTCCAAAAAAACTAAAAATTTAGTGTTTCGGAAAGGAAACTCGAAAACCAAGGAGAGAGGAGTGAAAATGGATGAATTTTGAAGGAAGGGAGGAGGGGTATTTATAGGGTCTCGGAATAGTGCCCGCGCCTTTTTAAAGGGCGCGATTTATTATATTTTAATGAATAGTAAAGCGGTATGAACAGTGAGTCGGCAACGCCATCGGCAACCGATATTTCAAAATCCGCGCCTTTTTAAAAGGCGCGATTTAATATATTTTATTATGAATAAATAAAATAATAAAAAATGAAATTTGTAGTGCAAGTGGGGCCCACATGGTCCCGCGCCTTTTAAAAGGGCGAGCTTGCCCCTTAGGGCCTGTTTGGGTCTTCAAAAATGAGTTTTTTTTGGTTTTTTTGTTTATGCTCTATTTGCCGAAAAACTATTTTTATCGTTTTAAGCCTATTTGAGCCCGAAAATAGCCAAATTGAACCGAAAAATTTATAAAATTGTTCGGATGAAATCATAACTTTTGACCAATTTTCAGGGGGCGTTTTGGTCATTTTACGCTATAGGGGCATTCGGTCAATTTCAACCGTTTTAAGTTTAATTTAACTCCAAAAATAGCCAAAATTTACCAAAAATTTTATGAAATCATTTTAAACAAATGAAAACTTTTTAGCACTTTTTCAGGGGTATTTTGGTCATTTTTCACCCTAGGGGCATTTTGGTCAGTTTTTACCTAAGGGGCATTTCTTGGAAATCGAAGCACGTGAAAAAGAGGGTTTTAAAAAGGATTTTAAAAGGGATTTTAGAGGTATGTAAGGAGATAAAGGGGTGCAAAATTGGGGTGCTTACAGTCGTCTTTAAGGGGAAATCCGAATTTGACACTTAAAGTTAACTTCGGTATGTTTCGGAGACCTCAGGGGTACTTGGAGTTGCACCTTAATTGTACCTTTCTCAATAGAGTTACACCAAGGTTGTTTTCAGTTCCTATGATACATGTAAGTCTTTTATAAAAAAAAAAATGTGATCGCCTTTAAGGAAAATCCGATTTGGACACTTAAAGTGAACTCTGTATGTTTCGGAGGCCTCAAAGCTACTGGAATTGCATCTTAGTTGAAAACCTTCTCAATAGAGTTGCCCAAGGTTATTTTCACTCCTTGGGAACATGTAAGCCTTTCATCAGAAAAAATGGGGTCATCTTGAGGGAAATCCGAATTTCGACTTTTAAAGTCAACTTCGGTATGTTTAAACAAAATGAAAACTTTTTAGCACTTTTTCAGGGGTATTTTGGTCATTTTTCACCCTAGGGGCATTTTGGTCAGTTTTTTACCTAAGGGGCATTTTCTGGAATCGAAGCAGTGAAAAGATAGGGTTTTAAAAAAGGATTTTCTAAAAGGGATTTTAGAGGTATGTAAGGGGATAAAGGGATGCAAAATTGGGGTGCTTACAGTTGCCCCTCTTTGTTGGAGGGTGTGGGCACGTGAACGACAAAGGTTATAAGACCTCAATTTTGCACGTGCAGAAAAACTTGTGAAGACAAAAGAGTTAAAAAGTTAAATTATACTTAGACTGTTTGCCATAAATGGGATCCTAGAGGATGGGGTTGATAGGAAACCTGTTCAGTTGCTGGGGGATAGAGAAGAAATGGATGGTTCATCCTTAGTAATGAAACATTCGAGATATGAGAGAGATAGTTCTTCACCTTATTGCAGAGGGAAAAAGAACCGTACTCATAAAGAAGGGGTGACAACATATTACGATGTCAGCCAGATTGAAAAAGGTGGATGACAACCATAGCGATGTCAGCCAGTTTGAAAGGGTGGATGACAAGCGAGGCGATGTCAGCTGGTTTGAAAGGGTGGATGACAAGCGAGGCGATGTCAGCTGGTTTAAAAGGGTGGATGACAAGCGGGGCGATGTCAGCTGGTTTGAAAGGGTGGATGACAACCGAGGCGATGTCAGCCGGATTGAAAGGTGGATGACAAGCGGGGCGATGTCAGCCGAATTGGAAAGGTGGATGACAAGCGGGACGATGTCAGCCAGTTGAAAGGTGGATGACAAGCGAGGCGATGTCAGCCGGTTGCAAGGGTGGATGACAAGCGAGGCGATGTCAGCCGGATTGAAAGGGTGGATGACAAAGCGGGGCGATGTCAGCCAGTTGCAAGGGTGGATGACAAGCGAGACGATGTCAGCCAGTTGCAAGGTGGATGACAAGCGGGGCGATGTCAGCCGAATTGGAAAGGTGGATGACAAGCGGGACGATGTCAGCCAGTTGAAAGGTGGATGACAAGCGAGGCGATGTCAGCCGGTTGCAAGGGTGGATGACAAGCGAGGCGATGTCAGCCGGATTGAAAGGGTGGATGACAAAGCGGGGCGATGTCAGCCAGTTGCAAGGGTGGATGACAAGCGAGACGATGTCAGCCAGTTGCAAGGGTGGATGACAAGCGGGGCGATGTCAGCCGAATTGGAAAGGTGGATGACAAGCGGGGCGATGTCAGACGAATTGGAAATGTGGATGACAAGCGGGGCGATGTCAGCCAGTTGAAAGGTGGATGACAAGCGAGGCGATGTCAGCCGGTTGCAAGGGTGGATGACAAGCGAGGCGATGTCAGCCGGATTGAAAGGGTGGATGACAAAGCGGGGCGATGTCAGCCAGTTGCATGGGTGGATGACAAGCGAGACGATGTCAGCCAGTTGCAAGGGTGGATGACAAGCGGGGCGATGTCAGCCGAATTGGAAAGGTGGATGACAAGCGGGGCGATGTCAGCCAGTTGCAAGGGTGGATGACAAGCGGGGCGATGTCAGCCGAATTGGAAAGGTGGATGACAAGCGAGGTGATGTCAGCCAGTTGCAAGGGTGGATGACAAGCGAGGCGATGTCAGCCATTTGCAAGGGTGGATGACAAGCGGGGCGATGTCAGCCGAATTGGAAAGGTGGATGACAAGCGGGGCGATGTCAGCCAGTTGCAAGGGTGGATGACAAGCGGGGCGATGTCAGCCGAATTGGAAAGGTGGATGACAAGCGGGGCGATGTCAGCCAGTTGAAAGGTGGATGACAAGCGAGGCGATGTCAGCCGGTTGAAAGGTGGATGACAAGCGAGGCGATGTCAGCCAGTTGCAAGGGTGGATGACAAGCGGGGCGATGTCAGCCGGTTGAAAGGGTGGATGACAAGCGAGGTGATGTCAGCCAGTTGCAAGGGTGGATGACAAGCGAGGCGATGTCAGCCATTTGCAAGGGTGGATGACAAGCGGGGCGATGTCAGCCGGTTTGAAAGGTGGATGACAAGCGAGGCGATGTCAGCCAGATTAAAAGGGTGGATGACAAGCGGGGCGATGTCAGCCGGTTGCAAGGGTGGATGACAAGCGGGGCGATGTCAGCTGGTTTGAAAGGTGGATGACAAGCGAGGCGATGTCAGCCGAATTGGAAGGGTGGATGACAAGCGGGGCGATGTCAGCCGGTTGAAAGGGTGGATGACAAGCGAGGCGATGTCAGCCAGTTGCAAGGGTGGATGACAAGCGGGGCGATGTCAGCCGGATTGAAAGGGTGGATGACAAAGCGGGGCGATGTCAGCCAGTTTGAAAGGTGGATGACAAGCGGGGCGATGTCAGCCGATTTGAAAGGTGCTTTTCGCCTCCTCATATGAGTGATCGATTTTGAAATGTTGGCAGAAGATTGAAATTTGAAGGTGTGAAATTGGGGATGTTCTCACGCTTGCTCGGGCTGCTGCTTCGAATCGAGGCTGAATCAGACTTTGTTGATGCTTTGAGCGATTGTCAAGATAAGGTCGATCTAACCAAATCAAAAAAAGTTTGTTTGTTTGTTATTATTATTATTATTATTATTATTTTTTTTTGTTTTTCAAGTCAAACCCTTACTCTTGAAGAAGTAAAACATAATGACAAGAGGTCCTGACCTACTTAGAAACATTGCTCAAAGTAGTAGAAACCAGCTTTGACTTCCCCACCATTCGTTGAATCGTTGCTCGCTGTACAAAGAGCTTTGGACCCTGGTGGTGACAAATTTCTCTGAACCCAAAGATGGATTACTGGGACCGGTAAGATTCATACTCTTCTGGAACTTGAGGTAACTCCTTTTGCCGGAGATTCCGCTTGAATCTTATCTCAACTTTTCCCTTTTTTGCCCTTGGAATGACCAAGTCTAGGGGTCGCATAATTTTTGCGCATGAGGCCATTTCTGGTTTTCACTCATGCCTGCGAAGTTGGTAATGATTTCCTCCCTTTTTTGCCCCTAATAACGATATTAGGTCTGGGATCACATAATTTTGCGCGTCAATGCCATTTCTGGTTTCCATTGAGCCTGCGATTTTGTTCTTTCCTCCCATCATTGCCTTGTAGGTACTTGTATCTTGCTCGAGTACTCATTTATTCAATTGCCTGCACTCTTAACCTTTAGGGGATCTAAGAGGACTTGAGGTAGGACGAAACGTAGGCCTAGGGGTCCGAAATTTTTAGGGCATCCTTTTCTCATTTTTCCCTTGAGCGCCTCTTTTTACCAACTTTTGCCTTTTCCCTTTTTTTTTTTTTTTTTTTTTTGTTCTTTGCTTGGATTTTCCTTTTCTTTTTTCTTTATGAAGGCTATTTTTTTTGCTCAATTGGGTGATTATTTTTGACCGCGCCTGTTTCTCAGGCTGCCTACGTACCCTTTGCAGGATCAGGTCATGACGTAGTTCAACTCACGGGGGTGCCCCGGTATGAAAGTGTAATGAAAGAAAGGCTTGCCAGGCTCGAAGGGCATACTAGCGAATTTCATAGATAAAATTTGGAAAGGTTACAAAAGATGAGGTTGAATGATGTGCCAACATGGCCTCCTATCATTTCCCAAATTAGTTAAGAGTACAGACAACTTCTAAGCAAGCTTTCAAGCATAGTACTTTTTGACCCGATCCATGTTGATTGGCTCTGGGAGGTCTTTGCCATCCATATGTCCCAAACGAAGGGCACCGCCAGAAAACTTTTCACGAACAATGTATGGACCTTCGTAAGTGGGGCAAAATTTTCCCTCTCGGATCTGGACGATTGGGTAGCATCTTCCGGAGCACAAGGTCTCCTACTTCAAAGTCTCGAGGCCGGACTTTCTTGTTAAATGCTCGCGCCATACGCCTCTGATAGGCTTGCGAATGACTAATGGCCTTGAGTCGTTTTTCCTCAATCAGATTAAGTTGTTCGTACCTTGCTTGGATCCATTCTGCCTCTTCCAACTCTGCTTCTACCAGGATTCTCAGGGAAGGAATTTCTACCTCAATTGGTAACACTGCTTCCATCCCATAAGCTAATGAGAATGGTGTTGCCCCAGTCGAAGTGCGGATAGATGTTCTGTAGGCCATGAGCGCATAAGGAAGCGTCTCATGCCATGCAGAATATTTGGTTACCATCTTTTCAACTATTCTCTTCATGTTTTTGTTGGCCGCTTCGACCGCACCATTCGTTTGTGGCCTGTAAGGAGTAGAATTATGATGCTGGATTTTGAACTTCTTACACAACTCTACCATCCCTTTGTTGCAAAAATTGAGAGCATTATCAGTGACAATCTCATACGGCACACCGTATCTACAAATGATGTCTCTCTTCAAGAACTTTTGAACTGCTATAGCTGTGACATTAGCATAGGAAGCAGCTTCGACCCATTTAGTGAAGTAATCGATGGCTACTAGAATAAATCGATGACCATTAGATGCTTTAGGTGTGATTGGGCCGATGACATCTATGCCCCAGGCCGAGAATGGCCATGGTGCAGTGAGATTATGCAATTCGATAGGTGGTGCATTAATACGATTGGCATAGATCTGACACTGGTAGCATCTCTGTACGTGCTTGCAGCAATCTGATTCCATAGTCGTCCAATAGTAACCCAGTCTCAGAATTTTCTTGGACAGCATCAATCCATTCATGTGTGGCCCACAGACTCCCCCATGAACTTCTTCCACGACTTTAGAGGCCTCTGATGCATCTAAGCACCGTAACCATACCAGGTTTGGTGATCTTTTGTACAAAATCCCTGCAGAGAGGACAAACTGAATAGCTAACCGCCTGAGTGCTCTCCTGTCAGTCTTGGTAGCTTCTAAAGGGAAGGTTCCTTCGGTTAAATATTGCTTGATCTCGGTGTACCAAGGCTTCTCAACTGATTGTTCTTCTATCTCGAAACAGTAAGCTGGTCTGTCTTGCTGCAAGATCTCGATTGGTCTTACATCAATACCTCCTGGGATTTGAATCATTGAGGCTAGCGTGGCTAGTGCGTCTGCAAATCGATTATGGGACCTTGGTCTGTGACAGAAAGTGATCCTCCTGAACTTTGTGATTAACACCTTCAGACATGCCAAATAGGGAATCAGCCTGGCCTCTTTGATGGCCCAAGATTCATTTGCATGGTAGACTACTAGCGAGGAATCACCATATACATCCACTTCTTCTATGCCCATGTCAAAAGCTTCTCTCAAGCCAGCTATACAAGCTTCATATTCTGCAGCATTGTTTGAGCATTCAAATTTTAGCTTGACTGCTATTGGAAAGTGAGCCCCGGATGGCGAAATCAATACTGCTCCTGCTCCTCTACCTTGACTGTTTGCTGCCCCATCAAATATAACTCCCAGTCGAATGGCTCTAGCTCTTCTCCTTCTGTAAAGAGAACGGCTTCGTCTGGAAATTGATCGTGCACTGAGATATAGTCATATGACGGATTATAGGCCAGGTGATCGGCAATCGCTTGTCCTTTGATCGACTTCTGAGTCATATAAGTGATATCAAATTCTGAAAGCATCATCAACCAACGGGCTATTCTCCCTATAGTTGTTGGCTTTTCCAAGAGATATTTCAAGGGATCCATCCGGGAGATCAGAATTACAGGGTGTGCCAAAAGGTAATGCCTGAGACGCTGAGAAGCCCAAACTAAAGCCAAGCAAGTTTTCTCCAACAGACTGTATCTTTCTTCGTATTCCAGAAGTCGTTTACTAATGTAGTAAATCGCTTGCTCTTTTCTACCAGAATCATCGTGTTGAGCTAAAATGCACCCCATGGAGGTTTGCTGTACCGAAATATACAATAGTAATGGTCGGCCGAGTGTTGGTGGAACCAAAACTGGGGGTGTCAGAAGGTACTTCTTTATTTTGTCGAAAGCCTGTTGACATTCTTCTGACCAGACTGTGGGTACATTCTTCCTGAGAAGTTTAAAAATAGGTTCGCAGATTGGAGTGAGTTGCGCTATGAATCTACTGATATACTGAATTCTGCCAAGAAAACCTCGAACCTCCTTCTCAGTTTGTGGTATAGGCATGTCAATAATAGCTTTTGCTTTTGAAGGGTCAATTTCGATGCCTCTCCTGCTTACAATAAATCCCAAGAGCTTTCCGGAAGTGGTGCCAAAGACACACTTGGCAGGGTTTAATTTTAAGCCAAATTTTCTGAGTCTATTACAGAATTTCCTTAGATTAGTCGGATGATCCTCAGCCGTTAGGGATTTGACAATCATGTCATCCACATAAACTTCGGCCTCCTTATGGATCATGTCATGAAACAACGCGACCATAGCTCTCTGATAGGTTGCCCCAGCGTTCTTGAGTCCAAACGGCATCACCCGATAGCAGAAAGTACCCCATGGAGTGATGAATGCAGTCTTGTCCATATCTTCTTCAGCCATCTTAATCTGGTTATATCCTGAGAATCCATCCATGAATGAAAGCGTTTCATGGCCTGCCGTATTATCTACCAATACATCAATGTGTGGAAGGGGAAAATTATCTTTAGGACTAGCTTTGTTCAAATTCCTGTAATCAACACACATTCTAACTTTTCCGTCCTTTTTTGGTACTGGTACGATGTTGGCAAGCCAATCAGTATATGATGCTACTACCAGGAATCCAGCATTGATTTGTTTTTTGACTTCTTCTTTAACCTTCTGTGACCATTCAGGTCTCATTCTTCTGAGTTTTTGACGAACCGGCTTCATATCTGGATGCAAGGGTAGTCTGTGAACTACCAGATCTGTATCGAGCCCGGGCATATCTTCATAAGACCAAGCAAATACATCTTGATATTCATGGAGAAATTCGATCATGGTGGTCCTCTGCTCAAGACCCAACGAAGTGCCGATTTTCACGTACTTAGGGTCGTCATCAGATCCAAGATTTATAGTCTCAGAATCCTCAACACTAGGTTCTGTTTCCCTCTCGCTTTGCTCTAAAAAGTCAAGGATCTCTTTGGGAGGTTCCTCTTCCTGCTCTTCATCAGATTCTACTTCCAAGAGTTCAAGCTCGATTGATTGATTAGTTGTGGTTTGAGCAATTCCCTGTTCAATGATTTTAATTTAGTATTTGTTTGAAGTTTTTGGGCATACTCAAAGAAATGAGAAGGAAAAATTTTGGGAGGCTTCTGATCACTAGTGCTCGTGGGGAGTCTTAGATCATACCATCATAAGCCACGCAAAAGGTATATTGAGATTTTTTCAGAGAAGTAACACTTATATATATATATATATATATGTATTCAAAAGATTTTTACAAGACTCGACTGAAAGTAATTTTTACAGACTCTTCAGCCACTGTGGCTGACAAAAAAATGGTATGACTTGACAAGGCTTCAACCGACCTTCTTGACAATCTCCGCTCTTCCTTTGGCTGCTTCCAGGGTGATGGGCTCGGTCCACCACGATCTTGGAGATGAAAGACTGGTTGTCTCCTTCTTATCTTCTGAGATAGTGAACACCTCGGCTTCGGCATACTCGGACAGAGCTTCCTCTTGATCTTCTCCTATTTCTGGGGCCGCTTCCTCTATCGCCATTTCTTCAAATAGGTGCTCTATTCCCATTAGCTCCTCATCCTGGATGCTCATAGAACTCTCATTTAATACACGAAAGGTTGGGTTCGAAGGTTCCATGGTTTTGGGCATGGGTGAGATGGCGAGGTCTGGTATCGGGTCGGATATGGGACTGCTAGCTTGGGAAGTGGTAAGATGGTGCAGGTATTTCTGGATTTCTGCCCCTCCTCTCTTCGGCGTGAGCTGCTCCATATAGTCCTTCAATGTCGGCTTGTAGCCTATCCCGAACCGCGGGGTGTAACGAGACGGAGTGATGATCTTCCTTATACCTTGATGCCGGACTCCCAGACCCTGACCGGGTCGATATCCCATTCTTGCCATCATCTTGTATTTGGGAGGAATCTGTCTAGCATTCTTTTCTCTGACTTCAATCTGTGTAATACAACTTACTTCCTCAAACTGCTGAGTTACAAACATGGGCCTTAGCCTTTCCTCTTGAACCTCCAAAATGGAGTAAAACAAACTTTCTGAGGGGATGACGATCAGCTGGTCCCCTTGGATAAACTTTATTCTCTGATGTAGAGTGGATGGTACTGCCTTGGCCATATGGATCCATGGTCTTCCGAGGAGTAAAGTGAAGGATGCCGGGACATCTACTACTTGAAAATCAATGAGAAAATCTACCGGGCCGATAGTAACATTCAAATTGACATCACCGAGGTTCTGCCGTGTCGAATTATCAAATGCCCGAATCGTCATAGGCCTTTTACTCACATGGCTCAAATCCATACCAATGCTCCGCAACGTGTTCAAAGTACAAACATTCAATCCTGAGCCATTGTCAATCAAGACTGAAGAAAGATGTTTCTCCCTGCAAACCACTGCAATATATAGTGCCCTGGTATGAGATGTGTCCTCCTCAGGAATTTCTCCCTCAGTAAATGATATGACTTTTGGTTCTAGCACTTGCCCCACTAGTTGTCCCAACTTTTCTGGAGTGATATCCGGAGTGACGTGGGCATTGTTGAAAACTTTGACCAATTGTTTCCGATGGTGGTCAGAAGTTAATAACAACCCCATTATAGAGATTTGAGCTGGGATTTTACTGAGCTGTTGAGCAACATGATATTCTTCGGCCTTCTGAATGGCTTTTAATAAAGCTTCTGAATCCTCTCTCTCTTTCTCCAGGTCAACTACCTTTTCTTTCCCTTTGCTCCCTTCTGGCATATTTACAGAAGGATTTTGTGGATACAATCTGCCAGACCTGGTGAGGCTTGCAATGTCGATGCTCCCCGGCTCAGTTGGGTAGGAAGTGGATGGGTAGATATATGGTACTTGATCTAGGTTATAGACCGGTGGGGGGATGAAAGGGATAATTAAGGGACTAGCTGATGAGGTCGACTGGGCCAGTGGCCAATTGGCCGGGCATGGTATCAAGTAAGTGACTTCTTCTTGGACTGGAAGATCAGAAGGGATTTGAATTGGAGATTCTGTGATAGGTGAGGTAAAAGGGTTAATCATACCTACACAGGGTTCTGCTTCCTCTAAGAAATTAACTTGCTGATTGTGAGGTGGTAAAGGGGCTTGAATAATGCTTGTGTTTCCTGGGGATAACTCGATCTTTTTCTGGTCGAGGAGATCTTGAATTGCATGCTTCAAAGTAAAGCATCTATCAGTAAGGTGTCCAGGACCTTGATGGAAAGCGCAATGCTGGTCCATATGAAAGTTGGCTGCCGGGTTATTGGGTACTGGCATTGGGGGTCTGGGTGAAAGTACTCCCTTTTGTATAAGGAATGGTAACAGCTGGCTGAGAGGATAAGGTAGAGGGGTGAAAGTTCTGGGCGGTGTTCGCACTTGCTGAGGTGCAAAAGTGCGGGGTAGGTTACTAGGCTGAGCCGAGGCTACTGGCTGTGGTTGCGTTGCATTTATGGGCAACCGTACTGGCACCGCTGGTGCTACTGGTGCTACCATTTGTACCTCTCCTTCTTTCTTCTTCTGATCTTTCCTGAAAATATTCCGGTTACTGGTGCTTGGCTGCTGAGTGGCCGACTGACTGAAATTGGTAGTAATGGTGCCATTTCGAATAGCAGTCTCAATTCTAACTCCACTCTTGGCAATACTAGGAAAGTCCGTAGCTGGTAGAGCTATCATGAGAGTTGAATAAGGTGGCCTGAGTGTTGCCAAGAATGTAGCTATGAGTTCTTCATCCGGCAGAGATATCTTCATCCTGGATGCCATCTCTCTCCACCTGGCTGCATATTCCATGAATGACTCATCACTCTTCTGAGTCATTTGTTCTAAATCTCCCTTCTGAGGTAACAACTCCATGTTAAATGAAAACTGCTTAAGGAATGCGCTGATTAGATCCTTCCAAGTTTTGAATTGTCCCATATCAAGGGAAGTGAACCATACAAGGGCTGCCCCCTTCAGACTCTTTTGAAAACACCGAATTAGCAGAGGGCCATTGTCCCCATGTTCCAACATGTCTGTATAGTAAAGCCGAAGGTGGGTATGAGGGCATCCCTTCCCATCATATTTCTCAAAATCGGGCATCTTAAAATTTTTGGGGACTACAACCTTAGAATAGAAATCCAAGTCCGCAAACTCTTTACCTGGAGTATCTTGTACTGCCTTCAATTTTTTGATTTCTTCTTGCATCTCTTGAAACTGATCTTTGAAAAGAGAAGAGGGATCCGATGCATTAGGAACCTGTGGTCCTAAAGAGTATATGGGTCGATTTATCTCTCCCTCACCTTGGTCATGTTGATCAACATCCAAGTCTAGTTTAGGGTTGAAAGAGGATTCTGGTTGAACTTTGAGGTGAATCTTGTTTGCTTGGTTTAGTGGAGGGGGAGATGGATCAGATTGATTTGGCGGAACAGACGAGCTAGGTTGGTCATTTGTTCGTGTAGCATTGAGAGTTCTAAGAGCTTCCAAGATATCATGTATCGAGCCCTTGATTTCCATGATGTCCTGGGTGTTGCGGGTTGTTTCCTCTTCTAGATCCTGAGGGTCTAGGAATTCGCCTTGATTCATCTCGACTTCTGATGAACTTCCTGGTGTAGCAGCTTGTGCAAGAGCTTCTCGTGCGAGAGCTGCGGTTACAGATCGAGTCATATGTTGACGCATGATAGATACGACAAATGACTGATAATGAAACGCATTATGAGAGACAAGAAGAGTTTTTATTCATACAGTAGTTTATATACAAGATGTAACTGCACTTTATCAAAAAGTGTCTTACATACTCAAAAAAGAACTAGTTTATGTACATAACAAAAGTGCTTTTAAAACAGATGCGAGTGCATGACCATGACCCTAAGCAGGTCCTTCAAAGAGGAATGTCAAACTCCAGTGGTAGGGGCTCGCCCTCGAGCTGCATGATTTGCTGATTCAGGGCCTCGATGTGAACCTCCAGCATATCAATCGTCTCCGCTGCATTCTGAGTTCCCTGAACATACTGGCGTATCTTGGTACTGAGCTCATCGCTGGCTATGTCTAGCTGCTCTTGTGCAAATTGGAGACGAGTCTTGAGACCTTTCTTGCTCCTGGCTTGGTGCTTGACCACCTTTTTGCAGGGAAGCTGCAAAATGCTCAGCCTGAATCTTCTCTTGCATCAAACGGCCTACCTCATGTCGGACTTTGTGCACATACTTCTTCACCTTCCGCTCTTTTGCTGCCAGTCGGGCTTTTGCTACTGCGATCTCCTTTTCCTCGGCTTTGATACTCATGCGGGCATGTAGAAATGTGTCCACCCAAGGTCAAGTGGTTGCTGCAATTGGTATAGTGCCATGCCTCGGGGGTCTCGCTGGTGTTGGTAGCTCAACGGGTATTGGCATGCTGCTTGCCTGGTCTTCTAAAATCAACCACTGATCATAGCCATCCACCGTCTGAGGAGTCATACAGTATTCAAGATTTTCATCCTCCCGCCAGCGGGAGAGCCTCCAGCTTGATGCAAATTCCCGCCTCATACGCTCTGAGGTGCCCTTGAAGTCGATGAAGTCTTCGTGCATGGGTTCCCAGGTAGGGATGAACTGGGCATACCCCAACTGTCGGAGAACGCGGAGAGGTGCATAAGGTACTGATCCTGAAAGCCCGGCTAGAATGATACAAGTACGTCGAACTGTGCTAAGGCGCGGCTGAATCTGTCTAGGCATCCAGGTGGGCCGCCATATGATGTCATCCTCTTTCAAAGTTTGGAGGTGAGCAAGGTAAAGTTCTGCATTTGTAGAAGCCGGCTTATGACGTTGTACCAAGAATTGTAGAACCACGCTGTTGAACTGGATTGGCCTTGTGGGGGGCGATGCAATACTCGGGATGTGCTCAACTAACCAGATGTGTAGAAGAGCGATACAACTGTTGAAGGCCCCCTTCTGATGACTGGAACAGAACGAAATGTCTCGAAGAAGCTCGGCCAATAACATTGGGACAAGGGTAGCTCTTTCCTGGACTTGCCTGATGACGTTGCATAATACGGCCTCTACATGTTTTGGCCCTTTGGGGAATAGGACTTGACCCACTACCGCCAAAGTAAATGCATTTAATTTACCCGCATTAACTTTGGGGGCGGTGTAATCCCAGTCCCGATCATACAAGGAAAATAGGTAGGTCAAAGGGCATTTACTATATGACTCCTCTGCCCCTCTGAGCACTTGGTCTTCTCTTACCTCGAGGAACCTGGCCAGCGTCCGCTTATAATTCCCTTGGTGTTGTGGAAACACAATATCCTCTCCTAAGTTAAGACCCGAAATGTGACTGATCTCTTCCAAGGTTGGACACAACTCCTGTTTACCGAAATGAAAGGTCATCGTCCTTTCGTCCCAACAATGGATGGCAGCTTGAAGAAGGCGCCAGTCTGGATTTATTCTGCTTAGCTCTAGAGTGTACCCCAGATGGTACTCCTGTTGCCAAACCATTCTTTGCTCCGATGTGAGGGTGGAGATGACTGATAATACTGAAGATTCACATCCTGGGCGTTCCCGCAGATTGACAAGGTTATGAGAACGTAAAGGACCTGCCATCTACATGATGCGGACAAAATTTAGACATATCTAACCTAAGATGAATGTATATATATATGTATATAAAAACATGGAAAACATTCAAGAATGAAGTAATTCACAATAAAAATCAAGCAGGGCTCACACAAGCTCCAAATTGGTTTAGGTATAAGGACACGAGTGTCCCTATATCTAATAAATGATGTAGGAGCGGCCTAAACTAGTAGCAAAAATAGGGATAAGGTTGTCCCTCCTGACGGGTAACTACTAGTTTATGCCCACACAGAACCTATGGTCTACATGCTTATGCTGGTGTATGCAGGGTTTTGACTATAAGGTTGAGGAGCACTTGACCGTATATGCGACTCCCCGGTATAGAACATACCTGAAAAGGGATGATTGGTGCAAGTGGGAAAGACCAGCTGCGTTAACCGGAGATAACCATCTCTCGGTCTACAACCAGTACTTTCCACAGATCTTTGGGCTCCAGCATCGGGGATAACCATCCCTCGATTGTAAGCTTACCGGATCCAGCTAGATAGGAGAATGGTTTTTATTCTATTATGCAATGAATATGAATGCATCAATCAAAATCAAGCAATGAATAAAAATGGAACCCTAGGCATGTTGCTAAGTTTTGCAAACAAATGTCCGAGGTTTTAATAATAATGAATGAAATAGCATATAGATGAAACTGAAAATTTCTGATGTGGTTTCCGGTATTTGATTGAGACTTAGGTTTTAGTTTGAATACTGGTCTGCGAAACCAGAGTCCCCAGCAGAGTCGCCAGCTGTGAGTACCTGAATTTTAACCTCCCTTCCCGATCAGGATAAATCCCGATAAGGAATAGTGATTCATTGTTATTGAAAAGAGAGTCGCCACCTATCTAGTTCTGAGGGAAATAGGTCCCTAAAATTGTTGGATAAGGCTTAGTCTGAAAATCAGAGGTCAGGGTAAGGGATTCAGTTGAGTTAGGGGAAGGTGTTAGGCACCCCTAAACTCCCATTCGAAGATGGTTACCTACTCCCTAAGTTTGAATCAAATAAAGGAAACCATAAAGAAACTTGCAATTTTATCTATATGCTGAGCAATGTAATATTAAATGAAATACATGAATTGAGATGGAGAGAGTAGAAACGGAATAGGGATTCTATCCTAGGGAGAGCTGAACCCGATCAGGGTTGCCTACGTATCCACAGTTAGTGGAATCAAGCCACACGTAGTTCCGGAAAGGAGTTGATGGTTTGATTTGATTGGACTGGTTTGCGGGTGATTGAAAGGTTTGAGGGTTGTTGCTCCTATTTGAGGAGCGAGGTGGCCTTTTAAGCTCGTGCTGAGGAGCGATGTGGCCTTTTAAGCTCGTGCTGAGGAGCGAGGTGGCCTTTTAAGCTCGTGCTGAGGAGCGAGGAGAGGTAGGGATTTGAACAGGTTTTGAACTGAGGCTCTGACGAGGGTTTGAATAGATTGAGTTTAACTAGAGTTTAACTAGGGTTTACCTAGGGCTAACTAGGGCTTAATCAGGGTTTAACTAGAGTTTAACTAGGGTTTACCTAGGGTTAACTAGGGCTTAATCAGGGTTTAACTAGAGTTAACCGGAATTAACTAGGGTTAACTGGGTTTAACTAGGATTAACTGGAGTTAACTAGGGTTAACTGGGTTTAACTGGGATTAACTGGGATTAACTGGGTTTAACTGGGTTTAACTGGGATTAACTGGGATTAACTGGGCTTAACTGGGATTAACTGGGATTAACTGGGTTTAACTGGGGTTAACTAGGGTTAACTGGGTTTAACTGGGATTAACTAAGATTTAACTGGGTTTAACTAGGCAAGGCAAGTTTTGAACTGGGATTTTGGGCAGAGGTTCGACTAGGCAGCGCTAGTTTTTAACCGGGATTTAGGCAGAGGTTTGACTAGGCGAGGCTAGTTTTTAACCGAGATTTGGGCAGAGGTTTGACTAGGCGAGGCTATATTTGAACCGGGATTTGGGCAGGGGTTTGACTAGGCAAGGCTATATTTGAACTGGAATTTGGGCAGAGGTTCGACTAGGCGAGGCTATATTTGAACCGGAATTTGGGCAGAGGTTCGACTAGGCGAGGCTGTATTTGAACCGGGATTTGGGCAGGGGTTTGACTAGGCAAGGCTATATTTGAACCGGAATTTGGGTAGAGGTTCGACTAGGCGAGGCTATATTTGAACCGGAATTTGGGCAGAGGTTCGACAGGCAAGGCTATATTTGAACCGGAATTTGGGCAGAGGTTCGACTAGGCGAGGCTATATTTGAACCGGAATTTGGGCAGAGGTTCGACAGGCAAGGCTATATTTGAACCGGAATTTGGGCAGAGGTTCGACAGGCAAGCAGTCTAAACTAGAAATTAAAGACAAAACTAGAAACTAAGCAATTAATAAAGCTAAAAAAAAACTTGAAAGCAAGACTAGGGATAGAGGGATTACCTGCCCGAAAGTACGGCGAACTTTCGGACAAAGATGGATTCTCCAAAAAAACTAAAAATTTAGTGTTTCGGAAAGGAAACTCGAAAAACCAAGGAGAGAGGAGTGAAAATGGATGAATTTTGAAGGAAGGGAGGAGGGATATTTATAGGGTCTCGGAATAGTGCCCGCGCCTTTTTAAAGGGCGCGATTTATTATATTTTAATGAATAGTAAAGCGGTATGAACAGTGAGTCGGCAACGCGTCGGCAACCGATATTTCAAAATCCGCGCCTTTTTAAAAGGCGCGATTTAATATATTTTATTATGAATAAATAAAATAATAAAAAATGAAATTTGTAGTGCAAGTGGGGCCCACATGGTCCCGCGCCTTTTAAAAGGGCGAGCTTGCCCCTTAGGGCCTGTTTGGGTCTTCAAAAATGAGTTTTTTTTTGGTTTTTTTGTTTATGCTCCTATTTGCCGAAAAACTATTTTTATCGTTTTAAGCCTATTTTGAGCCCGAAAATAGCCAAATTGAACCGAAAAATTTATAAAATTGTTTCGGATGAAATCATAACTTTTGACCAATTTTCAGGGGGCGTTTTGGTCATTTTACGCTATAGGGGCATTTCGGTCAATTTCAACCGTTTTAAGTTTAATTTAACTCCAAAAATAGCCAAAATTTACCAAAAATTTTATGAAATCATTTTAAACAAAATGAAAACTTTTTAGCACTTTTTCAGGGGTATTTTGGTCATTTTTCACCCTAGGGGCATTTTGGTCAGTTTTTTACCTAAGGGGCATTTCTTGGAAATCGAAGCACGTGAAAAGAGGGTTTTAAAAAAGGATTTTTAAAAGGGATTTTAGAGGTATGTAAGGAGATAAAGGGGTGCAAAATTGGGGTGCTTACAGTCGTCTTTAAGGGAAATCCGAATTTTGACACTTAAAGTTAACTTCGGTATGTTTCGGAGACCTCAGGGGTACTTGGAGTTGCACCTTAATTGTACCTTTCTCAATAGAGTTACACCCAAGGTTGTTTTCAGTTCCTATGATACATGTAAGTCTTTTATAAAAAAAAAATGTGATCGCCTTTAAGGAAAATCCGATTTGGACACTTAAAGTGAACTTCTGTATGTTTCGGAGGCCTCAAAGCTACTCGGAATTGCATCTTAGTTGAAACCTTCTCAATAGAGTTGCACCCAAGGTTATTTTCACTCCTTGGGATACATGTAAGCCTTTCATCAGAAAAAATGGGGTCATCTTGAGGGAAATCCGAATTTCGACTTTTAAAGTCAACTTCGGTATGTTTCGGAGGCCGTACGGGTATTTGGAGTTGCACCTTAGTTACTCATTCCTCAATAGAGTTGCACCCAAGGTTTTTTCACTCCCTAAGATACATGTAAGCCTTTCATAAAAAAAAATGGTGTCGTCTTTAAGGAAAATCCAAATTTGGAATCTTAAAGTGAACTTCTGTATGTTTCAAAGGCCTCAAGGCTACTTGGAGTTGTACCTTAGTTGTACCCTCCTCAATAGATTTGAATCCAAGGTTATTTTTACTCCTTGATATACAAGTAAGCCTTTCATCAAAAAAAAGGGGATTGTCTTTAAGGAAAATCCGAATTTGGACTCTTAAAGTCAACTTCGGTATGTTTTGGAGGCCTCAAGGCTACTTGGAGTTGCACCTTAGTTGCACCATTCTCAATAGAGCTGTACCCAAGGTTTTTTCACTCTTTAGGATACATTTAAGCCTTTTACCAGAAAAAATAGGGTCATCTGTAAGGAAAATCCGAATTTAGACTTTTAAAGTCAACTTCGGTATGTTTCGGAAGCTTTACGGCTACTTGGAGTTGCACCTTATTTGCACCTTACTTAATAGAGTTGCACCCAATGTTTTTTTACTCATTTGGATACATGTAAGCCTTTCATCAGAAAAAATAGGGTCATCTTCAAGGAAAATCCGAATTTAGACTCTTAAAGTGAACTTCGGTCGGTTTCGGATGCCTCAGGGCTAATTGGAGTTGCAGCTTAGTTGCACCCTTCTCAATAGAGTTGCACCCAAGGTTTTTTTCACTCATTGGGATACATGTAAGCCTTTCATCAGAAAAATGGTGTCGTCTTTATGGGAAATCCAAATTTTGACTCTTAAAGTCAACTTCGGTATATTTTGGAGGCCTCAAGGCTACTTGGAGTTGCACCCTCCTCAATAGAGTTGAACCCAAAGTTATTTTCACTCATTGGGATACATATTTGTCTTTCATCAGAAAAAATGAGGTCATCTTTAAGGAGAATCCGAATTTGGACTCTTAAAGTGAAATTCGGTATGTTTCGAAGGCCTCAAGGCTACTTGGAGTTGCACCTTAGTTGCACCTTCCTCAATAGAGTTGCACCCAAGGTTATTTTCACTCCGTAGGATACATGTAAGCCTTTAATAAAAAAAATGGGATCATTTTTAAGGAAAATCTAAATTTGGACTCTTAAAGTGAACTTCTGTATGTTTCGGAGGCCTCAAGGCTACTTAGAGTTGCACCTTAGTTGCACCCTCCTCAATAGAGTTACACCAAAAGTTATTTCTACTCATTTGGATACATGTAAGCCTTTAGTCAGAAAAAATGGGGTCGTATTTAAGGAAAATCCAAATTTTGACTCTTAAAGTCAACTTTGGTATGTTTCGGAGGCCTCAAGGTTACTTGGAGTTGCACCTTAGTTGCACATTCCTCAATAGAGTTGGACCTAAGGTTTTTTTTTCACTCATTCAGATATATGTAAGCCTTTTATAAAAAAAAAAAATGGGTCGTCTTTAAGGAAAATCCGAATTTGGACTCTTAAAGTCAACTTCGGTATGTTTCGGAAGCCTCAAGGCTACTTGAAGTTGCACCTTAGTTGCACCCTCCTCAATAGAGTTGGAACCAAGGTTATTTTCACTCCTTGAGATACATGTAAGCCTTTCATCCGAAAAAATTGGGTCGTCTTTAAGGAAAATCCGAATTTGGACTCTTAAAGTGAACTTCGCTATGTTTCGAAGGCCTCAAGGCTACTTGGAGTTGCACCCTCCTCAATAGAGTTACACCCAAGGTTTTTTTCATTCCTTGGGATACATGTTAGTCTTTCATTAGGAAAAATGGGGTCGTCTTGAAGGAAAATCCGAATTTAGACTCTTAAAGTCAACTTCGGTATGTTTTGGAGGCCTCAAGGCTACTTGGACTTGCACCTTAGTTACACATTCTTCAATAGAGTTGCACCCAAAGTTTTTTTCACTCATTGGGATACATGTAAGCCTTTCATAAAAAAAAAATGGGGTCGTCTCAATTGCATTATCTAGTGTTATTCTTATAGTTAACGATGCCATAATTAGAGTTTCTATACGTGGAATAAGGTTTTTGTAGTTGCACCCTCATGACACACATTGCACCTATGGTTTTATTTACTATGTCAACTTCATATGATAAATAACATTTTGCAATGATAAGTTACTTTTTGTGCCTGTGGATATTGTTACATATTTGATGAGGTGTTGATGACTTAGGATGTGTTTTATATTTTCTATGTGTTGTTGCAGATCTCAGTTGTAAAAGTTGTTAAACGTAGCAGAGCCGTCTACTCAGTATGACATTGATGATGATGAAGTTGTTGATCTCCCTGACGAGCCATGTTTCGGTGATTTTGTCAATGGTATTAAGTATGAGGCTGTTATGGAACTTGAGTTCGCATTAGAAGCGGAAGGTCATGAGTTCTACAACTCATATGCTCGGAGCATGGGGTTTAGCATGCGAAAGGACAAATGTGGTACGCCTTAGAGGTGATGTTATTACCTCGCGTCGGTTTGTTTGTTCAAGAAGAGGGCACAGGTTAAAAAAATACATGGAACTAGATGGTAGAATGCGTAAGCTGAGACCCCTATCTAGATGTGGTTGTAATGCATCATTGGTCATAAATTTGGACAAAATAACTGGACGATGAAAAGTGAAGGATTTTAAACCCGAGCACAATCATCAATTTGCACATCCTGAAGAAGTCAATCACCTAAGGTCACATAGAAGAATGGATGAGGTTTAGAAAGTAGAGATAGAGGCACTAGTAGGTTCTGGCATAAGGACTAGACAAGTAATGAATTTAATGTTAAAGAGTGTTGGGGGTTACAAGAATTTGAGTTTTACCCAAATGGACATGTATAATCAAGTAAATCGGCAGCAACGGGAAAAACTTGAAGATGGTGACGGGCACTTAGTCATGGAAGACATGAAAAACAAAGAAATTACTGATTCAGAGTTTATTTGCAAGCACCTAATTAATGACGAGGGCCGACTGTTTCACATATTTTGGGCAGATAGTCAATGCCAAGTGGACTATGAGGCCTTTGGCGATGTTGTGACCTTTGACTCAACGTACCGGACAAATCGGTACGACATGCCTTTTGTTGCTTTCGTCGGGGTGAACCATCATCGTAACAGTTGTTTGTTTGGATGCACTTTATTGTCCAATGAGACTACTAATTCATTTTGTTGGGTATTCAACTCCTTCCTGACAGCAATGAATGGTAAAGAGCCCAAAGCCATTATCACTGATGGAGACCATGCGATGCGCAATGCTATTAAATATGTTTTTCCTCGAACAAGCCATCGATTGTATCAGTGGCATTTGAAGAGGAATGTGTTATCCAACATCCACAAAAATGGTTTCTTGAAGGATTTTGAGGAGTGCATGAAATCTGGGGAGATACCTCAAGAGTGGGAGGAATCATGGGCTGCCCTCCTTTAAAGCCATAGTCTACAAAACAACACATGGGCAAAGAGATTGTACAAAACAAAAGAGTTATGGGCGGACCCTTACCTTTAGGGCCACTACTTTGCTGGGATGCGATCTACACAACGCTTAGAAAGCATGAATACCGTATTTCGAAAGGTTTTTTTATCGTCACACACCATTGTTCCAATTTATTGAGTTGTTTGATAAAGCAATTGGACGAATGCGAGAGGTAGAAGCATGCGAGGATTGCATTACAAATCAGACCGCACCAGTGCTCCTTAGCAACATGGAATCCTTAGAGTGTCACGCATCGTAGATTTACACGGTCAACATGTTCAAGGTTGTGCAACAGGAGTTGCTAAATGAGGGGAAGAATGTCATTGTGACAATTGAGGAATCTGAGGGTAATCCTAGATACATAGTGTCAGTATATGAACAACCCCAGCTGAGATATCATGTAAACTTCAATTCAACTTTTGAAAACTTCAAGTGCACATGCTCGTTGTTTGAGACGGTAGGGATCCCTTGCAGTCACATTATAACAGTTATGAAGGTAGAGCAGTTGACAAAGTTACCTAAATTCATTATCATGACACGTTGGACAAAGATAGCAAAAGGGGGCATCCCTTCTGGCGGCGGTGATATGTATAGAGCACCAGATTCCCCGAAGACAATTCGCCATCGAAACTTAATAAATGCTTGCAACCACCTCTCTCTTGTTGCTCCAGAAAGTGAGGAATCATACGATGACACGATGTACGTCATAAATCAACAAATTAAGAGAGTGCGTATCGATGAAGATGTAAGCTCACAAAAAGAGAATTGTGAATCTCCCACTGATAAGTATGTGGATGCTATTAGTGATCCTGTAAGGGTGCGAACTAAGGGACAACCTTCTAAGAGATTGAAGTCTCATTTGGAGAAGAAAAAAAGGAGGTGCAACCTCTGCCGAAAGAAGGCCACACTCGACCGAGGTGCCCTAACAAAGGTGATGATATCCAAGACAATACTTTCCAAGAAGAGCCAATTAGCCCTGAGCCTATTTTGGAGCCCACTCGAATGCCCGGTGGTCACCAAGTTCCACCACCACCACCTCACACATATTGTATGCCACCTATTCCACCACAATATGGACCGTATCACCCTTACATGTACCCACATGCTACGCCATAATTTCCACCACCATTTCCATCGTTAAGTGCCTTTCCCCATTACATGTACCCAACATACTGGTCGCAGCATTTATAAGCAATGATAGCGAGCATTTTGTTCTTAATTTGAAAATATGACGATCAAACAAAACCTTGTAATGTTTGTGAATAACATTTTTTTTATTATTTTGGACATATGACAATGAAAGAACAGTATGTAATTTTGAAGATCATCTTATTGTTATTTTTAACATATGATAATCAAAGAACGTTTTGTTATTTTGTCGAACACTTTTATTGTCATGTTGTACTCAGGCTTTGTTTTGACCGCATGGGATTTATAGAAGATTTTCATAAAACCTAGGCATGGGAATGAGCCGCCCCAGTAGAGGCCCCGACCCAGGGCATTTTTGTTTCAAAAAAATCGGGGGCGAGGCGGGGACGATATAAAAAATAAAGACCTGACTCGGTTTCGGGGTGAGGACAGTTTTAGAATACCCTGCTCTGGTGTCCCGCCCCAGCCCGGAACCACTATATAAAAAATATATATATAAGTAGGGGTGGGGCGGATTTTTTAAGCCGGACGGAGCTGGTTTCAACATATATAAGCCCCGGTCGGGGGTAGGGCGGATTTATAATCTGGCGAGGCCAGGTGGTAGAGAACCGCCCCGCCCCAGTGTCATTCCTAATAAAACCCCTTGTTTCTGGGGCTTGGGGGATAGTTGCAGTTACAACTTAGTCTCACTCTCAGTAAAGAATTTCTGCACAAAATATGATGGACTATTTTTTAAGAAGTGGGAATGGAAGGTTCTTGCAATGTTGATCCTTATTTGGAATAAATTTGTGAAAAAAAGTTATAGGTTTGAAACGGGTATTCTTCATCGATCGCACGACGTAGTGTTTATTATTAGAATTTCGTCAATGCGTCGTAACAGTACCCATCTAGCTGAAACCGACCGAAATGTCATAAAAACTGAAATTTGAGTTACAGTAGCATTCTCGCTTGAGCAAGTTCAAACACCCACACGAGTGACTCGGGCAAGGTTTATTTTTTTTAAAAGCCTTTTTTTTTTTTAACTCCCTCGAGCTGTTGGCGTTGCCTTTTCCTCTTCCTCTTCATTTCCGGTAAGATTTCTTCCATTTCACCCCCAATTCTTCCTCAAACCATCTGATTAATCATGGTTTTGGCCTTTCCCATCATTTTACTAGCTTTCTTAATGGCCGATGGTGCTACAAAATGGCAACGCCATGTCTTGGGCACCGGCGAAGATGACCTTCCACTCCAAACCCTTCTGCTAGCACGAGTAATACTAGGGTGAAAAGTCGAGGCAAGACCAAAACAAGAAAGAGTCAGGTCCCCTCGCGCCGCACTAAAACCGTTCAAAAGTTTAAGGATAAGGATTCCAAGGAAGCTTATGAGGAGGTATTTGGACAAAGGGCTGTTCTAGCAGAGCATGCGACTCTTTTAGATGAGTTGGGTATTGAGTCCATCCCGAGCGTTTATTTGTCTTCCCCGGCTGGTGCCCCCACCATTCCTTTCATCTTTCAGTCCAGGTAGTAGACCCGATTGACATCCTTATCTGGTCATGCCTCCATAGAGCTCGTTAGGGAATTCTTTGCCCATATCCAATCACTTGATTTCTTGAATTGGTCTTTTCAGACGTATGTGCGTGGTTCAGAAATTTTAGCAAGTGCGGATCGCCTTGCCGATTTTCTGTCTCTACCTCATCATCCCGATGCATACTATCCCAATCATATAGGAGATGATGAGTATGTTAGAAATTCCATAGATGAGTGCATATCTGTTGTGTGTGACCCCTCCCCTATTTGGAATGGGAAGAATCTAGCCCATAAGGCTCTATCTCCTTTCTACAGGGTCTTACATGTCATCATGTGTTCATCTTTAGATCCTCGAGGGCACACGAGCGATCTTAGCTAGCCCTGATAGGGTTCTATTTCTCCATACTGTTGGGACTCGAGAGCCGATTGATTTACCTGCTTATATTATTCAGGTCATAATGCATGCCTCTAAGGCCACCTCCAAACATACCGAGTTACCTTTTGGTGTGCTGATCACCCGATTCCTAGAACGTCTAAGCATTTTTCCTGATTCAGGGGAACCTTATGTCAGCTCTAAAGCCCCAATTGGAAGGCAACTATTCAGAAGAGTCGCGCACATGTTGCAGAGCGGGGAACCACACATGACACTGTCAACGTAATCCCAGATCCTGGAGAATCATTGTCTTCATTACCACCACCGACGATCGCATCCTTATCCTTGTAGCTCTCCCATATATTGCACGAGGTTCGTGATCGATTTGCAGCTATTGATACTCGCCATGCATCATTCGACGATTAGCTGTGGACCATCCGCTATGAGATCTCCAAGCTCCACCATGATGATGATGCTGCTCCAAGTAGCTCTGATGATGATGATGATGCCGTCAGGACTTAGTTAGTTGTAGGATTTTATCCTTTTTTTTTGGTGTATAGATGTTCTGGACCCAGTTTTTGTTGACTCGTTTTGATACAGAGTAGTACAGAAATGACAATTTTTTTTTGCTCTAATGACAACTCTGTGTAAATGCTAACATTTGTAAATGAAAAGTACTTAATGCCATTTTTTTGTTGTTGTCTTCAATTGGCCAAGTTCTTATTTGATGCACTGCAGAACATGAGTCATATCAGCCAATCCGTGGCTTCACGAATGTTTTATGATTAATGATTTTCTAACTTTTTGATGTTGAGGGGGCCAGTTCCAACGGACGAAATGAGTATAGAAGATGAGAGTACCTGGATATGTAACCAGCTTGCAACCGTAATGGTAACTGTGTTTGGTAAGAAGGGAGGTATTTTGGGAACTGATGAAAGACTTGACCTGTCAAAGGAAATTAACAGGAATGACAATGTAAGGTTCTTGGACTTGCTGCATGTGCAGAAATTTGACGTAAGTATTAGTTGTTTAAAATTGGCCAATCTTTTTTCTATAGTTTTGACCTTCATAATTGCATACCCACCATTTGGTCATCTTTGTTATAGATTACCTTCATTGCCATGTATCGGAAGGAGGATTGCCTGAGCCTATTGAAAGACCCAGAGCAAGATGAGACAGATAATGAAGATACAGATAGAATGGAGAGAACACCTACACTAAAGTGGGACAAGGTTAATTGTACTTGTCATGGAACTGATGAATGCATAATACTTGCGTAGAATGAAGTAAATTTGCTATTAGTAGACCGACAATATACAGTGATGAAGGGCTAACAATGCTTCTTTCCAGGTACTTTGGGTCATCCAGGACTTGGACAAAAAATTGCCGCTTCTTCAGAAGCGGAAGAGTGCTCTCCAAGTATACTACAATAAGTGCTTTGAAGAAGTATCTAGAAGGATTTACGATGAAACAAGGCTTCCTCCGAATCAGCAGCTTTTTGCAGTAATTACCAAGTCTCTCAAGTCTGCTGAATCTGAAAGAGGTTGATGATGTTAACTCTAAGTTCAACTTGCATTTCCCTCCGGGTGAAGTGGGCATGGACAAAGGACAATTTAAGAGGCCAAAGAGGAAATCACATTATAATGTATGTGGTAAGGCTGGGCTATGGGAAATTGCAAACAAGTTTGGCCATAACTCTAAGCAATTTGGATTGCTTATAACTCTAGAAAAGATACATTATGTATTCCTTGACTTTTAAATTTGTAATCGTTTGAGCAAAAGCGCATCACAAGCTTTATTTGATTGTATGATGCTTATTTTAAGGGTCTGGTTTGTCATTGGTTGGTAATGTTCTGTCATCAAATGAGATTTGAGGATGCACAGTGGCTTTTTATCCAAAAGGCTGAAGAAGAGAAGTTCCTTCAAGTTACTATTAAATTGCCATAACATATTCTAAATAAGTAGATAAGTGATTAATGATTACTATCTCAGTGATGGTGTTAGTATACAAGCTTTTGGACAACATTGTCCTGTCATCAATTAAATCTTCCTATGTTTTATTTTTAGATCACCAAATGAGATTTGAGGATGCATAGTGGCTTCTTATCCAAAAGGCTGAAGAAGAGAAGTTCCTTCAAGTTACTATTAAATTGCCAGAACATATTCTAAATAAGTAAATAAGTGACTAATGATTACTATATCAGTGATGGTGTTAGTATACAAGCTTTTGGAGTGAAAAAAACCTTAGGTGCAACTCTATTGGGGAGGGTGCAACTAAGGTGCAACTCCAATTAGCCCTGAGGCCTCTGAAACCGATCGAAGTTGGCCCTAAGAGTCAAAAATCCAAATTTCGTTAAAGATGACCCAATTTTTTTGATGAAAGACTTCAATGTATCACAAGGAGTAAAAAAACCTTGGGTGCAACTCTATTGGGGATGGTGCAACTAAGGTGCAACTCCAATTAGCCCTGAGACCTCCGAAACCGACCAAAGTTGGCCTTAAGAGTCCAAAATCCAAATTACCTCAAAGATGAGCTTTTTTTTTTTTATAAAAGGCTTCAATGTATCCTAAGGAGTGAAAAAAACCTTGGGTGGAACTTTATTGGGGAGGGTGCAACTCCAATTAGCCCTGAGGCCTCTGAAACCAACCGAAGTTGGCCCTAAGAGTCCAAAATCCAAATTTTCTCAAAGATGATCCAATTTTTTTTTGATGAAAGGCTTCAATGTATCCCAATGAGTGAAAAAAATCTTGAGTGCAACTCTATTGGGAAGAGTGCAACTAAGGTGCAACTCCAATTAGCCCTGAGGCCTCTGAAACCGACCGAAGTTGGCCCTAAGAGTCCAAAATCCAAATTTCCTCAAAGAAGACCCAATTTCTTTTTTCCGGGTTTTGTTTTCAAGTTGCGGCCTCCCTGAAAACTACCAATTGTGTTTTGCCACATCAGGAAAGAAAGTTGTACTCTTCTCCATACTATAAAGAGCTGTGCTAGCCCTATACGGAGGCATTGCCTACTTTCAACTAAAAACCAAAACATGTACTTTTTTTTGTTGGTTTTGGTTGATAGTAGGAAATGCCTCACGCTTATTTTTTTTTTATATAAATGTAAATATTATGCATCATATGTGATATGTGGATGTAATTTTTGATGTGGCAGCACCCGATAGTTGTTTGCAGACTGGGGCTGCAGTGTGCATTGTTTTCAATTTATACTCCAGTTGATTATATGATGAAGTTTAGAAAGCCTTATTTTAAAGCCCATCTTCTCAAACCATGTGTTATGTCAGCAACTGTAGACAAAAAAATTGACTCATGTTCCATAGCTATAAGTTGACCATCTAAATTCTGATCTTAGTGATTTCAATTGGAAAACATGTTATTATAAGTTAGCTTTCCAATAAAGTAAGAATCATGTGGATGTAATGGATATTTTTAAACTTATGAATATTTCAGTAACAAGCTATCTTGCTGGAATTATTTGTATTGAACTTGTGAATATATTCTTAACATGCATGCAACTATTGTACAATTTGTGTTGTGAAATCTTTTATAAATGTTTGAAATCTAAGTTAATGAATTACTTAAGTAATTAAAAGTTAATCATTAATTAAATAGATTAAAAGTTAATCTATGGTTTAAATTAATTGTTAATTTAAATCTAGGAATTATTTTAATAATTATTTAATTAACCTAATTAAAGGGGAAATAGGTTTGACCCATATCCATAAACCCATTAATATGGACCTTTAATATGGGTCCAAGCCCATGGGTTTAAACCCTAGGGTGGGGCGCCCACTTTGGAAATCCTAATTGGATTGGGATTTGGTTACTTGAATAATTATTGAGTAATAACTCTATTAATTAAGGAATTAAAATCCAATGGTTGGATTGTAATTAAGATTAAGATGACATGAAGTTGGATTGCAATAAGGAGTGTTAATCTCCTCAAAACTCACGCCCCCCTTGTGCTCACGCCCACCCCTTTGTAGTTTAGGTTTCCTAGTTTGACTAGGATTTCTCCCTTTGTTGGTTGTTGACTTATCCCTATTAATTAAGGAATCCACATTTAATTAGGACTCTTTAATTAGTAAGATTACTATAACTAAAGTAGTTATAGTTAAACTAGAATTTTATTTAAATTAATAATAAGAGTTATTATTAATAAATAACTTCTTAATGGATAAGTTATAATTGGAGTAGGATTAGGATTGGATCCTAGACTATAAATACTCCAACACCTAGACCATTAAGTACAATTCTCCAGAATGTTTTTCACACTTTCTCTTTCTCTTCTCTCTCCAAACCTTGAGCCCCTAGGGAGTGTCCCTAGGGATTTTCGTGAGCTACAAGGGTGGTCCAAGTTGAGTTTTGCTTTTCTAGGGTTTTGAACCTTAGTGTTTTTGATGATAGAAGGTTTACACCATTGATCCATCTTCTTCCTCTTGCTTCAAAAATTCCAAAGGAGATTCTAAAGCTTTGTGGGATAGCGAAGAACAAGGATCGAGCTTCGAGTGTTTCTTCAAGAAATCTCTACAAAGAGTTTTGACGGTTCGAGTGGATTAAGCTTCACCAGTGAACATCATTCACCGATGTGATATGACTAAAACTCTTAGATATTTTTGATGCTTTCTATGGTGTTAAGATCTAGGGGATCCAGTTTCCGCATAAATTTTTATCTGGATTTCCCTTCAGAATCTGTCCTTGAATGGCCGAGTATATATCATTTAAACCCATCAAAAATTGGAGGATTTTTTCTCTGCTCATGTTCCGTGAGGCTTTTGAGAGCCCCACAACTACATGTTTGTAGAGAAATATAGGAGGCAAGTTCATCCCAATATCCTTTCAATTGATTGAAATAAGATGCAACAGAGTTCTGACCTTGAATATGAGAGGAAATAGACCTCTTGATCTGGAAAATGCGCGGAGCATTGCTTTGAGAGAACCGCTCTTTTAAATCTGTCCATATCTCATTCGCTGATTCGGTGTAGAGAACACTATGTGCTAGATCTGAATTGATGGCATTGAGAAGTCATGACGAAACCATATTATTGCAGCGAACCCACAAGGAATAACCTGGTGAAAGAACATCAAGTTTCGGTATGGATCCATCAACAAAGCCTGTCTTGTTCTTAGCACTGAATGTCATACTCATGGCGCGGCTCCAAGAGGTGTAATTGTCACCATTGAGTGGCTGAGAAACAAGGACAGTCCCTGGATTGTCTGAGTGATGGAGGTAGAAAGAGTGACCGATTTCCATAGTGGATTTAGTGGTGGCTGTAGTGCCGGACTTGTTGGACATTGTCGTAGTGGGTTCAGTGGTGGCTGTAGTGCCGAAATTATTAGGCATTGTCACTGATCAGAGATGAAGTAATGGATGCGGAAGAAACAAGATGAGAAGGCATCTATGATCAATATTGCTCTGATACCATATGAAATTTGGTATGAACCGAATTGTTTTATTACTTGAGGAAGAAAACAATATATAGAGGTTGTACACAATTGTTATCCCTTGATCCTTGCCTTGATGGAGGGATAGTTTCCTATCTAAGAATGAGGTATGGGTTGGCTAGTAGCCGTTATAGGGTTCATATACAGAATATAGAATCAAACCAAATACAGAATATAGAATCAAATATACAATCTTCCTAATACAATCCATGGTAGTTGGCAGCTCCATGATGTCCTTGATTTTTTTTTTTTGATTGGTAAATGATGGTCCCTGATTCGAGAGTAAGGTGGCGTTTGGTAAACACTAATCTAAATAGGTAGAGTTTATTTAAAAATTGAGCTTAGTTGGACTTTAGATTGTCAAGTTAAAGTAATAAGGAGAGATGAGCTACTTTTTTTTTTTCTTCTTTAGAGGTAAAACCTCTACTTCTGAAAAGATCTAGACATTCAATTAATTATTAAGTTTAAGTAATAAGGAGAGATGAGCTACTTTTTTTTTCTTTAGAGGTAAAACCTCTACTTCCGAACAGATGTAGACATTCAATTAATCATTAACTTAACAATCTAAAGTCCAACTAAGCTCAATTTTGAAACAAGCTCCACCTATTTAGATTAGTGTTACCAAATGCCACCTAAGTTGGTCTGTTCGAAAATACATATTGTATCTTCGTGTATGTGATAGCCTCATACGTTCATCCCATCGATCACCATACAACAATAGATCAATTCTCATATTCTATGGGCCTTTTCTTGGTCCTGTTGAGGTCTTGGGCTTGTGGATTAATTTCAGGTTTAATTTTCTCGGCCCGTTTATAAATGGGTTGGGCTACAAACCCAAAGCATCATCGTCTCTAGCTAAGTTGTAGATAAATATTTATAGTTAGTTAGTTAGTTAATATATTGATTAAACATTAATTTAATATTTAAATGTTATTCTGGTTTAAAATGGGGTAATATAACAATTTAGGAAAACTTAGTCATTTTGGTAACTTTTATTAGTCTCTTTACTCTTTGGATATATGATCACTATCTCAAAAAAAAAAAAAAATCGGAGGAATTTTTTTTGGTATTTACCTAGAATTCTATTTTATGTAAAACTCCATTATTATGGACTTTATGTTTCAAAATCCTATAAATAGGCTTAGGGTGTAGGTTGTTGAATAAGGTTATCAGGAAGAGTAGATTGCTCCTGGAGAGAACTTGAGTAGTTCTCAAGAAGAGTGAATGACTCTCAAAAAGAAGAGTGGTGGCTCTTGGGAGAAAAGAAACTCTTGAAAAGAAGAATGGCTTTATGGTTGACTTTATAAATCATTTTATCATGTAATCTTTGTATAGTAGAAATTCTTGATTGTCTTTACCTACAAATGTAACCCTACTGTGGGTGAACCACTTATACTTGTGTTGTGCTTTTTCATTCTTTTCACATTTATTTGCCATATTATCATGAACCCGAAGATCGCAGTTTTCCAAGCAATAGTTCAAAGAGACAACAAGTACATTCACAAAATAGGGTTGTCAAATGGTTAATTATCTACCCAATTACCCGACTTATTCAAGCACACTTTTTTTTTTTTTTGGATGAACTTACGTTGCTAAGGGTAATGATTTCTTATCTAATCAATAAATAGGTAAAGGATGAGTAATATAGTTTTTACTTATATAAATAGATAAAGTATGGGTAAAGAGTCTTACCCTACCCTTTTACCCCTATCATTCGGGGGTAATTGGATAGTTTTACATATTTTCTAAACCCTAATTTAGTTAACCCACCATTCCAAATTCGTTTAACATATATTCCTAAGCTCTAATTTTTTTATTTATTTGGTGAATGCTTCACTTTCCTAATTAAACCCTCATTTATCTATAAATAATAATGGTTTATGGTACGAGATATCTAATTTATTTGATTTAACATAAGTTTATTAGGTTTTAGCTGATTACCGACTATTTATCCAATTATCCAGTAGCTAAATTCTTTAAAACAAGTAAAAAGAGGTGGGTGATTTTACCTAATTACTTAATTACTTGATAGGTAACTTAAAATTTTGCTTTATCCAAGAGGGTACGGCTAATGAATTTTATTTTTTTGGTAGGGATAAGGGTAAAGGTAAGGATAACGTAAGAAATCATAAATTGGTGAGGCAAAAATCGTACCCGTTGAAGCCCTATTCGCTAGACTTTCAAGCTCTAACTGTAGTAGTGACAAGTGTCGGTACTTTTCTCTCAGGCCAGCCTGTCCATTAGGCCATCAAAGCCTTTGCTTTAGGCCTCATTAAAAAATAATAATAATAATATTAAAAATGCCCCATTTAGAATATTAAAAAAAATAAAAGGCCCATTTAGAATATTAAAAAGGTCCCTTTTTTTATAATATCAAAAAAAAATAATTTAAAAGCCCAGTTAGAATTTTCGCTTTAGGCCTCCAAATGGCTTGGGACGGCCCTGTTTTCTCTGTTACCTTGAAAACTAGTATAAACCATAAATTCTCCTTTAAAATTTTTTTTTCTTAACTTGTTGAAAGGGTAGCTAGCAAACGTAGGTTACTTCCACAATTAGAGTTTGGAAACAAATTTGAAGCCTGGGGTAGCACTAATCCTGCGCACTTCTCTAATACTTTTTTGTTCCTCTAGTAATCACGCTTCCCTTAAAAGGGTGTTTGGTAACTCTAAATTAAATAGGTAGAGCTTAATTGAAAATTGAGCTTATTTCAACTTTAGATTGTTAAGTTAAAGTTTAATTGGATGTCTAAATCTTTCTAAAGTAGAGGTTTTATCTGTAAAGTAATAAGGAGACATGAGTTATTTTATTTTAAAGGTAAAACCTATATTTCAAAAAGATCTAGACATCAAATTAAACTTTAACTTAACAATCTAAAATTTGATATAAAAAAAAAAACAATCTAAAGTTTGGATAAGCTCAATTTTCAAATAAGCTCTATCTATTTAGTTTAGAGTTACCAAACTCCCCCTTATGGTCTCTTTTGCACAGTCTAGGGTTAGGGGGTTAGTATCTACTCTAGTAAAGTGTGGGGAAATCACAACGCTCACCTGGATGGGACTCGAGTCCAGAATCTCCCTCCTAAAGAGGGGACACACTACCATTGGGGTGAAATATCAGCTTGTAGGAATAGGCAAATAATCAAATGGTGGAATAGACTAGTGAAGTAACTAAATTCATTAATCTCGCGAATGGTAACATCGGCTTTGAGATATAATTTGTTTATTTCATTAAATGTATATTTATTTTAAACGGGTTCAGTTTGGGGTCCCTTGTAGAGTGGGGTATGGGTGTGACTAGGTGTTAGTCATCTGACCCCACGTAAAACGTTGCCCCTAATTCCTTAAAATAAAATCTTGAACCATATTATATTTGGAATCAGGATTTCTAATCTTCAAGGTTTGAGTTTGAACTTTGAAGTCAGATCTGAGAAATACAAGAATCTCACTCCTAAAAGCATCTGAGAGTCAGAGGCCCAAAGTCAGACTATATATATATAGAGAGAGAGAGATCCTTGAGAGAGGTTGTGAATGTTTTGGAGGATCAAAGTGCATTGAATGAGAGATAGTGCAAAGCATTCAGAAGTCAGAACTCTATTTTGAATTGAATTCTGAAGTTTTGCCAACAAGTCAAAAAGGCGAAGAGGAACCAATATATTCAATTTCCTTCAATTGGGGAAGTTGGAAGGTAGAGCCATTTTAAATGACTTATATAACCCTGACATTTATTCTAATGACGAATACAAACATGTATATAGTAGGACCTGACTATAAGGTATTAATGTATTATTAATTCCGCGTCGATTCAGATTGAAGGGAACTGATTGAATGCACTCGATAGCAGGTGTTATCAAGTGATGGGTCGTCTGATCGAAACAGCATCAAAGTGGATGGTGTGGTGCCCACCAGTTAATGCATGTCAGGCCATCACTGTAGTGTCGATGGATTTTCGATCAGACGGTCCAACATTTTATAGCACTTGCTATTGAGTGCATTCAATCAGTTCCCTTTATAAAAATATGGCCATTGAATGTCATTGTGAGTCTGAGGAGACATCTAAGCAAAAAAATCGGTCCTATCAAAGATCTCAAAACTTTAGATCAGACATCAGAATTTGATCTCTAAACTTTCAAGGTAAATTACACTCACCTCCCTTGGGAATGGAAGCTACTGTTGGATGAGCTCAATGTTCATTGTTTAGCTTCTTTTGGTTTGTAGCAGGATTTCTTCATGCTGATTTTGAAACTCTGTACATAAGATTACTTTCTCAATCAATAAAAATTTCTATCTTTAATATAAAAGAAAAAAAAAATTACATTGTCCTCTCCTCAACTTTGGTTGTCTATAACAGATACCCTCCTTCTCTTAAGTTTACCGTTGCTTTATGGATGGACTTTGACGATATCATCATTTAAACATTTTAAAATGTCTAAATTATACTTTTTCAACTGGTTAATTAATTCAATAAAATAAATTATAATTGATTTCTAACCAAGGTTAATAATATCAACTTAAGGTTAATATATATTCCCAAAATCAAGTATACATATATATATTTTTCTAAAAACCAATGTTAGATAGATGAACTTTAGGGGTGAGTGAATCTTAACCATAGCTAGTGGGTATTAAAAAAGACACATGGTGACTTATAGAGATTCTTTAACTGTGGTTAAACTTAATTAACCTAAGGTTAATATTTTTTTTTTCTTAAAAGAAAGGTTAGATGGATTAATCATAGGGGAGAGTGAATCTTAAGCACAATTAGTGTGTGTTAAAGGGGACACGTGGCGGCTTGTAGAGCCACATTTAATTGTGGTTAAGCATAATCAACCTAAAGTTTTTTTTCTTCTAAGAATCAAGGTTAAATGGATGAATCCTAGGGGTGAGTGAATTTTAACCATAGTTATTGAGCGTTAAAAGGGGACACGTGGCGGCTTGTAGAGCTCCCTTTAATTGCGGTTGCATAAGTAACCTAAGTTTTTTTTTTTTTTCCTAAAAACCAAGGTTTGATGGATGAACCCTAGGGGTGAGTGAGTTTTAACCATAGTTAGTGGGTGTTAAAATGGACACATGGCAGCTTATAGAGATCATTTAATTGTGGTTAAACATAGGGGCCTTTTGGCATCAATTCTGGCGATTCTCTCATTCTGAAAAAAAATTAATTCTTATAAGTTTTGATTCTTGTAATCAATTTTGTATTGTGAATGCATTTGGTAACTGTCGGTCATAATCAATTATGAAAAAAGAAATAACAGAATTACGTTTGGATGAAAAAAAAGAAAAAGAAAAAGAAATAAAATTCATTTAGGCATTAATATTTTTATGTCATCAACACATATATAAGTATCATAAAATACCAATTGTTTTTATTATGTCTCATCTTTCTTGTCAATTTTGATGTTTATCTCGTTCGTTTTAAGCGTGTTTATCAGAATTGGTTATGAAAAGCGACTTTTTTTTGTTCCCTAAAAATTGTGCCTAAAGCAGGACGATTCTTAAAATTGTTTCCTAAAAATGACTTGCCAAACGCGTTTAGACTGTTTTTGTTCTTGGGATAAGAAAAATTGTTCCCGAGGAACGATGCCAAACTGCTCCATAATTAACCTAAGAGTAATATTTTTTATTTTATTTTCTTATAACCATGGTTAGATGGATAAATCCTAGTGGTGAGTAAATCTTAATCATAGTTAGTGGGTATTAAAAGAGACACATGGCAGCTTGGGAGTTTATGATTTTCTTTGGTTGAACTTTCAAACGGTAAAGACTTGTTTCCTAATCAAGTAATAGGGGTAAAATGGGAAAAATGGTAACTTTAGTGAACAAAGTTAATATTAGGAGTCTAATAGGGGAGGGCAGTGTAATTTCATAAACTAGAGAGAAGGTTTCTGAAATTTCACCAAACCTCAGGAAAGTGAATGTAATTTGCCCAACTTTCAATTAGACATCAGAAAATCAATGATTTTTGTAGCTTGAGTAAGGTCTAGTAAATCTTAGAGATTTAATGCTAACCAACTATATGGTTTCAATTAACGGTCTAGAAGCATACAATTGGGCTTTTTTTGCCACATATTTATCAAAGACCTACCTAGGAATTTTTTTTTGTTTTTTGGTTAATCTACCTAGGAATTGGAAAGATGGATTTTAAAAACACATGCCTTGTGTACATTAATCAATCAGAATTAGTCTAGGGATACTCCCAAATATACTCTCGAATCCTAACCCTTAATTTAGTTATTAAATGATCAAAATTTCAACTAATGTGGCATTAGAAAAGACAAAATAAGTTAATTTAGTTATTAAAGGATCAAAATTTCAACTAATGTGGCATTAGAAAAGACAAAATAATTCAGACCAAATCCTGACCCTTAATAGTTAGCAATAGATGACCCTTAATAGTTAGCAATAGATGCAGTGACTAAATAAATAAAGAGAAAAACGAAAGTGCTCCTATTGGAATCGTTTCTGTGAAACATTTCGAAAATTGAACATGCTTGGATGTGGGTATGTTGGCCAGCTAGACGGGTTTTATCCTCTTTTTATGGTTGAGCTTCGCCTTGTGGTGTTGTTGACTAAACCAAAAAAAAAAAGTAACCTTTTACTCCCAGAAACATTTTTGCTATTTCCTAATTTTGTGGCTGAGCAATGCTTTTACTTACCAAAAACATTTTTGTAAACGCAACCAAAGTGGCATATGATAATGATTTTGAAAGAGTTCCAAGTTCTGGTTTTCAATCATTTACAAAAGAGAGAATGGATTGGATTAAAATGTTATAATTTGACAATTTGGGTGAGCTAATATAACATTGCAAAGGTCTATTCTTTTGTGAAAACTTATAAAGTCCGACACTTTGTAAGTTTTGTTAATGGACAATATGCCTTTTCTTTCGAAAACTAGATGTATGGACGCTTTTCATCTATTGGGTTGCAATTCCTGCCAAACTTAAATGCAGCGATTTCAAATCTCATAAAATAATGGTAAGGCTTTAAATCTCATGTTGGTAGGAATTAATCTTGTTAAAAACCTCAATAAAGTGACTCAAATTTCCTACAAACTACCATAACAAGGTGTAAAGTGTCAAGCTTTATAAGTCTCATCAAAAGAACGGACCCTAATGAAAAGCATATCACAGAACACTGGCAAGTAAAATGCGGTGTAGCCCTAAGAATGCTCGAAATTGCAGGAATGAAATGCCCATGTGAAAAAGTTCCATTTTTTTCTTGTCTACCTCAAATCATGGTTCAAAAACCCAAAAACTCGACTCCAAAGTTAGTCGGGTCGAGTAACTCGAAAAAAATTCGACTCGGTCCAACTCGAAATATATATGTAATAACTTGAAACCTAGATTAAAAGATTATAAAGTACGCTGATCAGCATTACTAATGCCTTACCTTTAAGGTAAGAGTCCATTAGCGTTCAGAAACCAACCTCCCCACTGGTATCTTTGTACAGAATTCTCATGGAACCAGATGACTAATGCCTTACCTTCAAGGTAAGAGTCCATTATCATCCTTTCCTTGGACCAAATACCTAATACCTTACCTTCAAGGTAAGAGTCCATTAGTATTCTCCCGTATAACTTGATTTGTTCAGAGCTTTTACTTTACTTTTCGGATGCATATACATATATTAAATCTTGATCATGATCACAATTGCATGATGTATACATATATCAAACAATTTAGCGGAAATCACAATAAAACAGAAATTCTTTGGTATAAGCATAAGCACATCACAAATATAGATTTTTATCTTGATTTAAAATTTGGTTTATGCCATTAAAAACTAGTAGAGTGTATCTACCTTTTGAGATCGATTTCCTATGGTCTGAGCGCTTTGGAATAGTTGGGAAGCAAGAATAACCCCTCTCTTGGAACCCACGAGGAATTCAAGAACACCCAAGCAAGATGCGCTCTTCTCCTTTACCAAGAACACCAACCCAGACTTCAATCCGAAGGAATTCTCGCCTAAGAACACCCAAAACCTAAGATTGAACTTCTGGAAACCGACTTGAGAATCAATTTATGATCTAAACACCAGAACGGGGTTTCAGAAAAATCTGGAAATTCCATTCACCCAAACCCAGTTTCGGTTTTTCAACAAATGACCTAGCTAAAACTCAAAATCTGAAAATCCTATAAACATGAACATTAAAGAGGGTTTCTATATCTTTCCAAGGGATCAAGAATCATACAATTCTGATCAAGGGTTACCAAACTAGGGTTCCTTAAAGTTGACTGATCCTATGACGAAATACAGCAAACCCCACTTCAGTTTTCTGCCATTTAACCTAATTTATGCTCAATATATAGAAAAGTGTTCAACATGAACATCGAAGAGGGTTTTGATATCTTTCCAAAAATTTAAGAATAGCCCAATTCTAATTTGTAGTCACAAAACTACAGCTCCCTAAAGTTTGTTGTTCCTAATGTAAATAACAGGAAAATAAATAATAGGGAAATAGAAGAGATGGAAAGGTATTTTGTCCTCTAGACGAAATTCGACATTTCTGATGATGAAATAACGTTAGAATCAAACTCAGCACTTTGAAAACCCCTGGGTAGTGAGCCACTCTCACTACAACCCTTTCTCTCTCTAGAATCTCCTTCTCTTTACTTTCTCTCTCTAGAATTGGAGCTTCTCTCTCTAGAATTCTAGCACAGCAACTCTCCAGAATTTCTCTTGTCAAAATAATTAGAAAAATTGATTTTTCTAAACTTATATAATTAAGTCTGTAAGTGTGACACTTGTCTTTACACAAGACAAGTGTCTTGTGTAGTGGGTGCCACACATATGCGTGGCCACATGTCCCTTGACTTTGATTTCCGCTAAATTTCCCACTTTTCTTCCCTTTTTACTCTACAACTTTATAATTATACGCGTGAAAATTCTGAAACAACAGGTGATTGTACATTAGCCAGTCTGACACCTACTGTAAAAATATCGAGGAAAAATACTGAGTTTTAATGGTAAAAAGTAAGTCCGGTAAAATACTGACAAACCCACAAATTTTCCAATTTTAACATAACATATATCATATAAAAACACTATTCACATATATTATATACAATAATGGGAATCTCATTTTCGAGGTCTTACATTTATGAACGGGAATGGTAGCCGGATTCCTATCGTTACAATCCCGGAGCACAAAAATGGGACTAGATTGGAGAAGTTTAAAAGGCTTGGGCTGTTAGCCTTTGCGGGTACTACTGATCCGTTAAAGGTGAAAATTTGGATTAGAGGACTAGAGAAAATTTTTTGGGTATGTCCTTGCCAGAAGATGTCAAGCCGGAGTTCACCATTTTCATGCTTGAGGGAGAGGTAGAGCATTGATGGACTACCGTTGAGAGTACAATTCCACCAAGTCCGAGATCGTGAGTTGGGAAAAGTTTACAGAGCTATTCTACAAATGATATTTCTCTACGTCAATGAAGAAGAAGAAATAAATGGAATTTCTGCAGCTGACCCAGGGGAATATGATAGTCAGTGAGTATGAGCAGAAATTCAATTAGCTCTCTAGGTTTGCTGCAAGATTTGTAGAAGACGAATAGTGGAGGGTTGAGAAGTTCGAAGAAGGTTTGTGGCCAGCTATCAAAAGAAAGTTAGCAGCACAAAGGTTTACGTCTTTTTCAGAGATTTTGGACAGAGAGCTCAGGGTAGAGAGAGTTCATGAAGACATGACACAGTCTAGTGTTGGTAGAAGTAAGGAGCCAGCTGGGATGTCCTGGGAGAAGAAGAACGACCAGCAGTTTGCTGGGAAGAGAAAATTTGAAGACATTAAAGGCTAGGGATCTGCAAGGAGATCGGGACCTAAGTGCGAAAAGTGTGGTCAAGCTCATTTGACCAAGGACTGCAAAGTGAAGGCTTGTTTCCAGTGTAGAAAGTCTAGTCACTTAAAGAGAGACTGCCCCTAGGCACAGCCATTAGCATTGGAGGGCGGTAAGGGACGAGTGTTCGCAATCACTCAGGAGGAAGCACAACAAGTTGAAGGTGTCATCGAAGGTAAAATTTTAATATTCCAAGTATTTGCCTATGCTTTAATTGATATTGGTGCTACACATTCATTCATCTCTTCACGCTTTGCCAAGAATATAACATATAGGCCTGATACACTCATATATATGATGATTGTATCCACACCATTAGGGAAAGTCCTTTGCACCAAAACAGTTTATGGTAGGTGTCCGATACTTATCAATAGTGTGCAAATGATAGTAGATTTGATTGTATTGGATATGAATGATTATGATATTATCCTTGGGATGGATTGGTTGATCAACTACGGTGCAGTGGTAGATTTTAATTCCAAGAAGGTGATATTTCGAATTCCGGACATTCCAGAATCCAAAATGCAAGGGATTATCCGAGGTCAAGCACCCAGGCTGATATTAGTGATTAAAGCATGTCACCTTCTGGATAAGGGGTGTACCGGGTATTTATTAATGGTGGTGGTAGATAAAGATGAAGATATCACATTGGGGAATACTCCGGTGGTAAAAGAGTTTCAAGATGTGTTTCCTGAGGAACTACCAGGACTCCCTCCTACCAGAGAAATCGATTTTGCAATTGATATTACTCTGGGTGTAGCCCCGATATCTAAAACACCATATCGTATGGCTCCGGAAGAATTGCAAGAACTGAAGATTCAGTTGCAAGACCTGTTAGATAATGGTTTGATTCGCCCTAGTGTTTCGCCGTGGGGAACACTGGTGTTATTCGTCAGGAAGAAAGATGGTAGTTTGTGTTTGTGTATCGACTATCGTCTGCTGAATCAAGCGACAATCAATAATAAGTATTCTCTCACCAGGATCGATGATTTTTTTGATCAGTTATAAGGTGCTCAAGTATTTTCTAAGATAGATTTACAGTCCAGCTATCACCAATTGAGGGACAAAGACGAAGATATTCGGAAGACAACATTTCGAACTTGTTATGGTCATTATGAGTTCCTGGTGATGCCTTTTGGGCTGACGAATGAGCCTGTGGCCTTTATGGAATTGATGAATTGTCTTTTCAAGCTGTTCTTGGATCAGTTTTGTGAGCGCGAGAAATTTACTCCCTAGATTTCTCACGGGGTTTTGAGAGTCGCCACCTATTCATTCAGAAGGGATAAGTTCTCCGAAGTTTTGGATAAGGTCTTGGTCCACGAGAGAGATCGGGGTAAGGGATTCGGTTAAGTCCGGGGAAGGTGTTAGGCACCCCGAGGCTTCCGTTTTACAACGATTCCGTACTCCCTGGGTTTAAGCCAATTAAAGTTAATCTTGTTTAGAATTCCAAAAGGTTTAAGTGAACACTAATCTAAGAAGGAAAAAAACTAACTGGGGTCGGCCCGTGTTGGGCTGCCTACATACTCACAGGGTGAGATCAGACCAAGCGTAGTTCTGGCACGTGAGCCTGTGCCGAGGCTAGGGGCGTGTGTGTGTGCACCAAGGGTAGCTAACATGGACTAGTCCCGTAGACTAGGGTTTGTTTGACCGAGGAGGGTCAAGTGCAAGGTATGTGAGCCCGGTAGGCTCAGGGAGTAGTCAAGTAGACTAAGGAGGAGTCCGGCCCGGGTTAGGGTTGCTAACCGGGATTAGGCCGAACTAACTACAGTTAGGGTTGCTAACCACAGTAAAGGGTGAGTGAGCTGTAGCCCGGTAGCCTAAGGCGGGGATCTGGTAGGTCGAGGTAAGTCCGGTATACTTGGTTTTTAGGCCCGGTAGGTCGTAAACCGATGTTAACTACGATTAGGGTTACTAACCGCAGTTAAGAGGGTCTAACTGTGGTTAGGGTTGCTAACCAGGGTTAGGGAGAGGGTCAAAGTAAGGATTATGGTCCAATTACAGTTTAAGGAATGTCTTTTTAATTTTCCAAAGTTTGTGGGGTTATGGAGTGCTTAACTGCGGTTGAATATTAACCGGAGGTGAATTTAACAACAGTTAAGGGTCTGGTATGGTCCAAGGTGGGCCCAGGGGGTTAGGTAGGGCCTAAAATGGCATCCTACCAGGCCTGGGCCCCTACAAAAGCCTAAATCAAAAAAACAATTAATATCGGTAATCAAATTACCGACATGCATAACAGTGTTTTTGTATTGTGGTTTTGCCACTGTTAACTAGGGTTAAACTGTAACCCGAGGTGAACCAAAGGTATGGGAGTGTAGAGGGGACTCCTGGGAAGAGATCAGGCTCTTTGTGGGCCACAGGGGATGCCTAGAGTGGGCCCCACAAGGCTGCAAAGGTGCTGTGACAGAAATAGTGTATTGTCGGTAGAGGGTTGGCGACAATACCAAAACAGGCCAAATGCAGTGTGTCGGCAGAGGGATTACCGACAATAGGGAATAAGGCTTTTTTATGAATGGCAGTACTGAGAGGACCGCCATTTCTGGGTTTTGCTAAAAACCGAGATCCAGGTTACTGGGGTTGTGCACAGAGGATACTGGGGGTTCCCTCATGATTTGAGGGACCCCCAGAGGGTCTGTGAAGGCTCTGAGAGCACCGAGAAGGATGGTGTACCTGTAGGGGTTCACTCCACCTATGAAGAAGGTGGGTGAACACCCTGTTGGGTCCTGACCTACTGAAAACAAAGCAACAATGATAGTAGTTCCCTGGAGATGACTAGGGGCTCACAAGGTAAGTGGAACAGTAAAGAAAAATGGGTAAAGGGTGTCCCTACCCAGTGCTCTGTTTTCTGCCAATATAGGGAGGTGCTGTACGTGAGGTGGTGGTGCACCAGTGATGATCTGCAGTGGCTCGGGACTTAAGGTAGGTCTGATGTAAGCCTTAGGATGAAGACCAAGGTGTAGAAGAAGCTGAGGCAATGGATTTTGGAACAAGGGTTCTTCTTAAAAAAGTTTTCGATCCTATATAGTGGAGGGTGGATTGGGTTTTATAGAGGAGAAGATTAGGGACCTAGGTGGGATTTAAGGAGAAGGGGAAAGAGGTGGTTGGACCCACAGAAGGTCGACTAAGAGGCTGGACGAGGGAGATCGAGGTGGAGGTAGAGTGTGCAGGGGTGTACACAAGCCTGAAACTCGTAGCTTGCATATGTTGGTAGATTAATTAGCGATGATACAAAACCCGGCCAATTTTAAGATGTCAGTAGAGGGTCTACCGACAACAGGAAATCAGTGCAAAATTTAATGTCGGTAGACCTTTGACCGACATTCTGGATTTAGTTTTGAAATAGGCTGGGCCCTGCATACTCGGGTATAGGGAATTATCCTAAGGATTTTTGGGCTTTGTGGGCTTTAATGGTCCTGAGGCTTGGGTCAGGCTCTAGGGGCCCTGGGTTCTAGGGGGTCAAGCCCTAATGGCTCTTGGACTAGGGTTTCGGCTAGGATTACTTAGGTTGTGAGGGATTTGGCAAGAGGGGTAACCACAGTTAAAAGATTTAACCACGATTAGATGGGGTGTAAAAATTGGGTGCTTACAGCTGCCCCTCTTTGCTGGAGAATGCCAAGGTTGGTAATTCGAACGGCAAAGACTGGAATCATCCTATTTTTACACCAAGCTCGGATAACAGGGATGTAGAATGATGATATGTATGTATGCAGTGCAAATGGTGAGTGCAATGTAGTGGCAAGGCTACTGCTGGGGAAAGGCGAGTAGTTCAGACTACTCACTGGGGATTGATGGATGCATGGATGGCATAGCCCTGAGGCGTCGGCCGGAAGGCTTCGATCGAGTTTGATCGAAGAGACACACGGAGTGTCAAGAACACACAGGGTATTGAAGGGGGTGACATGCGGGTGGTGTACACTGTAAAGGTACACACGGGATGTCGAGGACACACGGGGTGTCGAAAGGGAGGAGATGCAGGTGGTATACGCTGTAAAGGTATACACGGGATGTTGAGGACACACAGGGGTATCGAAAGAGAGGACATGCATGTGGTATATGTTGTAAAGGTATACACGGGATGTCGAGGACACACGGGGGTGTCGAAAGAGACATGCGGGTGGTATACGCTGTAAAGGTATACACAGGATATTGAGGACACACGGGGTGTCGAAAGGGAGGACATGCAGGTGGTATACACTGTAAAGGTATACACGGGATGTCGAGGACACACGGGGTGTCGATAGAGAGGCGGTATGTCTAAGAGGTGCTAGCCGGATGATTGAAATGGCCGAGAGGCACTGGATTTTGGTCAAAGATGATGTTGAGGAGTTTGGTCACCAGAAGCATGACGCTATGCAGGGATGTCATGCAGGGGATAAATGCGAGGATGCTTTCCCATGACTCTGCTGATTACAATTGGTGGGGATGCATGGTGTCGGCTTCTTCTGCTTTGTCTTGCTGGGGCTGCTCAGTGCAGGCTGGTACAAACTGGTCAGGATACCAAAGAGTTTGTTTTTGAAAGCATTTCGTAAAAGTTTTTGGTCATTTGTAAAAAAAATTCTTTCAACAGAAAGAATGTTCAACTAGCTATCAATTTTGCCAGGAAAGCGCCTTAATCAGGGCTTTAGGGATTCTGTACGCCTTTCGTTCTTGGAGTGCAGAGTATGACCCAGAAGTGGTTTTTTCACCGCTGAGGATGCTCACGGGTAGCCTGTTTGTTTTGTCACTGCTGGAGATTAGACTCTGACTGGGGAGAAGCTTGCTGGGGGGAGCAAATAGGATGCTTCTACTGGGAAGATCCGCTGGGGGATGTAATGCCATTGTAGACCGTTACTGGGGATCTGCTGAGGGATATGACACTACCGTAGATCACTACTGGGGATCTAAACTCTGCTGGAGCCTAGTGTTGGGGAAGCTGCACTTCCATGCCACCTGCTGGGGATTGCTGTAGGGGATTTATCTGGCTAGCCTGATTGCTGTCGGATGTTGTTGCCAAACTACTCTTCAGCCTTTCTCCCTTTTTTTACCCTTGGAATGACAAAGTCATGGGGTTCGCATAATTTTTGCACGATGAGGCCGTTGCCGGTTTTCCTCATGCCTGCGAAGCTGATTGATTTTTATCCCTTTTTTGCCCCTAGTCACAAGACTCAGTCTGGGGATGGCGTGATTTTTACGCAATGAGGCTGTTGCCGGTTTTCACTCATACCCGCGTCTTACTGGGGAGGTTTTGTTTATGCAGAGGAAAATAGGTCTTCTCCCGTCATAGCCCTGAATGGCTCTCCTCTAGGGTTTTGAGGATGATATTTCCGTGGGGGATTCAGATGTGATATTGCACTTACACTCGTAATTCCTACGGGATCGAGGAGGATTTATAGTAGGACGAAATATAGGCTGAGGGACCAAAGTTTGGGACACCCTGGGATTTCTCCTGTTTGTAGTTGATTTGCTATCCCTTGGAGGTTTTGGTTTGATATAATTGTTTTTTACTCTCTAGGGATGATTTTTCTATTTCCAGGGGGATGTGTTTTCTTAAGGCCTGTGCCTTATGATTCCCGGTGATTTTTTTTTTTGTGACTCCACTGGGGATGGGAGAGAGCGAGAGAGGTTGTCTCTACTGGGGATAGAAAGGTTGTCTCTGTCCGAGGATTTTGTTTTTCTGGAGAGGTTGTCTCTGTTGGGTAAAGAGTCCGGAGAGATTGTCTCTGTGGGGGGCTCTGACTGTTGAAATGTTTCGACTTCTGTTTTGAGCTTTCTTTTGATAGAAACTTTGTACCCATGTGAGTCGATTTGCTTGGGAAGCTGGGAGATTTTGTCTCTGCTTGGGGAGAGCTGATGACTCCTTTGGGGAAAGAGGGACTCTATTTGGGGAGAGTCGGGGAGTGGATACCCCATACATGACAGCACCTAATTTGACAGGTTGCCTACGTACCTTTGCAGGATCAGGTCATGACGTAGTTCGGGCCTATGCCGCAAAGGCGGGGGAGGGTGTCCCTGAAAAGTGTAATGAAAAAAGGGTTGTCAAGCTCAAGGGGCTAACTAGCGAATTTCTTTTGATTTGTAAACGGGTTACAGGAAAGAGGGATGAAGAGTGTGCTAAGGATGACCTCTTGTCATTTCCCGGAGAAACTATAAGTGTAAAGCGCCTATCAGATCTAGACCCTAAGCAAAGTATCTTTTGACTTTGTCCATGTTGACGGGCTCTGGGAGGTCTTCGTCATCCATACGTCCGAGTTGAAGGGCACCGCCGGAGAATTTATCTCGGACGACATATGGGCCTTCATAGTTGGGAATGAACTTGCCCCTTGGGTCTGGGCAGTTTGGCAACATTTTTCGAAAAACCAAGTCACCGATTTCGATGCTTCTTGGCTTGACTTTCCTGTTGAATGCCCTAGCCATGCGCCTGTAACGACCCCAAAATCCTACAAGGCTAAAATAGGACTTTGGAATCGTCACATTACTTAAATCTGCTTAAAGTTCATGCATACAAGGCTTACTACACGAGTCTGCAAAAATGAGAGTAATAAAATCCCGATGTATAAACTATAATCAACCTGCACAAGTCTACGGTCAACATATACAATCCACTATAAACCAACAAGTATGAAAAATACAACTATAAAAGTCTCCTGAGCAACATCCTCTAAAAGGTCTATCACAAAATCTCTCAACCAAACAAAACATAAACTAATAGGTTTAGCCACCCAAGACTCCTACTCCTTCCTCGATGGGCTCACTTCTCCTCCTCCCTCGGTGTAAGGCTCCTCGATCCATGGCTCCGCCGTGTGCTCCTGTTCTAAACCTGCCAAGACAAAGTCCGGCTGAGTACAAAGGTACTCAGTGTATATAAAATCCAACCAACAATAATAATATACCTGCACTTGGTTTAAAACATATCTAATAGCATAATAACATAATTAGAGTGCGGAAGAACGTGTGCGCATATACATCATATCATCACCTTGACTCATGTACTTGTGAGAATCTTAGACTTAGAAGACAATATACACTTATGAGCTGCTTATGCTTATCAGACCATGTGCTTGTGAGATGCTTATGCTTATGCACTTATTCAGATCATACAATGATGTGACATGCCGTTCTTGGCAGATACGGATCATGTCTAAGAAATCATATGGTTGGCATGCCGTTCTTGGCGGATACGGACCATGCTTATGAATCAAATGTAATTGACATGCCGTTCTTGACGGATACGGACCACGTCATGCTTATGCTTATTCAGAATGTCATACGTATGTCATGCTCATGATTGTGGTCCACATGTGTGACTTGTGAGATTCTCTTCTTAACATACAAGTCCATCTGTGCTTAAGTGTCGAAATTAACATTTGAGGTTGTATTTGCTTAGATTCCGATCTCTCACCATAGAAACTCCACTATACTGTCCCATACCAGATAGTTAGAGAATTCCCGGTCTGAGAGATTTTCCTCTAAGTTCTTACCTCCCCGACTATTAATTTCCATGCAAGTAATTAGACATACTTAACAAACAATCACATATACATATCTTATCATAATTCATATCACAATTCATAATCAATTTACCACCATTTCATAAGAGTATAATAGCATTTATCCTCTCAAGCATTTTCACAAACACCTTGAGTACGCATAATATGGATTCATTGCCCTTCCACATTTTCAAGCATTCATCAAACCATAATCCATCCATACAATCCAAATATCATCCACATCTACATGTTAATCCCATCCTCCATACATTTCCCATCCTCCATATATTCTATCAACATTCAAATCCACATTTCCATCAATAATTAGCTTATTTCATAGAAAATTTGAGAAAAATGCATCTAATCTCTATTATATCATATTAATATTCATCAAACATTAAAATAGAGTTGATTAGGATAGTATATCGACCTTAGGAATCCTTCCCTTGGATTCAAAACGCTCACAATGTGATTTGGGGAAGCTTTGAGGACGATCTCCAAGCTTTCCTTTCAATCTTCTAGCAATCTCTTTCTTCTCCAAGCAACCCTTCTCCCAAAACCCTAGGTTTTCTCCCCCTTTTTGCCAAATTGGGTTAGAAATAGCTAGAGTATTTTAATATCTCGAGTAGGACCCCTATTTATAGCCCCAAGGGTTGGGAACGAAAAGACCTAAAAGTCCTTACTAAAATTCTGTCAAAAACACGAAAGACCGATCGATCGGTGGTTATAACCGAGCGATCGGTTGCCTACCGATCGATCTGTGTTTATGACCGAGCGATTGGTCAAAAACACACTCTCTGGAAAATTTCTCCATACAAAATTTTGGATCAGTCGATAGCTACCGATCGATCGGTTTTGGACCGATCGATCGCTATTTCTGACCGAGCGATCGGTGCTTTGCAGATTTTGACTCATTTTACTGTTTCGGCTATAACTTTTGACTCGTTCGTCGGATTTCGACGATTCAACTTGCGTTGGATTCGTCTTTCGAAAACAAACATTTCTAGTGTTTTAGAATTTCTAAATTCTCCTTTATTTATAGACCAAAAACTCCCCAACGTTGACTGATCTGTAATTCCATCAGACAAAACCTTGGAAAACCCATTTTTGACTTAGCTTAGATTAAAAATAAGGAAAAACATTAAACATGAACCTCGAAGAGGATTCCGATACCTTTCTAATGGTTTAATCACTCAATTCCAATAAACGGTGCCAAAACTAGAGCTTCCTAAAGTTTAGAGTGTGATATGACATTCCTGAACTAGAAGTTTGATTAAACCTTAATCACACTACACCATTTAGATATACAATACAATAAACATTAAAACATCACAAGGACTATAATACCCCTAATGCAATGCAATAAAAACATGAAAAAAAATTCGGGTCTCTACATCCTCCCCCTTTTAAAAGAATTTCATCCTCGAAATTTACGTACCATAGGTGAACAAGTGCGGGTACTTTTCGCGGACTTCGGGTTCTCTCTCCCAAGTAGCCTCTTCTCTAAAGTGATGCTCCCATTGCAAGAGTACAAGAGGAATGACCTTAGAATGCAAAACTTGCTCATTTCGGTCCAAGATTCGAGCCGGTTGCTCCACTAGAGTCAAATCTTCCCGAATTTCCAACGGTTCCAAATGAATGACATGTGAAGGATGTACTTCCTCAACATAGAGATGTGAAAGATATTATGCACACCTTCCATGTGAGGTGGCAAGGCAACCCGATAAGCAACTTCCCCGACTCGGGTGATGATCTCAAAAGGACCCACATATCTCGGACTAAGCTTGCCCCGCTTGCCGAATCTCATCACCCCCTTAGTAGGTGAGATCTTTACAAACACAAAATCTCCAACTTGAAACTCAAGATCTCTCATGCGAGTATCGGCATAGCTCTTTTGCCTACTCTGAGCTGCTTTCAACCTCTCCCTGATCAACTGAACTCTATCCACAGTCTGACCAACGAGCTTAGGACCCAAAAGCTACTCTTGAAACAAACTCCACCATCTTTCCAAGAGAAGCCCTCAAACCCGCTGCTAAGCGACTTGTTCATGGCAGCATGCAGTTCTCCATCATTCCACTGTAGGTCTTTAATCCTGTCCAATAAGGTTGGCCTGACCATAATGTTAGCCAACAAGGCTCCAGACGCTCCCATACTAAAACCCGCATCAAGGCTAGACACCTCTTCAAGTAACTTCCATTCTTGGACCATCAAGTGTGCCAAGAACCCAGTAGGTCTCCTACTTAGCGCATCTGCCACTACATTCGCTTTCCCCGGGTGGTACTGGATAGAGCAATCATAATCCTTGAGGAATTCCACCCAACGACACTGCCTCAAATTCAGCTCTTTCTGCGAGAACAAATACTTTAGACTCTTGTGGTCGGTGAAAACTTCAAACTGCGCACCGTACAAGTAGTGCCTCCAGATCTTAAGAGCAAAAACCAAGGCTGCTAACTCCAAATCATGGGTAGGATAGTTCTTCTCGTGGTCTTTCAACTGCCGAGAAGTATAGGCAATCACCTTCCCGTGTTGCATAAGAATACAACCTAACCCAACGAGTGAGGCGTCACTATACACCACAAAACCTTCACTACTTGATGGAACAGTCAAGATCGGAGCGGTGGTGAGACGCTTCTTCAACTCAAGAAAACTCTTCTCACATTTCTCATTCTACTCGAATCTAGCGTTCTTTCGAGTTAGGTGAGTAAGTGGAGCTGCCAAACTAGAGAAACCTTCCACAAATCTTCTATAATAACCAGCTAGGCCCAAAAAGCTTCGAACCTCTGTAACACTCTTTGGCCTTCCCCATCCTTCCACTGCTTCTATCTTGGAACGGTCCACAGAAATCCCTTCTCCAGACATCACATGGCCTAGAAATGCTAATTTTTCTAGCCAAAACTCGCACTTGCTAAGCTTAGCATATAGCTTATGCTCACGAAGTGTCTTCAGTGTGACCCAGAGATGCATCTCATACTCCTTCTGTGTCCTGGAGTATACTAAAATGTCATCCACAAACACGATCACAAAGCAGTCCAGAGTCGGCTTGAAAATCCTATTCATGAGATCCATGAATGCTGCCGGGGCATTTGTCAGACCGAACGGCATGACTAGGAATTCAAAATGCCCATATCCGGTCTTGAATGCAGACTTAGGCACATCTTCCGCCTTTATCTTCAGTTGATGGTAGCTTGACCTTAAGTCGATCTTAGAGAAATACTTAGCTCCTTGCAACTGATCAAACAAGTCATCGATCCTAGGCAAAGGATATTTGTTCTTGATAGTGACCTTGTTCAGTTGCCGATAGTCGATGCACATCCTCATCAAACCATCCTTCTTCTTCACAAACAAAATAGGAGCTCCCCAAGGTGATACACTTGGGCGGATAAACCCAAGACCAAGCAATTCATCAATCTACTCCTTAAGCTCCTTCAACTCCACTGGAGCCATCCTATATAGCGCTTTAGATATGGGTGTCGTACCCGCAGCCAACTCAATTACAAACTCTACTTCTCTATCCGATGGCAAACCCGGCAAGTCTTTGGGAAAGACATCCATGAATTCCTCTACAACAGGGATACTTGAGGAATCTGGTGCTTCCGAGGTGGTAAGACTCAAGGCCGCAAAACGAGCTAAGTCTTTCTTCTTCAACCCTTGGAAACGAAAGGAGGTTCACTGATTGGTCGAAAGTTGACTACCTTTCCAAAATAGTCAACATGCCCATGGTATTTAGAAAGCCAATCTATGCCTAGTATGACGTCAAAGTCTTGGAACTCAAGGACAATCAGATCAGCTGGCAGCTCTCTCTGACCTACTCGAATATCACAATCTCGATAGACCTTGTCAGTGATGACTGAACTACCGACAGGAGTAGCAATAGACAATTCACAATCTAACAGACTTGGCTCCGTTAGAAACTCTTGTGCAAAACTAGGTTTGACGAAGGAGTGAGTGGAACCAGTATCGATCAACACAAGAGCAAGAAAATCATTTATCAACAATGAGCCTGAATTAATACACAAAGCCAACTTTGTCAAATCATGAACGCATACATACATCATACATCATACTACATAATATTCAATATCACACGCATAGCATCAGAACAATATTTTTAATTAACTAAAAACACAAATAGACGTACCCTGCACGACGCCGTCGGACGCCTGTGCATCCCGCTCCGAGGTAGCAAACACTCGACCCTGAGCTGGCTAGCGAGGCTGCTGAGGTCTAGTGCCCTATGGTGGCCTCTGCTGCATAGACTGCTTGCCTGGGGGCCTGACTCCCTGTGGCTGAGTCGGCTAAAGTCCCTACTAAAAGCGGAGTGGGCAATCTCGGATCTGGTGTGAAACATCTCCACAATGAAAACAACCTCCAGTAATTGCCCTACATTCCCCCACTCTATGCCTCTTTCCGCACTGGCTGCATGCATCATACAACTGGGTCCCAGCAGTAGGTGGAGTAACCTGAGGTGCTCGAGGGGCTGCCTGAGTAAGCCTCTGATACGGGGTAGGCCTAGCAATTGGCATAGGACCTGACATCCTCGGCCTCTTGTCCTGGGGACCAAACCTGCTTGCTTGAATCTTCTCCCTCTTCTTCAAAAATTCCTCTGAATTCTTCTCAGCTATCAAGGCACGCTGGTACACCTCCCTACATGTTTAAAGCTGAAGTATCGAAACCTTCTCCCGAATAAAATCCTTCAAGCCTCACTCAAACCTCTTTGCCTTCATTCTTTCCATAGCAATCAAGTGAGGAGCAAACCTAGAAAGCTCTACAAACTTGGCCTCATACTCGGCCACTGACGTCCTCCCTTACTCCAAGGTAGAGAATTCAATCTCCTTCTAATCTCTCACAAACACCGGGAAGTATCTCTCGTAGAAGACGTCGAGGAACTCTCCCCAAGTCCACTCTTTTCCGACTCGCACCTCATTCCTCTGCCTAGATGGTGCCCTCCACCAATGTTCAGCTTCGCCTTCCATGACGAAGGAGGCCCATTTCACCCTCTGCTCATCGGTAGCCTCAAGCACGGAGAAAATCTTCTCTAGTTGCATCATCCATAACTCAGTAACTGAGGGATCTGTACTACCATAGAAGGATGGAGGACTCATCCTCCTAAAAGCATCCACTCTGTTGTGACGGGGTGGGTGAACATCAACTTGCCTCACTTGCCTAGCTTGACCTACCGCTAGTAATACAGTTTGCTGAGCCATAATTTCAGCCTGCCTCTCCATGGCTGTAGCAATAGCTTCCATAGCCCGACCCACATTAGCCTAGGGGCTACCATCTGGAGTATCCCCATCAGTCACACTACCTCCTCCATTCCTATTATTTCTTCCACCCCTTCTCATGCTTACAATCCTGAGAAGAAGAAAACAATCCATTTAGAACACACTCACATAAAATTCCTAAGTCTATGCTTAATCAAAACTCAATCCTCAACAATTTTAAAGTCCTGAACTTGATGTTGCTTCCCTAAGGTTGACATCTTCCTATATCCTATACTTAATATCTTAGCCCTAAGGACTCTAATGCCTTGTGCTCTGATACCACCTCTATAACGACCCCAAAATCCTACAAGGCTAAAATAGGACTTTGGAATCGTCACATTACTTAAATTTGCTTAAAATCCATGCATACAAGGCTTACTACACGAGTCTCCAAAAATGAGAGTAATAAAATTCTGATATGTAAACTATAATCAACCTGCACAAGTCTACGGTCAACATATACAATCCACTATAAACCAACAAGTATGAAAAATACAACTATAAAAGTCTATTGAGCAACATCCTCTAAAAGGTCTATCACAAAATCTCTCAACCAAACAAAACATAAACTAATAGGTGTAGCCACCCAAGACTGTTGCTCCTTCCTCGATGGGCACACCTTCTCCTCCTCCCTCGGTGTAAGTCTCCTCGATCCACGGCTCCGCCGTGTGCTCCTGTTCTAAACCTGCCAAGACAAAGTCCGGCTGAGTACAAAAGTACTCAGTGTATATAAAATCCAACCAACAATAATAATATACCTGCACTTGGTTTGAAACATATCCAATAGCATAATAACATATTCAGAGTACGGAAGAACGTGTGCGCATATACATCATATCATCACCTTGACTCGTGTACTTGTGAGAATCTTAGACTTAGAAGACAATACACTTATGAGCTGCTTATGCTTATGAGACCACGTGCCTGTAAGATGCTTATGCTTATGCACTTATCCAAATCATACAATGATGTGATATGCCGTTCTTGGCGGATACGGACCATGTCTAAGAAATCATATGGTTGGCATGCCGTTCTTGGTGGATACGGACCATGATTATGAATCAAATGTAATTGACATGCCGTTCTTGGCGGATAAGGACCACGTCATGCTTATGCTTATTCAGAATGTCATACGTATGCCATGCTCATGATTGTGGTCCACATGTGTGACTTGTGAGACTCTCTTCTTAACATACAAGTGCATCTGTGCTTAAGTGTCGAAATTAATATTCGAGTTGGTATTTGCTTAGATTCCGATCTCCCACCATAGAAACTCCACTATACTGTCCCATACTAGATAGTTAGAGAATTTCCGGTCTAAGAGATTTTCCTCTAAGTTCTTACCTTCCTGACTATCAATTTCCATGCAAGTAATTAGACATACTTAACAAACAATCACATATACATATCTTATCATAATTCATATCACAATTCATAATCAATTTACCACCATTTTATAAGAGTATAATAGCATTTATCCTCTCAAGCATTTTCACAAACACCTTGAGTATGCATAATATGGATTCATTGCCCTTCCACATTTTCAAGCATTCATCAAACCATAATCCATCAATACAATCCAAATATCATCCACATGTTAATCTCATCCTCCATACATTTCCCATCCTCCATATATTCTATCCACATTCAAATCCACATTTTCATTCACATTTCCATCAATAATTAGCTTACTTCATAGAAAATTTGATACAAATGCATCTAATCTCTATTCTATCATTCCTATCATATTAATATTCATCAAACATTAAAATAGAGTTGATTAGGATAGTATATCGACCTTAGGAATCCTTCCCTTGGATTCAAAACGCTCCCGAGGTGATTTGGGGAAGCTTTGAGGACGATCTCCAAGCTTTCCTCTCAATCTTCTAGCAATCTCCTTCTTCTCTAAGCAACCCTTCTCCCAAAACCCTAGGTTTTCTCCCCCTTTTTTCCAAATTGGGTTAGAAATAGGTAGAGTATTTTAATATCTCAAGTAGGACCCCTATTTATAGCCCCAAGGGTTGGGAACGAAAAGACCTAAAAGTCCTTACTAAAATTCTGTCAAAAACACGAAAGACCGATCGATCGGTGGTTATGACCGAGCGATCGGTTGCCTACCAATCGATTGGTGTTTATGATCGAGCGATTGGTCAAAAACACACTCTTTGGAAAATTTTCCCATAAAAAATTTTGGACCAATCGATAGCTACCGATCGATTGGTTTTGGACCGATCGATCGCTATTTCTGACCGAGCGATCGGTGCTTTGCGGATTTCAACTCATTTTACTGTTTCGATCATAACTTTTGACCCTTTCATCGGATTTCGAAGATTCAACTTGCGTTGGATTCGTCTTTCGAAAACAAACATTTTTGGTGGTTTAGAATTTCCAAATTTTCCTTTATTTATGGACCAAAAACTCCCCAACATTGACTGATCTACAATTCCATCAGCCAAAACCTCGGAAAACCCATTTTTTACTTAACTTAGATTAAAAATAAGGAAAAACATTAAACATGAACCTCGAAGAGGGTTCCAATACCTTTCTAATGGTTCAAGAATCACTCAATTCTAATAAACGGTACCAAAACTAGAGCTTCCTAAGATTTAGAGTGTGATATGACATTCCTGAACTAGAAGTTTGATTAAACCTTAATCACACTACACCATTTAGATATACAATAAAATAAACATTAAAACATCACAAGGACTATAATAACCCTAATGCAATGCAATAAAAACATGAAAAAAGATTCGGGTCTCTACAGCTCCTCTGATAGGCCTAAGAGTGGTTGATGGCTTTCAGTCACCGCTCTTCGATCAGGTTCAACTGCTCATATTGGGTCTGTGCCTATTAATCTTTTGAGAGCTCTACTTCCATTAACACCCGGAGTGATGGAATTTGTACTTCGATAGGGAGGACAGCTTCCATAACATAGGCCAGAGCGATTGGTGTTGCCCCAGTGGAGGTTCGGATGGACGTTCTGTAGGCCATGAGTGCATAAGGGAGCATCTCATGCCCGGTAGAGTACTTGGTTGCCATCTTCTCTATGATTTTCTTCAGATTCTTGTTGGTGGCTTCAACTGCACTATTGGTCTGTGGCCGATACGGCGTAGAGTTGTGATGTTGGATCTTGAATTTCTGGCAGAGATCAGTCATCCCCTTGTTGCAGAAGTTGAGAGCATTGTCTGTTACAATCTCATATGGGACCCCATATCGGCAGATGATATCCCTTCTCAGAAAATGTTGAACTACTGAGGCTGTGATGCTGGCATAAGAGGCTGCCTCGACCCATTTCGTGAAATAATCAATCGCTACCAGCATGAATCGATATCCGTTTGATGCTTTCGGAGCTATGGGTCCTATGACGTCGATGCCCCAAGCCGAGAGTGGCCAAGGAGCGGTGAGATTGTGCAGCTTGTTCGGCGGTGCATTTACCCCGTCGGCATAGATTTGGCATTGGTGGCACTTCTGTACATGTTTGCAACAGTCTAATTCCATGGTGGACCAGTAGTGGCCTAGCCTCAATATCTTTTTAGATAACATCAACCCGTTCATGTGTGGGCCGTAGGTTCCTCCGTGAACTTCTTCGACTACCTGTGCTGCTTCACTGGTATCTAGGCATCTGAGCAAGAGTAGATTCGGTGACCTTTTGTACAAGATGCCCCCTGATAGGATGAACTGAATGGCCAGTCTTCTGAATGCCTGGCGGTTTGTTTTTGTAGCATCGAGAGGGAAGGTTCCGTCATCGAGATACTGCTTGAAGTCTGCATACCAAGGCTTATTGTCTGATACCTCTTCGATCTGAAGGCAGTAGGCAGGCTGGTCTTGTTGCTGAATTTCTATCAGCCAGAGCATGATGTCTGTTGGGATCTGTACCATTGAAGCTAGAGTGGCCAGTGCGTCGGTGAATCTATTCTGGTTCCTGGATCGGTGGCTGAAGCTGATTCTTCTGAATTGATTGATTAACAGATTGAGGTAGGCTAAGTACGGGACTAGCCTTGCTTCTCGGATGGCCCAAGATTCATTTGCCTGATAGATTACCAACGATGAGTCACCATAGACGTCTACCTCTTCAATCCTGATGTCCAAGGCTTCTATCAGTCCGGCTATACATGCCTTGTACTCTGCTTAGTTGTTGGAGCATCTGAACTTCAGCTTGACTGAGATAGGGAGGTGTGCCCCTTTAGGCGAGATCCGGACTGCTCCTGCCCCATGCCCATGACTGTTGGCAGCTCTGTCAAAATACAACTCCCAGTCGGAGTATTCCTGTTTTTCCACTTCCGTATACAGGATGGCTTCATCTGGAAACTGATCATGTACAGACACGTAGTCCTGGGTCGGACTGTGGGCCAGGTGATCAGCTATCGCCTGTCCCTTGATTGACTTCTTTGTCATGTACATGATGTCGAATTCAGACAATATCATGAGCCATCGGGTAGTCCTTCCGGTGGTGGCTAGCTTTTCCAGTAGATATTTCAGTGGGTACATCCGGGTGATCAAAATTACCGAGTAGGAAAGCAGATAGTGCCGAAGATGTTGAGTTGCCCAAACCAGTGCTAGACATGTCTTCTCAAGAGGGCTGTACCGCTTTTCGTACTCGAGTAGACGCTTACTGATATAGTAGATGGCTTGCTCTGTTCTGCCTGTCTCGTCATGTTGTGCCAGGATGCATCCCATGGAGGTTTCTTGCACAGAGATATAGAGTAGTAGTGGACGTCCCGATGTAGGAGGCACAAGGACTGGAGGATTCAGGAGATACTACTTTATTCTGTCAAAGGCTTCTTAGCATTCTACTGTCTAGACTGTCGGCGTGTTCTTTCGGAGAAGTTTGAAGATCGGCTCGCAGATCGGAGTTAGCTGAGAAATGAACCGACTGATGTACTAAATTCTGCCCAGGAAACCACGGATCTCCTTTTCAGTTTGGGGTGCTGGCATTTCGATGATAGCTTTGGATTTAGCTGGATCGATCTCAATGCCTCTTTTGTTGACTATGAAGCCAAGGAGCTTTCCTGATGAGGCTCCGAAGACGCATTTGGCCGGGTTCAATCTTAGACCGTACTCTCGAAGTCTATCGTAAAGTCTCTTCAGGTCTTCTAGGTGCTAATCGGCTGTCGGCGATTTGACGATCATGTCATCCACGTAGATTTCAGTGGATTTATACATCATGTCATGGCCCTTTGATAGGTGGCCCCTGTGTTCTTGAGTCCGAAGAGCATAACCTTGTAGCAGAATGTGCCCCAAGGCATGATAAAGGAGGTTTTCTCCATGTCTTCTTCTGCCATCCTTATCTAGTTGTATCCAGAGAAACCATCCATGAATGAGAGAGTCTCGTGCCCAGCAGTATTGTCGACCAGAACGTCAATGTGCGGGAGAGGAAAGTTGTCTTTGGGGCTTGCCTTGTTCAGATTCCGGTAGTCAATATACATGCGGACCTTGCCATCCTTCTTAGGTACTGGGACTATGTTAGCTAACCACTCAGGGTAGTTTGTAACTGCCAGGAAGCCTGCGCTGATCTGCTTCTCAACTTCTTTCCTTGACTTTCTGTGACCATTCGGGCCTCATCCGTCTCAGTTTCTGCTTCACTGGTCTGACGTCGGGGTTCAAGGGCAGTCTGTGTACCACCAATACTGGGTCTAGGCCTGGCATGTCAGTATATGACCAGGCGAAGACATCACTGTAGCTTCTCAGGAAACTGATCATGTCTACTCTCTCCTGAAGGTTCATGTTGGTGCCGATTCTGACTAGCTGGGGTTTCCCTGTAGATCCCAGATTGACTGTTTTAGTATCCTCCTTGTTAGATTGCAGAAGTCCTTCACTGTGCTCGAGGAGGTCCAGAATTTCCCGAGACGGTTCCTCTTCCTGTTCTGAGTCATACTCCACTTTGGAGAGTTCAAGGAGGGTTTGAGGGGTAACCCTGTCAGAGATAATTTCCTGGAAAATCAATTAGCTTCAGTTTAGCATGTTTTGATGATGATGATTTGTTGGCTTCAGGATACTAAGCTTTCCAGGGGAAGAGTCCGTGTGATTTCGTCATCAGCCGATATGAAATGTTTTGTTTTTTCTTTTGAAAACATGATTATTGAGTCAAAACAATCTGATTAGCAAAACAAAATGACTTGTTATAAAAAGACTCAAACAAAAAGAGGCCGACAGTGGCCTGACTTTTGGATTTTTACAAACGGGAGCAAAAGAGGAATAGATGGAGGAGAAGGGTGATGCTGGTTCACTGCTGTCTCGGACCAACCTGTCCTGCACTGTGCTTGCCCCCGGCCCTGGCTGGCCTCAATGGTGAGAGCCTCAGTCTACCAATGGATCAGTGGCTGGTGACTGGATGACGCTTCAATGCTGTTGGAGAGGGTGCAGACCTGCTCTCTCGCTGGATAAAAAGGAGGGAATAGCTCTGGCCGCATGGATCCATGGCCTCCCTAGGAGCAGAGTGAAAGAGGCTGGCACATTCACCACCTGAAAGTTTGTTGAGAATTGAGCAGGTCCAACCCCGATGGTCAGGTCGATGTCACCCAGGTTTTACCTGGTGGTATTATCAAAGGCCCCGATGGTCATGGGTCTCTTCTTCACTTGACTGAGGTCCAAGCCCAGTTTTTGCAGTGTAGAGAGTGTGCAGATGTTCAGGCCGGAGCCATTGTCAATGAGCACTAATGATAATGTTCGGTCCATGCACTGCACTGCACTGCAATGTACAAAGCCCGGGTATGGTCCCTGTCGCTGTCCGGTATCTCCTCTTCTGTGAAGGAGATGACTTTGGGTTCAAGGATTTTCCCTACCATTTGCCCCAGTTTCTCGGGTGTTATGTCTGGCATTACATGGGTATTGCCAAATACTTGGAGCAGTTGCTTCCTGTGATGCTCTGAAGTGAGAAGCAGACCCAAGATGGATATCTGTGCTGGGACCTTGCTCATTTGTTGAGTGATATTGAACTCTGCTTTTTCTAGGATCTTCAACAATACTGCTGAATCAACTGCCTCTTTCTATGGGTCTGACACCCCTGCTTTCTGTTTTTCTGCCTCTATATTCTTCACATTTGCCAGCTCAGTTGTAAGAGGTTGATATACTCGGCCAGATCTGGTTAGGTAGGCTATGCTCTCGCTCTCAAGGACGAGAGAGCGAAGAGCGGGTACTCAGTTGAGGTTAAAAGGAGGCTCTAGGATGTAGGGGATCCGAATAGGGCCTGAAGAGGTTGAGGCTTGAGTTGGAGTTGTTGGCCAATTTGCAGGGCAAGGAATTGTGTAGATGATCTGCTCGGGGGTAGGTATCTGGGTTGGAGATTGAATAGTCTGTATGTTTGACTGGGGGAAGGGGATTATGACAAGTGATCAGTAAGAGGGCCTGATGATGTCATTACTCACTGCGGGTGTACTGGGTCCTGGCTGCCCTACCCCGGGCTCTTCCCATTGGATAAAATTGATTTAATTGTTATGTGGGGGCAGTGGCACCTGATTGATGCTGGTGTTGCTAGGAGCCAGCTCAACCCTTCCCTCATCCAAGAGATCTTGGATTGCATACTTCAGGCCTATGCAATAATCTGTGGCATGGTCTGGGCCTCTGTGAAAGGCGCAGTGATGATCGGCATTATAATTATTGCCTTGCTTGTCTTGAGGTAGAAGAGGTGTAGGACCTCTCAACTCGAGAAGGCCCTACTTGGTGAGGAATTCTAATAACTGGCTGAGAGTGTATGGAAGAGGGGTAAAGTTTCTAGGAGGACGATTTTGCCCCTGGGTTGGTCAGGCTGGCTGGGTATTCCTGCTAACTGACTGTTACTGAGCTACTGGAGCTGGTAATCTGATGGGTGTCGTAGAAGTAACCATATGTACATCTTCCTTCTTTCTGTGGTCCGGGGGACCGATATTTCAGCTGGATGAGGTAGTCGCTTTGGGGGGATCAAGTCCTAGACTAGAATGAATGGCCCCACTCTTGATAGCAGTCTCAATACGGGCACCTGTCCTGACGATAGTGCCGAAGTCCACTACCGGTAAGGTCACCATGAGTGTAGAGTAGGGCTGCTTTAGGGTGCCCATGAACATGCCTGCCAATTCCTCCTTAGGGATAGGAGTTGAGATCTTTGCTGCCATTTCCCTCCAGTGGGTGGCGTACTCCAGAAATGATTCATTGTTGCATTGGCTTAGCTGTTCGAGCTGGCTCCTCTGAGGGCAGAGCTCCTGGTTGAATGAGTACTGCTCTATGAAACTGTACATGGCATCCTGCCAAGTCTTGACTTTTTGCTTGTCCACCGACATCCACCATGTAAGGGCTGCCCCCTTCAGACTCTTCTAGAAGTGCTGGATGAGCAAGGGCTGGTTTTTATTATGTTGGAGCATGTCCCCCAAGTATAGTTGCAAGTGTTGTTTTGGACAGCCCGAGCCATCATATTTATCAAAGTCTGGGACCTTGAAACTTGCCGGAACAGCATCCCCTGATGAAAAGGTTAAGTTTAGTAGTGATAGACTTGTACTGGTGGATGTACCTTTCATTCTTCTCATCTCCTCTTTTATTTACTTGATCTTGTCCTGTAAGGAAGGGGTTGGATTTGAGGATGATAGTTGGTCCTGGTGAGATCTTCGGCTGCTCTTCGTACTGGTCATACTCCTCTCCTCTGCCTATTGCAGGTATGGGATTAGGTATGATGAAGGGGGAATGGTGAGGCTCAGGTGTAGGTCACTCGGTTGGTTCTTCGGTTGGGATCTGGGTGGAGGGTTCTTCAGTTTGGGTGCCAATCAGAATCCTTAGGGATTCCAGAACACTGTCAAGCTTCACCTGTATGGCTGCTATGTCTCTGTCATGTGATTGTAGGATCTCAGTAGTCCGCTGGTGCTAATCTAAAGGTTCTGCCATCGATCCTGTACTGCTTTCCAATTGTACTGTGTAGGAACTGTTCTCTGATCGGACTGTGCCAAGGAGTACCTCCGTGATTAGTACTTCCGTCAAGACTGCGTCGGCAGCTGCTGCTACTGCGAGAATCACAGTCAGAGAACGAGTCACAGGTCGGCTCATGCAACTGAAAAGAATACAACGGCTAATCATGATTAAACATGAGGGCAAAATACAGATGCTAGAAAAAGATTTTCATTAATGCATGAAGGGTGCAGTGTATATGGATAGTGAAACTCAAAGAAGAGGAAAAAGACTCAATCCTAGGTAAGCCCTTCGGAGATCGCAAAGTCAAGTGGACGAGGTATGCCCTCAAGATCCATGATCTGTTGCTGGAGGGATACGACTTCAACCTCCATGCGTGTGACGTTTCGGTAGCGTTGAACATGCGGTATCCAAATTGTTGGATACAGGAGGTCATCTCCGCCTTTGCACTATCAAGCTGTTCTTGGTGGAAGTGAAGCTGGGCCAGGATGATGGTTGTTTCCCTGGCGTCGCCTCTGCGTTTCCTGTGAAGAGATTGGATTGTCTATTTCAATTGTTCGACCTGTTCTTGTACGGCCTGGAGTTCAAGGCTTTGTTCTGCTTCCTGCTGCCTGAATGCACGATGGGCTTTCCGTAGCTTCTTCCATTTTTGCTGAATCTGGAGCTGTCTCTCCAGGAAGAAGTCTGTCCAGGGAACCACCATCTCTGCTATGGGTATGGTCCCTTGTGATGGAGCTACAACTAGTGTGGGCAGTTCCCTAGGTGCAGGCATGCCGGGTAGAATGTCAGGATTATCCACCCATTGTCGGTATACCGAGTTAGTTGATGACCCTGATAAGACCATGAAGTCTGGCCATTGGTCTCACCTGTAGCTACGCCAAGCTGACTGGAAGTGCCGGGTGAGGTTGTCGGAGTGCACTGTGAAGGTGATCCAATCATTTTCCTGCTGGTCTATCACGGGGATACGTTGAGCGAGTCCAAACTATCGGAGGACTCGGAGTGACGTATAGACTGCGGAACCAGTTAGACCAGCAAGAATTATGCATCGTCTGCTGGTGATGACAACAAGGGGTAGCCTGTTCAACATAAGCCAATTGCATTGCCAAGTGATTTCTTCCTCTGAAAGGTCTTAGAGGAGTTGGTAGAGCTCTCCAACATCTGTAGTTATTATCGGCCCTTGATTCTGAGAAATCTTCCAAGGCAGATTGTAAGCGTCGTGGATGTCGTCCGGTACTGAAATGATTATATGCAAGTGACTTACCAACCAGAGGTGCAGGAGAGGTGTACTGGCACGGAAGATGCATTTTCTGCGGTTTACAGACTTGTTAAAAGCTCTGAGAAGCTCGGCTAGGATGACTGGTACAACCGAGCAAGAGTTGTGCATGTCCTCGATGATCCCGACTAGAACTGCCTCGACAAGCAAACGGCACCTTGGGAACACCAGCTGAGACATGGCTATCAGTGCAAGGGCATTGAGATCGGGAAGTTCTGCTGAAATGGAGTCAGGGTTCAATTTGTGCTTGTATTTCTTTTCGAGAAAATACACGGATATCCGATCAAAGGAGCCGTTAGAATCGGGCTGCAAGCAGGCAGGCTTGATATGCAAGAACCTGGATAGGTCTGCCTAGTATATTGTCTTGTAACGCGGTACTATGGCTTCCCCGTCCATGTTTAACCCCAGAATGCGCTAAATCTCTTCCAGCGTTGGGCAGAGCTCGTTCTTACCAAAATGAAATACCATGTGAGATGGGCTCCAGCTCTGGATAGCAGTGTTCATGAGGCGCGAGTCCAGGTTAACCACAGATAGGTCTAGGATATTTCCAGTTTTGTAGTACTGAGCCCAAATGAGGCGCTGACACGAGGTGAAAGCCCCAATTGAAGCCTAGAGGTTGTCATCACATGCCCCCTGAGAAGTTAGATGCACGGGTCGAGACTGTTGGCCCATTGACTGAGTTATCCCTGAAGGACCTGCCATCTACCTGGACAATGATACAGACTCTGTGAGTGCACTGTGGATGAGATGAGATGCAAAATGATGATGCAATTTTTTTTGGGGTGTGACACGGCATACGTGATCTGATAGGGCAGACAGACGGAGGTCCAACGTGCTTTAGCTTAGGTTGTTGGAAACCGAGGGACCTATCAGATCGAGGTTGGGACAGGCTCAGTGAAGGCCTGTCTGCCTGGGATTTGGACCCAATATGCTATGTCAGGAAGCAGGGTTGGATATAGTTTATTACAAGCACAGGTTTGGCTCATTACATGCCCCTGAGTGGGTGGTTATCCGGGTAGAATGTGCCCAGATAGTCAACCATGATTGAGGAGAGGTATAGGGTGCAAGCAGGTTAGGGTTTATAGTAGCCCTTCCAGAATGGACTGATGTAGACTATACTGAAGCCTAGACTATATGTATGAATGCTGGTTTGATGCAAAGGTGATCCTAGTAGGATGGGGGATCACTTAACACCATATATGTGACTCCCCGGTATAGAATATATCTGAAAAAGGACGATTGGTATAAGCGAGAGCGTTCAGAATCCTTCCCTGAGGGATATCACCTAACATGAGTAACTTCACGGACCTCCAAGACGTTTAAGTGACTGACACTGAGGATGATCATCCAGCAACCGTTAACGTAATAAGCCTGTCTACTGGGTTGAATGAGATTAACTACACTACTATGACATGTATGGATGCACAATACACAATTAATCAAGAGATGTAAAATGATTAGTGTTTAGTTAAACGCTTAGGCTTTGTAAACAAGATTTAAGGTTTAGTTGGCTTAAACCCGGATTCCTGGTTGAATCCTGATTAAATCCGCAGCAGAGTTGCCAAAGCTGTGAGCGCGGGAAATTTACTCCCTAGATTTCTCACGGGATTTTGAGAGTCGCCACCTATTCATTCAGAAGGGATAAGTCCCCCGAAGTTTTGGATAAGGTCTTGGTCTACAAGAGAGATCGGGGTAAGGGGTTCGGTTAAGTCTGGGGAAGGTGTTAGGCACCCCGAGGCTTCCGTTTTACAACAGTTCCGTACTCCTCGGGTTTAATCCAATTAAAGTTAATTTTGTTTAGAATGCTAGAAGGTTTAAGTGAACACTAATCTAAGAAGGAAAAAAGCTAACTGGGGTCGGGCCCGTGTTGGGGTGCCTACGTACTCACAGGGTGAGATCAGACCGAGCTTAGTTCTGGCACGTGAGCCTGTACTGAGGCTAGGGGCGTGTGTGTGTGCACCAAGGGTGACTAACATGGACTAGTCCGGTAGACTAGGGTTTGTTTGACCGAGGAGGGTCAAGTGCAAGGTATGTGAGCCTGGTAGGCTCAGGGAGTAGTCCGGTAGACTAAGGAGGAGTCCTGCCCGGGTTAGGGTTGCTAACTGGGATTAGGCTGAACTAACTGCAGTTAGGGTTGCTAACCACAGTAAAGGGTAAGTGAGTTGTAGCTCGGTAGGCTAAGGCGGGGGCCCGGTAGGCTGACGTAAGTCCTGTATACTTAGTTTTTAGGCCTGGTAGGCCGTAAACCGATGTTAACTATGACTAGGGTTACTAACCGTAGTTAAGAGGGTCTAACTGTGATTAGGCTTGCTAACCAGGGTTAGGGAGAGGGCCAAAGTCAGGATTATGGTCCAATTATAGTTTAAGGAATGTCCTTTTAATTTCCCAAAGTTTGTGGGGTTAAAGGGTGCTTAACCGTGGTTAAATATTAATCGGAAGTGAATTTAACCACAGTTAAGCGTCTGGTATGGTCCAAGGTGGGCCCAGGTGGCTAGGTAGGGCCTAAAATGGCCTCTTACCAGGCCTGGGCCCCTGCAAAATTCCAAATCAAAAAAACAATTAATGTCGGTAATCAAATTACCGACATGTATAACAGTGTTTTTGTATTGTGGTTTTGCCATTGTTAACCAGGGTTAAACTGTAACCCGGGGTAAACCAAAGGCATGGGAGTGTAGAGGGCACTCCTGGGAAGAGATCAGGCTCTTTGTGGGCCCTAGGGAATGCCTAGAGTGGGCCCCACAAGGCTACAAAGGTGCTGTGACAGAAACAGTGTATTGTCGGTAGACGGATTGGCGACAATACCAAAACAGGCCAAATGCAGTGTGTCGGCAGAGGGATTACCGACAACAGGGAATAAGGCTTTTTTTATAAATGGCGGTACTAAGAGGACCGCCATTTCTGGGTTTTGCTAAAAACCGAGATCCAGGTTACTGGGGTTGTGCACAGAGGATACTGGGGGTTCCCTCATGATTTGAGGGACCCCCAGAGGGTCTGTGAAGGCTCTGAGAGCACCGAGAAGGATGGTATACCTGTAGGGGTTCACTCCACCTATGAAGAAGGTGGGTGAACACCCTGTTGGGTTCTGACCTACTGAAAACAAAGCAACAATTATAGTAGTCCCCTGGAGATGACCAGGGGCTCACAAGGTAAGTGGAACAGTAAAGAAAAATGGGTAGGGGGTGTCCCTACCCAGTGCTCTATTTTCTTCCAATACAGGGAGGTGTTGTACGTGAGGTGGTGGTGCACCAGTGATGATCTGCAGCGGCTGGGGACTTGAGGTAGGTCCGATGTAAGCCTTAGGATGAAGACCAAGGTGTAGAAGAAGCTGAGGCAATGGATTTTGGAACAAGAGTTCTTCTTAAAAAAGTTGCCGATCCTATACAGTGGATGGTGGATTGGGTTTTATAGAGGAGAAGACTAGGGACCTAGGTGGGATTTAAGGAGAAGGGGAAAGAGGTAGTTGGACCCACGAAAGGTCGACTAAGAGGCTGGATGAGGGAGATCGAGGTGGAGGTAGAGTGTGCAGGGGTGTACACAGGCCTGAAACTCGTAACTTGCATATGTCGGTAGAGTAATTACCGACGATACAAAACCCGGCCAATTTTAAGATATCGGTAGAGGGTCTACCGATAACAGGAAATCAGTGCAAAATTTAATGTCGGTAGACCTTCTAACAACATTCTGGATTTAGTTTTGAAATGGGCTGGGCCCTGCACACTTGGGTATAGGGAATTATCCTAAGGGTTTTTGGGCTTTGTGAGCTTTAATGGTCCTGAGGCTTGGGTCAGGCCCTAGGGGCCCTGGGTTCTAGGGGGTCAAGCCCTAATGGCTCTTGGACTAGGGTTTCGGGTAGGATTACTTAGGTTGTGAGGGATTTGGCAGGAGGGGTAACCACAGTTAAAAGATTTAACCACGGTTAGATGGGGTGTTAAAATTGGGTGCTTACAAGTTTATTGTGAAATTTATCGATGATATCTTGGTGTACTCACCTAATCATGAGAAACACACTGAGCACTTAAGGATTATGCTACAGAGGTTATTAGATGATCAGTTGTATGCTAAGTTCTTCAAGTGCGAGTTTTCGATGAAAGGTAGCCTTCCTTGGACATATTGTGTCAAGGAATGGAATATTTGTGGACCCCTCCAAGATTCATGCGGTAACCGATTGGGAACGGCCATCCACTGTCACTGAAGTTTGAAGTTTTTTGGGATTGGCTGGGTACTACCGCAGATTTGTTGAAGTTTTTCTAAGATAACCACTCCACTAACTGAGTTGACTTAGAAAGACATGAAGTTCAAATGGAAGACATCTCGGGAGCGGAGCTTTCATTATTTGAAGAAAAGATTAACAACGGCTCCGGTATTAGAAACTCCCTCAGGATCGGGAGGATTTGAAGTATATTGTGACCCTTCTCGTAAAGGACTCGGCTGCATTTTGATGCAAAACAAGAAGGTCATTGCTTATGGTTCCCGTAAGCTCAAGGTACACAAGTAGAATTATCTCACGCATGACCTGGAGTTAGCCATTGTAGTGTTCGCACTGAAAATATGGAGGCACTACTTTACAGAGAAAAGAAGGTGATCTACAATGATCACAAAAGTTTAAAATATTTATTCTCCCAAAAGGAGCTCAACATGTGGCAACGGAGATGGATGAAGTTCTTGAAGGATTATGACTATGTAATCCAATACCATCCAGGTAAAGGTAATGTTGTAGCTGATGCCCTGAGTCGAAAAATAGTTGGATTTGTGGCGTATATGCGGGCAAAGCATTGGAAGATGATTGAAGAGTTCAAGAACTAGAATCTGAGTCTGGGATTCCAGGGTAAGAGTGCTAGCCTGGCAAGCATTCAAGCTAAGCCAGTATTGCTCCAGAAAATTCAAGAGGCACAGTTAGAAGATCAAGAAATCAAAGCTATCAGAGGCAAAATGCTTCAGGGAAAAGGGTGTGATTTTGAAGATTCAGAAGACGGAATACTCTGATTCCAAGGTAAATCTGTGTACCTGGAAACCTCGAGTTGAAGAATGAACTGCTCAATGAGGCACAACGATCTTGTTTTGAAATACACTATGGAAGCACGAAGATGTATCACAATGTGAAAAATAACTATTAGTGGAATGGAATGAAACAGAAGATTACAGTGTATGTATATCGATGTCTGGTCTACCAGCAGGTAAAGGCAGAACATCAGAAACTACCTGGGTTAATGAATTCATTGCCTATTCCTGAGTGGAAATAAGAACATATTATGATGGATTTCGTGGTGGGATTACCAAAAATAAGAGTGGATGTTGCCCAAGTATTGACCCTAGAGGGGGGGGGGGATGAATAGGGTCTTGGCAAGTTTAAATTTCAACTATGTCCTCTTTTGCGGAATTTAAATTTACAAGGGAAAGGAACTAACAATTCTAAATTGATGCTATAAAGAAAAGTAAGGTAGAGAGTTAGAGAGTGCAAACACAAGGAGTTTGTTCTTGAGGTTCGGCAACCTTTACAATCCTTTTCTGGGTAAGGATTAGACCTGACTTTGCAAGAGAACAATCATCTCTTGTCTTCTTCGATGCTTCCATTTCAATGCAAGAATCCACCGATTCTTGACTTCACTTTACAGTCTGAAATTTGGATTTTCAATCCGAAATTTTACTCCTTAAATGAGCTGAATAGATTGGCTTTGAATCACTCTAGCAAATCTCTCAAAGGATAGGAGTTGAAAAGCTCAAATAAGAGATTGGGGATTTTTAGGTTTTCTCAAATGATAATATGGTGAAAATTGATGAGAGTTATGATTTGATCTTTGGTAGTTCAATAGTTGTTTGTAGTTCATAAATGAACTCAATTTATAGCTCTTAATCCATTATATCCGTTGGGGAAACATTTAATGTGAAAATAGTTGTTACAGGCATTTGGGCACTTCCCGTATGATTTCGTCGACAAGATTGGGATGCCCATCTCAATTCGTAGCCGAGATCAATGACAATGAGAAATAGTGGCTTCCTGAGCCAGTTTCATAGCCGAATTCAAGGATGCCCTGTGAATTCATCGACAAGATCAGAGTAAAAACTCTATTTTCTCATCTTAACAAAACCTTAATGATGGGAATGGATTCCTAGGCTTTTGGCTTATCTTTAAGATGGTTTTCATGATTTCCTAAGGCCTTAGAATAATATTTAATATTGGTCTTAGGCTCCTCTGGTCTTTCTAAGTATTTGAGCATTCAACCTACCATACTTTGAGGACTTCTTACATAAATCGTAGACTCTCTCAAAAGTAAAAAGAAAACTCTAAATGACTTCTTGAGAGTTGGTCTTCAACTTGATCTTTGATCTTCAGATTTTTCTTTGACTTCATGATCTTCCAAGAGTTCTTCCTTTCGGATTTTTCATTTTAGCTTGAAGTGAGTCTTGAGCGTCTTGATCTTAAATTTTCTTTTTGAGCTTTAACTTGGATTTGGTTGATGGAATGCTTTTTGTTAATCCATTTTGAGTACTTGAGATCATTTCCATTTTTCATGACTTGAATGATGTGCTAATGCTCTTTTTCACTGAATTTTACAGAAACTTAGTAGTCATTATTACCACAATGATCATTCCATTATTCTGTTATCATCAAAATTATTATGGGTATCCAAGGTTGTAAACTTGAATCTAACAATCTCCCCCTTTTTGATGATGACATAATAATACAAGAATAAACTCCCCCTTAATAAATGTTTCAATAATATTTTTAAGATAAACTCACGCTAATCATATGCAATGTTATAAATATGACATTGTTCAATTCATTTTCAATATTTTAGATAAGTCATTGTCAAATTCATGAATTCAAAGAGATGTTTCAAATACATGATACCACAAAAAAAAATATATATATTATGTATATCCATTCTTAGGTACATGATATCATTTACCAAAAAATACATTTCATTCATATTTTTCCCCCTTGGCATCATAAAAAAAAACATAAAAACCAAGGAAAATTTAAATTTTCTTCTTCTTCTTCTTCTTTTCTCTCAAAAGAAATCATAAATGAGTTTTCTTTGACTTTTTGTTTACTACTCCCCTTTTCTTTGTCATGCTTGCAGGGGAATCACTGTCATCACTGGATTCAAGAGAAGTGACAATAGGTTCCTTGGAGGCTCTGGGTGCCTCGGATGCCAGTGGTTCCTTTGCAATCATAGGTTCCGTGGGGTCTGGGATACTGGAAGAGCGAGGCTGGGCACTCATCACTATAATGGTCAACTGATTTACTTGAGTGGCCATCTGGTGAATAATAGGTGCCTGATCTCCCATCAGGGAGGCTACCTGATGAAGAATAGGGGTCTGAGTCCTAATTTGCTGATCTTTTGACTCAGTCCTTTCTCTGATGAGAGACATCTCATCACCCATCCTAACAAACTGCTCAGCAGTGTCCACTGCTCTGCTCTCTACTATAGATGTGGTGGCATCCACTCTGTTCTTCACTATCTCCAACTCCACACTAACATCCTCTAGCCTAGTATCTGTAGCCTCAGATCTAGCTATACCATCTGACTGGATCCCTGCGACACGGGTCTCAAGTGAGGCTAATCTCTCTCTGACCTTGGATTGGAAGCTAATCATATTGGAGCTCATCGAGTCGATCTTCCCCATCAACAAACTGATAAGATCCTCATCTAAAGCAGATCTCCTAGGAGACAAAGATCAAGAAGATAGTCCAGCCTCATCTCTCTTATGTAAGTCATCTCTCTCTGGTGAGGACTCCTCTCTTTGAGGTGAAAGCATAGGAGACTGAGGAGAGTGATGCTCTGCTGTTGGGATCTCTGTAGGAGTCTCAGTAGGGTTGGCTATAGAAGATGAAGGACCAAGATCAACTGGAGTAGGATTAGGAATAGGAGGCTCATTGGGAGTAGACTCAGAAACTGGAGGAATAGAAGGCTGACTAGTTGGAGCACATGTGGAAGACTGGGAAGTAGGGGACTTAGGTATCCACTCTTTCATAACATTATGCCACTGACAGCCCATCCTCATAATGGTGGCTTTGCTGTAAATGTCAGTCATTGACTTCTACTTTATCAGTGTAGGAGGAGAGAGAGATTCTGAAGTACCTAAAGAGTGTGGTCAGTGATTGACCATAGGGAAGACACCCTGATTTTCTTCTTTTGCCATCATCCATAGCATGGACTATGATGTATGAGGTCGATGGGTTTGGAAGTGAGAACACACCACATCAAGAATACATCAAAGTAGGTCAAATACTCCCTACCACCTACTCTAGGGACTAAATAATGGGTTATGATATGATGGATAAGCCTAGAGGTGAGGGTGAGTTCTTTGACTTTGGGTTGAAAGGATTTGGTGATGTCTTGATTCACACACATGAGTTTGAGGGTTTCTATTACATTGAACCATTCATGTTTAGCCCATTGACTATTGACAAAGGATTGGAAAGATCCTTTGGGAATTCTGAAAATCGCTTGAAGAGCATCTCTATGAAAAGAGATGTCTTGGTCATGGACAAAAGAAGTAACAGTGTGAGACGATTGATCAAACTTGAAATATCTTTGTTCAATGATTCCTTTGACCTAGGGGGGGGGGTGAATAGGTCTTCCTAGCAATGTCTACTAATTTTAATTTTCTCAATTTATCAATCAGAGTTATAGCTAACAAAGCAAACAAGTTCGGAAAGTATAGAAGATAAGCATTCCACCACATACAAGATTTTTACGTGGAAAACCCTTCCGGGAAAAACCACGGGACCTATTCCATCACAAAATCTACTATGAGAATAGTTATCAAACACAAGATTCAAATCTTATCCAACCGGATACCAAACATTGTTCCTCGATACAGATTCTCCATCTTCTAGAACAACCACGAACTCTTCATTCGATCCCTGTGCAGCAGCTCCGGCTCCTCACTAGCCAACTCTTCTCAAAGTTTTTGACCACGATCCAAATATCGATCTTTGTCCTCGACGGATTTAGCAACACCAACCAAAAACTCACACAGACTTCAAACTAATTGAAGGAATAAAAAATAGCTCCAGTGGGATCACAAACAACAATGGAGATCAACCGATGCACATCCAAGATAGAACATTTCAATCTTGCATCAACTAGAGCATGAGAGAGGAGAATTAAGGGTATCCACCAAGTGGGGATTAAGAACACTAAAATCTTCAGAGTATTCTCTAAACTCTCTCACAACTTCCTTACAATGAGCTAAGGGATCACCAATTAAATAGCCAAGGCAATAGCACTTGCCAAAACAAAGGTCGGATGATTTTAGATACCAAAAATATGAGATCCATTCGAACAGTCCTAGGATTGGATGAATTTGGTTAAAAACGGGGTGCCAGTTTGGCTACTGGAATTTGATTTTTACTAGCCCATTCGAACGGTCAACTGCCCGTTCTTGGGCGTTTGAACGGCCAAGCTGGGCGTTCGAACGGCCTGTGCAATTCTTGATTAGTTTACACTGCCTCCCCTGATTCAACATCCAATTTCCTTAAAAAGATCATCCAAAGGCTATTATAAATACATGAGTCAATATATAGTCACCTAGGGTATATGATAAATGTTTTCTAGGTCAATTCCACCTATGGTAACTACTAGGTATCTAGGTCACTTACCATCCTAAGAGTTTGAGTGAAGCTTGAAGCCAGAATCACTACAAAACTTGTGCTTTTTTACGGTGGTTCTAAACCACCGTACTATCTAAAATTACCGCCGTCATAATATATCACGGCGGTAAGTTAACCTGTCGAAGAATATGTTGTCGGGGATTCCTATCGCGGCGGATATGAACGGCGGTTAATAATGACTGCCGTCTTATATGAATAACTTACTGCGGTTGGTAACCATCGTCGTTTTATTCTGCCGTACTGTATTGATTCTATCACTGCGTCGGTTCCCGCCGTTATATATCAAAAATCTACGGTAGTTTCAACCACCATAACACATTACGGCGGGTAAAACCGCCGTAATATTATTTTAATAAATTAAATGATTATTAATATCACGGCGGTTCCAAACTGCCACCATATTAAAATGTTTTTTAAAAAGGAAATTATTTTTGCAAATTTTTTTCCTTGTATTATCTGTACCTGTGAGCAATATAAATCTAAATAAACTTGTATTTTACCTGTAACAATATCTAATTCCAACTAAGAATAAAAAATTCATGTAATTAAAAAAATGCCCCAAACAAGCAATATCAAAATTATATATACATGCCCATAAAAGTGTTGTTATAAAAAGTATACATAATGAAAAATGACAAAAAGAAACAAAAAGTAGTCGTCTAACTCTCGTCTGGCGATGATCGAAAACCCGATATGTGCGTGCTATTGGCTCCTTCCTACAAAAAAAAAATATATACATAATTTATTAATCTTTTTTTCTAAATGATAAAATTTGAGAATGTAATAATTCATAAGTATGCAAAGATCCAAACTCATCTCAAAATATTAATAGTTTGCAGTATTACTTCGGCCTAAACCTACATCGTCCCGCCATTTCTAAACCGGGGGTCGGATTTCGATCCCGTTTCTTCTAACGCGTGTATTTGAGTACATCCTAAGTGTTGGAGTTGGTTTCGAGTGAATTTGATGCCATATGCCCGATATGAGCGCCGAGACGGTTGAAACCCATAATTGGATACTATACTTCGGCCTAAACCTACATCGTCCCACCATTTCCAAATCGGGGTTCGGATTTTGAACATGTTTCTTCTAACGTGTGTATTTGAGTACATCATAAGTGTTGGAGTTGGTTTCGAGTGAATTCGATGCCGTATGCTCGATATGGGCGCCGAGACGGTTGAAATCCATAATTAGATACTATATTTTAGCCTAAACCTACATCGTCCCACCATTTCCAAACCGGGGGTCGGATTTTGATCTCGTTTCTTCTAAAGCATGTATTTAAGTACATCCTAAGTGTTGGAGTTGGTTTCGAGTGAATCCGATGCCGTATGCCCAATATGGGCGCCGAGACGGTTGAAAACCATAATTGGATACTATACTTCGGCCTAAACCTACATCGTCCCACCATCTCCAAACCGGGGGTTGGATTTCGATCTCGTTTCTTCTAACGTATGTATTTCAGTACATCCTAAGTATTCGAGTTGCTTTCAAGAAAATCCGAGGCCGTATGCCCGATATGGGCGCTGAGTCGGCCGAAATCTATAATTGGATACTATACTTCGGCCTAAACCTACATCGTCCCACCATTTCAAACCGGGGGTCAGATTTCGATTCCGTTTCTTCTAATGCATGTATTTGAATACATCCTAAGTGTTGGAGTTGGTTTCAAGCGAATCTGATGTTGTATGCCCGATATAGGCGCCGAGACGGCCGGAATCCATAATTGGATACTATACTTCGGCCTAAACCTACATCGTCCCACCATTTCCAAACCGGGGGTTTTATTTTAATCTTGTTTCTTTTAACACATGTATTTGAGTACATCCTAAGTGTTGGAGTTGGTTTCGAGCGAATCCGATGCCGTATGCCCGATATGAGCGCCGAAACGGCCGAAATCCATAATTGCATACTATACTTCGGCCTAAACCTACATCGTCCCACCATTTCCAAACCAGGGGTTGGATTTCGATCCCGTTTCTTTTAACACGTGTATTTCAGTACATCATAAGTGTTCGAGTTGGTTTCGAGCAAATCTGAGGCCGTATGCCCGATATGGGCACCGAGACGGCCGAAATCCATAATTGGATACTATACTTCGGCCTAAACCTACATCGTCCCACCATTTCCAAACCGGGGGTCGGATTTCAATTTCATTTCTTCTAACGCGTGTATTTGAGTACATCCTAAGTGTTGGAGTTGGTTTCAAGCTAATCCGATGTCGTGTGCCCGATATGGTCGCCGAGACGGCCGAAATCCATAATTGCATACTATACTTCGGCCTAAACCTATATCGTCCCACCATTTCCAAACCGGGGGTCGGATTTTGATCTCGTTCCTTCTAACATGTGTATTTCACTACATCCTAAGTGTTCGAGTTGGTTTCGAGCGAATCCGAGGCCGTATACCCGATATGGGCGCCGAGACGGCCGAAATCCATAATTGGATACTATACTTAGGCCGAAATCCATAGTTGGTTTCAGTACTAGCACTACCACTATCATCACTCATCCACCACCAGTAGAACCACCCAACCACCACTAAGGCACCACCACCTAGCAAATCCTGCACTGCTTATTACAACCGCATTTATGGAAGAATATACTTCATAAATTTTCTTACTAAATGACCCTTGCAAGGGTCAGGAATGTCCTCATTCTTGGGCCGCTCATACGGGTACTCTTAACAATAAAAGGTCCGATGATGTTGAGGCTCGTGATTCCTAGATATACATTCTTTCAGAACATTTTCCTGGACCAGCCGTTCACGTCAACATGTACACGTAATCGATGATGATAACATATGGTGACCAAAACAATACTTATACAATATTATTCACCTTTGAATTATGTCATTAACATCGTAGAGGAATCCGTGCTACGTACTGAAGGACCACCAAAATACCTGAATTTAAATAGGCTAAAAATTTGGATTCATTTCTCGACTTATCCCTTTCACTAGTACCGTTTGCAACAACTTCATTTGGCTATCCATTCGAAGAACTATTTGGAATTCAAAAATTGCCGATTTGAGCGACTATGTCTTCCATTAATTTTATACCTGGATTTAGACTAGGTTCTTGGAAGTCAGCCCAATTTGGGCACCGGGATGTCATTTCTTCTATCTTTGAATGGTTTAGATGACCTTCTTCCCAAAAAGGAAGTTGTCGGGAACGGTAATGAAGATAGGGATAAGAAGAGAACGATGGTTTGGTGGTTGTTCAGTAACACGGAACCCTCCACGATGTTAACGACATAACCAAATGTGAATATTGTTGTTCACGTTGTTTTGGTCATTGTATGTCATCATCATCCTTTCCGTGTGCATGCGCACGTGAAGGTCTGGTCAAGGACGAGGTTCTAAAAGAACGTATATCTATGAATCGCGAACGTCAACATCACCAGACTTTTTATTGTAAAGAGTGTCCACATGAGCAGTCCAAGAATGAGGACATTCCTGACCCCTGTAAGGGTCATTTAGTAAGAAAATTTATCAAATATCTTCTTCCATAAATGCGGTTGTAATAAACAGTGTCGGAACCGGGTGGTACATCGAGGCATAACATGCAATCTGCAAGTCAAAGTTTATCCTTGTTCTAAATTTAGTGTTAGTTAGTGTTGGAGTTACATCTGCACCTTTTGATGCCCGATTTGGGCACCGAAAAGCCGAATTCCCGATCTGGAAGCTAACCCTTAAGTTTTAACCTTAGGAAATCTCCAATTAATCTGACTAAATCACAGATTTGTAGAGTATAGTTTTCCAACTCACGAAAGTGAGGTATCTCTATCACTAACACATGCTAAGCAATCACATATATTGCAGCTTTTGCAAGGTATAGAGTCCAACTCACAAAAGTAAGGTTCATCCTTCACTAACATGCTAACTAAATAGGTATAAGATTCAGATTTTGCAAGGTAAAGTGTTCCAACTTATGAAAATGAGGTATTTCTATTACTAACATACTAACTAAATAGGTCTAAGATTCAGATTTTGCAAGGTAAAGTGTTCCAACTTATGAAAATGAGGTATTTCCATTACTAACATACTAACTAAATAGGTCTAAGAGTCAGATTTTGCAAGGTATAGAGTCCAACTCACAAAAGTAAGGTTCATCCTTCACTAACATACTAACTAAATAGGTCTAAGATTCAGATTTTGCAAGGTAAAGTGTTCCAACTTATAAAAATGAGGTATTTTCATTACTAACATACTAACTAAATAGGTCGAAGATTCAGATTTTGCAAGGTAAAGTGTTCCAACTTATGAAAATGAGGTATTTCCATTACTAACATACTAACTAAATAGGTCTAAGAGTTAGATTTGCAGAGTAAAGTGTTCGAACGGCCGAAAATGAGGTATGTCCATTACTTACATACTTAACTAAATAGGTCTAAATAGAAAATAAAACATTTAAAATTAACATTTACCTGCTCCGACGCGTGTGGTGCTATTGAAAGCTCACCTGCATGTTGTTCGTGATGTATTTGAGTCAATAAATGATTCAAGATCATATTATTAAATATGTTTAATTAATGTCGATTAGATTATATACCTGCCCTTGCCCCTGCCCCTGCCCCTGCCCCTGCCCCATCCCCATCCCCTGTAGTACCCGGTCGAGGGTCGCCTGGATCTGAGCGATCTGAGTCCGTTGGGTCGCCACAAGCGCCTGAGTAGACGCAAGCGGATCCCTCAGCATCTGGTCTCAGCAGCTCCTGACGCCAAACCGGCATGGCTCGACGATCGTGACCAGCCTAACTGGGTGGCCGTCAGGCCTAATCTGAGACCACATATTCTCCTAGGATGCTCAGGCGGCATGACCTGGGAGAATACATCATCTCGCGCTGTGCTGTCCTGCGACCCATCCAGTAGCTGCGCCAAGAGCTCCCTCATGCGTCCCTACAAACAATTGAAAACAGTTGTTGGATGTCGCATATGTTAAAAAATTAAGTATTTTATATAATGGAATATTTGAACTTCTAAAGATTACCGACCATTAACTCTCCAGCCTCCTCGATCACCGGCGTACTACTCTTGTCTTGGTGTGTGGCGATCCACACTTCTGCACGCCCTAGGGCTGTCTGGGTCGTGCTTGCCTTCTTCTATGCTCCCAATAATGACAACATCAACTAGCAAACATAACATAAAGATGAATGAAAATTTTCAAATTTAGGAAACGTTTCTTCGAACATACCATCGGGTCTTTGACGCGAGCAAAGCTCTTCGACCCAGAAGTGTGCATCACCTTCTGCTTTTTCCGATTCTCTTTATTTTGAGCGCTTCTTTTCTGCAAAATTGAAATTTATTCTCGTTTAAACTGAATAAGTGACATTATTGAAGTCCATTACATATTAGAATAAAGAAGTTAATGAATAGATACCATCCCCGTATCGGAGAACCAATAATCCATGGGGCCATGCCACTGGCTCTCTGAATATCTGAGGCGCATCTGGCATAGACACCCACCGGTCCAAGCTCCGTGATTATGTATTTCATCTTCAACCTCGACCTCCAGTCCCTCCACTTATGCTCAAGTAAGAGGAAGACATTTTTCTCAAGGCTGGGCGGGACCCGAAAATGTTCCTGGATCACATTGTCAATTGCTTACTTTTTCAACTATTAATATAACAAATGTCATTCGATTCAAAAATGAAAACTATAAGACATGCATATTTTTTGCATCTTACCTGGACGAGATGCCAAACACGTGCCCTAGCCTCGGTGCTGATGTCCCTCCAACCGACATTGACGTGCAAAAGGTGTTGGTCACGAGCTATGGTACCCAAAAAATGACCTAACGTCTTGCCACCCGACCCTACGGGCTAAACAAGATTGTTGATCTCAACCTCTATCAACTCCCCTGGCTGGGCAGTGTGCATACCCAGCATCCTAGTATGGCCTCGGGTCTTCCTCGTAGGCCCAGGCGTAGGTACAGAGGACTCAGCATGTGGTGGCGAACCACTAGGTCCTACAGGATCCATCTGAAAAAGAACATGCAAATAAATAAGCTATTAATGAAAATTTCATATTTAGAGAATTTAAACACATAAAAATATCCGGATTTCGTCATTAACATACAAAAAAAACTTAACCAAGTACAGGAAATTTCATACTTAGAAAGTTTTCTCAATTAAGAAGTATATGGATTTCGTCATTAATATGCACATAAACAATTAACCAAGTGAAAGGAAATTTTATACTTAGAACGTTTCAACATATAGAGCAAGCATCTGGATTTCGCCATTAACATCCAAATAAACACTTAACCAAGTAAAGGACATTTAATACTAGATAGTTTTCTCAATTATGAAAGTATATGGATTTTGTCATTAAAATGCAAATAAACACTTAACCAAGTAACAGGAAATTTCATATTTAGAAAGTTTAAACATATAGAGCAAGTATCTGAATTTCGTCATTCATATGCAAATAAACACTTAACCAAGTAAAGGAAATTTCATACTTAGAGGGTTTAAACACATAAAAGTATCTGGATTTTGCCATTAACAAGCAAATAAACAACCAATAGCAACGTTCTTTAAAAAAAATAACCTCGTTTATCTCCGCGATTGGTTTAAACTTACATTGTTTATGTTTATATATTTAGTTGCATATTATTCGTTGCAATTTGTTTCATCGTTATAGTCCGATTCAACTTCATCCTCACTAGATTCGATCGAAGGAGTTTGGTGGAGTTGCACTTGAGGGGGCGTATCAACAGTTGTTCCAGTAATCCCTAATCTCACCCAACTGACATCACTTTTATCGTCATGTTCAGTGATATCTAAATATTGGTCGTTGAATGGCTTGTTTTCTCTAAATGCGCTATCATCCACAGTAGATTCTTCATTTATGTCAAAAAAGTCTCTTGGTTTTGTCTTGATGACAACATACCAATCTGGGTCAGAAGGATCTTCTACGTAAAATACCTGCTCTGCCTGAGATGCCATTACATATGGGTCATGAGACACAGCGTGTGTCAGGAGCAAGCGTGTAAAGTTCACAAGCGTAAACCCATACTCATCAGTCTATATTCCTCTACTCTGTGACGTCACATCAACCCAGTCGCACTTAAACAATACAAAATTTTAAGTTTTCTGAATACGTCAATTGTACAACGTCAGTTAAGCGGCCATAGTAGGTTATATCTCCTACAATGGGAATCCTGTCCCTAGAAGATGCATAACAAGGAGTCGTTGCAGTGACCGTAACACCACTATTTTGACTTCTGCGTCCGCGCTCTCTATCTGTAGTACAAAACCTATATCCATTGATGATGTAGCCCTTAAAACTTTGTGCGACTGACTGTGGACCGTATGCGACGCATTTAATCTCGTCAGACACCGAACTGTATGACGCTCGCAGCCTTTCAACCTAATTGAAGGCCAAAGGCATATGACTTACATAATAAGATTGGTTCAATATGCAAAACTTCGTATAGGTGTTGTGCAAATACTTAATTTAAGGGCATATGACTTACATAACCCCTAAATCATTCAACAAACTGATCGTTGTGCTTTCGTTGGAGTTCGTGCGGAGACGATCTTAGTTTGGGATTGGTCATCTTCAGTACATTCATGTGTTGACTGCAGATAACGAATCGATCCATGTTTTTCAAAGTCAAATCAATCAAAAATAAAAATTAAATTAAAGACAATTAACAAAAAATTCATGATAGTATTCGTCTTACTCTCGATATGTTGTGAATTGCTCATTGTTGAACAACACATAACGATATGCCTGCTGCCATTCTAATTTACTTAGGGCAAATGGCTGCGCACCCCCGATCACACTTTCATCGTCATTCCTCATCGGTCGATTGAATCTTGATTCAACATTATTTAGGTACCTTGAGCAGAATGTCAAGCATTCTTCGGCCAAGTACCCTTCTGCTATACAACCCTCTGGTCAAGCTTGGTTACGGACATACGATTTCATCGTCGACAAGTACCTACAGGAATTACATTTAGGTAAAACAATGAGACAATCATATAACGACAAGAAGTTTGAGCAATTGATACATTATAATTGAAGTCATACCTTTCGATGGGATACATCCACCGGTATTATACAGGTCCACCTAACCTTGCCTCTGTTGCCAAATGTATAGGCAAGTGCACCATAACATCAAAGAATGCCGGTGGAAAACTTTTCTCTAAATGACATAGCGTAAGCGCAATTTTCTCCTCTAACCGTCTTAATTCCTCGACATCACAGACTTTGAAACATAAAACCAAAAAGAATTTGCTCAATTCAATTAGCACGGAAGTGACATTCTTCGGCAATGTCTTCCTCACAACCAATGGTAGAAATTGTTGCATTATGACATAAGAGTCGTGGCTCTTTAGTCCATAAATTTTACGCTGCCTGATATGTCTTGCAATATTAGACGAGTAACCATTTGGCACCTTCACACTCTTCAGAACTTTGTAAAACAACTCTTTCTCATTCTTGTCCATCGAAAAACAAGTCGGGGGTAGATACACTTTATTTGTGCCAGGCTGCAACTGAGGGTGAAGTGCTGGTCTTATGCGCATATCAACCAAGTCGAGTCGAGCTTTTAAGCTATCTTTCGTTTTTTCGTCCAAATCCAACAAAGTTTCAAGCACATTGTCGCATACATTTTTCTCAATATGCATTACATCAAGGTTGTGCCTCAACAAATTGTGCTCCCAATATGGCAACTCAAAGAATATACTCAGCTTCTTCCAGTTATACGGCATGATATCCTGGGTAGCCTGCCTTCGTCATTTTTTCCCTGTCTGCTTCCCAAGGCAAAAAGCAATCCCCTCCAATTGACGGTACACATCGGACCCAGACATTGTAGTTGGAGCAGTGCTTAGCTCTACAGTGCCATCAAAAGAGTGTTTGTCCCTCCGAAACCTGTGATCTGCCTTTAGGAAACGACGGTGCCCCATGTAACATTGTTTCCTGCTATTAGACAAGTGTCGACTGCAAGTGTCCTTGTGGTATGACAGGCATGCAAACTTTCATTTCGTACTCCAACCAGAAAACATAGCATACCCTGGGAAGTCGCTAATAGTCCAGAGCAATGCCGAAAGTATTACAAATGTCTCCTTTTTTGACGCATCATAAGTTGGCACACCATTCTCCCACAAGTCCTTCAACTCTTCGACTAGAGGCATCATGTAGACATCAATGGCATTTCCAAGCCCGGAGGGACCAGGAATAAGCAAGGATAGAATGAAGTTCAACTGCTTCATGCACATCCATGGTGGTATGTTGTATGGGATAAGAACCACAGGCCATGTGCTGTGAGCAATACTCATCGTCCCAAATGGATTGAAGCCGTCAGTCGCCAACCCAAGTCTCACATTTCGAGCATCTGAAGCGAAAAAATGGTAGTTCTTGTCCAAATTTTCCCAGGCCGGTGAGTCTGCAGGATGCCTTAACCTCCCATCCGTAGTTCAACCCTCATCATGTCATCTCATTTCAGAAGAAGTCTTGGACGACATAAACAATCTTTGTAACTTGGGTTTCAACGGAAAGTGACACAAAATCTTCGCAGGAGTCTTCTTTTTCTTGCCTCCCGACTGATCATCCTCTATCTTCCATCTTGACTCACCACAGATGTCACATGTTTGCTTGTTCACAGTGTCTTTCCAGTAAAGCATGCAATCATTCGGGCAAGCATCGATTTTTTCATAGTTAAGCCCCAAGTCAGACATCACTTTTTTTTTCTGAAAGTACGTATCCAGTAGGGTTGATCCCTCGGAGAGTATCTCCCTCAATAACTCAAGCAACAAGGTGAATGATTTGTTGCTCCATCCACTAAGACACTTAATGTGATATAATCTTACGATGACAGACAACTTTGTTTGATTCAGGCATCTTGGATACAAAGCCTGTCCGCATCCCTTACCAATTGGAAAAATTTATCCGCCTCAAGAGTGGGATCCTGACTACTGGCACCGGTTTCATCTCGATTTGGTACCCCAAATAAATCATGCATCAGGTCTTCCATCTCATTATGTCTATCGTGCACGTCAGGATTCTGAGACATTCCTCCGCCAACCGATGTGTGTTGTAATATGTCTTCCCCGTGATAAAACCAGATTTTATAGTTAAGGTTGAATCCATAACAGATCATATGGTCGTACGATGTACCTCTCTCTTGATAAAGTACATTGTTGCATTTGGGACATGGACACTTTATACCACCATTGTTATCAGTCGCTCCATGAGCTAATACAAACTCTATAAACTTCTTCACCCCTTTTATGTATTCCTTTGAAACCCTATGTAACCAAAAAAATATCATATGCTTAGATGGTCATATTTTATCATTCCGGGTTTCATCAAAACTTATGATAAATAGTACCTTGACTTTCCAATCCAACTCCTATCCATAAGGGATGAGATGAGATTTTTAAGTCCTGCTTCGTTAGCTATTCTGAGAAATAGGAAACGTTGATCACATCAGTCAATTGCAATAACACAGCTATCAAATGACTTCCCCATTTACACAATATGTATGCATGCATGCTTCCTATCATTTTTAACTTCTCTTCTAACGGGTGGGGTGTTCCTATCCCATTTAGGAATGCATAATCTCCAATATTCACTTGCTCAAGTGGTTTGTTTCATTTCAAGGAAATTTCGGCAGCATTTCCCTATGGTTCTCCAAGCACACGACTTAGATTAGGGGCAAGCATGCCACATAGTCTAAATATGTACCCAGAGAACAAGAGAAACAACTGCCAAAATTTTTCTCAATCTGGACAAACAATGAGCAACTGAATATACTAGAGATTATGCATTCCCAAACTATCCAACCGGACAATTCAAGAATCATATACAGACAAATACACTGTATCACAAACAAAACCGAAATGTTGTTAACCTGCATTTAGTCCCACAAGAGAACTAAATGACATAGTTTACAACTAATCCATCCAAATAGGTAATACAAGAAATGCACTTGTCACGCAATGATTGTTGAACGGGAAATCTAAGCTTCAATGCATGAATGAGTATGAACCTATGAACTTAAATTTCCATTTAGTCACTGATAATGTCCTTCATAGGGTAATATGTACATTATCTGCTCCAACATTGACATATAACATAGAGATCAGAAGGAAATATCATATAACCACCCAAATAGTTAATATAGATCATGAGGTTCAATCATGCATGCACTATACATAGTGTACCAGAACGGGAACAAGGATGTTAACAATTAAGTAAGCACAAGATACATACAATTGAACTACAAATCTTACTAGGCATATATACACTCACGTCACTTGAGGTTTGATGAAATTTTAGAAACCTTCCTTCTAGTTTATAAAATTAGCTTTTTCCCATTTTGCCCCTATTACTTGAATACATACATTAACTATGATTAAGATTTACTCACCCCCAGGGGTTATCCATCTAACATTAGTTTTAGGGAAAAAATAACCTTAGGTTGGTTCTGCTAAACCGCAATTAAAGAGGGCTCTACAAGCCGTCATGTGTCTCGTTTAACACCCACTGACTGTGGTTAAGATTCACTTATCCTCAGGATTCAATAATCTAACCTTAGTTATCAGAAAATATAATAAAAAATATTAATCTTAGGATAATTATGTTTAACAACAGTTAAAAGATCTCTATAAGCCGCAATGTATCCCTTTCAACACCCGCTAACTATGGTTGAAACTCACTCACCCCTAGGGTCATCCATCAAATTAACCTTGGTTTTTAGAAAAAAAAGAACCTTAGGTTGTTTATGATTAACCACAATTAAAGGGAGCTCTATAAGCCGCCACGTGTCCCCTTTAACGCCCACTAAATGTGGTTAAAATTCACTCACCCCTACGATTCATCCATTTAACCTTGATTTTTAAAAGAAGAAAAAACCTTAGGTTGATTATGCTTAACCACAATTAAAGGGGGCTCTACAAGCCACCACGTGTCCCCTTTAACACCCACTTAATTGTGCTTAAGATTCACTCACCCCTAGGTTTAATCCATCTAACCTTGCTTTTAAGAAAAAATTAAACATATTAACCTTTGGTTAATTATGCTTAATCACAATTAAAAGATCTCTATAAATCGCCATGTGTCCATTTTAATACCCACTAACTATGGTTAAGATTCAGTCACCCCTAGAGTTCCTATCTAACATTGGTTTTTAGAAAAAAATATATATATATATATACTTGATTTTGGAAATATATACTAACCTTAAGTTGAAATTATTGAACCCCAATAATTAGTTAATCAAAACCACGATTGAATTGGGTTAAAAGGGACACGTGTGGTTAAGATTTATTAACTCTTGGGGTTCAACAACATAACCTTAGTTTTTAGGAAAAAAATATTAAACTCTAGTTAAGAATTTTTAACCCTTAGGATTGATATTTTTAATATATTTTTTAAAAAAACTGAATTTATATTGTTAAACCCCAATGGTTATTGAATCTTAACCATAGTTAATAGGGGTTAAAAGGGACACATGTTTGACCTATGGGTGCGATTGAACTCTCCTTGAGTTTAATTGCAATTGGCTGTGATTAGAAATCCATCCACCTCCATGCACGTGTAGGGGTGATACTCGAGCCGAACGAGCCGAGTAATGGGGTGTTTGAAATAAACTCTTGAAAATGTTTATTGAATTTTATCTTCAACTATAATGTGAGGGATAAAATCACAATTAATTGCCATTGAACTCTTCTTGAGGGCCAAAATATTCCTTAAATTTTATCCTAAATGCCCCTCACTAGGGCCCTTCTTCATAGTTTATCTCCATCTCCTCTCTCTCATATGCATACCTAAAATATTATTTAAATTTTTTTCTAAAATACGGGACAATTTTTTTTTCCCAAAATTTTGTCCCTCAAGTTTCTATACCTAAAATAGTATTTCATTTTTTCTCCAAATTACCCCTCACTAGAGTCCGTCTCCCTCTCTCTCGCGTGCAACCCACTAGTAACTAATAAATAAAATAAATATATAAAGATATATATTTTTAGTATTTAAATAAATTATATATTTATTTCAAATAAATAAATATATATATATATATATAATCGAACCGAGCTTTTATCGAGTCGAGTAGGGGTGTGTTCAAGCTCGGCTCGTTTACTAAACGAGCTCAAAAACAGTGTTGAAGCTCGGCTCGTTTACTAAATAAACGAACGATACTCGAGTTTTTAACAAGCCGAGCCCGAGTAGTTCACAAATATTTTGTTCAATAACTACCCCTATTAATCTTAGAACAAATATTGACACTATTAATCTGATTGCCGACTAAGTACTCATATGACTTTTAAAAGAAAAAAATGAATGCCATCAATTGAAATAAAATATTCCATGTGGTGAAAGGTCCGACATAGAGCTAAAATTCACTATGTTTTTACAACAAAATCAGTGTAATTAACATGAAATCAAATTTGATACAAATTAAAATTAACCTATCAAGCACTATCTAAAATATTAGATTTACCAACTTAAGACCTAATCCCCGATACCTATAATCCAAACCATAAATTAATATATGGAAAGGAAAACTAACCATGGTATAAACAAGGTAACCCACATGATAAAGTTAAATCCAACAACATAAACTAGAATCAAAATTTTAGCTAGGTTAATACTAACTAAAAATAAAACTAAGAAAAATTAGAATTATCAATCAAATTGAAGCTAGCCTAAACTAACTTAAACAAGATTTGAAAAATTAAACTAATGTTTTGTTCAAAAAAGAATTTTAAAATGGCTTCAAACTACCCTAATGTACACACTAAAATCTGAGATAAACTAATTAAATTAAAAAAATCAAAAACATGAATTAACAGAATTCAATCAATTTTAACTAAATCTAAAATTAACCATCCATAAAAGAAAACAAATTATTAAAAAAAAGAAAAAATGAAATGGGGCTCACCTGTGTACAGCAACGTGGAGAAGATGATGATGGAGGTGGTGGTGTTCGGCGCTGGTGCCGTGAACTTGATGGTGGTGGTGTCCGGCGCTGGTGTTGTGAAATTGAAAGAGAGAGAGAGAGAGAGAGTTAAGGGAGAGAAACCCAAAAGCAAAAAAAAAATTGCTTGCATGTCGGTTTCGAGGGATCACCTAGTTGCCCGGAGGTTTCGGATGTCGCCGAGTCCATCCCCTGGAATACAATTCCTACCACTAGAGAAGTAGGTAGTATTGTCAAAGGACTGGGCCAGGACAACGCCTACGTCTTACCGCCCCGATCCTCATTTGTAACTATAATAAAAGAGATATAGCAGAGTAATATTTGATATTTTATTAATTACAGTTTATGACTTCAATAAGAGATATAGCAGAGTAATATAACTTATAAATATATAATTAGTTGCAGATTCTTTAATAAATAGAAAATACAAAATTAGTATCATGTAACTATAATAAAAAAAATTATATGAACAATTTTTTATGTTAAAATTTTAGTTATATATATTTTTAGTACTTAAAATATAATAAAATTGACTCCAATCACCTTCAACGGAGACGGAGTGAAATTGGGTAGCAATCATTTATTGCAAGAAAGCACTTTCTATTGGAGTAATTTTAAGTCTACTATTAGAGGGTTCCTATCAATAATAATATCTTTAAAGTTTTCGTAAGTGATATCTACACTAATTAAGTTTTATTTTCTAATTAAAATTTGTAGAGTTTTATTGTATTGTAATGACTAAAATCAACTCATCTCTACCATTGGAAACTCTAAACTTTAATAACAAACTATTTTTAATATTGAAAAAACTCTAATAACAAAATTTGTGGGCCAATTATTTAGTTTTGGTAGCAAAAGTGGTGAATTATTGAGTTTGAGAGGGAAAATGGGGAAGAAAACATATGCAAATTATTTTTTTTAATAATAAATGAATAGTGTTATTGAGTAGGAATAGTGATTTAGAGTTCGACACCATTGGAGCATATAACTTTAAAGTGGGGTCCATCTCCTCTATATTTAGAGGAGAAGCCGAAATAGAGGAGAGATATAGAGTATTGCGTTGGAGATGCTCTTAGAAGAGACGTTATCCTCTACGGTGTCATATGTCCCATTTGACACCCTTAATTATGGTTAAGATTCACTAACTCATATGGTTAAATTATTAACTTTTTTAAATCCTGGTTAAATTCACTAACTCATATGGTTAAATATTTTTAATATTTTTTCTAAAAACCAAAAATAGGTAGGTGAACCCTAGGGGTGGGTGAATCTTAACCACAATTAAGGAGTGATTGTCAAAAAGGACACGTGGTGACCTTAGGGGTGTAACCCCGTCCAGTTATAACCGTATAGAATTACAAGTCCCCTAAGAAAGTGTTAATATATGCATTACCACACTTTCTGGATTATGACCAAATTATTAAGAGGTAAAAGACACTCTATTTCTTTTTGAAAGCAAGCTATATTGTTAATTCTTCATAAAGTTTTTTTTTTTTTTTGGTTCGAGATATACCTTTAGGCTGCAATTTCTTCATAAGTTAAAACTTTAAAGTTGTTTACCTTATGTCTTAGTCTGCTGGATAGGCCTTTATTTTTGTAGTGAATGTAGTTCACTTGAGTCTTTGGAGCTTCATTTTCACCGAACTTCATCAACCAGAGGAACAGCGACACTAGACTTACATTGACACCATTTTAACATCGAAATTAAGTCAATACAAATTATGACCTTACAATCTCCTCCTTTGGCAATTCCGTGACAAAATACCAATTGAAGTACATGACTCAATACAAACTCCTAAACATGGAGAGTAATCAATTACATAACCCAGAATTACAAGATTGACAAAAAAAATCACCATAACCATATACAACTCAAAACTCTTGATCTTTTTATGTCAACTTGATCTGAACACTTGAGCACCTGCACATGCTAAAAACACATAACCAAGTGAAGCATGGGAAATACAAAACAATAGTGAACAGATATTAAAACCAACCATGGAGTTCTTCATTATTTCTCCCTCTTTTTGACACGAATGCCAAAGCATCACATAATTTATCAAGAAGCAAGGGAATATATCAATATTGCTCAAAAGATTTAAATTTCAGTTATAAAAGCACATCATTCAAGACATGCTATCCAACAAGTTATGACAATAGCACCAAAGCTAGATAGCATCAAGAAATATTTCCTGAAAAAAAAAATAGGACTGAAGACTTAGTCATTCATCATAAGCCTAGATAGCATCAAGAAGTATTTCCTGAAAAAAAAAAGACTAAAGACTTAGTCATTCATCATAAGCCTAGATAGCATCAAGAAGTATTTCCTGAAAAAAAATATAGGACTAAAGACTTAGTCATTCATCATAAGCCACAAATATATCATGGAAAACATAATCCAAACAATCCATATCCATAAAACATAGAGTGATAGAACATGATAGGATAGTACAAAAAGTGGTCCACGGCAAAAAAAAATATACAATCTAAACAAGTAGTACTCATGGTCCAAGCCAATACACATTCCAAAATATCCACAAAAAAAAAACAGAACATCCACAACAAATAATCTAAGTAGCAGTAGCTGGATCAGCACCATCTCTGCCATCACTCCGAGTGCCATCAGCAACATCTTAAAGTGCACAATCCGCTCTGAGGCTCTCAAAGTCTGACGTCATGTCTGTCATAGTGGTGGTGAGATGCCAGAAGTGAGCTCTGGTCTCAGTAGTAAAGGTAGAGAACTGAGTCTCCATCATGCTATTAAAAGCAACCTGAGATGCTCAAGTCTCATCAATAAAGGAAGTTTGGCTCACAACTAGCTGGGCCATCTGAGTACCCAACATATCCATGGTAGTCGGTAGATCAGGAGGAGGCTGAGCAGGTCCATCCTCGGGTGGTGGTGCAGTACGGTTAGCAACATGAGTTAGACTACTGGTGTAGGCCTTCGCAGTGAGGCGACCTTTAGAAGTACTCACCAAGTCGTTAGTTGAATGGTGGATGCCATGAGAGACAAGAATACCTTGGATCAAGATGTCAAAAGGCAATCCTACAGTGCCAGTACTAAGGCGGGACGCATGGATCATCAACTCAATGATATGAGAAGCAAGATAAATAGGCTCATCAATGAGCAAGGCATAGAGAAATCGGGCTCGATCAGAACTGATGTCAATGGTATGACCTCTAGAATGGAGGTTAGAGCACTTAAAAAGATGTAGGATCCTAGCATTAGGGGTCAACCTACTCTGCAACCAATAAGTAGTAGGCCATTCAGACTGAGATCCACAAATCATGGTAGCAATCTCGTCCATATGATGGCCATTGGGGATCGGTCCTATAGTGATATGGAAAATAGGCATCGGGAACCTAAGGAATGAATAGAAGTCTGGCAATTAAATCAGGAGTAACCTCAATAAGGATGCCTCTGACTTCAGTAGTGAAGGTCATGTGAACTAGGTCATCCTTTTCTATGTTCGAATAGAATTCCCAAATTAAGATCAAAGGGCATTACCCTGATAGAGGAAGAAATCTCTGCCACCCTTTCGACTAGATAATACGAGGAAGATCGGTGTGGGTAAAATCACAAAGATGGATTGATCGCTCAAGGATTACAACACGGTTCTCAAAGTAGTGCTCAAACCTATAAGCTGTAGTAGGGGATCTAAACCTACGGCCTTCAGTAGAGGGGTATGCTTGGCTCACTTTAGCCCTTTTCGCATTTTTCTTGGGAGCGGCGTTAGATGGGCCTTTAGGCTTAGCGGTTCCCTTCCATTTTCTTCTGGGAGTATTTGATCTAGTCCTAGTAGTCCGAGGAGCTGAAGGTTCCTCAATCACAATCCCCAGACCTCGAGTGGGAGGAGGTCCAGAATAAGAGTCACTCTCATTCTCCGAGTCAGATTCGGAGGAATGGAATGAGGAGAGCGATGGGAAAGGTGACTTGTTGGCATTATTTCTCCGTGAGGAGCTTGCCATTAGAAGAACCAAAATCCATATGGGAACGAGAGAAAACATGATGAGGAATGATAAATTTCAAGTAATGAAAGGAAATTTCAAGAATGGAACAATAGATTACCTTAAAATGGAGAGAAAATTTTAGAGCCCTAGCTTCGGTTTGGAGTTCGTTCGAATAAGAGAGCAAATGGGGGTATACCGAGGGTTTTATACAAAAACCATGCAAGCCGTTCGAATGCCCATTATGGCTATTCGAACGCCTGAACAGGAAAACTTCACAAAATCTGATTTTTCAGTTTTTAAATTACTCTCTCATGACACATAGAGACTCCCATAGAGATTAAAATCAACTCCATAATGCAATTTTGAGCCTGAAATCATGCAAGATATACCAAGTTTGAAACATACAACTCCCCCTTGATTCAAGACAATTTGAAATCATTATTCATTTGCAAAGCATAATTAAGTTCAATTCCAAATCAGTCAAAAAATAGAAACTCCCCCTGAAAACAAGCTTGCATTAGCCACATTAAAATTTCATATGTATGAAGCAATTTCCAAGAAGCCAAAAGATTATTCACCCAAGATTTAATATCATTAATTAAGTTTTGACTAAATGAGGATATGTCCACCTATACTAATCACATGGGCGATCAAATACAAACACAACAACCAATACACATTTAGTAAGAAGCTTAACTTTGAGGCATAGTGTGTGTAGTGAGGTTTCTAACTTGACTCTTTTGGATGTTTCAACCCATGGTTAAGGTTATAACATTATTGCATTTCAGGGACTCAAGGTGACTCAAACACTAGAAGTCAAACTTGTTAAATCCTAAATTTAGCATTTGTTAAACATGTGCTAATTTTCACCATTGTTCATCTTTTATGCAATTTTTCTTTTCTTTTCTTTTCATGACAAACATAGCCATATTTTGGAATTCTTTTCTTGGATTTTTCAAATTCTTCTTACAATGGCGGCTTTCACACTGATTGGATAGGTAGCCCTAACTATTGGCAGTAGGAGCTTTCAAACTAGCGACTCAGATAGATAACTATTGTCCGTATAGGTAGCCATTTCATACTGTTTGCATCCAATAGTGACTTTCACACTATCCCAGAGGTAGTCATTTCCATTGTCTCATATTTAAAGTAGGGACACAAGCAAATGGGATATTAACATATCAGTCAATCCAGATTTGGTCAACCATGAATACCATCATGAATAATAGCATTATCTTTACTTAGGAATTTAGACCATCTTCAAGAGTAAGTCCGAGTGGATGTGCATAACACTTAAGCAACATTGTTTAATCAAACTCTAACTGTGATTTAGGGTTCTATGGTCGGTCCGTGACCCCTGGATGCCGAAGGCGTCCTTGGGGTGATCTCGTAGTTCCTACGGGGTAGAGACGATGGGGTCGGCCCATGGATTTTCCTTCCTTTCGCCGCATTTCGCTCAAAGGGTTGAAGGGAGATAGTGCATCAAGCTGGCTAGCGCCCTAAGGGAAACAACAACAGAGGCGGCAATCAAGGGGGCAATAAGCAACACAATGAAGTGAATGTTGTGGCCCCCACACTTGGGAATTGAAAGGCGCCCCCGGCAACAACAGCAACCGCAGCAGCAGAGGAACGACAATCAGGGGCAGAAAGAGAAGCAGGTGCCATACAACTATGAAGGCCAAGGAGAGCGCCCTCGACGAGAATTCACCCTGCTCGCATTATCGCTAAGCCAAATTCTGCCTAATTGATAGAGGAAGCACCATAAAGATCAATTAGCGGAGTTTTGGGACGATACAATAAGAACTGCTTACTTATGTCATGATATGAGATAAAAGTTAGGAATCCACTTATGTAATAGAGTCTATGAATTCCATTGGACCCAGAAATGATACATTGGAAGAATCTTTTGGGTCTTCCAATATCAATAGGTTGATTGTTTCGCTCCTGTATCTTCCAAAAGGGAAAAAGATCTCTGAGAGTTGTTTCCTGGATCCGAAAGAGAGTACTTGATAGAAGATCTTCCAATTGAGAAGATTCATATTTCAGCAGTAGCATATTGTTCCATGGAGCTAAGGTCAAAAATATGGAAGAAAGAAGTGTTTCCACGACTCTACCACCCGGTCAATTATGTTCCCCTTAATCCCTCTTTCATGGCCACATATCTTTTCGACTAAGGAATGGGAACATCGGATCCAGGGACGGTGGGCGGGAATAGATAAGTAGGCTTTGGGTCTGGGTCTTTAGTTAATGACCCGTAAGCGAAGGTCGTTCCAAGGCAAGGGCCTAAATGCTGCTTAGCAGGAAAAGAAAGCGAATGGAAGGTCTTATAAAACCCTTAATAACTAAGCTTTTTCACAGAAGTCGACTGGAGGTTCAGTTCATTTCAACAGTCCAGTAGGGATTCCAAATCCTTTCCTGGTCTTGGCCTACTATTTAGGCAGAATACCGTCACCTATTGTCACTAAGAAACTGAAAGAAACCGAAGAAACTGAAGAAAGGGGGGAAAGTGAGGAAGAAACAGATGTAGAAATAGAAACAACTTCCGAAATGAAGGGGACTAAACAGGAACAAGAGGGATCCACCGAAGAAGACCCTTCCCCTTCCCTTTGTTCGGAAGAAAAGGAGGATCCGGACAAAATCGATGAAACAGGGGGATTCACTGCAAATACTAGCTTGTCTTATTATTGCCGAGATAATGGCCTTCTTCTTCACATCCATCGCGCAATGCATGCAGTTATTGATAGACAAAAGAATCATGGTATACACTTTCGTGTACTAGCTAAAGCGTTACGTATGTCTGGCGGAGATCATATTCACTCAGGTAGCGTAGTAGGTAAACTGAGTTTAGAGCTTAACTCCTTCCTTTTTCCATTTCACTTCTACTCTTTGGGTTTGTGACCAATGGAACTGGAAGACGGGTCAGATGATACCTCATCGGATTATTGTATAAGGAAGACAGTCGCTTATCGAAAAGAAAGAATTCAAAAGAATGATAAAGAAATGCAATGGAATTCTTGAATGGAATTCTTGATTTGATCAGGAATCCAATTTTGGATTCGATATGGATAAAAGATCTTCCTATGTAGTAACTCCCGATATAGCAGTAAAAGCAAGACGTGTAGGCGGATCGACTCATCAAGTTCCCATTGAAATAGGATCTACACAAGGAAAAGCATTTGCCATTCGTTGGTTTTTAGGGGCATCCCGAAAATGTCCGGGTTGAAATATGGCTTTCAAATTAAGTTCCGAATTAGTGGATGCTGCCAAAGGGAGTGGCGATGCCATACGCAAAAAGGAAGAGACTCATAGAATGGCAGAGGCAAATAGAGCTTTTGCACATTTTCGTTAATCCATGAACAGGATCTATATAGACACATAGATCTTTACGGTGCTTCCTCTATCAATTAGATCCTTTATCCATAGAATCAAGTATATAGGCAGATCCATTTCTTCATATTTCAGCTTCTATGAAGTCTCTTTCTTTACTACAGCTGATAAAAATCGTTGCTTTGAACGATGCATATGTAGAAAGCCTATTTTGTTTCTAGTATTTACTAGCGGATTTTCTCTTTTTTCCTTCTTTATATAGTGGAGTCTTTTTGTACATTGATCTGTAATTCTTCAATTCCTCGTGGTCTACCCTCTATTAACAACTTTGGGAATCCCATATAGATTATGACCTGGATCAGATCGATTCTTTTTTGAATCTTTATACGTGCAATTCCCTCGACACCTGAGGATATTCTCCTGCAGGATTATTGACAGTACCTTTTTTGGAGAATGTTAATAAATTCCAAAATCCATTTCGTCGTCCAGTAGCTACAACCGTCTTTTTGATCGGTACCGTAGTAGCTCTTTGGTTGGGTATTGGAGCAACATTACCTATTGATAAATCCTTAACTTTAGGTCTTTTTCAAATTGATTCAAGCGTGAAATAAAATGTGTGTAGTGTATCTAGGGAATAGTCGCTTTAAAGTGAATCCTCCCTAGATACATCTATTCCATTTTATTCTGGATCTATTCCGAATATACGGATTGCGCTAAAGATAAAAAAAAAAAAAAAAAGAGAAAATAAATCCAATGGATTTAAACCCCCCTTACAGACTCTATTTATTGGTAAACTGGTCGGGAAGAGCAAGTTGATGCCGGATCGAGAGGAGGGGCAACCGCTCGCATTTCACCGTATGAATAGAATCTATCGACAAGTCGAGCCTACGTATACGTTAGAGCAAGACGAGATAATCCCAGTCGAGCGCTTGCTCTCTTCCGCCGTCGGGGTCCTGTCGATCCGCATGAACAAGTCGAACAGTAGAGACCTCGCCCTGAGAGACCCGAAGATCGGCTTCATAAGATCATCTCTTCCTTTCAATAGTCATTTGTTCCGGAGTGCGGTGAGAAAGAGATCCACCAGGGAAAAAATACTATAGATGCAAGATATGGGAGGGGAGTGAACGCTTTCTTTTTTGCCATTTTTCATCTGTGAATTGTTAATAAACTCACCTCATTCGTCGACTCTATCCGATCTAATATTTCTATGAAGCATAAGTTATATAACAAGGTATCGAACCTATGGATTGATTCCCTGTTTTTTTTTTTCTTTGTTCTTTGTAATTAATTAGTTAGTCCTTGGATTTGGATCTAGAAAGAATATAAAAATAGAATAAGGGTCCACTTCGAATGAAGAAATAATAAAATATTGTTTCCAGATATCTCAATTGGTCAAATTCGAAGCAATTACATCCTTTCGATAAATGCCCGAAAGAGCCACTTCAAGTAATGAATATTAGATCTAGTCCTAGGCAAGCAGACCTCATTTTAACAGCTGGCACAGTAACAATGAAAATGGCTCCTTCTTTAGTGAGATTATATGAGCAAATGCCTGAACCAAAATATGTCATTGCTATGGGAGCCTGTACGATTACAGGAGGGATGTTCAGTACCGATTCTTATAGTACTGTTCGGGGAGTTGATAAACTAATTCCTGTCGATGTCTATTTGCCGGCAGCTTTGTCTATTTTCAATTTTTCAAAAGACTTGAAAGGTATAATATCCTCATGAACTCAATCATATTCAATATTTTTACCTAGGCATGAATTAAGCATTATGAATACAAGAAAATCGAAACATACACAATATGATAGGAGAGTAAGCCCAAACAACTACTTTTTGAATTTTGATTTTTCAATGTTTAGGATTTTGCAATATATGAAGGAAAAACAGCCTAATCTAAAAGAAACACAAAATCTTGTTGGAGTTTTTCTTTTAATAAAAAAAAATCAAAAAGTGAAAATAAAGTAGGTGCAAAATCAGCTAATATACTTCACATAGATAGCCCTAGGAAATAATATAGGCATAAAGAACAACCTAGTCTATCAGGAAGCACACAATCACTCTCCCTCACACATGATGGGATTTGGGAATTTTAAAGAGGTGCGAGAGGTAAGGCATCTAAGGTCATCTTTTCTCACATAGATGGATTGAGCTTTTTGTTGACCCTTTAGTCTTTATCCATTGTATGAGAAGATGTGAAGGTGACCTTCTTCTTCTTCTTATTCACATTCTTCCTTATCTTTTGGGGAGCCCTAGCCTTTTAGTTTATCTTGTTACCTTCCTCATGATAAGCATAGGAAGTGTCCATACCATGTCTAGTACTAGGAAGTTGAGCAATTTTCATCACTTCTTCACTCAGACTTCTAGAATTTTTAGCTAAGGCTAGAATTTTCCTTTGGAGATTCCCTTGACTTGAATGTTGATTCCATGAACCATTTCGGGGATTTCTCCTAAAAGCAAGATAGCGAGGTCTTGTATGACCTTTCACTCCACCCTGAAAGCAAGTGGGGATGAATCTAGGAGGGGGAGGGAAGCTACCTGTAGGAGCATGAACATGAGTCCTCTTTGCTTCATCAGAAGCAGAATCTTTACCACAACCAGCAGCAACAAAGAGTTGGTATAATTGAGGACGAGCTAAGTTCTCATTTGGTTGAACATGGGTTTCTGGAATTCTCTCTTTGGGGTCTGAGGTAGAAGGATCATCATGACTTGGATTAGCATGAATTGGCTTAAAAGTAGCAGATGTCATGGTACCAACATTCAAGTGAATTGGTGGCCTATTAGAATGCACTATGCCGGTCATGTTAACTGTTGAAAGTTGCATTCTAGCCAATCCATCCAGAATTTGAGAATTGCTAACCAATCTAGCTTCTCTCTCAAATTCGGTAACTTTCATAGCCAACCCATCCTTTACTTTAAGGAAATTCAGAAATTCAATTTCCAAAAATCTAACCTTCTCAATAAGGTTATCTCTCTCAGTCTCCAATTATGAAATAAGAGTCTTGGACTCTTTAGTTCCATTCTCAGAAGTGTCTTTTTATAGAACTTTGACCCATTTAGTCAATGCAACATTTTTTTCTTCAAGACACTCTATTTTGTCCAAAAATTCAGTCTTTTCTCTTTCAAGTTGAGAGACTAGAGCACTCTTCCCTTTTGTTTCTAGTTTGCAAACATCTCTTTCAAGTTGAATTAATTTCAATTTTTATTTAAAGATATTTTTGCTTTCTTCGGCTTTAGGCTTTCAGAATGTAGCTTTTGATAAACTGAATCCATATCCTTGTCAAATTCAGAGTCACCTTGACTCTTTTCAACATCCTCATTGGTCTCGGTCTCATGGTCATCGTCACTTTTCTCCTTCTCATTAACCAAGGGAAGAGACTCAACAATCTCAGATAGGAAAATAGTGAAGGTCATGTGATTGGCAGATTCTCCACTTAAGGAAGAGCCATCAGAGTGTTCACTTTCAGCCTCACTATCATCTCATGTGGCATGACTTTACCCTTACTTTTCTGATTATTAGGGCATTCAAGTGAGATATGACCATATTCTTTGCATTCATAACATTGGATGCCACAAGATTTTTTATCTTCACCTTTAGAAGTCTTCTTATTTTTCCAATATTTTGACTTTAGCTTTTCACAAGATTTTCCTCCTTGTCTAGAATTGAACCTCTTATTTGTTTTCAAAATTTTCTGAAATTTCTTAGCAAATAGAGCTAAATCCTTCTCTCCCATCTGAGAGTCACTGTCATCTTTATCCAAAGTTTCCTTGACAGATTTCAAGGCTAGAGATTTATTTTTCTTGGATGGCCTAAGATTGAGTTCAAAGGTTTGGAGGGACCCCACCAATTCCTTAATCTTTAGAGTTAATATTCTTATTCTCTTCTATGGCAGTGACCTTAGATTGGAATCTCTCAGATACAGATCTAAGGATTTTTCTCACAATTTTAGACTCACTCAATTTTTCACCCAAATTAAAACTAGAATTAACGTCACTCAGTTTAGCATAGAATTCAACAAACATGTCATTGTCTTCCATCTTTAGTTTTTCAAATTTGGTTGTGAGCATTTGGAGCTTTGAGATCTTTGCAGTAGTGGTACCCTCATGGGTAATCTCAAGAATGTCCCTGTTCAATGATTCCTTTGACCTAGAGGGGGGTGAATAGGTCTTCCTAGCAATGTCTACCAATTTTAATTTTGTCAATTTATCAATCAGAATTATGGCAAATAAAACAAATAAGTGCATAAAGTTTAGGAGACAAGCAATCCATCACACACAAGATTTTTACTTGGAAAACCCCCTTAGGAAAAACCATGGGACCTAGTCCAGCACAAAATCCACTATGATAATAGTTATCAAACACAACTCAAATCTTACCCAACTGGACACCAAACACTGTTCTTTGGTACAGATTCTCCGTCTTGTAGAACAACCACGAACTCTTCATTCGATCTCTACAGCAGCAACTCTGTCTCCTCACCGGCCAACTCTTCTCAAAGTTTCTGACCACGATCCAAAGATCGATCTTCGTCCTCGACAGCTTTGGCAACGCCAACCAAACACTCACACAGAATTCAAACTAATTGAAGGAATAAAAAATAGCTCCAGTGGAATCCCAAACAATAATGAAGATCAACCGATGCACATCCAAGATAGAACACTTCAATCTTGCATCAACTAGAGCATGAGAGAGGAGAACTAAGGGTATCCACCAAGTGGGGATTTAAGAACCCTAAACTCTTCATAGTATTCTCTAAACTCTCTCACAACTTCCTTAGAACGATCTAAGGGATCACTAATTAAATAGTCAAGGCAATAGCACTTGCCAAAACAGAGGTCTGATGATTTTAGAAACCAAGGGTCCACTCGCACCCACAGTGTAGAACCCCGGAAATTCAAGTTCACTATACTATGAATAGTGCTAGTGAAAGGTGCCCTTGTATGGTATGTGTAAAGGCCTAAGGCCTCCCATTGTGTTCTTGATATTATGATTAGTCAAGTGAGGGTTTTAGGGACATGGGTTGAGTCTTAAAAAGAGAGTGTAAAGATACTCTAAGTGGGTAAAATCAAGGGTATAAAATACCCTAAGTATTTAAATGGGTTGTTGGTGAATAGTGCTAGTGCATAAGGAATAGAGAGGCCGGAGCCTCTCACGCATGTCAGTGTGAATTTAATGATCATTGAGGTGGGTTAAAGACCTATGGAGAATGATTTATGAGGTGTGAGTAAGGTGTTGGACACAAGGGAAAAGAGTGTGAAAACACTCGAGGTGTTCTAGGTGTTGAAAAGGTATGTCTCGGCATTTGCCTCAATTTTAAGGGGCTCTAGTTTAGTCATTTTTGCTCTAAATCGAGTGATTATTGAATTTTTGGAAACTTATTAGAACCCTCTTCAAGGTTCATGTTGATCACTTTCCCTTATTTTGAGTCGGGGTTGAGTCAAAAGTTCGATTTCCAAAGTCGGGACTGTTCAAAATCTGGGTTGTCGAAACCCATTTTTGGACCAGTTGACTTTAGAGCCCATTTATGAAATTAAGAACTCAAAATTTGGAGTTATACAAAACATAAAAGTTGTTCCCCTTCGAAATTCGAATCCAATGCAAGTTGAATCGTCAAAATCTGATAAGGGAGTCAAAAGTTATGGCCAAAATACCGAAGCCCATTTTTACAGAGCACAGGTCACTATCGATCGCTCGGTCCAGTAGATCGGTCATAAGCACTGATCAATCGGTCCACTACTGGTAGATCGGTCATAAGCACCGATCGATCGGTCCACTACCGGTAGATCGGTCATCTATCGGTCCTTCACGTTTTGCTGAAATTTCATTAAGGGTTTTTTGGTCTTTTGGCCATTCCACCCTTGCCTATAAAGCCTTGCTCGAGCCAAGAGTGTTCATAAACACCCTTAGCAATATTTTGAGAGAGAGTAAGAGAGGAGAAAAGGGGTTTTCTCCTAGGGCATCAAGTGGAGAAAGATCAAGGGTTTAGAAACCCTAGAGCATCCCAAAAGCTTGGATTTCTCAATCCACGGCTCAAGCATGTGAGGAGCACGTTCTCCAAGCTCGATAGTGTTCTTCCTCGACATTTTCAAGGGTTTCTTCCCCTATTCAAGGTTAGTACACCCTCACTAGCTCACTTAGTAATAACCTAGTCGTCTTGAATTGAGAATGGTTTGAGCTTGTGTAAACCCAAATTTCTACGATGATTAAGTGGTGAATGGGATGTGGAATGTTGGATGTGGAGGCGATTGGATGTCATATGTTGTGATGTATGGTGTGATGGAAAAAGGAGGATGGGCATTTTACACATAACAAACACACGTGTATTGTTGATGAAATGCATGAACTAAGAACTCAAATAAATGGGTCTAAATAAGTTGTATACCAAGTATTTGATAAAATGTCTAAATGACCATTTAAGGAATTAAATCAAGACTATGCATGCATGATTCATATGATTTTCCTAATGAGTGAATTTGACTAAATGCCCTACATAAATTACCTATTTCCTCACATGGCTATGGAAGGATTTTAAATGCTACATGCTACCTTTTGATTTGTACATCTCATCATGATTGCCACTTTTTGCCACACACATAAGCACACAAGAGGAATAGAGTGAACCAAATCAAGACCATGGTATCATGATTTAGGGTTTTCCCCAATTGGGTAGTTCTTGATTAAATATAATATATGTTCCTTCAAATGCTCTATGTGATTTCATGAAGTCCCTCATTTCTAGGAAAATATAAGTGATGCTATTATGCTTTATTGTCTCATGTCAACATGATATCACCAAGGGTCACACACAAGTACAAGTATATGAAAAGAAAGAACCAAGAACAAGAAACGTGAATGGTGAAACAAGTATGAATGTCAAGGGTAAGGCATATCCCTAGGATATGTCATGCCTGGCTCACAAGTAACCAAGCATGAATGTCAAGAGTAAGGCATATCCCTAGGATATGTCATACTTGGCTCACAAGAAAACATGATAAGCAAGGAAATGAAGATGCTAATGTGTTCCGTTCCATCATAGCCCGGGCATTAGCTAAGCAAGTAAATTTACTAGTGTGTTCCGTTCCATTATAATCCGGGCATTAGTAAAGCAAGTCAAGATGCTAATGTGTTCCGTTCAATCATAGTCCGGGCATTAGTCAGCAAGAATAACTAGTGTGTTCCGTTCCACCATAGTCGGGGCACTAGTCAAGTCAAGACAAGGATACTAGTGTGTTCTGTTCAATCATAGTCCGGGCATTAGTAAGCAAGATGCTAATGTGTCCATTCCATTATAGTCCGGGCATTAGCAAAGTAAAGCAAGAGCTAGTATGACCGTCCAAATCATAGTTCGGGTACTAGTTAAACAAGACACGAGGCTAATGTGTTTCGTTCCATTATAGTCCGCGCATTAGTCAAGCAAGACAAGAACCTAGTACGTCCGTCCATTTCATAGTTCGGGTACTAGTTAAACATGACAAGCAAGAATAACAAGAACCTAGTATGTCCGTCCATTTCATAGTTCGGGTACTAGCTAAACAAGAACAAAATAAGGCATGTGTGATTCCCACGATACAAGAACAAGACAAGAATAAGTTGTAAATACGGCAAGCAAGTTTTGGAAACCACAAAAAAAGTATTTTCAAGAACAAGTCATGACTTTTGAATACGAATTTGCAATGCATGAGTTAAAATATGATGTTCATGATTTACTTTACGTTGTTATGTCGTTTTAGCTTCCACACTCTGATTATGTATCTTTTGATGAATTGTATCATGTATGACATATTAATGTTATTACTATTGTTAGCTAGTAGCTTGTACTCGCTGAGTATTCCATGCTCAGTCATACTTTTATGTCGGCAGACACATTATACGACATATGGACTCTAGTCCCTTGGATCGAGGCAGCTCAGAGAGAGCGGGAGGTTATTTGGATGGTTAGCCGAATGTTAAGGGTTGGCCTGTGGCCATAGGTTGGGATGAGAGAGAGAAAGAGACATGCATTTTGGGATTTCCCTTTTGGGGATTTTTCATATGAGCTTGAGTGGGTAACTCAAGCATTTGTACCCTTTGTGATTTTATTTGTATTTTATCCGGTCGTTATTTATGTTAACACTTGGAATTACATTTATTCTAATGAAATTTTCCGGAGCACTATTTGGCATGTCTTGTATATTCTCGCAGGATTGATTTAAGGTTAAGTCACGCCGCCAAAGTATCCTAACTCCTAGGGGGTATTTTGGGGCGTTACACACAGGTCAACAAGTGTCTATTTTATCCTCCATTAACCATGATTAAGATTCAATAACTCTTGGGGTTCAACAATCTAATCTTAGTTTTTAGAAAAAAAATAAATAAATTTAACCCTAGGGTTAAGAAATTTTAACCCCATGGATAATTTTTTTTTTTTAAATCCAAAAACTAAGGTTAGATTGTTGAATCACAATTGGCTATGATTCAGCCTTCCCAATAACCCTTAGGGCTCAACAATCTAACCTTAGTTTTTAGAAAAAAAATATTTTAAAACCTTAATCTAGGGTTAAGAAATTTTAACTAGGGCTAATTTTTTTTTTTTTAATCCAAATAATAAGGTTAGATTGTTGAACCCTAAGGGTTATTGAATTTTCACCATGGTTAAAAGGGATACGTGTTGATTTGTGGGTGCAATTGATCTCTCCCCGAGTTCCATTGCAATTGGGGTGATTCGATCTCCCCAAATATCCCGTCATGACACATCAAAAGCACGTTTCATCTTGGATGAGAACAAATAAGTGTCAGGGCCATTTTGTCCAAACTGAAAAAAGAACCCCTCATTCCCACACACGTGAACGTTAGGATCATTTTTGTCCAAAATAAAAAAGAACCACATTCGCTTACCTAAAGGTGTAGAAAATAAAGGTGTAGAAAAGTAAGCTTTTGTAAAGTGGGTATATCTTAAGCTACCAACTACTGTTGAGCTGTAGTTGGGAAAAAACTCAAAAATTTATACATGACATTAAATTGATATATGGTTATTTCCATATATCAATCTTGTAGAATTTGTGATCCATGATATTAAATTAGTATATTGTTATTTTCATATATCAACTTTTGTAAAATTTATGATGCCCGCGGATAAAAGAAAAAAAATTGTTTTACACTAGCAGGTAATATACAAATTATTAAATCTGGTATTCATGATTTAGAGCATGTAACAATATAAAAATCTAAAACATTAAAACATGGACGTGCCATTTTACATGAAACACCTTATTATATCAATAAAAAAACATTCATATTTAAGTGACAAATTTCTTGATAATATTGTAGCGTTTAGAATTCCTCGATAGGCTAAGCACCCTTCGGGGATAAGAAACCTCACAAGATCCAATAGCAAATTTTTTATGGAGTCGAATTACTTGATTTGTCGCTCATTTTCCCAGCAACTACTCCTAGCCATCAAAATAAGCATAAGCACAGAGATAAGAAACATCCAAATACAATATCTTTTATCCACTTAAACTGACCAAAACCAAAATGATAATAACAAAATATGTTCTTCATCAAAGCGGCTAGAGCAAGAATCTATACAAAACTGGTGGTGTCAGATGCACTTTTAATCCACAGAAACTGCATAATAAACAAAAAACAATCCCACCCAAAAAAGAAGAAAATCAACTTCAACGGGTCAGGAATTGTGTGAGTTCAACAGCGCTCGGTACAACATGTCAATGAATTGACTGCCCTGTAACACAAAAACGAAGCAAAAAGGAGGGTTAAAAGATAAGCTTCTTCATAAAAATAGTGCATTAACTAATTATAAGCAAAATATTCTAGGAGAAAGGTAGGACTTCACATAAATTCAGACAAGACCATACTAGACAAGGCAACACATTATTAACAAAAAACTTGCTCAAATTTGAAATTCCTCTAAGAGACGAAAACTATTCAGAAAGAGGAACCTAAGTTGAAAAGGAGAGATCTATATATAGTTAATGAAATTTAACAACCGATTATTTTACTGTCTTCATTATCTAGAGTTGTAGTTGAAATGGCCCTAAGGAATTTAAACTACATGTATTAGTAATGGAAGGACAGGAAAGAAACCTAAAATATATTAGTATATATTGCAAGTGATATCAAGCCCATCAATTTTGATGGTTACATAATCAGCAGTATGCACAAATTGAAGCATGGACTTTATAATGCAGAAGCTCCATACTGATAATTTTGGAGGTCTTATACCAGGCTTCATTAGCCAGATTTGTCTGCACCACTGAGTTCATATTTATGTTATTATCAGTATTGAGTCTAGTGACGCATATAGGGATGAATGCTCTTTAAGATGCATTTGATTTGACAGTAGAAATGAATCTATGTTGGTACTTAGTATTGCATTTTATGGTATTTGAACTTACTGTACTGTGAGAAGTATTGAATGAGAAAATAGTGAACCATGAAACAGAGTACTCGGATTACGAAAGTTCATTTAAAATGTAAGAAATAATTGAATAAGGCAAATAGGAAAGGGAAAAAAGGAAATTGGGCGAGAGTGTAAATCGGTTGTCACACATCATGCATACATGTTTAAGTATGTGGTCAACGGCTAGATTACAATAGATATGATGTAAGAAAAGGCTAGGAATTGGTAGGTTATATAAAATTTAAAAAATAAAATAATTGATTAATAAAATAGAGAAGGCATATTCAGTCATCAATTCTGCAGTTTATTTTGCAGTAGTTGATGCACTTTGTTAAAACTTCATTTGGTTATTAATTTTTATTTAGTGATATCTAGGGATTCAAATATAAAGAAAATTCCAAAAAGGAAGAAAGTTAGGGAAATGAACTAATAAAATCAAGAAGCATGCGTGTAATTTGTGTAATTTTTGCAAAACGATCATTTATGGAGAGGAGGATACATTGTGGAAACAAACATTGTTCAACTTACCCGGGTAGTAAAAGGAATTATCTGTGCAGTGAGATATACACGAGCAATCGTTGATGATTACTGGGGAGGTGTATGTCACGTTTGAATCACAACGCAGGTAATAGTAATGGAAGGAGATGAGAAGAAGATGGGAGATGTAAGTAAAAGATAAACAGGAACCACATCAGTTGTTTAAATTCAAGTGAATGGACATGTCTTTTGCAAAGGCTGGTTGGTTAAGGAGTTGGACGGACACGTATGGATTGGAAGGTCGTGTTGCAAAAAGGTGTGGCCGAACCGTAAGGTTGAGGGATGAACGGTCACAGAAGGATTGAGGAATTATGTGTAGAACGAAGCGTTGACAAACTGTTTGTGGAAATGTCAAATAGAAACAGTTACCAAGCATTTGAAAGATAACACAACCTTCCACCTCCTCTCTCACAACCCCACATCCAAAACCCCTAAAATAAAAGTTATTAAATCGTAATCAAATCATAAAATCGTTTTATAACCGATTTGATTCAAATCAGGATTCAAATCGTAAATCGTAAGATTTAATCCATTTTTTTTATAAAAAAAAATTGTTTAAAAATGCAAAAATTACTTAATAAATTAGAAAAATAGAATAATCTATTATCCAAAAGATTTCTTTCATATTTATTGAAAAAAGAAAGTAATGAACATTTCATTGCATACACTATAAAAAAAAACGCAAATGAACTCCATAAAATGAAAAAAAAACCCAATATCATTAAAGATAAATCAATAAAAGTAAACTCATAAAAATTATGTTGTATGAGATCAAGTAGCAAAAGACTTGTACAAATAAAAATACTAATAAAATAAACAATCAAATTTTCCCACAATCCAACTTCATCATCTTTCGATTCTTTCTTCTTCCTCTTTTTTTTTTCCGTTTTACAATATGTCAATAATAGAGAGAAAACCCAAATAGGGGTTTTGGCATGTCCGTAACAGAGATTTTCTTGTTTCTTCTCTCTTCTTAAAAGACATAAATTACCTTTAGAAAATCAAAAGAATAAAAAATATTTTTTAAATATTGGTCCATAAAAGAGGTTTCGTGCTTGAATCGCCTAAATTGCATGAATCGTACGATTTAAATATCGAATCGTACGATTTGAATCTCAAATCGTAATTAGAATTGCAAATCAAATGGGATTTACTCAATTAAGATTTTCACCTCCGATTTGAATCGTTTTGCTTGAGATTCAAATCGAATCATAGGATTTGAATCGCAAATCACAAGAATTTAAAAACAATGCCTAAAATCACTCTAAGACGGCTACATGTCCCTCCCCTCCACCGAATGTGAACAAGTTCCTCGTAATAAAGTTGCACCCCAAGTAGATTTAAAAAGAATCAAAATCTCCTAAAAACGCTATGAGAACGCCACGTAGGCCTCCCCCACTACCCTGGCTTTCATTAGGAGTAATTTAAGCCGTTTGATGCTCTAACAATCAGCCCAAAAATTCATGGGTCTTAGAGACTCAACCCAACAGCCTCATCAAATCTAAGAAACTTGAATTCCTAGCTCTCTGTCATTCAAAACCCAACAGTCTCATCAAGTCTAAGGAACTCAGACTCTTAGTTCTTTAAAAACCAAAACGTTTGGTTCTTAAGAGCACTCAGAACCAGGTATAAGAGGAACTGAAATTGTTGCTTAGAACAACTCAAGAAACAGCTTTCCAGTCCTTTATGGATAGAGATTGAAATCATCCACAATGTCCAACGAATATTTATCTTAACATACCTTCCAACCCCTTTCAATTGAGACTGTCAGAAATTTGACAGCCCATGAACTTAGTCTAGCCTACCCTAGTCCTAAGGCTGCCGATCCACTGACGGACGATGTTTCACATTCTGTCACTTCTTCACAGATAGAGAGGACAATAACTTTGTGTGTGCATAGTGGAGCTATTACCCGTGGGTATTCTTTACAGGGAGCTATTACCCCTGGTATTCAGTATCCTCTAATTTATGTTCTCTTTTGTTCATGCCACAATCAAAACGCAGAACCAACGATAAAGCTCTATCCCTTCAAGTCTAATTTAAAGAAGATTTCGAAAATCAAATGTTTAAGCCATTCACTGCATAGTAACAAACATGCAAAAACTAAAAAAAAATACTTCCATTTCAGCAGTTCCAAAGAAGTGAACAAAATATTTCTTAGAATCAGGAGTTCGCTCCCAATCTTCAGGCTGACTAATTTGAAGATTCAAATCCCAAAAACATATCTCTAAGAACAAACAAACAATCAAAGAACCTAAAGATACCCCATATAATAATGCAACGTGGGCATAGGAAACATTGAGTGCAACAACCGAAACCTAAATCCAATGGAAAGAACAGAACCTAATCATAGTTCCAGAACCGGGATGTCACCAAGAGAAATAGTTATAGGAGTCTTAATCAAAGAGAATAACGGAAAACACATGATATGTGCCTAGGAAAGCAATAGCTAGAGTTCCCAATCTAACATTTCAGTTTACATTTATAAAAAAAAACAAAAGTAAGACTAATTTTGTATAGCAAACAATGAGAGGCATGAACAGGTATACCATTGGCTTCATAAGACCAAATCTTACGGCTGCAGTGTAGAGTCTCCAGGTATACCAGAGATATTAACATGAATATATGCTATTTAAAACATCTAAATCAGTGATTTCAGCAGATGCCATGCAATGGATGTTGCTGCTTAATTTACTTGGTTACCTTTGATACTGGTTAAGGTCCTACATGAAATGAATCACAGACGTATATAATCAAAACAAACTGTAAGAAATCACATTATTCATCAGTTCTCATATTAGTTTCGTAAGGAACTTAACTGCAAAATTGAAAATGCAAGTAATGGGTTTTAGATAGCAATAATACCGATTTCAAAAGAAAGAAATCTAGACTCATGACATTCATAGTAGTTTTGTATGAGATTAAGCTCCTAAAGAAATTTCAGGAATCTAAATAAGAGAATCAATCAGATCGAGTAACGGGTCTTAAAGAAACTACAGGAATTTATTTAGATTACAGGAATCTAAATACAAAAATCAATCAGATCAGTAATCCATTCAACCATTGAATGAAAGGGAAGCAAGGCAGATCTTAGATTGAGGTTGGACACGAACCACGCACGTTACATTGCCTGAATAAAGGCATGCTCTGTAAGCTTTGTAATGGATGGAAATGAAATAGATTCAGCACATTCATGGAAATGAAATGAGTATTGGTGCTTAGCCCTCCTATTTGACTGATGTAGTATTATCTAGTTCTCACATGCCCCATCAATTTATGTTAAAACCAGACAAGACCTGGCCACAAGTAGATTCATATGATATAAACAAAGTATCTTGTAAAACTTTAGCCAAGGAAAACTGATGGGATGTTTTACCAATAGAGTCATGTATGTATATGGATTCTATGAATCAGATAGTAGGGCTGTCAATGGGACGGACCATGATCCAGATCAGATTCGATTAAGGCGGAAAAAGTTTGAATACAAACCTATATTTTCAGTTCTTGTTATAATTGATTTGACTCTTGATACACACGTTTCGATATTATTTGCCATATGTGATATATAGTACATTATATCTTTGCAATGGATAAATCCGAAGTTGGATTTTTGTTTTCTTAGATTCAGTGATAGATTGTTCGTAAGAACGTGATATATTTGATCGTATTGATCAATGGGCAGGTCCTGTTTGATTTTGACAGGAGATCCTTTTGGTGGGGATATATAGCATCCCATAGCATTGCAGGTCCACCATATAAACTGATTGTATCAGTTTAACATGCTTGGTCTTTTGACTATGATCTACCTCTTTTTTTAGTTTATGAACTATTGTATATTGGCTACCGAATCTATTTACTATGTCTAGAGACATAGCTCTGTGCATTAGCAGCTAATGTCTTTAAAAAGAAGTCCAAATGAGAAGAGTCCAACTGCTGTAATGCATCTGAACGTTTTCTTACTTAAAATTCATTATTCTATCTTGTGTATGTTGAAACTATTGAATCAATCACTATTCAAAAAAACTTTTATTTTACTTCTTCATTTGGAAGTTGGAACTAATCCATAAAAAAAATTCGCACTTTTAGGTTCTTGTCAAATCGTGTTCTAGGATCGGTCGAAGGCATCCAAATTTGGATGTTGTAAAGGATATAAAACTACAGCTTGATCGACATAAGGGTGGGAACAGGGCAGGTTGACTATGAACCATCTACCCGCTCCACCACAACGTGATTATAAACAACAAAGATGAGCACAAATTAGTTACACCATCTAAAAAAAATAAGGAAGTTCATGCATATTGAGGGCAGATAGTCTCTGTGTAAGAAATGTATCTTCCCAGCTACAAATATAAATATTATCAACCAAAATTCTCAAACCCCCAAACAAAGAAAAGGAAAAGAAAGCCTAATATTCTTTAATTTCGCATCAATTAAACAACCCACCAACCATAAAATTACCTGATTAGAGTCACCGGATCCTTAAGGCTTGGACACATTGACTGCATCCAATAACAGTTTCATCTGCTCATGCATCAATTCTAACCGCTTCAAGTAAACCTCAATTCCAGTCACCTTCAAAGTCCTCCACTTCTCCTCCAACTCCTTTGCCTTAGAACCCCCAATCAAACCCAATCCTTCATTCAAAATACTCTCTTCCAAACCCGGAATAGACACATTCAATTTGCTTCCTAACTGTAGTGACTCCCTCAAGTATGGATAATGAGACCAGTTTAGCTCTTCTTCTGCTTTCTGAACCTCCGGCATGGCAAGCACTTCTGGTTTGGGAACAACTACTTCATCACTAACTTTCTTTTTCTTCCCCGCTTTTCCATTGACCTTAACCTGACCATCTCCGGCATCACCATCTTTACCACCCCATATTTTCTTTGACAAATCGAACGTCTTCTGTTCATGGGGTTTCGTGAAAGTTCGATCCTCGCCCTTTTTAGCTTTACCCGCATTGTTCTGGTATTTTTTCTTCAACCTTCGGATTTTATTTATCAATTGATCCTTGGAGACATCAGCATGGAGTGATTTCTTGATGAAATCGTGAAATGCATTCACGTCAGCCATTGGATCGACGCCTTTCTTGGAGGAGTAATCAAGCATACCCTTCAAGATTACAATCTCATCGTCCTCACTCCACACCCTCTGAAACAACTGTTTTTTGGGATCACCTCCAGACTTCTTTCCACTGTCATCTTCTTCATCAGCATCCAAAACCTTCTTCTTCTTCCTCTTGGAGTCCTTCCCCTCTTTATCGTTCTCTGCCGGGCGTTTTGCGGCTGTGACGGATTTGATCTGTGTGGCTACGGGGAGAAGAGAAGATTTCGTTGGGGGCTTCTTTAGCTCGGCTGTATCATGATCATCCATGGGTTTGGAAATGATGGGTTTTACCTTGAAATCGGAACTGTGGGGATTCTCGGAATCAGACCCAGAATCAGAACCTTCGTCTTCGGAGGAGGAGGAGGACGATTGGGGGGGTTGCGTTCCGATGGGTTTTTTCACAGAGGAAGATAAAGGAATAGCCTTTTCTTCTTCAGATTCTTCTTCATCTTCGATTTCTTCTTCAGAATCTTCTTCTGAAGATGCAGGAACTGGTGCTTCTTCTAAGGGAGATAGGCGTTTTGGAGCCATTTTTGATAAGAAGGAGAGGGTTTAGACTTCAGAGAGCAAGGAAGGAGAAGCGTCTGTGAGGTATTTTAGGTTATGCTATGTATCGGGTAGCCTCTCTCTCTCTCTCTCTCTAAATGTGCGCGTGTGGTCAAGTCTAGGTTCCGTGTAGGGCCTAAACTAAAAGCCAACCCAAACAACTATGAAATGTCTAAGAGCATCTCCAACCCAAATACTAAAATTTCTCTACTTTTACTCTAAAATGGTGAGTTTCCTATAATAGAGAGCCCCTTTTTCTCCTTTCAACTTTAACCCTACTCTTTATTTATTTCTTATTTATATTAAATACTCTTTTTTTAATAAGATGACACTCAACCGTCATAATTTTTGAAAAACGGTCATTTTTCTCAATGCACGAACATTTCCAATGAGAGTAATTTTACCAACGGTCATATTTCTCCTAACGGTTATTTAACAGTCATTTTTTTATAATGGTAAAATTTTCAATGGTCATATTTTTATAACGGTCATATTTTCAACAGTCATATTATAACAGTCATTTTTTTCAAACGGTTATATTTTTTTGAATGAGATGACACCACCAATTATAAATAGAACCACTTCCTCTCTCATTTTCATTCATCACAACTCAATTTTCTCTCAACAATCAAAAAAGTCAGTTTTGTCTCAATTTTATTGGTTATTTTCTCTCTATGGATCGCATCCTTCAAAACAATATGTTTTGTGAAGAGTTTGAAGACTCTGACGAAAAGTTTGAGATCACTACAATAGCTTGTACGGAAGAAGAACGACTCAATGAAGAGAAATGATCGAGAAGACGTCGTGGTTCTATTCAAGGCCACAGAGTCATTTGGCATGATAGAGTTCAAGGTCATGAACGACTTTTTCACGACTATTTTGCTGAAGAACCTATATATTCTCCTATTCTATTTCGGAGGAGGTTTCGAATGCAACGCTCTCTTTTTCTACGTATTCAATATGCGGTGGAAGCCCACGATCCATATTTCGTCCAAAAGACAGACGCTCTTGGAACACTCGGTTTGTCTTCCCTTCAGAAGATCACTGCTGCAATGAGGATGCTCGCTTATGGAATAGCAGCAGATTATGTGGACAAGTACATGAGGATTGGTGAAAGCACCGCAATAGAAAGTCTAAAAAAATTTGTTCAAGCGATTGTTGCAATTTTTCTGATGAGTACTTAAAGTCACCAAACAATGATGATACAACTAGATTGCTAGCGATTGGAAAAAATCGTGGATTCCATGAAATGTTGGGGAGCATTGACTGTATGCATTGGAAATGGAAAAATTGTCCGACTGCGTGGAAAGGAATGTATTCTGGCCATGTCCGTGAACCGATGATTATTTTGGAAGCAGTGGTGTCATATGATCTTTGGATATGGCATGCTTTTTTTGGATTACCGAGATCCCATAATGATATCAACGTGTTAGAACGGTCTTCTGTATTTACCGATCTCGCTGATGGGTGTATTGCTGCAGTCAACTACTCAGTTAACGGTAATGACTATGCAATGGGTTATTATCTCGCCGATGGTATATATCCGCAGTGGTCAACATTTGTGAAAACAATCTCATCTCCACAAGGAAATAAGCAAAAATATTTTGCTGCAGCTCAAGAATCGGCAAGGAAGGATGTAGAGCGTGCATTTGGAGTGCTTCAAGCACGATTTGCGATTGTGCGTGGACCTGCACGTTTTTGGAAATGTGAAACGCTCAAAGATATTATGAAGGCATGCATAATAATGCATAACATGATCATTGAGGATGAGCAAGATATAGGAGTAGAAGACTTCAACTATGATACAATCGATGAAAGCCCCCATGCACCAGTGTCGCACGAGCATACGCCTGAACTTATGGAATTCATTCGAGGTATTCGTCGCATCAAAGACAGGGGAACTCATTCTCAACTCCAATCGGACCTTGTCGAGCACTTGTGGCAACAACACAACCAATCGTAGGAGTACACTAAGTTAGTTATTCCTGATCGCATTAAGTATTTTGTAAAACACTGGTGGCAACTACTATTCAATAATATAAGCATTTTAAGTTTCCAAATAAAGTAAAAGATGAGAAGATAATTAATTTTGATTGATTAAATTCCTACAAACAGTACAATAAGGCCATAGTACTAAGTTTTTCATTTTTCAAAGATTTCCATTTGGAGGCCACGAAAATATTCAGCTTGCATTGGAGGCATGACAGTCGTATCCATCAACATTATGCTATTCTCCTCTTTCAATTTTTTCATTCGAACATTTTCTTGCTCAATAACGAGTTTCTCTTGGTCTTGAAGAAATGTTCTTTCATGCATCTTCTCAAACATCTGCATTCTCTCAACTTGCAATTGTCTTTTATCTTCCTTCATCTCTTGTAGTAACCCCGCAAGAGGCGAACTCGTATAGTCATCTTCACAGCTTTTGCCTTTTTGTTTAGTTAAACGTTCCTTTTCAGCCTTCCTGCCTGGTGGTCTCTCTAAGTCTATGAAACTATCATGTGAGCTATTGTCTTCCCCTAGATTTATCGAATCTGGAGTAGAAGGACAAGATGAGGTAGGAGTTTTATTTTTATATTTTTTTTGTTTCTTCTAACTGCTTTCCAGTAACCATTTAGGTTGGTACCTCAACTCATTCCAACAATGCTCAAATACAAATGGAGTATTATTGTTCAGTTCTTGGTACATCTCTTTCGCTTGAACGATCTGAAAAATAAATAAACTCATAATTACCATCCAGAAAAATAATAATGGTTATAAAATGAATAAATTTCATCCGTATTAATACCTTGTCTTGCTCGGTCAGTCCACTTTGATGTCTTGCCTCAATTTGGGCAAGGCATGAACAAAACTTATTCGTGCTTAGTTGAATCGTTGACCAACGATGCATTAGAGAATTTTGATTACGTTTTGAATTTTTGGTGTGCGTATGGAAGAACAAAAACACTCTTTTCCAATATGCCTGCTTTTTTTGCTCATTCTCGGACACTGCATCCATGCCAATGTTGAGATACGCCAATACAATGACTAAATCTTCCTCAACTGTGAAGTTGCCACCTCGCTTTTGATTCTTAGTGGATCCCATTTGGGGTTGAGAAGATTGGGCGGACATGTGAGCATGTGGTTGATTCAAATTTTGGCCCACTTGATCAGAAGCTTCGAAAAGTGGTTGTCAAGATTGGTTCCATGGCACATAAGATTGGTGTAGTATGCATTTTCTTGAGAATTCATCTATAAAAAGAACGAAAAATACTATATATCAATCCAAGATTACAAGAAACTCTCATGCGTACGTAGTATATGTACATTAAGGGGCATGTCATAACTTCTACAATAAACACTTTTGCTGAATAAAAAAATGTGATTCAGACACAAGCAAGAACATGTACTTTTGCCTCTACACAAGCAAGAACATGTACTTAAGTAGCAAATGACAGATCCATTTCACAATTTAGTCTTGCAAATAGAACAGTTAGCATTGCAAGGCAAATTGGAGCAAATAACTTATACAACCATATGAATACTAATGTACATCTTAGTTGTTTGGACATGCCTTGATTATTACCAAACAACTAAAGATACAGCCATATCAATACTAACGTACACCTAAACTGCGTGGCTTGTCTCAGCTGGTGAATGTCGAGTGACTAATTTGTTTTCATGGTAATTTGGTAATTCAAAATTGGAAATCTCATGTCTCATTTGAAAACAGGCAGTGGGTATTTGACTCCTTTTATGTGGTTAATTCACTAGGATTTGATCCAGTTCCATCCACCCTAAGTAGATTCATAGTCCATTGCGGCGAATGTCAAGATGTGTGGCTGTACTCAATTTGTCGAATTGCTAGCTATTCCTCGGATCAAATCTCAAGTAGAATATGACTGATCTGCCTTTCTTCCTTCTTTAATCTATACTCTCTTTTAACTAATTGAAAAAGAACATATCATCAGGTCGCGTGTTTAGATCCAGGTACCTACTGGCCTCTACGCGCACGCATTTAGGAAAAGCCAAAATGACAGATCATAGAGAGGCAAGTAGATAATGTCTAGAATTCATGAATGCTGCAAGTGGCTTCAACTTAACTAAGGTATCCTTGCTCCTAAAAATATCTTAGTTGTAATGTAAATTGGGTTGGCTGTTTGCTTTACCAAGCAATCGCAATTTCAATACATGATGTTACAGTTTACTCCACAAAATATATCATGTACAGCCAACCCAGGAATTACCATGGTTCTCCCAATGTAGGCTACGAGAGAAAGACGACTAATTAGACACCAATATTCTCTTAGCAGATAGTGTGTTTGAATTAGACATTGATAGGGTTATGCTCAACAGGTCTTGTAACCTTTGTCTGAATGGGATTTATGGAGGAATGAGAGACACACATTCCAACTGTAAACAAAGTGGCAAAGAATGTCCAGAAGCTAGTTATCTCAATACAGTGGATAGCAACTAATTACCTCATTTCTTGTATTCTTTTTGTAGGTAACCTTTAGCCAAAATGATCTAAAGAACCCTCTTCCTCCCATCCCCTGTCTAGCAAGTTAGAATCCTAATTCTAGTAAGTTAGAATCCTAACAAGCTTTATGAGTAACCATCTATATACAAGCATATCCATGAAAATGATTTGAGAATATCAACAAACACCTATCAGGCAATGCAAAGTTTAGTTGCAGAAGAAGAGATGAAAATCATTTGGGAATATCAACAAACACCTATAAGGCAATGCAAAGTTAAGTTGCAGAAAAAGATTTTTGATGAAGCTAAAAAAAAGGGGAAAACAGAGAACGGCGAACCTTCGTGGCTTGTGTGGCTTCTCTGCTCGCTGATCTACAATTTCTTCAATCACTGGTTACAATCAAATTGGAATTTTATGGAAGAGAGGAAGAATGAAGGTCTAGGTTTTGAAGAAGAAAATATAATCGTTGCTTTTTTTACCGTTACAAAAAAAAAACATTAAAATAATGATCAAGCGAGCTGATTTTGCTCGCTACCAGTAGCGAGGTTTTTCAAGCTCCCTACAGAAGCGAGCTGTTGTGGCGAGTGCGTTGGAGATGGTTTTCCAGCTTCAGCCTCCCTATTCTGGTGAAGCGAGCCAAAGTAGGGAGTGCGTTGGAGATGCTCTAACCCAAGCTCGCCAATCAGACCCTCTCTATCGGGTTTTTCCCTTATTGCCCCTTTAGTATGGGGTTCTTTCCCAAATAACCAGGTTTTAAAAACTCTTTTCTAAATGTCCCCACACACATGTGCATCTATTCGCACATGCGAACTTTTCCCATTTTATCCAAGTCATTTGAAGAAAAGACTTTGGGTATCCCTATCTCATTTCCGACGAGTTCTTCATTCCCACCTTATTTCCGACGAGAGAACTTCGTTCTCACCCCATTTCCGATGAGAGATCTTTGTTCCAAGAGCGTTCTTTCCATATTCTTTTCGTGAAAAAACGTCATTAACCGAATAACAACCCTCATTTTCGGGTTCCTTGTATTTAAAAAAAATGAATTAAAAAAAATCATTGCATGTATGATTAATTCATGGGAAAATCTTTATAATTATTGTATTTATAGTTCAAAACCTTAAATTTCATGTTATATATGTATTTACATGTGTTTTTTATCCATTTTCTATGACTTACAGTCATGTTTCCAAGCTTGAAGACGACGATCAATGCATAAAATACACGAAGTCGATGCATTGCATCAACCTAGTGCATTTTGTACGCAATCGATGCATTTTGCACAGGATCGATGCATAAAATGCACGAGGTCGATGCATTGCATCAACCTAGTGCATTTTGTACGCGGTTGATGCATAAAATGCACGAGGTCGATGCATTGCATCAACCTAGTGCATTTTGTACGCAGTCGATGCATTTTGCACGGGTCGATGCATAAAATGCACGAGGTCGATGTATTGTATCAACCTAGTGCATTTTGTACGCGGTTGATGCATTTTGCATGGAGTCGATGCATAAAATGCATGAGGTCCATGCATTGTATCAACCTAGTGCATTATACACGAGGTCAATGCATTGTATCAACCTAATGCATTTTGTACGCGGTCGATGCATAAAATGCACGAGGTCGATGCATTGTATCAATCTAGTGCATTTTGTACACGATCGATGCATTTTGCACGAGGTCAATGCATAAAATACACGAGGTCGATGCATTGTATCGACCCTACGCACAAAAAACTTTGGGAAACTCAAATTTTTGCGATTTTTTCATCTTTTCTTCTTATTTTTTATTATTTTTCTTTCAAAATCAGTATAGATGGTAATGAAGGGGTATTTGGAAGATGAGGGGAGTGGGTGAGCTTCATTCATCTCATCCATATACGTATCTTCTTCTTGGAACGAATAACTCTTGCCGGAAATGGGGTGGGAATGAAGAACTCTAAATGTGTGCGCGTACAAAATAGAGGCTTTAGACTTCAGAGAGCAAGGAAGGAGATGCGTCGGTGAGGTATTTTAGGTTATGCTATGTATCGGGTAGCCTCTCTCTCTCTCTCTCTCTCTCTAAATGTGTGCACGTGTGGTCAAGTCTAGGTTCCGTGTAGGGCCTAAACTAAAGGCCAACCCAAACAACTATGAAATGTCTAACCCAAGCTTGCCAATCTAACCCTCTCTATCTCTAGTTAGTAAGTTGGGACCTCACTTTCCTCCCCAAAAGCAAAAATATATTGGGCATGTAGTTAGAAAATAGAGTAGCATGTTAGATAATTTAATTTTTCTCTTTTGTTGGACTCATAGAATTTAATGGTTATATATTTATAGGTTTTACGTTTAATGTGTAGTTAGCAAATGTTGGTGCATCAAATTTGGGTATAGAATTAGGGCTCTTAGACAAAGAGTTCTTCTACTCAATCATTATTTAACTATAATTTGGGAGCATTTACAAAAGTTTTAACGGAATATGTGCTTGGGCGAATTTTTTATTATTGATACCATAATATATTTCAAAAAACATAGAGTGACAACCAATGATTTAATATTGTTTTATGATATTTCAAAAAAAAAAATTCTAAAATATATAGGCAATTGTGAAAACATTATTTTTGAGTTCTTACCTAGTAAAGTATCTTTGGCTAGATCTTGAACAACTGCACTATAACCAAATGGGTAATCACCAACTTGGTTGGGGTACAAACTCAATTACTAAAGATCAATTAAATTTTTTCACTGCAAAAGACCAAGTGTATAAAGAATGCAGCTGTCAATAAAAAGTTTCTTTTTGAATCTATGGAGTCCAACATCAGTAAACTACATTAAGGTTTGTTGCCTCATTAATTCATTTGGTACCTTTACTTTGGTTTGAGTTTTTCTTGTAAATGTTGTGTTTTTGGTGTGATTCAAAAATTAGAAAAACTTTGTTTTTGTGTTTTGGGTGTTTCTTTTAGTCCCACATGGAAAAACTATGAAATGTTTTACCTCTTTATATAATGGAGTGTTGGTAAAAGGCTTGGCCTTCAAGGGCATTAGAATTTGTTGTCTACCCACCCATTGCATATTGTGACTATGCTATGCTACAACTCACACACACACGCGCATGTGCACCAAGCCGAGTCGGGCGGGCGGGCCGGGCCGGGTTGGGTTGGGTCTTTGATTAAAATAAAATCTATTTTTTTTTATTTAAGGCCCAATAGTGTTTTAACCTTTAATTACCGTTTGGGATTTCTCTAATATTACCGTTTTATTCCCGTTAGTGGTCATTAACCACTAATTATATTAGGATTAAATATATCAGTTTTAGAATCTAAAGAGATTTTTTTTATTCTCTATATATATGCTTCTTCTATATTAGTTTACACAGAAAAAGAATCTCTTCTCTCCTACGGTTTTCTTTAGCTCTTTCTTTTCGGGTTTTCGGGTTTTCATATACATATTTTCAAGTTCTATTGCTGGGTTAGATTTACAGAGTGGTGTGCGACTATAAGCTGTGCACGCTTGTAGTCAGGGATAGATTGTGAGAGGCTGTTGTATCCTAGAGGCAGCGCGACCAATAACCCAGTGCATTTTTTGGGGGCGCGAATTGTCTTAAAGAAAGTGAAGCATCCGTGCCTCACCTCACACGATCTACCATTGTTCTGATCAAATTTCAAGTGCAGGATTTTTTCTGAGTTCGTGGTTGCAGCATAGTTCATGATTTTTCGGGTCTGCTTTTCGGGAATTAGCGTTTACAGGTATTTTTGGAACAACAATTTTAAGACAAATTCGCCATGACTTCTGTAAATGTTAGGAAGAATGATTCTGTGATTAGGACTGAGATTTTTGATGGGTCTAATTTTAAGCGTTGGCAACAGAAAATGCATTTTCTGCTAACATCGCTTAAATTAGCATATGTTTTAACTGATGTACCTAATGAAGAGGAAGAAGAATTGGGTAGATCTCATTATAAGGAAAGATGGGAATCTGAAGATTTTTTGTGCAAATGGCATATTTTAAATGACATGACAAATGTCATGTACGATTTATATTGCACTGAAAAGTCTACAAAAAGCTTATGGGTAGCTTTAGAGAAAAAATATAAAACTGAGGAGGCTGGGTCTAAAAAATATGCAGTGAGCAGATTTTTAAAGTTTGTAATGGTTGATGATAAATCTGTGGTAAAACAAACTCAGGAATTTCAAATAATAATTCATGAGATTATTATTGAGGGAATGAAAATTCCAGAACAATTTCAAGTAGCTGCTATTAAAGAAAAATTGCCTCCATCATGGAAGGATTTCAGAAATTCTCTTCACCATAAATCAAATGAATTTTCAATTGAAAATTTGGTGATAAGAATTCGAATTGAAGAGGAATCTAGAGTCCAAGATAAAAAAGAAGAGAATTCTGAGATGACTTCAAAGGTTAATTTTGTTGATTCTTCGGGGAAGAAAAAACAGAAATTCTTAAAAACAAACAAGAAGCCTATGAAAAATAAGAAGCCTTATCAACCTTTTCAGAAGACAGGAGAAAGCTCAAAATCGAGTGGATGTTTCGTCTGTGGGAAATCTGGACATTTTGCTAAGAATTGTCAATTCCGTAAAATGAATTATTCTCAAGCAAATATGGTGGAAGAGCCCCTTGTTGCTATGATTACTGAAATTAACATTATGGGTTTCAGTGAAGGTTGGTGGGCAGACACGGGTGCGACGAGGCATGTCTGTTATGACGGAAATTTGTTTAAAAAATATGAGACTGTCAAAAGCAACCATGATGTCCAGATGGGGAACTCCTCAACCTCTAAGGTTGTTGGAGTTGGAGATATTACTCTCGATTTCACTTCAGGGAAATCTGTCTCTGAAGGACGTTCTTCACATTCCAGATGTGCGAAAAAATTTGGTGTCGGGCTATCTTCTGAACAAGGCTGGATTTAAACAAGTAATAGAGTCTGATAACTATGTAATTTCCAAATATGAAAAATTTGTAGGGAAAGGCTATGCAGCCAATGACATGTTTAAATTTAATGTTGATTTGAGCAATAAAACTTCTTCTGCTTATATTGTGTGTTCAGTTAATTTTTGGCATAATCGATTAGGACATACAAATGAAAAATATGTGAAAACTATGAGTAGTTTAGAAATTATTCCTAAATTAAATGATAATGTTTTTGATAAATGTGTATATCGCAGTCAATCAAAAATAGCTAAAAAATATTTTCATAAAGTGGACAAATCATCAGATATTTTAAAAAATAATACATTCTGATAGTTGTGATTTAAAAGAAACAGTTACTAGAGGTGGTAAAAAATATTTTATTATATTTATAGATGACAAATCTAAATATACATATGTGTATTTAATTAGATCTAAGGATGAAGCTTTAAATACGTTTAAAATATATAAAGCAGAAGTAGAAAATCAATTAAATTTAAAAATTAAAATATTAAGGAGTGATACAGGAGGTGAATATACCTCTAACGAATTTGATTTATTTTGTGAATCAAGTGAAATAATACACCAAGTAACAGCTCCTTATACCCCTCAGCAAAATAGAGTTGCTGAAAGAAAAAATAAAACATTGATAGAAATGGTTAATGCAATGCTTAACAGTTCAGGCATACCTTTAAATTTATGGGGAGAAGCTCTTCTCACTGCTAGTTATATTCAAAATAGAAAACTTAGTAAAAAAACAAAAATGACTCCATATGAAATTTGGAAAGGAAGAAAACCAAATTTAAGTTATGTTAAAACATGGGGATGTTTAGCAATTGTTAGATTTAATGATCCTAAAATAAATAAATTAGGACCTAAATCTAGGAAATGTGCTTTTATTGGTTATGCAATAAATAGTAAAGCATATAGATTTTTAGACATTGAAAATAATGTTATTATTGAATCAAGGGAAGCTGATTTTTTCGAAAATCTTTTTCCTTTTAAACCTTCAATTAGTGAGGGTTTAATAAACCAAAATCCTAATTTGTATAGTGATCCTAGCTCTAAAAATCTTGAAATAATCAATTTAGACGAGGCTGAAATTGAGCCTAGAAAGAGTAAAAGAGCTAAAAAGAGTAAAGATTATGGATCTGATTTTTATACTTATATGATAGAGAACGATCCTATTTCTTTAAAGGAGACATTTGAGTCACATGATTCTTCCTTTTGGAGAGAAGCTGTGGAAAATGAAATTGATTCAATAATGTCCAATCACACTTAGATATTAGTTGATCCTCCTCCTGAAACTAGAACTATAGGCTGTAAGTGGATATTTAAAAAGAAACTTAAAGCTGATGGGTCAGTAGAAAAATATAAGGCTAGATTGGTAGCTAAGGGTTATAAGCAAAAAGAAGGAATATATTATTTTGATACATATTCACCTGTATCAAGAATTACCTCTATTCGAGTATTATTTGCTATAGCATCCATACATAATTTAATCATTCACCAAATGGATGTAAAAATTGCATTTTTAAATGGTGATTTAGATGAAGAAATTTATATAGACCAACCAGAGGGATTTATTGTCCCTGGACAATCTAATAAAGTGTGTAAATTTGTAAAATCATTATATGGTTTAAAATAAGCTCCTAAATAGTGGCATGAGAAATTTGATAATATATTAATGACTCATGGATATAGTACAAATGAAAGTGATAAGTGTATATATTATAAATTTAATGGTAATTATGGAATAATCATTTGTCTATATGTAGATGATTTATTGATTTTTGGAACAAATCAAAAAATCATAAATGAGACAAAAGAATTTTTGTCATCCCAATTTGATATGAAGGATCTTGGAGAAGCAAATTTAATTCTTGGAATTAAAATTATTAAAATACAATCATTATGATTGTAGTCATGTTTATACTCCATATGATCCTAGTGTTCATCTATCACCTAATGAAGGAGATAGTATAAACCAAAATGAATATGCTAGTGTCATTGGAAGCTTGATGTATGCTATGAATTGCACTCGCCCGGACATTGCATATGCAGTCGGGAAATTAAGTAGATACACTAGTAATCCCAGTAATGAGCATTGAGATGCAATTAGCAGAGTTCTTAGTTATTTAAAATGAACTATGGATTATGGTCTTCACTATGGTAGATATCCTCCTGTATTAGAAGGATATAGTGATGCTAATTGGAATTCTGTCTCTGATGAATATAAAGCTACAAGTGGGTATATTTTCACCATTGGTGGTGATGCAGTCTCTTGGAAATCCAAGAAACAAACAATTCTGTCAAATTCTACTATGGAATCAGAATTGATAGCTCTATCTTTAGCGGGAGAAGAAGCAGAGTGGCTTCGAAACTTTTTGTTCGATATTCCTTTATGGAATAAACCAGTCCCGGCTATTAAAATTCGTTGTGATTGCAATGCTGCAATAGGTAAAGCTAATAACACAGTATAATGAGAAATCTCGACAAATACGTCGAAAACATGCATGTTTGAGAGAACTTCAACGAGATGGAGTTATATCTGTTAATGAAATCAAATCACTAGAAAATCTGGCAGATCCCTTGACTAAAGGCCTAGCAAGGGAAAAAGTGTGGAATACATCGAAGGGGATGAGACTTAAGCTAATTGAAAATAAACCAACTGTAATGGTAACCCAACCTGAAGAATGGAGATCCCAAGAACAGGTTTAATAGAAAGAATAAATTACAGAGTGGTTTGAGGTGAAACACTATAATAGGAGAATAATAGTAATAATATTATTAATCTCCAAGTCCCTTCCTATGGTGTGAATTGTGCATAAAGTATGTGACGATTAGAGGTTGAGGGTTTCCTCTTAATGAGATCTATAGCTCTATTGAGTGGGATGTGGAGTCACATAGGCATCCTTGATAGATTCACCTATATAAGTGTGGAAGTGGGGCCGCTTTCTATGAGAAATTGGCTATTTCTTTAGAGCACTTATTAAACTGGGATAAAAGCACATGACCGAAAAGTGCTAGCTTAGACACCTGTAGACTCTGTAAGAGTTAGTGTCTTTAAAGTATAAAGACTCATCACTAAAGAACTTAGTTTTGAATACCAAGATCTATGATCTATGATAACTAAGTATCTGGTGAGAATTTTACTTTAAACTATGCAAAGGTTCAAATCTACGTGACACATTTGTTTATGCATTAAATCTAATCTTACTCACCTACGTTATTTATTATTATTATTATTGGTTTTGAATCAAGTGGGGGATTGTTGTGTTTTTGGTGTGATTCAAAAATTAGAAAAACTTTGTTTTTGTGTTTTGGGTGTTTCTTTTAGTCCCACATGGAAAAACTATGAAATGTTTTACCTCTTTATATAATGGAGTGTTGGTAAAAGGCTTGGGCCTTTAAGGGCATTAGAATTTGTTGTCTACCCACCCATTGCATATTGTGACTATGCTATGCTACAACTCACACACGCGCGCGTGCGCCGAGCCGAGCCGAGCCGAGTCGAGTCGGTCGGGCGAGCGGGCCGGGTTGGGTTGGGTTGGGTTGAGTCTTTGATTAAAATAAAATCTATTTTTTTTATTTAAGGCCCAATAGTGTTTTAACCTTTAATTACCGTTTGGGATTTCTCTAATATTACCGTTTTATTCCCGTTAGTGGTCATTAACCACTAATTATATTAGGATTAAATATATCAGTTTTAGAATCTAAAGAGATTTTTTTTATTCTCTCTATATATGCTTCTTCTGTATTAGTTTATACACAGAAAAAGAATCTCTTCTCTCCCACGGTTTTCTTCAGCTCTTTCTTTTCGGGTTTTCGGGTTTTCATATACATATTTTCAAGTTCTATTGCTGGGTTAGATTTACAGAGTGGTGTGCGACTATAAGTTGTGCACGCTTGTAGTCATGGATAGATTGTGAGAGGCTGTTGTATCCTGGAGGCAGCGTGACCAATAACCCAGTGCATTTTTTGGGAGCGCAAATTGTCTTAAAGAAAGCGAAGCATCCGTGCCTCACATCACACGATCTACTATTGTTCTGATCAAATTTCAAGTGCAGGATTTTTTCTGAGTTCGTGGTTGCAACATAGTTCGTGATTTTCCGGGTCTGTATTTCGGGAATTAGCGTTTACAGGTATTTTGGAACAACAATTACATTATGGGGGTTTACCAAGTATCAGTGTTTTAAAACCCAAAAACTCGACTCGACTCTGAAACAAGCCGAGTAGAGTCAACTCGGACAAAACTCATCCGAGTAATGACACCTAAAACTCTGACATATATAATATTTTTCTAATGCACATGCCTAAAATGAGATATATAATTCAATATATACTAAACATCCATTTTTTGTTTCGTATTTATATTTAAGAGTGGGTGGGGTGTGTTAAAAGAAAGAAAAAAATATATAATTTAGTCAATCAGGTAGGCGGTTTACTTGATTTTTTGTTTTAACAAAAAAACACAAAACTCGGATGAGTCGGGGTGAGTCAGGACGAGTTATTCGGTTTTCAGTATCAAAACCGACTTTTACCTCAAACTCGATCGAAACTTGGTTGAATCGAGTCAACTTAGCCGAGTTTTGAGTTGACTCGTCGAGTTTTAATAATTAATACTATGTCAAGTACTACTTTGGATGTTATGTCAATGTTAAAAGTTAAAACTCTATGACTTTATTGCTCATTGTGGTTTCATGATGTTTTCTTTTGTTTTTGGGTAGTGTTACGTCATTCCTGAATTTGTTATAGTCTTGATACCTTTACTTCGGCATTTTTATGCGCACTTTAACCTCAATCAGCATTTAGGTATCAAATAGTACAGCTCATTGAGTTAGAAACTCCTCTTTCTTTTTTTTATTCTATCTATTTGAATTTTGGAAGAACTAAGTTTATGCATGTTTCTTCTAGAGGTCATATACTTGAGCATAATCTACTCTAAAATGCCATCTTTAAGAGCCAAAGAAATTGAGTTTTCTTAGCACTTTGGAACCCAATATCATCATTGATAGGCAGAGCATCTTTCTTCTTCTTTATCTTTACTATTATAATGGGAGAGGCGTGCGTAGCCTGAATTTGCCAAAATTCCTAAAGGACCCTTCATTGGATAGAGAAGAAAGCGTAGATCAGTTATTTCATTTTTCAAGACCATAAACTCTCAGCTGCTCCTTTTATTAGCACATGGGTATATTTGTAATTCTCTCAAATCCTTTTGAAATCTTTTGATTTAACATTACGATGCTTCCTGCAATTTCCCATTTCACTTTCCCGCTCACGGTATCTCATCCTCTCTTGCCCATTGCCGAATCCTCTCTCGCCCATCGCCTGTTGTTGCTGGCCCAAGATCTTTTCGTCGTTGCCGGCCCCAAGATCTTTTCGTTGTCGCTGGCCCCAGATCGTTGCTGCCGGGGAGTACTCATCCTTCAAGGCCTCAATCTTCTCTCGCTGGCACGGTAAACTCTTGCCATACCTTCTTCATTCTCCATCCAAACCTTCATCTTCCATTAATCTCCGCTCTTCTTCTACCATATTCCAATTTCTATACTATGTTTTGATTTTCTTTGCTTTATTGGATAAATTCTTCTCCTTGATCTGTTCGTGTTCTAGGGGCCTGGTCTCATTACTATAATAGGGCTTGGTTTGTTTTTGTTTACTCTTTCAAATTGAACTTTGATATGCTTGCTGTTTTTTTGGGGATTTTTGTTTTGCATGCCTTTCTATGACTTAGTTCAATTGATATGTGCATTTGCTGTTATGATTCCTGTAAGAACACTTTTATCCTGTGGTTTTATTGCTTTGTGAATATTGAAGTCTGTTTTTTTCCCATTTGCATTTCCATTGTAGGTTTTCTACCAAGTGTACCCATGGAAAGATGTAGATAAATATAATAGAATCATATAGAGTTCAGGATTTTTTTGAAGAACATCAAAAAAAATAAAAAATTATATATATATAGTTTTCAGTTTCAATAATCAAGATTAAAGTTTTTTTCTTCCCAATAATCAAGATCCAAGTCACTGTTCTTCGACGCCCCAATTTTTGACTCTCGCCAACTGTGGCTAAGATCCAGTCATCCCTAGGGCTGATTAATCCTAAGGGTTTTTAGATAAAAAAATTAACTTTAATTTAGATAACTTCACAAGTGTTAAATGGGTGTCAATTTTTAACACTCACCAACTGTGGGTAACCCACTCATCCTTAGGTTTAAGCAAATCCTAAGGGTTTTTTAGAAGAAATAAATTAACTTTAATTTAGATAACTTCACCAGTGTGACTAAGATTCACTGATCCCTAGGGTTAGGCAATCCTAAGGGTTTTTAAGGCAAAAAAAACTTTAATCTAGATAACTTAACCAGTGTTAAATGAGTGTCAAAAGGGACATGAGGACACGGTGGTGAGTCTGGTGACTTAAGCATCGGAACCCGGGTGCTTTAATCACTTCTCTTATGTTTAAAAATTTTAATAACTTTGAGTTAGCGGTGATGCAACTGAGGCAATTCATTTTAGACGATTCATTCGATCATACAATTCTGTATTCGCATTCACATCTATGGGTGTCAAGATTGATGAAAATCTTGCAAATAGAAGGAATGGGGTTTACACTTTTCATGCGCAAGGTGTCGTGTATCATAAAATCGGAAGTCTTTTTCCCACTGAAGGCAGTCGGCCCCGATATATACAAATGTATATTTATGATACCGACCATGAAATTGAAAATCGGATGGCAGAGAATAACTTATTGCATATTGAGATTGTGACAAAGTTAAAACAAATCTTGGATACTCACAACCCATTTGTTAATATCTTTCGGTCTCTTGCACAACGACTTGATCTACAAACATGTAGACTACTAATTTGAGCTGAGATTTCACGTAATCGACCTCAATACAACCTGCCTACTGTTTCACAAGTTGCAGCAATATTGTCTGATGTGGGTGATAACGAAGGTAGACAAGCAAGAGATATCATAGTACAAACAAGGACTGGACATCTGCAAAATGTAGCTGATACAACAAGTTATTATGATCCTTTGCAATATCCTCTCTTACTTCCTTATGGGACTCATGGTTGGGATATAGATGTTTACAATGAAAGACAACGAAGAGTTAGCTGTCGTTCGTATTACACGTACATGCTCCAAGTTATCACTTTAATCTATTTTTTTAAAACGTGATATTCTAATAGTAAGAGTGATCCAAATTTAAGACCAAAATATGTTAATACAGATTAGAGATTCTGATCCATCAATTCTTTTACGTGGTGGTCGACTTTTCCAACAATACTCAGTCGATAATTACGTCAAGATAGAAACTCAAAGATTGAGATATTTACATGATAATCAAAATGTAATACGATCAGAGCTATATCAAGGTTTACAAGATGCAATAGCTTCGGGGGAGACAAATGCAGGTATGTATTGAACTAAATACTTAGTCTTATATTCACATTCATATCAATTAGTCTCTCCTACTAAATAAAAAACTTAATTTTAGTTCAATATTTTCAGATAGAGTTGGGCGTAGGATCATTCTACCATCCTCTTTTGTTGGAAGCCCTCGGGATATGTATCAACGTTATCAAGATGCTATGGGATTAGTACAAAAATTTGGAAAACCCGATATTTTTTTGACAATGACATGCAATCCTTCTTGGTCAGAAATTACAACAGAATTACTTCCTGGACAACTGCCGCAAGATCGTCCTGATTTGACTACAAGAATATTCCGTGCTAAATGTGAAGAACTGAAAAAGGACATCATTGAACGTGCCGTTTTGGGAAAGGTAATTGCACACGTGAGTGTTATTGAATTTCAGAAACGAGGATTACCTCATATTCATATACTTCTTATTCTGAGCGAAGATGATAAACTTCTGAATCCTGATGAATATGACACCTTAGTACGAGCTGAGATACCTTGCCGGGAAACAGAACCAGAATTGTGGAATGCCGTTATCAAACATATGGTACATGGACCATGTGGATCACACAGGATTGTCAGTAGGATAGACAGCAAACTTACCATAAATTTTTCTACATTTATTTAGGAAACAAATCTGTCAAACCTACCATAAATCGTTGTATAGTTATTTAGGAAATAGATCTGTAAATATCTTTCCTGAATTAGAAGATGCTGTAATTAGGAGATATTGTAATTAAGGGATATATTGTAATTATGGAAAATGACTTTTATATAAGAAAAGGACCACTCGATTGAGGGTGATTGAGCAAATTTGATGTGGTATCAGAGCCACTCTCTGAATCAACCTTGTCTTTTGTCCAATTTTCGTGATTCTAGGTTCTGGTTTCTTGGGTACGGTTTCTGGTTAGCAGTTTTTCTTTTTTTTTTTGGTGAATTTCGAGAGATTCTAGTTATGGCTAACAACTCCAACTCCGAAGTCTTTCAAACTCGGTTTACAGGGAAGAATTATGCTGCCTGGGAGTTTCAGTTTCAACTTTTTGTCACGGGAAAGGAGTTGTGGGGTCATGTTGATGGGAGTGATCCAGAACCTACCGATCCTATGAAGTTGGTTCAATGGAAGGTGAAAGATGCTCGCGTGATGACTTGGATTCTTGGGTCTGTTGATCCACTGCTTATACTCAATTTAAGGCCTCACAAGACGGCTAAATCGATGTGGGAGTACTTGAAAAAGGTCTATCATCAAGATCATTCCGCCCGGCGATTTCAATTGGAAACTGATCTTGCTGTCTATTCCCAAGGTACACTCTCTGTTCAGGAATATTTCTGTGGTTTTCAGAATCTTTGGGCTGAGTTTTCAGACATTGTGTATGCCGACGTGTCGGCCGAGTCTCTCTCTACTGTTCAAGCAGTCCATGAAGCTAGCAAAAGAGACCAGTTTTTAATGAAACTCAGGCCAGATTTCGAGTCTATTCGCTCCAACCTGATGCACAGGGATCCTTCACCATCTCTTGACTTGTGTTTTGGAGCACTTCTTCGAGAGGAACAACGTCTTCTTACTCAATCTTTGCTTCCGCAAGAGAATGCTGTCGCATACGCTGCTCAAGGCAGAGGGAGGGGTCGAGACATGCGTACGGTTCAGTGCTACAGTTGCAAAGATTAATGGCATATTGCTGCCCATTGTGCTAAAAAGTTCTGCAGCTACTGTAAACAGAAGGGGCACATCATCAAAGAATGCCCAAGACGTCCTCAAAACCGACCCGTGAATGCTTATCATGCTACTGCTACTGGCCACACTTTGGATGGGGCAACCAGCACTCAAAATCTCGCTCCAGTGTCATCTTCCACTGCTGCTACACCTGCCCTTACACCAGAAATGGTGCAGCAAATGATTGTCTCAGCATTTTCCGCTTTAGGGCTGCAAGGTAAGGGTACGATACCCTCTCAATCTTGGCTTGTTGATTCTGCTGCATCCAATCACATGACCCGTTCACCTGATATGCTTAGCAATGTTCGTAAGTACACTGGTTCTTCTAATATTCAAGTTGCTAATGGCCATCTTTTACCGATTACTGCGGTTGGTGATATCGCACCATCACTTACTAATATTTTTGTATCACCTGGGCTTTCTACGAGTCTTATCTCAGTTGGACAATTAGTGGATGATAATTATAATGTTCAGTTTTCTCGTAATGGTTGTCATGTGCAGGATCCGATGTCGGGGAGGACAATAGCGAAGGGGCCTAAAGTTGGGAGACTGTTTCCATTATACTTTTCCATTCCTAGTATAATTTCTTTGGCTTGTACTACTGTATCCAATAATTGTGAAGTATGGCACAAACGTTTAGGCCATCCAAACAATGTTGTTTTATCTCATTTGCTGAATTCTGGTTCATTGGGAAAAAAAGATTCTTCTTTGCCTCATGCTTTGTCTTTTGATTGTTCTACGTGTAAAATCGGAAAAAGTAAGATTCTTCCCTTCCCTTCTTCCGGGAGTAGGGCAAAGAATTACTTTGACCTTTTCCATAGTGATGTATGGGGCATTACTCCTGTCATTTCTCATGCTCATTAACATTCATAGATGACTATAGTCGGTATACTTGGGTATATTTTCTGCGCTATAAGTCTGAAGTCTTTGCTGTTTTCAAATCGTTTCTAGCATATGTTGAGAATCAATTTACCACTAGCATTAAGACTTTACGATCTGATTCTGGTGGAGAATATATGTCTCATGAATTTCTTGAGTTTCTTCGTCACAAAGGAATTGTTTCTCACCGCTCGTGTCCTTATACGCCTCAACAGAATGGCGTGGCTGAGCGCAAAAATCGACATTTGTTAGATGTTACTAGGACCTTGTTACTTGCATCTTCTGTTCCTCCTAAATTTTGGGTTGAAGCTTTAGCTACAGCAGTATATTTGATTAATAGGTTGCCTTCTAAAGTGCTAAATTTCGACTCTCCATACTATCGTCTGCATAAGCAGCACCCTAACTTTCTTGACTTACACACTTTTGGCTGTGTCTGTTTTGTGCATTTACCTCCGCATCAACGTCACAAACTCTCTGCACAATCTGTGAAATGTGCCTTTATGGGATATAATTTATCTCACAAAGGATTTGTGTGCTATGATGCTTCTTCCAATAAATTTCATATATCTCGTAATGTCGTTTTCTTTGAGCATCAATGTTTCTTTCCTAGTTCTATTACATCATCTCCTGCAGTTTCTGTTCTTCCTCACTTTGATGATTTGATGTGCCCTCCTGAACGCTTCAAGCCTGGTTTTGTGTATGAACGCTGTCGACCAACTCTACCCCTTCCTGAGTCTGATCTGCCACCTGATCCCGTTTTGCATCCTCCTCGACGATCTGGCCGTGCTTCTCATCCACCGGATAGGTATGGTTTCCCTCATACCTTCACGGCTACCTTATCAACTGTGTCGATTCCTAATTCCTACTCACAAGCTGATAAACATGAGTGTTGGCAAAAGGCTATGCAGGAAGAACTTCAAGCTCTTCAAGAAAATCAGACTTGGGACATGGTCCCTTGTCCTTCTCATGTCAAGCTAATTGGGTGTAAGTGGGTTTTTTCTGTGAATCTTCGGCCTGATGGGTCTGTGGACCGTTATAAGGCTCGTTTGGTTGCCCTTGGTAACCGCCAGGAGTATGGGGTTGACTATGAGGAGACCTTTGCTCCTGTCGCTAAAATGACCACTGTGCGTACTATTATTGCCCTTGCAGCCTCTCAGGAATGGTCCCTTTGCCAGATGGATGTGAAGAACGCATTTCTTCATGGTGATTTACAGGAAGATGTTTACATGACACCTCCTCCTGGCCTTTGCTCGTCGTCGACGTCAAATGTGTGTAAGCTGAAGCGCTCTCTTTATGGTTTGAAACAGGCTCCTCGGGCCTGGTTTGATAAGTTCCGGGCTACCTTACTTCGGTTTTCTTTCATCCAAAGCCAGTATGATTCTTCGTTGTTTCTTCGTACAACTTCTGTTGGTATCGTTCTTCTTCTGGTTTATGTCGACGACATTGTCATCACTGGGACTGATTCTGCTCTCATTGATCAGCTCAAGCAGCATCTTCATGATTCCTTCCATATGAAAGATCTTGGTCCTCTCCGGTATTTCCTCGGTTTGGAAGTTCAGTCCGATTCATCTGGGGTTTTCCTACATCAGCATAAATACACGGAAGACTTGATTTCCTTGTCTGGTTTGCAGGACTCCTCTTCAGTGGATACTCCTTGGGAAGTGAATGTCAAGTATCGACGTGAGGAGGGGGATCTCCTTCCTGATCCCACGGTGTTTCGCCAGTTAGTTGGTAGTCTCAATTATCTCACTATTACACGGCCTGACATCTCCTTTGCTGTCTAGCAAGTCAGTTAATTTATGCAGTCTCCTCGCCACCTTCATCTTGCCGCGGTCCGCCGAATTATTCGATATCTCCGCGGCTCCTCTCACCGTGGCTTGTTCTTCTCTACTGGTACTCCTCTTCACCTTGTGGCTTTTAGTGATGCTGACTGGGCAGGATGTCCTGATACTCGCCGATCTGTCACCGGGTGGTGTATGTTTCTTGGTGATTCACTTATCTCTTGGAAGAGTAAGAAACAGGATCGTGTTTCCAAATCTTCAACCGAGTCAGAGTACCGTGCCATGTCATCAGCCTGCTCGGAGATTGTGTGGCTCCGTGGCTTACTTGCTGAAATAGGTTTTCCTCAATCTACTCCCACTCCTCTTCATGCTGATAATACGAGTGCTATTCAAATCGCTACAAATCCCGTCTATCACGAGCGTACCAAACATATCGAGGTGGACTGCCATTCTATTCGGGAAGCTGTTGATACTCGGGTTATCTCTCTTCCACATGTCTCAAGCGACCTTCAGATCGCGGACATCTTCACCAAAGCTATGACACGACTACGTCATCAATTTCTTGTTGGCAAATTGATGCTTCTTGATCGACCAACATCAATTTGAGGGGGGATGTCAGTAGGATAGACAGCAAACTTACGATAAATTGTTCTACATTTATTTAGGAAACAAATCTGTCAAACCTACCATAAATCGTTGTATAGTTATTTAGGAAATAGATCTATAAATATCTTTCCTGAATTAGAAGATGCTGTAATTAGGAGATATTGTAATTAAGGGATATATTGTAATTAGGGAAAATGACTTCTATATAAGAAAAGGACCACTCGATTGAGGGTGATTGAGCAAATTTGATAAGGATAAATGCTCCATGCATGAAAGATGGAATTTGCAAGAAGGGTTATCCACGAAAATTCACAGCAGCAACAATTCAAGGCAACAACTCTTATCCAGTTTATCGACGCCGTGATGATGGACGTTTTGTTCATCACAATAATAATGCAAATAAGTCGGTAGACAATCGATGGATAGTCCCTTACAACCCTTGGTTACTTCGTAAGTTTGATTGCCACCTCAATGTTGAAGTATGTGCTAGCATTAAATCTGTGAAGTACCTGTATAAGTATGTCTACAAGGGCCCAGATCGTGTATCCATGGAAGTATCACGCAGTAATTGTGATGATGAAATTTCTCAATTTGTCGATGTTTGATGGATATGTGCTCCTGAATCTCTTTGGTGAATGTTAAACTTTCAGCTACATCGGATATATCCTTCGGTTGAGCCTTTACAAATTCACTTGCGCAATAAACAACAAGTTAGGTATTATAGTCATCAATACCTTCCAGATGTGTTGGCTGATGATCATATTCTGAAAACGATGTTGACATAATTTTTTGCTACAAATGTAACTGACATTGAAGCACGAAGATATCTATATCGTGAATTTCCAGAAAAATATCGTTGGATAGAACGGGAGAAGTTTTGGAGGAGAAGAAGAAATAAAATACGTGTGATAGGACGATTGTATACAGTTTCACCAATGGAAGGCGATTGATATTTTCTAAGGTTACTTCTTAATCATGTAAGAGGTCCAACATCTTTTGATGATTTACTGGTTTATAATGGAATTCATTATCAAACTTTCAAACAAGTTGCTGAACAACGAGGATTGCTTGAAAGTGATAATGACATAAGAGAGTGTCTCCATGAAGCAGTTAATTCCAAATTGCCAACATCACTGCGCCGATTGTTTGTCACTATCTTTGTATACTGTAATCCTACGAAGGTATCTGAATTATGGGAGGAGTTTCACAACTACATGTCTGAGGATTATCCAACAAGTTCTACAAATTCTCATAGAATTCGTAGCAACCGACTTCTTAAAGATCTACAAAATTTGCTCCAGCAACATAATAAGACTTTATCTGATTTCAACCTTCCTCAAGTAGATGATGAAGTTGTTTCCACCATACCAACGTCTAAGCTAATAGATCTCGTACTCTCTGTGGATATACCTAATGAGGATATTACTGCAATCGATAAATTAAATACTAAACAAAATTTTGCATTCAATACAATAATTGCTTCTGTACATCGATATCAAGGTACAGTGTACTTTATTGATGGTCCTGGTGGAACTGGGAAGACATTCTTATATCGTGCATTGCTAGCTTCTATTAGAAAATTTGGAAAAATTGCAATAGCTACTGCAACCTCAGGGATAGCTGCAACTTTGATACCAGGCGGACGTACTGCACATTCAAGATTCAAGATACCTATACGTTTGGATTCATCGTCTATGTGTAACATTATGAAACAATCCGACATTGCAGAATTATTACAACAAGCCAGCATTTTTATATGGGATGAGGCAACCATGACACATCGTCATGCTTTTGAAGCATTGGACAGAACATTGAAGGATATAATGGGCAATTCCCTACTATTTGGAGGAAAGGTATTTGTTTTGGGGGGCGACTTCCGTCAGGTACTACCTGTTGTTACACACGGCACACGTGCAGAAACTGTTGATGCATGCTTAGTGAAATCGAACATTTGGCAACATGTTCAAGTCATCAGTCTAAAAGAGAATATGAGAGCGCGTGCAGATCCAAACTACTCAGATTTTTTTACTAAGAATTGGTAATGGAAACGAGCCATATATAGATGAAGATATGATAAAATTACCGACTGATATTGTCATTGCATATGAAAATGAAGACTCTGTTATAAAGTTAATATCAGAAGTGTTTCCAAGTCTTCTACAAAATGCAAATGATCTTGATTATATGGTCAACAGGGCTATATTGACGCCAACAAATGATTGTGTCGACATTCTCAATGACAAAATCATCAAAATATTTCCTGGAAATGAAGTCATTTACTATTCATTTGATACGGTTGAAGATGAGACACTGAATTTATATCAACAAGAGTTTTTAAACTCTATTGCTCCAGGTGGTTTGCCCCCTCATAAATTGACTCTTAAACTAGGAGCGTCAATTATCCTTCTTAGAAATCTTGATCCACAATCTGGTTTGTGCAACGGAACTCGGCTACTATGTTGTGGTTTTCAAAGAAATCTTATTGATGCAGAAATCGCTACAGGCCTACATCGTGGGACAAGAGTTTTTCTACCACGCATTCCTCTCAAGCCTTTAGAAAATATACAACTGCCTTTCATTCTGAAAAGGAAACAATTCCCAGTGAGGTTGAGTTTTGCTCTAACAATTAACAAGTCACAAGGTCAAACAATTCCTCATGTTGGAATATATCTTCCACAACATGTTTTTAGTCACGGGCAATTGTACGTGGCATTATCAAGAGGGATTTCAAAAGAAAACACCAAAATTTTGGTCAAAAATGGGATTGTACAGGGCAGAATTGAGACTCATACAAAAAATGTTGTATACAAAGAGGTTTTACTTACATGAGGAAGGTATTACATCTTTTATCATATATTCTATCTTATATTGTAAAGATTTTGAAATTATATATTAATTCTCTTATTGTTTGTCCAACATAAAAAAATCATAAGATCACAATTTCCAATATTTCAAGAATGAGATGCAGAGATGCTAATGACTTCACTGAACCACCATTCAAACGTGCTCGACCAACTTATGTGGGGCATATACTTGCGAATAAGAAAATTTCAATAACTTCTCATGATTGGCCTAAACGGACAAATGTGAAATCAATTTTTATGCGCATTTGGCCAAACGATCTTTCTACAATGTTGGCTCGGAAAGTAATGGAATTGCGGATTTCAACCATAAGATCACAGATATATACAATGGTAAGTCATGTTGTTCGTATATGACTATTGCATCCTTATTAAGATTAATTTTTTAGATATATTGTAATTACAAAATCTTTTTAGTTTTTAATCGTTACAGGAGTCGCATCTTTTAGACAAATCTCTATATATTTGGTGATGGAGAAGTTATTTTGTATGTTGTTGTTTTTAATTAATTTTCCATATCTTTTGCTCTACATTCGCTACACATAACATTCTGTTCTTCATTGTTTTTGTTCATTGTTTACTAATTTTGTACGATATAATGAAATCTATGAAACGAAATGTGCATCCTTACTGGTCAAATTTGTCTTTTGCATTTTCGTCTCACACTGATGCTCTGGTGTTTATTCTTATGCATCTATTTAGGTTTTTACCAGAGTCGCCCCCGATATTGCAACCTCAGGAACGCTCTGTGGAAGGCACATGCGATGCAATGTATAGATTAAGGCTCACACATACGGATATAAAAGTTTGCAGTGACGATACCATAACAATGATTTTTGAGTGTCAACATAACAGTTTTTTGATTTCTAATTTAAAGGTAATTCGATGACTTTTTCTAAATTGTACAAAGAAAAGTAAGAATGTGTTACAACGAGAGTTTGAACATTTTTTGTATCTGGGATGAAATTTCTCTACGATATCCTCAAAGGTTCAAGGCACACGAGGTCTTTCAGAAGCAAGGTTTCTTGCGTGATACGACAACCATCTAAATTTAAAATAGGAGATAGGATCACAGGCAATTCCAATTGAAATCAAAAGAATTCAATTGCATATATGGCAGATGCCGATTGGATGCGGGGAAAAATAGCAGAAAATTTAAATTTTAAAAAATATTTATCTTCCAATCAACATCTACCACATATGCAATTTGAATTCAATTGCAATTGGCTATGATCCCAACTCTTAAAAGAGAGGTCTTTTTTTTTTTTAATATGTGAACGTGGTATGATAAAGAGGTCATTGAGGAAGTCCAAGCTTGATTACAAATTTTTGTTAAACCATTTGAGGGGGCTGGGAAGGAAATGAGTGGTGGGAAATGAGGTCAAGGTCTCGATTGAAGGTTTTTAGGAATATGCATGGTCCTCCTCTAGGCTCTATCTCCTCTCAAACCCCAAAAGAAGTGGACTCGAGTGAAACCATGGAAAAATTGACAGATTTAAGATGAAAACCAATGACTTTAAGAGTAGTATTAGGGTGTGTTTCTTTTGCAGAGACTTATAAAGTCCGATACTTTGGAGTTGATGTTCTTTATCATGGCCAATGGTGATCCAGTGCTGATGTAAAGCCAACCTAACAGGACTATCCCATTTATTTATCTGACATTTTTCAGACAACCAAGTTCAACCCACCTGAGATAATTCTTAGTTTTCCAAGATTCGAATATCAATAATCTATCGTCATCTTTTTTTTAGGGTTTGCATTTGGCTTTGAGTGTAATTAAATTATTATTTTTTGGTTTGCATGTGTAGTGTAATTTTTACATCAGACCGTTGATCTAAATTTTCTGTCATTGAGTTCCAGGCCGTGGAAGCACTCTCGAAAGGTACATTGTTTACTTTTATTTCTTTGCTTTTTATGGATGATAATATGTTTGAAGGTTCTGATAGGTTTATGCTAATTAGGTAAGCTGGAGGAAGTGATTTTGCTCAATCCAACATCTGGCATCATGTATTCAGTAAAAGGTAAGGTTTGGTTTGAGCTTTCTGTGCCTTTTGTCATGATTAGTTATTTTGTTGTGTGAGTTGATTTTTTTCTCTCTTATTATCAGTTCATTTTATGTTTGAGATCTTTCACTTTCTCTTCGGTTGAACAAAATTGAAGGACAAGAATCCAAGAGACCCCTCAAGCTTCACATTATTGCCCTCTCCGAGGCGATTGCTGCTAAATGTGAATACCAAGTCTTTATTCTTATTCTTATGTTATAAATTTATTTTTTTCCAAATTGGCTATTTATTGAATGTGTTTTGATTCAAAATACCTCAAAAGGGTTCCTTAAAAAATTAACACTTTCCCCTTGATTTTAGTTTTTGTTGCTACCTGTCTCTGTATTCCTGCATTGGACTTCAAAATTTAACAAATTCATTGCTTCTATGATTAAGAACTAGCGGAAGGCACATGCGATGCACGTCAGTGTATAGTCAAACAGGTAGTATGGAGACGAGTAGTATGGATATGTATGAAATATGATAAGGGTATTCTACTAAGAAATTTTGTACTCACTATTTATTGTTGGAAAAATTATTGATGATGTTAAAGTAGTATTTATGAGAAATTTGAAGAGTGAGGATTATATATGATATGTTTGAATGCATTCTTTTTGGAACAGGTCTTACAGGTAATGCATAAAAATTTTGAAACCCTCTATTTTTAGAGGAGACTCTGGCGAAATTTTTCTAAATAAGAAGGAATATATTATGGTTAAATGTTCTTATTTTATGAACATGTTTTACAGGTAATATATAAAAATTTTGAAACCCTCTATTTTTAGAGGAGGCTTTGGCGAAATTTTTCTAAATAAGAAGGAAGATATTATTGTTAAATGTTCTTATTTTATGAACAGGTTTTCAGGTAATGTATATAAAAATTTGAAACCCTCTATTTTTAGAGGAGACTCTAGCGAAAATTTTCAAAATAAGAATGATATTATGGTTAAATATTCTTATTTTATGATAGTTGATATTTGTTCACTGAGCCATGTCTCACTCTGTTATTTTTTCTCATTTCAGATTAGCAACATTTTTTGATAGGGAGCAGTCTTTCGCCGAGTTAATAGAGATCGTGTCGCAAAGTCATCATTGTGTCTTCAATTGAGGTCTCCTTTTATTTCTAGACATAGCACTGTCATTAGACTCTTGCATTTTGGATCTATATATGGATGTCCAAGGATTTAATTTTTTTAGATGCGAGATATTTGTATGATAGTAGATTTAGTCCGTGGCATCCGGATTTTTGGAATTCTATATGTATGTTCTATGTTTCAGGAATACGCATGAATGCATATGTTTTAGCAGGTTCATGATTAGAATTATGTTTTCCACCTAGCAGGTTCCTAGCAATTCCTCGCTATTTGGAACCTACTTCATCTAGGGGTGTTTACCCCATTGGAAGGGGTGTGACATTTAGTGGTGTTAAGAACTAACCACTAACGGCTAGGATTTGAGTTGGTGTATTTTATCTTTTTTAATGCCAATCACCTTTAATCCTAACCGTTTAATATTGAGATAAACTCAATGCTTCTCACCTTTAATCAATTTTAGCCTTCTAATTTATTTTTTAATTATTATTCTCAAATGCTAATATTAGGTTGTTAAATAAATTTCTTTTGATTGGAAGTTTCGTACTTTATTCTGAACTAGAAATCAATTTTTTTTCCCATTAGGTTGTTAAATAAATTACTGTCAATTCGTCAACTATTTTACATACAGTAGGACTGTACACTCACGTGCATCGCACGTGCCTTCCGCTAGTTCTTTATAATTACCCATTGATCATGTAATATGATCACCATAGTTTTCTTATATAAGTATCAGTTGAACTTGGAGCCTCACATAATGTCTTGTGGAGAGGTCAGAAGGGTCTCACGTCAAGATACACAAATGGTAAGATGTTGAGCTTGATATTTTTTTTAAAGGAATGTATTGAGATATATTGATCATTTATTATGTATAGGGTTTGGATTCAAACGATGAAGAATGATTCAGAATCTCTCTTTATTTGTATTTAATTTTTCTCATTTTTGGGATATTTTGTTTCAGTGTCGGTGCTAAGCTTCCTCGAGCTTGCAAGCTTGCCGAATCTCCTCCAACTTGCATCTCGATACGGTATCTTTGTTTCTAGCCATTTTGTTAGACTAAGCTCTTTAATTGCTTAAAGGTTGTATAAAACCCTTATTTAGCACTGTGAAAGTTAAATTTTGAGCGGTTTACAGAATCAAAAGTTCTTAGATTTTTTAAGTTTCTTCTACCTATTTATTTGAGGATCCAACTACAAAAAAGCTCAATGGTAGATGTGTAGAGACCTGAATCTTTTTCATGTTGTTTATGCAAGTATTAAGGGTGTGGTGTGATCTAAACTTAATCAAAGTTGTAAAGAGAGGGAGGCCTTAACACACCCTGAACTTTAGGAAGCTTTAGTTTTGTCACCGTTTATCGGAATTTAGTGATTCTTGAACCATTAGAAAGGTTTTGGAACCCTCTTCAAGGTTGATGTTTAATGTTTTTCCATATTTTTAGTCTAAGCTAAGTCAAAAGTAGGTTTTGCGATGTTTTTGCAGATCAATCAGCTTTGGAGTCAAATTTAAACCTTTAAAAACTCAAAATTAGGATTTTTGTAAAACACCAAAGTTGTTCCACTTTCAAAGACAAGTCCAACGCAAGTTGAATCGTCAACAATCCGATGAGCGAGTAAATAGTTATGGTCAAAATAACAAAATACGATTTTCCGGACTACTCATCAGGTTTTTGACGATCGATCGTCCGGAGCCCAAAAAATTGATTTAGCCTCGGGAATTTGGACGATCGATCATCCATATTGACAATCGATCATCAGGATACGACCCGGTTCATTAAAATACGTGGATTTTGGGGTTTTTAACCATTGAAACTATAAATAGGGGTCCCATTTTGAGGTTTTATACTATCCTACCCATTTCTAACCTAATTTGGCAAAAGGGGAGAGAAAACCTAGGGTTTCTAAGAGGGTTGTGCTTGGTGAAGGTCGAGATTGTTCTTAAAAGGAGGAGGAAGCTTGGAGATCTTCCCCTAATCATCTTGGGAGCGTTTTGGATCCAAGGGAAGGATCCCTAAGGTCGATATCCTTCTAACTCAACCTTATTAAGATGTTTTGTATGCTTAGATAAGATTATTTATGGATTATCAAGAGATCTACATGATTATGGATGAATTAAAGAATGAAAATGTGATTTCAGATTGATATCTTCACTCATCTAACTTTTATATTATTATGGCTATTGATTTATTATGATAAATGATGAATAAGTATGGATTTACATTTTAATTAAGGATATAGATGGATTTGTATGCTAGAAGCTTAAATTGAATTTTGGATTATGTTTATGGATTATGATTGAATGAAAATGATGGTGGATGAGTTAAAATGGAGAATGGATGAATGTGTGGATTGGTGTGAGATTTGAAAGGGATAAATGTGGTTTATGAATGAGTAGTGATATGATTTGAGAATGTGAAAATGTGAACGGTATTGTATACATAATTAATGCATTGTACGTGTTTGTTAAAATGCCTAAGAACACTAAGTATAGTAAGTGATGATATTAAAAGGCTTGTATGAGTATAATAAAATATGTTATGATGAATTATGCTTAGAATGATGTTAGAAATGTTAACATGAATATGTTAAGATATGAAGTATTTTTTGATAATGTTATGAATATTCAAGTTGCATGGTGATTGATATTCGGGTAGGCCAATGCTTAGAAGAAGTCCTTCATGTCAGGAATTTTCTAACTAACGAGATGTAACCTTGCGGAGTTTCTTGACGGAAGATGGAATCTAAGTGATGACCGAATTCGGATGTTAATCACGACACTCAAGCACAAGTGCACATGTGTGATAGTTACAAGTCTCACAAGTACACAAGCATGGACACGGATGTTGCATGAACATGGACATTGCATGGACACTGAATACTGAAATACAAGGACAAGTACAAGTATAAGGACTCTAAATACTGAAATACAAGTACAAGAACAAGAAACTGCATGGTTTTACAACGACTCTGAAATTCAAGTAGCTCCGGTATTCGTTGATGCTCTCCATGGATAAGATTTCAAGTCTTGGATAATTATCATGGACATTTGGGATCTAAGAGCTCGATGCACCTCCATGGATCTAAATACAAAGACCTCGATAACTATTTTTATGGGAAAACAAGCATGCATTGCATTCATGTTACAAGTCCAAGAGTCACAAGTTCAAGTGTTACACAAGTGCACGGTCAAGTGAAGTCATGATGTTCACATGTTTCCGCACTCTGCTTATATTCATGTTATACTAAACTGGTAGTGACTTTACAATTGTTACATGATTTGGATATTGGATATATGCATGTGCTATGGTTGGTTAGTTTGGATATCCGCTGAGTATTCAATGCTCAATCGACCTGTTATTGTCGTATAGGTCTAGCGCAGGTTCAGGCAACAACTCCTTAGGTGGAAGAGGAGTATTTTGAAGAAAGAGTAGTAGGTGAGCTTCCAGAGGAAGGAGCCAGAGGTTTTGAGAGTTATCCATGCTAGTAGATTGTAGTTACTTTCTGAGTTGTCTTGTTTTAGATTTATGTCATTTTCAGGATGTTGCTTAGATTATTCATTGTTTTTTGAGGACCTTATTCTACTCGATCATGGTGGGTTATGTTGAGCTCATTTCACTTTATGTTTTTGGATTTGGATTACTATCGGGTTATCATATATCGCATGAGAGTTTTTTTTTTTATGGAAAGAATTTTATAATCACTATTTTGAGAGCATTATCTTTTAGTTATGCCTTATTGCCATGGAAGTCAAGCCGGGATAAGTAATTTAGCGAACCCAAAATCCCATTATAACCAAGGTGGAGTTTTGAGGTCGTTACAGAATGAGAGGGATGAGGACATGGTGAGCTTTAAAGAATAACCTCGCTCCCGGGAAGCCAATAATCCCTCTGATGAAGGATATGAGTGATATAATCAAATCAGATATCGAGCTTGAAGGAGATATGGTAGAATCTGACAACTATCCTCAACAGAAGGTGACTTCAAAATTGGTTGATGTTTTAGGTTTGTAATCTTCGATGATATGGTAGAATCTGACAACTATCCTCAACAGAAGGTGACTTCAAAATTGGTTGATGTTTTAGGTTTGTAATCTTCGATGTTTTCTATGGTGATGGATTTTTATTTTCCAATTAATTATCTTTATGCAGATGGGAGACCCTCTCCATCAAGGTTACGAAAGATGCTTCTCAAGCAGCTAAGGCACACACGGAAGCACTCTCGGAAGGTATGGTTCTACACCTTTGCCTTTGCCTTTTATGGAAAATGATTTGTTTGTGTACACCGATAGGTTTATGCAAATTAGATAAGCTGGAGGTAGCGATTGAACATCTTACTGAGGCAATGGTTCTACACCTTTGCACTCTCGGAAGTTATGGTTCTACACCTTTGCCTTTTTTTTTTGACATTCACGTCTAAATCAAGGTTTTTTTTAATTGTCACTATACTTGAACTTATCTGATTTTTTTACTGATTTCATTGAATTGGTAACTTACAATTTGATTTAGTCTCCTATTTCATTCTAAAAGTTTTTATCCATTCTTCCTAAATGTTCTATTGTAAATTTTCCCCAATTCGTTCTTACGATCCTTCAATCAGATTTTTCAAAAAATTATTTTGTGAATAAAAATCCAACATCCTCTTCTCTGTGTAAAAGAAAATATCTCTTGTTACCCACTGGAAAAAAATGGTTTCGATGAATTAGCTTTTTCATCCTCTTCTCTGTGTGTAAAAGAAAATCTTTCTTGTTACCCAATGAAAATCTCTCTTGAGCCTCGCTTCTTGCTTTCATTTTGCTTCTCATTTTCGCTTCTGGGTTTGAATGAATGGAGATGGGATTGGCATGTAGGCCTATGGTGATGTATGTTTTGAATGAAGGATGAATTGTATGAATTGAAGGAAAGGTGTTTGTTCTTATGTGTGAATGAAAATGAATTGTGTTTGAAGTAGGAAATGTATATTGGAAATGAATGAATTATGCTAAGAATGTGGATATGATTCTCATGCTAAATTATGCTAAAAATGTTAATGATGCTTCTCATGTTAAACTATGCCCTATTTATATTGAATAGTGGTTGGTATTCGGGTAGGCTAATATTTAGAGGAAAATCTTCCAAACCGGGAATTCTCTAACTATATGGTATGGGACAGTATAGTGGAGTTTCCATGGTAGGAGATCGGAATCTAAGCGGTAACCAACTCGAATGTCAATTACAACACTCAAGCACATGTTCACTTGCATGGTAAGTCTATAAATCTTATGAGTCTCACAAGCATGCATGCATAAGGAATATCTCATAAGCTCATAAGTATTGGTCCGTAGAAGCGATATGGAATCTCACAAGAATTATCTCACAAGCTTATAAGAATTATCTTGCAAGTTTACAAGAACATGCGTCATGTAAGATCAAGTCTAAGAGTCTCTCAAGCTCACAAGTTTACACGAGTCAAGATGAAAATATGATATGTCTTGCATGCTTTCACGCACTCTGATTATATGTTTACGAAATGATTTTGTTATTGAATATGTTCAAATGATATTATGTTGTGGATTAGACTGCTTATCCACTGAGTGTTTTTAATATTCAGTCGACTTGTTATTGTCGATAGGTTTAGAGCTAGAACTAATAGCGGAGTCGTGGGTTGAGGAAGTATACTCCGAGGAAAGAGAAGAAGGTGAGCCTCCAGTTGAGGGAGCTCAAGAGTTGAATAGGTGGCCACACTATTAGGACTGGTTTAATCTTTTTGTGAAGATTGTAATAGACTCAAGTTGCTTTAGATGATGTTGCTTAGTTGGTCACTTTATACTTCGGTTATCAGATTACTTTGGTTCATGGTAGGTTATGCTTATATGGGTCAGACTTATGCAGGATGGTTTGTTTATATATTGAAATTTTATTATTCTCATTTTGGAGACTCGTGTTGCATGCCTTTTTGTCATGGGATTTAAGCAGGTTAAGAAATGTGGCGACCCAAGGTCCTATTTTGGTCAAGGTAGGACTTGGGGTCGTTACAATTAAACTATCGATTTGAATTGATTTTGCTTAATTAGTATGACCATGCTGGGAGGAGAGACTTGGTAGTCACAGGAAAATTAGTGTTCTTTGAATGAGAATGTCTTGGTTGCAGAATAATGATGGAAGGATATAGTTGCAAATTCTTCGGTTGGGGATATGCATGTGACAGTGGATCCCTAGGCAGCATTTGTGTTCCATCAATGTTTATTTCCCTAAAACTACCTGACAATGATATATATATATATACATGTGTGTGTGGTCTAATGGTCTGTATCATAACAGAGCTGACAAGTTGCACACTCAACAACACTGAAACCAAAGTTCAGTGTAGAGTTATAGGAAATTAGCAGATTTTGTTAGTTGTTTGTCTTTTCTTTTGTCTATACCTGTTACTGATGCAACTTGAAGACTATTTGGAATAAACATCTCCCAGTTCCCTCTCTTGTTTTGTCTTATCCTTTATCAGCATCTCTGTTATGAACTGTTCATCTCCCAGTTCCTTCTCTTATAGTCCTTTGTCTTTCTCTTCTATGATCAAATCTAACTCTCTTCTGCATTGATATTTTTTCCTTTGTAGTTCCTCTTTTCCCTACACCAATTTTTTTTGCTACCATTTCAGCTAATAATACATCTTTCATTGACTTTGATTCTTTGTGTTAACAAGCTTGAATTCGTGTGCTTTTTAGATACTAGATACCTGCAAAACTCGGAATCTCAATACTTTCTAGATGTAAAGTAACAGCTGCATAGCAGCAATAGATAGTGATCCAATGATAGTATGCATGAAAATCTATACACTATGTTCTGTACTAAAGTTACATATTCTGCCATTCTGGGTCATCTTTTCTCAGTTCTTTCTATCTGTGTGCTGGTTTCCGTTTTTTGTTTATAACAAAGAGATCAACCCCTACTTACTTCCCATTCAGATTCCTCATGCTAATTAGTATTGCTTCGTTGACATTATATTTATGCTTCAATGGCTAATATATGAAAAAAAATATATATAGAATTAAATCAGGTTTTGCAGAGAATGTTTGCATTACGTTAATCTAAATGCTGTTTGCTACTGCTTTGAAGTTATTTTCATCATCGTGTTTTCTATTTAAAACCCTATTTAGATATTTGAATTCTTAACTATAGTTAATTAATTAATTATATATTAATTACCCTTTTATTAACAATTCAAATTGAAGTCTATAATTTGATTCCATTTTTGTCCGGCTTCGCACATGCCTTGCACGTGCAGGCCTAACTAGTTTAGATAAAAACTTAGTAGTAACATTAATCATGCTGAAAAACAAGGACACAGATTGCTTTAGCCATCTTTTTATGCATCCTTTACACGTTTATCTCTTCAGATAGATGAAGATAAGCTGAATCTTGATTACAAAACTTGGGTTTAGATGATTCTTGTCAATATTTTGGTTCTGATTGTTGAATATCTAAGGGTTACTTATCTTATTGAGTAAGACTATTGGCTAGTGTCTTGTTGTGTACACCTCTACTCTCTCGCCGCACCTATTTTCCTGATATAAATAGGACCTAGAAACACATTTAACTAGTCACTGAAACTGCTAAGGGCTCTTTCCTTCACTATGCACTAGTAGTGTAAACCAAGAATCTGAAGACTGACCTGGACTAGATTGGCTAGTCCAAAATGTATACCTAGGCCAGGTCTGAGTTGGGTTAGACCCAACAAGTCCAATTTTCAAATTTGACAGTTAAGTGTCCAAATGGGACAAATCTGGGTCATATTGTATCCAACCTTGTCAATGAACCTATGCAAGCTGGTGATGATTAGTCTCAACGAGTATGGAGTAGGTACAGGGGGCAAAAGCTCTATGACATTGAGCACGGCAGAGCTGAGCAAGTTTGGCTTTCCTTGAGGATCCATTGAAGGTAGAGGGAACTCTTGGTTTTGTCAAGCAAGGCATTGACAATCTTTTCTTACAGTGCCCATGTTACAGGGCCTCACTCCATCCTCCTTGTCTTATACTTTAAGAAGTTTATTCCATTTTTGGATCAGCCAGTCATAACATTGTCCTTGACTTGCATCTGTGTCTGAAGGGACTCATTCCCCTACATTCCGGAACTCAATATCTAGTGACTGGCAGGCGACCTAAATGGCCTGTGGCATATAGCTGTTTATACTTTAGATTGTCACATGGAGGGTAGTATTTGAACTTAAAAACCCAAATAAAATTGTTGTTAATAGTATGAGCATCATGGGGATCAGCTTAAGCCTTCGAGGTCACAGAGTCAAGAGTCCACACGATTGTACCACTTGGGAATCTCTAATTGGAAGCTGATTTATTGAATTTGAATTTTTACTATGTTGCATTGTAAATACATTATAACGACATGAAAAATCTTAAGAAATATAAAACATAAAAAATCTCATTTAGGTACGTTTTTAAAAGAAGCAGTGCATATTGTATAGTGGGACATACTGTGTGCAGGTCACTTCTAGGAGATCTCCTAAGCACCCACCCAGATGATCATGCTGTCATTCACATTCTTTTGGATGGTCAAAAGAATAGCACTAAAATATATGAGACCTTACAGTTTATGCTCATTCGATCATGTGGGAATTGGGATCTCACTTGCATTACTTCTAGTAAATCTTTCATAGTGAAATTCTATGTCAGTTTAGTTGCTCGATTTGGAGTTATGGCATGTAATTTCAGATTTGAGTACGTTGACTCCTTTCTGTATTTCGGATTCAATTGTTTAATCATTTAATGGGGGATCATTTTCCTAACCTCAAGAAGACCACTATAACCAGCTTACCTTCAACAGAAAAGACAAAAAGACAAAAAGAAAAAAAGACCACTATAACCTGATATTACTTCTGCTGAAGTTTCATAAAAGTTTAATTGGATTATCTTATTGCATATTAGAGTAGGAAACTCTCAACCGAAGCGACTTATAGCTGAAAACTCGGCTATCCAGTCTGTTAGTGTAAACCATCTACATTGTACTTCATATCTAACTAAATATTTTTTCATTCTTACACTCCTCTCTGGAATCATCTCATGTTAAAATCAGAATTAGTCATGCTATCATATCATTGCCAATAGCTTAGACAACTGATAGCTCTGTACTCTTTCTCTAAACATAGTTAAACACTTAGTAGATAAAACTTAGTTGTAAAAGGAATCACCCTGAAAAATAAGGACTTAGATTCAATTTATAGAAAATTGAACCTTAATTCCAAAACCTGGCCTTCAATCAGCAGGGAGTTTTGTTTTTAATCTCAAGAAAACAGCAACAACCAGATACTCTGTTTTAGTTTTACCACCAGCTTTTACTCCAGTGGTAGAAATTGTAGTTATTTTTTTTAATTTCACTGATACAACCTTGTAACTATACAGAGAATCAGGCCTTAATAGACAAAGACCCAAAACAAATACTGAATAAATCCAACCTCTCCATAAGGATGGTTACCTTGATATCCAGGGGGAGATCTCTAATAGCACACATGATACCAACTCTCCTGTGATCGGATCTTCAACCAATCCTTTGAGAACAAGCACTACATGGAATCAAAACCTCAAGACAAAGATATTTCATACGTGATTGTCTCATATTGAGATTCATGTTACCATATCCACCTACACGGTTTCCAAACTAACATCACACGGTTTCCTTGTATTAGTTGTCGCATCCATTGCTGTGCTTATATAATTGTAATTGACTGTAAACTTATTCTTGAGTTGTTTTGAATAATAACAATATTTTTATGATATCAGAGCCATAACCTGGGAAGATCACTGTCAACTGAGATCATTCTACAATGGCTGGATCTTCATCGCTCACCAGTCATATTGTTGTTCCTAATATCACGAATCTAGTATCGATCAAACTAGACCGTGACAACTATCTGCTATGGAAGAGCCAATTCGTGCCAATTCTACGCACCAACAAACTTCTCAAGTATGTAGATGGATCTTCTCAGTGCCCAGAACAATTCCTTTGTGATGATAACAATAAACCGATGACCAACATCAATCTAGAGTATGAGCGCTGGATGGAACAAGATTCACTTGTTCTTTTGTGGATCAATGCCACTCTCACACCGACTGTTCTCCAACGTGTGATCGGCCTGCAATCGTCTCGAGAGGTATGGCTTAGACTTGAGAGATTACATCTCATACAATCCAGGTCTCGTGTTTTACAACTGAAACAACAGTTTCAAAATCTCAAGAAAGGAGGTTCATCTATAACAGATTACCTCGACAAAATGAAGCATATTGCTGACGCTCTAGAAGCTATTGGTCAGCCAATCACAGAGTATGATTTATGCAATCAGATTTTAAATGGATTGGGCCAGGAATATGATCCTGTCCACACATCGGTGGTGAACCGTGACACTCCGATCAATTTTGAGGACCTATTCGGACAACTTCTTACCTTTGAAATGCGTTTGGACTCTCATACTACCACTCCAACACTCGAACAACCTTCAACTGCATTTTTCACCAATCGGTCTACCCACTCGCGTGCACAGGGACGTGGTGGATCTCGTGGAAGCTCATATTTTCGTGGTCGTGGCCGAGGTCGGAATCATGGAGGACGAGCCAATCCATCCAACAATCATTCCACTAAACCAAGTAATGCCCCTTCATGTCAAATTTGTAACCGGGTCGGTCACTCGGCTCTTGACTGCTTCCACCGTCTAGATCTTTCATTTCAGGGGCGTCAATCTCCTCCAAAGCTACAAGCCATGGCAGCAATGAGGCAAGATTCCACTTGGTTCACCGACACGGGTGCAACCAATCATGTCACGGCTGATTTAAACAATCTTTCCTTACATTCAGACTACGAAGGTAGTGACAACCTCACAGTTGGTAATGGTAAGGGATTACGTATTGAGCATATTGGTTCCACTTCTTACTCTTCAAATGGATCTACTTTTCACATGCAAGATATTCTTCATGTTCCATGTATTACCAAAAATCTTTTATCTGTCTCAGAATTTTCAAAAGATAATGATTGTCATTTTGTCTTCACATCCTCTGGTTTCTCTGTTAAGGACAACAAATCGGGGAAGATCCTTTTCCAAGGACGGAGCAGTAAGGGCCTTTATCCACTTCACTTTCAACCGCATGATAAGAATAAGCCATATTCATCTCCTTCGGCATTCATCAGTAGTACGGTATCTAGTTCTGTTTGGCATCATCGATTAGGGCACCCATCTCATCAAACACTTCAACAGGTTGCTCCTCATATTCATCTTGGCAGATCATCACAACACCAAACCATCTGCTCATCTTGTCAAATGGGAAAAGCTCTCGGTTGCCTTTTCAACTTTCTGATTCTATTTCGCAATACCCTTTGGAACTTGTGCACACGGATGTTTGGGGACCTAGTTCAATTACTTCAATAAATGGTGCAAAATCTTATGTAACTTTTATTGATGACTTCAGTAGATACTGTTGGATCTTTCCTCTTGCCTTTAAATCCCAAGTTTATGATGTTTTTGTCCGTTTCAAATCATTAGTTGAAACCATGTTTGACCGAAAAATTAAATCTCTCCAAACCGATGGCGGAGGAGAATACATGAGCACTCGGTTTCGTGATTTTTTGGCCAACTATGGCATTTCGCATCGGATATCATGTCCTTACACCCCCGAGCAAAATGGCCGCGCATAGCGTAAACACCGTCACATAGTTGAAACGGGCTTAACACTTATGGCCCATTCACGTGTACCTCTTTCATATTGGGATGATGCTTTCGCCACAGCAGTCTTCCTAATAAACCGTATGCCCACACGCATCCTTCACAACATCTCTCCGTATGAGAAACTATTCCAAAAGTCCCCTGATTACACCATTCTCCGTAGTTTTGGTTGCACTTGCTACCCATATCTACGGCCCTATTCCCATGGCAAACTGTCATATAGAACGATGCCTTGTGTTTTTCTTGGTTATGGGAGAAACCACAAGGGCTATAAGTGTCTTGATCCCATCTCTCGGAGGGTATACCTGTCTCGCCATGTGATTTTCGATGAAGCGACATTTCCTTATGCGCATGTGGATAAGGCCTACGCTTGCTCCCCGTCTGTTGGATTGGATCCCACCCAAGTAGCCACGCCACCAACTGACACCTATTCACTTCTTCAACTTCCTAATCAAAGTGAACGACCGACATCTGGCCCACCCATCACCCCTATGACAATCAATCCTATAGTGACCGATTCTCCACTCCCTTCACTAGCTCCACATCCCAATCTGCCACCCAACTCCCCAATCCACGATGCCACTAGTCCTCCCCTTCCCACCTCACTACCCAGCACATCCACTTCGTACCCAATCCACGATGCCACTACTCATCCCCTTCCAAACTCGTTACCTAGTCCATCCATGCCCCATCCGATGCTTCCATCACCTCTAACCTCACCCGGTTCATCATCTTCACCTATTCCAACACATGCCCCTCCACCCAATACATCATTGGTGCCAACCCATTCCATGCAAACAAGAGGCATGGCAGGAATTTTCAAACCCAAGACTTTCACTGTCACCAAATATCCTTTACCACTAGCCCTTACCTCCTCTCTAACACCTACTGAACCTACATGCTACACTCAGGCGATCAAACATGACAAGTGGAGGGCTGCCATGGCTCTTGAGTTTGATGCCTTACTACAACAAGGCACATGGTCCCTGGTTCCCGCCCGACCTGACCAAAATGTGGTCGGTTGCCGCTGGATATATAAAGTTAAACAACGCTCTGATGGTACCATTGAACGGTACAAGGCCCGTCTTGTTGCAAAAGGCTTTCACCAACAGCCGGGTATTGACTATAGTGACACCTTCAGCCCCGTGGTTAAGCCTACCACGATCCGGGTTGTTCTTTCCTTGGCAATTCAACAAGGGTGGCCGCTTCGTCAGTTAGACGTGCAAAATGCTTTCCTCCATGGAGTTCTTACAGAGGAAGTTTATATGGACCAACCCCCAGGGTTTGTAGATCCAACTCGGCCCTCTCATGTGTGTCGACTACACAAGGCGATCTATGGCCTCAAACAGGCCCCAAGGGCCTGGTTCCTTCGTCTTACCACTTATATTCAGGGCCTTGGATTTGTAGGCTCTCAGGCAGACACCTCTCTTTTCATTCGTAAGGATGATGAGACCATGACTATATTGCTTATCTATGTAGATGACATCGTGGTCACAAGCAACAAAGAGTGGGCGCTCTCCAAGCTCCTGACCGACCTTAGCAAACTCTTTGCCATGAAAGATCTGGGCTCTCTTCACTACTTTCTTGGCCTTGAAGCTCATCGTACGCCATCAGGTCTCTATCTTACTCAATCAAAGTACATCACAGAACTCCTTGTTTGTGCCCACATGGATGGTGCCAAGCCGCTCCACTCACCAGTTGTTTCAGGCACTAAACTATTTCAATTTGATGGCGATCCCCTTCCCAATCCTCATGAATATCGGAGTCTTGTCGGAGCACTTCAATATGTTACTTTAACTAGACCCGACATCACCTTTGCTGTTAACCAAGTGTGCCAATTTTTACACTCACCGCGAACGAGTCATTGGCTGGCCCTTAAACGAATCTTACAATTCCTTAAAGGCACTGTCACCTCCGGTCTCCATTTTTGCAAAGGACCACTCAGCATAACTGCATATTCAGATGCCGATTGGGCCGGAGATTTGGATGACCGCCGATCCACATCCGGATATGCCATTTTTCTTGGCCACAATCTTGTTTCGTGGAGCGCAAAAAAAAACAGCCAACAATTGCACGATCCAGCACTGAATCCGAGTATAGATCTCTTGCTAACACAGCTGCTGAGTTGTATTGGATCCGTATGTTATTGCTCGATTTGGGCATCTATCTTAAATCACCACCATTGATCTACTGTGATAACATAAGTGCTATCTCTCTTGCTTCTAATCCCGTGTATCATGCCCGCACCAAACATGTTGAGGTGGATTATCATTTTATTCGCGAAAAAGTGGTTCGTCGGGACATTAATGTTCTGTTCGTTGGCACCATTGATCAAGTAGCGGACATCTTCACCAAGGGACTAACCTCAGCCCGCTTTCAAATGCTCAAAAACAAGCTCCACGTCGTTGACCTGCCGTTTAGCTTGCGGGGGCGTAATAGCACACATGATACCAACTCTCCTGTGATCGGATCTTCAACCAATCCTTTGAGAACAAGCACTACATGGAATCAAAACCTCAAGACAAAGATATTTCATACGTGATTGTCTCATATTGAGATTCATGTTACCATATCCACCTACACGGTTTCCAAACTAACATCACACGGTTTCCTTGTATTAGTTGTCGCATCCATTGCTGTGCTTATATAATTGTAATTGACTGTAAACTTATTCTTGAGTTGTTTTGAATAATAACAATATTTTTAATCTCTACTTTGATGGGTTTATAATACCATTGGGAATGAACGTGAATATATAGGCTCAAATGTTTTATCTGTTCAGTTTGTAGATGTTTATTACATATCTAACTAGTTTTCGATGCTTACTTCTTTGACTGCAGGACTGTGAGGAGGAAGAAGAAAAATTTGAAGATCATTGCAGGATCATGCTACCTGCCGAAGGATGATGAGTTGAAGCCAAGAGGGGTGGATGCACATTTCATCCATAAACTGCAGCGAGTCATAGTTGTTGCTGATGGTGTTGGAGGATGGGCCAAGAGAGGTGTGGACTTGGGGGAATACGCTCGAGAACTGATGTACAATTCCATAGTTGCAATTCATAAGGAACCGTATGGCTTTGTTGATTCGGAAAGGGTGTTAGAGGCAGCCTACTCAAACACCAAGGTTGAAGGATCATCTACAGCTTGTTTAGTAGCATTCACAAACAAGGTTTGCGTATATTTCTTTCCCATGATCTTACATATCAAAAAAAAATCTTCCCCATGATGTTTTCTTGTAAATTAGGATAAGCTCTAAATTTGTGACATTACTTTCATGATATGAAAATAACCTTTACACAGATTCTTATTAAAAACTGTCCTTATTTCATGTTGCAGTTCTGACATGCTATGAACGTGGGAGGTAGCTGTTTCATGGTAATTAGAGAGGATAGGATCATTTAATGTTCACCTGTGCAGCTACGCAGATTCAACTGCCCATACCAACTGGGAAGTGGCAGCAAGTCTGATCCACTGAGTTCAGCTCAGGTTAGTTTATTGATGCATAAATGACTGCCTGCAGTAACCGTAAACATCTGACATTTTAAATATCAGTAGTTTGCTTGTCTACTAAAGCTAAATTAGCTAATAATAAGTAAGAAAAACTTGTCAAATGTTGTGGTTACATAGCTTGTAGTATTTGGATGGTGCTCGTGGTGCATACTATGTCACAATTTTTTCCCTGGGAGAAGTTCTTTGGCTGATCCCCAACATGTGAATTAAACAGGTATCCAATTGAGGTGGGAGACATTGTAGTTGCCGGAACCAATGGGCTCTTTGACAACTTGTTCAAACCATAGTTCAAAAACCCGAAAACTCGACTCGACTCGAAAGTTAGCCGGGTCGAGTAACTCGGAAAACTCAAAATAAACTCGACTCGGTCCAACTCGGAATATATATGTAATAACTTGAAAAACCTGGGTTAAAAGAACTCAAAGTATGCTGATTTTACAGCCTCAAACCTATAAACTAGGTTTAAAAAAACCTATAGTAGGTCGTCTTCGTAGACCCAAAAAAATATGATTCAAAAATAGTGTGATGTTCGAGTTTAGGTTTTAAAAAATGATAAGAATACCCTTATGTGACTCGACCTAGTCCGGCGAGTTGAAAAACTCGGCTCAACTCGACCAAGTCACCCGAGTAACTCGGAAAATAGTGTTTCCTTCGAGTTTTGAGGTGACTCGACTCGAAATTCAGTCGAGTCGAGTTACTCGGGTGACTCGCCGAGTTTTCAAACTATGGTTCAAACACGAGATTGCAGACATGGTGATTCAGGGTATGAGAGACGGAATGGAGCCAGGGGATGTGGCTTCGGTAATAGCTGAGCGTGCACTAGATGCTTCGAACCAAAGGTATTGTCTAACTCCCTTCTCAGAAGCCTCTAAGAAAGCTGGGATGGAACATATCGGGGGCAAGTACGATGATATCACAGTTATTGTTGCACGCATTGGCACGTTGGAGGAATATTACATTGATCATTTGTGCTGAATCAGTCTGTTGGGGGTGAGAAATGAGTTTGTAGAGATTGGTATGTTCTTTGATTGTTTATTAAACATTCTATACAGATATTACCAGCTTATTGCTTTCTGTATGTATTTGATTCAATCTGGGTTATGAATAAGCCCATGAGAAAGAGCAGCATTTGATTAGCATATTGGGTGGGTGGAATGTGTTCTTTTTAATTTTTCTCTCTCAACTTTGTTGTAGATAATACAGTACTTTCTATTCATAGCAAGTACATTTCTTCATTTCACTCCAAGCTCTATGTTGTATGCAGTGCAAATGCTCATTCAAATAGGTTTATATTTTTTTTTCTCTCGGTTCCCCTTTTCTTGTCAAGTGTCCCTCTTTTAACTCCCTTCAACTGTAGTTAAGATTCACTCAACCCTAAGGTTCACCCATCTATCCTTGATTTTTAGAAAAAAAATTTATTTAAAAAAGTAACCACAAGGGTTAAAAAAATTACCTACAGTTCATGGCAGTTGAAGGGGGTTTTGTGAGAGCGAGGAGCAACAGTTCACTCCTTGCCCATGGAGCGAACTATTGTTCTCAGAAAAAATGGCAGCTTTATATCATGCTATCATTTGCTTAGCATATGATGGCACCGATTGAATGCTTTAAAAAGTCAAGGCCGATGTTGATTAAGATCAGGTTCTTGTTGCACCCCAACATTTGTTTGATTTGACTTGATAACACAGGTTACAATTGGAGAGTTGGAGTTGACTCTTTATTGATAATGTAGTAGCTGTTACTGTTCTCTTGCTGATTTTCTTACTAATATGTGTTGAGCTTTGTTTCTTAAGCTATTGATTTGCAGGTGTTACTTTCTTAGATTTTTTCTGTAGAATAATTAAGCAACAATATCTAGAAATGCTTGTCTAAATAATTTTTCATCTAGTTTTGAGTTCCATGGGCAGTTGGAACTGACCATTTGCTTATGGGATGATCCTAACTTTATCCGATCTATAACATTTCTTGTGAAAGGCCTGGAAAAAAGTATACCTTAAATGATTAGGTTCATCTGTTGACTGGGTAAACCTTTGACGTAGAAGGTCTGGATGAAGCAAACAGACCATATCTATGGAGTATATGTGAAAGCCATCTCTCATAGTCATGGTTCTCAATTGGCAAATTTATGCACATTATGAAATCATTGGTGCAATGCCTCAGCGTTGTGTTTTGATCTCCTTTTGTTTGCAGAAGTTTGAATATGTTGCTAGAGATTGAGAGGTTGAAGTAGGCATTTTTGAATCACATATTTTGGGGAGCTATAAGCTGAGATTGTGAGGTCAAAGGCTCTCATAATCACCAAAGATCCAGAAAAGCAAACTGTTAAGACTCCAGGGCAATGAAGCTGAAGGAAAGACTCGGCCAAGATCATGTATGAGTATTGCTTCAAAAGCAGTCCTGTATAATTCTCTTGCACAGCCTAATTTATTGACTATTGTTGATAGGATGAAAGAAGTGGCTCTTTATACCTTTTTGTCTAAAAGACAAATCATGAAAATGGCTTCTCTTTTCAGGGTATGAAGTATGGAATTTTCATTTCACAATTATCTCATAAATATGAATATCTCCTCATATAGGAAAGTAATTCTGCTGAGGATACGCTTTCCATTTGCGAGTATACTGAACATGCTGAACCTATGCAAACCTCTTGCTGAATTTGTTGCCATTTCAAGGTCCAGCGGTACGGATTTTAACACGACTGAACACTAAGCAGAGTATTGCTATGAACACCTTTATCTTCAGTCTTGCATTTGAGCAAGACTGAACACCAAGCAGAGTATTGCTATGAACACCTTTATCTTCAGTCTTGCATTTGAGCAAGATCGCCTGAATCCTCAAAAATGAACAACCTCTCCTAGTTGCTTTTCTACAAATTCACACAAATTCACACTGAATTCACTTATCATATGGTAGCTATCAAGACTCTCCAAACAGAAGAAATGACCCCAGTTCAGTCATACTGATTTTAACACTGATTCACTTGGTTACAAAAATGTAGAAACGATATTTTGAAAATAAAAAATAAGGCAGCTGATAGGAGATGAGTGAAAATGCCACTGTAGCTGTTATCTTTATTTTGGCCACTTTCAACAAATCAAAAAGCCTGAACCTCTCGTCACCCTCAACAACCAAACCAAGAATGGATCTGGTGCCCTGAGACTGAGAAATGATGGGGTTGAAGAGAGCTTCTGAGAAACCCTCAGGTTGCACCAGCAGTTGGAAAACTGGAATTGCACTTGTTTAAAGTTCAATAAGTCGCTGAGTTCTGTGCCTGTAAACATTCCCCACTTCCAGATATCGAACAATGGCTTGTTGATATATGGAAGAAATGGCACAGTTGATAAATCAAACAGATGGTGTTTAGAAGTACAGATTAGAGAAATTTTACAAAATGACTAAACAGAGTTTTGAGCTGTAACTAGTAACAAAAGCAACATAAGAAAAGTAGAAACCTCCGGAAAACATATTTTTGAATTAAAGATATTTGTTCAGTCAGAACATTTTTAATACATGCATATACCACCCCAAAAAATGATCAACTTCATCTACTACTTAGTCTCCATTAAATTAAGAAGGATGATATGTCACTACCACAGCAGAGATGAGCTTCCAAGATCCCTGTAGGAACACCTTTCTTTTCATATCCTGACAGTCTAAAAGCTGGAACTCGGTGAGAAAACCGAAGCAGATCTTTTCTTGAAAACTGTTTCAATCATGTAAATGCCTTTGGGAAGCAGTTCGAAAACCCTCCACTCTAATTATGCCTGCTCCAGTACATCTACCATTCTATAGTGGAGATGGTTTTTAAAATCCAAAAGTGTCCAATTGGGGTCCCAGTCCCTGTAAATGGCCTATATCTCTCCTTTTCCTAGGGAAGATTTTGTAAAAGGGCCTTCTTACTGTTTTCCCTTCGCCACAAACAACTTGGTGAGAGAAGAGTGGCATTTCTTTGATGATTGTAGATGTAGATGACCTAAATGTTCGGCAGGACATCAGCAGGTTCTCTTCCATTCTGCCATGGCATAAGCATCCAGTGTTGTTCCAAAATACCTGTAACTGCTAATTCCAGAAAGGCAAACCCGGAAAATCACGAACAATGCTGCTACCACGAACTCAGAAATAATCCTGCACTTGAAAATTGATCAGCAATTCGATAGCTCTTGTGAAGTGAGGCGCGGATCACGTTGCTCTCTTTAAGACAATTCGTGCCCCCACAGATGCAATGGGTTGTTGGTCACGATGTCTCCCAGGATACAACAGCTCCACAGATCTATTCCTGATAGTAGAAAATACACCTTCTACTGTCGTACACCACTCTGTATTCTTAGCCCAGCAAATTCGAAAATATTGATGAAAAATACCCCAAACCAGAGGAAGAAATCAACTCGTATATACTAGCTTGCTTATTAGAAGAACCCAGAAAAATTCTGTGTATAAACTTGTATAGAAACCCTCTTTATATAGATTAAGAAATAATAAGAAGTTTGTTGATTTCCAAAACCAAAATTTTAATACCCAAAATTAATCTAATTAATTACTACAACGGTAATAAAACGGTAACCATAATTAATAATAAACATTGTATAAAAAATAATATTTTATCAAAGACCCAACCCAACCCAACCCGACCCGACCCGACCTGCCTGCCCGACCGACTCGACTCGGCGCGCGCGCGCGCGTGTGAGTTGTAGCATAGCATAGTCACAATGTGCAATGGGTGGGTAGACAACAAATTCAAAGGCCTTTGAAAGCCTAAGCCTTCTTCCAACACTCTTTCTTATAAAGAGGTAAAACTATTCATAGTTTTTCCATGTGGGACTAAAAGAAACACCCAAAATTAAAAGACAATGTTTTCCTTTAGTTTTGAATCACACCAAAAAACACAACAATCCCCCATTTGATTCAAAAACAATAATAATAAAAATAACATATCTGGGTAAGATTAGATTTAATGTATAAACAAAGGTGTCACGTAGATTTGAACCTTTGTATAGTTTAAAGTAAAATTCTCACCAGATACTAAATTACCATAGATCATGAATCTTGGTATTCAAAATTGAGAGTTTTAGTGATGAGTCTTTATACTTTAAAAACATTAACTCTTACAGAGTCTACAGGTGTCTCAGCCAGCACTTTTCGGCCATGTGCTTTTATCCCAGTTTAATAAATGTTCTAGAGAAATAGCCAATTTCTTATAGGAAGCGGCCCCACTTCCACACTTATATAGGTGAGTCTATCAAGCATGCCTATGTGACTCCACATCCTACTTAACAGAGCTATAGATCTCATTAAGAGGAAACTCTCAGCCTTTAATTGTCACATACTTTATGCACTATTTATACCATAGGAAATGACTAGAAGAATAATAATATTATTCTATTTTTACAGTGCTTTCACCTCAAATCACTCAGTAACTCGTTCTTCCCATTAAACCTGTTCTTGGGATCTCCAGTCTTCAGGTTGGGTATCCATTACAGTTGGTTTATTTTCAATTGACTTAAGTCTCAATCCCTTTGATGTGGTCCACACTTTTTCCTTTACTTAGTTAAGGGATCTGCTAGATTTCCAGGTGACCTGATTTTTTTGACAGATATAACTCCATCTCGTAGGAGTTCTCTCAAACATGCATGTTTTCGATGTATTTGTCGAGATTTCCCATTATACTGAGTATTATTAGTTCTTCCTATTGCAGCATTGCAATCACAATTAATTTTAATAACTAGGACTGGTTTATTCCAGAAAGGAATATCGAACAAAAAGTTCTGAAGCCACTCTGCTTCTTCTCCCGCTAAAGAAATAGCTATTAATTCTGATTCGTGGAATTTGACAGAATTGATTGTTTCTTGGATTTCCAAGAAACTGCACCACCACCAATGGTGAATATATAACCACTTGTTGCTTTATATTCATCAGAGACAGAATTCCAATTAGCATCACTATATCCTTCTAATACAGGAGGATATCTACCATAGTGAAGACCATAATCTATAGTTCCTTTTAAATATCTAAGAACTCTGCGAATTGCATCCTAATGCTCCCTACTAGGATTATTAGTGTATCTACTTAATTTTCCAACTGCATATACAATGTCCGGGCGAGTACAATTCATAGCATACATTAAGTTTCCAATAACACTAACATAATCATTTTGGTTTATACTATCTCCTTTATTAGGTGATAGGTGAACACTAGGATCATAAGGAGTACATACATGACTATAATCATAATGATTATACTTTATTAATAATTTTTTAATGTAATGAGATTGAGATAAAATTATCCCATCATCTCTTCTTATTATTTTAATTCCAAGAATTAAATTTGTTTCTCCAAGATCCTTCATATCAAATTGGGAAGACAAAAATTCTTTTGTCTCATTAATGATTTTATGATTTGAACCAAAAATCAGTAAATCATCTATATATAGACAAATGATAACTCCACAGTCACCATTAAAATTATAATATATACATTTATCACTTTCATTTGTACTATATCCATGAGATATTAACACTCTATCAAATTTCTCATGCCATTGTTTTGGAGCTTGTTTTAAATCATATAATGATTTTACAAGTTTACACACTTATTAGATTGTCCAGGAACAATAAATCCCTCTGGTTGGTCCATATAAATTTCTTCATCTAAATCACCATTTAAGAATGCCGTTTTTACATCCATTTGGTGAATGATTAAATTATGAATGGATGCAATAGCAAATAGTACTCGAATAGAAGTAATTCTTGATACAGGTGAATATGTATCAAAATAATCTATTCCTTCTTTTTGCTTAAACCCCTTGGCTACCAACCTAGCCTTATATTTTTCTATTGAACTATCTGCTTTAAGTTTCTTTTTAAATATCCACTTACAACCTATAGTTCTAGTTCCAGGAGGAGGATCAACTAATATTCAAGTGTGATTGGACATTATTGAATCTATTTCATTTTCCACAGTTTCTCTCCAAAAAGAAGAATCATGTGACTCAAATGCATCCTTTAAAGAAATAGGATCATTCTCTACCATATAGGTATAAAAATCAGATTCATAATCTTTACTCTTTTTAACTCATTTACTTTTCTTAGGCTCAATTTCAACCTTATCTGAATTGATTATTTCAAGATTTTTAGAATTAGGATTTTGGTTTATTAAACCCCCACTATTTGAAGAATTAAAAGGAAAAAGATTTTCGAAAAAATCAGCTTCCCTTGATTCAATAATCACATTATTTTCAATATCTAAAAATCTATATGCTTTACTATTTATTGCATAACTAATAAAAGCACATCTCCTAGATTTAGGTCCTAATTTATTTATTTTAGGATAATTAAATCTAACCATTGCTAAACATCCCCATGTTTTAAAATGACTTAAATTTGGTTTTCTCCCTTTCCAAATCTCATATGGAGTCAGTTTAGATTTTTTACTAGGTATTCTATTTTGAATATAACTAGCAGTGATTAGGGCTTCTCCCCATAAATTTAAAGGTGTGCTTGAGCTGTTAAACATTGCATTAACCATTTTTATTAATGTTCTATTTTTTCTTTCAGCAACTCCAATTTGCTGAGGAGTATAAGGAGCTATAACTTGGTGTATTATTCCACTTGATTCACAAAATAAATCAAATTCATTAGAGGTATATTCACCTCCTCTATCACTCCTTAATATTTTAATTTTTAAATTTAATTGATTTTCAACTTCTGTTTTATAAATTTTAAACATATTTAAAGCTTCATCTTTAGATCTAATTAAATACACATATGTATATTTAGATTTGTCATCTATAAATGTAATAAAATATTTTTTACCACCTCTTGTGACTATTTCTTTTAAATCACAAATATCAGTATGAATTAGGCCTAGAATAATTGATGATTTGTCTACTTTATGAAAAGATTTTTTAGCTATTTTTGATTGACTACAATACACACATCTATCAAAGACATTATCATTTAATTTAGGAATTATTCCTAAATTACTCATAGTTTTCACATATTTTTCATTTGTATGTCCTAATCAATTATGCCAAAAATTAACCGAACACACAATATAAGCAGAAGAAATTTTATTGCTCAAAACATTAAGTTTAAACATGCCATTGGCTGCATAGCCTTTTCCAACAAATTTTCCATATTTGGAAATTACATAATTATCAGACTCTATTACTTGTTTAAATCCAGCCTTGTTCAGAAGATAGCCCGACACCTAATTTTTCCGCACATCTGGAATGTGAAGAACATCCTTCAGAGTCACAGATTTCCCTGAAGTGAAATCGAGAGTGATATCTCCAACTCCAACAACCTTAGAGGTTGAGAAGTTCCCCATCTGGACATATGGTTGCTTTTGACAGCCTCATATTTTTTAAATAAATTTCTGTCATAGCAGACGTGCCTCATCGCACCTATGTCTGCCCACCAACCCTCACTGAAACCCATCATGTAGATTTCAGTGATCATAGCAACTAAGGGTTCTTCCACCATATTTGCTTGAGAATAATTCTTTTTCCGGAATTGATAATTCTTAGCAAAATGTCCAGATTTTCCATAGACGAAACATCCACTCGATTTTGAGCTTTCTCCTGTCTTCTGAAAAGGTTGATAAGGCTTCTTATTCTTCATAGGCTTCTTGTTGGTTTTCAAGAATTTTTGTTTTTTCTTCCCCGAAAAATCAACAAAATTAACCTTTGAAGTCATCTCTGAATTCTCTTCTTTTTTTTATCTTGGGCTCTAGATTCTTCTTCAATCCGAATTCTCATTACTAAATTTTTAATTGAAAATTCATTTGATTTATGGCGAAGAGAATTTCTGAAATCCTTCCATGAAGGAGGTAATTTCTCTATAATAGCAGCCACTTGAAATTATTCTGGAATTTTCATTCCCTAAATAATAATCTCATGAATTATTATTTGAAATTTCTGAGTTTGTTTTACTACGGATTTATCATCAACCATTACAAACTTTAAAAATCTGCTCACTGCATATTTTTTAGAACCAGCCTCCTCAGTTTGATATTTTTTCTCTAAAGCTACCCATAAGCTTTTTGCAAATTTTTCAGTGCAATATAAATCATACATTGCATTAGTCATGCCATTTAAAATGTGCCATTTGCACAGAAAATCTGCAGATTCTCATCTTTCCTTATAATGAGATCTACCCGGTTCTTCTTCTTCTTCATTAGGAACATCAGTTAAAACATATGCTAATTTAAGCGATGTGAGCAGAAAAAGCATTTTCTGTTGCCAACGCTTAAAATTAGACTCAAAAAAAATTTCAGTCCTAATCACAGAATCATTCGTTTTAACATTCACAGAAGTCATCACGAATTGTCTTAAAATTGTTGTTCCAAAATACCTGTAAATGCTAATTCCAGAAAGGCAGACCCGAAAAATCATGAACAATACTGCTACCACGAACTCAGAAATAATCTTGCACTTGAAAATTGATCAGCAATTCGATAGCTCTTGTGAAGTGAGGCGCGGATCACGTCGATCTCTTTAAGACAATTCGTGCCCCCACAAATGCAATGGGTTGTTGGTCACAATGTCTCACAGGATACAACAGCTCCACAGATCTATTCCTGACAGTAGAAAATGCACCTTCTACTGTCGTACAACACTCTATATTCTTAACCCAGCAAACTCGAAAATATTGATGAAAAATACCCCAAACCAGAGGAAGAAATCAACTCGTATATACTAGCTTGCTTATTAGAAGAACCCAGAAAAATTCTGTGTATAAACCTGTATAGAAACCCTCTTTATATAGATTAAGAAATAATAAGAAGTCTGTTGATTTCCAAAACCAAAATTTTAATACCCGAAATTAATCTAATTAATTACCACAACGGTAATAAAACGGTAACCATAATTAATAATAAACATTGTATAAAAAATAATATTTTATCAAAGACCCAACCCAACCCGACCCGCCCGACTCGGCGCGCGCGTGTGAGTTGTAGCATAGCATAGTCACAATGGGTGGGTAGACAACAAATTCAAAGGCCCTTGAAGGCCCAAGCCTTCTTCCAACACTCTTTCTTATAAAGAGGTAAAACTATTCATAGTTTTTCCATGTGGGACTAAAAGAAACACCCAAAATTAAAAGACAATGTTTTCCTTTAGTTTTGAATCACACCAAAAAACACAACATCCAGATCAACATAGAGTGCCCAAATCTGATCTAATTCATAATTTTTTTAAGAGTCAAAATTATCTAAGTTTGACTGCTCAAATATATAGCTGGTTTCTCCTTCTAAGAACAACATTTCTTGTTCAATTGCATCTCCTTCTACCCTTAACCTTCCATCACCTTGTTTCCTCAAAGTTTGCTTCATGAGGAAATAGATTCAGTACTGCCTCTGCAGTTCCTTTTCGCTTTTCCATTTTTTCAGTTAAATGGGTGCTACTGCACTTGATTCTGTTATGCGTCTTCTCTTGATTCTCAAGTTCAATACCATTCTTCTCTTCCTGAACAAGGCAGTGAGGGGACAAATGAGGGGGCTGGATCTCCCTACTTCTTTCCTCATTAGTCAAGCATTCTGAAAGAGAGGATTGTCCAAATGAATAAACTCTTTGTAACATAATGAGACATCAATTGAGGAATATCCAGTACCACTGACCCTTCCAAATTTCTTCATCACATTTCTCATGGGATGATCCTAGCTATATCGGATCTATAACATTTCTTATGAAAGGTCTGGAAAAGGTATACCTAAAATGATTTGGATCATCTGCTTTGACGTAGAAAGTCTGGATGAGGAAGAATCCAAATGGCCATGCAAATTCGATCGTCTTGACCTGATGCAACTACCCTTAATCATGAGCATTCCTAGCTATTTGTGAAAACTAATCAGATACTTGGGGATCAACAACTAGCTGCACCTGCATTGCAATTTGAAGCTTGTTCCTGACTCAGTACTTTTTTTCATTTATGCACCATCTTACATGGCAACCGAAGCTATTTCATGTCTTGACTCTGAATTAGCCAGTGTCTCAAAAGGAAGTCCAAATGACAATATTCCCTATGCAATGTTGAAAAGGAGAGGTCTATGTTTAGTTAATGAAATTTAGCAACTGATTGTTTTACTGTCTTCATTAGCTAGAGTTGTAGTGGAAATCATGGCCCCAAGATGCAGTAAACATTTGATTTTCGTTTATATTTTCTTTCATGTACCTCTGTGTTGTGTCTGCGCGCACACGCGCGCTTCAGTACTAGATGTAAGCCTTGCCTCTTACCCATTATAGAGCAATATCAAGTCCAGATTTGAAGACAGAAAAAAGCCATTCTCCCTTCCTCTGCCCACACAAGTAACGCATACTGATGCATTTCCCTTTCGTGGATCCCACCAAACAAAATCTTCTTGGTCCAAACTTTTCCATCAGGATAATCTTAACTGTCTCTCTAGACTTTTTGTCTACAAAGTGCGCCTTTTATATGATTATCTAACAAACCAGATGGGCATATGAGGCAGAGGCAGCTTATGATAATTTCTTCCCTCCTCCCATGGTAACACTATGTTCCCTTTATACATATTAAGTTCTCTCACAATATCCTCCAATTTAAACCAAATATTCCTCTTAATTGTAATCCAACTATCTCTATGACTAACACTTTAATCTTACTGCATGCTCAATACAGAGTTGTTGATCGGCTAGCAACTTTTTCTCGTGAGTCACACTCATCTCGCACCTACTTGAATTCCGTGGAGATCCCAAATCATATCAAAGCTATATCATTCTTAGGCAAAGTGGATCTTTCCATTCATATATTATGGAGTGCAATCGGATTTTCCTAGGGGTAAGGCTTTTACATCCCTATTCACTTTGTACATCCCTCCTTATTAGGTGTAATTTTAATTAAAAATATTAGGATTCCAAGCTAAACACCATCGAAATGGTGTGTCCCAACTCCCATTCATGTGTCATTTTTCTAGTCAGATACTTGGGAATCAACTAGCTAGCTGCATTGCATTTGAAGCTTGTGTAAAGGATGAAATTCGTAACAATGATTAAGTGTTGAAGAATGAACTAGTCTTCGTTGTTGTGCTAACAGATGGGAGACTCGCATGTCCAAATAAAGTATTGACCCGTTGTCTTATGCACAACATACCCGATGTCCTGTTTACAACATTCCCGTTGTATTCACGACAACATACTCGTTGTCTTATGGACAACGTATTCGTTATCTGCAAGATGAACGTGTCCGTCCTCTTTGGACAATTGTTATTTTATCTATGTTCGCATACACAACGGGCCCGAACTTAAGTCAACAACGAGACTGACTCGTAGGAGAAAGTAATCAGGAAGCGATCACCTGACTCTATTGGAAGGTGAAAAGCATTGTCTTGGCATTTAATGTTGGTCACTTCTGCGTGCTGTCAAACCCAAACTGACTCAACTAATAGTAGGCTCACACGTGTGACACGTAAGGCTCAAGATCTGTCTGACATCTTTGGTAATGATCATAAAGCAAGTGGTATGGTCATCTTTGGGCATCTTGAGCTAAACCTATAAATACTCCCAGAGACTCAGTGATTCAGGACTAAGAAATTTTGTATCTTTCATTCTTATTCCTCTTACTGTTCATCATCTTTTCTACATACTTACTTTGGTATCAGAGTGCAAGATAGGGTGTAAACCCTCCACCTTCTACCAGTAAACCAGAGCTTCTGGAGCAGCTACTGATGCGTGGACTCTCTGAAAAATTCCAGCACAGCTTGTTCCTACTGTAACTTATATGATTATTGTTGCTTAGCCCTCCTATTTGACTGATGTAGTATCTTATCTATTTCTCACATTCGGCATCAATATATTTTTTTTTAAACCAGAAGGCCTGGCCGCAAAAAGGTTCCTGTGATATAAACAAAGTATCTTGAAAAAGTTTAGCAAAGGAAAACTGATACCAATAGAGTCTTGTATGTATATGGATTTTACTAACAGTCTATAGATTCTATGAATCAGAAAGTATGGATGTCAATGGGTCGGATCGGATCATGATCCGGATCTGATTCAATTAAGGCGGATCAAGTTCAAATACAGATCTATGTTTTCAGTTCTTGTTATAATTGATTTGATTCTTGATACACACGTTTCGATATTATTTGCCATATGTGATATATAGAGTACATTATAACTTTGCATTGGATAAATCCAAAGTTGGATTTTTGTTGTTCTAAGATTCAGTGATAGATTGTTCGTAAGAAAGAAAAGAACGTGATATTTTTGATCGTTTTGATCAATGGGCAGGTCTGCCCTGTTTGATTTTGACAGGAGATCTTTTGGTGGGGATCTATCGCGTCACATAGCGTTGCAGGTCCACCATATAAATTGATTATATCAGTTTAAAATGCTTGGATTTTGAGTCTTTTGACTATGCTCTACCTCTTTTTTTACTTTATGAACTATTTTACATTGGCTACTGAATCTATTTCCTATGTCTAGAGACAGCTCTGTGCATTAGCAGCTAATGTCTTTTAAAAAAAAAAAAATTCCAAATGACAAGAGTCCAACTGCTATAATGCCTGAACATTCTCTACTTAAAATTATTATTATATCTTGTGAATGTTGAAACTATTGAATCAATCACTATTCAAACAAAATTTTATTTTACTTCTTCATTTGGAACTAATCCATAAAAAAATTCGCACTTTTAGGTTCTTGTCAAATCCTGTTTTATGATTAGGATCATTGGAAGGCATCCAGATTTGGATGTTGTAGAGGATATAAAACTACAGCTTGATCGACCAAAGGGTGGGAATAGGACAGGTCGACTATGAACCATCTACCCACTCCGCCACAACTTGATTATAAACAACTTATATCAACCCAAACCCAACCCAATAAGAAACATTAAACCCTAATCCTCCATGTCTAATCCATTCACCTTTTACGGGAATGTTAACAAATCTCGGACAACCCAAAATTGATGCCATTCTTATAATTAGTGTAAGATGTAGTGGCATTCATGTAATCATGAAGAGAATAATTTTGCAAGATTATCATTACAAGAATATCATTAATACCTAACAAACTTCATGCACGCCAAAATTTAAAGGTATTAATGGTATATATATATATATACACACACATTGGAAACACACGGGGAATTGATCATAACATTTCAAGCTGTGCGTATCAATGTTCACGCAAGGCAATTTTGGGTGATGATCTTGTAATTTTAGGTGACAATCTTGTAAATATGGAGAAAAACTGATATAGTAAAAATGCATGGTATTCTCTCCATAATTATAATATTGTCATCTATTTTTGTTGAAGAATGTTAATGGTCACGCATGGCGGAAATTTTAACATTCCCATATATATATATATGTGGAAAATCTAAAGTTTAGCGTGAAACTCTAAATGGTCACGCAAGTGCAAAATAGATGGTTTTTTTGGTAATTAATACTAACTTTAATGGCATTTATGTAATTATGGAAGATAATCAAATTTTCAAAATGGCCACCAACTCGCTACAAGAATGCCATCACATTTGAACGTTTGTGATCTTTTAGTGTTTCACGCATTGCGTGAACAGTAGCAGCCCATATATATATATAAAAATGTCACTACATTTCTCTATGTAATTATGCTATCAAGGCATTTGAATTTTGGCTAGCGTGAATATTAACAAACCATATATATATTTGAGAATATATATATCGGAGAGAGAGAGGTTATTCCAAAAAAAAATGTTAGATTAATGTCATGTCTACTTTCTATCTCTTCCACTTTCATCTAGGCTCTGTTCTTTTGGTGGAACTTTTAAAAGTCCGGAACATTAATGTTTTACAATAAGAGGATTAGTGTTTTAGAACAAAAGGCAAGAGTGTGGGAAGAGAGGAGAGAGAGTTTCTAACCTTTTTAGTTGATGGTATCTCAAATTTAACGAGTTCAATTTAATTAGAAGTTCCACATCTATGAAGTTAAAAGATCCAAAAGTTTTGGTAGAACTTAATTAAAAGTTTCATATTAGTAGAACTTTTGCACCCTATGAAATAATATAGTTCCAAATATCAAGTAAAATTAGGCATGAAACAATAAAAGTTCTAGACTTTAAAAGTTTTACCAAAAGAACGGAGCCTTATAGATACGAAGACAAAAAATATGAAAGCTTTTTGTGAGTCATCGCTTTTATTTCTTTGTCTTCTTGTACATATAAGGGAGAAGTGGACCTAGCATTGCTCATCAAGTTATCAGGGCTAGAGGAATGCTAGCCATACTCTTACGTGGGATAGCATTCTTAGTAATAGTAGCCCCACTCTTGGATTAAAAAAAAAATCACACTAATTATTGGAGATAACATTTCACGATTATTTTTGCCAACAGTTAAAGTAAACTTTTGTACAAGAGAAAGAAGATTTTTTTTTTTGACAGACATCCAAGAAGAAACAAAACAGAAAAGGCTATCCAAGGCCTTGCCTGGACAAAATCTTCCAACATTCCCAGGGGCTATATTCTCAGAAATGAAATGAGTCATGATACCGCAGGGAAGAACCAACCGAGGCAAGGCGATGGGCATATAAGTTAAAAGCCCGCTGGGAATACAGAACCTTGACAACTGACAAACAAGACAGGTGCTTGTGGATATCCGCCACAATAGCACGGATCTCCCACAACACTTTAGAATGCTCGGTGCTCATGGACTCGAGCACCACTTGAGAGTCGAGTTCGGATGGGCAACAGCGCTAGCTGTTGCTTGGTTGTGCCTGAAAAACAAGGGGCCCACATTCAACAAGGTAGGCCCCACATCAACAAAGAGGAATCCACTTGTTTTTCAGGCACAACCGGGCAACAGCGCAACAGCACTGTCCATCCAAACTCGAATCGAGAATCTGAAGAGAAAAGAACCGAGCTCCAACCCCTTGGACTTCGCATAGGCTACCGCAACAACACGTGTTTCTTCCGTAAAATAATATTCACTAACTAACCTCTTTGATTAGGAGAAAAATAGGGTGGGCTTTTTTTTTTGGTTAGCGAGTAGATAAGAGTGATACTGAGCTGAGTAGTTGAGTGTTCTGGCTCAGCTTTAAAGTACAAAGGTGTTCAAGCTCGAGCTCGACCACTTTTGTTTAAGCTTGGCTCGAACGCGACCATTTTTGTTCAAGCTTGGCTCGTGAAGAACTCTCCAAAGTCAAGCTCCACTCATCTCGATTTTTTTATAAGATTATTTGTATAATAATATACATTATTAGACTTATATTGATTAATAAGCCAATTACATGTGTGCTTGAGCTTCGCTAGTTAAGCAATCAAGTTTAAAAATTAAGCTTGAGCTCAGCTCATTTCTCTACTAAACGAGCTCGAATGAGCTTTTATGAGTCGATCTCGAGCTATTCACGATCTAGATTAAATTGGAAATGCAATCGGGATGCTAACATCCTTCAAATGGAGAGCAAATCCCACTAACGGGACATGTCTCCTTTTGAGAAGAGACTTTCTAAAACCTAATTAGGTTAGGGTTTTAGAAAGGTTAAGAGGATACTTGTCACGGTTTCTTTGGTCGTATGAGCCTGGATACAAAATTCTCAACTTGGTTTTTACTTAGGGTGTATTTGAGCCGAGCTTAGCTTGAGCTTGAATGTTTAGGCTTGAGCTTGGCTTGAACAAGCTTGATCGAGTTTGAACTTTATTCAAGTCGAGCCGAACTCGGGTTAACTCAAGCTTGATTCAAATAATTATTTTGTTTAATTTAAATAAAAATATTTATTATGAAATTATAATACAACATACTACAATAAATTAATACATTCATAAACAAAAATAAGATTTGAGGATAGACCTTTGGTTCAAAGAGTGGAGCAAAATTTCTACTTTTAACTTTTTAACCTTTTCTTGTCATTATTATGCCTTAAACTTATTTATTAAAAATTAGTACAATCTATAATAAAGAAAAGTTTAAAATATTATATTTATTAATATTAATAACATTATAAAAAAATATTATATATATATATATATATATATTTTGAGCCGAGTCAAGCTCAAACCAAATCAAGCCATAAACGAGCCGAGCCGAATTAAATAGGCTATGGCTTGAGCTTGGCTTGTTTAAACATTTAAGCTCAAATAAAAGCTTAGCTTGATTCGTTCGAGCCTAAAATGCCAACTTGAGCTTGGCTCAAGTGAGTCGAGCCTAATCGACCCATCAAGCTAGCATGGCTTGAGTGCAGCCCTAGTTTTCGGTAGAAAATTTGCACTTCCCCAAGTGGTCCTGAACTCCTGATTCCCTTATGGCAAGAGATTTAAATGGCTTTGATGTATCTTAATGAACTCCCCACTCGTGTGATTCTCTATCACACTTATCCCTTTCTCTCTTGACTCAGTCATTGAAAAGGCAATTTCTAATTCAAAAAAAGTGGGAGAAACGTAATGAACACAACAGCAAGAGATACCACTAAAGCCAGATTAGCTGGATTTCTTTAAGGGTACCCTACAAAAAATAATTACCAATTAATATGCTATTTTAACTTCTTCTTCTTTTTTTGTACTATTGAAGAGGCTTAGTTTATTTTAATTTGAGTTGTTTGACCCATTTGCCTCTAGATAAGGAGGCAAGGTCTAGAGTGACATCTTATTCTTTTGATTTCAATGAGATGACACCTCAACAGCTTTCTTCCCTCTCTGGATAATACAGAGGAATTACATGATGTTCCCTATTAGAATTGAGCATTGGTGCTCCCTGTTGGAAATGGAAGATATATAACATAATGAAGAAGGAATGTTGTTGTGGGGTTGGGTGTCACAACTCAGATGGCTCTTCTCTATGGGAGGAGATCTCTCATGTCTTAAGTCATCTATCTCATAAGGATTAATCCCCTTATATAGATCTGTAACAGTCGTAACTCTTCTCGATTTCAGCCATGAGTTAGAGACGTTTAAGGGAGGCTATTAATCATAGGGATTGTAACGGCACCATGATCATTAGTCCCAACACTCCCTCAACCTAAACCTGATTCCATACAAATTCAAATTCATCGATTGGAATAGTACCATACGTGGGCGACCCTTGGATGGAACATAGTTAGAAAGGTCAGATCGATTGGAGGAGTGTGAGGATGTATGGAGCATCATCCTCAAAAGTTTCAGGGGATCATGATCTAATTTGTCTACAACATAACTAAAACTAGAGGACGATCACAAATCCAGCATGTCATGTGCATATGGGTTTAGATGATTTATTGAGATGGGGATGGTCAAGTTCATACATTCATAGTGACCAACTACAAGTTGCAACTAACTCTCTTTCTTTTATTTTTTGAAAACTCCTGTGGATCCACTCTAAGTTGCTCTTTTGGCGCCACTCATCTCTCTGCCCCTTTATTTTACTTACTTTTGCGACTGCCCACCAAACAATATGGTCCACATATATATATATATATCGGGGTTGGAAAATGGAATATTACTTGCAACTTAATTAACTAATAGAAATTTCACCTATAATTTTGATACCAATTGTGCTAATTTAGAAAAATCAAATATGAAATATTTTGCAATACTACAATTAACCACGTTAATTATTTAATAGCAAATATATATATATATATATATATATTTGGGCAGTAAGGTTTGTAACTTTTTTTTTTGGTAATCCAAGGTTTGTAACTGAATTCTGGATTATTGCATCTAACAACCTACCAATCCCCTACACCAAGCTACTAAGAAGGACCCAAAAATAAAACAGGAAAGATAAAAAAGAAAAGAAGTATCTAAGCTTTGTTTAAGGATACCCAAAACCTGAGCTGCCTCGCCATAGAATCCTATTCTGTTAGTGCACTAACAAGCAAATAGATTGTCTTAACCCAAAAAAAAACAACCAAAGATTGTGAAGCCACTTGATATAAGATAGTAATAGAGAATAGCAACCCAAGTATTATACTCCAACCCTAAGAATTCCATCTTCTTTTGTTATTCTTACAGCACATATTGCCCCCCTCCCTCCCTCCATTTTCTAAAGCAAAGACCCTAAGAAAGAAGCTAAAAAAGGGTTTTTAAAGCAATGCCACTACAGGGTGTTTTGGTTGAATGGGGTCATGGAGATGATGAAATGGGGTCACACCCCCTTGTCACTAACAGCTTAGCGTGCCGCTCCCTCGTCCTTTTCAATAATCTTCCAAAGGAAGTATGTTCAGGGGGGTGAGGTTGCGTCGCGTGTGACGCAGTCTATAATACCCTTCAATGGGCCCAATTAGAAACCACTTGTGGTGCGACGACTTTTCATTAATATACTTTAGAAAGGAAGGAAAGAGAGAAGCCGCCCGCTCGACGGATCGAGTGGAGCCCCACCACCACTCTGGTCTGGTGCACGTGTAGTCGTAAAAATAAAACATTTGGACAATGCAGTGTGACTGAAATGCCTCCATCACTAGGCATGAGAGGCTAGTCCAGTGCTCCAAAAATTATAACCTAATTTAAATGGAATTAAATCTGCGCTAACCGAGGTTTAAATTTGGTAAAATTTTGAGACTTCGTTTCAGATAATTACCAATTCAAGTCTTCTTCCTTTTCTTTCGTTCAAATTTTTTCTTTCACTATTTTGATGAAATTTTGGGATTTTGTTTTAATAATGACCTTATAGGCCGCGAATCCTTAGTAACCAAAACCTTGCGATACCTTGCACTTCTCTCACTCTAGCTTTCTCACTCTAGCTTTCTCTCAACCCAATGCCATATTTAAAATGGAAAATAATTAACGGACCTGGGAATTCCATTATGCAATGAAATGCCCGGTTCTCATTGGTCCATGCTTCACTTTTAAACAACCACCAACTATGGTTAAGATTCACTCACCCTAACCTAAGTTTGGTTGCCTAGAAAATAGGTGAAAACATGGAAAGAAAATAAAATTTTGAATTTCTAATACAATTTTTAGTTATGTTTCGTCTAATTTTCTTTTATTTTTCATGTTTTTACTGATTTTCTCGGCAACCAAACATAGGGTTAGGGTTAAGCAATCTAACCTTGGTTTTTAAAAAGAAAAAAAATACCAAAATCTTAACTTTAATTTTCTTAAGCTTCACCATGGTTAAAGGGGTGTTAAAAGGGACACGAGGACACGAGATAAGATAAGTAGCGGATCCATGGGTCCGCTAAGCACTGCTCATGTAAAATTGATGCTTTCCCTCTCATTTTTTTTTGGGTAGATTGGGGATCAAGACTCATTACACAAGGACATCCCTAGGCCTAGTAGCCCATGAGACATCAGAAAAAAGCAACGAGCTCAAGCCAATAGGAAGAGAATTATACACCCTCAAACCCGGTCCATGAGTCACACTAGAATTAGCAAGCCAATCAGCACTAAAGTTAGCTTCTCTGTTAACATGTTTAACACAACAAATCCATTCCCGATTCATCAAATGCTGACATGAAGTGACATGAAGCAACCAACTCGAGATTAGGATGGAATTTAAACACTCCTTCATTAACCATTAACATCGAACATTCAGAGAGTCTGACTCCACGAACAACTTTCGAAAACCTTGGTCTCAAGCGAATTTAAGACCAGTTAGCTCTAATAATTTGGTTGAAGTAAAAGAGATTGTGCATTGAGAGGAAGGAAAGGAAGATGTTGGGTCTCCAAAGAACAACCTTCGCCACATCATTCGTCGGAAGGTCCCACCTGAGATATCCATTGATCTCATTTGACAACTTGATCACATGACCATAACTAATATTTGATGGTTACATCCTACTAATTTTTCTTTTATTTTTATTTTTAAATTTCCTACTCTCTTTGATGACTACACCCCATAAAAAAAAGAAGAGTTCTAGACCTAGTCGCATTTACTCTAAAATTTTTCAATAAATGCAAGAATAGGCTATAACACGTGGAGATTTTTAATATTTTAAATGTTTAAAAAAGTACAAATCAGACTATCTTTGACATTTGTAGCCACCCGGTTGAGTTTTTGGAAGATTTACGACTAAGACTAGCAAAATCCATTAAAAAAAATAATGATAATAAATTAAAAGAAAAACATTCTTATTTTGAATTTCCTATCCTCTTAAATGTACACCCCAATCCTGACCTCCTTCTCCATCGAAATTCTCTATTTACCTGACACATACATTTGTCTTCCCTTTTCCATATTTTTAACATTCCTTCTTTTCAAAGAAGAGAAAATTTTAAAATTAAAGTAGAGGAACTCAAGGCTTTGGCTTCCATTCTTTCTTGATTGAAATGCTAGTAAATTTGACTATAATTTTAGAGTTGAGATTTTTCTATATGCAATGACCTATTCTTGATTCTAATATTATCTTCTATTTGCAAATCTTTGAAATCGATAGTATTTTCATTTCATACTAAATTCCTAAATTGCAAACTATTTAAATGTATGACATTAGTGAATTGCATTAATGAGACCAATCTAAACTAGATGGTAACCACTTTAATTATCATTAGGGATGGGAGAGTTAGGTATCAATGTCTTTTTCTCTTTTTTATAGGCATCATTTTTATAGGTTAGTAGGTTAGAAGTTTGGGTTTGTTAGTTAGTCAAAGAGAGTTTTTTAATCATCACACAAACTCATTGAAATCAATCAGAGTCTACCTAAACAGGGATACACACTGCGACATTGAGACCAATGCGCAATTATTGTAGGCATCAATGTTTTCATTGGATGACACATAAAATTTTATGAATTTAATTATGTATAACCAATAGTTTTTAAAGGAGGAATGTTAACCAATCCGGGGTTGGAGTGCTGGCAACCACGCCTCAGGAAGCGGAGATTCCGAGTTCGACTCCCTTCCCTTTGTTGACCATCCTTAGGGATTTATCCCTACTTATCTGGTGTGTATGGATGGAGGGCTCTGCATGTGCCATGGGGATTAATTGGGTGCTCTAAAAGGCGAGACACCCTCATTACCCAAAAAAAAAAAAAGTTTTCATATCCTTGCTTCTTCTGATAATAAAAACAATTTTTTTTATTAGTTTTAAGAATCAATCTATGGTTACTCTCAAATATACTCAAGAGTTCTCACATTTCAATTCAAATAATTAAGTATGACAAGTGGATTTGGCTCAACTTATTTAGTCATTTTCTAAAGTCATATTAGCTTTGATATTGACCTTAATAATTTAAATTAAAGGGTTAGGGTTTTTGAGTATATTTGTAAGTACCCATACACCACTCTTGTTTTAATGGGTGAGAGTATGGAAATGTGAGTCCCCTTGGCATTCCTCTTCTACAAAACATAAATGGGAAAAAGTTTCGGTGTAGTTATAAGTGTCCAGTGTACATTTATACCTCAGTTCAACTACTCACTCCCCCTTTGAGATCCGTTTTGCCGGAATTATATGGTGTGGTGGGTTGAGGGCTCTGGTCGCACCCTCATGGATTAGTCTTAACCCAAAAGTTTGGGGACACCTCGAGTTACCAAAAACAATTGTGTCCAGTGCGCGTACCACCCTTTTTTCCCGACTGGCCAAAGAGAACATGGTAGATGGGAAGGTTGCAATCAATGAAGGTCCCTCCTCCCTTTTTTTTTTCTTTTCTGTTTTTTTTTTTTGAGTAATTCCAAAGCATAAAATTAATCACCCAAAACTGCCCTTACCTTATATGATTCAATCACTTACCACCAACTTGTATGAGATAGAAGATAACTTGATAAGATTAAGACATAAGAGAGAAGCGTGATTGCGTGAATAGGAGCGATTGCTCCCTAAGACCGGACCAGAAGCCCTAGCCAGAGTGGCATTTATAATGACCGTTAGGAAAAGATTTTTCGAAGAGGAATGCTAAAATAAGTGGAACCTTTTTGGTCTGGCATCGCCAGACCAAAACCATCTGGCCCACTTAACTTGTCTTGTACCTTCCTTTTAACCCTAGTTAATTTTTGTACTCCTATGATTAATTTTTTACATGGTTGAATCCCAAGAGTGGGATACTAAAAGGGACAAGTGTCAATATATGGGACAAGGGCTACAAAAGGGACAAGTGTCAATATATGGGACAAGGGCTACGCCGTTTTCATCTACGAGGACTTTCTCATAACCCAAAAATAAATAAATATTTTCCATAAAAAAAAGGAGTGATTAGTAGGACTGTCAATGGATCGGTTCTTGATTTGAATCCAATCTGAATCTGATCCACGAGATCCTAATCCTAATATAGATCTGTCGGATCCAAGATCTTGAATCCGATTATAATTTTATCCGATTTGGATCTATAACCAATCCGATTAGATTATATATAACAATAATAATATTTATATAATTTTACAAATATACTACAATACTAATCATAATTTTTATTTTATTTTTTTTAATTAAAATGTTAGTTTTTAGATATATTAATGTTAAATCGGATCGGATTCAGATCTTGGATTAATAATCGGATTTGGATTCAGATTGGTTAATTCAAGATCCGATGGATCTCTGATCGGATTCATATTTGTTGAATACTGAATTGGATCGGATTCAGATCTACGCAGATCCGATCAGTTTATAGCCCTAGTGATTAGCGACCTTGCATTCTGTTACTAGATTGTTGTGTCCTGGAGTCCCTTTTAACCCATTTTAACTATAGTTAAACTTAACTAAATTATGACTAATATTTTGTTTTTTTCTAAAACCTAGGTTGGATGGATAAACCCTACAGTGCATGAATCCTAATCAAAATTAGTGGGTGTTAAAAAGGTGGCATGGACCGATGGGCACCGCACATTCCACTATGTCGTAGAATTCAGGGTCCATTATGTAATGGAATGGCCGGTCGTTATTGGCCCACACTCTATTTTTAAACACTCACCAATTGTGGTTAAGAGCCACTCACTCCTAGGGTTAAGCAATCCAACCTTAGTTTTTAGAAAACAAAAAATCATAATTTTAATTTAGTGGGTAAGTTAAGTAGCGGACCCATGGGTCCGCTAATCACTCTTAAATATTTTCCTTAAGAAAAGGGCAATGCTAGATCTACTTTCCGACTGTCAACTCTCTGATAGGTTTTACAATTTTTATATAAGAAGATAAAATAAATATGATGAGACCTATAAAAACAGGGGAGAGTGGACGACGGAAAAGTGAACCTCACATTGCTAAAAAAAACGAATTAGTCTAGGGATACTCCCAAAGTGTACTCCCATATATATTTCTTAATCCTAACCGTTTATCTCAATTATTAAACTGTTAGGATTCCAGTTGATGTGGCAATAGAAAAGACAAAATAAGCCAACTGAAATCTTAGCCCTTAGTGATTGGTTATAAACGGTTAGAATTAAGGAGTATAATTGGGAGTACCCATTGACTGAGTCAAAAAAATGGTGCAAGCTGAGTATCAAGAGTTTTTGAAGAATATGCTTAGCATTCAGTTTGAGAAACTGAGATGTCGCTTACCTTTAATTTTGGTATTTTCCTCCGTTAATAGGTTATGGGCAGACGCTGGTTATCACCCCTAAAGGTAGCCATATGTCTCCTTTGACATCCCTTAACCGCGGGTAAGGTTCACCCACCCCTAGGGTTCAACCACCCATTCTTTTTTTTCTTTTTTTTTAAATATTAATTCTTTTTTTAAAATTAAAAAATTGTTTTTAATATTAAAAAAACTCTAAAAACAGTTTTTTAATTTTAAAAAAAGAATTTATATTCTTTAAAAAAAAAACTAAGGATGGGTGGGTAAATCTTACCCAGGGTTAAGGGGTGTCAAAGGAGACACATGGCGACCTCTAGGGGTGATAACCAGATTTGCCAAATCCATTATCACCGTAGAGGATTTGACTCCTTATAAGTTATCTCTACTATAATGAGAGAAACCCCTAATGATGGAAATTCTCAAACTGTAGCCTGACTTTTTCCCAATTCCCAAACTATCCTTATATACAAATCCTTCATTTCATGTTCTACTTAATTCCCAAACTACCCCTTTCTTATCTACAATCTACAAAATTATCCCTTTCTCAAACCCTCACCTAATTTTGATAAATTCTCAAACTACCCTTAAGATAAAATCTTGATTTAATGTTTTACTTAATTCCTAAATATATTGAGAAAGGCCCCTTAATGTTGGAAATTCCCAAACTACCTACACCTTAACAAACCGTAGCCTGATTTTTTCCCAATTCCTAAACCACCCTTATATACAAACCTTACAAATCCTTCATTTCATGTTCTACTTAATTCCCAAACTACCCATTTCTCATCTACGATATCTCTAAAATTATCCATTTCTCAAACCGTTGCCTATTTTTGATAAATTCCCAAACTACCCTTAAGACAAAATCTTGATTTAATCTTTTACTTAATTCTCAAACTAGCCTTTTCTCATCCATACCTTTTGACACTCCTTAATTGTGGTTAAAATTCACCCACCTCAAACTACCCCTTTCTCATCAATGGCACCCACTGGTTAACACGTGTCCCTTTTGACACTCCTTAACTGTGGTTAAAATTCACTCACCTCGTTCACCCCAGTCGCCCTCCCCCACCCCTCCTTCTCACGTGCATCAGACTGTGCACACATGTGCAACACGTGTGTCATCTGTTAATCTCTACTATAATGAGAGACGCGCCCCCTAATGATGGAAATTCCCAAATTACCCCACTTAACAAACTATAGCCTGATTTTTTCTCAATTCTCAAACAATCCTTATATACAAACCTTAAAAATCCTTCTTCTACCCATTTCTTATCTATAATCTACCAAACTATCCCTTTCTCACACCGTTGCCTATTTTTGATAAATTTCCAAACTACCCTTAAGACAAAATCTTGATTTAATGTTTCACTTAATTTTCTCTATTATAATGAAAGAAGTCCCCCTAATAATAGAAATTCCCAAACTACCCCCCTTAACAAACCTTAGCTTGATGTTTTACCCATTCCCAAACTATCCTTATATACAAAACTTACAAATCATTTATTTCATGTTCTACTTAATTTCCAAACTACCAATTTCTCATCTACAATTTACCAAACTATGTGTTTCTCAAACCGTTGCTTTTTGATAAATTTCCAAACTATCCTTAAGACCAAATATTGATTTAATGTTTTATTTAATTCTCAAACTAGCCTTTTCTCATCTACACCTTTTGACGCTCCTTAAGTGTGGTTAAAATTCACCCACCTCAAACTATCATTTTCTCATCAATTACACCCATCGGTTAACACGTGTCCCTTTTGACACTTCTTAACTGTGGTTAAAATTCACTCACCTCTAGGGTTCATCTAGCAGCTCTCCCCCATCCTTCTCTCACGTGCGTCGGACTGTACAAGATACGTGCAACGCGCGTGCCTTCTGAAAGTAACTTATAATCGAAGGCGATTAGGTGTCATGCATAAAAGAGAAGGGTATCTGCGTACTTGTACTATTAACTGTTTCTTGTAGTAGAAGGTGGCATTATCGTAATTAGATCATGATTCCCTCCCCACAACGCGCCGGGAAAGCGAGCCCTTCAGTATGATTAGAAATCGTATAAGCGTGAGCTTTTATCTGTCGAGCAACTTTGTTGAATGTGACGGTTGAGATTTCAAGATGGAGAAGAAACGTGCGAGTGGTTTAAGCGTGTCTCCTACAAAAAGCGTTGTTATATTGAATCGTCTCTGTTATGCTGGTTCTGCAACCAACAAAGCTTCCAACCTCCGACAATGGCGTCTCTGTACATCGCCTTTTTTCACGTCAGAGATTCTGAAATCTCTGGCTTCCGTGTCTCTCTGCTTTGCTATCCTTGATGGCGATCTCTGATGTCTTCTTGCGAGGATCAATTGAAATCGCTTGTTTCTATGGTTTCAAGGCCTGAAACCATGGCAGTAGCTTAAAATCCTTGACTCTGTCATTTAAATCGCATTCCAGTCCTTGCTGGAATATTTCGAAATCAAGCGATTTTTTTGAATCGAACTCTGTTGTTTTTCAGATTTTGTTGAAATGGCAGGTTTTTGTAAGGTTTGAGATCGGCTATTTATGGCAACTTTTTAAAACTCTGCTTGCTTCATTAGCGATCCTCTCTCTCTCTCTTTCTTGTTTTGGAATATTAAGGGTTCAGCTCCGTTAATGGCGATTTTCAATGTCGTTTCGGATCTCTATAGCTTATGTTTATCTATCTTGTCTATTGTTTTGCGATCTTAGAGCTCAAGAGCGTGTTTATTTCTCTCGCTCTCAGTAAGCTCCTTTACTTAAATTGGAATCTTTAATTTCCGAGCTTTTCAGCTTTTCTTTGAGAGGCTCATATCTAAAGTAGCTTGAACAGGCGTTTTAGTTCTTGTTCATTCAATCTTTAAGCTCTGTTAATGGCGGTTCTGTAGGTGATTTTTAGTTATATTTGTGTGAGAATCTGAACGATCGCTTGAAGCTCCCCACCCAAAAAAAAAAGCAAAAAAAAAAAAAAATCTTTCTATTCTCGATACCTGAACTTTGATTGTTTTTAAAAGAAGCACCATGTCGGATCTCTTTCGAAACTCTTGGTGGAGCAAAAGCAAATTTCAGAGGGCGATTTGGACTATCAAGCTCGCATTCCTCTCCATTGGAATCGTCTCCACTGTCCTTGTGCTCAAGTTCGCAATCCCTTACTCTTTCAATCTTCTCCTCTCCACTCTTCCTCGTCTCATGATCTCATTTCGAAGCTGGTTATCTCCTCCTTATATCTACATCGTCGTGAATTTCATCATCATCACTATTGCAGCTTCATCGACCTTCCAACAAAAGCTCTCAGAGAAGAAGGAAAATGAATCAGATGAGAAAAAACAAGTCCATCTCGACTCTTCTTCTCAGTATCAGAAATCATCGCCGGAAATATGCATATGGAAGGATATCAATGAGATACCGCCAGAGTCCGGCGAGAAATCGGTCATTTTGATTGAGAAATCCGTTCCGCAAACCTGGTCTGATATCTCATGCTTGACGGATTCCGGCGACAAACCAGGACCGAATGCGTCGGAATCTGCCCGCGTTGTCAGAAAATCGACTGAAACCTACCGGAAAATCGTCAGATCGACGAACAAGCCACTAAAATCCCTCGGCGTCGCTAAGCCGAAGAAGCACAACGATACGTTGGATGCCACGTGGAAGGCGATTACGGAGGGAAGAGGGAAGCCGCTGACGCGGCAACTGAAGAAGAGTGACACGTGGGATGTGACGCCTCGTGTGATAATCGGCGATACGGAGGCGGCAGCTCCTGGTCGGCGCGAGCTGAAGAAGTCGGAGACCTTTAACGACGCGGCTTCGTCGTCTGGGTCTTCATCGTCGACTTCGAGGGGTAGTAGTTTGGGAGGGGGTTTGATGAGGGAGAAATCGACGAGTCGGGATGAGTTGAATCGGCGGGTTGAAGCGTTTATTAAGAAGTTCAACAGCGACATTCGACTTCAGAGGCAAGAGTCCTACAAACGTTATATGGAGATGGTGAATCGAGGAGTCTATTGAAATTTGATGAAACATAGAGAGAAATACAGGGGTTGATTGTTTTTTCTTCAACTCTTCCTGTTCTCTCTCTCTCTCTCTGGAGTCTGGACAAAAAAAAAAAATCAGGAACATTTTATCTTCTTTGTTTTGCTGGATACTATCTTCACATGCCCATCAATCTGAACCATTGAAATGTCCTCGGTCTGATGATCATGATCATTAGTTTGGACGGTTAGGATTTTCTAACGAGTGTTGTGTTACCTTGATTATACAAACGCATTACTCTTTCTGGATCTGTAAAGGCAGGTGGTGGTTTGGTTTGGTGTCTTTCTTTAGGCCCTTTATTGTGGTTAGTTGTTTAGAGAGAGTTTGAACGTTAATTGGTGCTATATTTGTGGAAATTGTAAAGAGAAGAGCCAGATTTTGGAGCTCTCATCTCAAGCTACTATTTGACTTTTGATCAGAATTTGAGTTTCTTGATGTATTAAAGTATCGTGCATGCCAATTGCCAAGGGGTAGTATTATACTTTTTATATATTTATTTATTTATTTCTTTTCTTTTCAAATTGTCCAGAGCAGCAAGCAATAGAGAGACCAGTTCCTTATTATTAATATTGTTGGGAAAGCAGGCAGCAAATTACTGTTAAACACTACTTGAGTTTAGCCAGGAAGAAATCCACCCATGCAGAGCAGTAGCAGTAAAGGAAAGAGAGGCAAAACCATAACCCCTTTGAATGTCATTCTATCTCCACTTCTTTTCTGCACAATGTTCCCCTTCCGTAAGTCTAGATTGCATCTCCATACGAAATCTTTCATATTTGGATGGATGAATTGTCGTACTAACTAGTCCTATTTAGAATTGTCCATTTCTTAACCTCAATATACATGGGGCTTTCTCATGACCGGAAGGAATCCAATCAAAGAGTTTTGTTGAGCCTCGGAGCTATACAGGTGGTCCAGTATTTTCCACCAGACGAGCCAATGGCCCTGCTCACAGGAGTCGAGCCTGCTTTTCATTGGGTAGGGACTGGAGTGTCAAGCCATCTAAAATATCATGTGCAATTTTTTTTTCTGTAAATTATACGGGCATAATCGGGCCAAGTTAGTCGGTCACATATACCAAACCTACAAAGTGAAGAAATAATGGGCATTAAAGTCACATTAAGCTATTTCCTTCAATATAATAATAACTTATCATATGGGCCCCTCTGCAGCCAACTCCATACCATATCAGCCCAGATACTTTGACTTATACAAGTATACAGGAACCATAACAGATGTAAACTATATGTCACCAAAGAAAATGAATCATGATACAGACACCTCATTGTTGCAAAAGTTTCATAAAGGTTGCCAGCATAGGGTTTAATTGGGATCAAATGCAGTGCAGTTAATTGTTTTAACTTTTAATACATAGGTTTAAGCAGAAGCACAAGATTTAAGGATGACCTGAAAAAGAAAACCAAGGCCGAAAAAGATTTAGGCATAAATTCTTTGCTATTGGTCCAATTAACTTAAAACATTAAGGTGAAGTCCTTTTTGTGAAATTTGTCACTGGGCAAAAGGGGAGAATTTGATTGAGCACCATCTGACACAAAATGATCATGAATCCTCTCACAAAGACATAACTGCAGCTGCCTTTTAAGCATCATGCTCGTGCTATGCGAAAAAAATCTATGACAAATGGCTTTGAGGCACATCAGAAAGATGTTGGAACTTGTAGCCTGAAATGGAAGTGTCTTCTCTTTTATGTTATGAGCTCATGACCACTGCTAGTAGAGTGTTTTAATGAGATCAGATCATAGCTAATTGCGATTGAACTGAGGCAGGGACGGAGCCGGGGGTGGGGGGTGGGGGGTGGGGGAAATCAATTTTTTACAATAAAAGCAATTAGACGTTTTTTCTCCCAAAAGGAGGAGTGGGACTGAAACTGGCACACTCCCATAAAATTATAGGAAAGAAATGAGAGAAAATTTATTTTTTGTCATCCAAGACAGAAACAAAATATTTTGGACCTGAAATGAAACACGTGTAATTCCAATAAATGTGTGGACAAACTAAGAAATCCTTAAAATTTAAATCTCAATTACATTCTTCTATTAAATTAAGGGTGGTGTTATGTGCACACCAATATTTGATGACTACACCCTATTTAAAATTTTCTTATATTTTGAAGTTCTCTATATTTTTATATGTGCACCCTATTTATAATTTTTTTTATTTTTCAACCTGACTTTTTCTCTATTCGTCATCACCTCTATACGGTCTCACTTAGTCATTATTTCTCCATTAACCAAAATTTTCTCATGGTCTCAGCTTTTAGTTTGACAATTTTGTTTATTTAAATTTTATTTATTTTATTGAAAATTGTTTATATAATTTCTCATATGCCTTTGATTTTCTTTGTTTAATCGATAACTATTGAAAATTCAATTATTGTTTGAAAATTATTGATTATTTGAAATTCCCTCTATTTAAGTCATTGATATTGATAAAATCAAAAAAAAAAAAAAAACATAGTCCTATTGAAATTTTTTTACACCACCATAGTGTACTTGCATAGATTATTACCCATAAATATTAAATGAGAAATTTCAACCTTTAATTAAACAAGTAGTGGTTGCATTATTTATTTTTGGGTAAAGTGACTCTTAAGTGAAAATGAAGCTGACATTACCCTTTATTCTTATAATTAATAAATTTGGAGTTTGGTGTGTAACTATAAATTTTATAAGTATTTTTTTGATTTTGGTGTGCATTTAAAATTTCAAGAAACTAATGGTGTGCAGTCATCAATTTTAAAAAATAGGGTGTAATCATCGAATATTGGTGTGCACCTAACACCACCCTAAATTAAGTAATCAAATGCTAGAAAAGAGGATTTAAGTTTGATTGACTATATATAAGAAAGCCAGACTGATGGATCATGGCCGACGACAACCACAACAATCAGAAAGGTATGCTAGATTTCTAGGCCAGTGTTTGTAACATCATGACTAACTGTGGAGGAACCTTACTTATCTGCGGTCCAAGCATGGAACAAGGGGAATGACTTCACCATGAACTCTTCCATAGGTATTCTGGCAGTAAGACAATGTTTCTTCCCCATTTTCAGTTGACTGAATGTTTATGTTGTTCACAACTGCTTGCAAAACTCACTGCTGTATTCCTATTTGATGTCCCGTATATTTCACCATATGTGACATTGCTAATGTGCACCGCCGATTTCTGTAAAACACTAACCCTCATTAACAAATTATACAAAATGGGGTTCCTACTAACCTCCACCTACAGCTTAGGAGTAGAGCTGTCAATGAATTGGATCAAGATTCGAATTCGATCCAATTAGATGGGATTCTGATCCCATTATAGATCCATCGGATTGGATTTGAGTTCTCGAATCCGAATAAAATCGGATTGTGAATAAATAATCGGATTCGAATTGGGCAATTCAGAATTCGACAAATCTCATATTGGATATGTCGGATTTTTATATCGGATTCCGATATAAGAAGTTCGGGTCCAAATCATCCAACCTACTTAGGAGGCTTATTCATAACCCCAAGGGTGAGGATTAACATCTCAAAAGGCAAGAATTTGAGAAGAGATAGTCTTGGGATCACTCACATGATTTCTGCAGTCTTCATGATCACAGTAGAATTGATCGATGATGATGAGCCCAGCTGTACCATGCGAGAATATCCTCTTGGAAACAATGTTTCTTGCATAACCCTTTCCTCCCTGATTATATAGCCAACAAGTAAAACTATTCGTCATACATACCTCATCCTTTGGAGCACTCTTGGATATATAGGTCTAATTCCCAAAATCTAAATTTGGCATGGATAGAGATTACCTACCATGTTTTTATCCTAACCCCATTTGAAGTTCCCATAAATTCGACATCGCTAACGTGAACATATTCTACTGTTTCCTCCTGTTCTCCTTTGCCTAGACTTCCAATACTATATAGAAAAAAATTAAGCACAACATACCACATTATATTACTAGCCTTAAAGGGAAAATATATATAGTCTCACCTTATCCCATGGCCTGGATCACATACGATCCTGCTAATGTTAATGTGCGATGTACCGTCGCTGATGGAGATACAATCATCACCTGCATTTGCAAGTAAATTTGTGATAAATAACAAGAAAAATTAGCATAATAGGACAATAAGTGTACTCTATTTGAGATGGAGAGTTTGGGAGATATTGAGAAAAATACCAGTGCCGATTTGAGAATGATCTATGTGTGAGCACGGATTTTTTAACTCATGAGTATATGTTTAGAGTCGCCACCTATTCATTCAGAAGGGATAAGTCCTCGGGATGTGAATAAGGTTTTGGTCTGCGGTAAAGGTCTAGGTAAGAGGTTCAGTTAACTCCGGGGAAGGTATTAGGCACCCCGAGGCTTCCATTTTGTACTGGTTTCCTACTCCCTAGGTGTAAGCCAATTAAAATTAAGGTTTGTTCAAATGCCTAAGTGTTTAAAGTAATACTAAGCTAAGAAGGAGAGAGCTAATTAGGGTCGAACCCGGGTTGGTTTGCCTACGTACTCACAAGGTGAGATCAGACCGAACGTAGTTTTGGCACATAAGCCCGTGTCAAGGCTAGGGGGTGTGTGTGTGCACCAAGGGTGGCTAATGGACTAGTCCGATAGACTAGGGTTTGGTTGACCAAGTGGGTCAAGTGCATGGTTTAAGGCCGATAGGCTTAGGGTTAGTCCGGTAGACTAGGGTTTAGGCTCGGTAGGCCAATGGGTAAGTCCGATAGACTTGATTTAGGCCTGGTAGGCCAAAATCGGAGATAACCAAAGTTAGGGTTGCTAACCGGGGTTAAGGGTCAAACCAACTATGGTTAGAGTTGCTAACCATAGTTGAGAGTAACATGATCAAGCCCAGAAGCTAAGATTGGGCCCGGTAGGCCAAGAGATTAGGCCTGCTAAGCCAAAATCGGATTTAACCGAGGTTAGGGTTGCTAACCGGAGTTAAATGAGAAAAATAACTATGGTTAGGATTGCTACCCATGGTGAAGAGGTCAAAGCAGTAACATTTTGGACACATGCAATAATTTCAGAATTTTTAAAATTTTTTCAAGGATTAAGGGTTGCTTAACCATGGTTAAAAATTAACCAGGGTTTGGTTAACCTTGGTTAAGGATCTAGGTAGGTCAAGGTGGGCCTAGAGAGCATGGCAAGGCCTAGAGTGGCCTCCTACCTGGTCTGAGCCCTGTGCAAAAGCCCAAAGTGCAGAAAACAAATAATGACAATAAGGAGATTACCGCCATTATCAGGTATTTCCAACCATAGTTTGCAGGGCTGTTTGAGTTAAGGGATGAACCCAGAGGGTATTGGACTCACAGGTTTGAAGAAGGAAGTTCAGAGAATGTTCTAGGCCTTTTGTGGGCCCAGGGGTAGGTCTGGAGTGGGCCTAAAGTGGGCCCAAACCCACTGTGTTTGGTATATTATAATGGCGGTAGATAGTCTACCACTATTAAGCTAGTCTTGCTTTCAGGTTAAATTAACCATGGTTAAACAGTTGGGATGACCCTAGAAGGACCAGGGTAGACAGAGGAGGACCTGAGGAGTCCACCCATGACCCTGGATTGGACTAGGGCCCACCAAAAATAGGTGAAAAGTTACTATAATCAAGAGGTACAGGAATGGCGGTAATTATTCTACCGCCATTCCTGAATATCTCTAGAAAATGATTTGTCCCCTACGGGGACTGCACCAATGAGTTCCAGGGGTCCTCTCATGGCCTGAGGGACCCCTAAAATCGTAAGGGAGGTTTGTGAAAGAGAGAAATCTTATACCCATGGTTTAAACCTCAGGGGGGTTCCCCCACACCTATGAGGAAGGTGGGGGGACCCCTGTCCTCGGCTTAGAAATGTTGTAACAGAAAGAAAATGAATAGAGAACCCTTGGAATAGGACCAGAGATCCTTTTACAATCCTTGCAGACAAGAAAGAGAGGGTAGGGGAGGTCCTACCCTATGTTGTGACTTGGAGGTGGCTGGACACGATGGTGACAGGCGGTGGTGCACGGTTGAGGGACCTGGGGATGGTCTAGGATAGCTCCTGGGTACCCTAGGGGTCTGCCTTGGTGAATGGATTAAGGCTGGATAGCTCTGAAGTGAGGCTAGCCAAGCTTGGACAGAGTTTTTTTATGGAAGTTGTGGAGTGTTTTAAACCCATGAAGGAGGGGGGTTTATGTAGAGTTTGGGGAGGCCTCAGGGCATTTAGGGGATTAAATCGGAGGTGGAGAACCCTAGGGGGGAGGAGCTGAGGGCTGCAAGGGGTGCTAGTTGCACTCTGCATAAAATTTCAACAATGGCTGCAGAGGTTCTACCATCATTCCCATTATAGTTCAATATGGGAATGGTGGTAGAAACTCTACCACCATTATCCATATTTTGCTAAAACAGGTGAGACCCTGTCTCTATTGGTTTGAATTCACTGTAGCTTTATCCATATATAGTAATGGCAGTAAAGTTACTACCGCCATTATCAAAATTTTGAATTTTCTTGCAGTGGGCCCTACTCCAACGGGTTAGAATGGTTTGGGGGCCCATGCTTGAGCCCACAGAGGACTGTTCTTCGGATTTTTGGGGGTTTTGGACTTTTTTTTTAGGGTTTTTGGACCCTGGGGCTGAAATAGGGTTTACGTAGGATTAGGCTAGGGTTAGACTAGGGTTTGATGACCAGGGTTTGATCAGGGTTTACCTAGGGTTTGACCAGGGTTTACCTAGGGTTTAAGGCTTGACTAGGATTCAGCTGAGAATAACTATGGTTAAAGGTATTAATCATGGTTAAGACAGGGTGTAAAAATTGGGTGCTTACACTATGAAGACGTTCGTGCATTTTTTGATGTGATTACCGTTGGTGTTTGGGCTGTTTCCAGGGGCTGTGATGGTGATATTAGAAGCATATATTCCTATTGACCTCTCAAAAGAAATGTGCATTTGGGGGCTGTCCTTAAAGCTTAGGTTAAGTTACTAAGGTGCACATTGTTGGAGTGTGCAATTACAAAGCCCTGCAGATTAGCAATACAAACATTTAACGAATGTTTTGTATGATAGCATGAAGATGCGTATACGCATGAGCATGACATGTATGCATATAGGCAGGAAAAAACGCATGTTTGTATGATCAGGTCATATACTCACCCTTGGTGCCCTGAGACAACCCTGAAAGAACAAGAAATTTCCCAAAGTGCTATTAGAGAGAGAAATTGTTTCATTAATCTTTGGAAAATATTGCAGTAATTTATAATGTGACTAGTCTGACATGTTTGTTATTTACGCATGAGAGATCCCACTATTGCGAGCCTTGGCCGTCGATTGTCCCCAACCCTTTGACGAAGAGTCCGTCCACTTCAATAAACGTAATCCACTGATTACAGTTACCATTATCGCATTTCCATTTAGAAGGATCACTTGGTGCAACTATTTTCTCACTATACTGCCACAAAAAAAACAATTAAGAAACCCATAAGAATATCAGGAGTTGTTGATAATATATATATATATATATATATTATTGCCCGAACATGGACATTTTTGGATTGGCATGGGCCTCTGAAGATCAAGGGTTGGAGCAAAAATGTTTTGTCCCGGGGAATATGCATGGTGGGAGACGAAGATGAAGACATGCACGTTGCCTTCCAAACTTCCTTAAAGGCCTAAACGTATATTGACATTAACAGCATAAGAGATTGAAAGGGGAATCCAGTAATGATCAAACGACAATTAGTCTTATAACCAGGAATTAGCTTTGAATATGAATGAATAAAAATGATAAATAATAAACCTAGGTATCATCGGCAAGTCCATCTCCGATTGCTCCGTAATCGAAAACGTTGAAAATGTGGCCGCCATTGTTGGGTTCTTGGTGACGAGATTGAACTAGAAAGGGTAGAAAGGGTGTAGTGAGAGTTAGAAGAAGGTAGAAGAAGAGAGAGGATGCCATGATAATTTAGATAGGGAGGGAAGGTTGTGAGAGCTCATTCTATAAATAAAAAAAATTTGAAACCAAGTGATGGAGTACTACTCAAATTCTACTCCTTTGGTGATATTGTGATTGAGGGAATTTTTACATTCTAAGCAAACCCCCCCCCCCTCCCGTAAAGTACTAAGAGTGCCATTCAGATAGAAATGTATCAGAGCTAAAATATTTATCAAAGATGCTATGCCCTCGGGTGAATTTTTATAAAATATTTTGTATGGGTGACTAGTAGAGGCTCTCATTATTCAAGCAACTTACTAATTCAGTTTATGGTAAAGTTTCCTCAGTTGATCAAATTTCATTTAGACCAGTGGAATTCATCCCACAATATTTCATCGGGACCAACCAATTCATCAAACTGGGGTATTGCCCATTAAAATTTTAAATTGCACATTTCTCTTATGATTATCCAAACTACTAACATCGGGAACAACCAATTCATCAAACTGGGGTATTTCTCATTGAAACTTTTAATTTCACATTGCACTGATGATTATCCAAACTACTAACTGGATAGCATCAAATTGGACATCCAAACATGCCCCAATATCTAATTCAAGTAATTCCTCTACATTCAGCTCCCCTTTATGGAACCAATTTCTTATATTTACATTCATTTCCGATCATTGCTAAATAATGTAGTTGTAAATATGTTCTCCAAGACAAGAAATGTCCTTTTTTTTTCTTGTGGGTAACATAGGGTTAGGCAGGATCCTAACCAGTTACAACAAAATTTAGCCTTCTCTGCTACGATTACTAATAAAGTACTTTTGATTTGGAATCAAAATCAACTATCACGGACTATATCCTCATCAATTACAAGATTTTTAGAATTAAAAGAGATAATCAAATTAGGGTTGAAAATATATAACTTAGTTCAGAAATAAAATAAATTCAGATTTTGATTTGCAGTTTTCTACAATAAAATAAAGAGAAATAAATGAAGGTTGAATTTAGAATTGCTTATAGCAAATTTCAGCCTTGGAGGGAAAGTGAATCAGATTTCAGGAGGGAGTTCGGTGTCGAAGATCTCAGCGGTGCTGGTAACGAGCCGGATCCGAAGACGCATGTCTGCGCTGACTTCGTCTCTGAGCTCGCACTCCTTGTCTAGCTTCATATGTCGTGTCCCCGCCATCGCTGGCTCACCCACCCCTTCACCTACATATTGTCACGGCCCACTCACTTAGACTATGCAAGTAGGCATGCACAGTATAGAAGGCATGTATATATATAGTATTGAGCATTGTATATATGATGTAGGAGGCTTGTATATACTAATAGAGGAAGAGTGTAGACTCTCTAAAACTCTCCTCAAGAGGAGGTGGGAGAAGCTTCTAGAGAGAAGGGGGTTCTAGAACTCTAGAACCCTCCCTTGAGTCCTATAAATAGGGGAAGGCCCTCATTTGTAACCCATCCAAGGAAGTGTAAGCAATCTTGTGAGTAATAGAAGTGTGTTCAAGCATTCTCCAAGTGTGTGTTCTTTCATCCCTCTTCTTGAGAAGCTAGTGTGGTAAGGCTTACTCGGTCTTGAAGGGTCAAGTGATCGAGTGCCGCACGGTCGTGATCGGGGTAAAGAATTAAGGCCGTGACAGTTGGTATCAAAGCTACGTTGCGAAGGGACGTGACACGGTGATGGAGAAGGTCGCTAGCTGTGGGACGATAGAAGAACAAGGAATGACCGTGGGAGGTAGCGTGAGTCGACATGAGGTTCCCACCACCACAAGGGGAATGTCCAAGGATTATCGTGCTACCATTGAGGTAAGACTTTCAAGGGTGGAGCTTGGTTTCCAAGATGGGGAAGTTCGGTTAGAAGAGCTGCGTACTCGCCTAGATGGCTTTGAGGACAAGCTTGACGAGCTTCGAGGAGAAATGCAAAGAACTCTCAATGAAGTTATTTATGCCGAGTAGCAAAAGATGGGTTCCTTAGAGGCCAAGGTGATGGAGATGTTGACTTCATTGCGAGGTCAGGTGGAGGAGATGCGTGGTGAGTTCGCCGTGTGGAAGAGGGCGATGGCCAATGGAGGATTGGCTACACATGAGGCACCTAAGGTGAAGGTGCCCGAACCCAAGACATTCAATGACACCCGGGATGCTAGGGAGCTGGACAACTTCTTGTGGCAGATGGAACGGTATTTCGAAGTGGTCTCCCTCGTGGACGAGAGGATGAAGGTACGCACGACAACCCTCTATCCTGCTGATACGGCTACTCTTTGGTGGCACCGACGTCATGTAGATATCAAGCACGGAACGTTCACCATCGACACGTGGGAAGACTTCAAAAGAGAGATTAAGAGGCAGTTATACCCCGAGAACGTGGAGTACTTGGCGAGGAAGAACTTGAAGCGGCTCAAGCGCACCGGAACCCTCCGGGAGTATGTGAAGGAATTCTCTACCCTTATGCTAGAGATCCCAGACATGACCAAGAAGGAACTTTTCTTCAACTTCATGGATGGTCCCTAGCATTGGGCCAAGCTGGAATTGCAACGACGCGGAGTCCAGGATCTTGCAGCTGCAATGACGATTGCGGAACAAATCGTGGAATTCAAGAGAGACTATTCTTCAAAGCCAAGAAATGATGACCATGAAAATGGTGGGGGAGAACGGAGTCCAAGCCCCAAGGAGAGACCTTTCCGACCAAGGTGGCGCGAGGAAAGTAAGGAAGGAAAGGCGGATAGGGATAAGTTCAAGGGAAGGGACTTCAACTGCTTCATCTGTGATGGAAACCACCGGGCAAGGGAATGCCCGAAGAAGGAGTCTTTAAATGCCCTTATCGCCAAGGTCAATAAGGTAGATGAAAGCCTAAAGGTGGCGGAAAGCGAAGGCGAGGAGCTGAGGATGGGATCCCTTCAGTGCCTCAACACGGTGACTAAGGAAGACACATCTAAGCCCAATGGTAAAGGGCTCTTGTATGTGGAAACAAGCATCAATGGGATGCCTACACGTGCGCTGGTAGACACGGGAGCCACACACAACTTTGTCTCAATGGAGGATGCTAGAAGGTTGGGCTTGAAGACAGCTAAGGGGATGGGAAAGCTCAAAGCTGTCAGCACCGAGGCTAAACCGATCCATGGTGTAGCTCGAGGAGTAGAGCTGCACGTGGGAGCATGGAAATGGAAGGCGGACTTCTCTGTGGTCGGGTTGGATGACCACAAACTTATCCTAGGTATGGATTTCTTAAGCCAAGTGAAAGCAGCCCCAATGCGATATGCTAACTCCTTGACGATCATGGAAGAGAAGTCACCATGCATGGTCCCCCTGATACGCGGGACCAAATCAACCACAGGGATATTGTCGACTCTGTAGCTCATACGGGAAGGGGAATGTGAACCCCTAAGGAAAAGAGCTCAAAGGAAGCAGAGAAGACATCGGAGGAAACAAAACGAGGACGTTGCAGAATTGAGTGGGGGAGGATGTCACGGCCCACTCACTTAGACTGTGCAAGTAGGCATGCACAGTATAGAAGGCATGTATATATACAGTATTGAGCATTGTATATATAATGTAGGAGGCTTGTATATACTAGTAGAGGAAGAGTGTAGACTCTCTAGAACTCTCCTCAAGAGGAGGTGAGAGAAGCTTCTAGAGAGAAGGGGGTTCTAGAACTCTAGAACCCTCCCTTGAGTCCTATAAATAGGGGAAGGCCTTCATTTGTAACCCATCCAAGGAAGTGTAAGCAATCTTTTGAGTAATAGAAGTGTGTTCAAGCATTCTCCAAGTGTGTGTTCTTCCATTCCTCTTCTTGAGAAGCTAGTGTGGTAAGGCTTACTCGGTCTTGAAGGGTCAAGTGATCGAGTGCCGCACGTTCGTGATCGGGGTAAAGAATTAAGGCCGTGACAGTATGTCATCCCCTACTGCTACTGTTATTTTTCCTTTTCAAACCGGCTTCGGATTCTCTTTGGCCCGTGCCAGAGAGGTGCTCTCGGGCCACCACACTTAAGCGACAAGTGGCGGGAGAAGTCATTTCATTTCTCCCCTCATTTTTGACTTCTTCCCATTTGATATATCTCTCCCTTTATCTCACCATTTTATCACCATGTGTCAAATAAAGGTTGGAGAAGTCAAAATCATGGGGCCCTTGAAATGACTTCTCCCACCAACTGGCGCTTCATTTGTGGTGGCCCGAGAGCACCTCTCTGGCACGGGCCAGAGAGAATCCAAAGCCTTTCAAACCTAGCGCCAAAACAAAACAAGAAAAATTTGAGAGTCCGGATTTACTCTTGCTGAATCCAGAGTAGTAAAATACTTTGGCCTAGCCTCTAGTAGACTAGTAGAACCCTTTTAACTCTGGTGAAAAAGTTTTCAAGATTAGTGAATTAATTACAGTTAGAGAGAATACGGTTAGAGGGAGTTAAAAACACAGTTAATAATTCGGCATATGTTAAAAACACACACACACACACATTGGTACGGACATTATTTGAATATAATTCAACATTCAATAGTTCATTTAAAAATTTGGCCAAAAAAACATATAACGTCAAGATGCTGGACGAAAATAATTCGAATATAATTATGGGCAACACTCATAATTTGTTGAAAAATTCAGCTAAACATACAAACTTGCATATAAAAAATTTATAAGAAATGGTGTTAAATCTTTTTAACTTCATATTGTAGAACATGAAAAAAAGAAAGTTCAGTTAAAGATTGAGAGAGAAAGAGAGAGTCGCATTGGAAAAGAGATTGAGAGGTCACAGTTGCTGCCATTGAAATGATTGTGCAATCGGAGACTCAATTATCGACTATTGGTGGCTATAATGTTGTTTTTAATAGGTGACGATTGTGAAATACTTAGTGTTAGAGATTTAAGAAGAGATAAAAGATTAAGAAAAAAGGAGGAGATTTAGTGGTGTCCGGTGAGTATTTCAAGACTAAAGGCTGACAACTTTTTAGTGACGTTGTACTGATGAGATAGAGATTTAAGGTTATGAATTTAGCGAGAAAAAGAAATTGAGATAAACTAAGTTACGTGAAAATATTAAAAAAAATAAAGATGATTTCAAGACTTACCTTACATGTTTAATTTTTTTATATATAAAAAAATCTTATAGATATTATTCATAAATGAGTCGAGAACAATTCGCCTTATTTAAAAATTTTGGTGAATGTTTATGTACGTCTAGTCATTTTTTTTTCATGCCGAAATAAGCGTTAGTAGGTATAAAAAAATACTTTGCATATAATACACAAATTTATTAACTATGGTTAAAGAGGCATGTGTCAAATTAGAGAGGGCATTTTACTCTGTCCAATCAAATAAAAACCTACCAAAAAAAAAACCTTAAATCAAAGCTCTTCAGTGAATTGACGGATGGTCAACGAAAATAATGACATTAATACATGCAACCATCTGATGAAAGCTTTCATGAGTCAGAGCCGTTCAACGGCCTTTCGTTTGGAAAGGATCTAAGCCTTCAATACAGGTGAGGCGTATATATAAGAAGAGGTTTTTGCATATCAGCTGTTGTGTTCTAGAAGCTTTGCAAATACACAGTTATGAGTAACAGTTTTGCAAATTAACTCATGGTTTTGCAACCGTTAGACATGCAACCTCAATCCTTAGTTTCCTTAAACAACTGTTTGTTATTGTTAGGAAAATGATTATTATGCCCTTACAATATTTCATACCCTCACAAATCTTTAACTACCCTTGGACTATGGTTAATAAGTATTAACCCTTGTCATTAAGATTCACGCCCTTATGGGATAAAACATCTAACCCTGGTTTAAAAAATAATAATAATAATAATGTGTCCCATTTTAACTTCCTTTAACTTAGATTAAAATACACTCACCTAACCCTTAGAGTTAAAGCATCTAACCTTGGTTTTAAAAGAAAATAAATTACCGTGTCCCCTTTGAACTCCCTTTAATAGTGGTCAAGATTCATTAACCCTTCATGTTAAAGCATGAAACATTGATTTTTATAAAATAAAAAGTGGTCAAGATTCATTAACCCTTAGGGTTAAAGCATTAACATTGATTTTTATAAAATAAAAAAAAATTAATGTGTATCTTTTTAACTCCCTTTAACTGTGGTTAAGATTCATTCACCCCTAGGGTTAAAACATCTAACTTTGGTTTTTAGAAAAAAATTAATAAAAAATTTAACGTGTATGTTAACTCCTTTTAACCGTGGTTAAGGTTCACTAACCCTTAAAATTAAAGCATCTAACCTTGGTTTAAAAAAATTAAAAATTTAAGGTGTCCCCTTTTAACTCCCTTTAACTGGGGTTAAGATCAACTAATCCTTCGGGTTAAAGCATCTATCCTTGATATTCAAAAAATAATAATTAACGTGTCCCCTTCCATAAGGGTTAGTAAACCCTTACCACAATTAAAGGGAGATAAAAGATAGGTTAAAAACCAAGGTTAGATGCTTTAACCCTAAGGGCTAGTTGATCTTAACCACAGATAAAAGGGGTTAAAAAGGGACACGTTAATTTTTTTTTTCTTTCTAAAAACCGAAGTTAGATGTTTTAACTCTAAAGATCTAGTGTATCTTAACCACATTTAAAGGCTGTTAAAAGTGACATGTTGATTTTTTTCTTTTTTATCAAAATAAAGGTTTGACGCTTTAACCCTAATGGTTAATGAACTTAATCACAGTTAAAAGGAGTTCAAAGGGGACACGTTAATTTTTTTCTTTTAAAACCAATGTTAGATGCTTTAACTCTAAGAGTTAGTGTATCTTAACCTAAGTTAAAGGGAGTTAAAAGGGGATACGTTAAATTTTTTCTTTAAAACCAGCGTTAGATGATTTATCCCATATGGGTGCAAATCTTAATCACAGGGTTAAAACTTATTAATCATAGCTCAAGGGTAATTAAAGATTTGTGAGATTATGAAACATCGTTTGGCCATAATGGTAATTTTCCTAACAATATCAAACGGATGTCTAAGAAAACTAAGGATTGAAGTTGTTGCTTGCCTAAGTGTGTGTGTTTGCTCGGGTGGTGTGAGTATTCTCTTGTCTTTGCCTTCAGTCATTGCCTTGTGGTATGATTGAGTTTACCAAAAAAAAAAAAAAAAAAGTTGCTTGCCTAACAGTTGCAAAACCATGAGTTAATTTACAAAACTGTTACGAGTAACGATGTATTTGCAAAGCTGCTAGAAGACAGCAACTGAGATATGCAACAACCCCTTAAAAGAATCTCAAGAAATAGTTAAAACCCTTCTAGGGAAAGCAAGAGAAAGAACAAGAATTCTCTGGCCTCTGCAACAAGCAAGAGAGAGAGAGAGAGAGGGAGAGAGAGAGAATGGTGAAAACTCCATACATGAGGCTGAAGAGAAGCCAACAGCTGAGGCAATGGCTCCTTTTATCTCTGCGACTCCAATTCTGATCGAGGATATTCGACCAGACGATACATGGCCAGGTCTCTGCCCACATGAGGTCTCTCCTCCGATTATAAGAGAAGATTAGCGACGATTGTGTTGTTGAAATCAACGAAACCGGTATATCTAATCTCCCTCTCCCGTATAAATAAAATGGGTATAGGGTTTATGGTTGTTGATTATATGTACAAGAACGAAATTGAAGTACAAACTGGGAGTTGATTGGAGGGAGGCATCTCATACACGAATGAGGTCTCAATCGGTCCATCAGCTATTTCTTGGAGCCATTGATTGTTCTTGGATTGTTTGGAGAGAAACCCCTTTTGATAAGGTTGAAAGGTATGAGTTTTCGGTCACTGCTTCTACTTTTTCTTATAATTTCATCATGCATTCTATCATTCGATTCAAATTGTGTTTCTCCTGATTATTGCCTTGTTAGTATACTTGTTTCGGATGTTTCTATTTTTTTTTGTTGGTGATGAAAAACTCACCGATGCTTCTGCTCAGCTGATTTTGTTGTCATATTTAAACTTTAGGTTTACAAGGTTCAATGTAATTAAGGTTTTTTCTTTTAAAACAAAAATAATGAAACTATAAGTGGGGATGAGGTGTAAATGGGGTTACAAAAACTGCCAACAAGGAGATGTGAAGTTTAGATATACCGGTTTAAACATGACACCAAGTTATAGATTCACCGATGCTGCTGCTCAATTGATTCTGGTGTCTCTTTTAAATTGTGGGTTTACAAGGATCAATGTAATTAAGGGTTTTTGTTTTAAAACGAAAATAATGAAACTATAAGTGGGGATGAGGTGGAACCGTGGAAGTAGGGATGGTTCTGAAAACTGCCAACAAGGAGATATGAGTTTCGATGATCCCGAAGCCATCAACAAGGAGATCTAAGTTTCAATTGCCTTGTCACTTACTTGTGCTGCCTATTTGTCTGTTTTATCTGCATTGAAAAAGTCACTGTTGGTGCCGCTTGACTGATTTTGGTGTCATTCTTAAACAGTGGGCTTGCAAGGATCAATAAAATTAAGGATTTAAAGGAAAAAACTATGATGCTAAGCCTAGGAGGTAGGATGAGGTGGAAGTAGGGATGGTTACAAATTCACGAATCTATACTTGTCTAAATGAGGTTCTTGATGCTTCCAACGCGGAGATATGAGTATCAGGGTTCCAAAAGATGCCAACATGCTGATATGGGTTTCAATTGGTTATTTGTAGCATAGTTACCAAGTACGGGTACGGGTATAATAAGACAATGATCCGTTCAAGAAGTGAGGGTGTTATACGGTAAAACCATGACAAAAGTACGGGGAAAATAAAAAATAATTATAAATAGATCAAATTATGATATTAACTAATAACAATCATTTAATACGGAATGTGTTTAACAAGCTAAAAATTCGGAAAAAATACGTGTATTGTACATGTTTAATACGTAATTCGTGTATTAAATGAGTATTATATGACGATAGGTGAATGATGATACGTAACACGGCAAAAGTACAGAGTTTTAAATGGCGACCCCCCCTAAAAGTATTATTTGGGTATTATATGGGTATAATATGGGTGTTTGGTAACTATGATTTGTAGAATTGAAGTTTTTAAAATGAAGTAAAGCTCTTGGATTGATAATTCTTTATATGGATTTTTGTTATTCTTTTCAAATTTTCAAGAGCCTTACTACAGAGATACACAGTAAGGAACAATTATGCTCCAATTTTAAGCACCTAACAATAATAGGGCTCCCACTTTGTAGCAAATTCCATTTGATCTATAATAAGCTTTTTTTTTCTCTAATTAATTTGCCTCTCACTAGTATCATCATTTAACTCTCTTGTGCTGCTCTTTGCGCTGAATTACTGGTCCCAATCTTGGATAATGGAGTAGGGTTAAACATTTGGTTAGCATCCGGTGTAGAAAAAGCCTTTCTAAATCCTATGGCATGAATTCCGAACTGCTTCGGATTAGGCAATGATGATGAATCTCATCATTTATAAGTTGAAATCTGCACGCATCCACCTCTCCCTTTATGCAGGTGATGCCATAAAGGCATAAACTGATCTTAGAACTTAGAAGCACCAGTCTCTTGAATCCAGCATGACACTTTATCGATATCATTATTGTTTGAGATTTGCATATTAACTTATGTAAGAATAAATAATTGTATTACAAAATTGTCCCTGAAAATAAAGCATAGCGTATTGCTTAAAGGAATTACAAATGATTCCAAGAATCCATGTGTTGATACTTTCCGATCAACTACCTTAACCATGCTCAAGCGTTTTGGAGTTCCTTCAGAAGGATTGGAGCTGAAAATTGAGAGTCGCGGATCTCCTCCTCAGGGTGGTGGAGAAGTCATTCTGGTAGTTCCCATTATTCAGAATAGTTTATCAATGAATTTTCAGCCATAACAGTTGGGGGATTCTTCTGTTTTCCTTCTGTGTTTCACTAATATTATTGTTTCTACATGCAATGACTTGGGTTGATGAGGGAATGGTTAAGAGGATTCGAGGAGTAACTTTTTCAACTAGAGTCTCTTCTCAGTTCGAGAACACTATGATACATGCAGCTTGTGGAATCTTTAATCGCTAGCTTCCTAATGTTCATATATCTACTGATCATAATGCTGACCTACAAGCTGGAAAGTATGTTTTCTATATAAATTATACATCATAACAGAGTCTGCTCACTAAAAATAGCCAATGCAGTTTTAAATTTTCAGATGGTTTCAATTTGCCTGTGACATATGTTATTCTGAGTAGTGAACTCTTTATTTTGACCAAAAGGAACTAGCAGTATTATTTATGGGAAGAATGTATCAAGATCTCTATGTTTCAACTTTGACCTGTACTGTTCATCAATGTTAGCGGTCTCATACATAATTTGGGCTCACTGAGAGATTGATCCTATGGCAAGTCACCTGGCTATGGTATTTCATTGGTTGCTCAGATTGAGCAAGGGGGAGTGGTAGATTCAACACACCAGGTCTGTCTGCTGTTAAAATTTTTAAGCTATATTACTCCTTTCAGTTTTATCCTCCATCAAACTTCGTAGGGATTTAATAATCATCACCAGATTGGTGAACTTGGTGAATTCCTTGGGCATTTTTGTCTTTTTGTTGTTTTATCCTTAAAAGGGAGAACTTATGCCAAAGCATTACCTTCAGAACAAATATACCTTCAGTTTGTTTGTAAAAGTACAAACGTGCCTTTTGATTGGACATATTTGGCACTAAAATGTCCATTGGTTGCTTGTGAATGATGGAGTACAGTAAAAATCACATTGGAGAAAAATAGAAGGGGTAAGATATTGAGTGAACAAACTGTGATGCCAACGGTCAGCCATAGGTCACACTGGTCATTTTGCTAGCAAACACTTTTTTTCTTTTTGGTTACAGACAAGGTTCGGACTAAGTGGTCCTTTGTAGAGCAATTTCAGGGTTAAGATGTTATGAAAACAAAAAATGCTACATTTTACATGATTATAATATCATATGTTGCTTTTGTAGTCAACAAAGGTAAAACACAAAATGTGTCTCTGTTAAACCAGTAGAAGAGCTAATATATCTTATGGACCATTACATAAAAACAATATATACATATATATATATATATATATATATATTATCCCATGGTTAAATATACCTCGCTAAAACTGTTACATATGGACCGTTACATAACCCAAAATCGCTATTTTTTTACCTTGATATATGCACCTTACTAGTCAAAAGAGGGAAATGGCTAAATTGTCAAGTTAGAATTTGTTCCCTTAATCCCATTATTGAAATGCAACACAAGGCCGATACTAAACTTTTTTTTGTTCTGTCTAGAGAGCATTACCAACTCCCAAATGTGGTAAAGGTTGTCAAATAGAAATGGTTTTCCATTTCTATTTGAATGTTTTTGTGGAAATGGTTTTCCATGGAGTTCTCAAAATATTATACTTCCGCATGGTGATTGATGTTATGTTTGATTTGTAGGGTTTGTAAACCCATTTCTATTCGAATGCTTTTTGTGCAAATGGTTTTCCATGGAGTTCTCAAAATATTATACGTCTGCATGGTGATTCATGGTGATAGATGTTATGTTTGATTTGTAGGGTTTGTAGACCCATTTCTATTTGAATGCTTTTTGTGGAAAAGTGTTTTCCATGGAGTTCTCAAAATATTATACTTCCGCATGGTGATTGATGTTATGTTTGATTTGTAGGGTTTGTTATTCCTTCTTTGTGCACTCTGCCCACAAGATGTTTCAAAGTTTCGAGTAGGAAAGCCCTCGCCATGTGCAATAGAAACACTCAGACATATTAGAGATTTTCTTGGTGTCAAATTTGTTATCAAGTTAGATCTAGCAAAAGAGACAGTCATCCTTAAATGTGTGGATGCGGGTTGAAGAATCTATCGGGAAAGATTTCATGAAATGCAACACTATGCTAACGATTTCATATATCAGAAGATTTGAAGGCCACAGTATAATTCCCACTATGTCAGAGTGTACACTGCATAACACATCAAGCAGGGCATTCAGTGAGACAATGCAGATACTTCTATTGGTTTGAATGTTATTTCACCACTTCAATTTTGTTTTATAGAGGTTAACATTGAAATTATCTCATCTTGTATTCCCCATATTGATTTCATTTTGTCAAACATCTACTTGATGGTGAGTTTTGCAGCTTGCGTTTCAGGCCTTCTGTTTCTAACTAGGCCAAGAAGAAATTTCATTTTTTAGTGCATCTGGCAAGCAGTTGAAAAGATACAACTCATCTTAAGTACACTTGGTAGTTTAGGCCCATAGGGTGCATTTTGGTGGACCTGGAAATACAGATTGAGCTATTTTGAGTATGTGCTAACTGTGATCTTTGCACAGGCAGGATAAAAATTGAAAAATACATGTCCACAATTGGAGGGAGAGTTTGTCTATCGGCATTTCTCCTCTATTTCAAAATTTGCTACTTTAGTCTTACCCCTGGTCAGACACGAACATATCACATTTGTAATAGAGTAAACTCATGGTTTTTAAACTCCACCCGATCCAACATCAGGAAAAGTAGGGTTTTTTTTTAGGTAGTGATGTTCTTGCAGTACTGGTGGCTCTTGGATATGACCATGCAAGAGTCAAGAAGACACATCACTTGTCTAGTTGATCAGTATTCAGTATAGTCTTTGTGTTGAGGTCGTCGTGTAGATGATGTGGATTTATCACCTCAATGCAGTTTAGAGGTAAACTTGGGCTTAGACATATCAATGCAGTTTAGAGGTAAATTGGGGCTTAAACATATCAATGAAGTTTAGAGGTAAATTAGGACTTAGACATAGTGGAAACACAGACTTGGGTTCTGTTGCACAAAATGGTTATGCAGAGGAAGAAAGTCTATTTACATACGGATGAGAAGGGTGTATAAAGAATTTTCTCCCCAATCTTCATGTACTCCAAGAATATGGTTACTGGATCCTTCCTATCCTCGACACAATAGTTCATACTAATACTCCAGTTCATTTCATAAAAGTAAAAAAACAAAGAAAAAATTGAAGGGATCCTGGTACTTGACACATGCACTCACTGGTATCAAGGTTACATACCTCTTTCTTGTTTTTTCTCTTTCTGAATCAAACCCCTTAACATATTCCAAAACAACTAGAGCTAAAAACAATGTTATCTAGGAACTTCAGTTTTTGCAATTTTTGTCGTGCTAACACCTTGACACGACACGACACTCCTTGGTATGTGTTATGGTTAGGCACGTAACGGCTAGCGCTTCAAGTATGTCATGCTATTTTAAATATACAATATATATATATATATATTAGATTGCTGTGAACTTGTTGAAGTTGTGTAGCTTTTTCGGCAACATAGAGGAAAACTTACTAAAAGAACACACAGCAACGACTATCAATAAGTACGTATGTCTCTCTCTCTCTCTCTCGTTTTCTCTTCTCTTTTCTCTATAGGAGATTTTTCTTAGAACTTTAGAATATATATATATATATATTTTTAAATGGGGACAAGTGGTCCTCCTCTCTATTCTTATTAATTCATCTATATTTTTGAGTTATAATATATTCATATATATATATATATATATAGTCATTTTCAAAAATCTATATGTCCGTGCCGCTGAATTGGGATTTTCAAAGCTTGTCGTACCGAACACTTTTAGATACCTGCACACTTGGCAACTATACCACGTGCCTATGTAACATTGGCTATAAAACTCCCTAAGAATTTCTAAACTTCATTTTACAATCCTGTCTGTTTGATTAGAAATGAATGAAGACTTGTTATTGATGATATCCTGCATGTGGTTACAATATAAAGCAAGTAATTTGTTACTTCATTTTAAACCTATTACAAGACTACTAGCATAGCCAAAATAACAGACTCAAACTTCGTAAGATTCAAGATTTCTTTCTCTTTTCTAATTAGTCTTCCTTTAGGGTGGTAGATTTCTCACTTTTTAAGGATGCAAAGAATCATTGTTCACTTTGTTGACGAAAATATGGGAAGGAAGAGGATAAGAGAGAAGGAATTATGACACTTTGTATCCTATAGACGGATTTTCCTTACAAACAACTTTGGTGAAGATTGGGATCTGCTTTCAAATCAATGAGTACTTGCAGAGAAAATGTCTAGTGTTGTTCCATGGAACACATTCAATTTCTCACTTTCAGGTCCAATTTTAATCATATAGTACAAGGGTTGTCTCTTTTGCTAACAGTATGAGCTCCATAAGAACTGCAATTTCTGTTTAGATTGGTACATAAATTGCACTAGAGAAGTACTGCAAAAGGTCACTAAAGGATCTTGAGAAGAGAATTCACTAGCTTCCATATTATCATCTTCAGATGTTTATTTAGTGGGCAGGATGTGAATAGTCTTCATGTGAAACCTAGAACAGCTTGGTAAGGGTCCTGAAATGGTGTCTCTCCCTTGCAGGATATGGTGTTTTGTACTCATTTCACCCATATTAAAAGTTGCCAATAATTATTTTGTGAAGAGTGAGATCGTTAAAAGGCAAGAACAATTTTTTTATCGGATCAAATAGCCAGATAATTGCTCTCTTTGATAGGTATCTTGTCAAGTGCGATTACAAGGGTGGTGTCTCTCCCTAGTCCCTTGTAGGATATGTTATTCTACCTTCATTTTGGTTGTAACATCTGAGACTTCCAATACTGGTTTGGAGCTTGCCTTTGGAAAATGAGGCTAGTCTACTTTTATAATCTCTTTCCATTATAAGGTTTTTCTGTTAGAATTACTCAGCTCTCATATCAATTCATTGCTCTCTTTGATGCCCCTGCCTTTCACTTAGGTATCTTGTTCAGAGATTTGATATATATATATATTTGGGTAGAATTAGTTCTTTTTTGGGTACTCAAAGAACATATACTAATCATGGGCATGGATTTTGATAAGGTAAAGCAGTTTTCATAAGGATTATAGGAATGGAGTTGGATTGTCATGTTTTTGTCGAGTAGCCTCTGCCCTAATACTATGCTTTGTCCACGGCACGCAGTGAAGCGGTTCACTTGGAGCTCTAAACCTCCATAAGGGGGATGGACATTTAAATAATGCTCACTCCTTATTTGACAACCCAACTTCGATCTAAGTTTTCTCATTTGAAATATTCTATGAATGAAATACAAATATATAAGATGGTTCTATTTTTCTGAAAAAGCTCAACATGAAATTTTTGAGGGATCCCTTTGCTTATTGCTCAATTTGGAATCTAGAATTCCGTCAAAGGTATCATTCTTCCTTTAGATAATGGCTTCGGATAAATTTTTAGCATTGATCGTCTATTTTGTAGAGGTTGGAGACTAACAACTGCATCATTTTAGATTTGCACGGGAAACTTAGTGCAATGAGCTTTTTCTTCTTGGCATCCAGTGGTTTTCCTAAGACCACAATGGTGAGAATAGATGGCTAGTCTAGGGAAGCTTTTGGGAACCTCCGGTTAATTTTTTGGCATATGTTACCCAAGGTTGTTTGTTGGAGCCTTTGGATGGAAAGAAATCACTGCATCTTTGAAGACTTTTCTTCTAAAAGAGAAGGTTATTGCCTCCATCAAAAAACTTATTTTCTGGTGATCTTCTCAAAAGAAAATCGAAGGGGTAAATTGGGGGAAAAAATTCACTTGTGGTGATGTCAATTTTAGTCGATTGTGCTTTTTCTGACGTAAACTTCCAATCTGATGTATACTTTTGTTGACCTTTTTAGACCAGATGATATTTTATAGCTAGTAGCATATGTACCTTTCTTCTTCTCTCTTAATGAAATATGTCTAAACTTATGAGAAAAAATATTTATCTTCGTAAGAGATAACCCCCATCTCTAAGAAAAAAATATTTCTCTTCATAAGAGATAGCCCCTGTCTCTAAGAAAAAAATATTTATCTTTATAAGAGTAGCCTTTTTATTTCTCCTTGTGGTAGCTTTGGAGTTTCTTTCTTTCTTCTTTATTTTGTTGCATGTTTTGGTTTTTCGTTTCGATTTCACTACTTTGTGAACTCTTATTTATATTTGTTCTACTATTGATCTTTAATGAAATCTCTGTTTATTTATCCAAAAAAGATAACCCCCTATAAAAAAATCTCTCCATGTGATTACTTCTTGATATATTCTAGTGGACATATTAAGAGACAGCAATAAGACAACTATCTTTATAGAGCAAACTGTTGGGCTACTAAGAAGCAATATATTAGTAGAATTAGTATAGCTGAGAGCTTGAGATTGATGAATGAAAAACAACGTAAGATAAAATTAAAAATGAGCGCACTCGAGAGAATCTAGGATTGGTTCCAATAGTTAGTAAATTAAGGGAGAGTCAACTCAGATGGTTTGAAGTTTGAACACGTTCACTAGATAAGACTAACGACTTCAGTGTGAATGAATGAAATGGTGCAAGTTGATAAAGGGCAAAGGGAACACCAAAAATGATATGGATGAAGATAATGAGGAAAGATTTGATAACGCATATTTAATAAAAAAAAAATGGCGGGACATGACTCATGTTACCGACCCCGAGTATTTGGGATAACGAACTTGATGATGATGATGATATGTTTGGGATAACGAACTTGATGATGATGATGATATGTTTTTAGTGAACAAGTTCTAATTTTTCATGATAATAGGAAGAACCGACTAGAGACAGCGTAAGATATGCCTCACTCACTGTTATTGTTCCAAAATTTCTAATATAGTGTTATAGCAACAAATTTCAACCGCCTCACCTCGTGTGTGAGGCGATTGAACTTCAGTGTTCGAATATCCTCCATTAATGGAGTTTATTATTTTATGTAAGGAACTCCATTTCCAGCATGGGTAAACACCCATACCGTTAATTACACTCTCTTCTGGGAGAGATACCTCTGATTAAAAAGAAGAGAGAAAGAGAGTGAAGCGTAGCATTTTCTCATTTGATAAAGGGGGTGTTGAATGCCCCATTTCGGCATTTACAATCGCTTCAAAAAGGGCTTTCAAAAATGAAAGAGAAAAGAGAGAGGGAGAGGAAGGGTAGGCATTTTAGTCTACCTGACTTATTCCATTAGAGAGCTCTGGCTTTTTTCTGCTGGAGTCCTTTTGTTTCTCAGTTCTTCAGTCTTCCGGATAAGTATGCGTGCGGGATCCCTCTTTTGGAATAACTCCCACCTTTTATATTGTGGGAGTTGATGAAGGGTAGTTTCGTAACCACCTCCCTCTAACTGCCTTTCTTTCTTTGTGAAGAGGACATCTGTCCTCTTCGTGGGAGAGTAGGGACTACCCCTCACCCTCAATTTTGGATCGTGGATGGGTAGTGGGTATTATAGCAACTACTAGAATGCCAGATAGCAGTCTAAAGATGGCCTCTTGGTCATTTTTAACTTGGGGCAGTAAGGGAACTCTTTGCTGCCAAGGTGGGGTTTGTTACAGACCCCTTTTAATTCGGGGCAGCAAGGTGACCCCTTGCTGCCAAGGTGAGGTCTATTAAAAGATCCCTTTTAATTCGGGACAGCAAGGGGACTCCCTGCTGCCAAGGTGGGGTCTATTAAAAGACCCCTTTTTAATTTGAGACAGCAAGGGAACTCCTTGCCGCTAAGGTGGGGTCTATTTAAAGACCCCTTTTAATTCGGGGTAGCAAGGGAGCTCCTTGCTGCCAGGGTGGGGTCTATTAAAAGACCCCTTTTTAATTTGAGGCAGCAAGAGAACTCATTGCCGCCAATGTGGGATCTATTTAAGGACCCCTTTTAATTCTTGGCAGTAAGGGAACTCCTTGCTGCCATGTTGGGGTCCATTAAGGACTCCATCTCATTTAATTTCAATTTAGGGCAGCAAGGATGTTTCCTTGCTGCCATGTTGGGGTCTATTAAGACCCCTTTGATTTGGATTTGATTTGGGGCAACAAGGAGACATCTTGCTGCTACGGTGGGATCTATTAAAGACACCATTTCTTTAATTTTAATTTGGGGTAGCAAGGGTGCTTCCTTACCGCCATGGTGAGGTCTATTAATGACCCTTCTCATTTAATTTCAATTTGGGGTAGTAAGGGGACACCTTGCTGCCACGGTGGGGTCTATTAAAGACTTCATTTCTTTAATTTTAATTTGGGGTAGCAAGGGTGCTTCCTTGCTACCATGGTGGGGTCCATTAATGACCCCTCTAATTTTATTTCAATTTGGGGCAGCAAGGGTGCTTTCTTGCTGCCATGGTGGGGTCCATCTTATTTTATTTCAATTTGGGGCAGCAAGGGTGCTTCCTTGCTGCCATGGTGGGGTCTATTAATGACCCTTCTCATTTGATTTCAATTTGGGACAGTAAGGGCGCTTCCTTGTTGCCATGTTGGGGTCTATTAAGACACCTTTGATTTAGATTTGATTTGGGGCAGCAAGGACACACCTTGCTGTCATGGTGGGGTCTATTAAAAACTCAATTTCTTTAATTTTAATTTGGGGCAGCAAGGGTGCTTCCTTGCTGCCATGGTGGGATTTATTAATGACCCCTCTCATTTAATTTCAATTTGGGGCAGCAAGGGTGCTCCCTTGCTGCCATGTTGGGGGTCTGTTAAGACCCCTTTGATTTGGATTTGATTTGGGACAGGAAGGGGGCACCTTGTTGCCATGGTGGGGTCTATTCAAGACCCCATTTCTTTAATTTTAATTTGGGACAGCAAGGGGGTTCCTTGCTGCCAGAGTGAGGTCTATAAAAGATCCTTTTAGTTTAATTTTAATTTGGGGCAGCAAGGGGGCTCCTTGCTGCCAGAGTGGGGTCTATTAAAGACCCTTTTTGGTTCAATTTTAATTTGGGGCAGCAAGGGAGCTCCTTGCTGTGGCGTGTGGGGTCTATTAAAGGCCCCTTTAGTTTAATTTTACTTTGGGGCAGCAAAGGAGCTCCTTAATGCCCTTCGATTGATTTCAATTTAGGGCGGTAAAATGCACACCCCCTTTTCGTGTGGGGTGTTAAATAAGTGGTGAGATTTCAGACTTACAACTGCCCCTCAGGATCTGAATGGCTGGGGTTACTCAACCATTCAGATCTTGCCACGTGGTTGGAATGCCAAGAGGCTTGGTTCCTCTTTTGGTGCATGGGACACTCATGATGAGCGTCCCGTCTTCATTAAATGCGGAGAACGGCGTCAGCTGTTCTCCATCTGAACCGTCCTTTTTAAAGTGGACGGTTGGATTCTCGATTTTCAGTTCCCTTTTAAGAGGGAACTTGAACTTTTAAAAGGCATTCTGCCTTCCGAAATCAGAGAAACTCAAGAAATTTCTTGATCTTCTGAGAGAACCTGCAACCGCAAGCTCTCTCCCTTTTCCTTCTCCCCCTTTTTTTTTTTTTTCCGAAGGTGGGTTTTCTGCTTTCCCTTCTTCTTTTCTTTTATCCATTTTGCTAGATATGGAAGAATCAATCCCATTTTGGGGATTCTAAAAAGAGGGTTTCTGATGAGGAAACCCTGACTTGATTTTTTTTTTTTATTCTTTCCTTTTTTTTAAGGGTTGTGGATGATTTTCGGGTCATCGGAAACCCCTTTGGGTTATGATACAGAGAGTTTCCTGCGTTTACAGAACGATGATTAGTCGCTGCAAGTATCTTTGCCGCGAACCTTAAGTAAAATTCCTGGCTTTTACCGCCAGGGGTTTACTCAGAGTTCATGGTATTTTACTGCGATCAATTAATGCTCGCGGTACTTAGCTGTGAGCCTTTTTGCTGCGAATGCCTCAATTTAGGCTTTTACCGCTCGTTTTATTGTTATGACGCTTTGCTGTGAGCACTTAGAACTCACAGCAATCAACTGAGGAGACTTGGTGTTTTCAGCATCTTGCTGCGAACACTTACTACCTTCAGTTTTACTGTGGGTATGTTCCTTTGGGCATTTACTGCTCGTTTTCAAGGCATTTTGCTACGAACATTTGGGGCTCGCAGCAATTTGCTGGGAACACTTACTGTTTTCAACATTTTGCTGTCACATCATTTTGCTGTGGGTACTTAATACCTGTAGTTTTATTGCGAGTATTTTACCTTAGGACATTTTACTGCCCGTTTTAAGGTAAGTTACTGTGAGCACTTGGGACTCGTAACAACTTGCTGAGAATAGCGCTTTACTGCGAACACTTGGTGTTCACAGCATTTTGCTGCGAGCATTTGATGCCTGCAGTTTTACTGCGGGTATTTACCTTAGGGCATTTACTGCCTATTTTCAAGGTATTTTGCTGTGAGCATTTGGGGCTCGCAGCAACTTGTTAGGAACACTTAGTGTTTTCAACGTTTTGCAGCGAACACATAGTGTTCACAACATTTTGCTGTGGATATTTAATACTTGCAGTTTTACTGCGGGTATTTTACCTTTTTTTTTTTGGTGATCGCAATGAGACGGTTCGGATTGCAACCCACAGCAAGTGATTCATGTTCTCCCACGATCATCACCCGCGCTCGATGCTTCTTTGGCATCAATAGTGAAACTGTATTCCTGATCACACCTCGGGCATGCCAGAAATTTGTAGCAGCAAATTTCGATCGCCTTCGATTTCCGTTGTAGGGAAACACTTTCGATGGCAAGCAACTGGTTAGTCTTAATGTCACCTACTACCAGCCACCAACCCTCTTCTTCAGCCATGGGGCCGTGTTGATGGTAAGTGCCCGGTAGGAGTCACCGGCTATGAGCCACCATCCTTCTTCTTCGGCCTCGGGGTACCTGGGAGCATCCACGGATTCCGCTTTTGACCTCTCCTCAAGATCCTGTTCAGGGGTGTCTTGCAAAGTAACAATGGAAACAACAACATTTTGGGTGATCTGTCTTTCCAGCTTTATCCGGCCTCTTGATCTCGGGTAGAGTTATCAAGTTTTGACGCAACAGGTCCTTGAAGAGGTCTTCCACCACTTCATTCGAGAAGGAGTAAGTCTTCTCCATCCTGTTTTGCATGGTCGATTTCTTGACATCTTCCCTTCGACCTTTATTTCTCCGACCGTCACTGGCTTCTGCGGTCCTGATGGAGATGCTTTGGTTGGAGGCGGCTTCTTTGTCTCAACCATTACAACTATAGATGTTTCAAAGCGATCATTGGCTCGACCACGTCTCCTTTTCCCTAAGTGCAGCTCCATGTCATGGGCCTTGGTACACAAGTAGTCAAACCCGACAAAAGTTTGAGCCACGAGGGATGTAGACAGATTGTGCCTGAAGTTGTTTAAGCACATCCATATTAGTTCTTGTTACATGAACTTCTGGGGACATGAGAAAGTTAACGACCTCCACCTTGCTATGAATTATGAGACAGGTTCGTTGTCTCTTTGCTTTGTTTCAATTAGTTCTAGAACACCCACTCTCTGTTGGGTATTGCAGAACTGTCTCCTGAATTCAGAGACCATTGACTCCCAGTTTGGAATCGATTCTTTTGGCAGGTTTGCGTACCATGTAAAGGCTGCTCATTCGAGCGATTGTACGAACAACTAGAGGCATAGTGCTCCATTTCGTGTCACTGGTCCGCACCTATACAGGAAGTGGGCAATGTGCTGGCGGGGATCGCCAGTCCCATCGAACATTTTAAATGTAGGTTGTGAGAAACTCGGTGGGAAGGGCACTGCATCGATTGACAATGGGTAAGGTTTGACAATCAACCGGTTATCATCTTCCCGATCTTTTGCCCTTCACATCTGGCTGCGGATCATTTCTTTGATCGTCGCAATCAGAGATGGTGTCATTCCTCCCACTACTGCTTTCAAGCTTGGGACTGCCGGGCTGTCTGCAATATTCAACCCCATCGATCTTGAAAAGGGATTAGTTTAGGCACCTGAAGTTGCCCCTTGCTCTCTTCCTTGCGGTCTGTGACCGGAACATGAAGGGTTTGAGCGCTCCGTTGATGGTTCGACGCTTTTAGCTTTCAATGACGATAATTGTTTGGTCATTTGAGCTATTCGCTCCATCATAATGACCATCTCTGCGTCTTTCCTTTCTACTTGACGACGGAGGGTGAGGAGAGCTTCTTCTTGATCTAGAGGAGGGGCGGTGCCATTTCCTAGCTCGACCATCATCACTGAAACCGCCTTATCAGGTCCCAGTGAAGATTCGGATGATGATTCTCCTGCAGAGGTAACCCTCGGAAACTCCTCTTTTGAAAACATGGCTTCGAGGGGCTCGATGCCTGGAGTGCAGTTTCATCTTGGTCCGTTGTATCTTGCACCACGGGACTTGTTGGGCTACTGGTTTTATGAACATCAGGTGAGGTGTTCCTCACATGTTTTATCAGCGGGGTCTCATTTCCTGGATCCGGACAACTCACATTTGCAGCCCTCTTTCTTCCTCGAGCTCTACTCCTCAAGGTTCTCTTCTTTTGTGGGACCTCAAGGGGACGACCATTGAACTCAACTATCCCTGATGCATTGGCCTTTCTATCCTTTAATGCAGAGAGTGAGGCTAAGGCCTTGGATAAGGTATCTTCATACCTTTCTCGGTTGGAGGTGTGTCCTCTCTTTTCAGTCTCGTCCTGACTTCAAGTTGTGACCATATGAACTGAGACATATTGTATTGCATTCCCTTCATTACTTTGCGGAGGGCATGACGCAACCGCGGAAACGGTTGACTTGGCGGAAGGTCGTCTTTGGTTCCGCCTTGAAGGTGGATAGTGAATGTTGGACCTTCTTCGATGAGTCCGGATATGGTCTTTGCAAGTTACGGACCCATTCGATATCCTTCCTTTGAATCAAAGGGAGCCCTTCAGCCATCGTTCCCCTATGTAGGACTTTGACTTGAGGATCCCAGAAAACTTGGACATTCCTTGAGGGTGTCTTCGCACATTCCCCCCAAAAAGGGCTTGTGTCCCTTGCACTGCGGGTCTACCCCTTGTATGTGGACATAATCGCTGAGAGAGTAGCCTGATTCGTTCCCCAGAGTGCATTAGGTCCTAATGCCCTAAGAAAGTTGGCATCTTGCTGTGTTGGATTAGGGGTATACTTGTAACTGCCCCTAGCATGTTGCTCCGATTGGAGACATTTTCTTTTTGATCCGATCATGCCGGCCATTATGTCATCTATAGTCAACTCTTCAAAAATTTGGCGGGCCTTTCGGCGCTCCCACTTGACCCGAGGGTCAATCAATTCAACTTCCCTATCGGGTAAGTTAAATTAATAACGGTTGGCCCGAAGGCTTGACTGTTGTAGATGGGGTTCAACGCACTCCCATTGGGAGTGCTACTTTGAATAAGGTAACTGGACTGGCTGTCTGGTTGTCGCGGCAAGTGAGAACGGGCCTAATGGCCTGTTTGCTGCGAGTTGGGTTCAACCCAAGGGTTGAACCTGTAGGCACTCCCATCGGGAATGCTGTTTTGAAAGAGGCAACCAGCCTGTTGGCTTGGTTGCTGTGGGTTAAAGAAATGGGCCTAACGGCTTGTTTGTTGTGACTTGTGAGGACGGGCCTGATGGCCTATCTGCTGCAAAGAGGGTCCAGCCCGAAGGCTAAACCTGTAGGCACTCCCGTAGGGAGTGCTGCTTTGACAAAGGCAACCAAACGGGATGTTTGGTTGCTGCGGCTTCTGGAGACGGGCTTGATGGCCTGTTTGCTGCAAAGAGAGTCTACCCCAAAGGCTAGACCTGTAACCACTCCCATAGGGAGTGCTGTTTTGATAAAGGCAACCAGACTGGATGTCTGGTTGCTACGGCTTCTGGGGACGGGCCTGATGGCTTATCTGCTGTAAATGGGGTTCAACTCGAGGGTTGAAACTGTAGGCACTCCCATGGGGAATGCTGCCTTGAAGAAGGCAACCAAACAGAGTATTTGGTTGCTGCGGTTTTTGGGGATGGACCCTACGGCCTATCTACTACTGCGGACATTGGAGACGGGCCTGATGGCCTGTCTGCTGCTGCGAACTGTGGAGACGGGCCTAATGGACTGTCTGCTGCGAAGAAGGTCCAGCCCAGGGGCTAGACCATTAAGCTCCCCTTTTGGGGTGCTCTGATGAAGGGGTGGCCCTTGCTGCGACCTCTTCCTCTTGTTCGCTTCCCTCTTGGGGAGGCAGCACCTTGCTGCCCCTAGCGTGGGGCAGCCACTGTAGTGGCTGTAGCTTGTTGTCACGGCCAGAACAACAGATCTGGTCACGAACTCAGCCCAAGTCAGGGGCTGCATTGGTTGTACCCGAGGCACCAGTAGGTGCTTGTTGATGATCAGGCGATACCCTCGATGTTGGTATATTGTTTCGACAGTCCTACATATTTCAAAAGAGGGTTAGCGTGATGCTATCTCTCTTTAAAATTCTCTTCTTCAAAGATGAGAGGAGAAATGAGTCCTACCGGGCATGCCATAAATTTGTAGCAGCAAATTTCGACCGCCTCACCTCCTGTGTGAGGTGATTGAACTTCACTGTTCAAATATCCTCCATTAATGGAGTTTATTATTTTATATGGGGAACTCCATTTCCGGCATGGGTAAACCCATACAGTTTATTACACTCTATTTTGGGAGAGATACCTCTGATTAAGAAGAAGAAAGAAAGAGAGTAAAGCGTAGCATTTTCTCATTTAATAAAGGGGGTGCCGAATGCCCCATTTCGACTTTTACAATCGCCTCAAAGAGGGCTTTCAAAAATGAAAGAGAAGAGAGAGAGGGAGAGGAAGGGTAGGCATTTTAGCCTACTGGCTTCTTCCATTAGAGAGCTCTGGCTTTTTCCTGCTGGAGTCCTTTTGTTTCTCAGTTCTTCAGTCTTCCGGATCTGTATGCTTGCGGGATCCCTCTTTCGGATTAACTCCCACCTTTTATATTGTGGGAGTTGATGGGGAAATGTTTCGTAACCACCTCCCTCTAACTGCCTTTCTTTCTTTGTGAAGAGGACATCTGTCCTCTTCGTGGGAGAGTGGGGACTACCCCTTACCCTCAATTTTGGATCGTGGATGGGTAGTGGGTATTATACCCTCTACTGGATTGCCAGATGGCAGTCTAAAGATGACCTTTTAGTCATTTTTAACTTGGAGCAGCAAAGGAACTCCTTGCTGCCAGGGTTGGGTCTGTTACAGACCCTTTTTAATTCGGGGCAGCAAGGGGACCCCTTACTGCCAAGGTGGGGTCTATTAAAAGACCCTTTTTAATTCGAGGCAGCAAGGGGACTCCCTGCTGCCAATGTGAGGTCTATCAAAAGACCCCTTTTTAATTTGAGGTAGCAAGGGAACTCCTTGCCGCTAAGGTGGGGTCTATTTAAAGACCCTTTTTAATTCGGGGCAGCAAGGGAGCTCCTTGCTGCCAGGGTGGAGTCTATTAAAAGACCCCTTTTTAATTTGAGGCAGCAAGGGAACTCATTGCCGCCAAGGTGGGGTCTATTTAAAGACCCCTTTTAATTCGGGGCAGCAAGAGAACTCCTTCCTGCCATGCTGGGGTCTATTAAGGACCCCATCTCATTTAATTTCAATTTGGGGCAGCAAGGGTGTTTCCTTGCTGCCATGTTGGGGTATATTAAGACCCCTTTGATTTGGATTTGATTTGGGGCAGCAAGGGGACACCTTGCTGCCACGGTAGGGTCTATTAAAGACCCCATTTCTTTAATTTTAATTTGGGGCAGCAAGGGTGCTTCCTAGGGCTGCACAAAGCCCGATTGGCCCGTTGGTGCGGCTCGGCTCGGCTCGGCCCGAGATCGGCTCGAAATTTTGGGCTCGAACGGGCCAAGCCAAGCCTCAAAAAAAGCCCGAACTCGAATTCAAGCTGGGCTCAATCCAACCCCTGTGCGGCTCGGCTCGGCCCGGCTCGAAGCCTGGCTCGATTGAGGTTCGGCTCGGCCCGAACTCAGCTCAGCTCGAATATTATTAATATATATATATATATATATCATTATTATATATATAAATAATATAAAATTTTATTATTTTTAAAAAAAGGATTCAAGCTGAGCTCAAGCCAAGCCAAGCCAAGCCAAGCCCGACTTGAGCATAATTCAATTCAGGCCGAGCCGGGCTTCAAGCCAAGTTTTTTTTTTCGGGCCGAGCTTCGGGTCGCACAATCAAACATGATTTCGGTCCGAGCCAGGCTTTGGGCCTCGATCAAACTTATTCAAGCCGAGCCAGGCTTGGCCAAGCTCAGCCCGAATACAGCCCTAGTGCTTCCTTGCAGCCATGGTGGGGGGGGGGGGTCTATTAATGACCCCTCTCATTTAATTTCAATTTGGGGCAGCAAGGGGACACCTTGCTGTCATGGTGGGGTCTATTAAAGACCCCATTTCTTTAATTTTAACTTGGGCAGCAAGGGTGCTTCCTTGCTGCCATGGTGGGGTCCATTAATGACCCATTTTATTTTATTTTAATTTGGGGCAGTAAGGGTGCTTTCTTGCTGCCATGGTGTGGTCTATTAATGACCATTCTCATGTAATTTCAATTTGGGGCAGCAAAGGCGCTTCCTTGCTGCTATGTTGGGGTCTATTAAGACCCCATTGATTTAGATTTGATTTGGGGCAGCAAGGGGACACCTTGCTGCCATGGTGGGGTCTATTAAAGACCCCATTTCTTTAATTTTAATTTGGGGCAGTAAGGGTGCTTCCTTGCTGCCATGGTGGGATTTATTAATGACCCCTCTCATTTAATTTCAATTTGGGGCAGCAAGGGTGCTCCCTTGCTGCCATGTTGGGGGTCTGTTAAGACCCCTTTGATTTGGATTTGATTTGGGACAGGAAGGGGGCACCTTGTTGCCATGGTGGGGTCTATTCAAGACCCCATTTCTTTAATTTTAATTTGGGACAGCAAGGAGGTTCCTTGCTGCCAGAGTGAGGTCTATAAAAGATCTTTTTAGTTTAATTTTAATTTGGGGCAGCAAGGGGGCTCCTTGTTGCCATAGCGGGGTCTATTAAAGACCCCTTTAGTTTAATTTTAATTTGGGGCAGCAAGGGAGCTCCTTGCTGCCCTTCGATTGATTTCAATTTAGGGCGGTTAAATGCACACCCCATTTTCGTGTGGGGTGTTAAATAAGTGGTGAGATTTCACCACTTACAAGTGTAAGAAATCAGTAGTTGTGCAATCATTAAATATAATACATGCACTAGATTAGGCCTATAGGGAGGTCGGGAAGGTGTACACTTCTGATTTTGGATTCCTCATTCCTCTCTTGTATATTCTTTTCCCTATTTATACAATTATTGATTACAAAAAAGGAAGAACAACATATTAGGCCTATATCATAAATGTGTTATAAATCTCACTTTTGAATAAGCCCACCGCCCAATCAATGAATACACGTAGATTACTTCCTAAGCATTCAAAACACTCTAGATTCTATAGCAACTTTGCTATTCTACCAAACTTCCCTTCCCGTAAATCCATATAAGGAGATGGATCTCACACACCCCTAACTGGCTAAATGCGATTCGAATCTGGAAAACACCTACTAATGTCACATTACTGCACCAAATATTTACAAAAAAAGAAGAAGCTTACTTCTATCTAGTAATCAAGTTATAAGCAACGAAAAAGTCCATTTTTATGAGCCCTCTTGTAGTCTTGTTCTTTTTGTCTAGAACATTTGTTTCCTTACTCATACCCTCATCCCTTCCCCAATCCCTTACTTTTAGAAACATCCTTGGGCATCACAATCCCCTTAAGTCCATATCAGGATTTAATAAACTTCCTCAAAACCCCGAAACTTCTAATGAACCCGATGTGTGTGTGTATATATATATATATATAAGCAAAGAAAAAACAGTCAGCTCATCAAAATACTTAGAATAGAGAAAATATAGTGACACGTGAGAAAGGAATGTCTAAGTTAGCAGCAGAAATGGAGTGATAGATAGTTAAAGGGCCGTGTGAAGGTGGTTTATGAGTTCTCTATTTTCTTGTAAGTAGTGTTGTTTCTCTCATTTTAATCCGTTCTAATTCAATCCCTTAAATCAGGTCAACAGGGTTTTCATATTATTATTCCACTACAGCTTTCATTGCATATTTGCATTATTAAAAAAATAAATAAATAAGTTCCAATGCTACTAGAACGACTTGGGAGATCATCACAAGCATTAAATTATTATATTTGCAATATACCAAAATAAGGTGCGGAGATAGGATTTATGAAATAACTCAATGGACTACTTGTAAATTTGTTTCTAGAGAAGTCGCTTCTACTTTTAGTTCATCTGTGTCAGTGTAGTAGTCAATCTGGACCTCAATTAAATTGGGGAAGCATCTCTGTTGACCCCTTCTGAGATATATAACAAAATAGAATCCTCTTATTTTAACTGATAATAAACAAAAGATAAATTGGAAAAGAAATCACTTCATGAAAATTATTAGAACCAGCTTAGGATGCAAGCACAAATTACCCGAAAAGAAAACATGGATTCCTGTCTTCTACTTCCAAATCTTATAGAACTTCATTCAAAATCAAGGTTTTTATACAACTGAAATGAACTCCATATCTGCTTCTTGCAGAATGGTGTTCCTGCGATTTCAAACTAAGAGGACGCAAAACTTCCACACGAATCCGATTTCTTCCAGTATCGAAAACTTGGACATGGTTTCAATGGAGGATTACAAGGACTTGTATTGAATAAGATCGACAACAAAATAATTCATTACTATTCAAGTTGAATACACCATTTTTAGGAGAGAGAGAGAGAAACGTACTTACAGACGAGAGAGCAGTGAAGAAAATCGATGCAGTTGAGCTGAGAGAAGATGCGGGTGGTAGGGTTAAGAGCTGTTGGAGGGCTAGTGCGTCTTCGGTTTTTGTTTTCAGTTTTTGACTCCCCTCTCTTTTTTTGAGTTGTAAAAGGCGCACACCAACTTTTGATAACTACAATCCAAAGTTAAAACTTGTAACTTTACAATTTGTTTTGGTAGGGGGGGTGTCCCAAATCCTTCGAGGCAAGGACAAGTCCTAGAGTCCTTCTAGGTGTTCGCACCGACGCTATCGAAATTTTCCTTACGAAGATCAGGGTAAGTTAAGGAGTAGGAGTTAGGGGTGTATTCAAGTCGGGCTGAGCCGAGCTTGGCCCTGCTTGGCTCAACTTGAAAAGGTTTACTTTAGGCTTGAAATGGTGCTCGAAAAATCGAATCAAAGCTCGGCCTAAATTCATCAAGTTCAGCTCGGCCCGAATTGATTCAAGCTCGAGCCGGACTTGGCTTGGCTCGAGCTTAGAATAAATACTTTTAAAAATAATAATAATATTTTATATTATTTATATATATAATAATGATATATATAAATACTTTTTTTTATTTTTTAAATAATATTTGAGTCGAGTCGAGCTCGGGCCTAATCGAGCCTCAATCTAGCCGGGCCGAATTAAACAGGCCTTGGCTCGAGCTCGGCTTGAATATATTTCAAGCTTGACCCAATTGAGCTTAAAAATCAAGCTTGAGCTCGGCTTGATCGGGCTGAGCCAAACCGAGCAATAAAGCTAGCCCAGCTTGTGTACCCCTAGTGGGAGTTGAACACATAACCACAGGGAGCAAGAAGTAGTCCGGCTCGATATAAATTTTACTGTACTATTTATTATCATCTCTAAAAATATTGGTTTTTATATAAAAGTTAATAAATTTAAATAAGAATTTGTTGTTAAGGTACGTAATACTTACAAACTAACTTCAATGTGGTTAAGATTCATTCACCCTTAGGGTTAAAACATCTAACTTTAGTTTTTAGAAAAGATATAATAAAAAATTTAACGTGTATGTTAACTCCTTTTAACCGTGGTTAAGGTTCACTAACCCTTAAAATTAAAGCATCTAACCTTGGTTTAAAAAAATTAAAAATTTAAGATGTCCCCTTTTAACTCCCTTTAATCGGGGTTGAGATCAACTAATCCTTCGGGTTAAAGCATCTATCCTTGGTATTTAAAAAATAATAATTAATGCGTAAGGGTTAGTAAACCCTAATCACAGTTAAAGGGAGTTAAAAGATAGGTTAAAACCAAGGTTAGATGCTTTAACCCTATAGATTAGTTGATCTTAACCACCGTCAAAGGGGGTTAAAAAGGGACACGTTAATTTTTTTTCTTTCTAAAAATTGAAGTTAGATGTTTTAACCCTAAGGATCTATTGCATCTTAACTACATTTAAAGGCAGTTAAAAGTGAAATGTTAAGTTTTATTTTTTTTTATAAAAATCAAGGTTAGATGCTTTAACCCTAATGGCTAATTAACTTAATCACAGTTAAAAGGAGTTCAAAGGGGATACGTTAATTTTTTTCTTTTAAAACCAAGGTTAGATGCTTTAACTCTAAGGGTTACCAATCCTTACTTTGGTTGATTCTTTACGGGTCAAATTAATGGGTAGAATCCACTGTAGGTATGATAAAGCATGTGCTTGGGAGAGCTTAGTGACCCCTAAGATAAGACAAAAATTAAATGTCATCAGGCAGGACTCAAGGATGTGTATAGTTGTATTTGCCGGAGGTGAGGAGTATGAGGTAACTGAAGGTGTTAGTAGATTTGTGGTGAATCTTCATGCTAAATCATGTGCTTGCCGAGCTTGGGAAATATCTGGACTTCCTTGTAAGCATGCAGCTGTATGTATTGCACGTAAAAGAGCCAACCTTGAAGAGTATTGTGATGAGTACTATTCCAAAGCGACATATTTGAGGGCATATGGTGGTATTATACACCCTATATCTGATGAGAGCATGGGGCCAGTAGGAAATCATGAAGTAGTAGAACCTCCACCCCTTCGTCGCTTGCCTGGTCGACCTAAGAAAAATAGGAGAAGAGAACTAGATGAGCCTACCCCAGGGAGCCAATCTCCCAGATCAAGCACTATTAGGTGTTGCATTTGTAAGCAATTCGGACACAACAAACGTACATGTCAACGAGGTCCTGTCCAAGGCAAACCATTGTCAAATGTAGGACACCAAGTAAGAATTCATTACTTTGTTAAGTTTCTTATTGCTTATCATTCTCATTCATAACTTTATATTTTAAGTATTTATTTCTCATGTTTGACTTTTTGTGTAATATAGGGAGAGAGACCTCATGTATAGGGTTATATTTGTTCTAACAGCATGTCCTATGGTGCACATAAATAAGTATATAATCATACTTGTTCTAAGTAGCATTGTAAGGCAAATTTTTTCTTATTTGCATGATGATGTTTGTAACATTTCTAATATAATAAATTGCTTGTGTTTGTAGTTGTTTTGATACCCTTGGACAGAGGGCCAACTTGGAGGGAAAACTGTTGGTTTTTAGACATTATACAAATATCATACGTCAGATGGATAGGTGGCCACATGTTTTTTGTTGCCTGTGTGGCTTTATAATTTAGATTAAATGTTTATTTGGACATGTATATTTTTTGGATGTTGCATCTGAGATACCAAATTATTTTTGTTTGTGTGGCTCTAGCTCTATACATTGGATGTCTTTTGGACATGCCTATTTTTTGACATGTATATTTTTTGACATATTGGCTAGTTAATGAGATTAAATGCGAATGGTATTTGTGTCGACATGAATGAAAATATGAAAGCAGCTATATGATCTCATAAACAGGTATAGAATCTTACGAAGATTCATGTATGGATAACACCTAGGATAGATCATTCATGCACTCTACAGGCAACACATCTGGTTTTGTTCGGGCACGCAATAGGCTAACAAGAATAAGGATTGAACAAGTCTGACGCTTGAACCTGAACTCATTAGTATGAAATTCATTTATGAAGAAGCCTAAACAATACCTTCCAAAAAATTACAGTAGTCTACTCATTACACCATCATGAACTCCCTCACATGTAACCAAGAGTAGGAAATGATCTCTAGAGCCTTATCTTTTGAGATTTTGCATTATGTTTTGTACCCAAATCTTCCAACCAAACACACTTTAGATAGTTAAATAGTCATACAGCCACATGACAGATGCATTGAGTAAGGTTCAATGTCATCTTAAGAAGGGTGTACGAACCAGAGCCGAAGCCAGTAAAATTAAACTCATGTCATCTATATTGGCAATGCAAAAATGTTGTTGGAAGCCATGGACAACCCCATTTGAAATATGCTAAACTCAAATAGGAAACCATAAGCTAAATGCCTGAGAAGATTGTCAGACTCTGGTTACTTTGCCATGAACAAAATCAATTGACTTTAGCTTGCTCTTTCAAAATTCTTGGTAATCCAGATTTTTTTTTCATGGCAAAGTAAAAGTTGACTCTGTTTTGTGATATGAGTTGAGAGATCAGCGTTAGGTATGGCTTGGTTGAGAGATCATCCATTTAACCTTAACTATGGTAATCCAAATTTTTTTCATGGCAAAGTAGATGTTTAGGTGATACTTCAAAAATTTTATATGGGTACCTTTCAAACAAAAGAAGGCCATCATCTGATTCTAGGGCTGGAATCCCTCGGTAAAGATGGTGTTGGGATGTGTCCCCTTATTGGATCACCGATCACTGAAGATGTGTAAGTGATCAAGCCTCTAGAGGGGAGAGGAGGGAGCTCCCAAGGAGAGTAGGTTGCTTTCCGGGACTGAAAAAGTAGCTACAAGAGGAAAGTGGGCTCTCTGTGTTCAGAAGTGAAAACCCCCAGTACCTTGTAATTCTAAACAACAAGTTCTTTTCTTGTGGGGTTTGTTCCTTCTCTATTATTTTCATCGTTATTGGCCTTTTGATCTTGTTTCTATTGATCCAGCAGGGTTTGTACAAAGTTACTGAAGGCAAAGAAGAAGGCATTTAACACAGAGAACTTGATTGTCCAAACTTTGCTTGTACCTGATCAACGATAATTGGAACACCACAAATAGTGTTTGTTTGAAAAAATTTCCAAATTTATGTTCATGTACAGTTACTATATTATTTAAACAAGTATAGGAAGACTAGATTGTAATTTACTCAATTCTAAAACTGAAGTCCGAGATGAAGATTCAACAAAATTAGTATATGTACAAAAATTGATGTGTTGTGCTTGCTACTCAATTCAGTATATACACAAAAGTAGACAAATATTTAATGCTCATTTTACAGTTTTGAAGCCACATCTACCAAGTTACAGACACTGGATTGATCTTTTTCAGCTTTGGGCTTCAGGACTTTAGGTGGGGAAAAGTTGAAAGGGCTATACCCACTTTTCACTACTGGATTTATGGTGAAAGTTCAAAGTTATAGAACAGTCAACATACATTTGGTCTAAAAATATTGGAGTGATTGCAGGCTATCCAAACACTTGTTGGCTCTTAAAGAGTTGCAGAATAACCACCTTAGATTTAACAAGATTGGATGGTCCAGACTCCAGATCAAAGCCCCCCACAAGGAGGTGGTGTTGAGGAGCACCATGTTCAATGCTCTGAGTGAATGAGTGAGGAGCAGAGTAGAATGGGTGAAAGTTGGAATGCGGTGAGAGATAAGAGAGGAAGAGTTATTGTCGTTAAGAGTTGCCCAACTTAGGGGAGGTCGTTTAACTTTAAGAAGGGTATTTTGGACATTTTAAATTATTTAAATTATGACATCATCAAAGTCCATCCATGTATCTAACGGCAAACTAACAGAAGGGGTATCTCTTACAAACAATTGAAGTTGAGGGGAGGACAGTGTAATTTCCGAAACAAGAGGGGCGGTTCCTGAAATTTCATCAAACCTCAGGGATTTACCCTTTGCAAATCTGCTTGAAAACGGCAACTGATAAGCAAAACCCTTATAAGAAAGATATGTAAGAGAAAAATGATAATTTTCTTTTCTCTAGCCTCTGCAACAAGCGAGAGAGAACGATAATTTTCTCTTCTCTGGCCTCTGCAATAAGCGAGAGAGAGAGAGAGAGAGAGAGAGAGAGAGAGAGAGAATATGGTGAAAACTTGGTACATGAGGCTGAAGGGAAGCCAGTGCTGAGGCAACGGCTCCTTTTATCAACCCTCTCTGCGACTCCAGTGCTGATCGAGGATATTCGACCGGACGATACATGGCCAGGTCTCCGCCCACACGAGGTCTCTCTCCTCCGATTATTAGAGAAGATTAGCAACAATTGTGTTGTTGAAATCAACGAAACCGGTATATCTAATCTACCTCTCCTTCTCGCCTACAAATAAAAGGGGTTTAGGGTTTATGGTTGTGGGTTATATGTACAGGAACGAAATTGATGTACAAACCCGGAGTTTTGATTGGAGGGAGGCATCTCGTGCACGAATGCGGTCTCAGTCGGTCCATCGGCTATTTCTTGGAGCCATTGATTGTTCTTGGATTGTTTGGAAAGAAACCCCTTTTGATAAGGTTGAAAGGTACGAGTTTTCCGTATCTGCTTCTACATTTTCTTGTAATTTCATCATGCATTGTATCATTCGATTCAAATTGTGTTTCTCCTGATTATTGCCTTGTCAGTGCACTTGTTCTGGATGTTTCTGTTTTTTTGTTTGTTGGTGCTGAAAAACTCACCGATGCTGTTGCTCAGCTGATTTTGGTGTCATGTTTAAACTTTGGGTTTACAAGTTTCAATGTGATTAAGGTTTTTTCTTTTAAAACAAAAATAATGAAACTATAAGTGGGGATGAGGTGGAAGTTGGGATGGTTGAGGGCTTTATGAATCTATACTTGTCTAAATGGGGTTACAAAAACTGCCAACAAGGAGATGTGAAGATTAGATATACTGGTTTAAACATGTCACCAAATTATAGATTCACCGATGCTGCTGCTCAGCTGATTTTGGTGACCTGTTTAAATTGTGGGTTCACAAGGATCAATTTAATTAAGGGTTTTTGTTTTAAAACGAAAATAATGAAACTATAAGTGGGGATGAGGTGGAAGTAGGGATTGTTGAGGGTTTTATGAATCTATGCTTGTCTAAATGGGGTTCCGAAAACTGCCAACAAGGAGATATGAGTTTCGATGATCCCGAAGCCATCAACAAGGAGATTTAAGTTTCAGTTGCCTTGTCACTTACTTGTGCTGGCTATTTGTCTGTTTTATCTGCATTGAAAAAGTCACTGTTGGTGCTGCTTGACTGATTTTGGTGTCATGCTTAAACAGTGGGATTGCAAGGGTCAACAAAATTAAGGATTTAAAGGGAAAAATTATGATGGTAGGCCTAGGAGGCAGGATGAGGTGGAAGTAGGGATGGTTTATAAATTCACGAATCTGTACTTGTCTAAATGAGGTTCCTGATGTTTCCAACGAGGAGATGTGAGTATCAGGGTTCCAAAAGATGGCAACATGCTGATATGGGTTTCAGTTGGTATCTGGAGAGGGTATTTGTAGCATAGTTACCAAGTTCGGGTATGGGAATAATACGACAATGATCTGTTCGGGAAGTGTGGGTGTTATATAGTAAGAACACGACAAAAGTAAGGGGAAAATAAAAGATAATTATAAATGCATAAATTTATGATATTAACTAATAACAATCATTTAATGCGGAATATATGTTTAACACACTAAAAGTACGGCAAAAATACGTATATTGTACTCATTTAATACATAATTCGTGTATTAAATTGGTATTATACGACGATCGATGAATGATACGTAACACGGCAAAACTACGGAGTTTTAAACGGCAATCCCCCCTAAAAGTATTATTTGGGTATTATATGGGTTTTTGGTAACTATGATTTGTAGAATTGAAGTTTATAAAATGAAGTAAAGCTCTTGGATTGATAATTCTTTATATAGATTTCTGTTATTCTTTTCAAAATTTCAAGAGCCTTAGTGGAGAGATACACAATAAGGAACAGTTATGCTCCAATTTTAAGCACCTAACAATAATAGGGCTCCCACTTTGTAGCACATTCCATTTGTTCTATAATGAGCTGTTTTTTTTCAGTGTTACCTAGGCACGTGGTATGGGTGCCAAGTGTCCAGGTGTCTTGGGGTGTTCGGCACGACAAACTCGAAAAATCCCAATACGGCGGCACGGACGTACAAAATTTAAAACATGATTAAATATATATATATATATATATTATAACTCAGAATTTTTTTAAATAACAATAATAATAAAAGAGGGGGATCACCGGTCCCCAATTTTTTTTTAAAAGGTATACACCTAAGTTATAAAAATACTCGTATAGGAAGTAGAAATGAGCAACAAGAGAGAAGAGAAGAGAGAGACGAACATATTGGTAGTTGTTGTTGCCGCTACTCTCCTAGTAAAATTTCGTCTAAGTTCCAAAAAAACAACACAATTTGACAAAAAGTTCATTGCAATTGTATTTTTAAAATGACACGACATACTTGAAGTACCATGTGCCTAATCATTATGTTGATGTTACCATGACATGGTATAGGCACGTACCAAGGAGTGTCGTGTCGTGCCATGGAGTGTCGTGTCTTGTCCAAGTGTCGGCACGGCACAGTTTGGGTAAAATGAAGTGTCTAGGTAACACTGTTTTTTTTTCTCTAATTAATTTGCCTCTCACAAGTATCATCATTTAACTCTACTGTGCTGCTCTTTGTGCTGAATTACCGGTCCCAATCTTGGATAATGGAGTAGGGTTGCACATTTGGTTAGCGTCCGGTGTAGAAAAAGCCTTTCTAAATCCTATGACATGAATACCGAACTGCTTCAGATTAGGCAAAGATGATGAATCTCATCATTTATAAGTTGAAATCTGCAGGCATCCACCTCTCCCATTATGCTGGTGATGCCATAAAGGCATAAATTGATCTTAGAACTTAGAAGCAACATTCTCTTGAACCCAGCATGACACTTTATCGATATCATTATAATTTGAGATTTGCATATTAACTTATGTAAGAATAAATAATTGTATTACAAAATTGTCCCTGAAAATAAAGCATAGCGTGTTGCTTACAGGAATTACAAATGATTCCAAGGATCCATGTGTTGATACTTTCTGATCAACTGCCTTACCCATGCTCAAGCGTTTTGGAGATCCTTCAGAAGGTTTGGAGCTGAAAATTGAGAGTCGCGGATCTCCTCCTCAGGGTGGTGGAGAAGTCATTTTGGCAGTTCCCATTATTCAGAATAGTTTATCGGTGAGTTTTCTGCCATAACAGTTGGGGGATTCTTCTATTTTCCTTCTGTGTTTCACTAATATTTATTGTTTCTACGGGCAGTGACTTGGGTTGATGACGGAATGGTTAAGAGGATTCGAGGAGTAACTTTTTCAACTAGAGTCTCTTCTCAGTTCGAGAACACTATGATACATGCAGTTCGTGGAATCTTTAATCGCTTGCTTCCTGATGTTCATATATCTACTGATCATAAAGCTGGCCTACAAGCTGGAAAGTATGTTTTCTATATAAATTATACATCATAACAGAGTCTGCTCACTGAAAATAGCCAATGCAGTTTTAAAATTTCAGATGGTTTCAATTTGTCTGTGACATATGTTATTCTGAGTAGTGAACTCTTTATTTTGACCAAAAGGAACTAGCAGTATTATTTATGGGAAGAATGTATCAAGATCTCTACATTTCAACTTTGACCTGTAAGGTTCATCATTGTTAGCGGTCTTAGACATAATTTGGGCTCACTGAGAGATTGATCCCATGGCAGGTCACCTGGCTATGGTATTTCATTGGTTGCTGAGACTACATCTGGTTGCTTCATCTCTGCTGATATTGCTGTTTCCTATGCACGGGGGGAGGACACAGATGCCCTTGAAGATGAGGAGAGGAAAGAGCGTTTCTTGCGTTATCAGCTTTTTGCGTATAATAATCGCTGAACGTACGGCTTGTGGTACCGCTTATGGTACAGATGCCTCCTGGGGATATTGGCACGCAAATTGCTTCTATTTTACTTGGAGAGATTGAGCAAGGGGGAGTGGTAGATTCAACAAACCAGGTCTGTCTTCTGTGACAATTTTCAAGCTATATTACTCCTTTCAGTTTTATCCTCCATCATACTTCGTAGGGATTTAAGAATCATCACCAGATTGGTGAACTTGGTGAATTCCTTGGACATTTTTATCTTTGTGTTGTTTTATCCTTAAAAGGGAGAACTTAAGCCAAAGCCTTACCTTCATAATTAAAATACCTTCAGTTTGTTTGTAAAAGTAGAGACGTGCCTTTTGTTTGGACATATTTGGCACTAGAATGTCCATTGGTTGCTTGTGAATGACGGAGTACAATAAAAATCATGTTGGAGAAAAATAGAAGGGCTAAGATATTGAGTGAACAAACTGTGATGTCAACGGTCAGCCATAGGTCACACTGGTCATTTTGCTAACAAACATTTTTATTTTTTTTTGGTAACAAACTGTGATGTCAACGGTCAGCCATAGGTCACACTGGTCATTTTGCTAACAAACATTTTTTTTTGGTTACAGACAAGGTTCGGACTAAGTGGTCCTTTGTAGAGCAATTCCAGGGTTAAGACGTCAGGAAAACAAAAATGCTACATTTTACATGATTATAATATCATATGTTGCTTTTGTAGTCAATAAAGGTAAAACACAAAATGTGTCTTTGTTAAACCAGTAGAAGAGCGAATATATCCCATGGACCGTTATGTAAAAAAATAAAAATATATATCCCATGTTTAAAAATACCTTGCTGAAACTGTTACGTATGGACTGCCACATAACCCAAAACCGCTATTTTTTTTTTTACTTATCAAAAGAGGGAAATGGCTAAATTGTCAAGTTAGAATCTGTTGCCTAAATCCCTTTATTAAAATGCAACACAATGCCGATAAAAAAAAAAAAATTTGTTCCGTCCAGTGAACGTTACCAGCTCCCCAATGTGATAAAGGTTGTCAAAGAGAATGGGTTTCCATTTCTATTTGAATGTTTTTGTGGAAATGGTTTTCCATGGAGTTCTCAAAATATTATACTTCCGCATGGTGATTGATGTTATGTTTGATTTGTTGGGTTTGTAAACCCATTTCTATTTGAATGCTTTTTGTGGAAATGATTTTCCATGGAGTTCTCAAAATATTATACTTCCGCATGGTGATTGATGTTATGTTTGATTTGTAGGGTTTGTTATTCCTTCTTTGTGCGCTCTGCCCGCAAGATGTTTCAAAGGTTCATGTAGGAATGCTCTCACCATGTGCAATAGAAACACTCAGACATATTAGAGATTTTCTTGGTGTCAAATTTGTTATCAAGCCAGATCCAACAACAGAGACAGTCATCCTTAAATGTGTGGGATGCGGGTTGAAGAATCTATCGAAAAAGATTTCATGAAATGCAACACTAAGCTAATGATTCATATATCAAAAGATTTGAAGGCCACAGTATAACTCCCAATGTGTCAGAGTGTACACTGCATAGCACATCAAGCAGAGCATTCAGTGGGACAAAGCAGATACTTCTATTGGTTTGTGTAGACACCCCATTTTTGCACGTCCCGATGATTTAACTCCAAGTGTCGAAAGGCGAGCTTCAAATAACAAGATCCGGACTCCAGATAACCCGAAGATCCAAGGTAAAAGTCAAAGCCCAACCCAAGCCCGGGCGTAAATCAACCAAGACCCAAGGGGGCAAGGCCCGTTAAGCCTAGAAGTGGACCCGTGCCCTTTCAAAGGGCGCGCCACTATTTCTGCCTAATAATCCTCTCCGCGGCCTTTTAAAAGGCGCGGTACGGAAACCCTAAATCGGTCTTCGGTTTCCGTGCTACTTCGTTTTCGTGTTTTGGGTTATTTTTTTAGTCCCACATCGGAAAAAAACGTGAAAATCCTTCTTTTTCATCCTATAAAAGGAGCCTCACCCCAAACCCATAACTCATTTTGGAAAATCCGGAAAGTCTTGAAGACTTGAAAAAAAGGGTGAAAACTCTTGAGAATCGGAGGAGAATCCTTTAGGCTTTCGACTTGAAACCTAGGAGAACTCTGAAAAAGCCTAGCTTAGCCCTCGAATCCCAGAAATTCCAGCCATCAACCTAGGAGGGATCTTCACCAACTTTGGGGGGAAATCTTGGGAGTTCGGATCTCGTCAAAGCATTCTCTTCTCTTCAACCACTTGGAGCATCTATAAAGGGAAAAGGTATGCCACATCTTCATCCTCTGTTTTTACCCATCCAAGTCTTTTCTTCCCTCACTTTCTCTAAGTAGCTCGGAGATATCCCTCTTCACGGTTGTGCGGACGAGGAAATCCGGGTGAAGGAAAGGGCCGGAAGACCAGATCTTCGACTTCTTTTTAAGCTTTTCTTTATTATTGTTAGTAGTTTCATCCCTTTTCCACCCAAAGGTAGGCGGGGCCCCTCTTAACTCGGTTGAGGAGGGATGTGTGGCCGTTCGCCGATTTAGGGAAAAGGGATTTTGCCGCGCAAGTAGAGAGAAACTCACCCTAACTCGGTCGAGGAGGGGTGGCTTTCCAATCTCGAAATAAAAGAAAACAAGTAGGGATGAAATCGCCTTAACTCGGTCGAGGAGAGGTGGTTTTTCTCGAAATAATAAAAAAAGAGAAAATAATTTTAAATTAATTTAATGGAGAAAGTTAAGAGGTAACCGTCGCTCGACGGATGAGGTGGGGTGCCTAACACCTTCCCCAACTCATAAAAGAATCCCCGGACCCGTTCTCGGTTTTTATTTAATCGAGGGTTCTTAATTGTGGGTGACTAATCACACTCGGAATCTTGATTGGTGGCGACTCTAATAGATCTCGGCTTCACATCGGTTGAAAGACGCGGATGTGGGGAGGGGATCGACCCGGGCCGGCTATCGCACAGCTGCCGACTCTGCTAGGGACTTAGAGGATTCAAGCCTCAATTTAATTTTCTCCACTAAATTAATTTTTTTGTTATTTTCATTTTATTTATTATTTGTCGTTTTCTTCTGCTTTATCTTTTGCACCATTGTTCACGACATCCACTTCCCCTCATATTGTCCGAAACCGGGCTTACCTCCATATTTGGAACTAAGTAGTTGAACGACCGTGGATAGCATCCCGGAAACTGCGACGAAACATTCCAACCCCAATCGTTTTGAATAAAGGAAGTGCACGGGTCATGCACGGATATTCTATGATTGTGGGACCCTTTTTAGATAGATATTAGAACTCTGTAAACCTCATATAGAAATATTTGTTGAGGACACGTTAACTTGCATGTTTAGAATAGTCATCTGCATAATGTTCAACTGAGTGGTGCCGTAAGTCTTTGGTATCCGCACTGGATATTACAGAGCAACTACCCAAAAAGCTCAGGCATTAGAACATTCCCTGTTCACTATATTGGTTATCTCCATGCTTTATTACATATTGATGATTCGAGATTTTTAAGTCTCTGTTGATGGACACTTAGTTGTGAGGAACTTTTCCTTAGTTAAACCTTCGAACTTCAAAAAAAAAAAAAAAAAAAAAAGGAAAAAAAAAGGAGAATGAGTAATTGTTTTTTAAAATCCCCTAAGTCCTATGGGCAACCTTGTTAGAGGCTAAAAACCTCTATCCCGCCTTTGTTTTTAAAAAAAAAATCCCCTAAGTCCCATGGGCAACCTTGTTAGAGGCTAAAAACTTCTATCCCGCCTTTGTTTTAAAAAAAAAAAAAATCTCCTAAGTCCTACGAGCAACCTTGTTAGAGGCTAAAAACCTCTATCCCGCCTTTGTTTTAAAATTCCCCTAAGTCCTACGGGCAACCTTGTTAGAGGTTAAAACCTCTATCCCGCCTTTGCGTTTTTCCCCTGAGTCCTACGGGCAACCTTGTTAGAGGTCTCACCTCTATCCCGCCTTTGCGTTTTTTTTCCCTAAGTCCTACGGGCAACCTTGTTAGAGGTCTCACCTCTATCCCGCCTTTGCGTTTTTCCCCTAAGTCTTACGGGCAACCTTGTTAGAGGTTAAAACCTCTATCCCGCCTTTGTGTTTTTCCCCCAAGTCCTACGGGCAACCTTGTTAGAGGCTAAAAACCTCTATCCCGCCTTTGTGTTAAAATTCCCTAAGTCCTACGGGCAACCTTGTTAGAGGTTATACCTCTATCCCGCCTTTGCAACCTTGACTCATTTGTTTTGAAAAAAAAAATTTCAAATCGAATCAAAATTTTAGCTAGAGGAAAGTTTCTCACCAACAAAAGTGTGCATCGTCAGGGATTTTTTTATATTTGATCTTTTTGGATTTCAAGTTATTCTTAACAGCTCCAGGGAAGGAAGTATCGTCTGCATTCACTCAGCTTATCAGGAGCCTCCCTATTTACTGAGGTCTAGACAAAGCATACTCGGGATGGAAGAAGGCAATGGCCCCGCCCGAGCAAAATTTAGGCAAGAAACCGAAGCTGGTTTGGCCGAGTTAAAAGGCAACCTTCAGAACATGACACTAATGATGGAACGGATCTTGGCTCGATATGACCGGAACAAAGGACCAAAGATCCCTGGAACATCTGATGTACATCCCCCAAATTCTCCAAAGCAAACGTGGACAGATACTCCGCCACCACATGGGGATCAAAAAAATCCAGTCTACCTTCAAAGAAAAGAAGAATGGTGTCATGAGAGACCCAAGAGTGCGCTAGCCACACAAATAGAAAAGCTTGAAAAAGATCTGAGATCAGTCAAAGGCTCCGACCCCTTTTCCAAGATTGGCATTGACGATCTCTGCCCTTATTCCGTATCAAGCCTCCCGCCAAATTTTGAGATTCCCAAGTTCAACAAGTATAGTGGCCAAAGTTGTCCTGTGGCGCATTTAAAACTCTATGGAGGTACTCTAGGGATATACGGGAAGAATGAGCAGCTGATGTTGCAGCTTTTTCAAATGAGTCTGTCAGGAGGAGCTCTTCAATGGTTTGCAGAACTTGATCACTCCAGAATCAAGTGCTGGATGGACCTAGCAGAAATGTTTGTGGCTCGATATCGGTACAATATGGAGGTAACTCCCACCCGGTTAGATCTCCTCAAAATGGAGAGGAAGGCATCAGAATCATTCAGGGAACATGCATACCGGTGGCGCGATACAGCCGCCAAGGTTAGGCCTCTCATGATGGAAGAGGAGATGGTCAGTACTTTCATTTCAACATTGAAGGCCCCGTATTACGAGCGCCTAGTGACACAAACAAAGTCAAGCTTCGCAACTATTGTCCGGTATGGGGATGACATTGATGAAGGGGTCAGGACTGGGAGAATCATGGATTATACCACTTTTCAGAAGGTAATGTACTATCATGGTAGTGAGAATCCTGCCCCAACAAAAGCATATGAGGGGAACTCTCAACCGTTTCAGGTGCACTCTCAGCCTCAACCATCAGAAGGATATATGCAACCCACTCAAGTGGAAATGCCTCAACAAGAGCAACAATGCATAAATCGGAGTCAAAATTCGCTGTCGATGTATGGTGATGAGGACATCACAACTACCTCTCGGGCAATCAATGTCATAAACATGGAAGGATGCGATGTTGATCCATCTCCATTTCAAGCCCAATTTCAAGCTCATTTGAACAAGAGTCAAGTCTCCCCTATCTCCAGCACCATATCCAAACAGCGACCATCAGTTCAACAACAGTCTATCGTCTTTAGCCGGCCCTCTCCCATCGTTATCTCATCCAATCCCACACCACCACAAGTAGTGCTTCATAGGCCTACTCCTCCACCACCTAAACCCATGCCACAACCTGTTGTATTTGATTGGCCTACCCCTCCACCACCTAAACCCATGCCACGACCAATTGTGTTTGATTGGCCTACCCCTCCACCACCTACTCCTATGCCACGACCAATCGTATTTAATTGGCCTACCCCTCCATCCAACCAAACTCCCACCCCAACAGACTTGAAAAAGGCTCCATTCGATTGCAACAATATCCAACCAATAAGGAATGAAGTCCTAGGAGAGGTAGTTGTCGAGGTCAAAGATTTCAGTAAGCGCAGACAGACTCGTAAATCAGACTTGGCAAAAGAGAATGAGAAAATCAGAGAAGATGAGGAAGAAAGAGAAGAAGGTGAGAAAGGAAAAGAGACTGAGGGAGAAAAGAAAGAAAAAGAGGCTGAAGGAGAAAAGAAAGAAATAGAGACTGAAAGAGAAGAAAAAGAAAAAGAGGAAGAAAGAGAAGAAGGTGAGAAAGGAAAAGAGGCTGAAGGAGAAAATAAAGAAATAGAAACTGAAAGAGAAGAAGAAGAAAAAGAGGAAGAAGAAGAAAGAGATGATGAAAGAACAAAATCTGAAAAAGCAAAATGGTACAAAATCTTCAATGGTTCTGTGCAGGTTGAGAAAACAGAGCATTCCGTCTTTGAACAAATGAGTCCACAAGAAAAAGCATCCGAGGAAGATTGGGATAAAGGTCAGAAATGTCAGAAAGAAGGTTCAAACCAATCAGGTATTTTCTCTTGTGCAGGTAAGGAAAATTCAATCTACCCTTTGAGGGCAAATGGAAAGATGATGAATTGGGAGGTAGCTCCCATCTGGTGGCGCAAACTCGACCATACCTCAATGGTCTCCGGAAAGCAAGGTTTCATTAGTTGCTTGGTTACCACCCGAGGATAGGCCTTCGGCCTTAGGTGGTATTAATTTAGAAGGCAACTCTTTTTGTAAAAAGCAAAAAAAAAAAAAACAAAAAAAACAAAAAAAAATGGAAAATTAAAAATGAAAAAAATTGTTGAGTTTTTATTAAGCTATTTCAAAAAAAAGAAAAAAAGAAAAAAAGAAAAAAAAGAAAAAAAGAAGAGTTTTTATTTACTAGTATTTTGTTTTCAAAGAAAAAAAAAAGAGTTTTTATTTACTAGTATTTTGTTTTTGTTTTCAAAGAGAAAAAAAAAAAAAAAAAACTTTGGAGAGTATGATGAAAAGAATTCGACTGAAATAAATGAAAATGGCTAAAATGGATCCTCTAAAAGAAATTTTAGATTTTTCTGGATCATCATAAGAAAGGCATTAAGAGTTAAGACCAATGTAGGAGAATCTAAATCCAAAATGCTAAGTTCAAAGGAGAGACTCAAGATGGTGACCATCAAAGTCCAGCTCACTTCTAGACAGCAAGCTAATGTGATTGACATGCAGATATGAGATCCTGAATGAGAACTTCAAGAACAAGCAGATGAAAGTACTATGCGAGCAGTTCAAGATCACCCACCACAATTCCTCCTGATATGGACCATGGATGAATGAAGTCATAGAAGCAGCAAATAAGAGACCTGAAACGGATAATTGAAGGATGTTCATTCTATGATGAAAGCCAAAACATGATGACACGAGTTTACCTCAAAGACGATGGTGCTTCCACACAAATGACTCACTTCAAGAATCCATGTCAAATCATCTCAACATAATCAGAATGGTGTTTTCTGGGGGAGTTCTCATCATGATAGACGAAGAAGATCTTCCTGAGCCAATTAATTCGGACTCTATCAAAAATTCAGAAGGTATTATGCATAGTTCAATCTTGAGTTATATGGTTAAAATTGAAAGGAAGAGAGGCCATCCTTGCATTTCTCCCATCAACATTATATGTAATCTAGTCAGCCCCTTTGAGCCTTAGCATTCGTTTCACAACCAAACTGAGACATTTTGCACCCACACTGGGGCATTTTGGGTACAATCGAGTAAAGCCGAAAGTTCAAGGTACCCCAGTGTTCATAAACTGGGGCAATTTTTGTGATCAATTATGAAAGAAAAAAAAGAGGTCAATTGCTTCCGCCAGAATTCAAGGTACTCCAGTGTCCGCACACTGGGGCAGTTTTTTTGTCCCCCATAAAAAAAAAAAAAAAAAAGGGGGACAAAAATGAGAAAATCAAGCAGTACAAGTGGGCCAAAGCAAAAAGTTAGAGTAACCCCAGTGTCCATACACTGGGGCAGTTTTTAAAAAAATGCCCAATGAAGAAGTTGGGAAGGGAAAAGCAAGACGAGCGGGAAAATCGCCCAAGGAGAAAAGGAACAAAACCCAAAAGCAAGCAAATGTCTCAATTCTTCCCAATTATCACAACCTTTGAGCCTTCATCATTTCTTTCAAAAACTCTAACCCACGTTTCGTCCTACCATTAAAGTCCTCTCGGATCAATGATAATCACAAAAGCTTAAGATTGGATTACGCATATGCATGCATGAGTTCAGGCGATGACGGATTAGAGTGACTGAGAGAAAATCATAAGAAAAGCATGACTTGAAAGGGCACAATGAAAACCCGAAAGGGCGTTGCAAATAAAAACATCAAGTCATGGCAATATCAAATTACTGCGGGCATGATGAAAACCCCTTTGGGGCGTCAATGCACAAAAATTACGCAGGCCAGACCTGTCGAAAACCATAACTGGCATCAGGGGCAAAAAGGGTAAAAAAAAAAAATCAACTGCAACAGTCAATTTTTCACCAGGTCTCAATGCTCAGGATGAGAACAGAAGTAGTTACAAGTTGGACAATACCATATAGTTGTTACACCATTGAGGGTTAATCCAAATGACATAGGCAAATGCGATAAGGTGGATACTATGTTGGTCTAAACATTCTGAAAGTGGTCTAAATCATGCCCATCAATTTAATCTTATCATAATTCTTATCATCATATTTTTCAAAGGAAAAAAAAGTGTGTGTGCTTGCTTGGATGTTTTTGAACTACGCTGGTATGATTCTCTTGTCAAAGGATACGTAGGCAACCGTCATAGGTGCGACCCCACTGGTGGAAAGTTTTTTTGTTTGTTTTGTTTTTGTTTGTTTCTTTTTCTTTCTTAAAAAAAAAAAAAAAAAGGTTTGTGATCCCCATTCCATTGGACTCTGCAATGATTTCCAATAATATTCTTCATTTGTTTTATTACAAATTACATACAAAATCATAAATGCAGAAAGTGAAATCTCTAAATCTTTTCCAATGGTTCTCGGCTCAGTTGACTTCAGCGACACCATGCCCATCATCAGCCTCCGGCTCTCTTCTGCTCCGCCTACCTACAAAGGCACAAATACAAGGAGTAAAGTGCATTGTTTCTTTTTGACATGATAATACTGCATAAACTGACAACTTTCGAAGAATCAAATGGTAAATGTCAAGGTATAAACATGCATGTTTTGAAAGAAATATCAACTAACCAGTACTTACCTGTGCAGGACCAGGGGCAATATCAAAGTTCATATCCGAGTCAAAAAAGTACTTTCAGCTGGAGCTCTATGCAGCAAAGCAAGAAGAGAATCAACAATGGATCACAAAAAAAAAAAAAAAAAAAAGATTTTTAAGCATGCTTACCTCGCTTACCTGCAATCAATCAATGGTTGTATGGTTGGAAACCGTGCTACATTAAACTTTGGGTTTGTTTTTCGAACTTAATATGCATACCAATCGACAGTCTGATTCATGCCAATATCATGATTGTTTGACTATTGCTACTATGAAAATGATGTGAGCTTCCTCGAACTGAGTTACAAATTTGGAAAAAAATATATATATATATATATATTTTTGAAAAATTGTTTAAAAGCTTTCAAATCTACCTTATTTACCACCCCCTTTGCGCAGGTTCGGATCGAACCTGTGAGGGAGATTGAGGTCCATGATAGTGCCCACGTGCCGGATCCATCTCCATTTTCCTTTTAAACTACCCCTTTTGCGCAGGTTCGGATCGAACTTGTGAGGGAGATTGAGGTCCATGATAGTGCCCACGTGCCGGATCCGTCTCCGTTTTCCTTAACCTTTTCTTACCGAGCTTTTAAATTATTTTAAAATTGATTTGTGAAAATGTTTGACTCAATCAAGGATGCAGACATTAGTTTTCAAGTGCAAAAATGGGCCTATGTCTATTCTTCTTTGTCGTTCTTTGCAAGCAAATCCGACAAAGAGGGGCAGCTGTAGACACCCCATTTTTGCACGTCCCGATGATTTAACTCCAAGTGTCAAAAGGCGAGCTTCAAATAACGAGATCCGGACTCCAGATAACCCGAAGATCCAAGGTAAAAGTCAAAGCCCGACCCAAGCCCGGGCGTAAATCAACCAAGACCCAAGGGGGCAAGGCCCGTTAAGCCTAGAAGTGGACCCGCGCCCTTTCAAAGGGCGCGCCACTATTTCTGCCTAATAATCCTCTCCGCGGCCTTTTAAAAGGCGCGGTACGGAAACCCTAAATCGGTCTTCGGTTTCCGTGCTACTTCGTTTTCGTGTTTTGGGTTATTTTTTTAGTCCCACATCGGAAAAAAACGTGAAAATTCTTCTTTTTCATCCTATAAAAGGAGCCTCACCCCAAACCCATAACTCATCTTGGAAAATCTGGAAAGTCTTGAAGACTTGAAAAAAAGGGTGAAAACTCTTGAGAATCGGAGGAGAATCCTTTAGGCTTTCGACTTGAAACCTAGGAGAACTCTGAAAAAGCCTAGCTTAGCCCTCGAATCCCAGAAATTCCAGCCATCAACCTAGGAGGGATCTTCACCAACTTTGGGAGGAAATCTTGGGAGTTCGGATCTCGTCAAAGCATTCTCTTCTCTTCAACCACTTGGAGCATCTATAAAGGGAAAAGGTATGCCACATCCTCATCCTCTGTTTCTACCCGTCCAAGTCTCTTCTTCCCTCACTTTCTCTGAGTAGCTCGGAGATATCCCTCTTCACGGTTGTGCGGACGAGGAAATCTGGGTGAAGGAAAGGGCCGGAAGACCAGATCTTCGATTTCTTTTTAAGCTTTTCTTTATTATTGTTAGTAGTTTCGTCCCTTTTCCACCCAAAGGTAGGCGGGGCCCCTCTTAACTCGGTTGAGGAGGGATGTGTGGCCGTTCGCCGATTTAGGGAAAAGGGATTTTGCCGCGCAAGTAGAGAGAAACTCACCCTAACTCGGTCGAGGAGGGGTGGCTTTCCAATCTCGAAATAAAAGAAAACAAGTAGAGATGAAATCGCCTTAACTCAGTCGAGGAGAGGTGGTTTTTCTCGAAATAATAAAAAAAAAGAAAATAATTTTAAATTAATTTAATGGAGAAAGTTAAGAGGTAACCGTCGCTCGACGGATGAGGTGGGGTGCCTAATACCTTCCCCAACTCATAAAAGAATCCCCGGACCCGTTCTCGGTTTTTATTTAATCGAGGGTTCTTAATTGTGGGTGACCAATCACACCCGGAATCTTGATTGGTGGCGACTCTAATAGATCTCGGCTTCACATCGGTTGAAAGACGCGGATGTGGGGAGGGGATCGACCCGGGCCGGCTATCGCACAGTTTGAATGTTATTTCACCACTTCAATTTTGTTTTATAGAGGTTAACATTGAAATTCTCTCATCTTGTTTTCTCCATATTGATTTCATTTTGTTAAACATCTACTTGATGGTGAGTTTTGCAACTTGCGTTTCAGGCCTTCTGTTATTAACTAGGCCAAGAAGAAATTTCACTTTTTAGTGCATCTGGCAAGCAGTTGAAAAGATACAACTCATCTTAAGTACTCTTGGTAGTTTAGGCCCTTAGGGTGCATTTTGATGGACCTGGAAATACAGATTGAGCTATTTTGAGTATGTGTTAACAGTGATCTTTGCCCAGGTAGGAAAAAGATTGAAAAATTCATGTTCACAATTGGAGGGAGAGTTTGTCTATCGGCATTTCTCCTCTATTTCAAAATTTGCTACTTTAGTCTTACCCTGGTCAGACATGGACATATGCAATAGAGTAAACTCATGGTTTTTTAACTCCAGATCCAACATCAGGAAAAGTAGGGTTTTTTTTAGGTAGTGATGTTCTTGCAGTACTGGTGGCTCTTGGATATGACCATGCAAGAGTCAAGAAGACACATCACTTGTCTTGCTGATCAGTATTCAGTATAGTCTTTGTGTTGGGGTGGTCGTGTAGATGATGTGGATTTATCACCTCAATGCAGTTTAGAGGTAAACTTGGGCTTAGACATATCAATGCAGTTTAGAGGTAAACTGGGGCTTAAACATATCAATGTAGTTTAGAGGTAAACTGGGGCTTAAACATATCAATGCAGTTTAGAGGTAAATTAGGTCTTAGACATAGTGGAAACACAGACTCGGTTTCTGCTGCACAAAATGGTTATGCAGAGGATGAAAGTCTATTTCCATACGGATGAGAAGGGTGTACAATGAATTGTCTCCCCAATCTTCATGTACTCCAAGAATATGGTTACTGGATCCTTCCTATCCTCGACACAATAATTCATACTAATACTCCAGTTCTTTTCATAAAAATAAAAAAACAAAGAAAAAATTGAAGGACACATGCACTTACTGGTATCAAGGTTACATACCTCTCTCTTGTTTTTTCTCTTTCTGAATCAAACCCCTTGAAACATATTCCAAAACAACTAGAGCTATAAACAGTGTTATCTAGGCACTTCAGTTTTTCCAAATTGTGACGTGCCGACAACATGGCACGACACGACACTCCTTGGTATGTGTTATGGTTAGGCACGTAACGGCTAGCGCTTCAAGTATGTCATGCTATTTTTAAAATACAATATATATATATATATATATATATATATATTAGATTGCTATGAACTTTTGTGAAGTTGTGTAGCTTTTTCGGCAACATTGAAGAAAACTTACTAAAATAACACAACACTAACGACGATCAATAAGTACGTACTCACTCTCTCTCTCTCTCTCTCTCTCGTTTTCTCTATATGAGTATTTTCTTAGAACTTTGGAATATACTTTTTTTTTTTAAAACGGGGACAAGTGGTCCTCCTCTCTATTCTTATTAATTCAGCTATATTTTTGAGTTATAATATATATAGTCATTTTCAAAAATCCATACGTCTGTGTAGCTGAATTGGGATTTCTAGAGCTTGTCGTACTGAACACTTTTAGATACCTGCACACTTGGGCACCTGTACCACGTGCCTAGGTAACACTGGCTATAAAACTCGTTAAGAATTTCTAGGCTTCATTTTACTATCACTATCTGTTTGGTTAGAAATGAATGAAGACTTGTTATGATGATATCCTGCATGTGGTTACAAATTAAAGCAAGTAATTTGTTTCTTCATTTTAAACCTATTACAAGACTACCAGCGTAGCCACAATAACACTGACTCGAACTTCGTAAGATTCCATATTTTTTTCCCTTTTCTAATTAGTCTTCCTTTAGTGTGGTAGATTTCTCACTTTTTAAGGATGCAAAGAATCATTGTTCACTTTGTTGACGAAAATATGGGAACTGAGGGGATAAGAGAGAAGGAATTACGAAACTTTGTATCCTATAGACGGATTTTCCTTACAAACAGCTTTGGTGAAGATTGGGATCTGTTTTCAGATCAATGAGTACTTGCAGAGAAAATGTCTAGTGCTGTTCCATGGAACACATTCAATTTCTCACTTTCAGGTCCTGTTTTAATCATATAGTCCAAGGGTTGTCTCTTTTGCTAACAGTATGAGCTCCATAAGAACTGCAATTTCCTGTCTAAATTGGTACATAAGTTGCACTAGAGAAGTATTGCAAAAGGTCACTTAGGGTGGATCACCTCTGTTGGCGAATGGTAGAGTTGATTGGACTGCAAGATGGATCTTGAGGAGGGAATTCAGATGTTGTTTATTCAGTGGGAAGGATGTGAATAGTCTTCATGTGAAACTTAGAACAGCTTACTAAGGGTCCTGAAATGGTGTCTCTCCCTTGTAGGATATGGTGTTCTGGACTCTTTTCACCCATATTAAAAGTTGCCAATAATTATTTTGTGAAGAGTGAGATTGTTAAATAGGCAAGAATAATTTTTATATCGGATCAAATAGCCAGATAATTGCTCTCTTTGATAGGTATCTTGTCCTTGTCCAGTGCGATTACAAGGGTGGTGTCTCTCCCTAGTCCCTTGTAGGATATGTTATTCTGCCTTCATTTTGGTATATAACATTTGAGACTTCCAATACTGGTTTGGAGCTTGCCTTTGGAAAATGAGGCTAGTCTACTTTTATAATCTATTTCCATTAAGGTTTTTTTGTTAGAATTACTCAGCTCTCAGATCAATTCATTGCTCTCTTTGATGCCCCTTCCTTTCACTTAGGTATCTTGTTCAGAGATTTGATATATATATATATTTGGGTAGAATTAATTCATTTTTTGGGTACTCAAAGAAGATATACTAATCATGGGCATGGACTTTGATAAGGTAAAGCAGTTTTCATAAGGATTATAGGAATGAAGTTGGATTGTCATGTTTTTGTCTTGTAGCCTTTGCCCTAAAGTTGCTCACAACCATTGAGAGGTAATGTGTTCTTCAATTCAGGTCAGTTGAGATTCTTTCAAGATTCAGCAGTCCTTTGTTGAGGGTATATGAAAGCTTAGTCCATGTTATGGTTACATCCTTATTGTGCACGGTTAACCTACTTTTGAATATATTTTGAAAGGAGTCGCTACCAGAACCGCACCTCTGGTGTCTGACTTCACTCCAAATCGGGACTGCACTGATTTGGGCCCTAAGAAGGGGCATTGTTAAAGCACCAAGTCGGGGACTTCTTTTTTTTACTAATGTGTTATTATCCTATTGATCTTTTGTAGTCTTAGATTACAAAGACAATTGTTGTTAAGTTTCACTAAATACTTCTGTCATTTCCTTTTTTCAGTTTCCTCCTACACAAAGAAAACTCAAATGCCGTACCTCTTTTCTAAATGGCATTGGATTGTCTCTGGCAGAAGGCGGAAATAGGGTCTCGGGCATCGACACATCATCCGATGATAAAAAGGGAAGAGATATCAAGTGGGGAGAAGTAAAAAACACGGGGAAAAAATGAAATGACTTCTCCTCTTTTTATTGCCACATGTCAGATGATGTGTGGGCCCGAGACCATTTTTCTCTGGCATCTGCCAGAGACAGTCAGATGTCTTTCTAAATGACCTTGCCCTGTGCGTCGCTTCTTGGGGGTTTCCCATAACACATGTTGGGTTTGCGTCCAACCCTATTTGTGTTATATCGCATGCACCCGGCTATACAATAAGCTTTATTTCTCGCAATGTTTCCAAAAGTTGATCTCTATCTGGGACTGTTGCTAATCCAATTTCTGCTATTTTGTCCTGTTTTTTAGTTAGAGATTTCTGCTATGTTGTCATTATCACTGTCATGGAGCTTTGCTAAAGTCAAAGATGTTCCTATTCCCTTACGTGTAATCTGCGTCAGCATTAATCCTAATAGTTGTGGGCCATACTGCTTCATTGCCACCAATCAGCTTGAAGGGTTTGACGCACCATGGCCCATGGATAGAGGAGTCTTGGTGGGACTTTCTTGTTCACTAAAAGAGGAATGCTAATCCCATTCTACACTCAAAAATTTCTTCCATCTCAAATTCTCAACAATAAAAGTCATGCGTGTTTTACTTTCGTGGATTACTTTTACAACTAGTTATAATAACTACAGCTATAAAACTCCCTACGAATTTCTAGGTTTCATTTGACTATCTCCGTCTCTTTGATTAGAAATGAATGAAGACATGTTATTGATGATATCCTGCATGTGGTTACTGATTAAAGCAAGTAATTTGTTTCTTCATATTAAGCATATTACAAGACTACCAGCATAGAAACGATAACACTGACTCAAACTTCGTAAGATTCCAGATTTTGTTTTCCTTTTCTAATCAGTCTTTCTTTAGTTTGGTAGATTTCTCACTCTATAAGGATGCAAAGAATCATTGTTCACTTTGTTGATGAAAGTATGGGAACTGAGGGGATAAGAGAGAAGGAATTATTAAACTTTGTACCCCATAGAGGGATTTTCCTTACAAGTAGCTTTGGCGAAGATTGGGATCTGCTTTCAGATCAATGAGTACTTGCAGAGAAAATGTCTAGTGCTGTTCCATGGAACACATTCAATTTCTCACTTTCAGGTCCTGTTTTAATCATATAGTCCAAGGGTTGTCTCTTTTGCTAACAGTATGAGCTCCATAAGAACTGCAATTTCTGTCTAGATTGGTACATAAGTTGCACTAGAGAAGTACTGCAAAAGGTCACTTAAGGTGGATCACCTCTGCGGGGGAAAATAGGTAGAGTTGATTGGACTGCAAGATGGATCTTGAGGAGAGAATTCACTAGCTTCCATATTATCATCTTTAGATGTTGTTTATTCAGTGGGCAGGATGTGAATAGTCTTCATGTGAAACCTAGAACAGCTTAGTAAGGGTCCTGAAATGGTCTCTCCCTTGTAGGATATGATGTTTTGTACTCATTTCACCCATATTAAAAGTTTCCAATAATTATTTTGTGAAGAGTGAGATCATTAAATAGAAAAGAACAATTTTTTATGGGATCAAATAGCCAGATAATTGCTCTCTTTGATAGGTATCTTGTCCTTGTCCAGTGCGATTACAAGGGTGGTGTCTCTCCCTAGTCCCTTCTAGGCTATGTTATTCTGTCTTCATTTTGGTTGTAACATTTGAGACTTCCAATACTGGTTTGGAGCTTGCCTGTGGAAAATGAGGCTAGTATACTTTTATAATCTCTTTCCATTAAGGTTTTTCTGTTAGAATTACTCAGCTCTCAGATCAATTCATTGCTCTCTTTGATGCCCCTTCTTTTCACTTAGGTATCTTGTTCAGAGATTTGATATATATATATTTGGGTAGAATTAATTCATTTTTTGGGTACTCAAAGAAGATATACTAATCATGGGCATGGACTTTGATAAGGTAATGCAGTTTTCATAAGGATTATAGGAATGAAGTTGGATTGTCATGTTTTTGTCTTGTAGCCTCTGCCCTAAATTGCTCACAGCCATTGAGAGGTAATGTGTTCTTCAATTCAGGTCAGTTGAGATTCTTTCAAGACTTTAGCACTCCTTTGTTGAGGGTATATGGAAGCTTAGTCCATGTTACATCCTTATTTTGCACGGTTGACCTACTTTTGATATTTTGAAAGGAGTTCCTACCAGAATTGCACCTTAGGTGTCTGACCTCACTCCAAATTGGGACTGCACTGATTTGGGCCCTAAGAAGGACATTGTTAAGGCACCAAGTCAAGGGCTTTTTTTTACCCTGATGTGTTCTAATCCAAGCAAGACACGTCATATTAAAAAGATCCAACGGCCTAGCTTTTGTTTGGGGGGTATTAAGCCATTACACCCCAAAAAATGAGCGCCAAACTCAATTCTCTCTCTCTTCTCCCTCTTTTTCAAATCTCAAGCAAACCAGAGAGGAAAAACCCTCCAACCCAGAGACCATTCCGGCGACCCCAATTCCGGCGTACCCAAGTCCTCTGTTATGGGGAACTTTAGTTGCCTAAGTGTATTTAATGGGGAACTTTAGTTGCCTAAGTGTATTTAATGGGGAACTTCAATTGCCTAAATGTATTTAATTGGAAACTTCAGTTGTTAATAAACTTCAGTTCTATTTTGCATCATCCCCAAGCTTATGCCATTAGGTGGTGCTGATTGTTTGAAAGGGATGTGGAATTATTTAAAGTGGGGGCTCCATCAGTGGTGGAGTTCCTCCACAGAGCTAAAAGTACATTTGAAGAGACTTTGTTTTTGCTGGGGCAATATTTATTGAATAGCCCAACAAATGAATGGATGATGAATAGAGTTTCTTCCTATTTCTGTGCAGAGTTTTTTCTTGGGCTATACTCTTCTTTTTTTGCTTCTCTTCCTTTCTTTCTAGTATCTGATAAGTTTTTATTGACTGATCTCTCTCTCTCTCTCTCTAGTTTTCATTCTTTGTATGTACATTGTGCAGGGAATGACCATTATTCTGTGTTGGTCATCAAATTTTCCTCTTTATTATTTTGTTGTTCAGGTGGGAAATCAAAAGAGCGGGCATTTGTGTGTAATGCTGATTCACATCAGATGCCATCTGGTTTTGAAATGCTTTGTGACTAAAATTCTTGGATATTGGACATGGCAAATTTTGATTAGTGTGATTTCTTCCTCAATTGTGCCATAATTCAGTGAGAAATTTTATTTGTGGCTGTTGAGCGACACTTACCATGTGGTATTTTGGTATCGGTATACTACTTCAGGGAGGACTTATGCAACTTGTGAGGATTAGATCTGACTATGATATTTTGTAGTTTCACCCACTGATACCACCCTTCTTTTATTGCCAACAACAATAGATTTTATTCTGCCAACAAACAGGCATGCTATTAAAATCTTTAACAATCTGTTAGATCCATCTTGCAATTCAAGACTGAAAACAACTGGTTCTTGCAAACTCATCCGCAGCAGAAATTTCATATGTTTCTGCTCCTACCTTGAGAGTTGAGACACAACTGAGAGCATGAGTTTTATACAGCAGAGCTGCAGAGGCATTACATAAACTTTCTTTTTTAACTAATTTTTAAAACAGCATATTTTCTCTTAGTTTTATAAAATGTTTGTTGTACAGATCAGAGCCAACTGGGAAACCAGGCCACTGTGACATAAACCAGGTATATGGGGACGTGGATACTTCCCTCAAGCTGTATTAAGGACATGGATACCATTCAACCGATCTGGACCTTCCAGGTTAAGCCAAGAACTCTTGGATAGCTTAACGAAAACTCATCAAACATATGTTTTGTAGGAATCCTAGGACTGCCCTACTGTCCTTGTCCGATTATTATTTTTTAGCTATCATCCGTCCAAGAAATTTGAGAAACTGATCGGCTACCTGTTCTATATCATTCAAGGACAACGAATGTCCCTCTTGAAATTTTGGAGGTTCTTTTACAAGAGGACTTAATGTAAATTGCAACTGAAAACTGTCTAAATAGTGTAATCTATTTGCTAAACATGAAGAGGAACAATTAGTTTTAGAGCTTAAACAGTCATAAACTTCATAACTATAATCAAGATCAGATACAAGCATTTGATGTGTCTAACCGAAACTAGGAAGGTTTCTTCCTTCCCCATCCACGAGTCTTGCTATGCAAGAACCTGATCTATGTTGGCCAGGAAGCGTTTTACACCACTTGACAAAGGTGGATTCCTCCAAGAACATATCCCTTTTAAGCTCCTCACAATTAGCCCATTGCAACAGCTCTTTCTCTAGTCCCAACACTCTATCCTTCACCTCTTCAAAACTTCTTTTATTACTAGTTTCAATGCAGAGTTCTTCCACCTCGGCCCAGATTCAGGATTCTGAGTAGAATCCTGCAGATTCTCGGTGAAAGTGCTCGAGCCATCTATGGGTGTATGAGATTTTCTCTCATTTCTACAATCTCACCAAGCTTTTTCCTCTCCATAGCTTCTCTACTTTCTTCACAAATTAGCAGTTTCAGAGGCTAAAACATTGCAGGAAATCTAAGAGGAGTCATTATCGGTAAAGGAGACCATGGAATCATTGGCTGTATTTTTTGTAAACACTGTTTTGTTTCACCCAGGCTCCATTAGTGGAGCTGATTTTGCAATCATTGGGTACAACTTATGACTTACCCATATTCATGGTGAGAATCCATTATGATTTAGGATACGACATACTTGTCTCGTATTGTTCCTCTAACATGAAACTCTTTCTTCATTTCTCAACAATACTTCTAATAAACAGTAAATTTGTTGCTCTCAGCATTTATCGATAGATATTTCTATTATTCGATTGTTTTCTTATAAATATTTCCTTGCTAGTGGGTATTCCTCTAAGGATGCACGTCATTGATTTGCGCTACTTCGAACTGCTTCATACTTGTAGAGAACAATATGAAGCCTTTACAGAACAGCTCATCAGTTGCAAGTCCAAATATAATATCTATAACCCGTACTCTCACAAGATGTAAAACGGGAAAGGAAAAGAGAATAATACAAGCAAGAATTGTTATAAGATATATGATTAGTACAAATAAGGGTAGAAGACCCGATATTGTGACTGATCTGTGATTTAATAAGCCAATATAGACTCTCGCTCTCTCTCTCACATTGACAGGCAAGGAAGAACCGTTAATCATCACATATATCTACCGCCAATGGAGTTTTCTTACATGGAGAAGCGGTCACCTAAGAAGGTATGCACAGCTTAATTTCCATTTGTAAAGATCTAAACTCCTCTAGTTACCAGGCCTCATTGATCTATACCTATACCATTTGGCTCAGAAGAGATAGTGCAAGAAATTCAATCCACTTAATATGCACATCAGCCAGTAGAAACGCTCAAGCTGATAATGATTCAAGTTGCTACAAGAGAGCCATGGTGTGTGCCGTGAGTTACCCGTGAAACTGTTGACTATTGATTCCAGAACCGAAGACAGCTGTGGCCAAAGATCTCATGCTTGATGGTGCCTCTGTGAAGAAGAATTCCATCAGTCCAGCCAATGACCCAAGGTGTTAGCATATTCTAACAGTGGCCAAGAGAGAGCCGTTGAAGCGTTACACCACCGGTGTTCCAAGAGCCGTTGAGGCGTTACCAATGGCATTACTACCTTCCCATTTCGTCTCCAACTACAGAGGAAATCCAGGAGGAGGTTACAGTGTTAAGATCTATAAAAGGGGATAAATCCCCAAGAGTTTATCACTCAAAAAAAAAAAAAAAATTACGATCTGTGATCTCAAAAGCTCCTGTTTGAGAAACCCTCGAGTTGCGACACCTAGCCTCACGGCGACTCTTTTCTTTCAATTTTGTTTCCGTCACTGGTATCAGAGCAAGGTTTTGGGTGAGCGATCTAGTGCGCTCCTTCTTTGGCTGCCGTGAATCAATCTCTTCTAAGTGGCAGCAGAAATTTTTTGAGGGAAAAGAAACAACGCAACAAATTCAGACCTTTTGTACCTTTAGATTTTGGAGCTGCCATTTTTTTCATCTGTAATCGTTGGGAGAGCGTCTGTTGAAAGAAAGTCTTGGCTTATTTCTTACTACTCGGTTGAAGAAGAAGAAGAGAGACTTGCTATTGTGTGAAGCTAATATATGTGTATTAGCTTTTGGAGATATTTTGTGAAGAAAACAACAATAGCAAAAGGAGGTGTTTTCACGAGGCCCAAAAACCTTCTTTGACTTTCTTTGTTGGGTTACTTTATTTGGAAGGCAAAGTTTTGGATATTATGAAATTGCAGAATTTTGAGAAGAATATTGGTTTATACCCACTGTTTTTTATCCATTGAGCTGTACACAAACCAGCTTTTGAAGAGATATTTCTTAGGGAATACTCTATTCGGGGTTGCAGAAATTTTGGCGGTGAGAGAAAACCGCCGGCTACTTTATTGCTCTTTGTGTCCTTCTCTCACTCGGCTACAATTTTAATTGCACTCTGTCAACGGCAAGGAAAATCAACCAAGCAACGGCTTCACCATATTAAACAGTAACACCATCGGTTATAATCTGGTCAGAAATTCTAAACTCCTTTATTTTATTTACTATAGGCAGATTAAATTAGTAAAACGTTTATTTTCATAAAATATGGCAAGTAGGGCTGTAATGAGTGAGTTATCTAAACTTGAAAAATTAAATGGTCTAAACTATGATATGTGGAAAAGAAAAATTAAGTATTTGTTAATATAAGATAGAATTCATTATGTTTTGACCATAGACCCACCAAGTTTAGGAGATAAACCCACTTCAGAAGAAAATGCCAAATTAGAAAAATTTCAAGAATGATGATTTAATTGCTAAGACAACTATTTTGCTTTTTATGGAAAATGATTTAATTAAGGTATTTGAAAGTAATAAAACAACCAAAACTATGATGGAGGCTATTTCTAAAAAATATGACACCATTTCTGAAGCTCATATTCAATTGCTCTTACAAAAATATAACTCTTTTAAAATAAAAGAAGAAGAAAATCTTGTTGAGCACATCAACAAAATGATGGTAATGGCTCAAGATTTATAAGTTGTAGGGAATCCTATTAATGAAAGAATGCAAATTTCAAACATCCTTAGTAGTCTCCCTCCGTCTTGGTCAATGGTTGCTTCGGCCCTTCATCTTAGTGGTACTTCTTTGAATTTGATAGATCTTCCATTGAAATTGGCTCTTGAACAAGAACATTTGAACAAAAACAAGAAAAATGAATTAATGATTGTTCAAGAAGAAACAAAGATCAAAACAAAAAATTCGTTTAAGAAAGATTTTTCAAAATATAATAAAATTTCAAGAATAAGGGGAAGAAATCTTTTCATCATAAGCCTAGACCTGATGGGCCAAAAGGAAACTGTTTTAACTGTGGTAAGCCCTGTCACTTTAAGTATGATTGCCCACAACACCAAAAGAATAATGCCAGTAGAAGAAGAAGCAATAGTGGGAGACAAGAATTTATTTGTGTAGTCTCCAAATGCCTTTTTGCCGACTGTAAACACCTAAATTTACCGCCCTTCCTCCCCTCTCAACTCTAAGTGTCGAGATAAGGTCTGAGAGTAGAGGAATATCGCTACATTTATTCTAAGAGTCGCCACCTACTTAGGGGAAGTAGGATCCCGAGATAATCCAAAATAAGGGGGTCTACGGTCCAGAGTAGTCTAGGTAAGAGATCCCTTTAGGTCCTGGGGAAGGGGTTAGGCACCCCAGGACCTCCATCCAATGATGGTAACCTACTCATTAGGTCCAAGCCAAACATTTAAAATCACTTAAAATTTCCTAAATAATTATTAATTTTGCTAATCAAACACAAATCAATATGGGGTGTAAAAATTTTATTTTTGGTTGGGGTCGAACCCTGGTTTGGGCTGCCTACTTATCCGGTTAGTCGGAATCAGACCCTAATAGTAGTTCGGGGTGGTGATTGTTTTTATACTCGTTTCGGAGTGTGGTCACTTCCAACTCGTGTTTGAGTTGGGGGGATGCAGAATTGAGATTTATGAATCTCATTCCGGGAGACGGTTGCGTGGCTAGGTGCTCGTGGGGGAGCTCTAGGGGGCGTTCATTTATTAGGGTAGGTCCTTTTTGAATTTTGTGGGTTTTTTGAATGTTTTTGTTGTTTTGTATTTTTCGATTTTTTTGTATTTTTTAATTTTGGCAAGTTTAACTAGTCAAGAACGAACCTAGATGCCCAAGGTAGGCAAAAAGAAAATAAGGCCCATTCCTATAATTGCACATATATACATGGATTAAAGAAACAAATTACACATCACAACAAATATTTTAACCAAGGTTTGAGAGCAACTAGGCCGGGATCAACTAATGTGCTAAGGCCAATTGATCTATGGTGAAATTTAGTAAATTGGCTTTAATCCAACAGAAGAGACTGAAAACAGATTTGGTTCAAATAAGAAATTAACTGAGGGTTAAAACTAAATGAGATCTAGTGGGACCAAATGGAGATTATTGTGCCAAAGCCAGTTGACTGATGGATCTAGTCAATCTACTTTGGCTCAATAGCAACAAAAGAGAGGTCAAGCCCAACTAAAAATGATTCAGTTAACCAGATCTGCTCTCAATAAAATAGGCTAGACACAATAAATTTCATGTCAAAGCAAGAGTTAAACCAAGGTCAGAAATTAACCCAAGATCGAGCCAAGACCAAGCTAAAGCCACTGTGCCAAAACTAAATTAACCAATGGAGAAAACTAGTCAATCAATTTTAGCTCAGTTACTAGAATCAAGATTACCGAGGAAAGGCCATGTGAGAGAGCTCAACCTTCTCAAAGAAATATTCGAACACAAAGGGAGAAGGGCCTCGAGCAAGAATATGCAACCTGGTTTTTAATCAGAACCTATCCGAACTCAAATTTTGCACACAACCGAATTCTGGTTTTGAATAAGACTGTGTTCAAACAGATTCTAATCTTATTTAAATTGGCTCGATCAAAACAAAACACAGACATACACTGCAAACCACACAAGTGCAAAAAGGAGAAAACGAAGGAAAGAATTATGAGAGGGATAGAGCATACCTGACCGGATGGGTGGAAGGAAGAAGGATTAGGGCTGCTGCTCTTGCCAGATGGACTCTCTCTCACTTACTCAGCCCGCAAAACAATGGATTAAAAAAACAAATAATAAAAACAAAAGGTCAGAAATGGTCACTGGCCGGAGGCGGAAGATCTGAGTGTTGGTAAGCTACTGAACTGGCCTATCAAACGTTGGCTGGAATAGTAGGACCGATTATCTGAGATGGATTGCTCCTTAGGTGTGAACAAGAGAATAGAAACTGAATTGAGCTGGACTTGAACTGAAATGGATGATTGGAGTTGGGATGAAATTGCTAGAGATGGTGATCGGTAATGAGATTCTCCTCACCAAAGATCAAATCGCCGGAGCTACCATCGCCGGAGAGGAAACTAGGTAGGAATCAGATCTGAAATATTGTGGGAATGGCAGCTTGGCGTTCTGGAGAAGATGATCGGAGCTTGCCGTTGCCGGCAATGGAGCGTCCAAGTTCGCTGACGAGAGTTGATCGGAAGGAGGGCTGGTGATAATGACTTGAGATTTCTTCTTCACATCTCCTTTGATGTCGAAAATAGGGAGAGAGATTAACTCTCTGTCGCCGGCGAGAGAACAAGAGGAGAGAAAGGGCAGCTGGAATTGGATCTTCCACAGATCTGAGATGCTACTGCTATGAGGGTGATGGCCTCGCCGGAAGTGGTAGCTGGTAGGGATGGATCGGATCTTAGCTTCTGAGGAGGGAGGAGATCGGTGCCTTGCTAGTCGAACCTCAGTGGCGAAGGTGCTAGATCTGAGATAGAGGACTCGTGGTATGCGCTGCTGCAGAGGTGGACGACGACGCGCTGGTTGGAGCGTGGTGGTGCTGGCCTCGCCGGAGAAGGATTGAGCAGAGGGAGAACAAGGTTGCTGGTGAGACAGTGGAGGCACTGCCCTCACCATTGGATTGAGATCGGGAGAGAGAAGAGAAAGAGAGAGTGGGGGCTGCTTCTTTCACGCAAATGGGGTTTTTAGGTTTTTGAACCTTTCTCTTGGGTTATAGAAAACTCCAATTGGGAGATTGGGCTTGGTTTTGGGATTAAACCTTTGAGAGTTTTAAGCAATTGGGCCAAATTCATGGACTTAGCAACAAGGTTTAGCTTGGGCATGGTTCAAGGGTTTGGAATGGGCTTTGACATGAATAACGAATTTTAAGCTTTGGGCTTTGAAACAAGGGTTTGAGGCTTTGACATGGATTTTGGTTATGAATTTGATGAAATGGATTTAGTGAAATGGATTAAGGAATGGGCTTGGGATTATGGAAATTTTACTCTCTCTCTAGACTCCCCAAGCTCGCATAAAATAAAACTAAAATTAAGATTTAAATTACAAGTAAATGAGATTAAATTAAAAAAAAACCAAGGGATTGAGAGGTGTAAAAATGGGGTGTTCACACCGACCAAGACCACATGGGTTGGTGAATTGACTCGGGTGCCAATCGACACATTGCTAGTACAAAGGCCCAATTTGAAGAATTTGAGGAGATAAGGATTGGAGAAAAGCGGATCTACATGGGAAATAACACCTACTCTGATGTGTTGGGTGTGGGAACCTGTAGGCTTAATGTTGGAAACATGGACATGGTCCTTACTGATGTTTATTTTGTGTCTACTATGAGGCGTAACATCATTTCCGTCTCACTCCTAGTCCTTAAGGGTTTTGATGTACGCTTCCGATCGGGAAGTATCAATCGGAAAGCATGGTCGAGTCTTGGCATGGGGCCATCTGGTAGATGATCATAATCTTTTTCTTTTGAATGTAAATGAAAATTATCATAATAAAAGTGCTTCTTCTTCTGGTTATATTGATTGTGTTAATGTTGTTGATTCTTACAACTGACATCTTAGGTTAGGACACATAGGCAAAGATAAAATTAAAAGATTGGCTAGTAAAGGTATGATACCTAATTTTGAGAAAAATGAATATGAAAAATATGAGCATTGTTTATCAGGAAAAATGACAAGAAAACCATTTCCTAAAGCAACAAGGTCAACTGAATTATTAGCAATAATTCATTCTGATATTTGTGAACCTTTAAGTATTAAAACACATAGGGGTATGGAATATTTTATAACCTTCATAGATGACTTCTCTAGGTTTGGTTACATTTACTTAATCCGTAATAAATCAGATGCTTTAGAAACCTTTAAAGAATATAAAAGAGAAGTTGAAAATCAGTTAGGAAGAAATATCAAAGTGCTAAGAACTGATAGAGGAGGAGAATTTACATCAAATGAATTCTATAATTTTTGCAGTGAAAATGGTATTATTCGTCAGACTACTATGCCTTATACTCCACAACAAAATGGTGTAGCTGAGAGACGTAATAGAACTCTAATGGATATGACTAGATCTATATTGTCACATGCTAAGTTATCTAAAACATTTTGGGGTGAAGCTATTAGTACAGCCATGTACATTCTTAATAGAATCCCATCTAAAGCTGTAGAAACTACTCCTTATGAAATTTGGACAGGTAGAATGCCTGATTTATCTAACTTAAGGAAATGGGGTTCAATAGCACATGTAATGATTCCACAACAACTTAGAAATAAGTTAGAGCCTAAGACAATAAGATGTCACTTTATAGGCTATTCAGAAGAATCTAAAGGGTATAGATTTTACAACAAAGATAAAGGACTAATAGAATCCAGGGATGCTGAATTCTTAGAAACTGATAATGATGATACCCTTTTAGGAGAGAACATAGAATTTTATGAGGAAAGGACCTTAGATTCTAATCAAACCCAACTTGAACATGATGAGACACCAGTTCATCGTGGTCAAAAGAGATCTAGGGCTCCTCCATCTTACTTAGATGATTTCTATGTGTCTATGAGTGAAAATGTCGATTTAGATCAATATAATGATCCATCAAACTATAAAGAAGGCATAAATGAAACTTTTGACTTAGATCAATGTGATGATCCTTGCAGTTATAAAGAAGCTATAAATTCCTTTGATTCAAATGAATGGCTAAAAGCAATGAATGAAGAATTGGAATCCATTGAAAAAAATAAAGTTTGGGAACTAAGTGATTTACCTAAAGATAGAAAAGCTATAGGATGTAAATGAGTGTTGAAAAAGAAACTAAAGTCTGATGGGACTATAGATAAATACAAAGCTAGACTTGTAGCTAAAGGTTTCACACAAAAGGAGGGAATAGACTATGATGAAACATATTCTCCTGTAGTTAATTTTATGTCAATTAGAATAATATTGGCTATTGTTGCTCATTATAATTTAGAATTATTTCAAATGGATGTTAAGACAGCTTTCCTTAATGGAAATCTAAAGGAAACCATTTATATGAGGCAACCAGAAGGTTTTGAAATTAAAGGACTTGAAGATAAAGTATATAGGTTGAAAAAATCCTTATATGGATTAAAACAATCTTCAAGAATGTGGTACTTTACTTTTCATAATGCTATCATTCAATTAGGATATGTAGTTAATAAACTAGATAATTGTGTATATATCTGGAATAGTGGGAGTAATTTTACCATATTATCCTTGTATGTCGATGATATACTTTTAGCCGGAAATGATTTAAACATGATGAAAATACAAAGTCATGGCTTAAGTCTCAATTTGAGATGAAGGATATGGGAGAAGCATCCTATATTCTTGGGATAAAAATATCACGAGATAGATTAAATAATATGGTGTGTTTAAGTCAAGAAAGATATATTGACACAATATTGAAAAGATTTAAAATGGATAATTGTAATCCAGTCTCCACTCCTATTGAAAAAGGAATTAAATTAAGTAAGAAAGATAGTCCTTCAGAAGGACAAGAAAGATTAAATGTTCCTTATGCTCAAGCTGTCGAAAGCTTAATGTATGTTATGGTATGCACTAGACCAGACCTTAGTTATGCTGTAAATCTTGTGAGTAGATATCAAAGTAATCCCGGTATTAAACATTGGCAGGCAGTGAAAAGAATATTGAGATATTTAAAAGGAACTAAACATCTTAAATTATGTTTCCATACCGATGAACTTAAAGTTTGTGGCTATTCAGATGCTGATTTTGCAGGGGATAAGGATGATGGAAAATCCACCGCAGGTATTATTTTTCTCTTTGGCAGTGCAGCTGTATCTTGTTCTAGCAAGAAACAAGGGTGTGTTGCTCGTTTCACTCAAGAGTCAGAATATGTAGCATGTAGTACAGCTAGTACTTATGCCGTTTGGATAAAACGCTTCATAGATGAATTGAAGATTGGTATAACCAACGGACCTGTGCACATATTCTGTGACAATTTGGCTGCAATACGACTAATTGAGAGTAGAGCTAATAGTTCTAAAGGTAGACACATTGAAGTAGCATATCACTATATTCGTGATATGGTAGAGAAGGGTGAAGTGATAGTAAGTCATTTACCCTCGACAGATATGATTGCTGATCCTTTAACAAATGCACTATGTGCGGAGTTACTTGCTAAGCATATAAGCTTAATGGGACTTAGGGGCGCCTAAGTTAATGAACTCCAAACACTTAGGATAATATTATGAAGGGTATATCCGTTCGTATTGGGAAAGCCTCATGATTGTATCTCATCATGAAAGGCATATCCGTACGTATTGGCAAAACCTCATATTGTATCTTATCTTGAAGAGTATATCCGTTTGCATTGGGAAAACCTCATGATGTAGCATGAAGGGCATATCCGTGTAGATTGGGAAAACCTCATAATTGTAGCATGATGGGTATACGCAACGATGTTGTAAGAACCTCATGAAAAGGAATAAAATTCAAGATATGTAAAGTGTAACGACTCTCATGGCCAAGTGGGAGATGTTAGCATATTCTAACAGTGGCCAAGAGAGAGCCGTTGAGGCATTACACCACCGGTGTTCCAAGAGCCGTTGAGGCGTTACCAATGGCATTACTACCTTCCCATTTCGTCTCCAACTACAGAGGAAATCCAGGAGGAGGTTACAGTGTTAAGATCTATAAAAGGGGATAAATCCCCAAGAGTTTCTCACTCAAAAAAAAAATAAATTACGATCTGTGATCTCAAAAGCTCCTATTTGAGAAACCTTCGAGTTGCGATACCTAGCCTCACGGCGACTCTTTTCCTTCAATTTTGTTTCCGTCACAAGGAACAAGTACTGCAAAGCTACCTAAAAGAAAGTGATGGGTAATGGTTCAGTGGAATTGAGTAGTCTTGAGTGAGAAGCCACCCTCTTCTGCTTGACCTCCACCGGAGCTGCCACTGCCATGGCCACAATGGAGAGAACCAAACCGATACCAATTTGTTTCAGTTTTGGTTACTTTCCTAGTGAAGGGGATGATGACATGGTTGTAAACAGGTGCAAGGATAATAATGAAGAGGACAGGAATAACCGGGAGGGAAGATGGTGGGACCTTCAAGGAGCCAAGCTTTGTGTTCATCGTGGCCGGCCGCTTGTTGGACGGAGAAGGTAGCAGTTGAGCATGATGGTACAAGCAAAGATGGGGAGGACCTTGAACACTATCTTGACCTCTTCTACTTGCTCAACCATGCATTCTAGCACTGTGTGGATGGGTTTATTTATCACAGCTCTATTAAGGAACCTGAGGCCTTTGGTTGGACTTGGAATTGGCATCTTTGCTCTGGCATTGTCTTCCTCATTGGTTTCAGTTGATAGGGAGGGCTCGTGGCCATGCTCGTGATAGCATTGCTCGGGCTGCTAGTAATGCAAGTGTTGCACGTTGCTGCACCCAAAACCTGTTTAACGAAAACAGAACACAAGCTGCTACTTACTAAGGATGTAACTCTGAACTTGATACAACAAATGTGAACCCTCCTATCTGTTTTTACTAACTGTATCATCTTCCTCTGAGATCTGTGACGAGGTAAGACCTTTCTCATTTTAAAAAATGATTAATCTTTGTTCCTAATTCCATGTTTACAATACTAGATATGGTTTATCGAGCTTATTTACACCGTACTTAATTCTTACCTTGAAAATAGTTGTGAGAGGACTTCCAGTAGGTATCTTGTTCTTGTAAGTAGCCGACTCGGAGAGAAACGTCACAGGCACATTGATGCTATGTAGAGCGTAAAGTCCCCGGCCGTCTAATGGACTTCCAGTAGTGTCTACCAACAGTATAGTAATACACGGTACAAGCCCCTGCATCGGAAGAAACAGCTTGGATTCTTCTAGACAATACGTAGAAAAGGCCTCCAGTTTATGGATAATCATACTCTATATTCACATACCATTTGGTAGACTGGATCTACAGTATCCCAGACAAAGACCTTTTTCAAAGGTCGAGTACTAGTAGTACCTGCATTTTGGGGCCAGGTGGCATTGACCAGAAAAGATTGCAATGCTAAAAACAAGTAGGGACTACGGAGGGACCAATAAATTAAACAATTAAAAGGGATAATTAGTAAATGGAAATTTAGATAGAGAGATGAGAAGCATGGAAAATCTCTTACCACAAATTCGATAATTGCACTTATCAAGTAGATATGATAAGTGGTGAAGAAATCATCTGATAAGAAGCCTCCAAGGAAGGCCGTGCCCATGAAATTGGTGACAGTGTTGGCCGATCTGGACGGCGATAAGTGTATGAACTTAGACATGTAAAGATCAAGGTTGCCAAGTTCTCCAATATCTCCACAACTGAAGTTTATATCCCAAGTTAGATTCTTCAATCACTAGTTATAAAAACGAATATAAGCTTCATATAAAGAACTCCGTAAAGAAATGAATTCTTCTTATTATCTAATAAGAAAAGTTCTCATAGTCAATTCCATACACATAATAAAATTATCTAATGGCGGAACGAAAGTGTAAAAAGATTTACTAGCCTAAGACGAAGGAAGCGGTGAGCATGCCGCCATGCCGGCCTCTACATAGCCTTCCCATCTGTCTAATTGGTGTCCTTCTTGCAACAAAGTTCAAGAGATGTTTGGAACAAAACAAGAAAGAAAAGTGGAACAAAAGGAAAGAAGAGGAACCCACCATCTCCCTTTCAGCTAGTTTTGGATCTCTGGTGTGAGGAGACTTGATCAAACAGTTTCTGGATTGACCCGACAAATAGGCAATGTGTGGGCAAGAAATTTTGACCCGAATTGCGACCCATATTTGGATTTGGGTACGGGTATGGATCTGTGTTTGGGCGGTCGATCGTTGACGGGGACGATCGATTGCAACTGGAACAGAATGGTGGGTAATTTTCTGTATAGAGTACGATCGATCGTCCGGACATCGACAATCGATCGCGACTGGAACAGAATGGTGGGTTACTTTCTGTATAGAGTGCGATCGATCGTCTTGACGGTGACGATCGATCGATCGTACCGTTTGGACGATCGATCGCAAATCGTGTCCGTTGGTGTTTCAAACCTCCGAAAAACTGTTTTTTCAGTCCGTTTTTGTGCCTCTTTCGAACAGCCACCTTAGTTCGAATTAGACACAAGGAAGTCTATTAATTAGACATCCATTCATCATATGAATGAAAGAATCATATCTTCAAAAATCTCTCTCTCTCTTTCCTTGCATTGATGTTCGAGTACAAACATTGGTCGAGCTTGCTGAGTGTTGAAGATTGGAGTACTACTTCTTCTTAACTGTAATCCGTTCTATCTTGGGAGACGATTACTCATCAACCTTGAGTACTGAGGGAGTAAATTTGTCTTAAGGAAACTGTGATACATAGGGCTCGGATTTCCATTCTTTTTCATTATTTTGTTGTTCTGCAAATTTCGTGAGTACATTATTATCTTAGTTTCCTTAATACTTTCATTAATTCACTACGAAATTCATTGTTTATTGCGACGACTACAATCCGCCGCAACAACTACAAAAACCGTCGTTATAAGAATATAATGACAGTTTATGGAAATGCGTTACAGGTCTTGTCGCAAGGAATGTCACGGCAGTTTATAACGGCGGTTATTATATCCGCAGCTATAGAGTATACTTGTAACGGCGGTTATTATATCCGTAACTATAGAGTACACTTATAACGGCGGTAATAAAACCGCCGTTATATATTGTATCTATAACGGCACAAAAAAAACCGCCATACGAAATTGATTTCCAACGGCATTTTAAACCACCATGACTATACTGTATCTGTAACGGCGGTTTAAAACCGCCGCAATAAATCAAAAATAAAAAAATAATAATATTTTTTAATTAAAATATTTTTTTATTTGTATTAATTGTACCTGTAAGCAATATAAATGAAATTTAAATTATCTACAAAAGTTCTAAACATCAAAATATAATCCATAAATATATAAATTCATGTACATAACAATCCCATAACAAACCGTTTAAAATGTCCGTCAATATATATATACATGTCAAAAAAATGTATTGAATGTATAGAGGGGTGATTTTGATTTTGAAGTGATGAGATTCACTGCAACCTCAATCCAGCCTAAATCTATTATCCAGAGAAAGAAGGAAGTGATTCAGAGGGGGAGAAGAAAGAATAGTGAAGAATAATGGTAACAAAGGACTTTTCTTGATAAATCCCCTACTTTCTCTCTCTGCAAATTCTTATTTCTTCCAGAAATCTTGTTGGAAACGGAGAAAAATCTCCCTTCAAACAAGAGGGGGTCACCTCTATTTATAGGTGATCAACAGAAATCATAACTAACTTGTACAGCTGTCATAACCGTTTTTTGTAACCGACTTTAGAGAGAAAATATTGGATTTTATCAAGATAAAAACGTTTTTCACTATAATTCCTTTAAGCTTTTATGACCAAAGCTTTCAGATATATTCTTCAAAGGTAAAAGCGGTATTCATAATACTCATCTTTTAACAAGTTCTATCAAAGCTCTCCAAACCACAACTCATCATCCTCCCCCAAAGCGGTTGGTAACTACACCGTGAAAGCAGGTCATACGCTTTCATGGTGTACTGTCTTTTTGAGGTAACATATAAGTGTTCAGACAGCAACACTCCTCTAAGTAATAATAATAATCATAATAATAATCATAATAATAATAATAATCATCTCAAGTCCAATAGGGAAAGCGGAGGTGTTGGACGAAGACACCCATCTTGTCAGGCCTTAAGAGAAACTGAGGAAAAATCCATCACTAATGCTTTCTCCCTGATTTTCAGCCCAGGAAGTAATCCATGTTTATCTCGAATAGTTAATGAGGGGAAACAAACATACTCATTCTCACGTGGAGGTAACAATCCATACCATTCACCCTTGACAAAGCAGATCCTCTTTCTAGTATAGGTCGTCAGAAAGGTATATGGGAAGGTACTAATCCATACCATACCTATTATCATCAAAAAGGCGTTGAGAGCCAAAGAGAGGCATTGATGCCATATTGATCATCAAAGGCGTTAAAGCCTGAATTGGCATCCAAAGGCGTTAGAGCTTGAATTAGCATCCAAAGGCGTTAAAGTCTGAATCATCATCCAAAGGCGTTATAGCCTGAATCATCATCCAAAGGCGTTAGAGCCTATAACCAAAATCAATTGCATAAGAACCATAATCAACTATAAAAAGCGCAAAGGCTATAATCATCATTAATTGAATAAGGATCAAGAATATCATCAAAGGGTAGAATCTTTTGAGGAATCAAAGATGTAAGAATCTGAAAACACCAAATCATTTGAATCATCATTAGTAAGCATTAATGACTAAAAATCATTATTTATCACATAGCCTATCTATAATATGTTTATCTTAACAGCTTTATCCATGCCATTTTTCATGGAATTCGGTTAGCCAAATCTCAAAGGAGGATTTTCAGCATTTAATATATTCACAATATATCAGAATATTTGTTGAGCCACGTGTCATTATCTTATTTGAATTGTGAATAACATTCTTAAATTTGACCATAAGTCAATCCTTTCAATAACCATTATCAACAAAATGTAAAATAAAAAAATCTGCTAGAGCTGCCTAGCCGGTCCCTCCAACTGATGCGCTCTTGCTGCCCCAAAACCTGATAGATGCGTGCTGCCGACACCCTCCTACAAAAACAATAAAATAAAATTTATTATTAGACTAGCAAAATGATAAAATTTATGAATTTCATCAAAAATTTACAAATAAAAAAATAATCGTAAAGATTTCATAGTTATTGGATTAAACAAAAAAGTTTAGTTCATTAGCCTAAACCTAGAAACGCGCACCAAATCCAAACCGGGGGTCAGAGTCCAATGCTGGTTCTTTTAACGCGTGTATTTCGACCCAAGCTAAGTGTGAGAATTCGTTTCGCTGCAATCCGAGGTTGTTTGCCCAATTTGGGCACCGAGAGGCCGAAATCCATAACTTAGATAGTATGCTTCGGCCTAAACTTAAAAACGCACACCAAATACAAACCGTGGGTCGGATTTCGATGTTGTTTCTTCAAACGCTTGTATTTCAATATATCCTATGTGTTGGAGTTGGTTTCGAGCGAATCCGAGCTCGTATCTTTTTTTTCTAAACTGTACTTTGGCCTAAACCCACAACCTTCCACCATTTCCAAAGCTGTAACTTCACCTGATCATCTATAAATAAGGGTGATCCCCTCTCAGAAAAAAGGAGGAGATTTTGGAAAACTGAGAACAGAGAAAGAGAAATAGAATTTGTTCTAAGCAGAGAGAGATTAGTGGATTCATCAAAGAAAAGTAGTTCTTTCTAATAAAGTTCTTTATTGTTCTTCCTCTCTCCCTCTGAATCATAATCTTTTTCTTCCCCTTTCTTCATTTCGAGTGATTTTTACCCTATATCAAGTTCCTCCTTCAAGACATTTAGTTTAGAACGGTCTGGATGGCAAATTTAAGCTAGACTGAAGTTGCATGAATCCCCATTAAAACTCAAGCTAAAACACCAATGACCCCTTTTTAGTCTCTTTCGTAAGAAACTAATTTCACCCGTTTGTAGAAGGTAAAAATCAATTTCCTTTCGTAAAACAATATCATGTTTTTTTTTGTATGGTAAGCTGGGTTAGGCAAACCTGGACCAGATATATTAGAATCAAATGCTCTTACATTCGCGAGTACACTTTTCTGGCCTCATCTTCAGAAAAATAGACTGGGTCACCAAAGGAATAGGAGAAAGGGAAAAATCTACTCAAGAGGTATCAACACAAAGACGAGCGAGAGTCAGCCGCTCGGTTCGATTCCCACCACACATGACAGAAAATACATTCCTCAAAATTTTGGACCAACTCATGAGTAATCCTTAAGTCATCCCTCCATCGCCACGAAGCCTGAAGAAATATGTTTGCTCACATATTGTATTTAAAAATCCTCCATTTTGCTCATTGTGATATATTGTCTGTCTTAAGCTTGTATAAAGGAGAGGGGTTGCCCTTGAATTTAGAAGCCAATGTAGAAAAAACTCCACCAATTCCTATGACATGAATCCTGAAATGCTATTTGTGCTAATGCTAGGGCCCCCTGGAAGTAGCACATTGGGGTGAGATCTAGTTGCAGTGAAAAATAGGCAAGAGTTGGCTAGGGCATTCCTTGGAAGCAACGTATCGCAATGATGCTCGGTTGCAGTAAAAGAACTAGGCTAGGGTTCTCACGTCGAACTAGCTGTGTTCGAGTACAGAAGCTGATCCAAGAGAGTTATTGCCACTTGAAATGTGGGGAGACTTTAAAAGGTAAGAGGTTTGAGTTGGTGGATACAATAAAGAAGAGAATAATATAGGTTGTTGCTATAAGCACCCCTACAATTTCTTACCATACACCAATATTAAAAAAAATTAATTCTTTTATTTTAAGAATCCCCTTCTTTATACTTACCCAAACCCCTAAACCCTCTTCTCCTTCTCTATTGATAGATTTGCTACCTTCTTCTCCTTCATCTTCATCTTCATCTTCTTTTGTTCTTCTACTACTTTTGGTTTACCTAATTTTAAGACAAGAGGGACACACCACAATCCCTCTCCGGTCTCCCCCATTACCCAATCATGCTTGAAAAGAGGAGAAAAATTGCTAAAAAATAAGGAAAAGGCAACCAATACCCATCCTATATGCAATCACCTTTCAAGTCTATTGTTGAAACCACCGTGTTAGGAAACAATGATCTAAAATTCATGATGAGAAAGAAAGTAGGGGTGGTGAGGTTAGTTCTCCTGCATCCGAGGACCATCATAATCATCCATTATCTTAGAAAGAGGAGGAGGAGAAGAGGGATTCTTCCTCAGTTGAATCGGTTGTCACTGCCAACAATAAATCGATGGAAGGATTTGCAAATGAAGAAGGAGAGAGTAAAATTAGAGCCAGAGAATGAGCTAGGGGTTTTGTGTCGAGGCCGGCCCAAAAATAGCCCACCCATTACTCATATTTTAGGCCCTAGGGATAGGGTCGGGCTCAATTTCTTAGGCCCATATTAATATGGGCCGCGGAAGAGCTTGGGTCCTTAAAGCTAAGGCTTGCCCGATATATATATTTATATATATATGGGAAGGGATCGGGAGACATATGAGATAAAACACGTATGTTCACACGCGCACACCACCATTGGATTTAAGGATCTAATGATCATCAATACACCTCGTTTTTATGTATAGAAGGATACTTTGGGAAATTTAAAAATTGCAAAACCGTTTCTCCTTCCTTGGGAGACAGACTCTCTCTTTCTCTTTTTCTCTGGCATCCTCTCTCTCCGTTGGATTCCACTCTCTCTCCGGTGTCCTCTCTCGTGCCGACTAGAATGGTTATGGACAACTAAGGAAAATCCTCGAAGTGAAAGACATCTGATGATATCTGGTTTCAAAGTTGTTCCCTGTTTCAAAGCTTTTGGAATCTGGCGAATTTTTGAGATTTTCGGCAAATAATTTATGTCTTTTTTAGAGTGAAGGATGAGTCTATCTTGCCTAAGATTTAGCACTTTGCCTGTATGGTATATACATTTCCAGAAATGAGTATGCTCTCTTCATAGTATCCTCTAAAATCAACATAGATTATATGTATTGCACAACATTTTGTAGATTTTGGTTTAGTTGCAACAGGTAAGCAACTTGAATCTATTGTTGATTGATTATTGAAGTATATGGTTTAATAACTCATTGTTAAGCAGCTATGAACATGTAAATAAATAAAATGTTGTAACACCCCAAAATACCCCTAGGAGCTAGGATACTTTGGCGACGTGACTTATACTTAAAACTAACTTGCAAATAGTATATAAGGCATTCCAAATAGTGATCCGGAAAATTTCTTTAACATAAATGTACTTCCAAGTGTTACATAAACCAACGACTTAATAAAAATTACAATAAGTAAAAAAGAGTCCAATGCTTGACGAACTCAAGCCTACATGAAAATCCCCAAAAGAAAATCCTAAAATACATGTCTCTTATACTCAACCCAACCGTAGGGTCACAAGTCAACCCCTAACGTCTGGCTAACAATCCAAGTAATCTCCTGCTCTCCCTGAGCTGCCTCAATCCCAAGGACTGGTGCACATATTTCGTATAGTGTACCTACCGACATAAAAGTACGGCTGAGCATGGAATACTCAGTGAGTACAAGCTACTAGCTAACAATAGTAATAACGATATCATAACATGCGTAATACTGTTCATCATCACATTTATATAATCAGAGTGCGGAAGCTAGAATGAAATAACAAAATAAAATCTTGAACATCTCATATTTAATCGTGCTTTACATTCATGCTTTTACCCAATATGTTTTTCATTACATCGTGAGTTCCTTATACATCTCATGCATCTTGTGGTTACCTTACATATCTTATGAGGTTATTCTTATGTTGTGAGAGTCATACATGTCTTCTTATATACTTGTTTGTCTTATTTAACTAGTACCCGAACTATGACTTGGACGGTCATACTAGCTTCTTGTCGTGCTTGACTAATGCTCGGACTATAATGGAACGGAACACATTAGCCTTATATCTTGACATGACTAGTGCTCAGACTATAGTGGAACGGAAGACACTAGTATTCTTGTACTTACTTGCATGGGAATAGATGATAATGCCCATACCTGATCTTAGTACATTATCACCCTTTCATATTTCTTTATTCTTGCTTTGAGATAGATACTAGTACCCGTACTTGGTCTTAGTATACTAGTATCATCTCATACTTGTTGGAAACATATGTTAATGCCCGTACCTGGTGTTAGTACATTAACACCCTTTCATGCTTGCCTTGGAAACATACACTAGTGCCCGTACCTGGTCTTAGTACACTAGCATACTTTCATATTATTCATGTCTTGGAAACAGATACTAGTGCTCGTATATGTCTTAGTACACTAGTATCCTTTCATACTTGCTGGGAATAGATGTTAGTGCCCGTACCTGATCTTAGTACACTAACATCCTCCCATGTTTTACATTTCTTAATTCTTTTATTGGCTTGTTCTTATTTATTTATTATGTGTATATTTATACTTGAAGAGTTTGGTTCATGTATGCGTGCATGGTGTGGGTGGTAATTCGTGGCAATCATACTATCACAAGTGATTCAAGGGACACATATTGCATTTAAATTCTTTTTATAGTCAAGTTGGAATTTAAACAAGCATGTAAGGCAATTGATCTAAAATTATCACTTTTAATAAACTACATAAATCATGCTTTAATAATCTTCTTTAATTTCCTTAAATTCTCATTCATGCATTTTGTCAAACACTTAGCATGCAACCTTATATAATCATTAATTTCATATTTTTCTTGCTATGCATTTTGACAAACATCTTGGTGTGCATTTATTTTGTGTACATTGATCTAAGGCATTACTTAAATCATGGGACAACTCAAAAGCATCATAGTTATACTTGAAAAATCATAAAAATGGAAATCATGGTCATAAGCATCCTACATTAGGCATACATGGCATAAGGCATGTTTACTTAACCTATTACATCTCAATCATGCTTAATAATCCATACACTTTAAGAAAACATGCTTAGTTTGGAATTTGGGAATAATCCTACAAAATCTCAATATTGAAAAGCTTGAAAACCTAAGTTAGGATCTAGGTTATTACTAGGTTAACTAGAAAGGGTTTACTAACCTTGAAGATCAAAGCTTGGTCTTGAAGAAAACCCTTGTTTGTAAAAACCCTCTTGATGTAGAAGGATCCAACCTTGAAGGAGATGCTCCAAGCTTGAGGAAGAACACCTCCTTGAAAATCGAGGAATCCCTTGCTTGATTTGGGAAGATCAACCTTGATCTACTCATCTTCTATAATCAAAACTCCCACTTGAATCCCCAATCTCCTCTCTCCCTTCTCTCTCAATTTCTCTTAGTCTCTCTAGGTTTAGGATGAGCCAAAAAACCCTCATATGGGAGCCCTATTTATAGGCAAAGAGCAAAAACCCTAAAAATCCCAAAATAAAAATCTGGGCTCGCGACCTATGATCGATCATAACATATCTACGATCGATCGTAAACTTCTACGATCGCTTGTAGTTTCCTACGATCGATCGTAAACATTACAGACAGTTTTGCCTATTTCTAAAATTCTACGATCGATCGTATATTTCTACGATCGATCGTAGCCTCACCTACGATCGTTCGTAGGGTCTGTACGATCATTCGTAATCCTGACAGAAATTTCCAGATTTTTCCTCTTTGATATTTTGGCCATAACTTTTGACTCGTTCGTCCGATTTTGACGATTCAACTTGCGTTGGATTCGTCTTTCGAATGAGAACATTTTTGGCATTTTAGAATCTTCCAATTCTTCTTTATTTATTCATTGGACTACGTGAAAGGCCAATTGGCTATACGACGTCGTTCATTAGATATAAAAAGTTTCGGGGTGCTACAAATGCAATGATCTGATATCATTGTTTCCTTTTTATTTGATTGCCAGGAACCAACACGGGATAGATTTGACCTCCGTGTACACAAGCGAGTGATTGATCTCACCAGTCACTAGTTCCCTTGAAGTGGTGAAGTAAATTACCTCCATCACCATTGAACCTGTTGTGGAGGTTGAGCTTATGATTGTGGATCCCTAAATATGTTGAACCAATTATACCTTGGCCTCATGGTGAATGTACTGGTCTTTTTCTCAAGCAGCTTAAATAGGTAATCATTTGCTGGAAAATTTCAAAAACCCATCGAATTTCAAATTTCTTTGAAATTGGGAACGACGAGCTATGAAACCGGAAGATCTTCAGACGTGAAGACCGAAAGCTCAGATCACCAGATGTCTTTCACTCCAAGGAATTTTCCTAGTTATCTATAACCATTACAGTCAGCACAAGAGAGGACGCAGGAGAAGAAGTTGAAATCAACCGGAATATAAAAGGGTGCTAGAAAGAACCGTCAGCTAGAGAGAGAGGCGATGAAGATGGAGAATGCCAAAGGGAGAGAGAGGAGAATGTGTTCTTCTTTCTTTAGGAAACTGAAGATAGAGATAATCTTGTAAAAAATATTAAATTTCCTTAAATGTCCTTGTAGATATAAAATGGTGCATGATTGTGGCCGTTAGATTGGGAGATCCATCGATTGTAAGCATATGTGAACTTACATGTTCTTTTTCATATGTCGACAGATCCCTTCCCTATATATATAAAATACATTTTATCTATATTTTTATTGTTAATATAAAGCATATAATACTTATATACACACATTGTTATCCTATACTCGTACACACTACTATATTTTATTACATAATACTTATTGGGTGCTGCTACAAGCACACCAATATTTACTAACTGGACACCATTAAAATGTAAAAAATTCCACGAGCACACTAAGAGGTAAAAACAATACCTATAAATTTCTAATTATACACCAATCTAAACTTAAAACCATAAAACGTGATAATTCATCACCCTTTTGGTGGACCCAAACCCAACTGAAGGTCTAATAAATTGGTATCAAATGAATCATAATCAATTCATTATATATTGCACCCCTATTTTTTGCGGTTAAAGAGCTTGCAGAGAAAGGTCATAGGAAACTCAACGTTGAAAATGGTGTGGAAAAAATCAAACTATTTAAAAATGACTAGTAAGATATTTATCTCAAAATAAAAAGCATGGACCAGTTGCTTATTACTCAGAAGGTATTTCCAAATAAAATGATTTCATAAACTCTACTAGAATGGAATAAAAGAGACAAAAATATATAGATAATTGGAAAAAGAATTGGTTTGATAAGCTTATACTAATTCGCTTATACTAATTCGTGTTTCTCTAACTCGTCGGCTCTCTGAAGGTAAGGTAAGAGGAGCTTCACAGGTTCATTCTTAGAAGGAGAATAAGTTTTTAGAAGATGGTTTAGGGGTTTGGGAGTACGGGTAACTCATAGAAATGGCAATTAAAAAAAAGGAAAATTGTTTCTTTTAAATGGTGTCCAGTCAATAAATATTAGTGTGCTCGTAACAGCACCTTACTTATTATATATGCATAATATCTTATGTACATATTACATAATATATACCAATGAAAGTTATAATAAAACACATTGTTTAGTTATGTAATAATATGTAACATAGTACTATATATTGCATAGGGAGAGGTACTAATGAACCATGCTCATTGAAGCTTGTAATGATTACAAGCAGTCTCTCTAAAAGATGAAACGTGGCATTTTTTTGTTAAATCTGACTGTTGGATGTTAAGTTTGGTCTATTGGAGACACGTGTTAAAAAAATCAGTCCGATCAAACATGTTTAGACCGTCCGATTCCCTATTTTCCAGCATTAACCCCTTAGGGTTCACTAGACCCTACCTAGGATATAGAAATGATTGATCTTTCCTTCTTTGATCAGACAATATATAAATGTCCGATCGACTAATATTTTGCCACGTGTCTCTTGGGCAACCCATCTTGACATCCAACGGTCAGATTCTGAAACAAGTTGCCATATGTCAAATTATTAGGGACCACTCATTACAAGCTTCAATGAGCATGACTCATTAGAATGCTACTCATATTACATAATACATAATATAAAATATTTACACACTTATAATATATAAATTACACATAGATAAATGTATATATATATAATATTGTGCACATTGTATGGTATAACCGTGTGCACACTCTTCTTTACTAATATAAAAAGGATGCCCTTTGTTCAAAACGTTGATTGAATCTTTTGTAATTCCAAAACTACCATTTGCTCTTATCTTATCTTCTTTCTCCTTTTATTTTATATGTAATGAACCCTTGAAAAAGTAGATAAAATTTTGTAAAATTCCTAAACTACCCTTATCATAATAATTAAATGCGACAAACACTCAATTGAATGTTTAATTCTCATACTATCCCTCACTCATATTTTTTTTTTTCTTCTAAAAACCAAGGATAAGTGGGTGAACCCTAGGGGTGGGTGAATCTTAATCACAGTTAAGTAGTATTAAAAAGGATACATGGTGACCTCAGTAGCGTAACCGGACTCCTCGCTCTCTTAGCAAAATGCTTTGAAAGAAGAACGTTTCGCCAAGGCCCCGCCCGCCCCCTATCTTTGCTATACTCAAAATGTCTCTAAAGCTATTTGGTTCTTAAAATGTCCCAATAACATATTTCAATGAGCAAACATGTCTCTCACAATTTTTTTTAATCTAAAATGTCCCTCAAGTTTCTATACCAAAATATTCCTTCCTTTTTTTTTCAAATTGCCCTCATTAGGGTCCTTCTTCCCAGTCTCTCTCCCCTTCCTCTCTCTCACGCGCGATGCCTCCCACTAGTATGGTTATAACACTGATTGGATGATTAATCCTTCCATTTTGTTTATAAAAGTAGGGTGACTTACTGGTGTTCTAAGAGTCCAACTCTTCATCTGTTGAGTGACCTATCCTTCTATTCCCTCATCCATTACTATTATTTTGAATCAACCTACCTGATTCCATGTCTGGATTTGCAATAAATATTCCATGATGAAGTTAGAACTCCATTGAAATAGGTTTGAACAACCTTGGATTCGCATCGCCTAGTCTTGAAAATATGACTCTTCCAAAATGGATGCATGCACATCCAGGTTGCAACTGTATTCGATACTGCCAAATTGAATTTCCTTGCCTTAAACTAGATACCATCCATGGTCACTATAAGTACAATTAGATCTCTAGACCTTTTTTTCAGACAGTATGCCATACTTCCAGTCTCTCCAAATGAATATCATCTAGTCATAGCCATTACATCTCTAGAGCTCTCATGTGTTCTTTTTTATATATTTGTTTCCTTCCAGGCCATGCTAAAAATGCCATTTTTTCTTTTAGGGTCCAAAGCCATTGTAACTGCCCCCATAAATACCAAATGCCTTCCCAGTATGCCATAATACCAAATGCAATATATTTATTTAGTGGGTAGAGATGGGCTGGCCCGAGCCCGGACGGGTTCAGCACTATTAATAATAAAGCCTAGCCAGCCTAACCTCACTAAAAAAATGGACAGGACTTGGGCCTAAACATATCAAGCCCATTTAGAACCGAGCCCGACCCACTAGCAGCCCTATTCAAAACACTTCAAAATTATATGTTAGGACACTCCAAGACAAAATATATTCACGCTTTTTCTAGCCAATAGTACTTGTCATAGCATATCTCTCATATAATAAAAATAATAATAATAATAACAATAACGAGTACAAAAAGAATGAAAGAAGACAATGGTTAGAAGGCCATATCTCATCTTACCTTGTGTAGCCAAAGTTAATATATATTTGGTATGAAAAAGACATCTAACAATGTTGAATTGCTCTATAAAGAGAGAGAGAAAAGAGGAAAAGAGAGGCATCCCTCTAGTAATCCCAAATTAGTAGTAAAAATAAATGAACATGTCCAAAGTACTTCCTCCTTAATTCTTCATAATCCAACTCCGAATAAAGATGGGCTTTTATATAGTTGTGAAAATCAAAAATAGGAGTTTCTAAAGAGAAAATAGTCGTAGTCTTGAGCTCCGGACACCCCACTCTTATCAACAAAAAATAATAATAATAATAATAATAATAATAAATCTATGCAGAATCTGGGAAACTACTGTAGTTGGGAGTAAAATATTAACTACCACTAACTATGATTCTAAACATGATTTTGGCAAGTTCTTCTTTTGTTCTTTTGACTTTCCTTTTAACCTTCTAAGAGCATTCCTAGCAGCCTCACCAAAATAGCTTTTTGGTTATTTTGGTAAGGTAAATCACTAAAAATGGCAAAAATGGGCCCCTAGCAGCCTCATCAAAATGACAAGTTTAATGAGTACTGTACACTCACCAAAACTAAATTTTCTATCCCCTCCTTTATTGTGGTCCCACACAACTAATAAAATAAAGTTTTCTCTCTCCCATCGTACTATTGTGGTCCCACACAAATAATAAAATAATGTGAGTTTTGGCTATTTTGGTGAGGCTGCTGAGAGTGTTTTAAAAAAGCGAATAGCCAAAATAGGAAAATGTGAGTTTTGGCTATTTTGGTGAGTAAAATATGGTGAGGCTGTAGGAATGCTCTAAAATATGGTGAGATTCATTGCTTAAAAAATCTTCAGAACTTTTGGCTTAAAATTCTAATTTTCATGAGCATGTTGTAGGGGACATGTGTCACCCTATGATTTGCCTAAAGTCAACCTACCCATTTTGAAAGCTTTGAAGGTCCAAAAAGAGTTCAATTTTATCCCCCAAAAAAAAAAAATGGTGAAGGTGAGTTAAAATGGCCTCTTTTAAAATAGTCAAGGGTATTTTAGTAAAATTTCATCTTAGGGGCATTTGGGTTATTTTGGGAAAAGGTCAAGGGCACTTTATTATTATTTTTAAAATCTCAACGGATTCTTTGGTAGGTCACAAGAGGTCTTGTAAGCCCTATATGTGCGAAAATGACCTGCTCACGGCAAATAAGTACTTTTACAAAAATGAGCATTTGTAGACTTTTATAATATGAACAAATTGGAGTCAATTTGATTTTTTTACTTAAGAGGAATAAGTTGCATACATGTAGACTTTTGCATACAAAGTACTACAAAAACAAAAATCTAATACAATATATAAAAAAAAAAAATTGCTAAAAGAGAAGCTAAAAAATAATAAATCAAACTAAGTAGAAGACATATGATGACTCATACAATAAGTTAAACAAAAGATAGGGTAAGAAAAATATATGTAAGTTTGAAAATTTTAAGAAGAGGAAAACTAGAGATCTATATCATATTAGATTAAGAGCAACGCGATTAGAGAGAACGTTTAAAGATGAAGATATAAATGATATTTTCAAAAGTCACTTAATGAAGACTGCACACAATTAAGACTATAAAGGGTCAGGGTAGGGTAGAGATCAGCCCTAACCCTGCCCTTACTTATAAAGACAAGACCCTAACCTTTCAAGTGCCTGGATTGAAACCCTAACCCTGCCCTCAAGGGTCAAGGCAGGACGGGGCCATAGGGTGGGAAAGAAAAGCAAAAAAATTATTCTTGTTTGAAATGACTAGATTTTTTTCTACATCGATTTCCAACCCAATAGATTATTCGATATATATTATTTAAAATAAAATAATCCAAAAGTAAAGTAAAGTAAAACACGTATAATAATAAAACAAACCTATCTTGGCAACAAACTTAGGGTGTAATCAATGTATTAGGGATAATCGTAGTGTTAGGATTAGAAAATCAACCAATCAGGGGCTTAGGGTTAGGGTTTCAAGGGATTAGGATTAGGATTTTAAGGGGTTGGAGTTAGGGTAGAGCTGTCAAAGGGCAGAGTTCAGCCCTAACCCTGTCCTAGCCCTTCAAGGGCTGGATTGACTAGGCCCTAACCCTGCCTTTAAGTCATAAACTACATTATAGGCCAATGGCTCTGAATTTTTGCAATATCTACTAGGAAAATAGTATGAAATAGATTCAAATATATTTTAAAAGTGAAAATATGCTTTAAAAAATAAATTAAGTGTTAGTTGAAACCAATATCATCATCATTTTCATTGTCTTATCTAAAACAAATAAAGTGTTATTTGTTTTAATTGAAACAAGTAACAAGTTTTTTTTTTTAAGTCTCAGTTGTGGCTAAAACCCTAATTTATTTAATGTATGAGGCAGACACCATAGACATAAAACAAGCTCAAGGTGTGAGTCGTGGGCCTCATGAGGTTGAGGCATGAGCCTCATGAGATTTAAACCTCATGACTGAGCCTCTAAGCATTTTCCTTAAGTCTCGCCCCAAGGCGATGTTAGCCTCAAGGTTACAACCTTGGGTACCCCTTCTAATTTTAATAATGACACAATAATGAAATGAACATTATGGTACTAATAAATCTGTTTAAATGCTTGATCATCACATATCATGAAACAAAGATGGAAATTATCCAAGAGCAAGTTCAACTCAAGTTTATCAATATTGAAGATCCAAGTTTAGACCATAGTCCAAGTCGGGTCTATTGAAGTCAAAGTCAAATCACAAGACCCAAGTCAAGCCAAGATCAACTCTCAAGAAGCTTCAAATATAATTTTATTTTGTTTTTGAGAGTGCCTAGGACTTGTGTAAGAAGTCCTCAAAATATTGGTAAGTTGAATGCTCAAGTTCATAGTTTGACCATAGGAGCCTAGGACACCCCGCACAGTTTTCTGGACTTACCTTGGTAGGGCGGGTTGCGGGCTCACGTCACACCCCCGGGGATTAGTCCTGAACCGAAGGGTTGGGGACACCCCGGGTCTCCAAAAAAAAAAGAATTCACAAAATCATGTTAAAGATAGCAAAATTGACCTAGGAATTCATTCCCATCACTTTGGTTTGATCCAAGACAGAATTCAGAAAATATGTTCTGAACTCATCGACGAATGCTTAGAGTCTTCTGAATTCGGTGACAAATTGCTTACAGATTTTAAAACAGTAAGCTACTGTCTTAGAATTTGGCAACGAATTCAAGTGGGAACTCCACTTCGTAGACAAATTGCATCCTGAAACAGAAAAATCGTTATAACGGCTAGTTTTCAACAGCCTAAAACTCATTTAATGTTTCATCAACGACTCTAATGGATCAAGTGTTATAAAAGGGGTTCATTTATGAACTAAGAACAACCTTTGATCAGTGCAATAACTTCTATTACTTACTCATTCACTGTTATTGATTTCTCACTCACTCACATACTTAGAAATCCCCAAATTTTTCTTGAGCTCATTCAACTCCCATTTATTTTGAGAGATTTCATTTGAAATTATACTCCACTCTTATTCAGCTCAGGTAAGGAGCTTTTATTTCGGATTTACAAATCCAAACTCATTTACTAAGGTTAAACAAGAATCTAGGATTCTTGCATTGAAGCTGCTACTTCAGTTTTTATCAAGAGAGTGAGGTGCTCTTGTGAGGTTCCAACTCGGCCTAAAGGAGAGTTTGTAAAGGTAATATCTCGACCTGAAGAGAGATTGTAAAGGTTTGGACTCCACCAGTGAAGGAGTCTGTACGATTAAGGAATCGTGGTGAATCCTGTAGCTGAAAGCTTGAGGCGGAGAGTAGGCTGGAATTGTTGCACGTCGTGAACAAATTCTGAGTTTGCACTTCTCTCTTTCTCTCTTTTCTTTTACTTCAATACTAGTTCTGTTTATTTGTTAGTTGCAAATTAAATCTAAATTCTGCATATTGAACTTTAAGTCCATAAATTTTAAATCTGTCATAGACCCTATTCACCCCCCTTTAGGGTCATTTCCTGGCCAACAGGTGAGCCTTGAAGCGTAATCCTCACACGCCTTTTAAAACACTGGTCTTATCATTGTCTTATATGATTTTTCTTTAAGTTTGATTTTGATGCTTTAGTTACGTAGGACTTATCCACTTTAGTCATCTAGCTCTAATTCTAAGGGCAAAAACATCCTCTTCACTCTCTCTATCATTACGAATAATTGAGTCAAGATACTGAAATTGATTGCTCTGGAATATCTCTTGGTCATATATCTTAACACTATTTGTCTCTATTCTAATTATGTTCTTACTAAAGTTGCATTCATATATTTTGTCTTGATCCAAATTATTTTTAAATCCCTAGATTCTAAGATATTTATCCCTCACAATTCTAATTTTACATTTAGTCTTTTTAATTTCATCAATTGATATCACATTATCTACAAATACTCCATGAATATGAGTTTTCAATAAATTCATACCTAATTTAAAAAGATATAGACTAATAGCTGATCCATGATGTAACCATAATATACATGAACTCATTTCTCTTGCCACTTATTGTTCTCATGGTAGTTTTTGCTCCCTCGTATATGTCCTTAGTGATATCAATAATTTTATTCGAACTCCTTTCATTCTAATGCCCGTTTAGCATTAATTATAGTGATTCTCCTGTTCTGAAAAAGAATTGTTCTTCTTGAGAATGTGTTCTAAAGATCAATTTTGTGTTGAAAACCCGTTTGACAATAGTAAGTTAGGATCTATTCTAAAGAATAGAACTAGCAGAACCAATTTTAGATGCAACCAAAAATTACAAAAAAATAAAGAGATGAAAACTAAAATTTAGAAAAAGATTTTTTTAATTTTTAAATAATAATAATAATAATAAATGTCTCTTGTGTGAATAATAATAATAATAATAAATGTCTCTTGTGTGAGAGCCCGTGTTTTTATTCTTCTTTAAGAAATAGTTTTGAAAAGTGAAACTTTTTTACTCCTCAATTCTTACTCCAAAATGAGAACATTTTTCAGAATTATTTCGGATTTTGTGCCAACCAAACATCATTCGTGGGTTTCTATTCCCGGGGAATAGAGAATTGTTTCCTTGGAGTGATGCCAAATGGCCCCCTAAATGCCCACCAACTTAATTCATTAGGGACTCTATAATATATTCTAAGTCAATAAATATGAATTATCATATGGCGATCTTTCCTCTTTGCCCTAAAATCTTCCATCAATTGTCAAAGTAAGAAAATAGCCTCAAACATAGACATTTTTCGCATAAATCCAAATAAAATTTTGAAACCCTAATTACTTTCTTAATATTTGTTCTATCACTCTCTCCCATAACTTCATAGTATTACTCAAGTGTTTAATCACATGATAGTTAGTACAACTTTAAAAATCTTCTTTATTCTTATATATAAGAACAAATTAAATATTATTAAATAGATTTGTAGGTTAAGATATGTCTATTTCTCCTATATATTATATTTTTATACATCAACTGGAAGATCGTCTAGTCCTAAGGCCTATCCTACCTTCATCCTGGTTAGAGCTTCTTTTATTCATTTCACCCTAATTCTATAAAAGAACAAGTCTCTTGTCTCCATTAAGTTAGTGTATCTACTTAATCTAAGTATATGTATGTAGGAATATTTTTTTTAAAAAACCTTTAAAAATGCACCATGCCCTGCCCTTATTTTTTACTAAAATTTTAAATTCACCACATGAATTAATGATTGAACATCATCTTCAATGTGTATATGAACAACAATGTAAATCTAAATTAATTTCAGTATTTGCTTGCCCTTCTTAAATTATTTTTTTGGTAGTTAAATAATCTATATGTGTACGCTTGCGCCCACATGCACATAGACAATGTATACGAATACAAATATATGTATGTATCTCTCTATTTATATACTATAATCTTTTACTAATTTTTTAAAATCGTTTAGCAATTTTTCATATTATAATTTATCTTTCAAAATGAGAGCATAAAGCATTCTTATGAGGCTTAAGCCTCACGCCTTAAGGCTTAAACCTCACGCATCTTGAAGTCTTAGCGCCTCGCCTCATGTTTTTGCACATGTCTTAAAACATTGGATAAGACTAACTATGATTTATGAAATAAATGTTGAGATACTAAAAGGCAGCATATTAATAGAATTAATATAGTCATGATGAAGATGCCAAGATAAATAAGTGAGAAAACAAGAAAAGATATGATTAAAAATGAGTGCATTCGAGAGAATCTAGAAGGAGTTCTAATAAGTGATACAATAAGGGCATTCAGAGAAGACCACCAATGGTCCAATAAGAATAAGTGATTGACGCAAAGTTGGAGACTATATAATGGGGAGGGGAAGGCCATAAATGATGTGGATGGAGTTATACAGTACATTGTCTCAAATTTGAATATGACATGGTTATAAGAAAATTAAATTTTAGAGGCATTGGTGTGCTCTAATTTTGACACCTATGCCTGCCTGTTTGGATCAATGTTACCTAGTTCGTCGGTTTGCTCGGTTCGAATTTCGCAGTTCGTAATTCGCCACTCTTAAATGAACCTGGTTCGCTAAGGGTAAGTTGAGATAATTTGTTTTTCGATTCGCTTAGATTCTTTAGTTTGGTTCGCTAGCTTGGTTCGCTACTTAAGCTTGTAAAACAAAATATATATTTTATATTATATTATAAAAATATATATCTCTTACGCATGTAAACAACATATTAAAAATACATATTTGAAAAAAAAAAAGTCTTTTTTATGAACGGTTTGTAAACTCAAAGTATAAATTTACTGAATCTAATGAAAAATATCAGCGAATTTGAATAAAAAATTTGACAAATTAAGATTGTTTTGAAACTATTACGTGGTTCACTCAATTTCATGAACCAGACCAAACCAAACCACGAATCAGTTCGGGTTCGCTCGGTTCGCGGTTCGCTATGGCATGTAGCGAACTTGGTAACCCTGGTTTGGATTGATTTAAAAATGAACATAGTGACTATATTTAGACATTTGGGTCTATCGGTTTATGTAACTCTTTGTTTATTGTTTATTTGCTACTTTAAGTCATTGTAACCATCATATTTGAAAAGTAGACATGATCTGAGTGTACTTCGTCTTAGCCCTTTTACTGGATCTCCTCGAAATTTTTGTTTGGGCAAATTATGAACGGCCTTTGACAAAGATTTCATTTTATAATAAGAGCATTATTGTAATCTAGCAATAAATGTAAAATTAATCGAGTAGAGTAAAGTTTAACTACCAATATCTTGTGTTCGACTCATTTAATAAACGAGCTAACTTATTAGTTTGGCTCTGCTCTACTCGAGAAACTGATTTACTCTGCTCAAGCTCCACTTGTTTTAAGTCGAGCTCGCTTAGCTCACTGACAGTTTTACTACAAGCTTCTACCTTTGTGGCCGCTCACCCTCAAAACTTGATTCCAAGTAGATCCAATTTACTAAACCTTGCTCGCATGAAGTTGCAATAGGGTTTCCATATGCACTCCCATAGTAGAAAGCAAACTCTCTCTCTCTCCCCAAGTACTTGATAATTTTTTGTTAAACATAAATGATATAAGTATGAGAATCTATAAACTCAGAAGTTTAATTAGGCCAACTATAATAAGCTAGTAAAAATGAAGTTTATCTGCTGGACCTCCGGCGTGACGGAGTGGTTTGGTAGAATAATTCTCCATGTCTGAAGCTAGGGGGGGATCCAGGGGAGCATGCCAATCAAATTGAGCGTCCCCCATGAGAGTTAAGGGGAATGCCCTTGAAGCGCATAGATGGGTACAATTGTGTTTTTCATAATGCATAGTTTCCTGTCTATTGAGACTCAATTTTTCTATTTAGAGTCTATTTCTGTGAAAGTTCTTTGCGTTATTCTTCACCTGTGGACGTAGACCATTGTCTTTTGGTTGCTTGATTTTCTGTTTTTATGTTCTTTATTATTTGTAGATTGTAGAACTTGTGTTTGGATCTTCTTTCGGCACAACCCTCTCCAGTGCAGATTTCTCTAGGCCCTCGTGTCAGAACCTTTGGGAGCGTGATTGTTTCATAACTCATTAAGGGTAGAGTGGCTTAAAAAAATAGGGATTGGTGATAAGGTACAAGACCCACAACTAATAGTCACTTTCGCATTATGGATAGATAGTCGTCATGGTAGTAGCTAGTCTATGTCGAGAATTCGAAAGAGCACTAACCCTACCCTCACATTATTGAAGGAGTTTGGTGGACTACTCTTCTTTTCCTTGGCTCCTTTTTCCTCACTTTCTCTGTCATGGGAGGGACACACACATGGGCGGTTGCTCACAGCTCTCCTTGTACACATCCATTACCACATGTACAAATCTATAGTGACGACTCTAGCTTTTTCTTTCATCACATGTACTTTGTAAGAAAAAATCTAAACCTAATTAATTAATTATAGAAATACTAGCCCCATACGCATACTTCCTAACTCTCATTGCGGTAGCCGCCGCTACTTTTCCCATCAACCTTTATCGCCGGTTAAACCTATGACCTCATCCTTCAATTTGGAAAAAAAAAAAATTTGTTTCATTAACCCGTTGTTGAAGGGGTAGCAACAAAAGGTGTTGCTCCCACAACAAGAGATTGGAAAATTTTAAAATATGTGCCTAGGGCTAGCACTCTTCAATTAACTATGGGAAAAGATATCGTGCCCTTCCAAATCGCTCACTTGCCGGGCTTGGCACCAGTAATGCACTGCATAGTCAAACACTGGCACAGTTTCTTCTAATGTCCTGTCACCATGTGATAGTCCCTTTTTTTCTTTTTCTTCTTTTTTGGAGGGTTTTGCACGCACAAGAATATCTTTTTTTTTTTAACACATCAATCTGCAAAGACATTTGATGGCATAGGGTTGAGGTTTTGTACTCGATCTGGGTCAGGTTTGAGTTGGCTCTGGACCATATTGGTCATATAAGTAATTTTTTTGTTAATAATTATATACTAATATAGTTTTAAATGTATGTTATTTATTATTTAATATATTATTATTAACTTATTTTAAATTTGTTAGGTGAGCAGGTTCATTATTGGGCTGGATTTGGATTTGCCTTCTAACCTCGTTTATAAACAGGTTAATGGTGCTTTTTGCTGGTCGACAGACTCGACACCCCATCTGACCCAAGTGCCATCACATGGGTAGGTGCAATTGCAACCTCTGTGCCCAAAAGCCGACATGATCCGATGACATAATTAACTGTTGCTGTAACTTTAATTAATAAATAATTAAAAATATCAAAAATCCCTTCTTTGTTTTTTGTGAAAGAGATATCAACAAATAACACTTTTTTTTTATAATGGTTACACTTGGGAATCTCCACCAATGATCTCTAGGTTGCAACATTTGGCACCATTCAATTGAGCCATTGGGTTTCGTCATTAGTGTATCTCTGTCCATATATAAAAGGACAACAATAAGCATAACTTGCTAATTTATAAACTCAATTACAACAACTAGGTCTAGTTGTTCAATAACGTGAGATAACACCACCAACCCTCAACCTAGGGATGGCGAAAGTGAGCCCCTCAATGAGAGGATCGAGGTCTTGGGTTCCATTCCCTAAAAGAGAACTATCAATTCTCTAATGGATTAATTACAAGTTTTTAGTGTGGCAGTAGAGTTCACTCGCCCAACTTATACTAACAAATAATCATAAGTAAATTATTTGACACCATAAAGTGAGCCACCCAAAAAAAAAATTGACACAATCTAACAGCCCTAATTGCTTGATCTATATTTTTTTTTAATGAGTAAACAGATCAAATGCTATGTCTTCTCGACCCATATAAGAAAAGTGTAGAAGACTATGACTAGTAGACTCCAGAGTTCGATTGCTCCATGAAATTATAGGTTCCACTTGGCCGATCGACCTCTTTAATGGCCATAATAATCGTCTTTATGGGTATCGGTAACTTGTGTGTGCAATTTAAAATGTAGCCTAGTTGCTATATTTCAGATCTTCATTTACAGCCATTTTTTTTGAAAGTCCATGACAGAGACTAATGCCCAAGAATAGAAAGAAAAAGAGGAGCAAATGAAAGTGAGAGACAAGGACGTCCATTGACTATGACAAACCTCCTTGCTTTTAAAACACTCTTGATGACCCGGTCATTAATTAGTTTAAAATCCAGACCAACAGGAATTTTATCATCATTACTATTATTATTGTTATAATAATAATAATAATTTGGCAATTAGATTAGTGGTTAATAGGATAATGAGGAGTTTGGATCATGCCTGAAATGTTCTGCATCCGTTTTAAGAATTCAAGAAGCAATTAATGTGACCATGTTAGTTGTTTAAGAGCATGACCCTTATGATCCGTGGAAGCAAATCGTCTATGGCCTTCCTGTGGCCTTTCTTGTTGCATGGGTATTTAAAGATCAGATCTCTTTTACATGACCTTTCTTGTGGCACAAGTGTTTAAAGGTCAGATCTCTTTTACATGATAAAAATCCTGAATCCGTGGAAGATCTTGCATTTTGACCTATAAACACTCAAGGCCATAGTGATGGCCATAAATGATTTGGTTCCCTTATGGTTGGTTTGTTTCAAACAAGTCTATAATTCTTTACCAACTATTTTCCTTAGTTATTCACCCATTCTTTTTCGTTTTTATACAGATCATAAACACAAATGCTTAAAGAAACTCTCAAGCATGTACACCATTGTACCGCGTGGCTCATTAATCTTAGCTGTTCAGTATTAATTCTTAAAGTTAATGTCACTCTAAGTAGAGATTCTTTTTTTTTTTTCGTTTTCTTTTTTAAAAGCAAAAGAAATTGAGATTGCTCAAGTTCTCTCAAGCATGTGCTTAGCAGATTTGGGCTCTTTATTTTTAATACAAGCACACTAGCACAACGTGCACAAACACTCTAGTGACACGAGGTCACAGCTCCGGCCCACACAACCCTCTCAAAAAAAAAGAAGGGGTGGTGCTTTAAGGGTTCACCAACAATCATCTAAACCATCGATGTGGGACTAAATTTCAAGTTTTTTTTTTTTATATTATACAAGCATACACTAGCGCAACGCGCATCCACACCCTAGTTACACAAGGTCACGGCTCCTACACTACCCTCTCAAAAAAGAGAGAGAGCTGAGTTGAACCCTTAAAGACTCTTTTTGTTGGTATTGATGGGGTTGATTGAGGTCTGGCAATATACCATTTCTTTTTCTTTGGGTAGACTTATTGTGAGCTTGGGCCGCCACCTTGCGCTCGGCGCGAATAGGGTCATCCTACAACATCACCTTAGAGCCAATTCATTGTGAGTATCGGCTCTATGATTCAATCCGAAGACACCTCTAATGAAATATACACCTTTGCCATTCTAGCTTAGAGGGGCAGGTGTGATCAGAACTTACAAAATTAGCAAGCTGGCATCTTCTGATTACAGAACAATCCATGGCGTTTCCGATAGATGTGGTTCACTTGTGTTTCCCTACTATACCTGTCATGGAACCACAACTACATCAAATAAAGGGTCATGCCCCGGACAGTCTATCTGGCCCAGCACCGAGACACCGCTCTTATATATATATATATATATATATATATGAGAGGTGCCCACTGACCAAATGATCCAGATATAATGTGATGGAATGGGATGCGAGGAGTATCTAGGGTCATGGGCTTAGGGAATATATTTGTAATGACCTGTATTTAATTCACTGGGTTCATAATTGTATGAGTTAATCTCTTAAATAAATGTACTTAAAATTTTACGTAAATCTTAGGAGAGATTAATGTATTAAAAATCTTGGGTTACAAAACTCATTTAATTCACTCGATTTAGTGAATTTATGGAGATAAATTTCACTAAATAAAAGAAAAACAAAAAGTAACAAAAGACTTTTAAAAAAAAACCGGCGCCGGCGATCAATCGCCCACTGCCAGCGACTGTTCGCCCAAAACGTCGTTCGGCGGCGGGCTGTGCGATGTTGCGTGGTTTTGAGTCCCTAGGGCTCCCAATGTTATAAATACTCTTTTATACTCGTGGGTTAGGGTTTCTAAAGCCTTCTAAACCTAAAAGAAAGAAAATTGAGAGTTTCTGAGAGATCAAAAAGGGGAAAACTGTAGGAGTTCAAAGATTCGGTTAAAAAAATGAGAAAAGAGACGTGAAGATTAAAATAGAACCCTATTTGCAAGCGATTGATCGTAAGGAGACGATCAAGTGAGGTAAATAACAGATCTAGTATTCGATATTTTGAATAGTTAACCTAAATAATGAATAAAAAGGGATGAATCTAGGTAAAGATGTAAAGATATGTAGGATGTGAAGAACCATAGTCTATCCCTATATTATTATTGATAGATCTGTTAATAAGATACGAAGAACCATATTTTGATTCATACATTGTTATTGATGGATGATAAAAATTAGGATGTGAAGAATTTATTATGATGTTGTTTAATTATTCTTGATGGTTAAAATAGGATGTGAAGAACCTATTTATGAGATTGTTTTATTATTATTGGATCATTAAAAATAGGATGTGAAGAACTTACTATGATGTTGTTTAATTATTCTTGATGGTTAAAATAGGATGTGAATAACCTATTTATGAGATTGTTTTATTATTATTGGATTGTTAAAAATAGGATGTGAAGAACTTATTATGATGTTGTTTAATTATTCTTGATGGTTAAAATAGGATGTGAAGAACTTATTTATGGGATTGTTTTATTATTCTTGGATCATTAAAATAGAATGTGAAGCACCTAATTATGATATTATTTCTTTATCTTCGAATCATTAAATTATGATGCAACAACTATGTTTAGATTATTTATGATCCAATAAGGGGATTGAGAAAGTTATTGAAGTGTGCAGATTTATGAGAAGAATGAGATGATAGATAGATTTGAATGGATGATTTAATTGTGATATTTAATGATATGTGTGTTCGATTTTATGTTTAAAAGTTCATGAGAATTATTATCGATTAAAAAGGTTATAATTAGGACATTGATTTTGATAGAACAAAAATAGAGATTTTGACATTTAAATTAGACCATGATTTATGAATACTGGAATATCAACTGTGATGTTTGATTTTCGGAATATAGGAAATATGAGATTGTATGTTGTCTGTTATGCTTCTTAATACGTGATATACCATTGGGTAAACGAACCTCTGATGAAAGTCAAGCTTGCCTAGGCCTAGTTAACATAGTGGTATGGGGCGCTATGGTGAGATGTCTTATGACCCTTGACGGTTAGTCTTAGGTGTAATTTAAAAAAGAGGTATATCATTGTGCGCTCACGAATGAAAAATATGCAAAAGTATGAATAAAGAAATAAGGACATTAATGAGATGTTAAGTGAGACCAAAAGTAAAGTAAGAAAAGTAAGAAAGTAAGAATAAAAGAGATAATGTATTTTGTGTTGTGCATCACCGGATACCATCAGAAAGGGCGAGATGTATGCTAAAAGTAAGCCGTCGTACCGGAAAATGTACTAAGCCATCCGTGTCGGATAATGTACGAAGGGTGGTATCTCGGTAAAGGTAAAGTATAGTAACCCATTTCCTTATACGGTAAAGCGGTATTTTAAGTTATTATAAATGTATGTGAATGGGTATTGATGAGATGATAACGTATGAAATATGAAAAGTAAGAAAAGTAAGAAAGAAGGAAAAGAAAGAAAGAAAGAAATTGACATAATGTACATGTTTATTTTCAGCACTCTGATTTTATATGTAAACTGATGTATAAAGTGATGAGATGCATACGACATATTATTCTTTATATTGTTTATTATGATCTGTTATATACGCGGAGTAACTCGTTACTCAGCCGATGACTCTTATTGTCGGGAGGTTCAGGTTTTGCCATTTGTGCACCCGGCCCTTGGGAAGAAGAGGAGTACATCGAGGAACCCGAAGGTAACTATCCCGATAAGGAAAGGGACCATGATCGATGGCCCTATTATTGAAGTCATTTATTAGTAGTTGAAAATTCAGGGAGACTTTAATTGACATCATAGAGATTGTGTTTCAGTTTAGTTTTATGATTATGATCATGATGGATGATCAAGATTTTATTATATTTTGGTTATTGATTATGGATTATGCATTTAGTTGATGTCATTAATTGAAGAAATTTTTAGGTCCATATTTTAGTATGCCTTGATTGCTTCTAACAGGATGATTTATTAAATAGGTCACGTGTCAAGATCTCACTTTCTCCTAGGTGGGGTTTTGGGGTGTGACAATATTACAATTTATTTGGCCCATTTGGGGCCTCCATAGGGGCCTCCATAACAATTTAGCGTTAGACTAGTGGGGGGTAATTGAACCTAGGGGTGGAGCCACGATTTTCTTGGGGGATTAATAATGTTAGTAATTGTTGATGGCTTTGTAGAGAATGATTAAGCGGGTATATAATATTTTGGGTCTATGGGGTTAGGGTTCGGAGGTGTATTCGGAGGTGTAGCCTCCAAAATTTTTTGTATGGCCACGTTTGTGGGCTATCTCTTCGGTTGTGTTTGTTTGTAAAGATTTTTAAAAAAAAAATTAGGAGGCAACTGTCCCCTTGTCCCATGGCTATGCCCTCTTAAATTAAATATTATACCATAAACTTAGTTTTCATTTTTATTCAAAACTTCAGGGGCAGTTGCCTCCTTGTCTCATGGCTATGTCATCTTAAATTAAATAATCTAAGTATAATTTATTTTTTCAAAAGTTCAGGGGCAGCTACCCCCGATTGAACCCTCATCCATATCACTTGAGGATAAAGTCTACCAATTTTTGGGAATCCCCAGAGCTCCTATGGGGTACACCTATAGTTAGTAAATTTGCGGATTAATTATTCGCAAATTATACACGAATAATACATATAATATGTTTGTATTATTCAAAGAATTTGCAAAGTTTTTAAGTAAGATGAATTATACGTGAATAATACATATAAGATATATATATATATATAAACCCATAAAGTAAATTCTTAAACCATCTTTTTTCTTTCTTGCATGCGCACGTAACTCTCTTTCTTTTGATTTCTTTATCTTTCTCAATAGCTAACTTTAGTCTCTATCTCATTGCCCACAACGTCAATGATAGTCTTTAGCCAGCAGTCTTGAAGCACTCATTAATCATCACTTAGTCCCCTTCTTTTCTCGCGATCTCTTTCTCTCCCTAAATCTCAAACTCTAACTATTTCACAATCGTCACTTGTCGCAATAGCACAGCTAGCCGCCAGGAGTTTAGGACTGAGTATTTGACTTTAGCCTTGTCAATGCTAACAACTGCCACTCTTCCTTCCAAGTGCGACTCTCTCTCTCTCAATCTCCAATTGTCCTTCTTTTCATTTTTGCAATATGAGGTAAAGCTTTAATGCATTCTCTAAGAAATTATATATATATAATTGTATATATTTAACCAAAATTTTCAACAAATTATTGAGCTTTGGCCCGAATTATACTCGAATTAATTGTGTACTGCACTTTTGACATTTTATGTTTTTTTTGCCGGATTTTTAATCAAACTATTGAATGACGATAATTATGAATTATACCAAAATAAAAATTAAATTTAACACCCCGCCATTTCTCCAATGGTAGTGTGTGGCCTCTCTTATGCGAGAGGTCGTGAGATCTATTCCCCCGGGTAACAACTTATAAGGGTTCTGTTCCCCACTTCTAACCACTAACTGATCAATGCTAGCTACTAATCGTAGGTAGGTTATATCGCCAACAAAAAAATAAAAGAAAATTAAACAAAAATAAAAAATAGTAAAAAATAAATTTCTCATTCCTTAGTTGGAAATATATCAGTACGTTCAGTCTATATTTTTCGTAGTAGTTTCGGAACTTCCCCATCAACGGATATGTGGGGGTCCCAAACTTGATCTAGTACCTCTAGAACTCGTGTCTGCTTTTGGTTGGCTGCAACACTCTTTTTCTTCTCTAATCTCATCTGAATGCAGTCGTCGTCCAACCTATAGACACTATCCAATGATCAAGTTGAAACCTTCCTAAAACCAGTGAGTCGAAGTTGGATGATCTCCCTCAGTGCGTTCTCCGGCCCTTTTATAGTTTGGTCGAAAGGTCCCGTTAGTAGTAAATGTCCCCTGTCTCAATTTACTCTATTAGTTAGGTTGGTTAACTGCTCTTCTGGCTTTTGAAAGGAATTGCAAACTAATTATGCACTCTTGCTTATGTGGCAGGGATTGAGATCTCATATTAATCAAAGTTAGGTGAGAATATATACCTCTTGGTTGTTTGGATCATACCTTGATGTGACATGAAATAACACCTTTGATTATAGGTCGAGTGATGATATTGTTGTTCTGAGGATTTTAGTTTGGGTAATCAATATGTTTGAGCACTAGGTAGGTTGGGTAAGCTTGGCTCAGCTCGGGTTGGTCCAATTTAGCAAGGATAATCAGTATGCCCGAGCACAAGGTCAAATCAATTAAACTAAGGTCAACTTGGGATGGCAAGCAAAATACCAAGTGTTGTTATGTTGGGCTAGTTAGATTGGAGAACATAGTCAAGGTCCAAACAAATAGTCAGACCTTGTGGTCAGGCGACAGGTTCTCTGCTCAAGCTACAGATCAAGTCGGTGTAATGTCGTGTAACCACCTGTTCTTCATGTGTATGAATTGACTTTTGTCATAATGATCAATTCGTTGTCAAGATTAGAGCTTGGAGTCCAAGCTCGGGATGAGGCCCAATTACACAAATTGGCTAAGGGTTGGCAGGTTGGATGTGAAGTCCTATACGACCACAAAAAATTTTTCCAACAAGGATATTTTTATCCTTACAGGACATTTAAAGCATTGAGCCACACTCGCAATTGCGGCTTGAAAGGAGCAAGAGAAAGATTCTAATTGGTGGATAGAGCCAAGCAGGTGAAGCCGATTCCAACGGCTAAATATGACAATTCAAAATGCGACAGGTATATGCCCTTTATGTCTGCTCTCCAAAAAGAGTGTAGTATGGCCTTATAAATTCAAAACCCTCTGTTGTCTCTCATGCTAGAACCGTTGGATCTAAATCAAATAGTCGTCCATGAAAAGGGTCCTGTCAATTGTCCTACCTCGATTCTCTCTCCTTATATCCTCCCCTTCTATTCTTCTCTGCCAACCATTATGACCATTAATTTACAATATAATGAAAAGATCCCTAATTATAATCTTCGACTTAATGGAATTTTTTTTTTCCAAAATCACTCCCATATCATATCCTACACATATATGCCCTTTCTATTATAAATGGATTAGGGGTATTATAGTCTTTTGATTTTATTGATTTGTGAAGCCCTTAAAAGCCCGAATCTTTCATGAAAAAATAGTTTTTATCTGTGAAGGGGATATGAAAGAAAAGAAAAAAGCTGCCTCATCTCACGCTTTGGATTTTCTTCTCAAAGAGCGAAAATTGAGTGGTAGGAGAAATTGTTGAAGTATTACTCTTGCAATTTCTAAAATTTTCTAGGGTTTAATATCGATTTTAGATCATCTATAGAATTTGAAGAATATTTCTTCATCATTTCTTGAGATTTTCATGTAATATTTTCAGAGATTTAGCAAAAAACTTCTACAGTTTTGCCCCCAAGATTATAGTCATTTTGCTAAAGACTGTTACAGAAGTTGATCCATCGAGCTGTGAATAGTTTACCAAAAAATTTTGCATTATTTCCTCTAAGATTATAGATTCTTTTTGTTGAAGATTTTTTTTTGAAAGCTTTTCAGCCCATTAATAGTGTTAGAGATCGATCTCTTGAAGTAGATCAGTTGAGGTTTAGAAGATTGATTGTTTTCGATCAGTGAGTCGAAAAACATTCTCGAAGGGTTTGAATAGTATGTTTGGTTCAAAGATCTGTTGGAGCTTCAAAGGAATTTTGAGAAGCTTTATTCGTCTTGTGAAGATCAATATCAGGTCAAAATGTTGAAGCACTGATCGTTTTAGTATTATTGCTTAAGGTTCGGTGAATGTATCTACTCGTATTGAGGAGGCAAAAGCTCAAAGCTTTGAACCATTTATGTGTCTTGAACTCTGAAATTTTTAGGGTTTTGGATTGTTTACTTGTTCATTTGTTATTTCTTTTCAGTTCAGTAAAGTTAAATTGGATTTGAAGCAAAATATCAAATGTTCTCAAGTCGGGCTAGTTAGGTCAGAGTTCAAAGTTAAGATCCGAGCTCATAGTCAGAGCTCATGGTCGGGCGAGAGGTCCTTTGCTCGAGCTAGTGATCAAGTTGGTGTAAATTGGGTAAGTGTTGGAAGGTTGGATGTGCAGTCATCTTTAGCCACAAAGCAGAGTTTTACCCTTACAAGACATATAAAACATTTAAATATATTTAAAAAAATCAATTAAATTATTAAAAATTAAACCAAGAGGAAATTTTGGAAATTTAAATCTTCAAAATTCTTACTGAATTATGCAGCCAAATTATAACGGTGTCGATTTCAGAAAGGGGCAGATATAACAAACCCAAATCCCACCTTGACCAAAGTGGGACCTTGGGCCATCACATTCTTAAACCAACTTAAATCCCATGACATACAAAGCATACAAACCACGAGTCTCCAAAAATGAGAAATAACGAAATTTTGATATAGATAAAACCATCCTGCACAAGTCGGACCCATATGAACATAACCCACCATAACTATGATTTAACAAAGTATAAGATTCTAAGCAACATCATCCTGAACAACATAAGTCTATTACAAATATCCTTAAAAGAAAAATAAGAAACCTAATAGTAAGAAGACCAGTCGAGGTCCCTTACTTCCTCAATGAAGAGATCACATTCTCCTTTAACTTTGTACGCTTCATCTATCCAAGGCTCTACTATCAGCTTTGACTCTAAACCTACCGACAATAACAGGTCGACTGAATATTGAAAACACTCAGCGGATAAGCAATCTAACTAACAACATGATATTATTGGAACATATTCAATAACATAATCATTTCGTAAACATATAATCAGAGTGCGTAAGAGCATGCGAGACATATCATATTTTCATCGTGAATCGTGTGGACTTGTGAGCGTGAGAGACTTTTAGACTTGATCATACATGATGCATGTTCTTATGAGCTTGCAAGATAGTTCTTATGAGCTTGCGAGATATTTCTTATGAGATTCCATGTCCCTTTCACGGAAAAAGAGACAAAATTTATAACTGTGATCATCTATAATTCCATGTCCCTCGACTCAAGAAATATTTGTGGTTAAGAACCACAAATATCTATAACTGTGATCGACTAATTAACAAAATCTTTGATATATTTACATGCTTTCCTCAAGCTGTAAAGAAGTGAAATGTTATATTAGTTTGGTTGCAGTAAAACTACAAAGAAGAAAAAAGAAATCAATGTTGCTAAATGTTTACATATAAAATTTTAATTTACATATTTTTTTATAGAGAAATGAAATGAGAGATTATCAAATAAAAAAGAAGTACTATTTATTGGATGTTTACATATATAACAAAATTTGGATGTTTACATAAACTATTTATTGGATGTTTACATAAACAAATTATACATAAATTCCGATAGGAAGAACTTCTTTCTCTCATCTTCTATTCCTCCATCATAGGCTGGTGTTTAGGAATGTAATGGTGTTCTCTCTCAGCGTCATTCAATACAAGTTATTGGATGTGTACATAAATTACTACATCACATAGAACACCCTGATCTTCCTTCCATCATAGGCTAGTGTGAATATGTTGGCAAAATACGCAATCACTATTTAGGAAGAACTTCTTTGCCTTCCAAAATGGATAAGTCCAGATTGAGCTCTTCAACTTTCTTTCATATTCGAACCAAATTGATCTCTTTCGTCATTCGAACAAATAACAATGACCAACAAGAAAGAGATCCTATGAGCCGCTTGCGGAAAAAGAGACATTGTCTAAGACTTCCCCAAAGAGAGATCCTTGTTATAAAGAGGAAATAAATACATTCAATAACCAAGAAGGAAAATAAAAATACATCAGAAAAATGAAGAACTGCATCAGGAAAAGTGATGAGAATAATGAATTTTTCTTAATAATCTGAGGCTTATGTAGGTAGGAATTGCAATCACGGTTATTAGAAAACCATTATAAAATATCAATATACAATTACGACTATTTTTAACCGTGATTGAAACTCTAAAAAATTTAATTTCTATTTTGTTTAGAATTTGTGACCTTGCAATTGTGGTTTCTGTAACATTTACAGTTCTTCTCTTATCGTGATTTGAACTCTAAACAATAAGTGTTCATATATTGGAATATGAAAAGTTTAGTACTTTAGTTGGATTTACGACCACATTTCAATATTTATCATGATCTAAACTGAATTGACAAATTACCTATAATCACCGTTTAGTTTATAATCACGATTTTCTATAAAATCGTAATTGTAAGTTTTTTTTAAAAAGACATCTTCCACAATAACCATAATTAAAATAATACATGAGTTCTTATATGCTGCTTCAAGTAGAAGAGATATCTCATTCTCATACTTATTCATCTTCTCCCTCATTGTCAAAATGAATTTTTGCATGTTTCTCTGTAACTATTTCATTTCTCATCATGCTTTGAAGTTTATGATGTAGCAGAAAATTCATTCTTTCTTAGTGAGAAGCAACAATTACTCTCGAAGACATGCTGATTCTTGGAGGTATTCTATTTTAGGAAATAAACAGAGATCGGACAACATGGAAGAAAATGAAGATGTTCTGCTTCTAGTAATAGATGCAGAAATCTCATTTTGTGTTTCTTCTTTTTCTCCGTCATCCAAACTTAAAAAGTGGTTCTTGATGACAAAGCGGATAAGGTTCAAACCAACACGCTAAAAACACTTATCTTTCTCTTGCATAAGTTTTTAATGCAAAACACACTTTTCTTTCTCTTAGGAAGTTGACATCCACTCCATAATAAGGATCTCTTGGCTTAAACTTCTACAAGAGAAAGAAAATTTAGTTTAGAAAAGACATTTTAAAATGCAAAGAAAAATTATATAAGATGAAAGGAGGAGAATGAAGAAGAACACTACAAGAGTTGCTTGTTAGTGACTCAATAAGCATTAAGAGTATATATGGAGAGTAAAAACAATCACTCTTCTATGATAACGATGATGGGGAATCAAAGAAATTATAATTATAGTTTCTCTGTCAATATAAGATTTTGGTCATAATAATAATAGTGACATATAGAAGTTATAGAAAAATATGTATACTCACGATTACTTAAAAACCGTTATTTAATAATATTTATACTCATGGTTACTTAAAACTCATGATTTAATATAATTTATACTCATGGTTATTTAATAACCCTGATTTAATAGAAATTGTAATCACGTTTTTTGTTAAAACCGTGATCTACAATTTTGTAAAACTCGGTAGCGTGATTTATAATAGATTTCATCACCATTTCAATGTAAATAGTAATTGTACTTGAAAATACTTCCGTGACTAATAAGAAGTTTTCTAGTAGTGATTGATTGTTTTCGATTAGTGAGTGGAAAAACATTCTCGAAGGTATTTAATTGTACTTTGGGTTTGAAGGTCTGTTGGAGATTCAAAGAAGTTCTGAGAAGCTTTATTCGTCTAGTGAAGATCAATATCAAATAAAAATGTTGAAACACTAATCGTTTAAGTATTGTTGCTTAAGGCTCGGTGAAGGTATCTACTTATATTGAGGAGGCAAAAACTCAAAGCTTTGAACCATTTAAGTGTCTTGAACTCTGAAATTTTTAGGGTTTTGTATTGTTTTTATGTTCTTTTGTTATTTATTTTTGATTTAATGAAGTTAAATTGGATTCGAAGAAAAATATTGAGTGTTGTCAAGACCTGCTAGTTAAGTTGGAGTTCATAGTCAGTGCTCATGGTTGGGCGGTAGGTCCTCTTCTCGAGCTAGTGATCCAATCGGTGTGTTCTCATGTTACCACCTATTACACGTGAATGAATTAACTTTTGGCATAGTGATCATCTCATGGTCAAGATTTGAGCTTAGGGTCAGAGCTCGGACAAGGCCCAATTATGCAAATTGGTTAAGTGTTGGCTGGTTGGATGTGTCTATGACCACAAAGCAGATTTTTACCCTTACAAAACATATAAAATATTTTAATAAATAGATATTTTTAAAAAATTAATTAAACATTATTAAAAATCAACTAAGATGAAAATTTGAAACTTTAAAATTCCAACCAAATTATACAACCATATTATATGGGTATCAATTTCAGAAAGGGACCGAGGCTGAAATTTCACATAAATAAAAATCCACGATCATGCAAATCGACGCACACTCGCAATTACGGCTTGAAAGGAGCATGCGAAAGATTCTGATTGTCAAATAGAGCCGATCGAGTCAAATGAAGCTGATTCCAACAACTAAATACGTCAATTCAAAATACGATCGGCACAAGCCCCTATACCTGCTTTCCAAAAAGCGTGTAACATGACCTTATATAGTCAAAACCCTCCGTTTTCTTTCTGTTAGAACTGTTGGATCTAGATCAAACAGTCGTCCATGAAAAGGTCCCGTCAATTGTCCTTCCTCGATTCTCTCTACTTAAATTCTTCTTCTTTTATTTTCCATCTTATGATCGCTATTTTAAAAAATGACGAAAAGGATCCCTAATTATAATCTTCAATTTAATGGAATCATTTTTTCAAAATCACTTCCATACCATATCCTTCACATGTGTGCCCTTGCTATTATAAACAGACCAATGGTATTGTAGTCCTTTTTTTTTTTAATGATTTGTAAAACCCTTAAAAACTCAAGTCTTTGATGAAGAAATGGTTTTTATATGTGAATCGGAAAGGAAAGAAAAGTAAAATTTGCTTCATCTCATTCTTTTGATTTTCTAGGGTTTAAGATCAATTTTAGATCATCTGCAGAAAAAGAAGAAGCTTTCTTCATTATTTTATGAGATTTTCATGTAATAGTTTTAGAGATTTACCAAAAAACATTGGCAGTTTTACCTAATTATAATCTTTGATTTAATGGAATCGTTTTTTCAAAATCATTTCCATATCATATCCTTCACATGTGTGCCCTTGCTATTATAAACGGATCAGGGGGTATTGTAGTCTTTTACTTTTATGATTTGTAAAACCCTTAAAAACTCGAGTATTTCATGATGAAATTTTTATATATGAATCGGAAAGGAAAGAAAAGCAAAATCTGTCTCATCTCATGCTTTGGATTTTCTATGATTTTCTACTTAAAGAGTGAAAATCAAGTAATAGAAGAAATTGTAGAAGTATTCCTTTTGCAATTTTTGAAAATTTCTAGGGTTTAAGATCGATTATAGATCATCTGCAAAATTTGAAGAAGCTTTCTTCGTCATTTTCTGAGATTTTCATGTAATAGTTTAAGGGATTTACCAAAAAACTTTTGCAGTTTTCTCTCTCGAGATTATAGTCATTTTGCTGAAGACTGTACAAAAGTAGATCCATCGAGCTGTGAACAGTTTACCAAAATACTTTTGCAATTCCCCCCCCCCCCCAGGATTATAGATCCGTTTTGCTAAAGATTTTTTTAAAGCTTTTTTTCCCCCATTTATAGTGTTAGAGACCAATTTCTTGAAGTAGATCAGTTGAGGTTTAGAAAATTGATTTTTTTCGACCAGTGATGTAGCAACCCGAATATTTTTGTCTTGTATTAAAACCTTAATATCTTTTCCTTGAATTAACCGTTGGAATTCCGAAGTCAGGTTTATTGAAAATCCGAGTTTCTAAACTCCATTTGCAGATCAGTCAACCTTGGGGACAATTTGGTCCAAAAATAAAATAAAATTCTAAAATGCCAGAAATGTTCATTTTCGAAAGACGAATCCAACGCAAGTTAAATCGTCAAAATCCGACGAACGAGTCAAAAGTTATGGCCAAAACAGTATAATGGATCAAAAATCTGCAGAGCAATGATCGCCAGGGATCGCTCGGTTCACAACCGATCGCTCGGTCCAAACTAGCGATCGATCGGTCCACAACCGATTGATCGGTAGCTATCGACTGGTTACCTAATTTGTATGGGAAATTTTTCCAGAGGAGGTGCTTTCAACCGATTGCTCGGTCAAAAACACTGATTACTCGGTTGGGCACTGATCGCTCGGTCATAAATACTAATCGATCGGTCTTTCGTGTTTTTGTAGAATTTCATTAAGGATTTTTAGGTCTTTTGGCTCTCAACCCTTGGGGCTATAAATAGAGGTCATATTTCAAGGTATTAGAGTATTCTACCTATTTCTAACCTAATTTGGCAAGGAAAGAGAGAAAACCTAGGGTTTTGAGGGAGAGATTGCTTGGAGAAGAAGGAGATTGCAAGGAGAGCTTGGGGATCTTCCTCAAAGCTTCCCCAAATCATCTTGGGAGCGATTTGGATCCAAGGGAAGGATCCCTAAGGTCGATATACTATCCAAATCAACTCTATTATAATGTTTTGTGAATGTTAATATGATAGAAATGATAGAAATAGAGATTAGATATATTTTTCCCCAATTTTGTATGAAATAAGCTTATGGATGGAAATATGGTTTATTAATATGGATGAAATGTATGGAGGATGAGAAATACTATAGAAGATGGGATGAATGTGGATTATATTTAAGTTGTGTGGATGGATTATTGTGTGATGAAATTTTGAAAAGTTGAAAGGGCATAGTATTCATAAAGTACGTACCCAAGGTATTTGTGAAAATGCTTGAGAGGATAAATATTCATTTAATTCTATGGAATTATAGGAAATAGACTATGAACTATGCTAAGAATCATGATAAGAAATATATATGTGATTGTTTGTTAAGTTATGCCTAATTACTTGCATGGTAATTGATATTCGGGAAGGTAAGAATTTAAGGGAAAATCTTTCAAACCGGGAATTCTCTAACTATATGGTATGGGACATCATAGTGGAGTTTCCATGGTGGGAGATCGGAATCTAAATGATTACCAACTCAAATGTTAATTGCAACATTTATGCACAAACGCACGTGTATGTTAAGATAAAAGTCTCACAAGTCACACATGTGGATCACAAGCATAAGCATTGCATACGCCTGTCATTCTGAATAAGCCCAATGAGAGATCTGAATAAGTCCATGTTCTTAATAAGCTGCTCAAGACTCATAAGCATAAGCATGACATATGTATGACATTCTGAATAAGCATGACATGGTTCGTATCCTTCAAGAACGGTATGTAAATTAAGTAATTGCATAGGCATGGTCCGTATCCTCCAAGAGCGCCATGTCACATAAGTGTATGATCTGAATAAGTGCATAAGCATAAGCATCTCACAAGCATGTAGTCTCATAAGCATCTCATAAGTATGTTGTCTTCTAAGTCTTACAAGTACACGAGTCAAGGTGATGATATGATGCATATAAGCACATGTTCTTCTGCACTTTGATTATGTTATTATGCTATTGGATATGATTCTAACTAAGTACAGGTATACTATGTTGTTGGTTGGATTTTATATATACCGAGTACTTTTGTACTCAGCCAGACTTTTGTCTTGGCAGGATTAGAGCTAGAGCACACGGCGGAGCTGTGGATTAAGGAGGCATACGTCGAGGAAGGAGGAGAAGGTGAGCCTTCCGATGAGGGAGTCAGAGGCTTGGATGGTTACACCTACTAGTTCATGTTTTGTTTTGTTTAAGAGATTTGTAAGACTTTTAGATGATGTTGCTCATTGGATTACTTTACAGTTGGGTATTAGACTATTTGTTTTATTGTGGGTAGTTATGTTGAGTAGAGACTTGAGTAGGATGACTTGATTTTATATATCGAAATTTTAGTATCCTCATTTTTGGAGACTCGTGTTGGTACGCCTTGTATGTATGGATTTTAAGCAGGTTAAGGAAATGTGATGATTCCAGAGTCCTATTTTAGCCTTGTAGGATTTTGGGGTCATTACAAGTGAGTGGAAAAAAATTCTCGAAGTTTTGAATTGTACTTTGGGTTTAAGGATCTATTGGAGCTTCAAAGGAGTTTTGAGAAGCTTTATCCGCCTTGTGAAGATCAATGTCAGATCCAAATGTTGAAGTACTAATTGTTATGGTATTGCTGCTTAAGGTTTGGTGAATGTCGTATTGAGGATGCAAAAGCTCAAAGCTTTGATCCATTTCTGTCTTGAACTCTGAAACTTTTAGGGTTTTGAATTGTTTTCATGTTCTTTTATTATTTCTTTTCGATTAAGTGAAGTTAAATCGGATTTGAAGCAAAATATCAAGTATTGTCAAGTCAGAGTTCATAGTCAAGTTCCCGAGCTCATTGTTTTTTTTTTTTTTTGAAGGTAAGCTGGGGTTAGGCAAACCCCTACCAGATAAACATATATAGGTGAGATTCGATCCCAGGTCCCTAGTAAGACTCCTAGGGACTTTACCAACTAAGCTAGCTGGAACCTATCATAGTTATAGTTCATGGTTGAACAATAGGTTCTTTGCTCGAGCTAGTGATCAAGTCAGTGTATGGTCGTGTTACCACCTATTCTACAAGTGTATGAATTGACTTTTGAAATAATGATCAGCTCGTGGTCAAGATCAGAGTTTGGGGTCTGAGCTCGGGACAAAGCCCAATTATACAAATTGGGTACGTGATGGCAAGTTAGATGTGTAGTCATCTATGGCCACAAAGTAAATTTTTACCCTTGACATATAAAAGAATTGGATAGGAAAATGGAAAACGGACCAGGGTCAGCTTAGAAGCTGGGGGATCTCATTGGTCCATGCCCCCTTTTTACCATCCATCAATTGTGGTTAGGAATCACTCACCCCTAGGATTAAGTAATCTAACCATGATTTTAAAAAAAATAAAAAAATTAATTTTAATTTAATTAAACTTAACCATGATTAAAAAAATGTTAAAAGGGACACGGGGACACTGCGGTAGCTTAGAAGAGGACCGTGGGGTCCTGGACTCAATTAGATATATTTTAATAAATATTAGATATTAAAAAAATTAATTTAAAATTATTAAAAGTCAAACTAAGAAAATTTTGAAAACTTGAAACTTAAAATTTCCGACCGAATTATGCAACCAAATTATAAGGGTATCGATTTCGAAAGTGGGCCGAGACCAAAATTTCACGGAAACTAAAAACTACCATCATGCAGCTACACTTCCAATTGCAGCTTGAAAGGAGGAAGCGAATGGTTCTTGGCAGACAGAACCGAGTGGTGATGCCGATTCCAGCGGCTAAATACGACAATTCAAAATGCGATAGACATAGCCCCTTATGCCTGCTTTCCAAAAAGTGTGTAACATGCGTTATAAAGTCAAAATCCTTTGCTGTCTCTTATGTTAGAACCATTAGATCTAGATCAAACGGTGGTTTCATGAAAGGGTCAGTCTAAAGTGTCCTAACTCGATTCTCTCCCCTCATATCCTCCCCTCTTTCCTTTTCCGTGTTCAATTTATTACCGTTATTTGACATAATAACGGAAGGATCCAGATTATAATCTTTGTTATAACGGATTTTTATTTCAAATTCACATCCATATGGACCATATCATATCCATCCATCCATCCATCCATCCATCAGACGTGTCATGATATTGTCAGCCAATCCATGACCATGAGTGGGGGTATTATAGTCTTTTTGATTGATTTTGTTGAATTGTAAACTCTTTAAAAAAATCGAGTTTTGAGAACGAAATGGTTTTTAATCTTTGTGAAGAAGGGAAAGGAAGGAAAAGCAAAAGCTGCCTCGTCTCACGCTTTCGATTTTCTGTGATTTTCTTCTCATAAAGAGCGAAAATCAGTGGGAGAAGAACTTGTAGAAGTATTTCTTTTGCAATTTCTGAAATTTTATAGGGTTTAATATCGATTTTAGATCGTCTGCAGAATTTTGAAGAATCTTTTTCATGTAATAGTTTCATAGAGGAGAAATATCGAGATTTTAGAGCATTTCTTAGGATTTTTCTAGGGTTTTCAAGATCCTGTTGCAGAAGTAGATCCATCAAGCTGTGAATAGCTTTACTGTTTTTTGCAGTTTCCCCCCCGAGATTATATAGTGGTTTTGCTGAAGATTTTTTAAAAGCTTTTTTTTTTGCCCATTTATTGAAGGTTTTATAGTGTTAGAGATCGATCTCTTGAAGTAGATCAGTTGAGGTTTAGAAGATTGATTGTTTTCTATCAGTGAGCGGAAAATATTCTAGAAGTTTTTGAATCCTACTTTGGGTTTGAAGATCTGTTGGAGCTTCAAAGGAGTTCTGAGAAGCTTTATCCGTCTTGTGAAGATCAAAATGTTTGAAGCACTGATCGTTTCTGTATTGCTGCTTAAGGTTCGGTGAAGGTATCTACTAGTCTTGAAGAGGCAAAAGCTCAAAGATTTGAATCATTTCCGTGTCTTAAACTCTGAAATTTTTAGGGTTTTGGATTTTTTCCCTGTTCTTTTTTTATTTCTTGTCAATTCAGCGAAGTTAAATTGGATTTGAAGCAATGTTCCTAAGACTCTTACTAAATTCATGCATCCGATAATCATTGCGCCTTTTGAGTTGGTACAATTCTTGGTGATTGAGGAATGAAGAACACTATGCTCTGTGTGCTTGTATTATGGTCCCCGCAAGTAAGCCGAACAGATAACCGATAAGGAGCAGTGGGGACCCAGTTAAAGCTTGCTAGTACTTTTGAGAAAAAGGAAGCCTTTTGCTCTCTATATTTATCTCATGGCATCTGCTGAAACGCAGTTGCCGGGATCACAAGTCTCTTCTGAGAAAATGCCACAGAAGAAGGCATTGCAAGCCCGGATTCCACCTCCCCTCCAATCACTCCGATCATTGCCTGTCGGTTTTAAGTTTACCGGTTCACCTACTTCAGACACTATTAATACAATCTCTTCTTGTATTCCTGAAAATGATGATTTATGTGGTGAGGTTGTTGAGGATACTGTTAGGAACATGGAGCATGTTAATGATGAATCCCCCTACAGTAGGAAAGTCATATCTGTTGAAGAAGAAAGGCCTTCAGATGGGGATGAATACTTGGATTCAGCAGCTTCTCCTCTACCCGCGTTAACACCATCCCGTATTGAATCCAGGTGGAGTGACACTAGCTCTTATGCTACAAAGAAGGTAATTATGTCTCTTGTTTAGTGTTAGTTTCTGTCAAGTACAGATTTTTTTTAAAGAGTTGTTTAATTCTATTGCTTGAATTTAGTTCTTGGTGTGATCATGATTGATTTGCTTGTCCAAGTGGAGATAAATGACTAACTTCTTGAAGAATTTCATATATCCCTCTAGCATTATAGTTAAAGGCTTAAATCATCTAAATCATCCAGGTGATGCCTAGGCGATTGGGGGTTCTCTAGGCGTGGCGTTGCTTAGGCGATGCCAAGGTGACCAAAAATTACCTTCTTCTATTAAAATTACAAAAAATTTTGGGAGTATCGCCTAGATTAGGATTAGGCGATAGTGCATAGTGGTCCCGGCTAGGTAAGACAATGGCATATGCGACATTTTAACTACACTGGCTGTCCCTCTTATCCATGGATTCTCTTCAAGAACTTGAAATTCTTGTTTAAGAGAAGGAACATCAAATCAAGTCCATTTGTGCTAGGTTGAGTAACAAATCATGAATAGAAGAACACAAGAATAAGATAACTTTAAAGGCGTGTTCTACACTTTTAATTTTTACAAAGGAAACAACTATGATACAGAAATGGAGAAAATTATCCAAGAGCTTGGATCTTTAGTACTGCAATATATGATGCAGCCATCAATGTTGCACCCCAAACTTCTATCTGATTTCAAATAAAGTATGCAACCTTGGAACATGTTCTGCAAATACATCATAGGCTTCTTGCTAGGATTGGCCATCTGTTGTCCTATAGACACGTGAAGCAATGAGATTCACTTGCGTATGAGTTTATTGCGGATAAAGTGACTGTTCAGCTCATTTTATTTCATTATTACGTGATTCATGTCAACATATGGTTGAGGCAATGCTAATGACACGCAGGTCTATCAGTAATTTAGTAGGGGGTAATAAAATCAGAAGTTGCTGATGCCATAAGAAAGGACTTGATGTGGACAGAACTAACTGATGAATGCACAATAGTTATGTGATAAAGTGGTAGTTTCTCTCGATTTCCATATTTCTGGAACAACATAGGAGAAGAAAAACAAATCTTCCAGCCTTGAATCCATATTATGTCAAATAATATTCAATCCACAAAAGATCCACTGAGAATTCGCCGTTACTTCTAAATTTTTCACAACCAAAATGAAATTCTGAATATTCTGGATTTCAGCCAAGCTTTAAAAACTTGGCTGCACGCTGTTTTGCATTAATGATGATGTTCAAGATTATGCTAGGTTTCTAGCTAGACAATTTCATATTTTGACATCCAATTAAAAACTGTTGTATTGCTTCTGTGCTCAGGTATCTGTCAGATTTCCTAAAACAGAAAAAGTTCACAGTGATGTCCAACAAAATATCTGAATTTCTAAGAAACTTCCTGTAAATTTTCAGGTTTCTTACTATAATAGTTTGAGTTGAGTTTTAACATAGTTACAGACTTTCAATGAATGTTCCTTGAAGCAGAACTGCAGAACATTATTCAAAGCTGGCAATCACCAATAGGGAAACATTGTATACCTCTCAATGATCCTAGTATGCCATCCATAATTCCTTTCTTCCAATAACAGTTTCTTTCAATTACTGCTATGCCAATGTCAAAAGTTGTCTTATTTAGGACTCCTAATACGATACTATGTAGGCTGTTTCCAAATCATTCTCAAGTAATAATTGTTTGAATTGACATAAGCAGCACAGTGTCTATTTGATTTTATCACCTACACGTTGAAGTTTGTTTTTTCAGAAGCTTCAGTCTTGGTGTCAACTTCCAAATGGCAACTGGGTCCTGGGGAAGATATTGTCAACATCAGGGGCTGAGTCTGTTATTTCACTTCCTGAAGGGAAAGTAAGTCTGAATTTTATTTTTTTTGAAAGAACTTCTTTTATTGCTAGTCAATTATATATCTTTTCTCCCTTTTTCTGTATTCTCCATTGCAGGTTTTAAAGGTGCATGCTGAAAGTCTCTTAGCAGCAAACCCTGATATCCTTGATGGTGTAGATGATCTCATGCAGCTTAGTTATTTAAATGAACCATCAGTGCTGTACAATCTTCAGTATAGATACAATCAAGATCTGATATATGTGAGTGCTTATTTTTCTTAAATTTCCTCCTAAAAGTTTTAGTCTTTTTAATGTCTGTGCGTGTATTATACCTTTGTGCATTGTAGACTAAAGCGGGGCCAGTGTTGATTGCTATCAACCCCTTCAAGGAAGTCCCTTTGTATGGAGATGATTACATTGAAGCATATAAGCGTAAATCTATTGATAGTCCGCACGTGTATGCCATCACAGATACAGCTATCCGAGAAATGATACGAGGTGGTTTAGATTTTTATATTACTTTGTGAGATTGAGTTTCAAATCTACAACTGCAATCCCATTGCTGTGTGGACCATTTACTCTGGTTTTTGTTCATTTATGCAGATGAAGTAAACCAATCTATCATTATAAGGTCAGTATGCAATCCGTTAAAGTTCAATTCCTTATTCCGTCAGTCATATTTCTTTTCATGATGTAATCTGTTGCTATAAATATGTGCGATAGTCATGTTCATTTTGCTAGTGATAGTCAGGACCATAACATAAAACATTGTGTGTAAATACCAGAGGCCCAATATGTGCATGCTTTAAGCTTGTTTTAAATGGAAGTCGAGTTATTGTTCTGCATTCGTTTTGCTCGCTTATAAATAAAAATTGAGTTTATTTTTTCCTTCTCATCATTCTTACTCTCTCAGCATGCTTTAAGCTTGTTTTAAACAGAAGTCAAGTTATTGTTCTGCATTCGTTTTGCTTGCTTATAAATAAAATTGAGTTTATTTTTTCCTTCTTGCCGTTCTTACTCTCTCATTGTGTATATAAAAACCATTTATGGCTTTCATCTTTTCGATGTTTCCAGAGTCTGTAACAGGGAGAAATTTCCTTAGTCGACTTCATGCATGCAAGTGTGCTCAGCCCCTTTTTTTTTATAGACTTACATTGATTCCATTTGTGGCCCTTTCTTTACGAAATCATAAGTGTAGAAAAATAAAAGTGACACCTACACTAAATCTTATATATGTAAGCTTAGGAAAATTACGAAGTACGGCGTTGGGAAAAGATAGAAAGTTAAAACTGCTCTTACTAGGATAGCATTGCGTGAAAAAGGGAAGAAAATAAAGTGTAAAGACAGCAGCACCTTGTAGATACTCTAATTTGCACGGTCAAGCTCACAGCAGGTCATTGTCAATCATACAGCTCCATTTCTCCGAATTCTTCTAGAGACTTTAAAGCGGATCCAACATCCAAAAAATCCCTCCAAGACCTCCACACCCTTTAAGTCAAGCTATTTAGGACCATTTCATCAAAGGGCCAAGATCTAGCCTTGATTGTTGCATCATTCTAAAATCTGATCGTAGGATTTCAAAGTGAAAGTTTCTGCCTCAAATTTTCATCGGCAATTGAGGACTGAGGTAAGTTCCCTACCATCAGAAAGTGCACGAAGATGTCTTTCAAATGGTGGTCATTCATGGTTGTCTCAATCAAAATGCCCTTAAAAAGTTGACTATGATCAAACCTCAATTTCTATGTTGCAACTTTTTTTTTTTACTTCAGCATTGATGTCCAAGAAAACCTTTGAAATGAAGACCCATTTACTTATTCGGAATCGGTCAAACAAATTCTAAAATTCCCATCTTATCCCTTGCCACATGCGACATGGGACCCACACTATATTTTAATATTAATTTCGGGTATATATATATATATATTGATTGGTAATCAAAATATGTAAATGTAAATAAAGAGGAAATTAGTTACTATGCAGATTTCACAGAGAGTGAACCAAAGGAAGCAAAAAAATAGTAACTAAGGACCCCGACTACATCACATGGCTAAGAAGAAAAGATATCCCCCAAGGGTCCTCTCTATTTCCCCCAATAGAGCACCACACTAAAAATAGATGTCGGGCTTGCAATTGGATCTAGGGAATGGTCAAAGAAGTTTCCTCAAAGACCGTCCTATTCATCTCCTTCCAAAGAGTCCATGCTATTGCCCCCAAAAGGAAAGGCGAAACCACTCCCGCCGGTGAAAGAAGCACCACTAAAAGAGCCAGCAAGGTAAGAAGCTCTGATAGTATTGGGAAAAGATCCAAGGTATACAAAGGTGGGTACGGAAATAAGACCAAACATCTCTCGCAACTCTGCTAGAAGGTACATGAAACACTGATTAGCTAGGAACTATCCTCTATGCATGAGGTGATCGCATGTTAGGATTTTAACTCAAATCACTGTCCATAAGAAGAACGAAAACCTTAGAGGGCACCGAGGGGTATCACACAGCCTGATGGGAAAATTGTAGACTAGACCTAGTTTGCTACGATTGTAAAAAGCACCTCACTAAGAACCGCCCCTTGATGTCTGGAACCCAAACCCGACTATCCCTAATGAGCGGGCTGGGGATTACTTGCTGAAGTTGTGAGAGTAACCTTAAAATGTCCTGAACCTCCTAGTCGAATAAATTGTGCCTCAGTTTGGGAGTCCAAATGGCTGCACCATCTCTCCACTCAAAATACTCATCCACCGACACCTCCTTATTTGATGCTATTAAGAAGAGGTTACCGAAAGCCTCAGTAGGATATTCGATCACATTAAATTAGAATCACTCAATCCACCCTCAGAAGGAAAGGTGGGCTGATTCTAATTGAACAAATTATAAAAGATCCTTAATTATTTTCATCGAAGGGTCAATATTTCATCATCCCCTTTAATGTTAGATCTTGGCTATTCAACGAAAATCCTCTCTTGAATATTCTAAAATCCACATTTCCTATCTAAATTCCACCATTCTCAACTATAGATCCCCTTGAAATGTATCTTGACCAGTGGTTTTCCCTTGAGACATTAATCCCACATGTATTAGAAATCTAACCAATACGGAACATGTTCATACTTTTTACATCTTACTTGATAGCCACATTCTCAATGGTGAACCCCACTTGGATTGTTAGGATTTTAGAATTTAAAATTTATCTATTTCTTCAGTCTTTTAATAATAATTTTAGTTAGGGCATGAGTTGTTTGAGAGTAATTCGTTTCTAAATATAGTCCTAAATAGATTAGGAAAAGCTTTTTGTTTTCTATAAATAGATGTAGTCATGTACTTTTTATTAGTTAGTGAATTGAAGAATAATATTTTCACTTGAGAATTTTCATGGTAGTTTGTTCTACTTTTCATGATGGTTTGTTCTATTAATTGTGATGTTCTTTGTGAGTTCAATCTATTCATCTCCTCTATCTTTTTCTTATCGTAATCTCTATTCATTCTTATACTCTTCTCATCTCCCACTCCCCACTTGTCTTACATCAAATTGGTAGCGGACCAAGTTTCGATCCCTCACACGCGTAAGAGTTTTCCTCTTACTGCATCTTTAGGATGCACTTTTTTATCCATACATATTTTCCATGAGCCAAGTGTTTGCAACAAGTTTTTGAATCATGTTTTGGGAATTAACAAGCAAAGTGACTTTATTTTCACTCAGCTCGAGCATAATTTACAATTCTTGTTGTGGATTTGTTATTTTTCTGGGTTATTATTTTTCTCTCGTTGTGGACTGTCAATTTCACCACCTTTTTCGGTCACCGAGCTTACTTTATCTCCACAGCCAACTCAGTCTCTCTCTCTCTCTCTCTCTTCACACACACACACACACACACACACATATATATATACTGTAGTTAACTCATTCCTTTTAATATTTCCTCATTCTTTACTTTCTCTCAATACAATATGTAATCCTTATGGCAACAAATCCAGCAACATGCAATAATGTTTTCAAATTTGGAAGGCATCAACAAAGGGAGTACCCGAGTTGTGGCAAACCGATGGAGATTTTCAATCCCCACGTGTTTGAGGGGTAGTATTAGGGAAACAAATGTAAGATGAGATACACACTGCATAAGTGTATCTCATCACAATCACAATCTTGGATTACTATCTTTAGTATTAGATTAGGATTATTATGTTTGAGATTATCTTTATAAGTTGAGAGTCTTGGATTATCTATTTAAACCCTCAATAGGGTCATCGTAAATTGTAATTATCCAAGATATTCAATGAATCTCTTCTTCAACAAAATTTATTATATTTTGTTTATTATACATATTACACTAGGATAGGAAATATATAGGTTATATTTATTCAATGAATCTCTTCTTCAACAAAATTTATTATATATTTGTTTATTATACATATTACACTAGGATAGGAAATATATAGGTTATATTCATTTGGTTGTACATTAGTTAATTAATTTTAATACTCCGTCTGGATAATTATGTTTGACAACTAAATTTATAAAATATTTTAAAATATAGATTTAGTGTTTTATATTAAAGTAAATAGTTATTTGTTAGTTTTTTATTTTAAAAAATATAGTTAGTTGTAAATCATACAATAATTAGGCAAACAGTCTTAGCCATTTCCCGTTATAATGAATGGGGTCATATGATTATTGCTTTGGGTTTTATGGATGTGGCACTCCTGACAGTATTGGTTATGAGTTATGACTTATGAGAAAGGCCATGGGTCTTATTACTTGATTGTAGGTGTATGTCATTATCCAGATTACCCACAATTTAGGGTGCCTATGGGTTTTGATGCTTGACAGTAATATACCAGATTACCCACAATTTGGGTTGCTTATGGGTATTGATGCTCGACAGTAATAGTACATTCGGGAATAAACCAGTTGCTGCCAGAATTACATGTCGTTGGTTCATTACTGCCATTACCTAGAGCAGCAGCTTCGTGAGCCTCATTTATGTGCACATTTGGCTTTAACAGTTTTAGAAAAAAATGCTACTTCACATGATTTTTATATTTGATACTACACAGTCTACACATACTTCTATTCATTTTCTAATGACTAATGAGTTATGAATATGTAATTTATCCTTTATTATTCGTTTATTAAAGTTTTATCTTATATTTTAAACCTTTGCTTGATATTTATTGCATTTCCCTAATTTTATAGTGCTTCCTTGGACTTAATTAAATTCCCTCGCAATTCCACTTCTCTAGTGATCGAAGTTCACACTGTCACCGAAGTTTAAAACCATGGTCATAATAGGTATCTAAAAATCAATATGCTTTCTACAGGATAAAATCACCATATTCAACAATTCAAATTACATGCCTTGTAGCCATTTCTGAACAATCTGTTTGGAGGATTGAGAAAGACATAGTGAATCATAGGGAAGATATACAATATAAGTTTAAAAAAACAAGAGAAATAAAAAAGAGATTAGGGTGACTAAAATTAAATATTGAGCTGAAATTGATTATAGTGTCAAAATTATCAATTGATGGAACAATTGGAATTTTGATCTCTTTTCTTTTCTATAAAGCTTCTTTACTGATAAAAAAAATTGGAATTTTGAGCTGGCAAGGTGGTTTCCATACTTTTTTGGACTTGTAAGTCATAGAGTTGATGATAGTCTTTCTAGTTTATAAGTTTTAGAGTTTTTTAAATGCTTGAATTAAATATGAAAGAAACCCAACTACTTTATGAAAAAAATATGTTCTTATTTAATGGTAAATAAACAAAATATGCTATGATAACATGGTCGATGAAAGAATTTTGGGGATACATACTTCTATCGGTAAAGGTTTAACGTTGATTTTCTTAAATTTGGAAGAAATTTATTCAAATCCTATGACTTACGTTAAAGTTTACAATTTGTTTCAAATACCATAATCTTTAATGATCTAATTCGACTTTGACAACATTGCTTGTGATAGATGAACACACTTCATTTAGCTGTACATAAGAATGTTTGGAATAGAAGACTCATTATATGATTTTAAATTAATATATATGTTTAAAATTAGGTGGACAATTGAATTTATAAATTTTTTTTCATTTAAAAAATGATTCTAAAGACTTTTAAGAATCAGAATGAATATGTACAAGGTGAGAAGCTCGCTTCTCGTCAAAGGGCATCATGTGTCTAGTCTAGGAAGTGATGGGATAGACCCAAGTCTAAAGCCTACATCATATATCCTAAGGAAGTATAATTGGATTGAAACATAAGGCACCTACTTCTCCACAAATATCTCATGTAAGATAAAATTTAAGGTATAGTAGGTCATCCTACTATAATGTGAATGAGACATCTATATCTCATTTCTTGCTTCCCTTTTCCTAAGGATTTTTTGAGCTTCGCTGCTTGCTTCTGATTTTCACTTCACTTCTTGTTTTTGTTTTACTAATTATCGACCTATGGGGATTGGGGGTCTTCTTTGGGATTTCATTGGTATACTCTACTTCATTTATCAAGTCCTATAGGGGAAGCCACATCTAACCAAGCTTAGGTCCTTTCCATTAGGAAAGGAATTATTCAATTAAGGTTCCCTGAGCTCCCGTCGCCCATTGTTGAAGGAGATTCAAGGATCAAGGTCCATGGAGGTACGCAAATATCATTAGAGATATTCGAGATTTGGTAGTCCATGGGAACATCCTATTCTCTTGGGTTCCTAGAGCGGTTAAAATGATATGGCTCACTTCTTGGATAAAGAAGTAGTTTTTAGGGATGTTTTCACTTAGTAGCTTCCTTTTGTAATCGTCCGTACTTTAATATATTTCTCTTGTTACCAATGAAAAAAATTATAATTATTAGAAGAATGAGAACAACTAAATAAAGAGGTAATTTATTGTTGTCAGAAAATAATTTCTGGCTTTGGAAAAAATGGAAGTCATTTTCCCTCTTTTTGGGCACCTTTATACCTATTTTCCAGAGATGCCCATACATTTTTATTTCCTGTACTGCACCCCTAAATTTTTTCTCTAACTCGGTTCTAGTTTCATTGGAGTACTACTTTTTTATTTTTAAAATCAAACTGTTCTCCATTAGTAAAACTAAGAAACATGTCAATTAGTAGTGAATTATAGCATTTAGTCTTTGAGTGTTGTGCATCACATCTGTATGTATACATTGGTCAATAACAGTTTACAATTATTTGTCCAGTGGTGAAAGTGGAGCTGGAAAAACCGAGACAGCAAAAATAGCAATGCAATATTTGGCTGCTCTTGGAGGTGGTAGTGGAATAGAATATGAAATATTGAAGACCAATCCCATATTGGAAGCCTTTGGCAATGCAAAAACATCAAGAAATGACAACTCAAGTCGCTTTGTAAGCTACATACTCTTTGCACGGAATGTTCAATGTTATGCTTTAGATTGACTTGTATATGTTGAACTCCAAAATAATTGTTTTGTGTTTTTCTATCCAATATTGGGGATCTTGGTCTATAAATACCAATCTTTTGATTGAACATGTCACAGGGGAAGCTGATTGAAATTCACTTTAGTGAAACTGGAAGAATTTCGGGTGCCAAGATTCAAACTTGTAAGATCACTTGTTTCCACAAGTTTTTCAATGGCATTCCATTTCCTTTACGTGAAAGTTGATACTGACCTTTATTAGCTGCATCTGTGTTTTGCTCTTGTCAACTTGATTCTTGGTTCGTAAACAGTTTTACTTGAAAAGGTATTTCTATTTCTTTTTTGGTTTAGTCTTGTGTTTGTTTACATTTTGTGGACAAGTCACTAATTGAATCCGTCTTATGAGCAGTCAAGAGTGGTACAATGTGCAGAAGGAGAAAGATCGTATCATATATTCTATCAGCTTTGTGCTGGAGCTCCTCCAACTCTTAGAGGTATCCTATGTCCTTTCCACTCATATTTTCTTTAATTTTATGTATGTTTTGTTAGGCATCAATCTTAATAGTTTCTATTATAGCATTCTACATCTCTATGTAAATATATCATCAGATTTTTGTATGTTCATTATTGTATGATTTTTTTTGAGCATCAATGCTTGAAGTATCCTTTAGATTGAGCAAAGGTGACACTACACTTTGAAACTTGTTATCTTTTCTATCTTAGCAAGCTGACATTTCTCACTGCCGACTGCACGTATCTCTTACTTCTTAGAGTCTAGGGAGGTGGAATTGCAATTAAATGCAGGGATGATAACAGAAGTGTCTGGAACCTAGTTGGTTATGTGACTCAGGCTGATTAATGCAAAATTGAAAATATTGCTATATAAAATTGTGTAAACTCGAGCCAATTGATTTTTAGTGAAAAGTGAATTTGGACCATACTGGAGCCAGTTGACTTTTCTTTTTCATACTCAGGAGGAAGGATACATCAGCATACAATGTAAGGTTGTCTAGGGAGAGACTTTAGCCACTAAAACTAGGTTGCTTCTTATGGATCTTTGCATTAAGAGTTTGAAGAGAATGAAAATGGAGACAAGGACCTCAAAATAACGTGGTGCAAGGGGCAAAGTGGTTTCTTTTTTTAGGAAAAATGATGGAGGGATAAGCATGGAATTTAGCAGTAGAAACGAAAAAGATGTTGGATGAAATTTCCAATTGCATTAAAATAATAAGAAAAGAATTTTTGTGGAAACTAAATGGAAAAAGGCTCATAAAATAATTCGGTGATAGAGTGACAATGTTCAAAAGGCCATAAAAGAAAAGAGGTTACACTATAATATTTGGCAAGGAACTTGAAATGAGAAAAACCTAGAATAATTAAGAAAATAGTTAAGAAAGTATTAAATGAAGCTCAAGGTGGAGAGTGTATTTTTCAAAAGTTGCTACACGAAGACTGTACGCAGGTCGCAGGGTCTCAGGCTAGATGGAGAAGCTAACTCCCTGAAGATTAGGGAACATTATTATTTTCGCAATAGTCAAGTGGAAGAAGTTTTTGCTGGGATGAAAATCTTTAGAAACGGATGATATTCTGATTGAAGTGCGGAAATTGATAAGAGAAACTGGTTTTCCTAGCTCACTAAGATGTTTAATAAGACTTAATGATTATGAAAATGTCTGATGCATAGAGGAGAAGTATTGCGGTACCCTATATACAAGAATAAATGAGATGTCAAAAAGCACAACTATCGCATGACCAAACTTGAGTGGCTAAAGTGAATTAGTGCTTCTAGAGTGTTATGACTTATGTGGCTGATGCATTCTAGCCATATTAAAAGGAAAATTGTATAAGAAATCGGTAAGACCATTTATTCTTTATGAAGTAGAATGTTGGGTGATCAAGAAACAACATATTCATAAGATGAGCTTAATTGAGATGAGGATTCTTAACTGGATGAGCTTAGTTGAGATGAGGATGCTTAGATGGATGAGTGGAAAGACTAGTAATGAATGAGCATAATTGAGACAATTTGGAGCTCTGGTCGAATAAGTAATAAAAGTAGGGAGAACCAATTGAGATGGAATAGGTATGTTCAATGAAGACCAATAACAACTCCTGTCTCCTCCAGTGATGAGTGAGTTTGTATAAGTTGAAGGCTATAAAAGGGTGAGGGGAAGTCCAAAAAATACATGGATGAAAATAGTGAGGAAGAAATTGATAACACACACTTTAACCTAAGATATGTCTCTTTATTAGGCTAGAATGGTGTAACATTATTCATGTTGTCGGCCTCAAATAGTTGGAATGTAGCACTGGCATTGAAGAAAAAGGACACCACCAGACTGAAAGTAGTCCTCGAGTTCCATACTATATTTTCAACAACATAAAGAAGAGTGTTAATATCATAGTTTATAAAAATATTAGTTAAACATACATTGTCAACGCACATCTTTGCCCCCATTCCCATTGCATCTCTTATGCACATTTTTTTAAAAAGAAATTTCCTAATTCTCAAATATGTATTAACATTTCATATTTTCCCAATTTGTTCCTCGACGCGCGATATATTCTTTGCAAAACGATATATCCCGTGATATATATTTTTTCCTAGCTGCGACATATCCCACAATATCGATATTTAGAACTTTTAGAACTAGACGCCTTAGGTTCTAACTCATCAATACTTGCTTAAGGTCTGCATCTTAGGCTGTAGACTTGGGTCTATCCCATATTAAGCCCCGACACAACTCTCTTTGACCACTATATATGAGACATAATTGAAGCGAGCATCCCATCTTGTACATGGCTTTTGTGCAACTATGGTTATAATATCTAACTGTACATTGCCCAGAATCTTCATCCAAGTATGGCCTCTAGTAAACATGGCCAACAAATTATGCAAATGGATTCCCTCTCTATCTGTAGCAACATGGTTAAGAAGGTCTGGGGTATATTTTAATTTTTACAAGAAGCTTCTACATAAGGTGTCATTCTGCTGTACAATCTCGCAGTTAGGACACTATCTGGGATATATCTTATTGTCTACACTCCTTTTCTATTTCAGTACATACCCTCATTCAATTATCGTATTATGTGATTCAGATCCTGTAGTTCTATTATATAGTGGAAAGTGTTTCTTGATTTGAGATTAATTCTATTTGACCAAATTGTAAGATTCAAAAAAAAGAAAAGAAAAGAAAAGGGTGTGCTATTTTGTGAAAAAATGTTTTGAACGTCTTATTTAAAGATTGCAGAACTTGGATATCCAAATACCTATGTTTGGTTATCGTACTGGTACCTACACAATATTACTTATGCTAGTAGCCATTGCATGATTACTTGTAAAATACTGTTTACTGTATACGTTGCACCATTAATTATTTCATGACTTCCTTGAAATTTATCACTTCTTTTTTCATAATAGTTATCACTAGGATGTCACAGGGGTGCTTATTATAAATTCTTCATTACCATCAAAAGTAATGTTAGCAAATCATACTGAAAATATGGTGCTAACTATAACTATTGTATATAGAGCATGATATTAACCTGTATGGATGGGATACTGGAGCAATGACCTGGACATAATAATATGCTGGGTTATTTCCACTTCCTCAATTTTTGGTATCCGGGCATCTTTGTTTGATGGGTGATGACAATGGATATGTAGTATAGAAAACAGAATTCCTTTCGAGTCTATTGGATCTGGATGCCCTTGGAAGATATTGATTACTGACAATGCAATTTACCTTCCTCTTAAGCATCTTGAACAACATTCGAGGGATATGAATTACATAGCCTATTGGATATGTTAGATGTTTTGGAATATTCTGCTCTTCAATATTCCTAAATTTTATTTATCACATTTGTTTTCTTTGCCTTGTTTATTTTCTTTTCTGGTTTGAAACACAGAGAAATTAAATTTGAAGAGCGCCAATGAGTACAAATATTTGAGGCAGAGCAATTGCTTCTCTATTACTGGGGTTGATGATGCTCAGCGATTTCGCATTGTTATGGTAATTAATGGTCTTATTTTCCCGTGGTTTGAAATTCCAGCATTAGCAATTTTGGTTTCCTATCCTTCTTTTGGAGATGAGAGTTTGGTGTGCTCATGAACTTTGCTACGCTGTTTCCAGGAGGCTCTGGATATTGTTCATGTTAGCAAAGAGACCCAAGACAGTGTATTTGCAATGCTTGCTGCAGTTTTGTGGCTAGGAAACATCTCGTTTACTGTAATTGATAATGAAAACCATGTTGAAGCTGTAGCAGATGAAGGTAACATTCTTCCAGAAACTACTGTGAGCAAGTTCTGACATTAGAAGATGTAAAATTATCTTATCCATCATATCCTTTTAACCTGAGGTTTTAATATTTACTACAAGCTTTGTTTGTGTTTGATATGTTTTTATGGCACACTTGCTAAGATGTTTAAAAATAGAAATAGGAACATAGAGTAGAGAAAGTTTAGTTTGATATAAACTGTAAGTTCGTTATGGATTATCAATAATGAATTGCTTAAAATGATGAAAAAGGTAAAATGTTAGGACTACCTCTTTTATGTTAACTATGAAAATAGCCTAACAAAACTTACGAAAGCCTAGGATTTTCAGGTGTCTCAATCTGCTGCACTGTAGTTATTACATTATTTTGTTAATTGTTTTAGTTAGAAAATTTTACCTTATTTTATCCCATTGGATAGCTGGCGTACTTTTATCTTATTGGATTGATTGCCTCCGTGATGCACCTATAGACTTATGTAGATTGTAACTTTTTTGCCAACGGCGCATTGTGCTTTACTCACATCTAGACTTGAGTACTCTTGCCTGCCGGCTAACAGTTGAAATCGTGTCCATATTTTTACTAGGAATCATACATCAGGTAGTTAATTTCATATTTATCTTGTCATTACTATCTTCTTGAACTTTGGATTATCAGATTATGTCACATCTTAATTTCAGGTATAATTACTGTTGCAAAATTGATTGGATGTAATGTTGTGGAGCTACAAATTGCTTTATCAACTCATAGAATGAGAGTTGGCAATGATAATATTGTCCAAAAGCTTACACTATCACAGGTAAGAAAAATTTTATAGGAAAAATGGTGTAATGGCCCTTCATTCAAGCATTTCTCTTAGGAGATCATTGTTACAAATTTTACTGTATTGAATGATTGTAGCCGGCTACTCTCTAGAATTATTTTTTTGTTTTTATTTTATTACTTTTTGTTTTCTTCTCTCTTGACCATTTAAAGGATAATAGAACAGATGCTACAAGTAGCTGATTAGGATGAATTTTGGATTTTTGGAGATCGTAATTGAGTTTCCACTCCCGCGTATATGACCATATAACTGATCTATGCATTTAGTAGATTGTCCCTTGTGGTCTACCCAATTTTAGTACCTTAGATTCCCTATTTCTTAGAAGTGACATCTGTAAATAGCATTACTTTTTATTGAGATCATAATATTTTGTACCTGTGTACCCTCTTTTAGGCAATTGACACAAGAGATGCTTTGGCAAAATCAATATATGCTTGCTTATTTGAGTGGCTGGTCGAGCAAATCAACATGTCACTGGAAGTAGGCAAACGGCGCACCGGCAGATCCATCAGCATCCTTGATATCTATGGCTTTGAATCTTTTGATGTATGGTTCTGTTAATATTTTATCATTAGTTTTTTTTAACTATAGGAATTTTAATGCCCAATAATCTCTTTTTGCAGAGGAATAGTTTTGAGCAGTTCTGCATAAATTATGCGAATGAGAGATTGCAGCAGCACTTTAATCGTCATCTATTCAAGTTAGAGCAGGAGGTAGATATCTTGAAATTTGCTTATGTAGCAATCTAAATAAGTAACATCCAATTACGTCTGAAGGATTCTTGATATCTTCATTACTTCAAGAGAGTTACAGCTAGAAAGTTTATAAGTTGCTACACTTTTATTGAAGTACTTCCAAAGTCTTGCAGTATATCACAATGCTTTTTCCATGATGCTGCTGTCCAAAACCTCTGAAATTTAGTGCAGGATGTATTAAGTTGAAAACCTTATTCTTCTTAATCCACTTCGTTTTCCTCAAATGCATCTTCTAAAAGATTGAACATTTTCTATGAGAAACTAGTCAAACTACCTCTTGCACAATTCCATTACATCTTTTAGTTTGATTTTCGTTTGAAATTGGTATCCAACTTTTATAATCACCTAGACTATATTGATAATGTTTAGTCTTCATATTCCCACCGACCATAGATCAACTAGCTTTACCTAAGCATGCTTCTTTTTTTCATGTTATATGAATGTGATCTTGGAGTGCGAACACAATTACAAGTCTATTTTCATTTTCAGGAATATGTCCAAGATGGCATTGACTGGGCAAAAATTGACTTTGAAGACAACCAAGATTGCCTAAATCTTTTTGAGAAGGTTTGTAGCCATTAATGCTTCAGTGTACTAATGGATTGTTTTAATTTATTGATATATAGTCTAGACAGTAAGAAATTACTTGAATCTCAGATTTTTCATTGGTAGGTCTGCAGATGACATCTCGTGAATTATATAACCATGACGCTCTAGTTACAATGTTCCTTACATGAAAATTAAGACAGTTATGCATGACCTGCATAATGATTCTTTTCCTCAAGTAATCAATACCTGTGTATGGAAAAAAAATGATCTATCTTTTTCTTAAAAAAATTCAAAGGTGTAATGGCTATTCCATAGTCTCTCCCTTTATAAGTATTTAGACTCCAAATCAGAACCACAACTTGGGGAACTGAGATAAGGATGTGGATAGGATGAATTTTGGAGTATCATTAAAACTTTACTAGATAAAGACATGTAGCAGCACAAGTGACAGCCAATGATTGTCCAGAATTTTCCAGAGATTGTTTTTGCAAGGGGAGACAAGCTTAAGTGATTAGACCCAGGATATATAGTAAAGAATTAGTGATAAGACCCATGATCTATAGTAAGAATTAGTTTTCGTTACTGGCTCAAGAAGTTTCCTAGCCTAAGGATTCTTTGGTAGTCTGATCCTGGTAAGAGCCAGATTTAGAAAGGAGCCCAACATCCAAGAAATATTTTCAGTAAAGAGGATAGAGAATGAAGGGGAAAATTTTTCATTAAATAAGAGATCTGACTGTGGAGATGACCAAATATTTGCAGACTGGAGGTCTAGAAGAAAAAATGGTAAGAACCAGATCTAGAAAGGAGCCCAACATCCAAGAAATATTTTCAGTAAAGAGGATAGAGGATGAAGGGGAAGTTTTTTCATTAAATAAGAGATCAGACTGTGGAGATGACCAAATATTTGGAGACTCGAGGTCTAGAAGACCTCAAATGACTGAGAAGAGAAAATGTTGATGACCAACTGTTCTTGTCCTCAAATGACTGAGACTTGATCTCTTAAGCTGGTAGATTGAGAAGTAAAACAGGCTCCTTATCAAATTGGATCATATATCAATTTTCATTTTATGATTCAATTTAGGTCTCTCTTAGCCTTCTCAACATTGATTTTTGTTTTGCTTTATAAGAAGTGATTCTCCTTCACAAGCCGTCTATGTGCTTATCTAAAGAGGAACAATCCATGTTGCAAAATCTGAGGCTGTTGTCCTCTAATTGAATCTATAGTTGTGTTCATGGTTCAAAATATCGGTATCGGGTGCCGTATCGGTAAATCCAAAACAAGATGTGTATCGGCGTATTAGACCGTATCGGATGGATACGGCATAAAAAATTAAGATACGCCAAGAAATGCTTGGATACACATGGAAAAACTTGGATATCTTGCATAAAACTTATTTTAATACAAATATAAGCCAAAAACAAACTAAATAAAGGCCTTCAACTATGTTTTTAACCATGCATATAAGAGTTAACAATTTTATAAGTTAAAAAAGGTGTGCATGTACGATATGAAAATACAAAACACAGTCACTTATTTAAATATAAGAAAAAAAATTTAGATTTTAAAAGATTTGGAGCTGTGGAAGAAAGAGGAGGGAGAGGAGGGGAGGCACTTGCTTGATTTTCAAAAGATCTGGAAATTGCGGATTCCTTCAAAGGTTCAGGCTTTCCTTTGGGCAGCTTCTTTAAACAAAGTGCTCACGATCGATCACTTAATGCATAGGGGAATGGTCATCCCCAATAGATGTACAATGTGCAGACAGGCTGAGGAGAATGTTCAGCATCTTTTCCTTCATTGCTCGCAAGCGCAGGCAGTGTGGAATCATTATTTGGGGCTTTTTGGGATGAGTTGGGTCTTGCAAGGAGGCCTGAGGGAAGTAGTGTTGGGATGGCCGAAAGGTATGTTTAGCAGGAAAGGGAATGAGGTTTGGAAGATGCTTCCGGCGACGATTTGTTGGGGATTATGGAGGGAACGGAATAAAAGAATCTTTGAAGATAAGGAAGACTCGTTGCCTACTGTCATTCTCAAGATTGGGTGGCTGTTATACTCTTGGTCTTCCGTTCTAGCTGATTTTAAGAAGGTCCATTGGTCTGCGTTTTTGTATAGCTGGTCAAGCATCTTAACTTGATCCTCTTAGTTTCTCTCTTGGCGATGTTTCTCGCATCACTTGTATATTCTTTCTCCTTTAATATATTTCTTCGTTATCTATAAAAAAAAAAGATTTTATTGAATGACAACCCTAAATTTTAAGCTTAATATAAGTCTTTATGCTAAACTGTTATACTGTTAGTTGACTTTTTGACCTAATAGATGAAAATATTTTTTTAAGACTAAAATATGACTTTTTTTGCCAGACTATTGGGTTTTGGTAATTTTTGATATAATAAAAGTTATGAAATTTTAATATTTGATAATTATTCTATCATTTGAAAGTTGAAATTCTGACCCAATCCCTAAAAGGCACTAAAAAGAAGGTTTTATTCTTGAACTGGAAAGTTGACTTTTTATTATTCAGGAATTTGTACCAGGATAATTTTTATTAAATTAAAATAGGGGGATAATCTTATTTACATATGAATATCTAATGTAAATGAAAGTAAAATCATTTACTTAAATAATATTTTATGTAAATAAGTTCTGTGTATTGGTTCTGTGTTTTGGATCCTAGTGTAAATGGAAGGAGAAAAAAAATTAACTAAAAAATTCTCCGTATCGAGCTTGTATTGGCCCGATGCCATGAAGTTTTTTTTTTTTTTTTTCCAGCATACCAGGGTATCGGGTAGTTCCAAATAGGATGCATATCGGTCGATACGTATCGAAATTTTAAATCATGGTTGTGTTTGATCAACACATAATGGCATAGGTGCGATAACCTTCTGCTTCCAGTTTTTATCTTTACACTTGGGGTCGATGAGATAGCTTGGTCTTGCACCTTTGTCTCTGGCATCCCTTTAAACAGGCTAAGTCCTTTTATGTCACGTGACTCACTATGACATTCAAATCTCCTCTCCAATTTATTCTTTTTGTTACTCTCTATCCGTCCCGTACCAAGATACTAATCTTCAACATTTCAATGTGGTGCCTCCAAACATTTTAGGGACACCACGTGACTTCGCCCATTCTAGTCTATTAAGAGCTATATCTTCAGTCAACTTGAACCAACCCTCCTCCCTCTCAAAACCTAATACACTTTTTTCATCACATTATTTCCTTTCCTTTTTCTATCAGCTCAATTGCACCATCTAAGTCGTTCATTTTGGACTTATCCAACTTAAGACAGGTGTGTTGTGACTAATTCAGTCCAGTAGTTACCTTTGTTTGAACGGTAATCAATCATATATATTAGAAAAAAGAAGCTACAGAAAACCCACAAAAAGGATAGAAAAAAACATGTAAACCCACAACTGAAGACCCTGAGAGCCTAGCAGGGCAAGAAAGTTAGGCCAACACTTCTCTCAGTCAGCAGTTACTGAAAAAGGATATGTCAACAACAGTTGATATTTGGATGTCACTTTTAAAGATCTGTTGCTAAAATAGCTGGAGCTTGTTTGAAGTGCCATCCAAATATCAACTGTTGTTAACATATCCCTTTTAAGTAACTGCTGACTGAGAGAAGTGTTGGCCTAACTGTCTTGGACTACAGAAGCAGTACACTGAGAGAACTTACAAGCACGTAAACCCACAAAAAAAAGTAAAAAAAAAACATGTAAACCCACAATTGAAGACCCAAGAGCCTAACAGTGCAAGACAGTTAGGCCAACACTTCTCTCAGTCAGCAGTTACTTAAAAGGGTTATGTCAACAACAGTTGATATTTGGATGTCACTTTTAAGGATCTGTTGGTAAAATAGCTGGAGCTTGTTTGATGCAATTCAGACTTGAACTTCACAATTAAAGAAGGGATTGTTGGATATCGTTGAATTCCTAATACCAAAATGAAAATATTTTTGGATCGATTCTAAATATTCCACATCCAGTTTAAGGAAAAGATGGTCTTTCACGTCTTGGGAGCATAAGGACTGTTCCAGCTGTTTACAACCTCTATCATCTTTTCTACTTAAACATGAAACAAGTTTCTTCCCCAACATGAACCTTGTCCACCTTCATCTCCATTTTTGACCAAGGTCTTATTGCTACCTCTCTTTTAATCACAGCGACACCAAAAGTAACTGTAGCCAAAGCAGTCGAAAAGTATTTACCAAAAAGGGGAACCTTCAAAAAGCCTCCATTATTTTCGTTGACTAGGACATGTCTCTAAGAATGTGCCTTTTGGACCTTTTTCTTAAGCCTTGCCTCAAGGAGAAACACTGGTGGTCAAGGAGAAGTGAAGGCACAACACGTAACGAAGCATGCCAAGGATGTAAGGAGTGGGGCACATGTGAATTACACACTTCACAAGTAAGCTTGCTTTATGCCAAGGGCATGCATTCATTCGTCATTGAAGTAAGGTTCTAGTCACAAGACTGAGACTTCAAAAAGTCATTTATGCCTTTCTCTTTCACTATGATGGATCTTTAGCCACGGCAAGCACTTGCTGAAGAAGCTCAATGCGGTAATCTATACTTCAACTCCACTTGATCATCCTTCCTCTGCTATAGCTTCATCTTCAGTCTCTCTTGATACATTGAATCGCCATTTGAATTCTTAACTCCATTAGTAGTCTTGAGACTTGTTAGTTGATTTTTGTTTCATGTAATAAAGCTTCAACTGGTCATTTGTGTCAAATTTGCTAGCTTATAGAGCACAAGAAATTGTATTTTGCACTTAAGGGACCGTTTGGCATCATTCCTAATGAACATTTTTCTATTCCCCCGACGGCAGAATCAGAAATTTGTGTTTGGCAAGGTGTTTCTTCAAAATATTTTTGGGAAACAAAGTGTTCTCAGAAATATTTTTTGGAATGAAAAAAAAAAAAGTTTTTCTAAAACGTTCCTAAGAAACACTAAGAATGGTGTTTACAGAAAACATATCTCTTCTCTCTCCTAAACTCCTTCCTCTCTCTTTAACTTTTTCCTCTCCCACTGCCACTGCCGCTGCCACCATCATCACCACTACTCCCCAATCCCTAACACCACCTCGCCGTCACTGCCATCACCGCCTCCACGACCACGACCACGACTACCACCTCTACCACTCCACTCCTCACCCCACTCTACCCCCCACCTCTATCCTCACCCCCACCACCACCTCCACCACTCCCCACCTACCCCCACCCCACCCCACCCCACCCCACCCCCATTGCCACCAACTCCACCCACCCTCTTCATCACAACCAATGTTTTAAAATGTCAAGGCATGAGGCGAGGTGTTAGGACCTCAAGATGCATGAGGTGTAAGCTTCGAGGCGTGAGGCTTAAGCCTCACAAGAAGGCTTTATGCTCTTTCATTTTGACATATAAACAAAATTTAAGATTTTTTTAAAAAAAAATCAAAAAGTTAATGAAAGGTTATAGTATATATATAGAGAGAGAGATACATACATATATTTGTTATCTTGTGCATGTGGGCGCATGCATACTATATAAATACTTAACTATCAAAATAATTAATATAAGAAGGGCAAGCAAACACTAAATTTTAGATTTACTTTTTTGTTCAAATACATATTGAAGATATTCAATCATCAATTCATGTGGTAGATTTAGAATTTTAGTATAGAATTGTAAAGAAGTCATGAACTACATTATAACCAGTGGCTCCAAAATTTTGCAATATCTGCTAGGGAAATCGTGTGAATTATATTCAAAGGGTTTTAAAAGCCTAAATATGTTAAACATAATAAATAAAGTGTTAGTTGAAACCAATATCATCATCATTTTCAATGTCTTATCTGAAATAAATGAAGTGTTATTTGCTATTAGTTGAAACAAGTAACAAATTATAAAAAAAAACGACATTTAACTCTCACTTGTGGCTAGAACCCTAATTTAGTTAATGTATGAGGTGATGTCATTGACATAAAGCGAGCTCAAGGCGTAAGGCGTGTGCCTCATGTGAGTCTCACATTTTGAGGCATGAGTTTCATGAGAATTAATCTTCTTGGTTGAGCCTCAAGGCGTTTTCCTTAAGCCTCGTCTCAAGGCGATCCTTGAAGTGTAAGCCTCACATGCCTTTTAAAACATTGATCACGACCACTCCCACTGCCACCACCTCCATGACATGTATAATGTAGATAATTTAATATGACTTTATATTTGGATGACTGAACATTCCATTATATAATCCAGTTGGAATAGTACAACAATGATCGTGGTTTTTCTCATCAAAACGTGATTTTGTCCTTTTTGTTCTCTATGATCGATTTTGACTGACTCTTTCCAAATGGGTTCTCAGCAATAATTGTTCCAGAAAATCCTGATTGATTCATTTCTAGAATCAGAGAATCATTAAGAATGTGGAAAAACGGCACGTAATGTTAACAAATTCTCCTTTTTAAAAATTTGATTTAAAATATTTGGCCTGTCTTGAAAGAAAAAAATCAAGTTTATTTTCTCTCACCTTTTTAATTAAGTTAAAGAAGTTCTGTTTCATATGCCATGCTGGTCTCTAAGGGAACATGTTGTGAGAATATTCATGTATGTGATGAGAATATTCATGTATGTGCTGATCAGTAAAAAAAATAGAACATATTGGAAACATAGAAATATGCATTGATATTTCAGGAAACAATAAAAGAAGCATGAATACAATTTCATATATAATTATTGTACAACAACCAATTTTCTAGAATAAAAACAAACAAATTAAGGCAAAAGTACTTGTTGAAGCATTTATATGGTAAGAAATTTAAATTCTGAATCTTTGTGATTTCTAATGTATCTAAAAGGTATCTTTATTGAAAACTGAAACATGCCACCTAATTAGAAGGCTTGTCAATTCGGTACTCCGATGAGGGCACCCGACCCAACACTGAAATTTTCGATATATCTTTTATAATTTAGAGAAATGTTGATCGAAGATGAGGGATTTGGAATATTTTGAGGGATTTTTCCATTTTCTTGAAAAATCACTTATTTTGATGCCCACATTTACTTGCATTTGTCATTCAGAGTCGAAGTGCACTCATTTGCACTACCTTTTGGCGAAATTTCCCTTAAAGTAGAATTTTATTCAAATTAGAATAGGATTTTACATAATTAGTATGCCATTAGTCTTATTAGTGCAAATGCATCAATTTGATGCATTTACACTAGATTTTTAAGTTCAAAATTCAAATTTCTTACTTTAGGAAGAGAAAACTAGGGCTAGGTTTTGAATGTCGATATTGCATGACATGTTGAGCAATGGGAAAAAGATATATCGTAGGATATATTGATATCACGAGAACAATATCGCACATGGAGGGAAATTTTAAAAACAATAGTGAAAACAGGAAATCTTTACAATAAAATTTCAGGAAGTGTTAAAATAGATGTTAGTACACAATGTATATAAGATATGCAATGAGAAGGAAGCCAAATATGTGTGTTGACGCTAACAACAATGTATGATTTACTAATGTTGATGTAAACTCACATACAAAGTTTCATTCATTTCTCAATCAACCATAATACAATCAGTTTCATTCATAATAGATAATAGTTAATACATCAATAATGATATCTCCAATTCCAAGTGTCCAACGTCAATAACTACAATCACAAGTTCACATCCATATGGAGTTATGCAGAGGATCAAAGTCATCTGCTGGTTCTCCACATAAGTACAATAGTGTGCCTAGTTCATTGGATGATAGAATCATGATGTATACTCATGTAGATAACGCTGGTAGTCATCTGGTCCAACATGTAGCAATATTCCCATTGGTGGATACTCTGGATTATTGTCATCGGCACTGGTACACCTTCATATGGATCATACCAATATCTAGATTCCAGACGACGCATATTGGCCTGTTGGTTGTGGCTTGTCGAGAAATTTCTCATGATCTTCGATTTTTCCAAGCGTTGAAGCCTTCGGTTGAGTTTTCTCTACGTTTCCCCTAAGCTCCCAAGCCTTCAGTCGGAGCCCTTGGTTGGGTTTTACTCAAAAATGACCAAAACCCCCTTTATATAGGATGTCACACGATTTATGAGATATATCGTGCGATATCCTAAAAAAAATGCAAAAAAAAATAGTGTTTGAAAAATATCGACCGGTGTATCCGACATCGTGCAATATTTCGGAGATCTTTTACGATATTTTTGATTTAAAAAAAAAATTAAATACCTTATATAGATATTTTGGGTACCCACCCATCGAAATCGAGATATATCGTCGAAATTGACGATATATCGTTAACATTTCAAACCATGTTTGGGGGAAACTTGAATTTTTAAATTTTTTTTAATCTTAACTATATGTAGTTCTAATTATAGTTCTGGAGGTGGGTTGGATCATAGATGCATTATGTATGAAACTCTGATTGTGTATTTCTATTGTTATGATTAATTGATGGATGAATAAAACATTTTATGCATTATCATTAGCGCACATCTTTGCCCCTATACCCATTGCATCTCTTATGTACATTTTTGTTGTTTTTTTTTAATTCTAAAATGTGTATTAACATCTATTTTAACGTTTCCTAAAGTTGACACCTACCCGCACCAAAATAGTGTATTAAGACCTTCCCACTTGAAAGGGACGCATGCCGAATAACAAAGCCCACGCTATTTTTCAAACCATCGTGCAATATTTCGGAGATATTGTACGATATTTTTGATTTTTAAATTTTTTTTTTAATACCTTATATTGATATTTTGGGTACCCACCCATCGAAATCGAGATATATCATCGAAATTGATGATATATTGTCGACATTTAAAACCATGTTTGGGGGAAACTCAAAATTTTAAATTTTTTTTAATCTTAACTATATGTAGCTCTAATTGTAGTTCTTGAGGTAGGTTAGATCATAGATGTATTATGTATGAAACTCTGATTGTGTATTTCTATTGTTATGATTAATTGATGGATGAATAAAGCATTTTATGCATTATCGTTAGCGCACATCTTTGCCCCCATCCCCATTGCATCTCTTATGTACATTTTTGTTGTTTTTTTTTTTAAATTCTAAAATGTATATTAACATCTATTTTAACGTTTCCTAAAGTTGACACTTACCCGCACCAAAATAGTGTATTAAGACCTTCCCACTTGATAGGGACGCACGCCGTATAACAAAGCCCACGCAATGTATTTTTTTTATTTAAAAAATAGGTGATATTAGTGGGTCTACAGTATCTTCTAGGAATACTTTTTCTCCGTGTAGTGATAGGGTTGGGTTGCTGGCCAAGACTACACATTATCGTTAGCGCACATCTTTGCCCCCATCCCCATTGCATCTCTTATGTACATTTTTGTTGTTGGTTTTTTTTATTCTAAAATGTGTGTTAAACATATATTTTAACGTTTCCTAAAGTTTTATTGATTTCATATTTTTCATTTTTCCCAACGTGCAATATATTTCCCGCAAAACGATATATTATAACGTGCGACATCTATTTTAACGTTTCCTAAAGTTTTATTGATTTCATATTTTTCATTTTTCCCAACGTACAAAATATTCCCCGCAAAACGATAAATCCTGCAATATATATTTTTTCCAAGGTGCAACACTGTAATGCCCTAAACCCGTGCCTAGGGAATCAAGTTCCGAGACGCGTGCCCGTTCGTCAAATCATGCAAGCGGAAGACTTTACCCATGAAAATGCGGGAAATTTAAACATTTATCAAATGCTTCCAAAAAACAAATAACACCTGTCATCACAATAGCCATCATACAAACATATACCTGTATTATTTACATCAAGTCTGTTTTACAAAAGTAGGCGCTTCTATCAGGCCGAGTACAGTTTGTACAAGCTTCCAAAATGTCCAGTTGGACTTTTCACTTATTGGTCAGCAGCTCCAAGATCTGCTGACGTAAAAAGTCAGTGAGCTATGAAGCCCAATAAAACCACAGTCCTTCTAAATTATTTTATCACATAATAACACGCATCAATAATGATATAATAAACAGTTCAATTTGTTGTTACAGTAAAATAAAACAGTATATAATAAACTGTGACCCAAGGTCACTTAGGGTTACGTCACTCTAACCGAGGTTCCCGACCTCACATTACTTTCCAATTATGGGGTTCAGTTATGAATGTATTCATATTACCAAGTTATCATTTCAATCATCAATCATGTTTCATTTCGAGTCTTGAGACTCTATTAACTGGCCACAACCCACAAATGTTCAGTTTAAAGTCTCTAAATCATAACCATACATAGAGCCATTTAGACTTACACACATTGTTCCGGCTTTCACCCGAACATGACCAAACCTTGGGTATACAAACCCAACTCACCTGGAATCTGACGATTCCATACCGAACCTTGAGTACACCAACTCAGACCACTTTGTATCCGAAGCTTACACACACAACATGACCATTCGCCTAATAAGGACATACTTTTCCATTCAATTGACTGGCAACATCTACCATGTATTCGCCGCCATCGCCCTGAGTATCAGCCACGAAGGAACCCCGACCAACATGTCTACCGTCATCTTCTGGCTAGTCTATGGAGGAACCCTGACATCTTTACCAATCCTGTCATCTCCTGATGTTCCACCAAGAAGGGACTTCGATAGACATGGTACCGACATCTTCTGACCCACCTAGAGAGGAACCCCGGACTATACACTAATCTGATGTTCCGCCATTTTAAACTCCCTAAAACTCCGACATCTCTCGACTATCAGTCACGGAGGAACCACGGGCCATGCAGAACACCGTCACTCCTGACCTAGTCCAAAAGGCACTACGGACGACCTAGACAAACAGACCGACATCTCCCGACTATCAGTCACAGAGGAACCCTGGCCTTACTAGACACCGTCTCTCCTGACCTAGTCAAAGAGGAATCACGGACTATACTTAACCCTGGTTAGGTTTTCTAACCACAGGTTAACCCCAGTTAAATCAAGCCTCGCTTGATTAACTGAAATACTTGGGCCTCGCGCCGATGAACAAAATCCGGTAACACACCGTCCCATTAGGGAACGTTTCCAGGCTAATGGATGTGTCCATAGCCTTATACGACTTGCAAAACAACTTTTCGTCATCCTAGAGTGGCGATACTATTTACCTGGGACCCGATTTGGGCTTCCTGAAGATCCACAATAAATCACAATATCACATAGGGGTTCCGACCCTTTTTCAATCCACGTCATTCATATAGTGAGTCTAGATATGGGGTTTTGACACCCGAGACCGAGGGCTACACCCCTCTACTCATTTTTCACGCACATCCAACCCTTCCACACATCACATAGGGGTCTTCGACCATTTTTCATTCACGCCAACAGACATGCATATACTTCACAGAAAAAAAATATAGCAAAATAAGCGGAAAAAGAGAAGAAAAGGAAAGGGTTTTAGTTGGTTCACGCTTTTCAAGGCAGCTAATGCAAAAAGGGGCACCGCCAATGCGTCCGGGAGGACGATCAACCCCAAGGTAAAGCTCCTCTCTCTAATTTTCACTCTCTACCTTTTTTTCCTCTCTACACGCAAATCAATGTGCCAAAAAAGAAATCGGACGCCGCCAACGCGTTGGAGACGTCGAAATATGTCAAGATGGAGTCTCCCTTTTTCTTCTCTCTTCTTTCTCTCATACCACTTTCTCTCTAGATTCTCTCTAGAAAATCATCTGGAACTCTCCACTGTTAGTGACCGAATGCATGAGGAAGGGCTTGGTCCTTTAATATATATAGTCCAAGGTTTAGATCATGTGAAAAGCATATGACTCTTTGGTGTGGAAAGTGGTAGTTGACTAAGTCAACTACTTTGACTATTTGACCGGCTTTTTCCACTTTTTCACGCATATGCCTTCTAAAACCCTGCTATATGATACCCGATCGTGACGAAACTTCAGGTCACCGAACTTGGAGCAATCCGATACTTACTATAAAAATTCGGGGAAAAATACTGAGTTTTGACAGCTACACTTTAGTCTGGAAGAAAATTGCAAAACCCACTAATTTCCTGATTTTAGACACAAAACATGTTGTCATTTCTTCGTTTGAGATGATTAACTGCCGAAACGACAAACAGTCGTCCTCACAACCGACCGGCATGCTGTGGTACCAGCCGCACGGATTTCTATTAGAATCTCCCACAATTATGGAGTCCCACTAAATTCCGGAAAAATTTCGAATTTCCTGGTTTTCTCGATTTTCTTATATTTAAGACTCCCGTGGTCTCGCGAATCGATATGCGACGGAACTGGAACAATAAGTGATCGTCCAGATAGTCGACCCGCACATTATGCACAATTTTCGAGGAAAACCCACTTTTTACTAATTTAACAAATAATTAACTAATTAACCTCCATTAAGGACCCATAAACGTATAATTTTATTATATTAAAATTCCGGGTTGCTACAAACATATTCCGTGATATCGATATTTAGAACCTTGGGCCCACTAACATGAGGGTTGGGCTTGGGTAACTCCCTATAGAGACCGACTTTGCCTGGGCCTCACCATTAACTTTTGTATACAAGATATCATATATTTTAAATATTAATTTATACTTTTACCCCTTCATAATGTATTAGTATTAGGGGTATGGTAGTAATTTGGCAACCATACCCCCATATAAGTGACTTAATGTCCATCTCATCCTCATTTTTCTCATCTCGTTCTCTCCTAATAAATGTATTATATAGTATATTTATATATATATAGTGTTTTGAGTGTAATTTCAATATAAAAGATAACAGTTAAAATGTAATAACAAAACTATTATTTTAATTTTTACTTAAGAAAATTTCTATTTCGTCATTAGCCCAACAATAATTTTTATTTTTAACTCTACTGTGCTGCTCTTTGAGTCGCATTGCGGTCCCAAACCTGTATAAAAGAGGAGGGTTGATGTCAAGTTGGCAACTGATGGTGGTTTAGAAAAGAATTTCGGTAAATATTATAACAAGTATTTTTTTTCTTTGATCTTCTTTTAGGCCCAGTCTCGGCCCAAGCCCATCCCTGGTCTTAAGGGTAGGGCTTGGGCCTAGCCAGTTTAGCCCCTTTGAGGGCTTGGGCCCTCACAAATGAGCCAGCTTGGACAATCCCCGCATATTGATAAATTATTTGATATATAATAGGTTTAGGTTTATTACATTTTAAATATATATATATATATATATTAAACTTCATAAATCCAATTAAAAATTTTAGTTAACTGATTGCAATAATTATGTAACATGTTTTGGGGGCAGAAATTGGTAGTGGGTTTTCATTACATGCTTTATAATATATAAATTTACTATTAGAATAAGCATTATTTCTTTTATTAATATCTTTCGCACCGGGAAAAATGTTTGTGACCAAAGTGTAGATCCGGCACAATCTAACACCATATAAATTGATCGAAACTTTATTATGAGTGTTATGGGGAAACTTGAAAAAAAAAAAATTTGGGTTTTCCCTATTTGTCTTTTTTTTCACCTAAAAATCTGAGTTTAACATGTTAGTCTCATGTAAATGCATCATAGTTTTATTTACATGACTGCTCAAATTAAATTCTGAATTGAAGACTATGCAAAATTTACTTTAACTCCTTTTCTTTTTTGGAATCAACGTGACTTGCATGAAACAAGTGGTGTTTATTCAACAACTTATCTAAGGATGTGGCCATAGTTATGCTTGCTTTAATGAGATGACAAAGAACTCATATTGGATCTATATGACGTATTTCTTTGTATTTTTTATAATAAAAGTTGGAATGCATTTGGATTTTGTGAGGGTCTAATATTTATACAGGTGTGTGTATATTGTGGTCGGGACCGTTAGGTAGCATACGTCATGCATTTAAGTGACAAGTGACATTCCTTTGGGCTCACAAAAAACCCATGATGCACTTCCCCCTTAACCAACATATAAAAAAAAAATCAGCCCAATCAAAGATCTTCTATATCATCTGAGCAGATGGTGGAAACTATAACCTAGGTTGCCGTCTGAAATATCCCTACGGGTTAATGTTGACGAACTAGGGTTGATTGCGAATTTACCCATCTGATCGAACGGCTTAGACTAGGCATCCTCTAATTATTCTAATTTTTTGCCACATCTTGGAATTTAGAAAAGGGGGACTCGCGTCATGGATTGTTTTGGGAGGGCCTAATGGAGTGCCACATGTCGCTCAAATGCGTGATGTAAAGGGAAGGTTGCCTATATATATGTATATATTACTTTTACCCCCTCTTCCTTGTCATTTGCTTACAGTTTACAGAGTTTGTTGCAGCATGCTATACAATTTCTTTTCCCTTTTATTATAGTAATAATAGAGTTCTGTAAAATTGGAACGCAAACGGATGACATACATAGTCATAGTCATAGATTTTAATGCTTTTCTTTGGAACACATTCCTTATGCCATTTATAATGTACGTATTAAATTATAATGCACTGCCTTTAACCCCTCTTTTTTCTTTCGTGCAGAAACCATTGGGATTATTGTCTCTCTTGGATGAGGAGTCCACGTTCCCAAATGGCACTGACTTGACATTTGCAAACAAGCTTAAGCAGCACCTGAATTCTAATTCTTGTTTCAGAGGAGAACGGGGCAGAGCTTTCAGTGTCTGCCATTATGCAGGGGAGGTTGTCACTTGATCTTTAATACACACTATATTGTTGTTGAGGAATTCTCAACTGCTTGTCAGATAGACCTTTAGAACTACCCATAAATGGCATAGAGGTTCATGCCACTCATCAGGGTGGTAGACAAGTCTGCCAACATCTGATTAATTTCTTTTTTGTTATTATTATGTTTCTGATGTAGGATCCATTCACTTTTATTAGTAGTTCTAGCTGCCGGATGATTTTAATAATTTTGTTTCTTCTCTACTCAGGTTATGTATGACACAAGTGGGTTTTTGGAAAAGAATAGGGATCTACTGCACTTGGATTCTATCCAACTTCTGTCTTCTTGCACCTGCCGTCTTCCTCAGATATTCGCATCCAATATGCTTACTCAATCTGAGAAGCCAGTAGTCGGTCCTTCATATAGATCAGGTGGAGCAGATTCCCAAAAGCTAAGTGTTGCAACAAAATTTAAGGTAAATTACACTTTCAAGTTTCTTCTTGTGCTCAAAATCTCTAACATGCATTTGGCATCATCTATCACGTTCCAGTCCATGTTGTGGAAGTGATGTCGTAAATTAATGGACAGATGTGTTGATGTCTGTTGTTGTCAGCAAGTGTTGGCATGTATGTCTCCCTACTTTGGGGGATTGTGTTGTGTCACAGCCTTAAAACAAAGATTGCATGTTTGCAATAACAAACTAATTACTACTACTTACAAGTGTAAGGTTATAACATGGTTTGATTCCATTTTAATGATTTAAGAGAATATCTTTGCATGTGGATATCAAATGGTACTGGTGCATAGGGGAAGAATATGAATGGTTAGTTTCCAACATGAGCATCGAATTGTCTCCTCCATGAAGAAGGAGACTTACAAAAATGGGAAAATATGGGTCGATCTTGAATATAACTCAGCTTTATGTCCAGACTACTACTCAAGGGCATTCTGCTTGTCAAACACCTGAGTTTGTATGAAACTCCACTAGGAAACATTGGAACCTCGTACTTTGTACAATTGCTAAGAATTTTTATTTGCCGGCTCTGAAGGAATCCATCAGTTTTATTGACTTGTTATGATCTTGTTTAGGGTCAACTATTCCAATTGATGCAGCGGCTGGAGAGCACAACACCACACTTCATACGTTGTATTAAGCCCAACAACTCACAAAGTCCTGGAACCTATGAGCAAGGACTCGTTTTGCAGCAGCTAAGATGTTGTGGAGTCCTAGAGGTGGTTCGAATATCAAGATCTGGTTATCCTACCAGGATGTCTCACCAGAAGTTTGCAAGAAGGTGATGCAGGAAAATTAGATCTTCCTCTTGCCTTTTGTAGTAATGATTGGTTTCAAAAACTTGTATCTGTTTCTCAAGCACCTGATTTTCTTTTCATGATTGTGAATCTCACATTAGGTATGGTTTTCTACTTCTGGAGAATGTTGCATCTCAAGATCCACTCAGCGTTTCAGTTGCAATTCTCCATCAGTTCAACATTCTGCCTGAGATGTATCAAGTTGGGTACACAAAATTGTTTTTCCGAACTGGACAGGTAATAAGATCAATGCTTACATAATTCTTGACTTTCTTTTTGTTTTTTGAATTACTAGGCCCTCTGGCCATTGATTAAGTCCAGCCTCAGCCAAGCTAAAAAAATTATTTTAAATGTACTATGCATGCAGAAGAGTTGGCCTACTACCTACCAACCCAGAGGATGGCTATGGTTAGAGGCCTCCCTCAAAGAGGGGAGATCATGGGAATGGTTTGCATTAAATATAGGTATTTGTGTGCATATCAGTACGTCTGATTTAAGAAAAACTTCGCGGATATGCACTGAAAAACTGGAAAACATTAATTTACACATGGAAACTCTTAGTAAAATTGGTTTTAAAAATAAGCTAAAAATACAAAAGATAAAGTCCAACAATGTGCTGATCTTGTGAACTGCATGTCGCCTTAGGGTGCGAGAATAACAACCCCCCCGCCCCCCCGGTCCAAAAAAAAAAGAGAGAGAGAAGAAAAGAGAATACACAATCTGTGCATGCAGAGGGATTGGTTCACATCATTTAATGGGTCTAACCTAAGAAAGAGCACTTCGTATCCTTTTGGAGAGTGAAAAAATTTGCAAACAGAAAGGTGATATATTGGATTTTTGTTATCGGTTTTATATATTAGATGGTCAGGATCTCTTGCTTAAGTATATTTTCAGTGTAGGATATATTTCTTAGGTGGAATCTGTCAAATGGAAAGTCCCAATCCCTCTCTGCTCATGCACCATGCACACTGCCTGATTGCGTGCAGGCCCTGCAGGGGCGGAGCCAGGATTTTCTTGTATGGGAGGACAATTGATTGATAAGGTGGGTACGGAATATCTTGGTCCCATGGGGGTGTGGAGGGTTTCGGTGCGTAGCCCGCGGATTTTTTTTGAGGGCCAAGTTCGTGGGCCATCTCGTCCTTTTTGGTCCATTTGTAAACAATATATATATATATATATATATATATATATATATATATATAAATAAAAATTAGGGAGGGCAGCTGCCCTTACCCATGGCTATTCCATCTTAAATTAAATAATATAGTATAACACTTGAGCTTCTTTTTTCTTTTTCAAAAGTTCAGGCTGCAGCTGCCTCCTTGGCTCTGCCCCCAATTGCGTGAGATCCTAACCATCTCTTCATTCTGCCTTAGTTGGGAATATATAAGCTTAAGTTAGTATGCATTTAATAAACCCTAACAGGTCCTACTTGCTTATTAATTTATCTTAGCATGCATTGTTAAATTTTTGTGAACTGGAAGAGGGACTGTTTTAAGAAGCCAATAAATTTTTGCTGATCGTTTAAAGTTAACAATTTTCATAAATTTTCTGCTTGGAATCAAATGTTGAGTTTAGTTCTGAAATTCACAGTTCTTGAATGTTTGGGGCATAAATAGCTCACTTTCCACAATTATTATTTTTGGTTGATTTCTTATCCTGCAACTTCAGCTAGTTATTAGGTAGATCTATTTTAAAGCTAAGCACAGTTTGGTTCATTAATGGGGATCTATCCTATTGCAAAAGTGAATTTCTTTACTTTCTCATTCCTAGACAATCACAGGGAATCAGAAACATGTCCATGATATGTCTTATCTCTACTAACCTTTGTAAGAAAATGACATTATAGATTGGTGTGCTCGAGGATACAAGAAATCATACTCTCCATGGAATTTTACGTGTTCAAAGCTGTTTTAGAGGACACCAAGCTCGCTCTTATCTGAAAAGGCTTAGGAGAGGAATTGCCACATTACAATCATGTATTGTCTCTCATCTTGTACTTGGAACTTTTCTCAATACTTTTTAAGACTATATAAGGTACAGTGGAATATATCGTATGTATGGAATATCTATTTTAATTGGGAGAATGATTATTTCAACTCTAATCTTGCAGTTGTTCGTGCTGAGAAAACCAGAAAGGAGTATTCAGTTTTACTGCAAAGATATAGAGCTGTCGTGATTATACAAAAGCAGATAAAAGGCAGGGTTGCTAGAAGAAGATTTGGGAATGTCCGTGACGCATCAATACTCATACAATCAGGTAAGAATTTTTATTTTTGGGTTACCCGGTAGCTTTGATTTAATGGTGATTATTGTTGCAACCAATAGATTGCAGGTGGCATTCTTGTAAAACAAGAAAATGTTCTGCTTATTTTTATGCTTGAGTGGAGATTAGAATGCGCTATAGGAAGCATGTTGGATTTCCTATTTTTCATGATCGGTGCTGAATTCATTTTTCATGATCTGTGCTGAACTCATTTCACAGTGATACGTGGCTGGCTAGTCAGAAGGTGTTCAGGAAATGTAGGTTTACTAAACTCAGCGAAGACATCTGAAGGCGGAAAGGTATTTTACACAACTGATATCTTTTTTGCAATATAATTTCTTTTCTCGACTCTCTCATTTTTCTCCGAGTAGCTGAATAACAAAACTTGCCGAATTTTCGAAAAAATTACGAGTTATTCCCGAATTTTAAGTTTGGTGAATTATTCACGAATCAATGAAAAAATCGCGACTTTATGAATATGCGCGAATAAATTGTAAAAAAAGGCTAATAAGTCGTTAGTTCGGGAGTAAACTACTTATTTTGTATATTATCTAATCAAAATGTTAGATAAATTAATTAGATATAATAATCTACGCCTCACAGGGTGTCTTACCCCTTTTTTCTCGCTAAGTGTCTTTTTTAACTATGGTTAATATTTCTAACAAGTTTTTTTTTTCCTAAAAAACAAGGTTACAAGTAAACCCTAAGGGTTAGAGAATCTTAGCCATAGTTACCATAGTTATAGGGAGTAAAAAAGGGTACACGTGGCAATATAAAGGAGGCAAGACGCCCTCCTCATGGCACCCCGCGAGGAGCGGATTATTTTCCTTTCTGCAAAATTTTCCTGAAGTTCCCGATTTTTCCCAAATTTTAAACCCTTTGAATTATTCCCAAACCCTGACTTTGTTAGAATGTCGAGTAGGACTGTCAACCGATATGAATCCGATTCGTATCTAATCCGTTTATTCGGATAATTATCCAAATAGATATTCTACGAAGAAAATTGAAATATCTGATCCAATAAATATCATTCTACTTATAAAAGTACAAGAAGTATACTGATTTTTTTGTGGACATAATTACCCTTAACCTTAGTTTATATAAAAATTTATAAATTCTAATGGAATTATATTAGAATTATAACCTCTTAAGTCTCCGTCTGGTAAATGCTAGCCCAATCATTATTTGATTATGTGAAGAGAAAAAATGTATTAGATTAAAATAAAAATTGCTTAAAAGGCACAAAACCTTTAATATTCGTTAAATATTTTATTTTTAAATTATTAATGAGTATATATTTTTTATATAAGTACTTAAAAAAAAATTAATTATAACAAATTATATGTGCAAGGGATTTGCATTTTTACTAATATGTATATATATACATAAGATTAAAATACCTTTTTTTTTTTACCTCATTCCTAGAAATATTAAATTGAATTTTTATAACATAAGTGAGGATAAAAGAGTAATAGTCCACTATCTGCTTTACAGCCCTACTTGCTCTTGAATCTCCCATGTGTTTCCAAGTCTATAATATGCTTTAAGCATTCATCTGCAATGTGCCTGGGTTATGCCAAGACTTGGTAAACACAAAAGTCGATCAACTGTATTGGTTTTATGAACTCTGCAGTTCTATATTGACTCATTCATCAACTTAAAACATTGGTGTCGACTGGTATGGCCAGGCAGTGAGCCTGAACTCAAACTTGAGTTCATGAAAGATTGCGTCAGCTTACCATGTTCATATAAAAACTGATGAATGTTTTAGTTGACTCACAGAGTCAAAGTTGGATATTGGAAGAACGATTTCCTAGTCAAACCCCAGGTCTTGAACATTGACTGTAACGTTCTATATAGAAATTGCATGATATGTGTACCATAAAAACATAATATTCAAATGCCATATTTTTTCTCCATTGCATATAACGCAAATTCTTAATATTCAAATGCCATATAAAGAGTCAATTTTTGGAAGGCAGGACCTCAGTCAGATTGATTAATCGTAGTTAGTTACATGAAAACTAAGAAGGGCCTATGGTTTAATGAGGGAAGAAATAACCATCCTCCCTATTGTGACATACATGTGCACATTAAAAGGTGTCAGGGCCCACAATTTGATGTGCTCGCTTAAGAGATCTTCCAAATTTGACATGATCAAAGTAAACATCTGATCTATAATTTTGTTTTGATAGATAGTTTGCTCTTAATTTCTTTCCATCCAAAACCAAAAGAAAGTCATGGATTGAATGGTAGATTCATTTGATTGGGTTAAACATTGGCTAGGCTCTAGTGACGATAGATGAGAGCACACGTCTATTATCTGATACCTGAGGTGGGGTACATCTGTAAAGGATGGTGTGGTGGGTCCAAAGTCCAAACCCTTGTATAATGTCAGATTTGATCAAATCAATCATCTCATTTGTAAGGTTCTTTTATAGATTAGTTAGCTCTTTGTTTCTACCATCCAAAACAATACCATGGATACAATGGTAGGTCCTCTGATTGGTTTAACAACGACCTAGGCTCTAGGACAACAAATGTTAGTTTACAAGACTATTAGCTGATCTCTGAGGTGGGGTACAATCGTAAAGGATGGTGGGTCCAAACCCCTATATAATGCCACCTGATGTCACGAGTTCTTATAAAAAATTAGTTCTCTTATTTAATAGAAGATTTTTGTGAAACAAGGTAACCATGAATGACCAAACTATGTTCTCTATTTAGTGATTATGCAATGCTTCATTGAATGCTCTTTACATTCCTTGCATTTGAGATATAAAACTAACATGAATTTTCAACCAGGGTTCTGAGCCAGATCAAGGGATGGTGAAGGCATCAGTCCTCGCGGAGTTACAGCGTCGAGTTCTAAAAGCCGAGGCTGCTCTGAGAGAAAAAGAAGAAGAGAATGACATCCTCCACCAACGACTCCATCAATATGAGAGCCGATGGTCTGAATATGAGCTGAAAATGAAGACCATGGAAGAAGTGTGGCAGAAACAGATGAGATCCCTACAATCCAGCCTCTCCATTGCAAAGAAGAGTCTGGCTGTTGATGACGCTGAGAGAAAGTCTGATGCCTCGGTCAATTTGACCGATGATAGAGACTACAGTTGGGATTTGGGGAGTAACAATTATAAGGGTCGAGAGAGTAACGGGATAAGACCAGGCTCACGAGTCTTGGACCAAGAGATGAGCACAGGTTTGAGTGTTATAAGCCGGTTGGCGGAGGAATTTGAGCAGCGGAGTCAAGTATTTGGTGATGATGCCAAGTTCTTGGTGGAGGTAAAGTCAGGGCAGACCGAGGCAAGTTTGAACCCAGATCGAGAACTGAGAAGGTTACAGCAGATGTTTGAATCTTGGAAGAAGGATTACAGGGCAAGACTACGGGAGACAAAGGTGATTTTGAATAAGCTTGGAAGTGAGGAAGGGAATGCTGAGAGAGCAAGGAAGAAGTGGTGGGGAAGGAGGAACAGTTCCAGGATAAATTAGTAATTATCCTTAAATAGGTTATAATTGATTGGATTTAGTCCCTCTGTTTTGGCTGCAGAGAAATTTGTGTAGCCTTATTATAGCTACTAAATGCGGAAGGCTGGTTGCTCTGTTACATTTCAGTGTCTTGTAATTCAAATATCTATTTCTTTATATTGAATTGGCATCATCTGTTGGGCAAATCTGAACAGTTCAATATTAAACAGCATTAATGTATACGAGATTGGCTTTTGAGACAATTTTAGCTGTAGGATAAGATAATGCGTCTTTGGCCTGTGTATTTTCATTGTTTTAATCATTGAAGTGATCTGAGACAAAAATATCTAGTTAATTACAGCATGAAAACAAGATAATTCGGGTTCATATATGGTAGGACTTTTTTGAAAAATAAAAAAGAGTTCTGATTTAGAGGACCACAAGGTTTTCTTCCAAGCTGACCATTCCAATCAAAATCAACACATTGGAAAAGAGAAAATGACAAAAAATAAAATAAAAAATCCATTGCCACATGTCACTTTCCAATTGGAAAATATTCATTGTCACGTGTCACTTTCCAATTGGGTGGTCCATTTGGAAGAGGACCATGTGGTCCATTTTCCATTATTCAAAAAAAAAATACATGTCTAAAACATTCTCTACATTACCACTCATAAAGTATGTTAATATGGCGAATATCAAGTCACCACCAAACATTGAGTTTAAGGTGTGATTGGTCATCTAAAACCCTTTTTTTTTTAAATTATAGAAAACAAGATTAATATATCAAACCAATGAGATTCTAGGAAAGTGGTTTTATTGTGATTTGGGAAAGGTGTTAGGCACCCTTCTAAAGACGGTAATCTATGTTTTTAATATTCCTCGGTTGTGTTAGGATTTGTAGAATTGGATTAGAATTGACCCAAAGAATTGAATTCTACAGAATTAAAATCTATTAAATTAGATTTTGCATAATTTATAATTCTGTCGTTTGGATGCACTACTGATCAGATGAAATTGAATTGTAAACATTTTAATTTCATTATTTGGATGAATAAAATATGTAAAATAATTTGAATATAATAATAAGGATATGTAATTATATAAGTAATATATATTAATTAAATTGAAAGATTATTATCATTTATAATTATTAATATTTTTGCATTAATTTATAATTATAACTATTGTAGGTATTAAATTAATATTAATTTGAATTTAAATACTATCATAATTTATGGCTATTATTTTATGTATTAAAATATTATTTATGTAAGATATTTAGTAAATATTAAATGTAAGTTTAAAATTTTAATTCGAATATAATAATAAAGACATATATTTATACATGTAATATATTTATTAATATTTTAAATATTATTATAATTTATATTTACTATTACTTTATGTGTTAATTTATAATAATTATTATTTAAGGATTAAAATTAATTTGCAGAAGATAATAACAATTGGAAATTATAATAATTTATATTATTACTTATTATTTTATCCATTAATTTGAATAATAATAATTTAATTATTAAATTTAAATATTATTATAATTTATAATAATTCTTATTTAATGTATTAAATTATTATTTAAGTAGAAACTATAAAATTTAAATTTTAAAAAAATTTGAATATAATAATAAAGATATATAATTATGTAAATAATATATTTATTAAATTTAAATATTATTGTAATTATAATTTATATTATTTAGTTAAATCACACGTTAGGTAGCTAGAGAGATATCTTCGTAAGATTAGTGTCTTTCCGCCAATTCCGCAACAATGTGGAACTATCAAATAAGACATCTTAGTTAAGATTTAAATTCTATTAATTTAATTTATGAAATCGTTGTTACAATTCCGTGCGGAATTAATGATTCTAATTCCAACATTTTTTTTATAGTGCAAGTTAAATGACAGAATTAGAATTCAAGAACGGAATTCACATTTCCAACTACCAATTCCACATATTCAAATGCATTAAAGAAAAACTCATTTGAAAAATCAGCTTTAAAAGAAAGACAATACGAGAAGAGATGAGATGAGACATGCATAAGGACTCTAATTGAGTCTTAAAAAGGATTTTAGATTTAAAAAATGTACAAAAGAAAGATTATAAAAACGTATTGCATATCAATTAACTATGCTAAAGAGGAAAATCCTAAACAATGTAACACTTAATAATTTTAAATAAACTTAAAAAATGGTTTTAACTACTAAGCTAGAACTCGAAATGGTGACTATATTTTAAAATGACACTTACATGAACTCTAATTTAGAAAGAAGTCTAGAAATCATTAACGAATGCATAAAAACAACACTTTTTTTCAATTATTTTGAGAAAATATAAGAATGCAAAAGACGAAGATCTATGTAGTAGCACTAATGAAATACCCTCATTTTCCGATTCTTGTGAAAGAGCCCCAATTCGGCGGAACACGTCAAAGGGGCTCCTTGGTGAATTTTAGGAGAAAAGCATGTAAAGCTAAAGTTAAAATCATGCTCAAAACAAAGAACTAAAGTGAAATTTTGGAGATGGGTTTGTGGTTTTACATAAACTAGGCCCAAAATAAATTAAATTAAGAACATAAATATGATTTCTAAAGCCTAAAGGTTCCTATCCCTCTCCTTTCATAAGGAGCCCATGATCAGTGAAATGTATCATAAGCGATCCAAATTATATATTGGAAGGGTGATGAGATTGCTATACTATCTAAAGACTCACATCAAAAGAAAAAGAAAAATAGAGGATTAGAAGAAGAAAGTGCATAATTGAAAAACTTGAATTTTAAACTTACTTATGTAATTTGAAATTTCATCCATCTTTCGATCTTCTTCAAGGCTTAGAGATTAAGGAAAAAGACTAAGAGACTAAGGGAATGAGTACGGAGGTTGAGTATTTATAGGATGGAAATGGGAGGAGAAATCCTCACACTTCCAATGCGGGAGTGAAGTTGTTAGGAGCAATTTAGCTACTTGATGGCACGTTGGTAATTAAAGGGAGTCAAAACCCATGAATAAATCAATTTCTCAAGGGTTAATTTTATCAATAGCAGAATATCAAGTTTAAAAAAGACTTGATTTTATCAAATGAATTCTAGAAAGGGCTTAGTTTTATCAAAATTATAAAATCATCATTGTTAAACAAATTGAGTTTTAAACCACTTTAAACGGCTTTTACAGTGTCCAATACTATCATTAGAGTCAATGTTACCTGGTTCATTCGGTTTGAATTCAGGTTCGTGGTCGCAGTTTACCACTCTAGAGTGAACCTGGTTCGCAAGGGGTCGGATGAGATAATTCATTTCTCAGTTCGCTCAGGTTCTTTAATTTGGTTGGCTAGCTAATTGATTCACTTTCTTAATCATGTAAAACAAATATATATGTTAATATATATATATATATATATATTATGTAAATAATATATTATAAATAATTATTTTGAAAACCCATAAAAATTTATTTTTATGAGCGGTTAGCGAATCCAAAAGAAAAATTCGTTGATCTCAAAGTATAAATCCATCGAATCTAAAGAAAATACCAGCATCCTTGAATAGAAAATTTGGCAAACCAAGACCGTTTGGAAGAATTGTGTGGTTCGCTCAGTTTCACGAAACAAGCTGAACCAAACCGCGAATTGGTTCGGTTCACTCCGCTTTATAGTTCGCTATAGTAGACAAAGAACTTGGTAACCCTGATTAAAGTCCATGAAAAGTTTGGATGCATCGCTTAGAGATAGATCCTAATTTAGGATGCCAAAATTAACGAAGAGAAAAAAAAATAGAAGAATTTAAGTTTGAAAAAGCTTAACCATACAAAACATGGTGTCCACACTATCCAAAGATATCGACAACCCAATCAACATTGAAATTAGGAGTCCAAAACCATTCGATCAAATAAAACAATAAGAAAATGATTCAAGATGAACAAGGATACAATTTTGTACCTTTAACTTGGGTATAAACCAAAATGAATAGATATTTTCTTCAATACAAGATAAAGAGGATCTTACATGAGATTGTTTAAGATGACAGGAGATGATAAAAGTGTATATAACCCTTAAGCTTATATATGCATAATTTATAACTACATATTAAAGAAATGCATGATACTTATGCATAGAAAAAAAACCAAAATAAATGCATTCTATCTAGGAATCCCACTGACATATACAAACTTGAATCCTACCTATGTTAAAAGACAACCATCAACATTAACATTTAAAAAAATTGAACTCCAATTAGCAAGATGCATTAGAATTTATATCTCCCCCTTTAATGCCTGCTTGTCAAGATGCATTAGAATTTAAATCTCCCCCTTAAATGCATGCTTGTGATAAATTAAATCGATTCAAGCTTCAAATTCTTCAAAATTTGCTTTAGAAGGAGGTAGGTGAAGATATCCACAGTGTTGTCTTGACACTACAAGAAATCGGCTCATCACTCACCATTTTTTTTATCTATAACTGTAGGTCATTGATCACGGTTATAACGTGCAGAACGAACCGTAACCTTTTGATGCGTGATTATATGTCGTAATAAATATCATGGTTATATAACCGTGATTGTATACGTAAAATAACCGAGATTATATAATCAAATTACGGTCATTTTGGGTGCATCGTACAATCGTTTTGTCATTATAACCATGATTGTTTAAAATTAAAAGCTCACGGTATTTTAATAAACCGTGATCATTGCATTTTCTCTTCCATGATCATTTTCCCTTTTGTTTTCTAGTTAAATTATCATTCATGCGATCCCTACCACTTGTAACTCATTACAACCACTTCTAAATTATATATGAATAAAATAAAGCATCCATCCACACAACAACTTACAAATAATAAAATAAATTAACTTCTACCATGAATAATATAACAACAAAAACTATATTTTTATTAAATAATAGAAATTTGTTTATAATGTTATTAGAATCCATATATGCACAAATGAAAATTAATCTAAACAATAATACTTCTCAAGTATTCAGACATATCATTTTTAAGTTTTTCTATTGTTTTATCACTATATGGTTCATTACCTTTAACAAAACAATCAGAAATCTTATGTATTTCTATTTCATTATTGGTGATGATGTCCCTCAGGTACAATATGGTGTAGTAACCACATTCCCAGTTACCTTTTTGTTTGGGATACTACAAAAAATGAAAATAATGATTTGAATGTCAGTTATGTTTAATATATAAAATTTCTGAAAGAACAATTAAAATGATTAATTACTGTCAAAAGCACCTTAATTTTAATAAATTTTACTCTTGTAAGTTTATTCTTACATTTCAAAAGACTCGACTTATTTGCAATTTGTCACGACCCAAAATCCCCCTAGCTCAAATGAGACTTTGAATCATGTCATTGCTTAACTTAACTTATCTTATGAGCATAAAAGGCATGCTAAAATATGGACTTGAAATTTTCATCCATCTCAAGATCATTAACAAACAGAACCTTGATAATCGAAGATATTTCATCACATATAAGTCTACAATTAAATTCAAGGTCTTCCAGAAATATTTAGTTCCAAGTCATTAAATTTAGTTCTTAATCTCACTAATTCTCTTCTACCTGATACTCTCCTTATTCCGGTTCCTCGACATAACTTTTCTCAATCCAAGGTTCAACAGCGGCTTCAATTTCTAAGCATGTTGACATGGATATTAGTTGAGCACGACGGCTCAATAGATATAAAATCCTAACTAACAATATCAGTACTATAACATACATGATTAATTAAAAATATCATAACCATTCCAATATACAAGTTTAACAAGATTATTAGAACATACATATGAAATCAGAGTGTGAAAGTGCGTGTGAACAAACATCTTACTCATGTTAAATCACACATGCTTAGTATTCATTTAGTATGACATGCAAATTTGACTTAGTGCAAACATACTTGTGTGTGCAGAGGATTCTTTCAAATCAGGTACTAGTACCGTTGTTTTTCCTGCACTAGTACACTCATTATTGATCGTAGATAGTATGATTCTTTCCAACCAGATGCAGTACCATCATTTTTCCTACTTATATCTCTACTTATGAACCAAGCACTGACATCCTCATTTGATCTTAGACTGTATGATTCTTTCCAACCAGATGCAGTACCATCGTTTTTCCTACTTATGAACCAGGCACTGACATCCTCGTTTGATCTTAGACTGGTATTCATGCTTGTGAGCATATAACCTTAATTATGAGCTTGTGAGTAAATAGTTATGTGTGATCGTGTCGTGATCATGTCGTGATTGTGAGCACACTATACAAGGAGCTTGTACGCAACAACATATTAACCTCTTATCTTAAACACAAGGCATATACATACTAAATTCTTATTCTTAAACACGTGGCATAAAAGTCATACACAGTAGAGATAATCATTCATCACAATACAAGGACTACATCATTCATAGCAACTTATGAACCTACCATCCTTTGACTTAAAGTTCATATAGACATGCACACGATACAAATTTTATTATTATAATATGAAAATGATCATGCTACCATTAGCTTGGGAAGTTATAACTACATGCAAATTCTTATTTTTATCAATGAATATGTGATGGTTAGCATATGACCTTGTTCGTATCAACGAATATACTATAGTTAGCGTAAGACATTGTTCTTATCAACAAATATGTTATGGTTAGCATAGGACCTTGTTCTTATCAACAAATATACTAGTATGAGTATAGAAAATCCTATCTACATGCAATTTCTGTTCTCATCGATGACTATGCAATTATGTGTATAGTTTCTGCTCTTATCAATGCATATGCTATGATGTGCATGAGAAATTCTATCTATATGTAAAATGATATGTACACAAAAATTTTCATAATTAAATGAAATAATGATAATACTATCATTAGATATAAAAGTTATACCTGCATACATTTCATTTCATATATTTAAGATAATTACAATATCATTAGCTATGGAGGTTATACCTACAAGACAATGACACATAATTTATAAACTAATAAAGACAAACAATCATAATATTGCAAGTAATACATTAGTTAAGGAATAGTATACCTCTTAGGCCATATTAAATGAAAATCCTCTTTTTAAATCCCTACTAAATCAAGCCATAAACAAAACTCATTTTCCATAAATTAAATCCTTAACTATTTTTCCAAAAACCCAAACCATACATGTTAATTCCTAAATCATACTTTGAACCACCCAGTTTCAAAATCCACTCTTTTTTTCAAATCAACCCTTAAATCTCACCCATTCATTTATATATTTTTAATCAAACAATCATAAACAAGAGTATACAAGACTAGGGAGAAGGGTGAGATTACCTTGCCCCGTGGCTGATCTACCCTTGGATATTTCCTTTTCCTTTCTCCTTCTTCTTCTTCCCCTTGATTTCCCAACAAAATTCCAAGGTTCTCCTTGAGAGCTCCAAACCGTGAGAGAGGGAGAGTGAGAGAGTGTTAGTGGAAATGAGGGATGAGAGCGAGAGGGAGTGAAACGTAAGGAGTAAGGGATGATGTGGTAACCGAATGAAAATGGAGCTGGGGTCTTTATATATATAGGTAAGAGAGGAGAGAGAGAGAGAGATGTGTGAGGTGGTGATAACATCATCCTTAAATATATTATTATTATTTTAAAATTTTCTTTTTATTGATTTGATTTTTTTACTTTTTTCTTGATTTGATGTCTCCTTTTTCTTGTCACATCAAGCCACCTTAAGTCGTATCAAGCCATTTGATTTCACGTCCACTAAGCGACGATGTGAACCCGCACGCAGTCTTGCCAATCTTTGCCCGGGTATACAACGATACGCTCAGGCCCATTTAATTAATGATACTTAATTAATTATGAATAATAATAATTAATCATTATTTTTCATTTGATAATTAACTTAACTTAATTAATTCAATTATACTCAAATTAATTATCTAAATTCCTAATTTAACTTAATTAAAAATTTTCATATCAAGACATAATTTAATAATATTAAATTCATTAATTAAATTGGCTGCACATAGTTACACAGATTTCGAGGATGTTGGTCATTATTAATCTTTTTTTTATTAATTTAATCATTGTTAATCTCAACTTAAAATAACGATAGTATTAAATATTAATTGAGATTTAATTATTGATTATCCTTAATTTAATTAGTAGTTACTTGCCTAATTATCGAGAATAAAAAAATACGGGTTATTACATAATTCCCTTTATGACAGTAATTTGATAAATTATATATAGGTAGTATTAAACATAAACATAAACATAGATGAAAAATTTTTGAAGGCTAGCGAAGAAATTACTTACTCATTGAGGATCTTTGTAATTTCTAGGCGTGTGAATACACCTAATTGCAATGGATCCAACCAGTATACTGAAGCTATTCTTAGATGGATTAGACACAAACACCAATTTTCCCTACAATTAAATAATGAATTCTAAAATTGTAATTTCAATTAAACACTCAACTTTAAGAATTAGAAATTACTAGTGGGCGGCACGTGTGATGCATGTGAGAGAGAGGGGAAGGGGAGAGAGATGGGAAAAGGGGACTCTAGTAAGGGAATTTTAAAATTTTAACTAAAAAATATGGAGTAGTGGGTTGAAACTACCTCATAACACATGTCCCTACTTTTTTCTCTTGAAGTTGTTACAACATAGAGAGAGTGTGCCTCTTCATTGAGAGACCAAGGAGGAAGCATGAGAGAAGATAAGGATAATGATTTGAAGAATTGTGAAGATATTGATGGATTATTGTTAGTTGTAGTTGATATTACTTCAAGGCCTCTACTAACTTTTCTAATGTAAAATAAGATAATATAATATCTTAATTTTCTTTATATGGAGTTATGGACAAAATAGAAAAAATGTAAAAAATTTACCTTTACTAGCTATAAGATACCATAAAATTGGGACTCAATTAGGAATATTAGAAAAAAATCAACCAACTTCTTAACCCCGCTTCTCATTATAATAGTAGAGATAAGTTACAAAATAATGAGTGTTAGATATAAGCAAAAACTTACCCAACATTATAATGTATGATAAGAACTTGGTCATCTTTGGCTAAGATCAATTTACTTATTATCGATAATTTAGCACAAATAGTATTTACTGTTTGTTAAGGGTTAAGAAACTTATACTTACGTTTCTCCTTTCTATCTCTCAATAATTTATTTATGTTTCTGAAAATAATAATCCAAATTGTAAGTCATAAAGTTATAATAATATGAAAGCATAAAAAAAATAACCTAAATTAATTTTTGAGTTGTCTCACCTTATGTTTAGCAAAATCAAATTTCAACTAATATATTTTTTTGTACACAAATACATCTTACCATATGATATATGTTGACGAAATAACTCTTCAATCAAATATTGTAGCATCAAATGTTATTAGTGGAAGTCCACCGTTGCTTATTTTCTCATCAAACTAATAACTAAATTTATCAAAGAATTCTTCAATTGGTTGTGCAGTTTCAACGTAGGATATGTGAAATTTATTAACTCAATATAGGCAATGTTATAAAAAAAAATTATACAATAAATAAAAAATAATTAAAGCAAATTAAAGCAACATATTGTAATAACATATCTAGCTAGTGAAACAAATTATGCATTTACGTACCATGTGACATGATCTATTAACAGATGATTGTGCTCTTAGTACTTATGACTCAAGAGCAGTCCATAACCATTAATTATGCTAACTCTTACTTTATATGTCGTAATTGATGGAGGATATCTTTTATATTTTAGATATCCCTTTCATCCATTTTTAGTACTTTTGATTTAAGTTGTTGAATTTCATGCACATATTGCTTCTCTAATTGTTCTTGAGTAAGATGTTGAAGATTTTGACCAAAATATTTTAATTGCTTTGTTCCAAAGAAAATATATTGATTTAAAATTTAAATTACCATCAACACTCACAAATTTTCTTTTCAAAGTAGAAGAACTACAAATATTTGACTATATTGTGTAATGAATAAATGCATAACAATAAGTTTAAAGCATTCCCTCAGTGTATGTATGTAATTTTAACAGTAGGAGGCTTTTACATAAAATATTTATTTCCAAATAAGAATAAACATTAATTTGTTTAATTATTTGGGTGAAACCTACTGTAAAAAACATAACATTTCTCATACCTGAAAAATGAGCAGATACTAGAGGTTCAACGAAGCAAATGTTGGAGGTTAAACGAGACCTTTGACAGAGAGAATAATAGTTGTAAGAAGACTCCGTGAGAATTAAAAATTATGTTCAAAATCTACGCGCGAAGAGAAAAAAAAGTAAAAATTTGAGGTTTTATAATACTAATCTATCATCACGGTTACAAAAGAAAACCTTGATCATATTAACAATTTGTTAATATTATTAATCACAGAAAATGAAAGATAAGAAAATGGAAAGTCAAAAAATGAAAACTCCATCAGACCATTGTTATCATTAAAAGATTTATAGTTCTTTGGAGACCATGATTATAAAAAGCAACGGTGATTATAACTCAAAAAAGAAATCAATTAGATTTACTAGAAGATAATGTCATAAGTAAAGATTAAATTACTGTGACCAATCAATCAAAGCGATCAATCAATCACGTCATCTATAAACTTGGATCACCTTAGTTACAATCACCGATTATAGATAACCATGATTGCTTTTTGAAATAGGATCATGAGTATTTAAATCACCGTGATAGTTTATTTACTATAAGATCAAAGTGATTTAAATAACCGTGATCGTATGTTCTAAAGATCACGAATTTATGTAACCCTGATAATTTTTATGTAACAAATCTTTAATATATTCAAATTCCTCTGTTGTAATGTGAAATGTTTTATTAGCTTGGTTGTAGTACAACTACAAAAAAGAAAAAAAAATTCCATGTTATGGATATTTACATAACAAATTTCAATTCACATACTTTTTAATAACAAAATGAAATTAGAGATTATCAAATAAAAAATAAATAAACTATTTATTGGAATGTTTACATAAACTTTTTATTGGATGTTTACATAAAAAATTATACATAAATTCCGATAGAAAGAAATTCTTTGCCTCATCTTCTTCTTCTTTCATCATAGGCCGGTGTCAAGGAATACAATGGTGTTCAGGGGGCAATCCAACGGAACAACGTGAATATGTTAGAGAAATACACAATCACGGTTTGGGAAGAACTTCTTTGCTTTTTAGGATGAATAAGTCTAGATCAAGTTCTTCAACCTTCTTTTATATTCCACTATCTTCTCCTTCGTCATTCGAACCAAACTTGCTCAAAAAGTAATCTTTGGATTTTTTTGCATTAGTTTGATCGATGACCCACAAGAAAGAAATCCTATGAGCCGCTTCCCGTAGAAGAGACTTTGTCTAAGAATTCCAGAAAAACACATAGATGAAGAACAAATAACGATGATCATATATGGAGAGGAAATAAATACATTCAATAACAAAAAAGAAAAATAAAATACATTAGGAAAAACGAAGAACTGCATCAGGAAAAGTGAATGGAATAATGAATTTTTGTTAATGAACTAGGGAGTTTATGTAGGCAGGTCTTACAATCATGGTTTCTATAAAACCGTCATAACATATCAATATACGATTACAGTTATTTTTAAACCGTGATTAGAACTTTAAAATTTTTAATTTCAGTTTTTTTTTGGAATTCGTGACGTCGCAGTTATGATTTCGGCAACAATTACAATTCTTTTCTAATCGTGATTGGAACTCTAAACATTAACTGTTCATATATTAAAATATAAAATGTTTAGTTGGACTTACGACCAAATTTCAATATATACTGTGATCAAAATAGAATTGACAAATTACCTATAATCACCATTTAATATAACCGTGACCAATATTTTTTTTTTAATCATGGTTCTAATTTAAAACCGTGATCGTAAGGTGTTTTTTAGTCATCTTCTACAATAACCATAATTACACATGTAAGCACCCAATTTTTATACCCCCTAACCATAGTTAAATCCTAGGAAAACCCTAAGTCAACCCCAGCTAAACCCGAGTCAAACCCTAGGTCAATCATAGTCAAACCTAGGTAAACCCTAGGTCCACCCTAAGTCAACCATAGGTCTACCCTAGTTAAACCCTAGATGCAACCCTAGCTATCCTAACCTAGCCCTAGCTAACCCTATGGTCCATAGGTGACAAAACCAAGGCCCTTAGGGCCTAGCCAATACAAGGCCCATAGACCCTAGCCAAGCCCTAGGAGGGGACCCAGACCCTAAAATTCAAAAAAGTCTCAGAATATCGGTAATCCAATTATCGACATTCCTTTTGTGGTAAAATCCATACTGCGTGCATGAGCATTTAAACATGGCCAGACCTTTTTATGAAAAAACTTAGAAATGACGATAATTATTCTACTGTCATTATCATTTTTGCCTTGAGAGGGAATGATGGTACTGGAATTATCGTCATTATTTGAGTTTGTGTTTTACGCATAACCTGCTCCCCCCAGTACTCAGGCACGCCTTCTGGCCGCCCCCTCTCCCTTCTGAGACCTTCACCGACCCCTGCCCGAATTCCCAAAAGGTCCTAAATCCCTCTCCTATAAATTCAACCTTTCCTCAAGCTTGAGAGGGATCCGAAAATCCAAACCCAAAATTCTGTAGGGATACTCTCTTTAGACCCTACTCCGGTATGACCAGAAGAACCAGAGACCCTCAGGGACCACCCTAGGTCCCTCCCAGTCATGCACAACCACCGAGCACCACCGAGTAGGCGGATCAATAGGATAGGGTCTCACCTACCCCTTTCTTTTCTGTGTAATCCTTTCTAAGCCCTTGGTCCTACTCCAGTGGACTTTCTGTTGTGTTTTCTTATTGCAGAACCCAAAAGCAGGGGTTCTCCTTACCTTCCTCTTAGGTATGGGGACCCCTCCTCGGTACAAATTTCGGCTACATAGGCCCTTACACATGCAGACACTCCCATTTGGGCTTCTGGAGGACCCTCTACCCATGAAGGATCCCCTGGAAGTAGCATGGTGCAGCACCATGGGGGGAAAATTTGATTTTTAGAAAAATCTAAAAATTATGATAAACACAGTACCGTCATTTCTGGGCTTTCCCATAAATTACAATAAACATAGTACCGTCATTTTTGGGCTTTCCCATTTCAGTGGCTCTTAGTCTTATTTGGTCAAACCCTGGTTCATTCTAGGGCCTGGCTTAAGTCCCTGAGTCCTCCTTACATCTTCCTTGGTCCTTTTAGGCTCATAAGACTATCTTAACCATGGTTAAAATGAACCAGTGTGGAAACTGTCCAGAATGTCGATAAACAGTTTACCGGCATTCTGGGTATTCTGCTTTTTACTATAGATGACTTCTATAGGGCTAATCTAGGCTAGGTCCAGACCAGACCCAGGACTTGCCCTGAAGTCTCCTGAATACCCTCATAGGTCCAAAAGCCCTGGAGCATTACCATTGAACTCTCCTTTTGGCTGCAAACCCATTGTTGAGAAAACAGCAGCAGTGGTGGTAGAATAACTACCGTCAATTCTATTATGTAAATAAATGAAATTTACGGTGATTATTCTACTACCAATCCCACTGTTTTCACTCCGGGCTTATCCTTGGCCTCCGGGCCCAATCCCAAGCCTCCAGACCCAAATCCTCTAGACCATGCACTTGACCAACTCGATCAACCAAACCTTAGTCTCTGGACTAAGCCTTAGCCACCTCGATGCACATATACACTCCCCTAGCCTCAACATGGGTTCATGTGCCAGAACTACGCTTGATCTGATCTCACCCCCATGTGAGTACGTAAGCAACCCTACCCGGGTTTGACCCTAGTTAGGATTTTCTCATTTCTTGGATTAATATATTTTAAAACTTATGCATTTGAATAAAACTTGACATTAATTTGGTTTATACCTAGGGAGTAGGTAACCATTGTAAAATAGGGGTTTCAGGGTGCCTAACACCTTCCTTGGGACTTAATCGAACCTTTTACCTAGACTCTCATGCAGACCATAAGACATTATTCATATCCGGGACTTATCTCTCAGAATTAATAAGTGACAACTCTTAATCAAAATCCCAGTGAGTATAAAATTCATGCTCACAGCTCTGACGACTTTGCTGGGGACATTTTTTTAAGGTTTAACCCGGAACCTAGGTTTAAGCCAAATAAACCTCACAATTATTCAAATGTCTAAGTATTTAGCCTAATACTAATTATTTCATCTCTTTGGGTGTACTTTGTACTGTACATATCATACATATCATAATAGTGTAATGACACATGAAAACCTAGTAGACAGGCTTATTACGTTTACGGCTGTTGGATGACTATAATTAGTGTCAAAAGCTTAACAGTCTTGGAGGTTCGCGAAATTACACATGTTGGATGATTATCTTCAGGAAAGGATTCTGAATGCTCCTGCTTACAGCAATCGTCCATTTTCAGGTATGTTCTATACCGGAGAGTCGTATATCGAGTGTTAAGTGACCCTAATCATTTTAGGAATATCTGCATTACCCCAGCATTCAGCATGTAGAATAAGGTATGGTATAGTCTACAAGCAACCTACCTGTAAGGATACTCTGAACCCTAATTTGCTTACACCCTGTACCTGTCCCTAATCGTGGTTGAATATCAAGACACTCTTACCCAAGTAGCTACCCACCTAAGGGCATGTAATGAGCCATACTTGTGTTTGTAATAAAACACATCCGACCCCTTGTCCCGGCATCGTATATGGGGTTCAAATCCTAGGCAGACAAGTCTTCACAAAGACCTATCCCCAAGCCTTGATGTGATAGGCCCTCGGCTCCCAAAAACCCTGGTAAAGCATTCCGGATTTCTGTCTGATTTTCCTATCGGATCACATGTACCCTGTCATACCTAATTAAACTTAAAGAATCGAAAAAATACAATCATCATCATTAGCATCTTTGTATTTGCATATGCATACATAGTATACTCACATAGAGTCTATCTTCGTCCAGGTAGATAGCAGGACCTTCAAGGATTGTTAAATCAATTTATCACTCATCATCAGGGCCCAACTGCATTTCTACCAAGAGCAACTAGACAATGCAAAGGTTTAGATGACTGCCTAGATCCGACAGTTCGGTTCCCGAATATTCAATGCTGCTGAAACAATTGATAACATAGAGGTTAAGATCACATCCATTCAACAACAAATCATGGGCCTCAACGATGTGCTTCGGCCACTTGACTTTGCCATCCCTGAAAAACCTGCCTAGGATCGAGACTTTTTTTCTTCTTTTGAGTCATACAGTCATATACTCACCAAGCATGTGGTGTGCTCAAATATAATTAACCCGAACACACACTTTCTATTGTAAGATAGTGACAAAACGGGGTCGATCCACAGAGACTTGTTAAATAAGTACTATTATTAATTTAGAATTTTTTTATGAGTTAAATAAAAACCGATTTAAAATTTGTTGTGCTAAGATAATAATTAAAAATAAAATAAAACTAATGATATAAAAAGAAGAAAAAAAACTTTTCTTTTGTTAAAGTTGAAGAGAATAAGAGATCCAGATTTCACCAAAAATATAATAAAATTAATCCTAAAATTAATTTATAAATTCTCCAATGAAACACGATCCAATAAGCAAGCAAATGCTTTGGATCGGAAGATAGATCTTATGAAAACTTTAATTAAAATTCAGATTTAATATTTTTGTAACAATACAATTTTGGAGTATTTAAAAACTAAAATAAGGATTAATCTTACCGAATTCTTGGTTTCCTCCTTTACCCCTTATCACGAGTTAGCCGAACATTGTAACATTCAAGATAAAACCGATTAAACACAAATCATGCTCTTCATTGATGTTTGATCAAATTTTTACACCACTCCCTCTTCTACTCTTACAAAATAGAAAATCAAAGAAAAGAAAGAATATGGTAGAGAGAAAAGAGAATAAGATTTAGGCTAGAGAGAATGGGAGAAAAAGAGAAAGCCCCCAAAAGAGGAAGAGAAAAACTGTTTTTAACCCTGATTTTCCTATGCTCTACGCATAAGGTTCCACTTGACCAAATATTTTGATCCCTTTAACTTCCCAATTAGCAGATCCTCGTGAAATATAATATTATTTCCCTTTGAGTCTTCTTTCAAATGCCTCAAATCTTGCTTTAATCCGATCTCTCAATCAAAAGTTATGATCAAATTAGTGAGTCATGGTCAGTTTAGGCGGAAATCTGAAAATTTTCCTTTTTGGGGGGATTTGTTGCTCAATATTACCACCCACGAAATTTACTTTCTTTTCATGTAGATTTGATAGCCAAATATCAACAACCCTATCTTCTCCTTAATTTAATCCAATTAGATGAGTGGGCCCTGTATGGCTTTTCTCTCTAATGGGCTTTTTAGCTTTGAATTTCTTCAATTTGTGCTTTGACTTGGGTCTTGGACTTGAGCTTTTCTTCTTTACTTAGACTTGAACTTTTGGACTTGGGTCTTTCTACTCTAATTCCTTGATTTAGCCTCATTCCTATGCAACTCTCTCAAATTCCTACATAATAAGAGAAAAACTATAATTAGAAAAATTAAGACAAGATAAATAACTAACATATGCAAATAAAGGGGTAGTAATTAACATTATTCTATGCACATCAGCATGCATCAATGAAAAATCTTTTTCAGCATTTTCTTTTTAAAAAATCATGCATATTCATGTTTAGCCGTTGCATTCTTTTCAGTTGCATGAGCTGACCCATGACTTACTCTATGACTGTAATTCTCGCAGAAGCAGCTATCCTAGACGCAGTTTTGACTAAGTACCAGTTACGGAAGAAATACCCAATGTTGCTTATTTTGCAAAGAAATAGAATTGATGGTGAGTATTCTATTGTCAATCCCACTGTTTTCACATAATAGTGGCCTTGCAAGGCCTAGACCAGATAGGAGGACATTCTGGGCCCACCCCTGACTAGACCAGGACCTTAACTAGGTAAAACTTTACCCCGATTAATTCTTAACCATGGTTAATACCATTTAACCTTGGTAAAAATCCTGAAAATTTCTAAAAGTCTAAAAAATATAGAAAGGACCATAAATTTGACCTTGGACCTTGGAAACCATGGTTAGTAGCCTAACCATGATTAACTCGCCTCTTAACTCCGGTTAAGTAATCTTGGCCTACCGGGCCTAACTTTAGTCTACTGGACTAATCCCTTAGCCTACCGGGCTAGCCCTTGGCCTCCGGACCCAATCTTAGCCTACCGAGCCTAACCTTAGTCTACTAGACTAAATTCTTAGCCTATGGGCTTATCCTTGGCTTTGGGGCCCAATCCGAAGCCTCCAGACTTAAACCTTGGCCTCTAGGCCCAATCTCTCTAGACCATGCACTTGACCAACTCAGTCAACCAAACCTTAGTTTCCAGACTAAGCCTTAGCTACCCCGGTGCACACACACTCCCCTAGCCTCGGTATGGGCTCATGTGCCAGAACTACACTCGGTCTGATTTCACCCATATGAGTGCATAGGCAACCTTACCCGAGTTCGACCCTAATTAGGATTTTCTTCTTTCTTGGATTAGTATATTCTAAAACTTATGCATTTGAATAAAACTTGACATTAATTTGGCTTATACTTACGGTGTAGGTAACCATTGTAAAATAGGGGTCCGAGGGTACCTAACACCTTCCCTGAGACTTAATCGAACCTCTTACCTAGACTCTCATGCAAACCATAAGATCTTATCCATATTCAGGACTTATCCCTCAGAATTAATAAGTAACGACTCTAAATCAAAATCCCAGTGGGTATAAAATCCGTGCTCACAACACGAATATAAGAGTTTTTATTTGCTGTTTCAAGTAGAAGAAATATCTCATTCTCATTCTTATTCATCGTCCCTCTCATTGTCAAAATGAAATATTTACATGCTTCCTTACAACTATTTCCTTTCTTATCATGCTTTGAGGTTCAAGATACAGCAGAAGATTCATTCTTCCTCGGTGAGAAGAGACAATGACTCTAGAAGATATGTTGATTCTTGGGGGTTTTCTATTTTAGGAAAAATAGAGACTAGACAAAATGAAAGAAAATGTAGATGTTTTACTTCTAGTGAAAGATGCAGACATCTCATTCTTGTGTTTCTTCTTCTCCATCATCTAAACTCAAAATATGATTCTTGTAGACAGTGAGGAAGAGGTCCGAACCAACATGTTGAAAATACTTTTCTTTCTCTTGCGAAAGTTTTTGTTACAAAACATGCTTTTCTTTCTCCTAGGAAGTTTACTTCTACTCCATAATAAGGATCTCTTTGCTTAAGCTTTCGTAAGAGAAAGAAAAATTTGTTTAGCAACATCATTAATAAAACACAAAGAATAATTTTAAAAGACGAAAGGAGAAGAACACTATGAGAGGTTCTTGTCAGTAACTTTATAAGTCTTAGGAGTATATATAGAGAGTAAAAACAATCACGGTTATAGAATAACGGTGATCGGAAATCAATTAAATTCTAATTAAAGTTTTTTGTCAATATAAGATCACAGTCATAATTATAACAGTGATACATAGAAGTTGTGAAAAAATATTTATGATCATGGTTACTTAATAGCTGTGATTGTAAGCACCCCATTTTTACACCCTACCCTCTCTCTAAGCTCCAAGCCCAAGCCCATCAAACCTAACCCTGGACCCAGCCTCAACCTAACCATGGCCTAACCCTGACCCAACTCTAACCTATCCTTGACCCAGCCTTAACCCTAACCTAGCCATAACCCTAACCTTACCCTAACCATAGCCCTAGCCATAACCTTGACTAGATCTAACCCTGTCTTGACCTAAGCCTGACCTTAACCCAACATTAAACTTAACCCTAGGCCTATACCTAGCTTAGCCTAACCCTAAAAACAAGCTCTAAACTAAAGACATGGGCCCGAGGCCCAATTGAAATCAAACCCTAGGCCCTAGTATCTGAAAACCACAACCAGATGCCTTATGAGCCCAAACATTGGCCCACAGACCCAAACCAAACCACTAGAGGCCCGCAAATTTCGAATTTTTGAAGATTTAAATAATGTCAGTAATTTTATTACCGGCATCCATTTTCTTGCAAAGCTACAGTGTTCCTAAGCATTGACAAGACAATCAGGCCCTCTTTTAAGAAAAACCCAAAAATGGCGGTAATAATTAGATTACCATCATTTATCTTTTAGCCTAATCTTGGAATTGCAGTATTAGCTTTATCGTCATTCCAGTTGTTCTCTCAGTGTTGCCCCCTATATTCACCAAGTTGACTCCCAACCAGCTTCCAAGCTCTCACCAACTCCTCCTCCAAATTACCAACCTACCCTAGGCCTTTTAAACCTTATAAATACCCCCACATTGTAAGCATTATTCCCATGCCAAGAAGCCTACCAAAAACCCTGTAGAAACCCTTGTACCCGGATTAAATTTCAAAGTCTTAATTAAATTATCCTAGTGTTAGTTTTAAACGTAAAGTCCATTATTAAACATAACTACCATAAGCACTCTAAAATATCCAAATAAGCATTCATTCATCCTCCAAAATTCTCTTGTAATTTCCATCCTCCCATGAAATCAAAGAGTTAGTCTATTATGGGTACTCCCCCATATACTCCTTAATCCTAACCGTTCATACCTAACTTTTAAGGGTGAGGATGGAGGCTGAGGTGGCACACTTTTGAATAATGAAAGCCAAGCCAAACTTTCATCCATATTTTTTACCGCTGATTCTCCACTCCGTCGCCGTCGTGGTAAATTGCCTCCAACATTGTTCCCTCTCTATCCTCTCTCCTACTCTCTTCAAGAGGAAGAGTAACTCTAATCTCTAACCCTAACTTAGAGGCCGAATGATTTTTATTTGTCATTGCAACAATCCCGTTTTCCTTTCTTCATACAAATATTCAGCACATCTATGTTATCTCGGGAAAAAAAATTGTCAATTGTTCAATTGGAGGGAATCTCTTACCTTCACATTCAACAAGCTTATGTTTTTTATTTGTTTGGTTAGGTATGAAGACTGTCATTGTTTATTGAAGTTTGTGGCTGTTGATACCACAGGCATGGGTTTCAAAACCCATTGCTCTTGTGACCCAAATTTGCCAGAAAGACCTATGTTTTCAAACATCTTAAGGTCATACCAAATTCTGGCAATGGGCAATTTTTTTTTTTTTGGGTTCCTTGTTCTTTTAGAATGTGAAGATCTTATGGCTCTCACACCCTGTCCTTAGGGTTTTCATTGTGTTTGTTGGGAGATCGAATCATAGCCAATCACGATGAACTTTGGGAGAGTTCAATCGCACCCACAAGTCAACACGTATCCATTTGAACCCCTATTAACAGTGGTTAAGATTCACTAACCCTTAGGGTTCAACAATCTAAAAACCATTGATCTACCATCATGCATTAAATTATTTTAATATTTATTTCTAAAAGCCAAGGTTAGATTGTTGAACTCTAAGGGATAGTGAATCTTAACCATTGTTAATAGGGGTTAAAATAGACATGTGTTCACCTATGCGTGCAATTGAACTCTCCCCGAGTTCAATCGCAATTGACTGTGATTTGAAGTTGTTTGTTGGAACCTTCTTTTTATATCTCATGATTATAAAATGAATCTTAACTATAGTGAATCTTAACCATTGTTAATAGGGGTTAAAATGGACACACTTTCGCCATGATAGTCGTACTTGCACGATAAAGAGAAAACAACTTGTTGATAACATAACTGGTATTAACTTATTATGATTTCTCGTTTTGCTAACGTTTTTATATATAGTGGTGTAAAGTCCTTTTTTGGTTGGCTAATTCTTAGGAGAAAACAAGGTCTAGTGTCTCAATCCAAGTGGTCAAGTGTTCAATGACATGTGAAGAAGAAGACCAAAGATTCAGCGAGCAACTCTCCTATTTGGAATGGTAAGGGACTTAGAGACCGTCTCACATAGGTGGAATTGACTTAGACAATGTGACACGTACCTTAGGTGACTAGACACAAGTTTGGTTCGAACCACCCTTATTTGGTTCTAATCTGGTTGATAAACATGTATGGAGAAATTTTCCAAAACATGTGGTTAAAGTGGTTAATTCGAACCACTTTCATTTGGTTTGAACCAAAAGCAAGTGGTTCAAACAAAACTTGCAAAATTTTAGGTTTTAGAAACTTCTAAATATTTTTAATGGTTTCCCTATATAAGGCATTGACCCCTAACTCGAATTAGGATTTTTTAGAGAGAGAGAATTGAGGCTCATAAGCTCACACTAGGGTTTCTAGAATTCCATTGGATTACTATGAGCACCCCATTTTCAACCCCTAAAGCCCGTTTTTATTTGTATTTTATTTTTGCCCATTACCCTATCTCACATAAGCCTAAACCAAGCTCAAAGGCATCCAAGCCGAACACATGGTTGAAGCCAAACAAGCCAAGCCCTAGCCCTAGCCCTAGCCCATATGTCTAAACCCATTACCCAAAACCCAATCCCAATCTCTAAACCACCCTAATCTACCAAAGCCCAAGCCCAGTTGCGAAGCAAACCCTAATCGGGCTTCCCCTCAGCCACACCTCATCCCACTCATCTCCCCCTTCCCTGTGCTTCCCCTCCGGCAAGCATCAGCTCTCTCTCCCCACTGCGTTTACGGTCAGATCACGCAAGACCGCAACAGCAGTTCACACTCCGGCAGCTATCGCAGCAGACGAGGTCGTTTCAGAAAACAATAGGGATAGCCATATAGCTAACGAAAAGGAATCCAGCACTCTCTGCCATATTCGAAGCTCTGCTCTCGCTTCCTAAAAGAGCGGAATGGATCGTCTTTCTCGACGGTAAAATCTCCGATGAAACTGCTTTGGCCACCGTTGCTAAGCTTCTCTTTCTCGACTCCAAGGACACACCGAAACCCATCAATTTATATATAAACTCTCCAGGTGGCGTTCTGGGCAGAAGCCTCGCTATATATATGACACCATGCGGCTCATACGATCTCCGGTGAGGAGCTTGTGTTTTGAACAATGGGGTGTCTCTCCTTAGTGGCGGGTGTGAAGGGAGAGAGACGGGCACTCCCGATTCTAGGCTTATGATCACCCAGCCATATAGGTGGGGAAGCCACCGATATGGCAATTCAGGCAAATAGGTATGCAGATGCTTTTGAGTTTCCTTGATAATATAGCAGAGTTTTATTGGTTATCTGGGTGTGATTTGGATTTTTTACCAGTCTAGTGATGACAAGCGAGAAAAGCTCGGATTTTACAGAGCTAAAATGGAGACCTTTATGTAAGTTTTGCTACTGTTAAATTTAGCTAAAGTTCCTTACTTTACCAATTGAACCTATATGCTTATTTTATTATTTTTTTGGTGATTAAAGGATTGAAATGCGACCACAGACATTTTAGGGATTAGACAAATTTAGCGGATTTTTTTTCTGGTTACCTAAATGTTAGTTAAATTTAGTGTAAGTTCATTCAACACTAGAGATTAAGGCTATATATTTTTCCCCTCTATGTTTGTGTATTTATTTAATTATTTGATTAATAAAATTTAGTTGGTGATTAAATAAGTTTAATAACGCTTATTTTAAACCCTAGAGCTTAATCTGTTTCTATAAGGGTATTTTCCATCTCTGGTGTTAAATAGGTATGCAGATGCTTTTGAGTTTCCTTGATAATATAGCAGAGTTTTATTGGTTATCTGGGTGTCGATTAAATTTAGCCAAAATTCTTTTAACTGCTGGAATTGATCCTATTCATTTAAATCGCTAGAATCAAAGATGGTTTTGACTTGTTTGTTTGCTGTGTTTGAAATTTGAATAGGGAGGCAGGCATTTTAGGATTTTTGATGATTAGGATTTCTCTTGGTACTCAACTTTTTTGTTGTCCTTTTTGTTGTTGGAGAAAGTAGGTTCCACAGAGAGGATGATTTTGAGGGTCTGGTTTCACATTCTTAAGAATCACCTATTTGATCTTGGCATTGTCCTTGTTGTAGGATCTTCACTTTCGTTTGGTGTTGAAATGCAGACAATAAATAGCTCAGTTTCTTCAGTTCATTTGTAAATTCAGTAGGTCTCTAGATAGGCATCTCTTGTTGGAAAAGATATATATTTTTTGTTTTCTCTTTATCCTTTTCTTTTGATGGTTGGATTTTGGGGTTATTCTCAAAAGCGATCATTTGTTATTATTTTGTGTATTCAGAATATGGGATTTCCTTGGTTTTGTTGTCTTCAATTTGGATAAGCGATAATTTCCAGGTTGGAAGAGCAATGGGCTAAGGGTTCCCAAATTTTTCTTATGTGCCCGGCTTTGTTTTAAATAAATAGAGGTGATTCTGTGTTCTTGCCTATCGTATTAGATTATTCCGTACGATTCCAACTTGGAGTTTCCATAGACTGCAAATTAAGGTTTTCTGTACCGGGATGACCCATTTGGAATCTGTGCTGTGGTTCAATTGGCTTGAGGTACTGCAATTTTCAAATCCCACTTTTACTTTATGTAATTATTAGTCTGCATATTACATCAATTTGAATTTTTTTAATAAGATATGCTATAGAAGCTTTATGTGATATTGCTTCATTGTATTCCATTGTTTGTTACTATACCATTATATTATGCTTTTTTCTTGGCATTTTCTATAAATTCAGTTAATTGGTGTCACTTTACCTACTACATTTTCGATTGCTTTCATTTATAATTGATTATACTCCATTTTTCTTATTTTATTTTACTGGTTTAAATTTGATCCTTACGTGTGTGGTACTTATATGATTATACCTACTTTTTTTTTTCAGGGTTTATGTCGTAAGTATGCTAATTTTTCCGACTAGCCTTTTTATTTTTTTACCATGTCAATATTGAGAATTCAACTGCATAGGTTGGCTGGAAATTTCCACTTTACCTCAGGTTACTTGGACCTAGTTTTATAGCCTTCTCATTTTTGTAAACAGTGAAGAATGTTAGCTTTTACTCTGTGGACCTGTCTTCTCTTCTGTTTTACCTTTGCCTCTTAGTTCGGCCTGACTATAACTGATGTTTCTCATTTCTACCTTTGCATTCTTCCATGTTCAAATGCTATGACATAATTGCGAATTGACTATGGTAAGTTTTGCTGTATGTTTGTTGTAAGGGTGACCTTATTCTGTAGACAGTTAGTCCTTGTTAAGAATTTAGTTGAGGAAACTTCTTGGTGGATAAAAACTCACTTTTATTTTGTGATTTTCTTGGTAACGAATAGTTGACCATGAGGCTAATCACTGCGTATACACATGAACTACAAGAATGCTTTTGCAATTTTTATATTGCTTCATTTTTATGTTCAATCTATGACCATTCTTATTTGAATATTGATATTGGAGCATCGAGTAGTGTTTGATCATTGATGCCTTCCTTTTCAATGTTATTTGCTCATTGTCGAGCCATGTAAGCAGGTTTAGATGGAATACATTCCTTTTCCTAGTGTTCACTCTTGTATTTTTCCATAGAAGTAGTTCGATAATGGATACTACGTCACCCTATCTCTTTCTAATTCTTTTCGATATCCAGTTTAATTCTTTCTTGAGTCTGAAGTTCTTTATGTTTTGTTCTTTATAGTTTCCCTCATTTAACCCTATGCCTACAGCCATCAACCTGCTCCTTCCGAGCCCTAAACCCAGTTCATAAATCATTTATCGATTGGATCCCAATTCCTGCCCTAATGGTACCTAGAGAAACCTTTTGATCCTTATCTACCCTAACTGCCTCATTGCTATGTTAGCATCAAGTTTACAACCTTGGGTACCCTTAATAATTTTAACAATAACATAATAATGAAATGACAATTATGGTACTAATGTTTCTTCTAAGTGTTTGATAAATACAGATCATGAGAACATTAGTACATCTTTCAAGGCATAAAGAATTACAATCATTTAACCAAAATCAAATGGATTAATTTAAGCAAGTCATTCAACCAAGTCTAAGTCATCAAAAAGAATATTCCACTCAAGCTATTGAATTCAAGTGAAGATTGAAGATTGAAGATTGAAGATCATACTCAAAGTTCAAGTCGAATCACCAAACAAGAAAAGAAGATCTAAGAGTCAAAGCCAAATCTAAAGACTCAAGATCAAGTTGAAGATCAACTCTCAAGAAGACATAAGAGTTTAAATTGTATCTTATGAGAGTGTCTAAGATTTTTGTAAGAAGTCCTCAAAGTATAGTTAGTTGAATGCTCAAATACTTAGATTGACCATAGAAGCTTAAGACTTTATTGGACATCATTCTAAGGCCCTAAGAAATCGTAAAAATCATGTTAAAGGATAGCCAAAAGACCTAGGAATTCATTCTCATCATTAAGGTCTTGATCCGGAGTGAAATAAGAGTTTTTACTTTGATTTCATTGATGAATTCACAGGGCAGTCTTGAATTCAGCGACGAAATGAAGACAGTAAACTCACTGTCTTTACTGTTTTTGATCTCGACGACGAAATGAATTGGGGAACCCAATTTCGTCGACGAAATCATGCGATACTCTGAAAATGCTGTAACGGCTAGTTTTCAACGGCCTTTTTTGTATTTAATGTTTCACCAATGGCCATATTAGATGACGAGCTATAAAAGGAGTTCATAAATGAACAAAGGATAACTCTTGATCAATACATTAATTCTCATCATCTACTGAATCATTGACATTGATTTCCACATTGATCACACTTTAGAAATCTTCAAAAATCTCATTTGAGCTATTCAACTTCTTTCTTTGAGAGATTTCATTAGAGTTATTTTTAACTTATATCCAACTCATTTCAGGAGCTTTATTTCGGATTATAAATCCAAATCCACTTTTGTGAAAGTCAAGAATCGGTGGATTCTTGTAACTGAAGTTGTAGCTTCGAAGAAGTCAAGAGAAGGTTGTGCTCTTGCAAGGAAATGTTTGGTCTCGACCTGGAAGAGAGATTGTAAAGGTTTGGTCTCAGCATGTAAGAGAGATTTTAAGCGGTTTGGGCTTCACCTGGGAAGAAGTCTGTACGAGTAAAATCGTGGTGAATCCTTGAAGCTGGAAGCTGAAAGGTGGGGGCATAGACAGGTTGCCGAATCTCGAGAAAAACATCTTAGTGTTTGTTCTCTTTAACTCTCTATTTTACTCTCTTCACTGCATATATTTTAGAACTGCTCAGTTGCATTCCCTTTGTTATTTTAATTCCGCAAAGAAAAGGAAAAATTAGTTTTTATTTGCTAAGACCCTAATCACTCCCCCCCCCCCCTCTAGGGTCAATATCTGGGCAACACACTAGTCACTATCTTAGTCTTTTTAGAATTATCATTCTTCTTTTTATTAACCTAGTCCAACCACCCTCTAATGGAAATCTTACTTGTTCATCCTGCATTAGGGTATCTAGGTCTTTGATATTAATGATCCTACCCAAGTAGTCTTTACATCGTATATCGCTGAAGTATCATCATCTGTGACCTTGATATCATCAACATATACAATAAAGAATAAAAACTGGATTCCGTCTTTTCACAAAAACTGTGTGGTCTGAATTGCATCTCTGATAGCCAATCCCCTTTACAGCTTTACCGAATCAATCAAACCATGCTCTAGGTGGCCACTTCAGGTATATAAAACATTTCTATGTCTACGGACTTTCCCAGATTCTCTCGAAGGGAAAAACCAGGAGAAGTGGCCATATTCCCATCTTCTTAGAGATCGCTGTGAAGAAAGCCATTTTTCTCATCAAATTAATAAAGTGGCCATCCAAGATTTACTACAAGTCATAAGAGGACCATCATTGAGTTCCGCTAGGGATTATTTCCAGATTTTCCCCCATTTGTTTGAGACGTGCATTGGTGAATTTCGGTTGCTCAATTAAGCCTCATTCATGGCAGCCACATTGTTGCTCTAATCTGCAACCATGTATGGCTTCACAAGATGCAGGTGTCTCGCTTGAAACTCACGAAGAAGAAACTAGCGGAACTGTAATTGTTTTAATATTTTGTATTTATTTGTTTTGTTTGTATGGAAGGGAGGTATGAATTTATTTAATCAGATTTTCCTTTCAATGTTTGTGATTATTTTTTCTAGGGTTAATTGAATCTACACTTTGGAGACTGGCTAGAATTCGATTTTATTGTTAGATGTTAATTTGTAAAGTCTAAGCTGTTAGCAATGGTTGGATCTGAATGCTGAAAATTGCACTACTTTTCTTTCTTATAATTATTATTACAATTTCAGTGATTTATGCCTTATTGTATTATTTTTCTTCAAGGGATTTGTGTTTAGCTTTTTAGTGTTGGTTCGGTGAAATTGGTTATTCTCTTTGATGTGCAGGTGGCCACTAAGAAGGGGTAGTGCAAATGGCAAAGTCTTCTTCCCCTGAACCTCGAGATTCCATATCCTTTACCTCTCGGCATAGGTTAGTGTTGATTTCTTTACTTGATCTATATATATATATTGTAACCATGTAGTTTTTTTGCAGGTCATATGGTATTTTTAGTTATTAACTCTTTGTTGGCCATACCCAGTTGATATTGATATCTTCAAACTTGAAATGTATTATTATAACGAAGTTACTCAAAACTTTTTTTAACAGCTCAGAATTGATTTATCGTATTTTGTAGAGCCTATAATAACTTGAGGCCGGAGTAGATATCATTGTGGGGTTTCTTTCTTCAGATAATGCTGCTGCTCAATCCAAATTCAGCATCTCTCTTAGCTTGTCTGATGTTGGCTTTCAGTGATAGCATCCCCAAAGTTATAGATGTTGTAGCTGTCAAAGCTCTTCTTTCAACTGGTGGGTCTAGAAAATGATCTCTCTGCCCTTGCGAATGCTGCTGACACTTTGAAGGCTCTTTCTTCCATGTCAACTAGGGCTAAGAAAGCTTCCGTGGATGCAAATGGCATACAAGTCCTCATTAGGGCTGTAATTGCTCCTTCTAAAGAGTGTATGCGAATTGCTAGGGGACTGTGGCCGTACTCTACAGGGAGCAATGCGCGCTTTAGCAAACATTTGTGGTGGGATTTCTTCTCTATTACTTTATCCTTTGTAACTTTTTCCTATATTTCTACTGCTTCTTAAATAATTCAAAGTGTCACTATATGTAGCCTACAGTTGTTCAAATTTTTGATATGTCTCTTGGCTTTTCTACTCTTATTTCTTCCTTCCCTGTTATGCAACTTTAAAAATTCTCAGCTAACATAAAATTAGAAATTTCTAGCTTTAGAGGATTTCCAATCTATTACTTTCACATGCCTCTAACTGGTTTATACTCAGACTTTGGAAACATACTGCAAAGTTCACCATCTTTTTCATTGTCATAACTCATAAGCTTTGTTGCCTTGTTTCCACTTTTGCTTTCTTTCTGCTTTGTTAAGGGAGCCAAAATAGAGGATGTCTTAGATAAAGGACTTTCTGGTTGTCGTCTTAACCGTCTTTTGGTTCCCAAGGATCAAGATTCTTCTTATCACTTATAATGAAGTTTTACAAAAATGCAGGAACTCATTATAAATTTCGAGGTGGATTGACACTAGACATTTACAGAATCATTAAATTAAAGGCTCCTAAAACACAAGAAAAAAAATCTAAATCAAGGAACATTTTCTTATCTTTGTGCGCTAGATTTTTTTCCAGAATATTAAATAAGAGAGTAGCTTTATTGGTCTACTAACTTTGATTTGTGAAGTAGGATCGATCATTGACATGGAAGAAGCACAAACAAATTCAGTTTGTTCTTAGTTCCATGATTATTGTCATACTTGGCTGAATCTTCCATTTCCAAACACTTCTCCATTGGCCTATTCCATTGTCCAATTTCAAAATGTCGTCAATATTCTAATTCACCAGTTTAAGTAAATATACTGTATCTTAGTTTTTTTAAGTTTTTGGCATTCAAGTATCCTGAATTTCTGCATGATTCTGTTTTATTTCTAAGAGTTATTTTGAGGACAAATTTATCAGAATTAACTATTAAGATGCTTTTGGTGTCAACAACAAACAGACCACAGATTCCTTTACCTATGGGCTACCCATTTGTTTGGCCCGAAATGGGGGCCATTTGTGTCATGGTGCTGTACTTGCCGGAGACCATCGGCCTTATTTTGGGAATAGGTGCACGGGTGCTACATACCACTTCTTTCTTCTTAATTCATTTTCCTTGAGTAACCTAAGCTGCATTCGGGAGCGAAACATGACTGAAGTAGTGCCTCTAGATTTATCCACAGGTTGAAGAAAACGAATAGGCACAAACCTGCCCCGAGATTTACCACATACAATGTTATCTCGAGTTTGTTTGTTTTATATTTTGTCATTCTTTGTTGTTTAAAGAACTATCACCCTAACCGTGCATAACACAGAAAAATCTCTAATTAAGAACCTCTCTGTAATTCTTTTTGAATTCAAAACCCACATATCTAAATTATGTCCTAGATGGATTTTCTTTGATATTTAGCATAGCTTGCACATAATATTTATGAAATTGCTGACCTCCTTGCAGTCCTATTTATATGTTGTCATAGATATCCATCATGCTCAAAGGAACCTGAATTTTTAAAACTGCCCATCGGGTTCGTTCTGTCAGGGTGAAGAGCTCTACTGAACTTGATGAAGAAATGATGGCTAAATTACCAAAATTTAAAGCCTGGTCAGTAAGCAAGAAGGTTTGCTTCCTTTGCTTAATATACATTTCTCAATGGGGATAACCCTATTCAGGATTTTCTTTGTTTATGTGGCCAATATGTTGCACTCAATTTAGTTCTCTTCTCCATAGATCCTGGAAGCTCCTACATTGCCTGCATTACCAAGTAATCATATAGTCGTCTTCTTTGTTCGATAAATGCGCAATGGAAAGGGATGCTAGTCAGCTCAGCGAAGTTGTAGGCCCCAATAATAGATCAGATCCAGAGTGATTCCTCACCTATCCTGTCAGGGGCCCAGTCGAACGCTTGAGTATAGATTCCCTATGCTCATGTGAACGGCCGGGGCCGGCCGGCCCGTAGATCTAAAAGGATCCATCCATAGGCCTGACCGGATATCGTTTGTCCACGAACAAAACAAAAACAAAGTACCCCTGAACTACCAGAATTCAGGTAAAGTGTACAGTGGAGGGATGTTGATGAGGAAGATATAAAGGGCGTTGTTTTGGTCATCACACTAAAATAGTTTTAATCTGCTCAGGAATTTCATTTGAAAACAATGAAGAGGGCAAATCAGCACGCAGAAACATCAACAGTTGTATCATCCACCGAAGCTTCTTTCCAGGTTAGAAAAACCTCTTTTTGATCTTCTCAATGCCTCTACAATCTTGTCAGCTTCCATTTATTTTTATATACTGAGAAATAAATGACTTATGTGTATGACAGAATCAAGGGAAACCCCATAAGCTTACAGAACCTAGCTAGAACTCCTCATCTTGATACATCCATGAGAGCACGTCCCCCCCCCAAGTAGTTTTTGAAGGGGATGATTCATGTTCAATTGCAATTGAATTTGCATGCTTTTCCATTATAAGAGAAATTACAAATATGTTGATATACTACTATTGTGATACTGTTCTCACAGGGTTAAAAGTTTTCAGGAACTAGAACGAGAGGAACTTGATTTTTCAGGAACTAGAACAAGAGGAACTTGAAAAGGTGCTTAAATCAAGGCTAGGCCACTCAACAAGAAGGTCAGAGGCTGGCTCTTTTTATCTTATCTTGTGAGCCATATAGGCAACATCTCCTCAATTTAACACATTTAAGTACCATTTCTGCAGATATTTGAGAGCAAAGGGGAGAACTAGGAATGTTTTGTAATTCAAAACGCCATGTGACGAAACCTCAAAAATTTCATTTCGCACACGGTCTTTAACTCTATGGTGTTTCTATACTTTTCTTGGTCGATTTGGACTTCAATGATAAGATACCAACCCCTTTTAGTGCAGGTTCAAGCACTTCAGATTTTCACCAAAAAGAGTGCTTCAGATTAGACGGTTGGAGTTTGATGATGGCTTCCATCAATCTTTCTTGCTCCTCAATAGCTCTATATGGTTTATTGAAGGCCCCTCTTTCTCTGAGATTTTTGGATGTGAAACTCATCTAGGTTATGTCGTTTTCTATTTTCAAAGCACTTTTGCATGTAATATATTATATTTTGTGGGATTTTCAATATAAATCTCATCTGGGTTGCATTTTCCTGCTCCTCAAAGCACTCAAATTTTGTTAGATTTATGGACAATGATTAGTTTTATTTGATACGATGCATCATGTCCATGGAATTAAATATTGTGAAAACAGAGTAAGCCTGATAACCATCGTTATTGTTTTCCTTACAAAATAGGGAACATATTACTTTGTTAAAAAGGAGTTTACAACGATATAAAGATCTACATGTTTGCTTTTTAAAAAAAATATTGCTCACACCTGTGCATCGCACGGGGTTTTCGTTAGTCTATACTAACACTATATGCCGGTTGATGCCACGTGGCATGCCTCAAATCTCTTGATTCTCTCTTCAGGTTGATGACACGTGTCTGCTGATGTGGCAAGCTCCCCTTAATTGCTCCAATCAAATGACACCATTTCATTACTAAACAAACCACTATTTTGATTAATTAATGACCATTAGCCCATTACCTTCTAATTATTAATTTATTAATTAATATACACATACTTAATTATAGAACCGTCCCTTTACATCCCCACTTCTCCTCCTCTACCCACTTACACTTCCCTACTAAATAGAGTCTTAACTCTTTAAGCGTTATTACATAGAAAGGGAAATCTGGACCTTTCAAATTGGGACCTAACAATGCATCTCTCATCGTTCTCCTTTCTCCTCTTTATGATGCCACATCATCCCATAAATGTCCCCCTTCTTTCACTTTGCCCTGCCCTTTCGTCTCCCCCTCTCTATTGGTTCATGTTGGAATTTGGAAAGGAGAAGAGCAAAAGCCCCCCTCTTTCACTCTGCCATTTCATCTCCCTAACCCCACTCTATTGGTTCGTGTTGGCTTATACTTGTCTTTGCATGAACATGTGTTGGTTTTTGGCTGAGAGTAGGGCTACCATGTCTTCCGATTATATTTTTATGGTTTGGTTTTTGGCTGAGAGTAGGGCTACCATGTCTCTTCCGATTATATTTTTATGGTTGATGGTAGAGCTTCAATCGCGGATAATGAGGATTTTTATTTTACTTCAGATGTTAAATAGTGAGTATATTTATCCAATTCCAAATTCAGTTCCCTAATTATCTTTATTTTACTTCAGATGTTAAATAGTCAGTTTATTTATCTAATTCCTATTTCAGTTCCCTAACTGCCATTATTCCTGATGGATTCTATTACTGTAGCCTATTATATGAAAAATCATATCCCAAATGCTCCATCTTTGGCATCAAGCTTTATAAGAATTCACTTCTATGACTGCTTTATGAGGGTTAGTATCCTCTGTTTTTCTTTTTTCTTTTATTCTTATTTCCAAACATCTCTTTTTGGTTTTCTTGCAGAATAGATGAGCTTTCTGATGGATATGTTAGTTTCCTCTGTTTTTTTTTTCCCTGTTTTCATTCTTATTTTAATATTTTGAATGTTTGCCAATAATGGTGCTTCAAGTTCAGATTATTATTTTATATTTTATGGTTGTGATGGGTCGTGCATATGAATTCTATTTCAAGCAACCAAGTTGAAAAAGATGCTTGATATATTCCAGTAAGTGTACTTGACATTCAATTGGAAATTCATGCATTCATATTTAATTTTGATATATACTCAGAGTCTCATCACAAAAATATAATGGGAGACCACCTCTTCATCATATTATTTCAAATATACGTCTGTGTTTTCTAATTTTTTCTACATAATTACCATTTGCATTTATTTATTTATTATATTCTGATTTTTCTTTATACTCCGTTAATCGCACGGGGTCGGAGCTCTAGCCGGATAGCATTATCAACAGGTCTGTTGATAGTTGTTCCTCCTATATGATTCTGACTTAACACCCTTTGATCAATTATCTACTAATATCTCCTTGCCACACTTTCTGGTAAAAGATAACCTATTTTTGATAAATAACTCTTAAAGGAGAATTAGAAAAATATATAATTAAAAAAAATTACAAAATAGAATAAAATCTCCTAGAACTATCACTTTGCAATAGTTTTCGTCTATGTAGAACTGAATATCTTTTTAATAAATTGTATCCATCTTTCAACAACATGATTTTAATATTTTTTTGTGCAGAGATCTTAGTTCTGTTGAAACATGTTCCAAGCTCAGGTTCATAACAGATATTTGAGGTATAAATACTACCTTTTGTTTTACTTATCTTCGTGGTTATTGCCATTTGTCTTTATATAATGGGCTCTCTTAATCAAATAAACACAAGTATTCACTTCAGTCCATTTATCTTCCGACACCATTAATATTACATTGTTGCTTGCATGGTGAGAGTATTGATCTTTTCATTATGTTATCTACCTTGTCTCATTGCTCAAGTTCATACTTCATAGACCCAATCCATGTCATTGATCCCATTGATTATACAATAGGGTCTTTGAGAGTTATATAGGATTTTGGTTTGTTTTACTCTGCTGGTATTGTGTTCCACCCATCTCTAGGTGGGAAGGTCATGAACCCCATCACCTGCGCAACTGCATGACCTGTTGCAAATGATGTCCACCACCCTTTAATTTTGTTTCCTTTTTTTTTGGTATGAAAAGAGAGTTGTTGATGCCATATGATGTTGTAGAGCAATATCACATACTACCCCCCTTCCGTATTTTCATGTAGTTATCTCCATCCATGTTTACTTTATCTTCCATCTTTTGTCTCATTAAGTTCATAGACCTAGAATAATAAGTGCCACGAGGATTTTTTAAGTGTAGTAATAGTACTTACATACATAAGCACCAGATATATATTTGCATGCATTAAGTGTTTAGCATCTCTCTCATATCCAGACTTAATTGGCATCAATTTACAAGGGTCCTGATATGCATGGCATGCAGGCAGTGGAGAGTCGTTCTATCTTGATTGGTATAATCTTTCAATATCTCAACTGAGCAATCTTTCTATGGTCTTGGAATATAAGAATGAAAGGCAGTTTCAAAAATAATTATGAAGCATGAAAACCATAACAACGTGCATGGTGCACCCTTGAACCTCATCAAAGCATTCCTAATATTTTTTTTGAAAGAAGCCCATTATCAACTACATACCATTATATGCTTACTTTGTTGTTCTTTATCAATCGTTATCAGTGATGGGTAGTAGGACCAGCAGAAGAATTTACTATTCATACACTGTTACATGTTATAATTAGATGTAAAATACATTATTTACTTCATTAGCGAGCTTTTGGGGAATTGATCTTTATGCACTTCGGGTTTTGTAGGAAGTACACTAAAACCAAAATTCAGAGATATTGTAATGCCTAAGTCAAACCCAACTAAAATTTTACCTCTTATAAGCTAAGGCCTGTATTCAACTTTTACAAAAAAAATTCCAATTTTTAAAGTCACTCAATAAGACTGTCCTAAATGTCTATGTGCTCCACTCCATTAGTAAGGCCTTTTTGGAGTGGGAGTGGGAGTGGGTGTGGATCTACCCTTATGGCACCTTAGCGATTACCATAGGTCTGATTGGGCTTGTGTGTTTAGAGTGTGTGAAATGATAACCCTAAACCAAAAAAAGTTTGAAAATCAAGAGCATGTTTAACACAAGTACTCGTGTTTTAACCCATAAGATACCCTTTCTTTAACCCAAATAATCACTCGTCCATTTCTATAGTTGTGGAAGGTCAATTATACTAACTCTACTTCATCAACTAATTTCTAGACCAGATTATCAATTATTTTTGTATTCCTTTTTTCAATGTTTTTTGGTAAACCCGTGCATTGCACAGGGGTTTTTGCTAGTACTCCTATATAGCAATTGGTATCCATGTGACACACTCAATTGCTCTCTATTCTCTTCAAATTGGTGTCACGTGGCACACCCTTCAACCAATAACTTCACTACATGTGTATGTAAATATTAATTAATTGGTATTATTCTCTCTCCTCACTAATTACTAAGTAGGATCCACCCTTCTTTCTCATTTCCAACCTTTTGATCTCCCCAAATAGGTGTGGTTGGGAGCTGGAATATTTTCTCTTCATCACGCCTTCTCTCCTCTCTCATTCTCTCTCTTCCTTTAATACCCCTATCATCAAGTCTTTTTCATTCCCAAGTCCCAACCCTTTGATCTCTCCAAACAGGCGTTGTTGGGAGATGGGACGTTTTCACTTCCTCACGCCTTCTCTCCTTCTCTCTCTTCCTTTAAATCTACCACATCAGAGCATTCCTAGCAACCTCACTAAAATAGTTTTTAGCTATTTTGGTCAGCCAATTGGCTAAAAAGTGCAAAATACCGTCTCCAGTAGCCTCACCAATTTGCAGATTTCAATTGGTGAGTCACTGTACACTCACCAAACCAAAATATCTCTCTTTCCCTCCTTGTTTATGGGCCCACACAAATAAAATAAAAGTTTCTCTCTCCCTTTTTTTGTGTGGATGTGACCCAAATAATAAAATAATTATAATTTTGGTTATTTTGGTGAGGTTGCTGGGGGTGTTTTAAAAAAATGGCTCACCAACATGACTTTTTGTGAATTTTGGCTATTTTGGTGAGGCAAATTTGGTGAGGCTGCTAGGAATGCTCTCTCTCTCAAATACAGTGGCCTCCTTTCTTATTCCCTCCCCTTTCATCTCCCCCAACAGTGTGGTTGCGAGGTTTTCCTCTTTCTCACGTCTCCTACCCTCTTTCTCTTTCCATCTCTTCCTTTAAATTTATTCTAAAACTATAACTCCTATCCATCTATATATATAGATCAAGCTGTAAATCTCATACCAACAAATCGACACCTCTTTCTATTTTCCTATTATAAACTCTCTAATGGAAGATAAGGACAGACATCTCCCGTGATACCGTTGTAACTCAGAAGAGGGATTGAAATTCTTTGGTTTACCCATGGTGCACTTTTCAGTTTGGGTATATGCTCTTCCCCCTTCTCCTCTCTCCCATTTTTTTAATTTTTGTTTTTACTTTCTGGGTTTCTGAGTATATTGTGTTTTTTTTTCTTTAATCAATTTGTGTTTTTTTGCCATCTTTTTTCAGGTTTGCTGAAAGTTTTGAGAATCCTGAGTGATTAAGGGATTGCAGTACATGTGCACCCTTTGATGATGAGATAGGGTCCACTAGAACATCTCCTCAATAGCATTGATTCTGGCAGCACTTACCATCTTTCTTAGGAGACGTATTCTCTCAATTTAATATTTTTTTTTTATAATTTCAATTATCAACTTTGGGTTGTCTGTTAAGTTTTATTTTAAAGTGGCTCAATTCTCACTGCTCTCTGATTCGTCTCCTCACTGTACCTAGCCTCAACGATGCTTCAAAACGAGATGAAGTCTTTTTCTCCTCGACCGTTCTTCCACAACTTGGAAAAATAAAGAGTCGGACAAAGAGAGAAGAAAAAATAAATTTTTGAGGGTGCATCTAGGAAGCGATCAAGAAGCCAATCACCTGTTCAACGCTCGGGCAAGTCGAGGAAAGAGACGAGCCACAGTGGTGTTAATGAAACATAATGCTTCTAGAATTTGTTACGCATTGGTTTGCCAGATCTCTTTGCTCCAGATTTATTTTGTTATTTTCCGTCATTGTGAATTGTGATATAGATAAGCAATTTTCTTAATATTTGGAATTCGAACTTTGTTATACTATGCTTTTGAAAGCATGTGTTTCTCTTAGCAATAGAGAATAAAGTCTTACTCTGGACCAGAATATTAACATCCTCTGTTTGACAATAGCCATCAGAACATGGCACGCTTCCATCTATTTGGCAATCGCCAATTTTCCAGGGGAAGAAGCTGCTTAAACATATGAATAAACAGTCTATTGATTGAGAAACTTGTCTACCACTCTTAGGAAAATGGAGGAAAGGAAAATGAAAAAAGTGAATGAGAAAAGGCCTTAATAAACTCCCATTTCTATTCCTTAAAAGTGGGCCAATGTGGATAAGTCGAAAAATTCTCATGGAGTTTCAACTTCCACTCCACGGCGATGAAGCATAGCTCACCCTCAAAATTAAATTCTGAATTAAATTAGTTCTTTTTGTGAACATTGCATTTTCCTAAAAATTATTGATCTATAGATATGAATTAGTTATAGATTAACTATGAAGAGGAGCTCAGTTGAAGAGAAAATTGAATCAACTTAGACTGGTAAGTCTTCTCCAGCTGTAACCGTATTTTAGCAAAACCTGTTACCCCCTGTGGTCACCACGTCTCTCTTTTTACACTCCTTAACTATGGTTAAGATTCACCTACCCCTAGGGTTCACCCACCTATCTTTGGTTTTTAGAAAAAAATATTTAAAAAAAATAACCCTAGGAGTTGATAAATTTTAACCACAATTAACAAAATTTTCTATAATTTTTTTCTAAAAACCAAGGATAGGTGGGTGAACTCTAAGGGTTAGTGAATCTTAACCACAGTTAAGAGGAGTCAAAAGAGACGTGGCCACCTTGGGGTGTAACCGGTTTTGGCAAAACCGGTTACATTTGGAGAGGAATGCGACTCATCAACTAAGTGTATGCCTTATGGCAGGGGTAGTTGGTAATTACCAATATATAAGAAAGGTATTTTTTGGTTGCTCCAGTTACCTTTTCAACCAAAGTAAGCTCATAGTTAATTTCAATTAGTAATTGTGCAGAAAAAAAAATTCGAAGTTGAGGATCACAAAAACCTGACCTAATAATTTATTTGTACTTATATTCATCTACTTTATATAGCAAAAAAAATATGTAATTTTTCTTTTTGTCCTCACATTATTGTAATTTTTCTTCTGTATCTATTCAAACCATTGATAATTTATGTAGATATGTATTGGGCATCAATTGATAGTTTTTTTTTTTTTCAATTGATATATATATATACTAGCGGGTGGCACGTGTGATGCACGTGAAAGCGAGGGGAAGGAGTTAACGACAGTTAATAGGAGTTAAAAGGGACACGTGTTAACCCGTGGGTGCAATTGAACTCGCTAGTGGCACGTGCGATGCACATAAGCGCGAGGGGAAGGAGTTAACCATAGCTAATAGGAGTTAAAAGGGACACGTGTTAATCCGCTGGTGCAATTGAACTCTCCCCGAGTTCAATCGCGTTTGGCTATGATTATAAATAGATAGATGAGCAAGCGTACTTTGAAAATTAAAGTAAAACATTAAATCAATTTTTTGTACTTAAATAAAGGTAGTTTGGAAATTTCATTCATCTACGCAAGGCTCTTGCATTATAATAGTAAAGATATATATATATATATATATATATATTCCCCTTATTTAACACATACCCGTGCATCGCACGGGGTTTTTGCTAGTACATAAATATAAATATAATAGTAACTCCAACTGAGAAAGATCAGGTCCAGTAATGGTATGCAATAGATCAAGTTTGATAAAGAGCCAATTCTTTACATATTTCCTTAGTTTTAGATATGCATCCATATGAGTGGTGTACCTTTTACTTTCTTTTATACTGAATTTATCACCAAGCTTCTCGGCATAATGGCTTTGATAGAGAAAGAGCCACTTCTTTACGTATTCCACTTCTAATTAAACTAAGAAAGTTGATAGGCCTCCAAAGTCTTTCATCTCAAATCTATTAAAGATATCCTCTCTAAGTTTGGAATCTTCATGTGAATAATCACCTGTCACTATTATATCTTCAAGAAACAATAGGACAATGGCAATCATGCAATCTTTTCTTTTAATAAACATGAATTTTATTCGATACAAAATATCTGTAAAATAATAAATGTTTTGCGATCTTGTCATTCCATGCCCGAGGAGCTTACCTGCAAAGAGCCTTCTTTAATTAGCTTGCATACAAAGTTAAGAATTTGCTTAAAACATACCTCAGTGGATGGTTCATATATACGTACTTGTCACTTCATCCATAAAAGAAGACAATCTTTACATGATCAAGTTGTCATAAATTCCACCCCATGTTAGCCACCGAAGAAATGATATCACAAATTGACTTCATCTTGACGACTAAATGTTTCTTTATATTCCTCTCTATACTTTTTAGAGGAATTCCTTGGCCTAGCCACCACATGATCTTTTTACTTTGCCACAGTTCCATAGACTTTTTTCTTCAACGTGTAAGAACCGGGTTCACATATTTAGGCTTAGGAGCTAGCTAGTTCTTATGTTTCATTCTTTTCGTAGGGTATGTAACTTATCATCTATGGTGCTTCTCCATTCTTTTACTTTTTTGGGTTCTACCTAACAAAAGATTTATTATCATCAATTAGACCAACAAAAAAACATGAAATCTTGTCCGCTGGAAAACTTTGCAGCATTCTAGTATTTTCTTGGCTCAATCAGATCTTCTTAGTGATGGTTATTGAAATTTTTCATCAACAGTTGGAGCTTAGCCATTTTGTTCATTGGCCTCTATGTTATCATAAGAACTCTCCATTTCACATAACTCCCCCATAGGTGAAGAAGCGTTAATTGATGCATGAGGAACATTTGAGGATAAAGGCTCACTAGAAGAGTTAGGAGGGGAAACAGCGCAACAGTGTGCGCTGTTGCTCATCCGAACTCTAGAAGAGTTAGGATGGGCAACAGCGCACGCTGTTGCGCTATTGCCCCTTTGTGTCTTACAAAAAATGGTCCCACCTTTTTTTTGATTCCCAGTTTACTCCTGTTGAACGTGGAGCCCTCCTTTGTAAGACACAAAGGGGCAACATCGCAAAAACGTGTGTTGTTGCCCATCCTAAATCTTCTAGAGTTAGGATGGACAACAACGCACACTGTTTCCATGTTACCCCTTTGTGGATTACAAAAAATGGGCCCACCTGTTTTTGATTCCCAGTTTATCCCTGTTGAACGTGGGACCCTCCTTTGTAAGACACAAATGGGCAACAACGCAACAATGTGCAATGTTGCCCATCCGAACTCTAGAAGAGTTAGGATGGGCAACAACGAACGTTGTTGTCCCTTTGTGTCTTACAGAAAATGGGCCCACCTTTTTTTGACTCCCAGTTTACCCCTGTTGAACGTGGGGCCCTACTTTGTAAGACACAAAAGGGCAACAACACACAACATGCGCTGTTGCGCAGTTGACCCTTTGTGTCTTACAAAAAATGGGCCCACCTTTTTTTTTTATTCTTAGTTTACCCCTATTGAATGTGAGGCCCTATTTTGTAAGACACAAAGGGGCAACAACGCACGTTACCCCTGTTGAATGTGAGGCCCTCATTTGTAAGACACAAAGGGGCAATAGCGTAACAACGTGCGTTGTTGCCTATCCGAACTCTAGAAGAGTTAGGATGGGCAACAGTGCACACTGTTGTGTTGTTGTCTCTTTGTGTCTTACAAATAATGGGCCCACCTTTTCTTTGATTCCCAATTTACCCCTATTGAACGTCGGGCCCTCATTTGTAAGACAAAGAGGCAACATGGCAACAACAAGCGCAGTTGCCCATCCGAACTCAAGAAGAATTAGGATGGGCAATAGTTCACGCTGTTGCGCTGTTGTCCCTTTGTGTCTTACAAAAAAATGGGCCCACCTTTTTTTTGATTCCCAGTTTACCCCTATTGAATGTAGGGCCGTCATTTGTAGAACACAAATGGGCAACAACGCAACAACATGCGCTATTGCCCATCCGAACTCTAGAAGAGTTAAGAAGGGCAGCAACACACGTTGTTGCACTGTTGCCCCTTTGTGTCATACAAAAAAAGGGTCCACCTTTTTTTTGATTCCCAGTTTACCCCTGTTGAATGTGGGGCCCTCCTTTGTAAGACACAAAGGGGCAACAGCGCAACAATGTGCGCTGTTGCCATCCAAACTCTAGAAGAGTTAGGATGGGCAACAGTGCACGCTGTAGTGCTATTTCCCCTTTGTGACTTACAAAAAATGGGCCCACCTTTTTTTGATTCCCAGTTTATCCCTGTTGAACGTGGGGCCCTCCTTTGTAAAACACAAAGGGGCAACAACGCACGCTGTTGTGATGTTGCCCCTTTCATCTTACAAAAAATGGGCCCACCTTTTTTTTGATTCCCTGTTTACCCCTATTGAACGTGGGGCCCTCCTTTGCAAGACACAAAGGGGCAACTGCGCACGTTGTTGCGCATCCGAAATCTAGAAGAGTTAGGATGGGCAACAGCACACGCTGTTGCCCCTTTGTGTCTTACAAAAAATGAGCCCACCATTTTTTTTGATTCATAGTTTACCCCTGTTGAACTTGGGGCCCTCCTTTGTAAGACACAAAGGGGCAATAGCGCAACAACGTGCGTTGTCGCCCAACCGAACTCTAGAAGAGTTAGCATGCGCTGTTGCCCCTTTGTGTATTACAAAAAATGGGCCCACCTTTTTTTTGATTCCCAATTTATCCCTGTTGAACGTGGGGGTCCTCCTTTGTAAGACACAAAGGGACAACAATGCAACAACGTGCGCTGTTACCCATCCAAACTCTAGAAGAGTTAGGATGGGCAACAATGCACGCTGTTGCGCTATTGCCCCTTCGTTTCTAACAAAAAATGGGCCCACCTTTTTTTTGATTCCCAGTTTACCCCTGTTGAACGTGGGGCCCTCCTTTGTAAGACACAAAGGGGCAACATCGCAAAACCGTGCGTTGTTGCCCCATCCGAACTAGAAGAGTTCGGATGGGCAACAGCGCACGCTGTTGCGATGTTACCCCTTTGTGGCTTACAAAAAATGGGCCCACCTTTTTTTGATTCCCAGTTTACCCTTGTTGAACATGGGGCCCTCCTTTGTAAGACACAAAGGGGCAACAGCGCAACAACGTGCGATGTTGCCCATCCGAACTCTAGAAGAGTTAGGATGGTCAATAGTGCACGCTGTTGCGCTATTGCCCCTTTCTGTCTTACAAAAAATGGGCCCCACCTTTTTTTTGATTTCCAGTTTACCTCTATTGAACTTGGGGCCCTCCTTTGTAAGACACAAAGGGGCAACAGCGTAACAACGTGCGTTGTTGCCCATCCGAAAAATTGCGGGATCTTGGTGATATTTCGGAATCCAAAATATTAATATTTTTTAAAAAAATAATATTTTATTAAGATTTATATATTTATATAAATATTATTATTTTATTTTTAAAAGTAATATATAAATTTTTGAAATTTCACAAAATTTCACTAAAAATATCGAAATCCGAAATATTAATATTTTATTAATTAGATATATTTTAAAAATAATATTTTATTTAAATTTTATATATGTATACTAGCAGAACGCACGTGCAATGCACGTGAGTGCATAGTCCTAATAATTATAAAACATTAGACCAAAAGATATGCTTGAACATCATGAGTTCAATGGATTTGATATTGGAGAAAATTTTTTATTCTATCTTGCTAGAATAAAAGCTTTAATTTATCTTTTAAAACACATACTATAATAAGTGTTCACATCAGAGGTATTCTCCAACTGTGTCCAAGGCTAATTCATGACTATAAAATGAGATATCGACGTCATTAACAAAGATTTTCCGTTGACAAAAAGGAAGAGAAATTGGAGAATTAACATGAATTTAGAAGAAAACTAAATATTAAAAAAAATGACTTGAAAGGTGAACATCATCTACCCGGTTTGCATGTAGAAAATGCATCTCCATAGACTTCTACTCTTGCATTTTATCTTTCCAACTACAGTGAAAGAGATCTTAGTTTGATCAGACGGATAAAATTGTTAGGTAATTCTTTAATTTACAAATTTGGTTAAATCTATATGGAATTTGTGAGATAATTCCTCCTATAAGTGTGACATTAATACAATAATAATTGAGGGTACAAAATATAAATTTAAAAAGCTCAAGGTACAAAAAATTAATTGAAAATTTAATCATTCACTTAATTTTGATAGTTATTTTCAGGAGTTAGAATAAAAGAGTGTGGTTAAGTGGGAATAACATGATCTAGAGTGAAGAGCATTGACCTTGATGCTCCTTAAAACATAATATATTTCTCCTACATGGTCCTGCACAATAGTTATTTTTTAATAAATAATATTTACTGGCAAACATCAACTAAACAAAGAGAGGGATTTCTTGTTGAAAATGGCTCGTATTTGAGAGTTCTGGCCGTGATTGATTGATCGGCCAATGGTGGCTGATCAGTCAGTGCAAGTTGTGATCAATCGGCCACCATAGGCTGATCGATCGGTGGAGTGGTGTTTAAGTTTCAGGAAATTCCTAATTTCGATTTTAGAGAGTTTTATTTTTTTGGGGAGACTCCTATTTCGATAGGGTTTCATTTCCTCTTTGTTTTGGGTCTCTTTTGGCTATAAAAGAGAGGCTTGAGGATTAGGGTTTAAAAAGGGGCACAAGAAAGGGCTAAGTGAATAGCTCTGGTTTGGGTTGCGAGAACAAGAAGACTTTTGTGAGAGAGAGCATTGTGGGCTTTCCTTGGATTTGATCTTCGTTGTGGGTTCCTTCTCTTCTCTTTTGTATTCTTCTCTTGGATTAGTGAAGATCTTTGATGTATTTTGACTGTGGACGTAGGCATTTAGGCCGAACCACGTAAATCTTGCTTTATGATGTGTTTACTTGTTTGCTATATTTATTTCTCCATTATCATTGATTCTATCCTAAGGGATTTCCACACAACAAACTGGTTTCAGAGCTATTGGTTTAGAATGATGATAAATACTTCGAGTTCTAAATTCGAAGTGGAGAAATTTGATGGAAGTAAAAACTTCGAGTTATGGCAAATCAAAGTTTGTGACTTGTTGATCCAACAAAGTTTGCACAAAGCATTGAAGGGAAAAGATAAGAAGCCTGAAAATCTGAAGGATGAAGATTGAGAGGACTTCGATTTGAAGGCGATGAGTGTGATCTGTCTATGCCTAGAGGATGAGGTATTATACAATATTCTCGAAGAGGAGACGTCTTCAGGACTTTGGTTGAAGTTAGAGAGCCTCTACATGACGAAATCGCTCACTAACCGGTTATACTTGAAGCAAAGGTTGTTTATACTCAAGATGGCAGAAGGTATTAAAATTTTCAACCATCTTAGTGAATTTAATAAGATAACTGCTGAATTAACGAGCATTGGTGTGAAGTTTGATTAAGAGGACAAAGTCCTACTCCTTGTTACTTCCCTACCTCCTTCGTTTAAGCACCTTTGTATGACGTTGCTCTATGCAAAGGTGAATATCAATTTGGAAGATATTTTTTCCAATCTTCTCTCTAATGGGTTGAGAAAGAATGTGTAAAGTAGTGAAAGTCATGAGCAGACTTTACTAGTAGAAGGAAAGACAAGGAGTAACGAGCCTAGAAAAGGGTCCAAATCATTCAAGAATGTTGAGTGTTATTACTGTCATAAGAAATGGCATATAGCTAGATATTGTCGTTTAAAGAAAAGTGAGGAGGAGGAGGAGAAGAAGGAAGGAAAATCCTCTACTACAGCCAATGTGGCTAATGAAGATTTTAAGAATCCGAACGATGATCTCATGGTCCTTTCAGTTACTACAACTAAGGGTTGGTCTAAGGATACAGGGATTCTTGATTTTGGTTGCTAACATCATGTATGTCCAAATAGAGACTGGTTTTCTACCTACAACAAGGTCGAAGGCGGCACTGTCTTAATGGGTAATAATACATCCTGCAAGATTCTTGGGTTACAGACAATCAAAATAAAAATGCACAATGGTGTAGTGAGGATATTGACGGAAGTGAGGCATGTCCCAAATCTGAAGAAAAATTTGATATCTTTGAGCTCTTTAGACTCCCGGGGATGCAAATTCTATGCAAAAGGTGGAGTGCTAAAAGTTTGAAATGGAGTCTCGATTGTGATGACAGGTAGAAGAAGCAGAAACTTGTATCTGTTGGAAGTAAACACAGTTTTTGGTGGAGTATCTAAGGTGAAGAAAGCTCCTGTTGTTCCTAATTCTAGCTCGACAAAGGATGCTCAAGTTTTGGTAAACAATGTGGGTTTGCATTTGAAGATGAAGGCGGCTGAATATATGACATTCAGCTTTGATGATGATTTGCAGGTGGAGTTGGGGACTCCACATCTTTAGTAATAGGGTGGAGATGGCACATCAAAGGATGTTCGTGGGATTCTCACCAAGGTGGAGGAGTAACTCGAGTAACTCAAAATCTTGCCATGGTGTAGAATTGTTGAAAATGGCTCGTATTTGAGAGTTCTGGCCGCGAGCGATCGATCGGCCACCATTGGCCGATCGATCGGTGGAGCGGTGTTTGAGTTCCGAGAAATTCCTAATTTCGATTTTGGAGAGTTTTATCTTTTGAGAAACTCCTATTTCAGTAGGGTTTCGTTTCCTTTTTGTTTTGGGTCTCTTTTGGCTATAAAAGAGAGGCTTGGGGATTAGGGTTTAAAAAGGGACACAAGAAAGGACTAAGTGAATAGCTAGGGTTTGGGTTGAGAGAAAAAAGAAGACTTTTGTGAGACAGAGCACTGTGAGCTTTCCTTGGATCGTTGTGGGTTCCTTCTCTTCTCTTTTGTATTTTTCTCTTGGATTAGTGAAGATCTTTGGTGTGCTTTGATCGTGGACGTAGGCATTTAGGTTGAACCACATAAATCTTGCTTTGTGGCATGTTTACTTGGTTGCTATATTTATTTCTCCATTGTCATTGTCTCGAAATAAGGGAAAAAGCCCAGTGTTTTCCTAAAAAGACCTCATCCAATTTGGCACTACATAAGACATAGTTCTATCATCACTCCCAACCGGTCTGACTATATGTATATTTAGTGTGTTACATGATAACTTTTAAAAAAAATCATCACTCCCTTTCTTTTTGGCATTTAGGCATGCTGGCCGGTTGGAGAGACTTGTATACCGGGCTTCGGCTTGATCAAATGATCTTAACAGTCTCGGAAATGGAAATATTTTTCACCTGTAATGCTCTTCAGCCAAATTTTCTAAGCAGATACTCTAAAATTCTCTAAGCAAATATATGGGAAGTTGGCTCATTCCTTAGTCTTTGACTACTTGATTTGTTATGTAAAGTAATGAAATGTATAGAAACCTTTGAGGGTGTTAAACTGAAGCTTGAATTGAGAGTGATTTATATACACCAATGCTTAGGTATGTTAGTTATCTATAAACATAATTGCTACCGTTTTGCCTGCTTCTAAGATATGATTGAATGCAAAATACAAAGAAATAATGTTATGCAAGATCGCATAAGGAGTTAATAATGATTTTGTTCAACACTATTTAGTTGTGATCCCTTACCAATTGTTTTTGAAGTGGAAAAGTCCGGGAAGGACACGCGTTAGCAGCTGCTACAAATACTCTGATTTACTGGTACTCCGATGCCAAAGTAAGTAGGTGTAGAAGATGATGAATAGTAACAAGCACAAAAGCTAATGAGAGAGAAAGAGTTGAGATTTCTTGGTCCTTATGCACTGAGCTTCTCAGGATATTTATAGGCTTAGCTTTCAATGTCCATAGATGCTCATGGATGGCCATAGATGGTCATGCCATGTGCTCTACACTCATTACCAAATATGTTAGATAGATCTGCCACCAAACGTGTCACACGTGGGAGCCTACTATTAGTTCAGTCGATTTGTTTTGACAGCACGCAGAAGTGACCAGCATTAAATGTCAATACAGTGTTTTTCACCTACTTGTCAAAATAGAACGATCGCCTCCTGATCACTTCCTCCTACGAGTCGGTCTCGTTGTTGGCTCAAGCTTTGGTCCGTTGTATATGTATTAAAACGAGGTTCGATGTACTATCCTGAAGACAACGAGAACGTTGTGCATGAGACAACGGATACGTTGTCGAGTGTACAACGTGAATGTTATTCACAGGACAACGGATACATTGTGCAATGCACAATGGGAACATTATACATCATACAACGGATACACCTCTATTTTAATCACATGATCCACGTGTCACTCATTAGTGAGCATAACAACAAAAACTAGCTCGTTCTCCAACACTTAATCAATTTTACGAATTTTATCCTTTACAATTTGCCCCTTTATGGTACTTGGAACGTAGTTCGAAGTTTCATAAACAAACAAAAGGCAACAAATCATACATGACCCTGCTCCCGGGATTCGTAACGTTGACTGAACCAGACACTAAGGATGTCAAACGTTCGCTCCAGCTGTCATACACATGCGAAACCGTCATGCCTCATTAATGCACGACAAGCTGCCATCATATCACTTTTTGGAATTCGAAATGCTTTATTCCTCCGACGGTTATTCTATTTGTCTAAAAAGACAATCATGCCCTTGCTATCACTGACATGTATGCTTGTGATGAAGGGTAACTTAGTCCTGCACAAGGTTATTCTGACATACTAATTGCAAACATATGTAAATGACCATTCTGACCTTACTTCTTGAGTATGTGTATGTCTCTGAGGAAGGGTATTCTTGTCTTCTATCATTCCTGAGATATCTATAAAGCACTAAGGGATCACCCAGTCTTCTTCACTCTGCTTTTGAAGTACTGTTACTCTACCGAATTCGCGCCTCAACCAAGTCTCCAAGCCTTCAAGCTTTCTTCGTTCTCCTTCCTTCTATGGTACTCTTCTCCTAATCTCTTTCTTTGTACTTTCACTATTTGTTCTTCTGTTTATTTGGTTCTTTTGCTCCTTTCTATTCTCCGCTCTCCGTATTTTCTCTTTTCTGCTCTTTGTTCCCTGTTTCTACCTTCTTCCTTTTAACTATGTCTACCGAGGCTCCCTTAGAAATCGTTAGTGTAGAAGAAGAAGTTAGGGCTCCGAGTGATGATGAAGCCAGTTGCACTGGTAGTGCACCATATGGTGCCTACATTGCAAAGTCTTCCGCACTTCATTAAAACCAATTAGAGTATCTGAACCACTTCAGAACTCGTTTCGACTTCCCCTCTCATGTCCACCTACACTTTAAAAGAGATGATGCATTCATTGATAAATGCTCTTTTGCCTGCACCGTTGTCTACCTCGCTCAACTCGAGGCTGGACTTCGATTCCCTCTACACCACGTCGTAGATGAGGTTCTCTCTACCCTTCAACTTGCCCCGGGTCAAATGCATCTTAATTTCTACAAGTATATGTCCATGATGATCAAATTCATTGAGGACGAGTATCCCATCGAGGCCAGACATCTCTTTCACTTCAGCCATGCTGTCAAATGTCGAGGTTCCGATGATGATCTCTACTATTTTTTCTCCTGGAATAAAAAGTTGTTGTTCCCTAATCTCATCTCTGGCATACTGGATATAAAAAGAGGGTGGAAGGCGACTCCTTTCATCGTCTCCGGGGGTTGGAAATCAGAGACCTCCTCTGTGCCCAACGTCTTCCAAGAAAAACCAGGTAACTGACTTCTATTGTTCGTTGTCCCTTACCTTTAGGTTGTCTTCGTCCGTTGTTACTTATCCGTTGTTTGATATTCTAATATTTTTCTGTATTTGCCCATTATCTGACACTTCTTTCTCTCTTACAGTTGAAAGGAAGAAGATACCCTTCAAAAAACTTACATCAGAAGAAGAACGTGTTCTCACGAACATCAAGAGAGAACGAGGAGGCAAGTATATCAGGTGGAAATCACGAGAGCCTAACACTTGGGGATTCGACAGTGTACCGAATCCAACTCCTCCTGCAAACCAAGGACAACAGGGTGCTTCTTCTTCTCTCCTTACTGCTGAACCCACTGAAGGAGAAGAAGAAGAGATGGTAAGCATGGATCCTCCTCCTCTCGTTAGAAAACCAAGGATTGCCCATCCCACAACAGCTCTGCCTCCACCTCCATCGAAGAAAACACTCCCCACAACGGAAGCCACAACCTCCAGGCCAAAAAGAAAGAGGATTCACACCCAGGCCGAGATATAGGCCAAGAAGAAGAAGAAAGAAGAAAAGCGACTTGAAAAAGGCAAGGCGGTCATAGCTCCCTCCTCTCCTCCTCCAGTCTTCAGGGAGCCTGAAACCACAACGGAGCCCTTAGTAGTCAGCATTGTTCCTGCTGCTACTACACAAGCTGAGTCTGCCCCTATTGATCCAGAAATTGCCGTTGTTGCCCTTCCCACAACAACGGATACTGTTGCCCCTACACTACGGGAGTTTGGCACACTGGTAAGCCATCTTGATTGGACTTCCGAATTCGCCCGGTACGGACAACCCGCCACAACCGATTCCGCAATGACAACGGACTCAACGGCTTTAGCATTGACCTATGCCATGAGACTCCCCAACAAAATTGCCCAAATGGCAAAGTTATGCCTCTCAGAGGTGAATCATGCAGCATGACGCACCCTTGCAACGGTAAAGAGTTACTCCATTGTCCCATACTATATTGTTCTCCATACTCGATGATATATTGATGTTACTTATTTCTATCCCACAACTAAATGTCCTGGTTACTGAACTGAATGATCGTAGCAACTATCGCTACAATCATCTCAAGGACGCAGTAGAATTTTGGAAGGGAAGGACCGAGACCCTTGAAAGGACCCTTGCTGAGGATAGGCTAAAGATAGAGTTTGATCTGGCACGAGCTCAAGCCGAAGTGCGACGGGTAGAGGACAAACTCATTGCTGCCCATCAGTCACAAGAAAAAGCTGAAGAGGAGGCTCGGGCGGTAAAAGAAGGAGAAGCGAAGGCAAAACAGGAGGCTGAGACTGCCATTAATAGGATCAGTGAGCTGGAGGTCGTATCCCAGACACTAGAGAGGCAGCTCGAAGAAGTAGAGGCAGCAAGAGCAACTCTGATACAGGAGCTTGTAGAGTCCAGGAAGGCTAAGAAGACTGTCACTGCCAAACTTCAGAGCCACTACCAACTGCAGCTGGACAAACTTCTGGATGAAGATCGAGAGGAGACTGAGAAGGAGTTGATGATCATGCTCCGGTAACAAGGTCGATTGAAAGATGACAACTAGGAAGATGCGACCACACTCTCTGAGCTGCAAAGCAAGGAAGTTGTCAATCTGGATCACAATCTAGAAGTTGAAGGAGTTGACAAATCACTCCCCTTTGAAGGTCCTACTTCTCTTCACATTGAGCCACCTTTTGAGCTAGCTGTCCTTGATGTACCTGCTACTGCTGCCCCCTCCTCCGTTGTGCTGCCTAATACTGCTGTTGCCGAAGACCCTACCGCTTGACTCCTACAATCTCTCTTTTAATTGTGTTTTTTCTATCTGCTTTTGAATGTCGTTGTCTCTTTATCCTTTCTGTCTCCATTGTGGACTTCTCTCTTTTTGTTTGATACACTCAACCCAGCAATGAGTTTCTAATGAATGAAATATGTTTGCTATTTTGTCTCAATCTTGAAGCATATAGAGTTGGGAACTCATATAGAACACACAAAAAATAACATAAGTAATCACAATTTTGACAAGGCATAGAGCACATGATAAAGCACTAAAACTAGAGATGTCATTCTGAGAACAACATTGAAATGAATCTAATCATTTGGCAAATTTGCAACACTAAGCACACCGAAAAGAGTCATCGAACTGATCATACTCACAACAGAAAAGAAAGGTTTGACTCAGATACAACACAGTGTAGCACATTGTGAATGCAATCTAACAAATAAAGTCTTATAAGATGAACTAAATGTAACTTGTGATGAGACACTTTGCTCAGAGGATGTCATTAGGATAAGGCACTGGTTTGCTCAGATGACATCCTTAGGATAAGCCACTTGTGTCTCGTTGAGAGTACGCCGTTCAAATGAAACTTTATTTGACTTTGCAAAACATTCACGAAATCTCACTTAATATTTAGACAACGTATTTGCACAAAATCCCTTGGATAAATCACTTGAATGATTATACGAACAAACGTAAACACATAAGCAAAAGAACTCATTGTGTAACATAAAATTCTATTGAAAGAATTGCCTTAAATTCATGATGTTCCAGATTTTTGGATGGTATTACCTTGTAAATCCTTTAAGTAGCATACACCAGGGCTTCTCAATCGATCTACAATATAAGGTCTTTCTCAATTAGGTCCCAACTTTCCATTGTTTAGCTCTCTTGTATTCTGAAATACTTTTCAAAGAACGAGATCTCCGATCTAAAAGACTCTCCGTTGTACCTTCTGATTATAAGCCTTCCTTAATCGTTGTTGATACCTTCTCATCTAAATACTGGCATCTTCCCACTTCTCTTCTAGTAAATCAAGATGAATGGCCATGAGCTCAATATTTTTATCCTTCTCTCCCTCTTTCTTCTTGTTGTGCCAAGAATGCACTGTGGGCAGACTGATTTATGTAGGAATAACAGCTTCCATTCCATAAGCTAAAGAGAAAGGTGTTTTATTTGTAGGACTCCTTGGCGTTGTCCTATACCCCCATAATACGTTGTGCAACTCGTTGGTCCACTTTCCCTTTGAATCTTCCAATCTCCTCTTCAATGCATTCAGAATATTCTTATTAGCTGCTTCGGTCATACCATTCCCTTGAGGATAATAAGGTGATGAAAAAATATGTTTGATCTTAAGCTCCTTGCAAAATTCAGCGATAATTCTCCCCATGAATTGCTTCCCGTTGTCAGAGATGATGGATTGAAGTATGCCAAACCTACAGATGATATGTTCCCAAATGAACTTCTTTACTTCCTGCTCTCTGATACGGGCAAGGGAGATGGCTTCAATCCAACGAGAGAATTAATCAGTTGTCATTAAGAGAAAGATTAAATTTCCTAAAGCTTTGGGAAAAGGTCCTACAATATCAAGTCCCCAACGTGCAAATGGCCAAGGCTGAGATATAATATTGAGCTCTTGAGCTAGAGCATGGATTAATCGAGCATATCGTTGACATTGGTTGCACTTCTTCATATATTTCTGAGCATCAGCTTGCATATAAGGCCAAAAGCAACCTTGCTCCAAAGCTCGGTGAACTATTGTTCTTCCCCAAAAATGAATGCCACAAATACCTTCATGAAGCTCAGCAAGAATCCTTTCAACATCGATAAGATGAACGCACTTCAGCAAAGGACCCCCAAAAGACTTTTTGTATAACTCCCCTTGCACCAAGACATAACTTGGCGCCTTGTACTGGATACGCCTTGATTCCTTCGCATTGATAGGGAGAACTCCATCTTTCAAATATGTTGTTAGGCCTGTCATCCAGCTCGGAACAAGATTAACAAAAAAATCTCTCGTTGTGGTTGAAACTCTATTGAAGGATAATCCTTATACTCCATAAGGATAGCTTTGGATTCATCAGACTATAACATGGAAGCAAGGTAGGCCAAAGCATCAGCGTGCCTGTTGTCATCTCTTTGGATATGCTTGATTTCAACAACGGTAAATGTTTCACACTGAGTATGAATAAGAGCAGCATATTGTCTCATCCGATCATCTTTACATTCATAGACACCATTCACCTGATTCACCACGAGCTGTGAGTCACAGAAAACTCTTAACTTAATGATCTTCATGTCATGTGCACTTTGCAACCCAAGCAGCAATGCTTCGTACTCAGCTTTATTGTTCAAGGCAGCGAAACCTAGATACACCATCTTCTGGATTTTTATGTTCTCCAAACTAATGAGCACAGCACCGAGCCTTGAACCATTAGAGTTGGAAGATCCATCTACATATAAGGCCCAATCATTCCACACTGCTAGTTTATCTCCGTCTTCTTCAACGTTCTCGTTGTCCACCTCGTTTGGGAGTTCATGAAGATCCGGCGTCACTTCCACTTCAACTTCTTCTATAGGGAAATCAAAGAGAAAACTTGCCATAGCCTGCCCCTTTTTTGAGATTCTTGCTCGATACTGGATGTCAAATTCATTGAGTGCCACAACCCATTTTTACATCTTTCCCACCAACTTAGGTCGTCCCAACACAATTTTTAAGGGATACATTGTGATGATAACGATAGTATGGGCATAAAAATATGGACGAAACTTTTCAGCAGAAAAGACAAGAGCAAGACATATCTTCTCGAGCTTGCTGTAATTACACTTCGCCTTGAGAAAGGTTTTGTTGATAAAATATATAGGCTTCTCACCGCCATCACAACTCTTGACCAGAACGGAACCAATAGCTTGCTCTGAAACAGAGAGATATAGATATAATATTTCACCAGGCTCAAGAATTGAGAGAATGGGAGCAGAGCCCAAATAATTTTTCAAGGCAGCAAAGGCTTGAGAACACTCTAAAGTCCACTTGAATACAGAATCCTTCCTTAGTAGCTCGAAGAGAGGTTTGCAACGATCAGATAACTTTGAGATAAAACGATTGAGTGCAGCAATACGTCCTGATAATTTCTGAATCTGTCAGAAGTAGCCTCAAACATACATTTCTCTAGATTCAACTTCAAATTGAAAGCTCGGAGAATAGAGAAAGGTTCAGTGAGATTTGCCACAAGGGTACTTCGCATTCGACTCTTCACTACAATATCATCAATGTACACTTCCACTATTTTGTCAAGCACTGGACCAAACATTAGGTTCATCAGACATTGATAAGTGACACTAGCATTCTTCAGACTGAAAGGCATAACACGATAACAAAACAGGCCATGTTCTGTAATGAAGGTAGTCTTCTCTTGATCTTCTTCAGCCAGAAGAATCTGATTATAGCCCGAATAACCATCAATAAAAGATAACATTTCATGGCCAGCAGTAGCATTGATAAGCCTCTCAATTCTTGGCATGGAACAAAAGTCTTTGGGACAAGCTTTATTAACACCGGTGAAGTCAATACAAACTCTCACTTTTTCCATTCTTCTTAGGTACAACCACTACATTTGCTATCCAATCGAGATAATTCACTTCTCGAATAAACCCGTTTTGGATAAGCTTGTCTATCTCCTCATTCAAAGCATTATAATAAGCTAGGGCAAGTCTTCGGGGTTTCTGCTTGACTGGGGGGCAGTAGGATCAACATTGAGATGATGACAGATAATACCTAGATTAATCCCTGTCATATCTTTGTCAACCAGGCAAAGATATCGAGATTCTTTATCAGAAAGTCTAGCAGCTCGATCTCCTCTTCCACTGCTAAACTCATCCCGATCTGTAACACCTTCGGCTCCTCATTCGTTCCCAAATTGACAGCTTTCGTGGGCTCAACGGATGGTCTGCACAACGTCTCCTCCGAACTCTCTTCCACAATGGACTCGACCTGTAATTGTTATTTAGGCACAACAGGCGGAGCAAAATCGCACTTCTGAGATGCCAACTAGTCTCCTCTGATCTCCTTGGACCCATCCTGAGTAGGATACTTCAATACTTGATAGTAAGAAGAGGGAAAAACCTTCATCTCGTGGGTCTGCCATCACCCCAAAATTGCATTGTAAGGAGACTGGACATCCAGAATGGAGAATCGTGTTTGCAAGACAACGGGTCCGGCCACAATGGGTAAGAAGACATCCCCTACTGGTTTCATCAAACTGCCATCAAACCCAAACAGGGGAGTCTGAGTAGGGATAAGAACAACTGGATCTAACTTCATCTGAGTGAAAGCATGAAGACAAAGGATATCTGCCCCACTACCTGAATCTACGAGCACCCTCTTGATGTCGAAGTCCCCGATTCGCATGGTGAGAATGAGAGTATCATAGTAAGGTCTGACCACCATTGCCATATCATGATCAGAGAAGGTAAGTGCTTGCTCGATGCCCCTTGCTACTGACTGTACCTGGCATACTTCAGTTTCATGAGATAGCTTCTTTGCCTTTGCTCTAAACTCTTGCTCCAAATCTACCGCCAGTATCCTCGCACAGTGTATAACATTAATAGTTCTCATGGGCACTCCTCCTCCTCGTCCTCCTCCTCCACTGGTGCTTGGATTATTAGAAGGTTCCTCTACATGGGGCTGAGATAATGGTTCCTTGGTATGCACTGTACCACCATTACTGGAATCCAAATACTCCCCCAAGTAGCCTTCCTAGACTAACCTCTCCAAATATTCCCTTAAGATGTGACAACAGTTTGTCAGATGACTACGACACTTATGATAATGACAATACTCATGTGCCCGTGGTCTCGATGTGACATCTTGAACAGCTCGGGCAAGCCATTCGAAGTATGACTGGTCCTCCATTGACTTCATGATGGTCACCAAACTGACCGTAAAATTAGTGTGATCAGTTCGGGTTACAAGAGGACGCCTCTCTGTCGCCTAATTGCCCCTCTCTTGTTGTTTCTGGGGCTGCTCCTGATGAGGCTGATAAGGTTGCCTCTCTTGATGCTGATGATTCAGATTTGGACGTTTATCCGTCCTACTCTGCTGCTGGTTCTGGTTGGAATTTCTTTCATATGGACGCCGAACCGGTTGATCCCATTGAGTCACGTACACCACTTTCTCCCTCCTCTCTTTAGGCGGTGAGTCCTCAGATGATGAAGATTCATACCTCCACCTTTTCTCCTTCTTCTTTGATGAAGACGACCGGCTTGCTCTCTCTACAACATCTACTCCCTTTGTCTTTAGTCGTGGTACAATTGAGACATCATCTTCATATTTCCCGTATTAGTGAAGTGCGAAATGAATTCCCTCAGAGATTCTGCTGGCTTCATCCTTAGAGCAAAGAGAGAATTATCCTCTGCTTTTTTCTTTTTATTAATAATAAATTGATCAATAAAAACTTACCTGAGCTCGGAGAAGCTTCTGATTGAGCCAAAGGGCAGATTACAGAACCACCTTGACGCTGCTCCAGAGAAACTATTGGGGAAGGCTTTGCAAAAAAGATTATCATCCGAATTGCGAAGAGTCATTGCATGCTTGAAATCGAACAAATGTTCCTCTGGATCAATCTTGCCCGTGAACATGGAGAAGATTGGTGTCATGAACCGGGAAGGAGTATATGACTGATTGATTGCATCCGAGAAAGGAGAGTTCTCAACGTTGTCCTTTGTTTTCTGAGCAAAGTGGTCAGAAGCTCCTCCTTTCATGCTATTGACACGAGCACTGATCATGGCCTCTACCTCCTTGGACGTCATCCAAGCCTTCTGAGTGTTAGTCTCCTCCACAGCACATCCTCGTGACTCCTCTCGAGCCTTTTCTTCTTGTAACTCGACACGATCAGAAGGATCTCTTTGATTAGTACAATTCTGACTCTATTGTCCTTCAAGAACAAGCAGAGAATGGGTTTGAGCTGCACCACCATCAGGAGGAATAAGCACGAATCTGGTCTCACGACTCTCTTGCACCGACGGGAAAACTGGTCGTGTTGCTGCTACTCCTGAGGGGGAGAGGAGAAGTCAAGTTGACATGTCGCTGAAGGCCTCTGAGATGGCCCTTCATCCACTTCAAGCCTACTGTGCTTGAAAGCATCGAGCCTCTTCTTCAATATCTGATGTTGCCTAGTGATATGGTCCAAGATAGACTGCTGCCTCTGCAACATCAACAAAATTTGGTCTGAGGAAGAGGAACCATCTGCTAGAGACATAATTCTCTCAGGTTGCCCGGAAGATTGCCCAATTCCTGGGATGGGCGTGACTTGATGGGTTTGATTCTCACGCACGGGCACAAGGGTTTGATCAGTCATAATCACAAAGATCAAAGGGAGGTTCATTTATAATTTCCCACAGACGGCGCCAATTTTGAAGTGGAAAAGTCCGGGAAGGACACGCATCAACAGCTGCTTCAAGTACTCTCGTTTACTGGTAAAAGGTAGGAGTTGAAGGGTGTGATACCCTGACCTGTACTCTAATGCCAAAGTAAGTAGGTGTAGAAGATGATGAATAGTAACAAGCATAGAAGCTAATGAGAGAGAAAGAGTTGAGATTTCTTGGTCCTTATGCACTGAGCTTCTCGGGGTATTTATAGGTTTAGCTTTGGATGTCCATAGATGCCCATGCCACATGCTCTACACTCATTACCAAATATGTCAGATAGATCTGCCACCAAACGTGTCACACGTGGGAGCCTACTATTAGTTCAGTCGATTTATTTTGATAGCACGCAAAAGTGACCAGCATTAAATGCCATGACAGTGCTTTTCACCTACTTGTCAGAATACAATGATTGCCTCCTAATCACTTCCTCCTACGAGTCGGTCTCGTTGTTGACTCAAGCTCGGGTCTATTGTATATGTATTAAAACGAGGTTCGATGTACTTATCCTGAAGACAACAAGAATGTTGTCGTGAGTACAACGGGAACGTTGTGCATAGGACAACGGATATATTGTCGAGTGTACAACGTGAACATTGTTCACAGGACAACGGATACGTTGTACAATGTACAACGGGAACATTATACATCATACAACGGATACACCTCTATTTTAATCACGTGATCCACATGTCACTCATTAGTGAGCATAACAATGAAAACTAGCTCGTTCTCCAACACTTAATCAATTTTACGAATTTTATCCTTTACAGTTTTTACAGGTGCTTCATCTTATTGTTAAAGTATATCAAAAACTGCATTCTCTCGATTTTGCTCAAAATGGAAATGCTACTGCATTGTAGGATGTTCACATGACAGATGGAACTCGTGCTTCGAATGGGAATACTATTAATTGAAAGAAACTAGAAGTAATAGCAAGGTATGGATGGAAGACAGAGGGATAAAGATCGAAGGAGGGGGAGTCATGAGGATGATAACTATGTAGGTGGGAATCGTGGGGTAAGTCAACATTTAATATGTCAAGGAAAAGTTTAGAGATATAGATGCAATTAGCGTAGGAATCGTGGGGTGAGACCACGTTTAATATGGAAAGTTAACTTTTTTAGAGATAAGCAATCAAATGATGTACTTGTATAATAGTAGAGACTCATTGTTTCTCTCTTAAAGACCCCCCTTCCATTGCACCTCTTTTCTCTTCTTAATTTTCTCTCTCACTTCTTATCTTTCAAAGCAAACGGTTTTACATCTTATATTTCCTTTATTTTCTCTATCATTATTTATCTCTTAAAGACACCATTTCATTGCACTTTTTTCCTCTCCTTAATTTTCTCCCTCAATTTGTATCATTTTCTACATTCAATGATGATTGATCCCATATCCCAAGGATAGGTGCCCTCAGAACCGAAAATGGGTTATGTGCTAACCGTTTACAATGATTTTCAGCTGTTTGTGATTTAGCTTTTATAGGTAATGGATACATGTAGAATGGACAGTGAAAGGAATCGAGTAGGTGGAGTGGTTAAGGAGAGAGAGAGAAAAAGGGGGGAGTTGAGGTGGCTAAAGAGAGTTTGGAGGGAAAGAGAGGTATGACATTTTAGAGAGACACACACATACGTGAGATAACATGATTCCCATTTGGGTTAGTTATGATAAAAATTATTTTAATACTCCTAACTAACTGCTCCTATGTAGTAAGGGAAATGGAAAATGGATCCCAAGTCAGCTTAAAAGCTGACCCCAGTGACCTCATTGGTCCAACCCCCTTTTTTACCATCCATCAAATGTGGTTAGCCCCTTAGAGTTAAGCAATCTAACCATGGTTGTTAGAAAAAACAAAAATACTTATTTTAATTTAACCATGGTTAAACATGGGTTAAAAGGGACACGGGGACACTACGGTCAGCTTAGCCATATTTTTAGAGAAGCAAATATGGTCGTAGATTCGCCGGCTAATTATGGTTGTGATACGCTCAGCTCGGGTGCTTTCTACTTTAATCAAGATTGTCTTTGTTCCTCTCTTATTTTCTTAGATAAGGTTGGACTAGGTAATGTCAGAATGATTCCTAGATAATATGTCTTATTTGGGATTTTTAGTTTTGTATTGTAGGGGTAAGATTTATGTCCCCCTACAAGACAACCAAATGAAAAAATAGAGAGGGGGACATAAACCTTACCCCTACAATACAAACTAAACATCCCATTTCCATACATACTCTCCGGCCTGGCCTAGTAGAAGGATAATTTTATGACCTAGTAGAAGGATAATGGGACGACCCTCATCTCATGAGTCCACCATCTCCCAATAATCGCGTTGTATGGTGACGCTGCATCCACCACTGCCAACTTGGTCATGAGCGAGACTGTATGTACTACGACCGGCAATGATATTTCTCCAAGGGGTCTCGACAATCCCATGTTAAACCCTATGAATGGTGCTCGGGACAGGGTTAGGGTAGACGGTCCTAATCTCATTTGAGAGTAGGCTAGGAGGTATAGTATGTCCACGTTTTCAGAATCAGGTGCCAATCTTGAGAGTGAAAGCTAATGCGTCACAGTGTGGCCTCACTACCCTCTCTATGTCTTTGATACTAAAAATCAACCTTGGCATGGTATCGATTCTTGCCCCTAGCGCTACCCTGAACACCTCGGATTGATGTGATAGCTTCCTTGCTTCAGCTTTGTATTCTTGCTCCAAGTTCCATCCTGGCGACATGGTGCAATAAATGATGTTTATAATCCCAGTCGAGGTCTCTGCTTGGAACTCTTGCCATTTCCATACATACTCTCCGGCCTGGCCTGAGTTGTCACTCCAGTTCTGGGCTTTTCTATCTCATTATGCGGTATATATTGCTCGATCTTTCCTTCTTTGAGCAGTTGCGCTAAGAAACCTCGTAGTGACCTACAATTGTTGGCCAGGTCCGTTGCATTTATAGTATGCGCCAGGTCCTTCAATTACAGCGGAAAAGAAAAACTGTTTTCCCAAAAATACCCAGATTTTCCGAAACAGATTTTTTCCCAAAAATCCCAACAGTTACTACTGCAAAATCTATACCTGAAGGACGAGGGTAGACTTCGGGGTCCATTGGCTTCCCTCCACGAGCCAATGTTTGCTAACCTTTCCTAACCTTTCAAGGCTATGTTTGCTACTTACGTATGGGAAAAGATTGGCTGCGGCACTTGGCGATAATTTGGGGGAGAAGTCATTTCATGATTTTGACTTCTCCCCAATTGATATCTCCTCCCTTTTAAATGCCACATGCCCCATGATTTGTGATGCCGGAGCTGGGCAGACATCTACCAGAACCAATCTTTTGCCCTTACTGTACATGCTTTCTCATATTAACCAATGTTAAGAGGCCTCAGATTGTCTCTAACAAAGCCAGAAAGGTTGCTGTCTGGCAACCACAAATTAGGGGACAAGTGGCGGAGAAATCATCATGATGTCTCTATGACTTTGACTTCTCCAATCATTATGTGACACATGATGATAAAATGGTGAAATAAAGGGAGCGACATATCAAGTAGAGAGAAGTCAAAGTCATGAGAAGAAAATGAAATGACTGATCTCCATTTTATGGCCACATGTCCCCTATTTGGTGGTTCGCGATAGACAATCTGACGCCGTTTTATAGAGGGCATGTGGCGCCGATACATGACCTATCACTCTTGGGTTAAATTTTTCCTTCCTACGCGTCAGCAAATAGAGATGCCCAGAGAAAATCGTATTAAGTACTGACCCATTTTGAGGGGAGATGTGATCTGACTGGGAGGATGCAAGTCGAGCGAAGATGAGACCTCTCCCTCTCAAGGGCTCCGCCAACAGGCGACCAATCCTTCTTCTTCGCGTCTGCGCTGCTGTTTTTCTCTCTCTCCTCCTTCTCGCCTTTCAAACCTCTTTCTTTACGGGTCATTTTTTCCATCTACTTCCCCATTTCCGCCATTTTTCTTTTTCACTCTCCCTAGCTGTTGATACCTCATTTCTGGTTGCAGGAAACTCGAAACTCCATCTTAATAGAGAGGATGTTCTCATTTTGTCTGATTTTCAGTCCAGTGTTCAACAATGCCTGGTTAGTATTCTATTTTCAATGTGAGCTCTTCTGTGATTTGATTTTGACTTCTGCATAATTTGTTTTGATCTGTTTCTGTTAGTTTCAAATTTGGGATTTAGATGATTTAACATTTGTATCTCCTTGGGCCTGAAGGTGGAAAATTACTCGGATGAAGCTTTGAGGGATCTTAGGATGTGAAACTAGTTCGAGAAGCTTCTAATGACCTAATTTTCGCATTTGAGATTGGCTGCATTAATTGAATCTTTTAGTTGGCTTCATGGATTTATGATTTGAAATAGGGTTACGCTCTTTAGATTTGAAACTGTCTTTCAAATAAGTGTTGTTTAAATTTTGGAAAGTTCTTGGATCTTAGGGAATAACACTGCTGAAGAAGCTTTGAATGATCCTGGCTGTTAAATAAACTTACTCATGATTACCTCATTGCTTTTTAGCTTATGATAATGCATAATATGTAGAATGTGTCATGAATCTGGATCTGAGTGTTGGTCGATTCCACATCGACCACTTGAATCTCGGATCATCCGGCTTTGTATAGAAATCAACATAAGTAAATCACTTACCTGATTGAATTGTTGGTGTTTGAAGATCCTCCATGGGGGGTCTTCAACTCTCTCATCCTCTGTGCTAGATGGGAGCTCTTCTGTCTCTTCCGAGAGAGAAGTTTTTCTTTTCTTGAGGAGTGAGAGTTGGGACCTCACCTTATTTATAGGTTCCCAGAATCCTACCCATCAAGGATTCTGATACCACACAATTAAGGGTGATTATGCCCTCAAATAATGACACACTAGTGTGTGTCTAGGGTGTACCGAGTCCGGTGTACCTTAATGATCACCACCACATGATCAGACTCTTACCGGTATGCTTCAATCAAACGGGAAGATTAATCCAGGATTTTGACAAATCAAACCCTGTGATCATGTGTGACCTCAAATTCTAACATTCTTCCACTTGGTCATACAATGATCACGGTGACTCATTTATGTGAAAATCTTTTACTTTGAAAGACACTCCCGGATGAAGACATTTTAGAAGACACGATGAGTGGCCACTCTTTTAGAAAAGACCATCTTCTCATAAGATTGCGCAACACCCTATAACTTGCTTAGAAAAATACTATCAACATCGGATCACGACGGCATTACATTATCACATCAACATAAGACCTTCTATGGTCACAGTATTGACAATATCTTCTCTCCAATTCACCGCATAGGCATAATCTGTGTAGAATGGAATCAGCATGAAACCTTATGGTGATCAACTCATGCTTATCTATAATAGGTCTTTCCTTGCTTTACACATTAATTCATGTGTGTCGTTCACATGTTTTTACGACTATTACCGTCATACAACTAAGACCTGTTGCCCTTCACATCTGACACGAGGGTTTACCGATTGTGATGCCCAATCACATCTAGCCCAAGCATTTCAGAGACTCCAACAACCAACTAGATCTCCCTGTAACCAGCTCAGTTTGAATCTTAATATCCTACCACCTCAGATAAATGGATCTTCTATATGTGATTTTATAGTCTTTAATCCCCTGTAGATAAAACATCACTTTCTTACTTGCCTTCCAGTAATTCATACCAGAATTACTCTAATATTTGTCTAACAAACCAATTACACTGTAGACCTGGACGAATACAAACTTGAGCATACATCAAACTTTCATTTGCTAATGCATAAGAGATGTTTTCCATCTCCTTTTGTTCAAAGTCATTCTTGGGATACTGAAACATATAGAATTTGATAGTTGTCATAATAGGCACCATTCTTGTAGAACAATTTTGCATGTTGAACTGTTTCAATATTTTATCAAATATCAATATAAGCTCTCTGAGACAATCCAAGCAGACCATAAGATCTATCGCATTGGATCTCAATTCTGTGAACAAAAGATGTTGTGCCCAAGTTTCATCTCAAACTGCTTTGGCAAAAACTGTTTGAATTTAGACAACATAGTCAAAATACTGTTGGCAAACAATATGTCAGCTCCCACTGATTGTCAGATATCTGCATTCATCCAAACCTCTTTCCTTCAACCAATGCATGTAATTACTTCATTACATGTCATGCATCACTGTGGAGAAGTCTGTTTTAAGCTATGTAGTAATTTCTTCACCTTGACTTTCTTTGGTACTCCAAAATATTTATAGCATCAATCCATTGACGTGAATTAATATTAACTACTACTTGCTCAAACGAAATTGGATCATTATTCAAGCCAATGTCAACATCACTCATACAAAGATACTATAGTCATTAGGAAGCACAAACTTTGTTGGTTATCCCATATAACAACCAATGTGGCCTTATGTCTATTAACATTGCCTTTTGGGCTCACGATTGATTTTGAATACCCATTTATAAACAATTACCTTGACACGAATCAATACTAATAATTGCATTTTCTCTTTATGAGATCTCCTGAATGACATGCAACAACAGTTGGTACAACTATAGTATCAACAAAGGTTGATACTTAATCGATTGTGATATGACCATTTGAACCAGTGTCCTCGACAATAGGTAGGCCAACAATTTTGTGTAGAATAATAGGAATATGAATAGTGATACGACTATCACTCCCACTGATATGCCCATCCTCAAGAAATTTAGCAGTTCAAGTCTAAGCAGACTTCATATTATGAGCAAGACAATACCATCTATATTCTTTAGATCATTCTGGCCGGATAATCAATGAAATAACAACTAACAAATCTTGAAGATAACTTTTTTACAACTAGCTCTTGTACTGGTAACCATTTTGCTTTGCATGTCCTATTTTTGTTATAGAAGTAAGAGACAATATCCCCAGTCTCTGTTCTGTTTTACTTATTGATTGGGCCTGACAGACTTTTCTCTGCATCATTTTTCAAAACCTCTTTTGCTACTTCTTCCTTGAACCTTTTGTGAAAATAGTTTTTACTTGCCAAACAAGTACTTTAACTTAAACCGCTCAAACTGCGGAGGGAAAGAATTAAGTGCTATCCGTACTAAGAAGCCGTTAGACATCTCCATATCCATCCCCTTGAGCTAGCCCGACATATTAGATACTTTCAATATGTGCTCTCGCACATTTCCATAACCACCATATTTCAAATGTACTAGTTGGGCCATTTGAGTACTTCCTTCTGTCTTGGTAGAAACCAAACTCTTGTACTACAACAATGAAGTCAGTGTCATTCTCAACATTTGAAATGACACCTTTGATGAATTTAGAGATGGAGTCTTTTATTATTATCAAACATATTCTGTTCGATTTTACCCACTTTTAATAGTTGGACTTCTGTTCAGTTGTGCTCCGCTCCTTTCTTGAGTGTTTCACACTAAGCTCTTCCATCCTACCCTGCGCCTCTCTAGGCTTCGCTATCGCTCATGACTGGTATATGGATCTCTCTATGTAGTGGTCGGCCTTCTAGAAGCTTTGCCAGAAGTGACTAGTTGCTTCCCGAATGCCTCTGTACTATAGTATGGTCTAGTCTTTTATGGGTGGGTTCAGCCAGCTCAACATCTCATTTGGCCATATCAAGATCGACATAGTCACTTTAACTTGCTATTGCCAGTTTGAAAATTTAAACCTTTCAGCGGTTCGATGCCTGACAGATAGCCAATAATGGCAGCGGGATCTTAACCATTCACATACAGGAATTACTGATGATCGAAACATCTGTATCAAATATAAGGCTAGTCAGTTATAGATACCAGACTTTTGAGGAGTCAATCATCTTTGGGCAGAAAGAAACCTCTATTTCTCGATACCTTAACCAACCACCTTACCCTTTCACATTGTCCAAAAGATAGTGACCCACTTTTGGGCTTGATCACTACTCCGAAACAATTGAAAACCAAAAGTTAGTGACCCATCTTTGGACTTGATCACTACTTTGAACTGAAAGTCATATAAGTTATTGGACTTACTGATGATCGAAACACTGTGCATAAAAAAAAAAAAACATTGTGCATAGCTATAAGGCTAGTAAGTTATAGATATCAGATTTTCGAGAAGTCAATCACCTTTGGGCAGAAAGAAATCTCTATCTCTCGATAGCTTAACCAACCACCTTACCCTTTCACATTGCCCAAAATAATGACCCACCTGTGGACTTGATCACTATTCCGTCACAATTGAAAGCAATCAGGACTGATTAAGCAGTGGAAACTGAACATTTATAAGCTATTCATGATCGGGCCACTTTGGTGGCTACGCGATCACTTGAAGTCCGAAACTGCAGATTTGGGTTCAATATGGTTATGACATATATGTTCAAAATTACGAACCTCAGATTTGCTGACCACCAGCGATACCAGTCATTAAGCTGCATCCTTTACTGTTTATCACCATCAATAACCACAAGACAACGATCATACTATCTTTCTCTGCAATCGACTGCTTTGCGCATGGCTACCCACTTCATAATAATATAGGAGCTGCACAACACTGTACTAGAAATAGCCCAATAAAATATGATTTGGAAGAGTGATAAATCACGAAGGAAAATGCAGCAAAAGATATAGTAGCAACCAATTACTTGAAACCGATAACAAATAAACTACAAAACCAGTCTGAATGTAAGTTTCAAAATATGAACCATTTGACCCAAGTCTCAAGTCGTCGGACTTACACCCCTTGAGACCACTAACAATGAGTATTGTATCATAACACAACTTTCGAATGTCAAAGTGATCAATCAATGTACATAATCATGTACAAATGGATAGAATTCCATAACCGGCTATAGACATGGTTCAAAATATCGGTATCGGTCGCCGTATCGGTTAGCCCAAAATAGGATACGTATCGGCGTATCGGTACCGTATCGGTTGGATACGGCGTAAAAATTCAGGATACGCTAAAAAAAGCTTGGATACGCAAGGAAAAACTTGGATACCTTACATAAAACCTCTTTTAATGCAGATATAATCTAAAAACAAACTAAATGAAGACCTTCAACTACATTTATAATCATACATATGAGAATTAAAAAAGTTATAAGTTAAAAAAGGCGTGCGCGTTGATAAATATGCATGAAAATACAAACAATAGTTAGTTAACCAAGTATAAGAAATACAATCTAGAATTAATGATCATTAGTATATATCAACTTAGAGTTGAAAATTTAAGTTATCTACACTTAATATTTCAATGATTATCCATTTTAATTGTTTTAGATATCTAAAGAATTTATGAATACACATTTCACTAATTGAAATTTAGCATTTTAGTTTCCAAACCTATTTCTATCTGCAATTGACGAGCTCGATGTTTTTTTTGAGGACTTAAACAATATGGGAAGATGAGGAAATTGTTGAATAATCGAAGACCCAGCATCAAGATCAAACGAAATCAAGATCAAACGAAGATGATTATAATTTTATTTGACTATGAAGTGGATGTAAATATAATTTTTTATTTTTTTATGTAATCAAGCAGGACCATTGTTCAATTTTTTTTATTTTTTATTTTTGATGTAAACAAGCAGATGACTGTAATTTTATTTGGTAGTTGTTAGTCTATGCTCTGTTTGTTTGGGCTCTTTATGATTCACTATTTGTGAATCCTCATTTTTTAATGAAATTACTTCTTACCGACAAAAAAAATATAAACAAGTAGGACTTCCAAATCTATTGAGTGGTGTTTAGCCGTTTAGGTGATTACAAGTTAACAGGGTTAATTTTTTTTATAAAAAAAACCAAGGTTAGATTGTTGAACCCCAAGGGTTAGTGAATCTTAAGCACAGTTAATAAGAGTTAAAAGAGACACGTTGGCATGTGGGTGTGATTTTTTTAATAGGGTTAATTTTATTTATTTTTATAACCTTGGGAGATTTCAATCGCACTTATTGACTGTCCCTTTTAACTCCTACTAACTGTAGTTAAGATTCACTAACCCTTAGGATTCAATAATCTAAGCTTGATTTAAAAAAAAAAAAAAACTTTAGAGTGAAAAATTCTTATCCTTTTAATCTGTATCAGTCATTTTTTAATAGCTCTCCTCTTTTTTTTTTTTAAATCTCTCCCTTGAACACCATCGGTCGATGCTTTAAATTTTTTTTTTTGTAAAACAGCTGCGTATCACAGCGTATCGGTGCGTATCGGTGCGTATCGGTGAGTATCGGTGAGTATCGGTGAGTATCGGTGCGTATCGGTACCGATACGCACCGATACGCAGTATTTTTTTCCTTCCTGCGTATCTCTGTATCGGTAGGCTGCAAATCCGGTACGTATCGGCCCGTATCGGCCGATACGTATCGATATTTTGAACTATGGCTATAGATCTTGTATGAGAAGCCTTATAAGCTGGTAGAAAATTACGAAATCAATAAATGGACAAAATTGGATATAAAACACTATCCGAATCGGCAAAGCTGCAAAACGTGTACAAAACCCACAAAATTGGGTAAGTAATTATTGACAAAACCACATTTGAGATCATTCACAAAAATGTGATCCGAAACAAAAACCTCAAAAGCAAACCCGACCCAAGTACTGAAGCCAAATGAGTCACACTCCTATGGTTAAACAATCTAAGCTTGATTTTAAAAAAATATATTAACTTTAATTTTCTTAAGCTTAACCATAGTTAAAGGATTGGGGCTTTGGAAGGGAATTATGGTTACTGCAGGGTTGGTAGTACCTTTCTTTAGATTTCGGGCTGGGAGAGGGTCGGAGATCAGATTTTGGAAGGACATTTGGATAGGATCAACTCGACTCAAGGATGACTTTGGAAACTTATTTGTTTTTTCTTCCGATAGGAATGCTCTGGTGGGAGATTATTTTGAGAGAAGGTCAGAAGGAGTCGTTTGGTGTCCGAGGATGCGGCGGGACCTCAATGATTGGGAAATCAGTGATTATGCTCGACTCTTGGAGCGCCTTACTTCGTCCATTTTATACCCAGAGGTTAGGGATTGTCGGTCGTGGTCTAGGAGTAGACAAGGGAGATTCTCCGTTAGACTGCTGTTCCAGTCTTTGCTTCCTTTCCCGGGGGTTTTTTATCTTCATAGAGTGGTGTGAAACCCCGGGATACCCTCTAAGGTTGCATTTTTCTTGTGGCTAGTGTTGTTGGATAAAATTTTGACCGGAGAGCATCTGCAACATTGAGGTTGGAGCTTAGTGAATAGATGCTATATGTGTCTCCAAGCGGAAGAAACATCGGATTATCTTCTTTTACATTGTCCAGTAGCGTCTGAGGTGTGGAGTTTCTTTATCTCCCGTATGGGAATGGAGTGAGTTTTCCCCTCCTCTTTTCGTAATCTTCTTGATTGTTGGCCACGGGAAAGAGGAGTGGGAGTTTGGGAGGAGATCTGGGGAGTGATTCTTGGGGCCATTGTTTGGGAGATATGGAAAGAAAGAAATTGCAGAGTCTTTGAAGATATCTCGTCTACAGTGCCCGCGTTAGACTGGCAGCTTCAGTGTGGGTAGGTTTACATTACTCAAGGGAGGAGATCCAGGATATTTTGTTTTAGTTACTGTAATTCCTGAGAGGAGGACAGTTACAAGGTTATATTGTTGGCCGAGGTCGTGTTTATTTACTTGTAAACCCGAAGGCCTTTAGCCCTCTTTCTTGTAATCTTCTTTTTGCTTAATATGATGAGTTATTAATAAAAAAAAAAACCATAGTTAAAGGAATATTAAAAGGACACATGGCCATGACATTAGAATACAGTCTAATGCGGGGTATGCTAATCCCTATCCCATATTAAATCACTGTACAATATTGGATTTTCTACTAACATCTCTCCAATCATAAGAAAGTGTCAAAGGTAAGTGATGCTAGCATTATTCTTGAAAGAGAGTGATGTTAGCATTATTCTTGCAAAGCATTAATGGGTGATGTCATGTTGACATCACTCATGAAAGCATAATCAATGAGTCAACGATTTCCTATTGTCTTGGTGTTATATAAATTCCATTAAACTTTTATGGTATTTACTCTTATTGCCATTGAAGTGCATGTGTGAAGATTACTTGGTGACCCAAAGCAAAGGAAAACTCATGGACAAAAAATTTGTCTGTGATGTTTGTTTTATATAACTACCTTTATTCTTTATGTTATTTACCTTTAGTGCAATTGAATTATGTGTAGAGAACACATTGAATTCTTGTTTATGAAGTGTGGATTCCTATCCGTGGACAAAACCCACGGACATTTAATGTCTAGCATGCGGACAAACTAGTCATGCCCACAGATAAAACATTTTATCCGTGGACATCACTCTTATGATATTTACTTTCATGCCATTGATTTCATTAAATGTGTTTGTGAGCAAAACTCAAAAGTCTCACGGACAACCATTCTGATTGTGGACAAAATAATGCATGGACAAGGTTCCACGGACAATTGGTCCATGGGCAAATTCATTTCATGGATAGGGTTCCACAAACAGAACATTCTGTTCGTGGACAAACATTTTGCGCACGAACAAAACTAGAGACCCACGGATAAAAGCCCACGGACAGACTAATACGCACGTATAGATACAAATTAGTGGATAGTCTGTGGATAAATCTAAGAATATCCACGGACAGAACATTCGTCTCATGGATTAATACTTAACAGGGCAAACCAAAAATAATAGTCTGTGGATAAATAAGGTCCACGGACAACTGTTAATCACACAGACAAAGTTCCGCAGACAGATTAAACCACGGACCAATTAAGGTCACGGGCATGTCTCGCAGACAAGTTCTTGGACAAGGCCGCGAATAAGCCTCACAGATAAGTCCTACGGACAAGCTTCACTGACAAAGCCGTGTCACAGACAAGTCCATCAAGCAAGGTCACAGACAAATGGAAAACCATTTAATGGTCCGTGGCCACAAGTGCATGCCTGATAAGGCTTGCAACAAGGTACCGACATCAAGGAACTTCCTTTAGCATGTGTCACTGCCATGTGGCAATCATAGCCAACTTGCATGAATAGGAGTTAGAAAATCTTGACAGGTGGAGATGAGGTTCCACCTCATCATCTTCTTCCTCAAGCAGAATTCCTGCCACCGTTAGTTCTCAAAAACAGAGAATAAGTTAACTTAGTTATAATTGAAAAATTACTCAAAATTTAGCTCTAAGCAACTCAACAAAATTATGGTTTCTATACAAAAGCCGATCAATGGGGCTCTGATACCACATGTAGGTCGATTCCACATCAACCACTTGAATCTCAGATCATTCGGCTTTGTATAGAAAACAACATAAGTAAATCACTTACCTGATTGAATTGTTGGTGTTTGAAGATCCTCCATGGGGGTTCTTCAACTCTCTCCTCCTCTGTGCTAGATGGGGGAGCTCTTCTGTCTCTTACGAGAGAGAAGTTTTTCTTCTCTTGAGGGGTGAGAGTTGGGATCGCACCCTATTTATAGGGTCCCAGAGTCCTACCCATCAAGGATTCTGAGTCTACGCAATTAAGGGTGATTATGCCCTCAAATAATGACACACTAGTGTGTGTCTAGGGTGTACCGAGTCCGGTGTACCTTAATGATCACCACCGCATGATCGGACTCTTACCGGTATGGTTCAATCAAACGGGAAGATCAATTTGGGGTTTTGACAAATCAAACCCCATGATCATGTGTGACCACAAATTCTAACACTGAGCTTTTAAGTCCTCTCAGATATGTGCAGACTTCTGCTTCATGCTTACAGTCTTCCAGTTCACTCGTAACTAACTGCATCCTTTCTGTACTAACCTTGAAATTGCATGTAGGCAAACAGGGGGCTTGGACTTACTGCACACGTTGTTGACCACTGCAAACTAATTCTTAAGTTTCCTGAAGGCACGAACAGCACCTGGGTTAGGCACTAATCTGAACCTTTATGTTGTTATATATATATATATATTTTTTTTTTCCTTATCGTCTAATTTTTTCAACCTTAACTGACAGTACAACGAGCAGTTTAAAATATATGAACCCTTGGAGTACCATTATGATGTTTGTGAGGCAATTCTACTGTGGGAACAGGTTAGGTTTTATCTTTTTCATTGTGGTAGTTGCTTTTCCAAGAGATGATGTGTACTAAGATCTTCAGCAATGCAGTACCGTAACATGACTACAGTTTTGACAAGAGAGTATCTAGATGCTCGACCAGATGGATGGCGAGAATATGCTGCGAAAAGGATAGCACAATTGTATGATTCTAAACATATCCAGTTTGTTTGTGTGTGTGTGTTTTTTTGGTTGGTTAGTGTCATTTCTTACTCGGTTATACTCAGCTTTAGTCACGAAATGTTTTTGGCATATAAGTAAGCTTTTTCTTCTTCATTGATTGTAGGGGAGCAGATAAATGCTACAATCGTTCTCTTTGTGAGGAGCACCTTAATTTGATTTTACCATCAAAACCGCCTTTTCATCCCCGCCAGTTCCGGACATGTGCAGTTGTTGGAAACTCAGGGGATCTTTTGAAGACGGAGTTCGGAGAAGAGATTGATGGTCATGATGCAGTTATACGGGACAACGAAGCTCCTGTAAATGAGGTAAGCTAACATCTTTTAGTGCTGGTTTTCCAGTTATAAGAAACCATAAAGCTCTTGTTCACAACGAAGCTCCGGTAAATGAAATAAGCTAACATCTTAGTGCTGGTATTCCAGTTGTAAGAGACCATAAAGCTCTTGTTCATTCTTTAGGCTTAACTTGGTGAGGATCAAGTAGCTTCTCCACTTTTGTGTTTTTGGAGATTCAATAATTAACTATTTTGAGCCATTGCAAAATAGTTGTCTTTCTTTTCCCTGAATGATTTCACCAAGTTGGTTTTGGAACCACCTATTGATTTTTCCTTTACAACAAATGCAGAAATATGCGAAGCATGTTGGTCTGAAGAGGGATTTCCGCCTAGTAGTAAGGGGTGCTGCTCGTAACATGGTTGCTATTCTCAATGGGTCTGGTGAGCCTATGTTTTAGGTTATGTTCCAAGATCAGAATTCTTTGATGCTTTCGCCATGTTGGATTTTATTGGCATCACTTGTTGGTATTGAGGAATAAAATACATGTTTCAGGACACGTAACGGTTTCAACCGAATCCGTTATGTATCGCCGATACTGATACGTATTGATGATACTTATAAATCATGATTTTAAAAAAAATAAAAAATTACAAAAATCAAAGCATGAATAAAATATTCAAATACAAAAACATGTGATGATAAAATATTAAAATTAAAATACTTAATCAACATGAAAATTATTGACTCAAACAAGCAATGGAAGAACTTGATGATAATTTTTTTGATCATTTGATTGGAACTCTAAATCAAGTTTCTCAAAAGAATTTCGAGTTTTAGGGTGTAGAAGGAGAGGAGAAAAGAATGAAGAAATGTAATTTTAGGTTTTTAACATAATCCTATAAAAGGGAGGCGCCAAACAAATCTTTTGAAATTGATACATATTGGCCAACTCATACCAATACTTATTGGTTTCGGACGAGTCTTATTAATCCATTACTTAAAACATATCAGTGATAGTAACATATAAGTCCTGCCGAAACCGATATGTATCAGTTTCAACAATTTTTGTTTCCATGGTTGGTATCCAAAAGAGTGCACATCCTGCGTATGATTTTCAACTTTGGCACATAAGCTACTTACATTTCCCCTACACAATTGGTATGCGTATGATTCTCTTGTTCACTGTAACAAAGACACTTGTGGGTGTTAGGAATTAGGACACAGGTTTAAAGTTTCTGTACTTACTAAATTTCTTCTGCAGCTGATGAGGTGCTTATAATCAAAAGTGTGACCCACAGAGACTTCAATACAATGATAAAGGTGAAGATTGCATCTCAGTAGACCTACATAATTAACTATTTTCCAATAGTTCAGAAAAAAACTAAGGTGCCTATCATGTAGAGCATAATGATGGTTTACTAAACGAATGAGAGATCATATGGTTACGATCATCCATTTTTTTTGATTAGTTAACTTAGTTTAAGATCATCCACTGGATCACTGTTTTGACCTCAGCAATGTCTTAAATGATACCACTGAAAAGTTGGTCAAACCTTCTTCATATGTTCCACATGTACTGCTGTCAGGTGCAGGAGCACTGTTATGATCGACATGCTGGATACCTCAGATTTTCTCAATCAATAACAATTTGCTAGCAGATCATCCTTCTTATAGTGTGGTCGATCATAAGTTTTTACCGTTTTCTTATTACTGGGGGTATTAACTCAAGTACCTCTATGTAAGGCATAGTTAACAGCTCTTATAATTTATTATTGCAGCTTATTCCAAATCCAGTTTATCTCTTCCAAGGTATTGTGCTACGAAGAGGTGCTAAAGGAACTGGAATGAAATCTATAGAACTAGCACTTTCCATGTGCGACATTGTTGACATATATGGTTTCACGGTGGATCCTGGCTATACGGAATGGTCAGTGCAATGCCTGTTGATGCTTTATTTCTTTTGCTGGAGACCCTGTTTATCTTCTTATTCTCTGTGCCTGATTTGACATCTGGTTTACATGACTTTAGCATCTTAGCTATCATTTATTATGCTTCATGTTAATGAGCTCTGGTTGTTGATAATTAATAATTTTGAGAGTCAACATGACATTTTAGCTGGTAATATCTTGCAAATATTTGAAAATATCGAAGATTTTATCAGAAAATAACATGTTGGCCGTTTTTACTGGTGCTTTGTTTCTTATTTTATCAACAGAGAGAAAAATTAAACAGGGGTTCAACTCTCACAAACTATATCCGGTTTGCTTATTGAAAGTCTTAAGAATTAGGTTGTACAGTTGATCACTTTCATGAGTTAGTTATCCTCATCTTGCATGCTTCATTCGTCTTTTTCTGTATAGTGGCTTTTGTGGAATTCTCTGTGATTCCTGAAGTTTTTGTTGGATATTCATAATCTATTTTTTTCCAGTATATTAAAAACACTAGAGTGACTGTAGCTGCTACAGGTATAACTTCAAGCAGCTTCAAATAACGGGTGATAACCTTTACTTTGCATTGTTACAATTTATAATTATGCGTGAAAGTCTTTTTTTCTTGGTAGGCAACATCTGTTAGTGGGTGAGTAGCTAGTAGTGTAGTCAAGGCGTCTAGGCGATGCCTAGGCAATTAGGCCATATACACATTATATAAATAATAGATACATAATTAGTTTGAAGTTTTCTAACTTTTAAGGTGATTTCGAGTGTTGACTTTGAATCTGCTTTTAAAGTTTAAAATTTTAAATGTACCACCTATATCTAAGATAGTGTTTTTAGACTTTAAAAAACGAGTTTTAAAATAGGGTTTAAGAGTTTAAATGATGATTTTAAAATAGGGTTTAAAATGGGAAATGTTTAACTTAACCCCGCCGCATTCCACTATAGAGGAATGTGCGGTCCTTATTGGTCCATGTCCCCCTTTTTAACACCCATCAGTTGCGGTTAAGATTCACTCACCCCTAGGGTTAAGCAATCTAACCATAGTTTTTGAAAAAAAAAAATATTAACCTTAATTTTTTTAAGCTTAACCATAGTTAAAGGGGTATTAATAGGGACACGTGGACACAACATTTGACTACATAATCAAATGCGTGGTGGGCTAATCATTACCCCATTTAAAATATGGTTTAATAGAGGGTTTTAAATGAGTTTTTAAAATAGGATTTTAAAGGAGGGTTGAAAAGAGGGTTTTAAAATAGGTGTTTAGAAGAAATTCTGTATGGACCGCCTAGGCGACCGCTTAGATGCCTAGGCGGCATTCAATGACTTTCGCCCACCTGGAGGGGTGCCTAGGCGGTTGAGGCCCAAAAACGCCTAGGCAACCGCCTAGGCGACGCCTTGACTACACTGGTAGTTAGTTGTGAGGGGACTTACAAGATTGCCCTTCACTACACAGGGACTTGAGCCCTGGCCTCCCAAATAGGGAGTATGCTACTTGTGTGGATGCGCTTTTGCTTGCAAGGCGGTCCTTTTGTACATGGATATGCATTATATAGATCCGGAGGACAATGGGTTGCGTAATTGAGTTTGGATTTGGTTGGATCAATTTTGTGGTGGGTAAGGATGCCCTTTACTTGAACCTGACCAATTTATAAATGGGCTGAAGAAGGCAAACCCAAACCAACTAAATTAAAGACCGGTTAACCCCAAGCCACCTACCTAAGCTGTTTAAAATAAAAAAAATATAAATAATTCTATTTTAGATTATAATGATTTAATTCAAAGTAGGTATTAATTATGACCCATTGATCTAGGGAGCCAAACCCAAACCTACTTAATTATATACTATTTGAGAAACAAACATGAATCCATCTCGTAGGTCTAAAACCTCCAACCCAAACCCATGAAAAATCAAACGGGTTGACGAGATGGATCAGAAATTGCTCACCTAAATACACCACATTTATCATTTTAGGAATAATATTATTAAATAACTAGTTAACCACTGCAATAGGGGATCAAGCCTTTGCCTTGGTGGTGATGGATCCAATTATGTGTGTTGAGGTCAAGGGTTCGATCATTGTTACTCGTCATGGATATAGCAAACACAAATGAAATGCTGAGGAGGTGGTGGTGATCTCCAAATGTCTTTGGGGCTTCCACCCTAGCAGGGATTCAAGCTCCCCCCCTCTTACCCTATTTGCAAATAGAAACAGGACTTAATGTATTTATACACACGTACATGTTACATGCATGTCTTTTTGTATTTTAGTGCTTTTTCTCAACTTTAGAGGTCAGCAACACGATGTTCCATCATTCTAGTTTATCAAGAGTTATATCTTTAGTTAACGTATGTGTTATCAAATATTTTCTCGTCCTTTTGAGTCTCACCTTGCTGTTTTTAGAGCCTTCGTCTTGAACTAACTTACGGTTTAATAGTGTCATCATTGGTCCTCGTTGAATGTGATTAAAACAATTTGATTAACTCTTCCTTAATTTATCCCATATTGATGTATAATTCTTATACCTTCCCTTCTAGCTTAGATGGCGAGGTGTGCCCCTTTCATGAGCCCTTTTCATGAGCGTGGTCCTGGGATCAAGTTTTGGGGAGGGAAGCTTTCACTCGATGACGTGCAAGCAGGAGGTCCACTCACTAGTTACTAATGCACTAACCCTGACTATTAACAGTAGATAAATTATGCCTTGTACAAAAAAAAGTATAATTCTTTATATCTTGGACACCGACACATTTTGTGTGCCCCTCATAAGTAGGGTTGTCAAAGTGTTTAACTAGGGCCTAGCCTCCTAGGTCTTATCGGGCCCATCCCTCATTCATCGGGATGAGGCTCTAGCCCTCAGAGGGTCTGGACTCGCTAGGCCCAAGGCCCAAGGCCCAAGTCCTACCCTCAAGGGCTAGGGCTGTGTTTGGATTAAAAGAACAAATTAGTGATTTTTTTCTTCATTGACTGCCAACCTGACACACAACCCTCATTTATTCGGGCTTGAGATTGACATTGCAACTCAAGGAGCAACACGTCGGTGTTAAATTTTGTGTTTATCGATGGCAGTCTACTCTAGCATAGTAAAAAGGATTTTTTATTTAAAAAAACTATTATTCTTTTATAAAAATATATTATGTATTTACTTTATTTTCAAGTATCTACATCTTTTATATATCTAATTTTGATACATCTAGTGAATCACTATATTGCTCCAAATGAATTCTATCTTGACAACAAACTAAGGCTTCTACAGTCTCTGGTTTTAAGCAACTTCTAAAATAGTCAAGTACCTTGCCACCATTGCTAAATGCAGCACAAGCAACTGTCAAAAGTGGAATTGCTAAAAATGTCATGAGCCATAATTGATTAAATTGGATATTTTATTGAATTGACTTTCCACCACAGTAATATGTCAAATGTTAGAGCTCTCTTTTCTCTATCTTCTTCAAGGTATCGATCTAATTCTGATTTTTCTACTACAGCACTATCCCGAGCCATTTTTACTTTATACCTCCAAAATTCATCATTATTAGTCTGAACTCTTTGCACTAATGTTATCCAAAGTTGTCATTGTTATATCAGATGTACTCAATTTGGCACTATACTGTCTATAAAGACTTTTAAGATTTCTAATGATTTGAATACTATGTATGTCTACTTCATTTTGTCTATATAATTTTTAAGGGCAATGTCTCAAGTATAATTTCTTATTTTGAGAATCAAATAATATAGCTATTTCAAAAATGAATTATAATCTTTCCAATATTTTCAAATTTATCCTTTAGTTTCTTAGCCATATCCCTACAAAACCGATTTTCATCATCTCTAATAATCTTGTATGTTTTTTAACAATTTTTGGTTGAAATAAATGTATAGTTGGGTATTCAGTTTGAGAAAAATTATTTGTAGCTTCATAAATTCTCTTTAAGAAGTCACATACAATACTTGCTCTACTCCAATCCTCATCTCAAGGATTATAGTTTGAATCTGCTATTCCTAATTGAGAGAAACCTTCTCTAAATTCCAATGCGGATTCCAACATAGGGGAAATCCCATAGTAGTACTTAATCCTATTTCATTAGCAAGCTTACGAAATTTATGTACTCACGAAGTTGATTTTTTTTTTTTTATATATTTTATTGTATCTTGAATATTTTGAATAATAGGGTTTATTTCTTTTAGTTTATCTTGCACAATGAGGTTTAAAATATACAGAGAGCAACCAATGTGAAATAATTTACCCTCTAAAGGGAGGACTTCTTTTCTTACTAAATAAGTTTCAATTGATATACAATAATATCATTTGTTGTATAGTTATCTAAGGTTAAACAATATATTTTATCATCAATTTCCCACTTTATCAAATTTGATATAATATTTTCAGCTGAAGCATTCAATTTGAGGTGGATCGACATTAATAAAGTTAATAATACATTTTGTAGGCTCCAATTTGAATCAATATAATAGGCTATAATCAAGGATTAAAAATACGGTTTCGAGGGATGTATTGGTCTCAATCAAAACCTATACGTATCGGTATCGGTTTAGAGCGATACATATACTGCTTTATTTTTCCTTAAAAAATCAATTTAAATTTTTTAAAAATCAAATGAGTTATAGGAACCAAATTTACTAAACATAAAGTCACGGGAAGCGACTCAAAGACAAAGTGGTAAACACAATTACAATTTGACAATGAATGAAAACATAAATAACTAAAAAACAATGCGTATCATTCGTTTCGTATCAGTATAAATATCGTAAGGGGGGCTACCGAAACCTATACGTATCGCCCGTTTCGTATCGGTTTTGGTGATTTTTATTTCCATGGCTATAATTGCCGTATAACCAATTGTTTGGTTCCATGTCCACATATCGGATGTGAGACTGATCGTCGGTGGTTTAATTTCAAATAATTTTGGGAGTTTTGTTTTTTGTTTTTGTAAATTGCTAAACAATCAGATCTAATTGTATTACATGACACCATTTTAAATAGAGGTTATAGATTTTTACTATAATCAATAAAACCTCTCTGTGTGACTATGTTAAATGCATATGTTCCATTATCATTCTTGCAAGTAAATGTCGACATATTGATTGGTCAAATTTTTGGGCAACAAGACCACTACTACCAAAAGTAATAGTCAAGAGGTGTTTACCATCGAGGTTTGGTTTTCTCAGACATGTGGTTTCTATGTGTCTTTTTATATGGGCAGTTCCATTTTTAGCAACATTAATTAATTATGTCTTGCAATAATTACACTCGGTAATACTAGTCTCTATCTTGGTCTTACTATCATTTGCAGTTTTAATTACCATCTTTTGTGTAAAACGTAACCAAATATCAAAAGTTTTTCTGGCTTTTTTTGGTACTTGCTCATTAGATTCTTGAGATTGGGTTACAAAGAGGGGGTGGGGGTGGGGGTGGGGGGGGGCGGGTGGTAATTGATGCTAGTAGCATTGACGGAGGTTCAGTACTCTCAACCACATTGTTGATTTGTTGTAAATATTGACCGAATATTGTATAACTTAATTATAGGATCTTTCCTTATTCTTCCTGTAAGCTATATTATAAATATTGACCTCCTAGAGAGAAGAATACAATTTTTTTTTCTCTGAAATACTCACGACATGGTATCAGGCTCTCTAAACCCTAACTTTTTTTTTTCCTTTTGTTCTAGGGTTCTCTAAACCCTAGGCCATCTCGGTACTTCTTGATCATCTCGGCATCTCGGATCATCCAAGCTCTTGGTGCTTATTTGTTCATTGCAAATCTTCTCTAACAAGGTTTGTCCAGCAAAGTTTTCTTTTAGCAAGGTTTCTCCAGCATATTCATCGCAAGCTTCTCTTCTCCAGCAAGTTTTTATCAAGGTTTTCTCCAGCCTGTTCATCGCAGGCTTCTCTTCTCCATCAAGTTTTTATCAAGGTTTTCTCTGGCCTGTTCATCGCAGGCTTCTTTTCTCCAGTGGTGTTGCTGCTGGGTAAGCTTCGTTATTAGAATCAGATCTCTTCTTCAGCAAGGTTTCTGTTATTAGAAACAAATCTCTTTCTTATTAAAAACAGATCTGTTGGTTTCTTTTTTCTTTAGAAACAAATCCAATCTCTGGTAATTACAAAGAGCCCCCCAAAGTTTCTGTAAATTACAATTTGCCCTATAACGATCCTAATTTTTAATATAATAAAATTATGCGTTTATGGATCCTTAATTGAGGTTAATTAGTTAATTATTTGTTAAATTATTAAAATGTTGGTTTTGTTCAGGATTGGATTGTACTGAGGAAACTTTAGTATTTTTACTCGAAAATCGTACACAATGTGCGGGTTGACTATCTGGATGATCACCCATCGTTCCAATTCCGTCGCGTATCGATTCGCGAGACTGCAAGGGTCTTAAATGTAAGAAAATCAAGAAAATCAGGAAATTCCAGATTTTCCGGAATTCAGTTGGGACTTTATATTTGTTGGGGATTCTAATAGAAATCTGTGCGGCTGGTACCACAACGTGCCGGGCGGCCGTGAGGACTACCGTCTGTCATTTCGTCAGTTTATTAACTCATATGAAGAAATGGCAGCATGTTTTGTGTCCGAAATAAGAAAATTAGTGGGTTTTGCAGTTTTCTTTCGAATTTACTTTTTGCTGTCAAAACTCAGAATTTTTCTCCGAAATTTTTACAATAGGTGTCGGATTACCCCAGGTTCGGTCACCTAAAGTTTCGTCAAAACCGGACTTCATGTGATGAAGTTTCGGAGGTCGTAAGTGCGACAAAATTAGAAACTTGACCAAAAGTCAAATACTGACTTGGTGAACATTCCACTTTCCACACCATTATGGTCATGTGCTTTTGCACATTATCTCACCCCACCCAAAGGCCTATATATAGGGGGCCAAGCCCCCTTATTCTTACGGTTTGCAGAACAAGGTGAGAGCTCTCTCCAGATTTTTCTAGAGAGAAAATCTAGAGAGAAAGGGGTAGAGAGAGAAAGAAGAGAGAAGGAAAAAGGGAGGGTCCCTTGAGGTTGATCGTCCTCCCGAACGCATTGGCGGTGCCCGTTTCGAAAAGCATGAAAAAGGTAAAACCCCTTTTCTTCTTTTTTTTCTTATATTTTCCTATATTCTTTTATGTGGAATTTATGCATGTCTTTTGGCGTGAATGAAAGAGGGTCTGAGACCCCGTGAATGATGTATGGAAGGGTGGCTGTGCGTGGAAAATGAGTAGAGGGGTGTAGCCCTCGGTTTCGAGTGTCAAAACATCGGATTTAGGCTCACTGTGTGAATAGCGTGGATGGAAAAAAGGTTAGAGACCCATATGTGATGTGATTTTACGTGGACCTTCGGGGAACCCAGATCGGGTCCCAGGTAAATTTATGCCTCTAGGGTGACAAAAAGTTGTTTTGTAGGTCATATAAGACTATAGACACATCCATTAGTCTGGAAATGTTCCCTAACGGGACGGTGTGTTACCGGATTTGGTTCATGGGTGCGAGGCTTAAGTATATCAGTTAATTAAGCGAGGCTTGGGTTAACTGGGGTTAACCTGTGGTTCGAAAACCTAACCAGAGTTAAGTATAGTTCATGGTTCTTCTTTGACTAGGTCAGGAGTGGCGGTGCCCTGCATGACCCGTGGTTCCTCCATGATTGATAGTCGGGAGATGTCAGTCTGTTGTCTAGGTCGTCTGTGGTGCCTCTTGGACTAGGTCAGGAGTGGCGGTGTCCTGCATGGCCTGTGGTTCCTCCATGATTAATGGTCGGGAGATGTCGGAGTCCTAGGGAGTTTAAAGTGGCTGAACATCAGATAGCGTATAGTCCGGGGTTTCTCTCTGGTTGGGTTAGAAGATGTCGGCACCATGTCTATCGGGGTCCCTTCTTGGTGGAACATCAGGAGATGACGACATTGGTAAAGATGTCGGGGTTCCTCCATAGACTATCCAAAAGATGACGGTAGGTAGGTTGGTCGGGGTTCCTTCTTGTTTCGAAGTCTTACGGGGAAGCTCTTTCACACCCTGGCTGACAGACTGCTATGGAAGAAGAAATGTGTGCCTTGACATTGAATCATACTTGAGATCTTGTTCCCAAGCCTGCTGGAGCTTAGATTGTTGGGTGTCGTTGGGTCTTCACAATCAAACAGAATCCCGATGGTATCATTGATTGGTTGAAGGTCCGGGATTTACTCATACTTATGACATTGATTACATCGAGACTCTCTCCAGTGGTCAAGTTGAATTATGTTAATGTTATCATCTCCCTTGTTGCGAATCTGGTTTGGCCTCTTCATCAACTCGATGTCAAAAATGCCTTTCTACATGGTGATCTTGCTGAGATTGTGTATATGTCTCAACCACTTAGGTTTGTGACCAAAGGGGAGTGTGTTTGTCATCTTCAGAAATCTATTTATGAACTCAAACAGTCTCCCTGAGCTTAGTTTGGAAAATTCAGTAAGGCAGTGGTCACTCATGGCCTGACTCGGAGCCACGCTGATCATTCAGTGTTCTTTAAGAAGACGAAAAATTGTATTGTAATTCTAGTTGTGTCTATGTGGATTATATTATCATCACTGGCAGTGACAGGGGAGGTATCAAGATCTTAATTCGCTATAGTGGTTCCAGTTTTTGCACTAATTATTTGGCCTTTGGGTAAGCTTCGTTATTTCCTTGGTATTGAGGTCGCAAGATCTAAAGCAGACATCAGTTTATCTCAGAGGAAGTATACTATTGATATACTAAAAGATACAGGTTATCTTGGCTCTAAACCTGTAGCTACTCATATGGATACCAATTTGAAATTGATGGCAGATGAGGGTGATTTGGTTGATGATTCAGAGATGTATCGGAGACTTGTGGGTAAACTCATTTACCTAACTGTTACTCGGCCTGAGATTTCATATGCAAATACTGTTGAGTTAGTTATGACCAGTCCTAGAGTACCTCATATGGATGCAGTCATATGCATCTTGAAGTATCTCAGGAATGCTCCAGGATGTGACCTTTTTTATCGTTCATCTGGACATCTTCGACTTGAGGGATATACTGATACTAATTGGGCAGGATCACTTACAGATCGCAAATCTACTACTGGCTATTGTACCTTTATAGGAGGTAATCTCGTGATTTGGAAAAGCAAGAAGCATCAGTTGTAGCTCGCTCTAGTGCTGAGGCAGAATATCGAGCCATGACTCATACCACTTGCGAGCTAACTTGGTTAAGAACTCTTCTACAAGAGTTTGGGGTTCTAGTACATGGACCGACACCTCTCTATTGTGACAATCAAGCAATTATTCATATTGTTAGCAATCCAGTCTTCCATGAACGAACCAAGCATATTGAAGTTGATTGTCATTTCGTTCGGTCTAAAATAGAGTCCAAAGGTATTACTATTCATTTTGTTCCTTCTGGTAGTTAACTTGCAGATATCTTCACCAAAGCTCTACCACAGACTACCATCAACTCAATTTGTAGCAAGCTGGGAATTATAGATATATACTCTCCAACTTGAGGGGGAGTGTTGTAAATATTGACCGAATATTGTATAACTTAATTATAGGATATTTCCTTATTCTTCCTATAAGCTGTTTTATAAATATTGACCTCCTAGAGAGAAGAATTCAACTTTTCTTTCTCTAAAATACTCACGACACACATCAACAACGGGGTCATGAGACCCATGAATACTACCAACTGGTCCAGACATTATTGATAAGTAATAGTAGCCATCTAATAAATATCTGAATGAAACTAACAGGTCAAATAAAAATTATTGATAGTTCAAAGAAAAAAATAACTAACAGATTAACAATCTAACAAATATCTGAATGAAACTAACATATCAAACAAAAAACATTATTAGCTAAAAAAAAACCCCAGTAAATTAACAGTCTAAAAATAGAAAAAAAATCAACTAATAAAAATGATAAAAATTAAGCAAAAATCTATGGTAGAGGTCACTCTCCACTTTAGTAATGAACTCACACTACAATGAACACTGATACAAAAATAGGATAAAAACCCAGTTATTGCCTACGAAAATATGAGATATTGCCTATGCATCGCGTGCTTGGATGCCATGTGATATTTCTTGGGCTATAGAAAAATTGATATACGATGGGTGTTGACATGCAAAATTTATCACCACTCCACACTAAGAAAATCCCTCAGTTGGAATAATGCTAAACAATCTAAGACAGAGTCATCATCTATTTAAGTTCTGAGGGAAAATATGATCCCTAAATCTAATGGATAAGGCAAAGTGAGATTCTAGGTAAGAGATTCATTTAGGTTAGGAAAAGGTGTTAGGATAAACTAAACGTTATAAAAAAAAACCTTGTCCGTGAACTCAAGTCCGTGATGAGAGTGTCACCACCATTACGCCAAGAGATGAGCCACAACCCATAAATGGCGAGAGGCATGCGTCTTGATTGCTTGAGAGACGAGATGAAAGGTATGTGTACAAATATTAGATGCAGACTTGTAGTTGAGCTTGTGAGAGATGGAGATAAGAGACGTTGTGAGCTTGTGAGAGATTGAGATGAGAGGCTTGCTTAAGTCATAGATCCCGTGTGTATAGAGATGGAGATGGAGATGAGAGGCTTGCTTAAGTCATACAAAGATGAGATGAGAGAGATGAGAGGAGAGAGTGAAGCTAGGTTAGGGTTAATTTATAGTTAGGGGCACTGTTACAAATCTCCCGAGAAATATCCAATTTCTCCCAAGAAAAACATATAAAGTTTAAAACTCTGTTTTTATCGCAACATTTTAAAAATCTTGCGAGAAATATAATTTTCTCTTTTTAACCCGTTAATATCGCGAGATTTAGCCGATATTTAATTGAGATTTTAAAAATATTGTGAGAAATGCACAATATTGTTGGTTTTATGAATTTATAATTGTGATATTTATTACTATTTTCTGTAATTTCAACATATTTTTTAAATCATTGTCGAGATTTAGGCGAGAAATACCCGAAAAAAAATTCAAATTTGAAAATCTCCCGAGAAAAACTTCGGTGATAAAAACCCGAGAACGAGATTTGTAACACTGGTTAGGGGGGGTAGAATAGTATTGTTAGATTAAGAAGAAAAACCGTTTCAACTTACTAGAAGATTCTGGAAAGAGCGACAATACAAATAGACACAGTAGCCTCTTAGATTTTTTTTAAAAAAAAGAAAAAAAGATTAAGGAAAAACGTTACAGACTAACTACACTATAGTGGTAGTCATAGTTGTTAAAGGCAATGCCTCAAGCGCTTCAGGCTCGTCTAGGTGACTAGGCGCTCTGCTGGGCTCAGGTGATTGACTGCCTAGGCGGTCATTAAAATTATAATAAATGTAATATTATTATTGTTTAAAGGTATAAAAAATTATTTTATTTGAATGTAATAGTTTGGTCAACAAAAAAACATGTTACTTTATATAATTCTCGTGTCTTTTACCATATAATATGTTAAGGTTTTTATATCCAACAAAAAAGAGGTGTAGATCCAAAAAGAAAGAAGAGACGAACTGTGTCAAGTATGTTTCTCTCATGTTAACTTGTCATCTCTTCTGCTCAATGGGTGGACCAATTGGTCTCTCTCTTTGTTTGTAGGTGGCCATATGGTCCCTTCTTTTTTTTGCATAGTTGTTCAAGGCATTGCCTAGGTGACCAAGACATAGTTGGGCTTAGGAGGCCCAATAATAGAAAAAAACTTTAAATGCCCCAAATTCCTTTTAGGCACCCAAAGCGCTCATAAATCAATTTTTAAAGGGGTTTTTAATAATTTAAATAAGTGCAGGCCCCATAATTATTTGTATTTTACTTATTATATGATTTTTATTATCTTTCTTTGGATAATTGAGAAGAAGAAAGGAGAGTAAGAGTTACGACCTCTCCCTCTTCTCTCTCGATCCCTTGTTCAGCGGTCATATTTGATGTCGGGCTATTTTTTATTTTTTATTAAGTCTTACAAACTCTCTCTCTCTCTCTCTCTCACAATTGTCACCGACTCACTATAGACTTTTTTCTATTTTTTATCCTCCATAGTCCCTCTCCCTCTTTTTTCGATAGTCATTGTAGACTTTTTTTATTCTCAACTCTTGAAATCGCCCCTTCTTATTCATAGAACTGTTTTTAAGAATGATGTTTTTTAGAGTGCATCTTGACAATGGAGATTTTGCAATTTATATGAATTATATAGCCATTTATTCAAGGAAATGCAACATACATAGATTTCATATTGGGGGGATTTCTGTTGCAAAGATTTCATAAGGCGATGCCTCGGGCGCCTCAGGTTATAGCCTCAACGTCCATGGGGTCTGTCGCCTAGTCGCCTTGACAACTATGGTGGCAGTTTGTTACACATGTAGTAAATCTTAAAGTTTTAGTCTTTTAGCTTTTTAGCCTCTTTTAAGTCTTAAGTTATTATATTATATATGGTATATCATATAGAGTGGAGGGTCTGGTCGGGTAGGGCTGGCCGGCTGGGGGTGCTTTCCGAGCCTGGCCCGCATATAAGAGGACCTTCCAAAATCATGTCTGGCTCGGCCTTAGGGCCTTAAGGGAAAAAAATCTATTTTGTAGCCCTCGAAGGGCTGGGCTGGGCTGGACCGGGCCCCCTTATCAAAGGGTTGGATTGACAGCCCTTCTCATAAGGGTGGTCTTAGATCAAGTTCCAAGGGGGGGAAGCTTTTTTTGGTGACTTGCAGGCAAGAGCTCCACTCATCAGTTATTAACGCACCAACCCTAACTATTAACAATAAATAAATTATGCTTTGTACAAAAAAAATGTATAGTTCTTTGTAACTTGGACAGTGACATCTTGTGTGCCCCTCTCATGAGGGTGGTCCTAGGATTAAGTTCCAAGGAAGGAAGCTATCCATCGGTGATGTGCAAGCAGGAGGTCCACTCACCAATTACCAACCCACTAACTATTAACAGCAAATAAATTATGCCATACAAAAAAAAATGTACAATATTTTATAACTTCGACACCTACACATCCTGGTGCTAGGCATAGATATGAGGTGTGCCAGGCAGTGCTTGGAAACTCTGAGGCTGAAGCACTAATACATAGTGGTACTGTTATTAAATAAATAAGAGAGGTCTTCATAAAAAAAAAAAATCAACTCATAGGAGTATCATATAATGGTAAACAAATCTAGTTTAATAGTACAAGTAGATTGGAACTTGGAAAACCCAGCACTCTTACATATTGGTATTGTGAGAAATAACACCTAGATTCAATACAAATATATTGGAAATTAGGAACTTTATATCTTATATATCTAAACTAGAAGATGTGGACAAAGATGTGGTTGACAATTTTATAATTGTGACAGTGCATCCAACATGGCACCTGTTTATGAAAATCTGTCAACCTTTTACATTGATGCATATTGTTTTATTCAGTCAGGTTCAACATATTTGCTTATACGATCTCTTTTGTTATTTAACACCACTGCAATATGTGATTCAGTTTTTTGGTTTATGTGTGTACGTAGATACATACAGTTTTTCTTTTATTTATGTATATAGAAAGGTTTTTGTCTTGTTTACTTGGTGAACTGTCCTATACCAGACCAATACTCAGGTCGTTCAGATCTAATCTGTGTATGTCTATGTTTCTTATAGGACTCGCTACTTCTCAACACCAAGGAAAGGGCACAATCCATTGCAAGGAAGGGCATACTACCAACTCCTAGAATGCCTTGGCGTAAGACTCCTATACACATTTTATTCTTTGCATATGAAAAACAGATGGGGCAAAAAAAAGTCCAAATGACTAATTTAAGGGGTTTATACCCACAGGTAATTAGAATTCATTCTCCGATGAGAGCCAAGAGGAAGCAAGACTGGTCAGATGTGCCAACTCGAGAAATGATAAGCAGAGCTCATGCTGCAGCCCTACGCCTAAAGAAAAGTCAAGATGGTCAGGCCGGTGGGTTGGGACAGTTTGGTAGTTGTAAGGTATGGGGAAATGTGGAACCCGACAGCAGTGGACCCATTTCAGGATCTCCAGACATGAGCAATATTCGGAAGATTTCGAATTACAGTAAATGGGAAGTTATGCCATTTGAGAGCCTAAGAAAGGAAGCACTGGAGCAGTATATTCAAATGGGCGGTGTGTCTTTGTACAAGATGGATGGCAATAAATTGGATGATCTGGTCTGTGTGAGGCATTCACTAAAATATGAGGTATAAGGCAAAAAAGATTTAGGTGGTTCCCTTTTTGTGTTCCTCTGTTGATTGATTGAGAGCCGCCCCAACAAGGAGAGGGGCTTCTTGGACTTGGGTTCGCAAGTGTAAGTGCTCTCTTGCATGAAGCAGAATACAGGGGTGACAGTGAAGCTCCTGGATTGTTGATAACAGTGGCGTCTTGGGAATCAATTTTCCCAAATGTATAGCAAGGAAACAAGAGGCTTAGGCAAGTACCTTGCCAATTTGGTGGGAGTTTCCATACTGGAGTTAAATGCATATCACTGAAAATGAGTGCCAACGGTTTTTGGTTGTGTACCGTTATCAGGAGTTTTTGAATGTATGTTATTGTGATAAGTGGTATGGTTAGCATTTAAGAGTTTTCCAAGAATCATCTGATTTGAAGTTGATTTTGCATTAGGGTTAGTTACAGGACCGATCAGGGTTGTGTACATTGCCTATAAACACTAGTTTAAGGTTCTCACTCTTGCATATGGATTGTTTAGGAATGGTTATGGTCCAATTTACTGCCATATAACTGGCTTAGTTTGATATTAACTGAAAAAATAGCTCAAATATTAAATATATTCTTTGCATCATATGATTTATTAATACCATACCATCCCTAGCTAAATTATTTGTGTTCACGCCACTGTCTCTGTATGTTCCCTTTGGGGGAAGGACTTAAGTTCGAGTCTGAGTGAGAAGGTTGAGAGGCGCACCATTTTAACTAACCTATCTTCGAACCTTTATATATGATGACACATGCCCACTCCCAAAAAAAAGAAAAAGTTCCACGATTTTTTCTTTTTCAACAAATTGAACTGTTTTGACCTAGAGCTTAGGTCTCCATGTTAAATCAAGATGCATGAGAAGTATCAATATTGATGCTCCTTAAATCATTATATACGCCCTCTCCAATATATCATAACAGTCTTATTAAAACCTTTTAACAAAGCCAGGGGTAACACGCCAGGGGTAACACACCAGGGTTTTGTCCTAGTGGTAGTGTATCCCCTGCTTTGGGGGGAGGTGCCGGGTTCCATTCCCGAGAGGGTGGGAGTTTGTATATACTCTCCACCTGCCCACTAATTGAACAGATACTAACACCTAACGGCGTACACATCATGGGCCTGTCCCAGTGGTTGTGTCTCCCTTTTGGGAGGTGTGACTCAAGTTTGAGTCTTTGGTGTGGCTGTTGAGCACCCACCATGAGTGCTAACCCCCCTAACCACTAATTAGATAGATAAATGATTTAGGACCTACCCTTAAAAGAAAAACAAAACACAAAAACAAAGCAGGGGTGTAATGCCAAAATGTCTAAAAATCAGATGGGCTGGTTCCTTGCATTAGAAAACAAAATGGGGCATTCCCAGGCGGAGCCAGGATTCACTGGCAGGGGGGGCTAATCATTGGGGTTCGGCGGGAAAAAATTTTGAGGGTCACATTCATGGACCACATCTGTTTGTGTCCATTTGTAAGGGATATATATATTAATAGAAAGTTTAGGGGGGGGGCTAGAGCACCCTGTCCCCTCGGCTCCACCCCTCTCTGAGGCTACGACCCTAATAGCAGTATAGGAATTTTTTTTTTTTCAAAATTTCAGGGGGGGCTGAAGCCCCCCCGGGCCCCATGTGGCTCCGCCCTAAAGGGGTGTATTCTTAAAAATCACAACTAAAAATTGGAGAATAATAGCAATTTGTTCGACTACTTATGCCAGAAAATTATTGCTTATATCAGAAACAGAATTATAGCATTTGGTTCGACTATATGAGATTATGTAAATTGTAAATTGTCGGCGATTCTATAATCTCTGGATGGGGTGATAGGTGTAAGAGCAAAAACTTATCATTTGTAAGGCCAAAAATTCAATTCATGTGTAGAATAAGTGGCAACATGACCCGAGCTATACCTAGACCTAGAGTTCGATCTTGACCTAGAGCTCGTACCAAGACCAAGAGTTTGGATCTCGACTACACCAACAACATTATTATCTTTCTTGTAAAATAACAAAACAATTTTAAGACAAATCATCCAAGTCTACATTAATGAGATCTTCTTGCTCGTTGACACCTAGCTAAGACATGTAATTATATCGTTATCATCTTCAGGTTGAGAACTCAACACATGGAATAAATTGTATGGACAATATTAGGAGTTGTTAATAACTTTAATGATATGCATAAGTGTCTTCTGCATGCATTGACACTTGAACATATAAATATGCGAACCGGATGAGACAATCGAATCTCTTAAAAAACTCTCTAAAACACCCAAGTAGATTCTCCAATTATTCTTTAATTAATTTGATTTGATTTGACTTGATCATTGGAGTGCCTTACAAGTAAGAAATTGCCACATCTAGAGGAGAAGAGCTCGGAGTGCCTTGCCAAAAAACTCGAAATGTCTCCATAAAGAGCTCGAAGTTCCTTAACAAAGAGCTTGAAAATGCCTGGATGAAAAGCTTGGAATGCCTTTTAATGTCGAACATGATTGCATCCAGAGGAGAAAGAACTCAAGGTGCCTTGCCTTGAGAGCTCAGAATGCCTAGTCAAAGAGCTTGGAGTGTTGACGAGCTTAGACTGCCTTCTGACGTTGGACCACCAGCTCCAGAGGTCTCAGTTTAACAAAGGAAAGCATAATTGCTCATCCACCTTTATAATTATGTGGAGATTATTGTAAGCATTCAATTCCGCATCTTGTGATCCTTACAAAATTTCTTAAACTTAAAAAGAGAGATACCTCATAATATTCATTTATCACATCAAATTAGTTTTTTTTTTTCATGTAATCAATTGCCACTAAAATAATCCGAACAAAATGAGGCCTAAGCACACACCATGGGCTTGTCCCAGTGGTTGTGTATCCCTTTGGGGAGGTGTGACTCGTGTTCCTCGTGTTCGAGTCTTGGTGTGGCTGTTGATGCTTACCATGAGTGCTAACCCCCTAACCTAGGTAGATAAATGATTATAAATGGGGCATGATGCTTTAAATCCATCCCCGGACCAAACCCAGGTTGGGTTTACCCATCAGTTAAACCCATCATTTCCCACCCCGCCCTACCTGTTTACCAGTAAAGAGGGTGCAAGATTCAGGAACTCTTTATCCCTGCATCAGGCTCCAACAAGATCAGGTTCCAGTAACCTGTAAAACTGCTCTCTCTCTCTCTCTGAAAAGGGTGCCCAGATTCAGAAGCTCTTCTCCCTGTATCAGGTTCCAACGACATCAGGTTCGCCAAACTCTCTCTCTATCCCTCTCTGATACTTCATGTCCTTGATCTGAATGTTTTACAAATATTAATTCTCTAATTGAGAAGTGGAAGGGTCTTTGTATTGAGAGTGGCGTGGAGGGACGAACACCCACTATCTTCCTTAGATGATGATGTTACTCAAGACTGTTTTGCTTGTACATTTAGCTTACCATATAAATGCCTTAGTCTTTTTTGCATTTAGCCTTTTTTTAGGTTAAGGTAACAGCAACACAAGGTGAAGCTAGAGTCATGAGAAAGAAGACCACACACACGCGCACACACACACGCACACACCACACAACCCTCAACCCAAATAAGCTTCACCCAAACACTCCTCAAAACGGGTACCAAAATAATATAAATGCCATTAGTCTGCATCCTCCTGTACTGTTCTATCTGTGACAATAAAAAGCTTTTGTCACAAAACACAATTCCATTATATAAGAAAAACAACCATTAAGTTCCGGATCATGCATCCATATAAACTCCTTTTAGGACTATAGACAAAATCAAGCAACCACATATGTAGCAAGACTAATCAACATGCTTAGTATAATTGTTTTCAACATTTGCGTACCCAATCTTTTCCCATACTCTTCTTCAGCGTGCTTCATATTGAACAACTGCAACAAACATAGATGTCACGGTAAGTGGAATAATTAAGGAACATGCAATAAGATTCAACAAGGTTAACTGATCGGTAAACAGGTTAAAGTGAAAACCAACCATATACGTCAAGGTTTACTAATTAGAAACCAAGATTATTATTATTATTAATTTTATGAGAATGCCCCTGAGGCAAAGGAATCCATGGCAGACGTTTTTGCAATGCAGTGTTCCCAGAAGCACAAACACCTTAGGAATGCTGATTCCTTTCGGACACGGACTCCCCTTGGACTTGGCTAGTCGCTTAGAAGTGTCCATCCTCAGGACTCGAATTCGGACTAATATTTGGACGCAGATTCATCAAATACTCATAACTATAAGTTTTTATATACAATACAATGTATAAACTTACGTGTGACACAAATATATGCCATTAATTTTATCTTCTTACTGTTAAACACTTGTCTTAAACTACCTCATAGATTTGACAAGCATGGAACTCACATTTATTAGACAATCACACATGTTTAAATGAATGAATTTATGTAACAGCTTTAAATTATTGACCAAGTAATCATTCTTTAACCGCCAAATAGAGATTTTGAAATATCCTTTTATTAGAAAATTTTAATTTTGAATTACTATTCTCTATAAATTTAGCATAAAAAATTTAGAATTACTATATGTTATTGCTTCAATTCATGTCTTACTTCAATTCAAATGTATATATTTTTAATAGGTAATTTAAATATATATATATATAGAGAGTAGCATTCTAATGAGTCATGCTCATTGAAGCTTGTAATGAGCAGTCCTTAATAATGTGACACATGGCAAGTTATTTCAGAATCTGACTAATGGATGTCAAGACAGGTTACTAAAGAGACACGTGGCAAAAAATTAGCTTGATGGGACATTTATAGACCGTTTGATTGAAGAAGGAAAGATCATCAATTTCTGTATCCTAGGTAGGATCTAGTGAACCCTTAAGGGGTTAATGCTGCAAACTAGGGTCTAATCGGAAGGTCTAAAGAGTAAACATGTCCGATTAGACTGATTTTTTGACACGTGTCTCCAATGGACCCAACTTAACATCCAACGGTCAGATTAAAAAAAATGTCACATGTCATCTTTCCAGAGGGACCGCTCATTACAAGCTTCAATGAGCTAGTACCTCTCCCTATATATATATGTGTGATTAATTTTAATACATTGCTTATTTAGTACTTCACAGTTCACACCCTAATCATTGTAGTTATTGTTAAACTCCATAAATGTTCTACTTGAATTTTGAATGTAATACATTCAATTGTAGATATTTTTTTTTAAAAAAATTCCTTAGTGTTGTTTGGAATAACTTATGCTTTCATATTTCATTTGTAACATTCTTTATAAAATAAAAAATATAGTACTTTCTTAAAAATAAATTAGAATATCTCCCTTGTCATTAGGATTGAAGAAAAGAACCCACTTCGTCCATTATCTCCAAGTCAGGCAATTGGTTGGAAATCTTTCATGTATGTGCACCTTTTGCAAGAGGATACAGCTCAAATCCTAATTTCTATAGTTCATCGAACCTAACTCTTCACATCCTAGTTTGACTCTGACTCTTGGGTCCGTCTCTGTGCTACATAGTGTGGCCGACCAGCAATATAGAAATTGCATAGATGCCTGGGTATGGGCATGGGCCTAGGGTTGAACTTGCTTCAATCCAAATCTCTGTAATACTCTTTTTAATCATTTAATAGGCACAGGTAAGACGATTCTGAGACAAATCCCAAAAGCGTTGTTCCATATTGTTGTTCCTAGGCAGACTTAAAGGATCACAGTACCATAAATCGGTTGCAAATAAACCCTTCTATACTAGAATCAATTATAAAACAGAATCGTTTTCTCTCAATTGTACACTATCTAAGGTATCTTTCTTTATTTGGTTGACATCTTTGGACAAGATCCTCACTTGTAACCATTTGCAAACTAGATGGTGGAATCTAGCTAATAGATGCTTCATGTGTCGTAAGCATGAAGAATCAATGGATCACTAGTTATTGCACTGTTCCTTTGCTACAAGTATATGGAGTCACTTTCTCTCTTACTTGGTGGTCTCTTGGACCTTCCCTTGTTCCTTACTAGACTTCCTATCTTGTTGGATCTCGGTAAAGTTCGAGGCTCCAATATTGGTTTTATGGGTCTTACTTCCAAGGGCAGACGTTTGGTCAATCTGGAGGGAGAGGAACAGGCGTGTGATTGATGATGTTTCTTCCTCGTTGGAGCAGGTTAGATGGATGTGCTGCCAGATCTATATTGAGTAATGGCCCATTAGGAGCGATCTTAGCAACCTGGGAGTAAAGTTCCTGATTTGGGGAAGACCATTCTTTATGTTGTTCTGTTTCCCTGCAGTTTTGTAGTCAGGCCAAAGTTGTTACCGTAATTTCTGTGCTACGAGGGTTCCTTTTTTGTTAGTTTATTCGGTTCACCCTATTGTGAACTCCTCAAGTCTTCCTTGCTTTCTGTAATTCAGCTGCTGGCCTTTGTGTTTTTACCTATATTTATATTTTGATAGTATGGATCAAAGAAAATTTCCCTCAGCATCTCTTTTCACCAAATCACCTCCAAACTCATATCAACCCAGCTAACCATCTGTTCAGCATGGAATTAGTGTTTTAGCAACTTTTAATTCAATATATTTGATGAACAATTTTCAGCTTTGTTGATTTTGGGTTATCCTATTTTGTATATGAGGTTTGCCCCTTTTTCCTCATTAATACAATCAAATTGCCGATTGAAAAAGATGCACAACTATTGAACTATGTCTATGAAGACCCATCTACGTGTTTTCTCAAACACAAGCTGTTTCCTTATGTTCATCCTAGCATAGAACCTTGTGAATATCAAAAGATTCATGGCAACCATATTTGACCTTTCCATTGAGTTGGACACAGAGAAGAAATTTATAGCTTGGTGAGTCATATTTCACATAAAGCTGTGGATTAAACGTACAGTAATAACCTAACGAAAATAATTTGATGCGCAACAAAAGGGCAGGAACGTCAAGAAGAACACCGTTATGTCAGATACGGTAAATCATTGAATACCTATTCAACGCCTCATGGTATGATTGTTATTCAAAACACTGATAAATGAAAGTTTCATTGGCGATCAAATCTATGCAGGATAATGTTTAATGCACTAAGAAATCCCCACCCATCCCATGTTTAGTGACACAGATTGTGAAACAAATGGCCCCAATTTTTTTAACAATTGGAATTCTCAAGTCATAGACTTCTTCTTTGCTTGGGTTTCAAAGCTTAACAATAGCAGTAATATGAGAACTCTTGAGCCAGAATCAGTGAACCAATTAAACTACTAGGTGATGATAAGCCAAACAATGATGCACCGACTACTACTGAACTAGGAAAAAGAATTGTGTCTGTTCATGTGAAATTATAGAAAAAAGATAACAATAAATGGATAATATAAGCAGTTAAAATGGCTTACTCCTGCGGGTGCGTTTCTTGTACAAGATGCGGTAGCCACACTCTCTGCACTGTATCACGTCCCCTGGCTTCAGAGTATTTTCCATCCCGCAATCTACGCATCAATATTAGACATGCTCAGAGCTCGATATTAGGGCAAAATATCTTTGAAATCAGAAACTGAAGACATTAATATGAGTAAAAAGAGAGAAATTCTGGTTAAAAACAGACGAAAGGAAGAGAAGATGGACGTTACCTCCGCAGATGTAGCTCACTGGTTCGGGTTGTGGATCCATTGATCAAGATTGAGGAATTAGGGTTTCTGAATGTACAATAAAACAGCAACCAAGTTAGGGTTTATGACATTATATAGAAAAATAAAACCAAGAGCGGGTTATACAACAAAATTAGAGAGAGAAGGAAACGCACCAGAGCCCTCGACTAGAGATTGGAAAGAGAGAAAGAGAGAGGGAGTTGACGCCTAAGACTAGAGGAGGCCTGGCCAACTACAAGTCACCTTTTTGTTCTTTGGGGGTACAAAGGCCTTGGCTTGCCTCTGGCGAAGCCAGAAAGGGCTTATCTCGGGGTTCCATAGAATAGGTGACATGTGGTGGAGAAGTCAAAATCATGGGGCCCATGATTTTGACTTCTCCACAGACAAATGAACATGCGGTGATAAGTGTGTGAAAATAAGGGAAAGAGATATCAAATAGGGAGAAGTCAAAAATCATGGGGAGAAAATAAATGACTTCTCCCCATTTTGCTGCCAGCTGCCGCACAATGTATGGAACCCGAGAGCCCTCTTCGCCAGAGACAATCCGAGGCCGGGTACAAAATAGTGACTTGTAATTAGGGCTGTAGAGTCCAGATCCTGACCAATTGAGATTGAACTCGGGAGAGTTCAATTACAATCACATAGCTCCTTTAATTGCCCTTTTTGATGCCTAGGGCCCAAGAGAAGGGGGGGGGGGGGGGGGGGGGGTGAATAGGGTTTATGACAAATTAAAAATTTACTCTAAGTGATTTTTGTGGAATAGGAATTAATTACTACAACAACCAAATATAAATTAGAGATTAAAAAGATAGAGATAGAGATAGAGATACCAGACACCAGATGTGTTAGCGGGGTTCAGCAACTTGCCTACGTCCCTGCTTTTAAGCTTTCCGCTTTAAGGATTTTTTCACGATTCACTAATCGTACTCTTCTTTCCGGGCAAAGAGCAAACCTTTACAATAATTTTTCAGGCTCAGGAAGAACCTCTTATAATCCTTTTAACAGGCCAAGGATCAACCTCTTCAAGAGAATCCTTCTCTAGGATACAAGAAGACACTCTTCTCAAAATGGAGCAAGAATCTCTGATTCTTGACTTTCAGTAAAAACAGAAATTTGGTAGATTTGAAATCCAAATTGAAAGCTCCTAACTGAGCTAGTTAAGAAAGAAAATTAATGCTAACAATTTCTCAAGACTAATTGGAATTGAATGCTCAAAGAGTTAGGGATTGGGTTTCAAGATATTCAATGCAAAAACAGAGTATTGATTGCTGGAAGTTTGTGAGTGATGATTGAGCAATAAAACAGTGTTGGAATCCTTAATTTCATTTATAAATATCCTCTATATATAGATGAGTAATCAATATGGCCGTTGGGGGTGCATTTAATGTGAGCTAGCCGTTGAAAACTAGCCGTTATATGATTTTCCCACAGGCACTCGTCGATGAATGAGTGAAAATCCAGACTGAGTCGTCGACGAGTTGAGGCAGTAAGCAATTTTGAATTTACCGTCCCTCACTCGTCGACGAGTCCCTTGCACTCGTCGACGAGTTCACTGAAAATTTTTCAGTAAATTCATCTTGGTGAGACCAATTTGATGGGAAACATGATAGGACCCTTAGACATTCAAATTAACATTATTTTAATCATTTTTAGGGCTTTAAATTGATGTCCAAATTATACTAGGTCTCCTAGGGTCTATCTAGGTAATCTTTGAGCAATTCTTTCTAATGTCTTGAGGACTTTACAAAGTCCTAAGACATTTATACTAGTCTTCATTTAGTGACTTTCTTGTCATGGAGCTTGTGGAGCTTCAAATAGCTTGACTTTATGTATTAGCTTGATTCCTTGAAGCTTTTCTCCAGAATTAACTAGTGCTTGGACTTTTGCCTTGATGACCTTGATTTGATTTAAGCTCTTCAATTCTTCATATCTTGAATTTCAATCTTAATGGACTTCTTCTCTAAAATTTCACATACTCAATGGAAATATTAGTACATCAAGAATCATTTCATTATTGTGTTATCATCGAAACAATTTAGGGTACTTAGAGTTGTAACCTTGAGGCTAACAATCTCCCCCTTTTTGATGATGACATAATAATGTGAATGACTTGGGTTGAGCTCCCCCTTAAAACATATATTCTAATAATATTTAAGGATAGCTCCCCCTCAACAAATGCATCATATAAAAATTTAAGACAAGAGAGGTATTGGATCATTTGCTAAGTTTGTACATGAATCAATCAAACAACAATGATTTTTAAGTTATAGAATCAAGAGAAGTTCCATGATCAAGATTTTAAGTTAAGTTTATTAACAACACATAAGATTAGAGTTTTGAACCAAGAGAAGTTCCACAAAGAAGGTTTGTGATTTAATAGATGTTAATTTAAATTTGGAACCAAGAGAAGTTCCACAAACATAGGTCATATCAATTTATATTATTTTCTTTCTTATAAAATTTACATTTTCTCTCCCTTGGCAGCATCAAAATAGATTTATAAAGGGAAAAATAGAGAAGATGTAAAGAAAATGGAATGCCATATATATAGTCAAAAAGATACATGAAAGTGCAGACATTACATCAAACAAAAAGAAATACAAAAGTCACAAAAAAAAATCAGAGAGCTTCATCAAATCTTTTGCCTCTTGGTAGGCCTATCAGGCTTTGAGGTTGGCTACTTGGGCTTGGCAGTCTTGGATAGGTCTTTTGAGGAAGAGGAGACACATCCGACTGCTCTTGAGTAGCCTTTTTTGCCTTGGAAGGAGGCTGCACTGCAGGAGGCACTAAAGATGTGGCTGGAGGAGCCTGTCTGGGAGGAGCTTGAGGAGGGTGAGAGGGGATATAGACTTCAATTGGAATGAGAACAAACTGAAGCTTCTGAGAGGTGGAGGCTGAATCTATAGCAATGTGATCAACCTTGGCAGCCATGTCACCTATCAAAGGAGCTTGATCCTTCAAAAGATTGGCCATCTGATAAATGTAGCTTGAGTGGACAGTTACAGTCTTACTGATGCTCTTCACTTCATCCATAAGCTTCTCACTCTCTATAGAAGCATCTACATTCTTGCTCTGAATCAGGGTGATGATGGAGTCAACTCTATCCTTGACTACACTTCCTGCCATTTCAATTTCAGCAAGTTTGGGTTCATTGTGCTTCAGCTCAGACTGAATAAACTCCATCTTTGACTCTAGAGAGGATAGCCTATCTCTAGTCTTAGACTGGAGTCTCTCTATACTAGTTGTCTGTGAAGCCTGGAACCTCTCCAAGAAATCTCTTTGATAATCCTGAAACTGCATCAGGCTCTGACTGATCTGCAACTGGAAGTGCTCCATACTAGAAGCCATGGAGGCAACTTGGGCTATCAACATACTCAACTGCTCAACTGAAGGTGCAGGCCTAGAAGGAGAACCAAAATGCTGTCTTGGGTCCTCAAAATGGTCTGAAGCCTATCTATGTGAGGACTCAAGCAAATCAGTATCAACCATAATATCACCCCAATTATGCTTAGCCTTAGCCTCACCCTTAGCCTCTACTGAAGTCTCAATAACAGTCTCTGCAGTCCCTGGCTGATCTGCTGTCTTAGCTACAAGAGTAGGCTCGACTATAGGAGAGAGTATGGGAGAATGAGTAGGAGATGGAGTGGGGTCATGGGAAGAATGGAGTGGATCTGAGGAAGGAGGTGCAGATGGAGTAGGGTGAGAAGGTGGATGAGTGGGAGTGGGTAGAGTGGTGGAAGAGGGAATGGAGGGATTTGAAGTGGTTTGGGGTTTTGGAACCCAAACATTACTAGACTCTATTAAAGTGTACCCCATATGCATGATGGTGGCCTTGGAGTATATATCAGAGTCAATAATGGACTTCTTATCCTGATAGACATCAAGAGGGACTTTGAAGTGTTTAAAGATACAAGTCAAAGCAAGTCCATAAGGTAGTCTACCTAAGGATTTCTTTGATGCATCCTTCATGACATAACAATAATGAAGGAGAGATCAATATGTTTGGTGGTTAAGATGCACCAAATCAAAAAGGCATCAAAGTAGGTAATAAAATCCATGCCACCACCTCTAGGAATGATGTCATAAGTAATGATGTGGTGTGCAAGTCTAGCATCAGGGGTGAGATCATTGAGCTTGGGAGGGTTTGGAACAGTTATGTCTTTATTGGTACACATAACTTTTAAAGCTTCTATAACATCAAATCTCTAATGGGAAACCCACTGATTAGTGGTGTATTCTTGGAATTCCCCATTAGGTAATTTGAGTATGGATCTAAGGTCAGCAACATCAAAAGAAATGAGTATACCATGGGCATAGGAGGTAAATTTCTGAGAGGTTTTGTCAAAAACAAGATTGGAGTAAAATTGTTTATAAAGGTCAGGGTACGTACATAGACTTTCTAAGTTCAAGAAATTTATGCCATTTGAGGGCATGGAATTTAGACGCAATAATATCGAGACCTATGTCTTTGAACAAGGCAAAATCAAGAACTTTACCATAGACGGGTTCTCTCTTGATGAATATTCTGGTGTAGTTCTCTTGAGCCACTTTGGTCTTGAACAAATTTGAAGTTCCTTCTTGAGATGGCTCTGAGGATTTGCTCTTGGAAGACTCTCCAACCTTTTTCTTTCCCTTCTTGGCAGCAGTGGGCTTCTTCGTTACTTTTGGCATTGAGGGGTTCTTCATACGAGGGGCCATGAAGTCTAGGAATGAAAAAGAGTGATTTCTGAGAAGCATAGATGAGAAAGGAGAAGATTTGGAAGGAAGAGGAATGCGAGGGAAAGAGGATTTGAAATGATGGAACAATGAAAAATTAGGTTTAAATTTATAGATCTGAGGTCACTCGTCGACGAGTAGGTCTGACTTCTCGTCGAGTGGCTTCAAATTCCTGAGAAAATAACTCACTCGTCGCCGAGTAGCTCAAAATTGGCCATTGGAATGCTCACTCGTCGACGAGTACCATTTTGTACTTTGACTCGTCGACGAGTCCCTACACAAATTCTGAAATTTTGAGAATTTTAAACTTTTAAAACATCATTTTAATGATTATCAGATATTCTTAGACATTATAAGATGTAATACAAGTTAAAATACAAGGCCAACACAATCCAACATAAATCAATATGAAGCACATTCAACCACTATTGAGAATCTTCAACTTTAGGCATATTTTCAATTGATGTCCTCAAGTCTAGCCATGCCTAATTCTCTTCTTAAAATACTAAATCTTTCATAAGGGAGAGGTTTAGTGAAAATGTCTGTAAGTTGACTATTTGTTTCAACAAATTCTAACATTACATCCCCAATTTGAACATGATCCTTTATGAAGTGATATCTAATTTCAATATGTTTGGTTCTAGAATGTTGAATAAGATTCTTTATCATACATATAACACTTGTGTTATCACACTTAATTGGAATTTTATCATAAAACAATTTGAAGTCATCTAATTGTTGTTTCATGTATAATGTTTGAGCACAATAACTCTCAGCTACTACATATTCAGCTTCAGCTGTGGATAGAGTTACAGAGTTCTGTTTCTTACAAGATCATGAAACTAAAGAGTGTCCTAAGAAGTGACAAGTGCCACTAGTGCTTTTCCGATCAACTTTGCATCCAGCAAAGTCAGCATCAGAATAACTAACTAGTTCTAGTGATCTGTTCTTAGGGTACCATAATCCTAGTTCAATTGTTTCAATTAAATATTTAAAATTCTTTTAATTACAGTCATATGTGATTCTTTAGGATTAACTTGAAATCTAACACACATGCAAACACTAAACATAATATCAGGCCTACTAGCAGTCAAATATAATAAACTACCAATCATACCTCGATATTTTGTTTCTTCCACACTTATGCCATTTTCATCTTTATCCAGCTTTGTGGTTGGACTCATGGGAATATCAGCATCCTTTGAGTTGTCCACCCCAAATTTCTTGAGCAGCTCTCTAGTTTATTTGACTTGATTTATGAAGATGTCTTCTTTGTTTGCTTGATTTGAAGTCCAAGGAAGAAGTTCAATTCCCCCATCATGCTCATCTCAAATTCAATTTGCATAGATTTAGCAAATTATTGACAAAGAGTTTCATTAGTAGATCCAAAAATAATGTCATCAACATAGATGTGCACTAAAAGCATATCATCATTTTTGGATTTTATAAATAAAGTAGTATCTATTTTACCTCTAATGAACTCATTTTCAAGTAGGACGCCACTTATTCTATCATACCAAGTTCTAGGAGTTTGCTTTAAACCATAAAGAGCTTTAGTGAGTTTGAATACATGATTAGACATTTTATGATTTTCAAAGCAAAGAGGTTGTTCTACATAGACTTCATTCGATATAAATCCATTCAAGAAAGCACTTTTAACATCCATTTGATAAAGTTTAAAGTCTTTAAAGCTAGTATATGCAAGCAACATCCTAATAACTTCAAGTCTAGCAACAGGAGCAAAAGTTTCATCATAGTCAATTCCGTCTTCTTGGTTGTATCCTTGAGCTACTAGTCTAGCTTTATTTTTAATAATGCTTCCTTATTCATCATTTTTATTTCTAAAAATCCATTTAGTACCTATTATAGATTTTGCTTTTAGGTCTAGGCACTAAATCTCATACTTGATTTCTTTCAAATTGATTTAATTCATCTTGCATAGCAATTCCTTAAGATTCATCATTTATCGCTTCAAGAGCATTCTTAGGTTCAATTTGAGAGAGGAAAGCAAGGTTATTACAAATGTTTCTTCTTGTTCTTACACCTTGTTCCATATTACCAAGAATTTATTTTTTAGGATGATCTTTTATTAATCTCCATGCATTAGGAAGATGATTTCATTTTTTTCTTCATTTTCATCTAAGTTCTCAACTTCTAAGGTTTTATTAACATCATTATATTGGTTTGCATTATCTTCTTTGTTAATTTCCAAGTTTGCTATACTTTTATATAAGTAATTCATTTTGAAAATTTGATCATCATCTTCAATTCTTTTAAATGGATTAGATTCATCAAATATTACATGCATGAATTCTTCTACAATTAGGGAGGTTTTATTGAATACTCTATATGATTTGCTATTAGTGGTGTAACCAAGAAAAATTCCCTCACTAGCTTTTGGTTCAAATTTCTTTAAGTTTGATTTACTATTTAGAATGAAACTTTTGCAACCAAATACTTTGAATCAACCAATATTGAGTGATCTACCATTCCAAAGTTCATAAGGAGTTTTGTTCAATTTATTTCTAATAACAACTCTATTAATCACATAGCAAGATGTATTAATGGTCTCAACCCAAAAATAATTAGGCAATTTATGTTCATTTAACCGATTTCTTGTAAAGACATTTTCTTTCTTTTAACTACTTCATTTTGTTGAGGAGTTTTAGGGGCAGAGAAGTTATGGTTAAAATCATTTTCTTCACAAAAAGATTCAAGTTCTTTATTCTTGAATTCTCCACCTCTATCACTTCTAATTGAGTTAATGGATTAGCCTTTTTCATTTTGCACTCTTTTACAGAATTTTAAAAAAAAAACATTCACTTCACTTTTATGAGATATAAATAATACCCAAGTGGATCTAGAATAGTCATCTACAATAACAAAAACATAAAGTTTTCCGGCTAAGCTAGCAACATTATTTGGCCCAAATAAATCCATATGTAATAATTCTAATGACCTAAAAGTAGATATTACTAGTTTCTTTTTGAATGATGATTTGATTTGTTTACCTAGTTGGCAAACATCACATACTTTATCTTTTAAAAACTTAGTTTTAGGCAAGCCTTTAACAAGTTCATTTCTAGAGAGTTTAGTTAACAAGTCCATACTTGCATGGCCTAACCTTCTATGCCATAGCTAACTAGTCTCATTAATAGCGGAAAAACATATAAGGTTTTGAGAAATTATTTCATCAAAATCAATTGTGTATACATTTTCAAATCTATGAGCTATTAACAAAGTATTAATATTATCTTTATCTTTAATGATGCATACATTTGATTTAAAAGACACATTAAGTTCTTTATCACACAATTGACTAATGCTAATTAAGTTATTCTTAAGACCTTCAACAAGTAAGACATTTTCAATAAAAGTAGTAGAGTTCTTACCAACATTACCTATACCGATGATCTTCCCTTTCGCGTAGTCCTCGAAGGTCACATGTCCTCCATCCTTTGGAGAAATTGAGATGAATAGATCTTTGCTCCCTGACATGTGCCTTGAGCATCCACTATCCAAGAACCATCTTGTCTTAGAGGAGCTAGATTTCAAACATACCTACAAGACATAATTTATGTAACTCCAACATATGTTCCTCCTGGTACCCACACAGTTTTGGTTGGAACTCAAACTGAATTTTGGATGGTCTTGGGAGGGTGAGATCCTTTAGGGACCTAAACCATGTTTGGTCCTTTATGGATGGTCCTGAGAGTGTATGATCCTTTTGGGACACAAAATTTCTTAATTGTTTTCTTTCCATTAAAAGTAAAAAATGCATTAGAAGGTGGGTTTAATATATTAGTTGATTTTGAAAAGAAATTTTGATACTCCTTTTGTTTTGCAAAAGGGTTGTACCAAGACCGACTTTTCCAAAGACACATCTTTGTTGGTCAAAAGTCTTTCAATATTCTTTTCTCCCGTAGACAAAGTGTGAGCAATTTTAGTCAAATCTTTGACTTTAGCTCTAAGCTCTTCACACTCACAAGATAGTCCTTGGGGTTAATTTTGAAAGTCTTTTAATTTTTCATTTAAGACATCATTTTCTTTAACAAGAATGGTCTTTTCATTTTGTAAATCATTTTTCTCTTTTAGTAAAGATTCAATTGAGCTTGAAAGAGAAACATTTTCCTTTTTAAGTTTATTTTTTGTTCCTAGTTTTAAAAATTCAAGGTAGAGTTCATCAAAAGCTTCCCTAATTTCTTCATATGAAAGAGATTCATTTGGGGAAGAATTTACCTCTTCATTACCAAGAGCCATGAGGCAAAGGTTGGCGACATCTTCATCACTTGAATTTTCATCCGACCCACTTCCTTCTGAGTCGTCCCAATTAGCCTTTATCGTCTTTTTCTTGAATCTTTGGTCTTTCTTTAGTTGAGGACACTCGATCTTGATGTGTCCCGGTTTCTTACACTCATAGCAAATGATTTGTTCTTTCTTGCTTGATTCTCCTTTAGCTATCTCCTTGGAGAATTCTCTTTTGTAAGACATTTTCTTGAAGTTCTTCTTGTGCTTCAAGAACTTTTTGAATTTCTTTGTCATAAGAGCAATATCATCATCTTCATCACTCTCTTCTTCCTCACTTTCTTAAGTAGTATTTAAGGCAAATCCCTTCTTTGCTTTTGGCTCATCTTCTTGATCCTTCATTATGACCTCATGTGTCATGAGAGATCCAAGAAGCTCATCCATTGGAAGCTTAGTCAAATCCTTAGCTTCTTGGATGACAGTGACTTTTGGACCCTAACTTTTTGGGAGTGAGCGAGGAACTTTCTTAACATTTTTTGCATTAGAGTACACTTTACCAAGAGATTTTAGTCTATTCAAAATGTTAGTAAAGCGAGTAAATATCACATATTGATTCACCTTTTTCCATTTTGAAAAGTTCATATTTATGAACTAACATACTTATCTTTTCTTCTTTTACTTGATTCATGCCTTCATATGTGACTTGAAGTTTGTCCCATATTTTTTTGGCGGAATCACATCCAGAGATTCTATTAAACTCTTGTGGACTTAGAGCACAATACAAATTGCTGATTGCTTTAGCATTTGTTTGGATGAGTTTAATATCAGCCTCATTCCATTCATCTTCAGTTTTAGGAATTCTAATACCATCACTACTTTATGAGGTAGGTGAGGTCCTTTGAAAATGATTTTCCAGCAGTCATAGTCAAGAGCTTAGAGATAAACCATCATCCTGGTTTTCCAATAGTTATAGTTTTCTCCATTGAATAATGGAGGACGGGTGGTGGATTGGCCCTCTCCTAAGGTAGTAGCAAATATGTTTGCCAAAAGGGATCTTTAACTCAAGATGGTTAAATCTAAAATAGAGCACTTAGCTCTGATACCAACTGATGCCCAGATAATGAACCCTAGAGGGGGGGGGGGTGAATAGGGTTCATGGCAAATTAAAATTTTACTCTAAGTGATTTTTCCGGAATAGGAATTAATCACTACAACTACCAAATATAAATCAGAGATTAAAAAGATAGAGATAGAGATACCAGACACTAGATGTGTTATCGGGGTTCAACAACTTGCCTACGTCCCCGCCTTTAAGCTTTCCGCTTTAAGGATTTTCCCACGATTCACTAATCGTACTCTTCTTTCTGGGCAGAGAGCAAGCCTTTACAATCATTTTTTCAGGCTCAGGAATAACCTCTTACAATCCTTTTAACAGGCTAAGGATCAACCTCTTCAAGAGAATCATTCTCTTGGATACAAGAAGACACTCTCTCAAAATGGAGCAAGAATCCCTGATTCTTGACTTTCAGTAAAAACAGAAATTTGGTAGATTTGAAATCCAAATTGAAAGCTCCTAACTAAGCTAGATAAGAATGGAAATCAATGCTAACAATCTCTCAAGACTGATTGGAATTGAATGCTCAAAGAGTTAGGGATTGGGTTTCAAGATATTCAATGAAAAAACAGAGTATTGACTACTAGAAGTTTGTGAGTGATGATTGAGCAATAAAACAGTGTTGGAATCCTTAATTTCATTCATAAATATCCTCTATATATAGATGAGCAATCAATATGGCCGTTGGGGGTGCATTTAATGCGAGCTAGCCGTTGAAAACTAGCCGTTATATGATTTTCCCGCAAGCATTCATCGACGAGTGGGTGAAAATCCAGACTGAGTCATCGACAAGTTGAGGCAGTAAGTAATTTGGAATTTACTGTCCCTCACTCATTGACGAGTCCCTTGCATTCGTCGACGAGTTCACTAAAATGTTTTCAGTAAACTCATCTTGGTGAGACCAATTTGATGGGAAACATGCTAGGACCCTTAGGGATTCAAATTAACATTATTTTAATTACTTTTAGGGCCTTAGATTGATGTCCAAATTAAACTAGGTCTCCTAGGGTCTATCTAGGTAATCTTTGAGCAATTCTTTCTAATGTCTTGAGGACTTTACAAGGTCCTAAGACATTTATACCAGTCTTCATTTAATGACTTTCTTCTCATGGAGCTTGTGGAGCTTCAAATAGCTTAACTTTATGTATTAGCTTGATTCCTTGAAGCTTTTCTCCAGAATTGATTAGTGTTTGGAGTTTTGCCTTGATGACCTCGATTTGATTTAAGCTCTTCAATTCTTCATATCTTGAATTTTGATCTTAATGGACTTCTTCTCTGAAATTTCACATACTCAATGGAAATATTAGTATATCAAGAATCATTCAATTATTGTGTTATCACTGAAACAATTTAGGATACTTAGAGTTGTAACCTTGAGGCTAACACTTTTAACAATGGTTAAGAAGTTTTAACCTTAAGGTTAATATTTTAAAACTAAGGTTAGATTGTTAAACATTAAGGGTTAATAAATCTTAACCACATGTGTTGACCCATGGATGCGATTAAACTCTCCCAAGTTCAATCACGATTGACTATGATTCCAACTCTAGCTCTCAATGGGCCGAGTCTATTAAGCCCAACCCTCACTTATAAGGATTTAGCCCAAACCTGGTTCAAGTCCTCAAAAGGCCTAAATTGGTTACGCCCCCTTCAAGACAAGGACCGGGCCTTGGCCTTGGCCTGGACTTGAAAAGAAGATAACATGATATTTATCAAATATTTTTCTAAACCACCACTGACTGCTGTCTTTTTCTTAGTACATGTTATTTGTATGGCTTTACATCTTTGAAGACTTCTAGTATAAGATAGCCTTGAAGATCTTTCACATGGAAAATATACAAATTCATGTATATCAACTTCAAATGTATAAATATACATGTATTATTGGGGTCTCTTGGAGTCAATTTGGACATGTTTGATTATAGAGTAAGGGGCGTTCTCATCCAAAATATAATGTTGTCATGGAATTCATTGTTTTACATACACTATGTGTAAAAATTCAATACTTAACAGATTAGCTACATGCCTAACAATATGAGTTTAGAGGCTAGGAGTCTACTCTTAATGATTGAGTTTTGTTATGTATACTTTAGAGATCGAATTACAACCAACCACGATTGAACTCAGGGAGAGTTCAATCGCACCCACAGGTCAACACGTGTCCTTATTAACCATTACTAACCATGGTTAAGATTCACTAACCCTTAAGGTTTAACAATCTAACCTTAGTTTTCAAAAATTCTTTATTAAAAAAAATTTAACCTTAGGGTTAAAATTTCTTAACCCTAAGGTTAAATTTTTTTAATATTTTTTTCTAAAAATAATGGTTAGATTGTTGAACCCTAACGGTTAAATAAATTTAACCATAGTTAATAAGGGTTTAAAAAGACACATGTCAACCTATGGGTGTGATTGAACTCTCCCTGAGTTCAATCGTGATTGGCTGTGATTCGATCTCGTATACTTTGAACAATGTGGTAGCAGAGCATGGTGTACCATCTCTCATTGTACAATTTATTTGTGTGCTAATGTAATTCTATTTTTTCTTTATCACTATTGTGAGTTCTATTCATGTGCTTTTACCGTGTTTTATGCGAGGAAGGTATTCCTATAAGATCATAGAGTTATTTTCTAATAACATGTACTAAGAAAACCTGTTAATATCAAACTTATATTAACATATATATATATGAGACAGTCTAGGAGTACTCCTTATTTCTACTCCTCATCTAAACCCTTGTTTTTAGAAATTCAATGATTGTTAAAATAGGTGATGTAATGACCCCAAAATCTTACCTTGGACATAATGGGACTTTGGGCACATTACATTTCTTAAACCTCCTAAAACTCATACACGCAAGGCAAGCTAAACACGAGTCTCCAAAATAGCAATAATAAAATTTGATATCTAAAACCTAAACCATCCTGCACAACTGTAATTTGTCCAACATGACTCACTCTAATTGGGATAGTCTAAAACTATCAACAAAAGTAGGACAGTCTAAGCAACAACCTGAAATAACATAAGTCTATTACAATCATTTCAAAATGTAGAAACAAGTCCTAATAGTATGACCACCTATCCAACTCTTGAGCTTCCTCAATCGGAGGCTTGCCTTCTTCTTTCTCGACATATAACTCCTCAACCCACGACTCTACCGTGTGCTTCGGCTCTATACCTGCCAACAATAATAGGTCGACTGAGAATGGAAAACACTCAGTGTATATACAATCCAACTAACAACATAACATCTTGTACATTATAAATGTCATAATCCATTTCATATCTACATAATCGATAACAGTTTCATATGACTTAGACATAATCAGAGTGCATAAACATGTGGGCATATCATAATATCATCTTGACTCGTGTACTTGTGTGACTCTTAAACATATCCATGTGCGAAACATACATACCCATGATAATCAACTTACCCCGTAGATTCATGATTCATAGTGTGTTTATCCCGTCAACACATAATTCATAGTGTTTTCATGTTGAGTAACATAATCGTGGCAACGCATAGAGCGGTATGTTCGTAACCAGGGGATCATTCTTTCATAACATAATACGTGACATGACCATGTTCAATGCATGACCTTGTGAGACACGTGGATTTGTGGACCTTACTTCTTACCATGCATGTGAAAATGTACTTAAGTGTCATGATTGGAATTCAAATGGGTCATCTCTTAGATTCCGATCCTCCGCCAAGAAACTCTACTAGGGTACATCTACTTGGTTGGAGAATTTCTGACTTGGAAGACTTCCTCTAGGTTTTGGCCTACCCGAATAACAATCACCATACAAAGTAGATAGGGCATAGTTTAACACACCAATCATTAATGATTCCTTATCATAATTATACATTTTACAAGACATATTAATAACATAAACATCACAATTCACTTCTATAATTCCATTCATTTCATCATTTACTCATAATTCCCCATTTCATCCATAATTATAGCCCATTCACCACACACACCATCCACAACACATAGCCATACATCCAAACCTTCCTCCATAGCATTTTTCATCCTCCATTCATCACATTGATAACATTCAATAATCTCTTCATTTCCATAATCAATAAAATCCCTAAATACACCTAAAATCCACATTTCATATTTCCATATTCATATCCTATACCTAATCATGAGAAACTTATATAATTCTTCATTCTTATCTTTTTAGAACATACAAACACATAAAAGAGTTAGGTTGTAAAATATATCAACCTTAGGGATCATTCGATTCGATCCAAAACGCTAGAGAAAGCTCCTCGAGACTTTGGGGGCGATCTCCAAGCTATATCCTTCTCCTTGGAGCAATCCCCTTCTTCCCCAATTAATTTCTTCTTGCTAACCCTAGGTTTTTTCCTCTCTTTTGCCAAATTAGGCTTAGAAACGATAGAAACCCTCAAACCCTCGAATTAGAACTTTTATTTATAGCCTAGGGGTTCGAAACCCTGATTTTCGTAACTTTTTTTAAAAACCTGATATGCGACCTACAATCGATCGCTAGAACACTGTGATTGATCGCAGCTCTCCAATGCGATCGATCTCATATATGAGGATCGGTTGCATAATACCAAAAAAAATTTCTTAGAATTTCTACTGAGTGCGATCGATCATCAGTCCCCTGCGATCGATCGCATACAGAGCATAAAAATTTCCCAAAACCTTGGTCCCAGTGCGATCGATCGTAGGTCTCCTGCGATTGATCGTATGCTCTGTTTTTCAACCTTTTGTTCGCTTAAGCAATTAAAACATTTCACATAGCTTCAATATAATTAAACATGCATAAAAACATAACCAAAGACCATTCTACCCCCATTAAACAAGTTAGAAACATACATTCAGACTTGGGTTTCTACATCATCCCCTCCTTAAAAGAATTTCGTCATCGAAATTTGCATACATTATTCAAATAGATGAGGGTACTTTTCGCGAACTTCATCCTCTCATTCCCACGTGACTTCTTCAACTGCATTGTATTGTCATCGCAAGAGAACTAGGGGGATGACCTTTGTGCGCAAAACTTGATCTTTCCGGTCCAAATTTTGAGCCAGTTGCTCAATAAGAGTTAGATCCTCTTGGATCTCCAACGGTTCCAAATCGATGACGTGCAAAGGGTCCGAAATGTACTTCCTCAACATGGAGATGTGGAAGACATTATGCACTCTTGCCATGTGAGGTGGCAAGGTGACCTGATAAGCAACCTTCCCGACCCAGAAGATGATCTCAAAGGGACCCACATATCTAGGACTGAGCTTTCCCCACTTGCCGAATCTCATAATACCTTTCGTAGGCGAGACCTTGACAAATAAATGATCTCCTACTTGGAATTCAAGATTCCTCCGACGAGTATCGGTATAGCTCTTTTGCCTACTATGAGCTATTTTCAACCTCTCCCTGATCAACTGAACCTGATCCACAGTCTGACCCACAGGCTTGGGACCAAGAAGTTTTCTCTCATTGACTTCATCCCAACACAGTGGTGAACGACAACTTCTCCCATAGAGTGCTTCAAACGGTGTCATCGGAATACTTGTTTGATAGCTATTGTTGTAGGCAAATACGACCAACGACAAGTATTCATCCCAACTGCCCTGGAGATCTAACATGCACGCCCGTAGCATGTCCTCTATGATCTGGTTCACCCTCTCAGTTTGCCGATCTGTTTACGGATGAAACGCTTTACTGAAATCCAAACGGAAAGCCATAGCCTGCTGAAAAATCTTCCAGAACCTAGAAGTAAATCTCGGGTCTTGATCAGATACAATGCTAACCGGGTACTCCATGCAAATGTACTATCTTGATGTACAAATTTGTAAGTTTGTTGCGATTGTAAGTGGTCTGATATGGAAGGAAATGAGCTAATTTGGTCAACCTGTCGACTATGACCTAGATAACATCAAAGTTCTTCACTGTCCTTGGCAGATTAACAATGAAGTCCATGAAAATATTTTCTCACTTCCACTCGGGAATAGGAAGTGACTGGAGGAGTCCTATCGGTCTCCGGTGCTTGGCCTTCACTTGCTGACAAACCAAACACTTGGACACGTAGGTAGCCACATCTCTCTTCATGTTCCTCCACCAGAAGTACTTCTTTAGGTTCTAGTACATCTTGGTACCTCCCGGATGGACTGTGTACTTAGAATTGTGTGCTTAATCTAGAATCTCCCTTCTCAATTCCTCATTAGTCAGAACACAAAGTTTGTCCTTGAAGGAGATCCCACAATTTCTCCAGGAGAAATCCTCAAACCCGTTGCTTATCGGCTTGTTTATAGCAGCGTGCAGTTCTTCATCATTTTACAGCAGGTCTTTAATCTTGTCCAAGATGGCTGGCTTGACCACAATATTAGCCATTAAGGCTCCAGATGTTCCAACATTGAAACCTGCATCATAGCTAGACACATCTTCAAGTAGCTTCCATTCTTAAACCATCAGATGAGCGAGAAACCCCGTAGGTTTTCGGCTTAGGGCATCTACCACCACATTGGATTTCCCCGGATGATATTGGATAGAGCAGTCATAGTCCTTGAGGAAATCCACCCAGCGAGGTTGCCATAAATTTAGCTCCTTCTGTTAGGACAGATACTTCAAACGCTTGTGATCGATGAACACTTCAAACTGCTCATCGTACAAGTAATGTCTCCAGATCTTCAGAGTGAAGACTACAGTTGCTAACTCCAAGTCATGGGTAGAGTAGTTTTTCTCGTGATCTTTTAATTGCCGAGAAGCATAGGCAATCACCTTCCCGTGTTGTATGAGAACACAACCTAACCTGATGAGTGAAACATCATTGTAGACAACAAAACCTTCGCTACTTGATGAAACTAACAAGATCTTTGTGGTGGTGAGACACGTCTTCAACTCAAGGAAACTCTTCTCATATTTTTTATTCCACTCAAATCTGGCATTCTTTTGAGTTAGATGAGTATGTGGATCTGCCAAACTGAAAAATCCTTCCACAAATCTTCGATAATAACCGACGAGACCCAAAAAGCTTTGGAATTCTGTGACGCCTTTTGGTCTTCCCCATCCTTCCACTGCTTCTATCTTGGAAGGATCCATAGAAATACCCTCTCCTGACACCACGTGGCATAGAAATGCCACTTTCTTAAGCCAAAACTCACACTTACTTAGTTTGGCGTACAACTGATGCTCCCTTAACATTTTCAGGGTGATCTAGAGATGTCTTTCATGATCCTTTTTTGTTTGAGAGTATATTAGGATATCATCCGCGAACACTATCACATAGCAGTTGAGAGCTGGTTTGAATATCCTGTTCATAAGGTCCATGAAGGCTGCTGATGCATTGGTCAAACCAAAAGGCATGACTAGAAATTCATAATGGCCATATCTGGTTCTGTATGCAGACTTGGGAAAATTCACGACTTTAATCTTCAACTGATGTAGCCTGACCTTAAGTCGATCTTGGTAATGGATACTTGTTCTTAATAATGACCTTGTTCAATTGTCGATAGTCGATACACTTCCTCATCAAACCATCCTTCTTTTTTACAAATAAAACTGGAGCTCCCCAAGCTGACACACTTGGATGGATAAACCCAAGATTGAGCAACTCTTCAATCTCCTCCTTTAACTCCTTCAATTCTGTTGGAACCATCCTATACGACGCCTTGGGGATGGGTGTCGTGCTCGAAGCTTAGTCAATAAAAAACTCTATCTCCCTATCAGGTGGAAAACTTGACAAGTTTTTAAGGAAAACATCTAGGAATTCATTTACGACTGGGATATTCGAAGAGTCTGGCACTTCCAGTATGGACATGCTCAAAGTTACAAATCTAGCTACATCCCTTTTGTTCAAACCCCGAAAGTGGAAATGAGGCCCATTGATTGGATTGAAGTTAACCACCTTCCTAAAACAGTCAACATGGCCATGGTAGGTGGAAAGTCAATCCATGCCTAGTATGACGTCAAAATCCTGAAAGTCCAAGGCAATCAGATCGGCTGGCAATTCTCTCAGACCCACTCGAATATCACAAGCACGATAGAACTTGTCGGTGATAACTGAACTACCAACTGGAGTGGCGATGCACAGTTCACGATCTAATAGACTTAGTTCTGTAGAGAAGGCTTGTGAAAAACTGGGTGTGACGAAGGAATGAGTGGATCCGGTGTCAATCAATATATAAGCTAGACAATCATTTACCAATAAGGTGCCTGAATTGGATACATAACTAAGTGTGTCAAAACATGTGTGTAAACAAAATATCATATATTTAGCATGTTTATACACAGTGGCAAACGTCATAATCACGCAATCAGAATAATATCATACATAGCTCAATTACAAACTGTAAAGTCCATATTTTGTTATTAGCTAATTCCTTTGTCAAAACAATGGGTCTTGTGTCTTGAGTCCTTACCTACAAGCTTCCAAGTCAAGTGAAGATGAAGACCGAATAAGATCAACTGAAGACATTCTGATCATCGCCTTCATTTCACTTTTAGGATGGTAAGTGACCTAAATATCTAGTGGTTACCATACGTGGAATTGAGTTAGAACACCTTAATCATATACCCTAGGTGGTTAGAAATTGACCCATATATTTTCAATAGTCTTTGGATGGTCGTTATAAGGTTTTGGATGTTGGATAAGGGGTGACAGTGCAAAATATTGAAAATCTGCACTGGCCGTTCTAACGCCCAGCTTGGCCGTTCGAATTCCCAAGAACGGCTGGCTGGCCGTTCAAATGAATAATAAAAGTTCAAAACAGTAGCTTGTCTGGACGCCCATTTTTGACCGTTTTCATCCAAAACCAAGGTCGTTCGAACGGACCTTGTATTTTTGGTTTCTAAAACCATCCGAACTCTGTTTTGGCAATTCCGGTTACCTTGGCTATTTATATGGTGATCCCTTAGCTTGTAAAATAGGAGATTAGAGAGAGTTTCAAAAGGATCATTAGGGTTCCCTCAGGCCATTCTCCTCTCCTCTTCCACCCTAGAGATTGCAAGCCATTAATTACTTCATTCTTGTTTGCTTAGGTATTCCTATTGTTTGGAATCCAACTAGGGATTGTTTGATAAACAACCATTAATCCGTTCTGTTAAAAACAATTGGCCGGAATGTTTCGAAGCCTTTGCGAAGCAGATCGATCCGATGAGGATCGTGGATGTGATATTTATTCAGTGGAATCCGAAGCCGTTATTGATAGAGATCGATCGTGGAGATCGTGGTTGTGGTGAAGACACAAGAGAAGAACCGGCTATTGCGGTAGATTACGAGTCTTGCGAGATCGTGGTTATTTATTGTGGTGGGGAGGACTAGCCGTAGATCAAGGAAGTCGAATCCTATTTGGGTGAGGTTCGAGTCTATAAGTATCTGTTACTTTGTCTTAGTAGATTTTCTTTACTAGACTAGGTCTCATGGTTTTTCCCGGAAGGGTTTTCACGTAAAAATTGCTTATGTTGTGGTTTGCTTGTTTTCTTTATTCCACACTTTAAGTTCATCATCCCTTAATTAATAATTTGATTGTATAATCTTAAAAATGATAGATAGACTTGTAGGGAGACCTAACCATCCCCTTGAATTTATGAGTTTTCAACTCAAACATTAGATTTGAGGTTCACCGGAATTTTCAATTGGTATCAAAACGAGTTCACTAATTTATTAGTGCGATCTCATTCTTATATTCAGTGAATATGAATCTCCAAAGAGAGGGAGGATCCATATTTTATCCCCCATTATTTAATGGGAATAACTATGCCTATTGGAAAGCTCGTATGAGAGCTTTTCTAAAATCTTTGGATGAGAGAGTATGAATCTCTGTTGAATAAGGTTAAACCCATCCAACAAAGGTCATAGATGACCAGACCATCCCTAAACCTTCTTCTGAATGAACCAATGTAGATCTTGAATATTGACCTCTAAGTTTGAAAAGTTAATAATGGATGATAATGAAACTTTTGAAGTTTTTATGCTAATCTGAGTGACATTGTCAATTCTAGTTTTAATCTAAGGAAAAGAATTTCAAAGTCAAAAATTGTTAGAAAAATTTTGAGATATTTACCTGAGAGATTTCGATCGAAGGTTACCTCCATCGAAGAGAGCAAAAATGTTTATGCTCTCAAAATCGAAGAGTTGGTTGGTTCTCTCGAAACCTATGAGTTAAATTTGAACCCAGCTAAGAAACCAAAACCTATTGCTTTGAAATCTGTCAAAGAATCCATAGATGGTTCAGATAATGACTCTGAGAATTATGAAGAAGAGTTGACTTTATTAGCAAAGAAATTTAGAAATTTTCTGAAATTTACTAAGAGATTTAATCTGAAATGACAAAAATATTTGGAGAAGCCCAAATCCAAGCACTCTGAAAACAAGAAACATCTTAAAAGTGTAGACAGAAAATCACAAGGTGTTCAATGCTATGAATGTCATGGCTATGGCCATATTGTCGTTGAGTGCTCTAATAAGAAAAGATTTAAGGACAAGGCAAGGGATGACAGTGAATTTGAATCTGAGGAATCAGATAGTTCTTCTTGTGAGGAGACTGAGGGTTATATGGCCTTCACTGCATCTTTATTTGGGGTTGAAGAATCTTCTTCAAATGTTGTGAGTGACCAACACCATAGTGATGGTGAGGATGATGTGAGTCAGAATGACTTAGATTCCGAAGGAGACCTTAAGGTAGCCTATGATGAGCGGTTTGAGGAATGCCTAAAGCTAAAAAAGGTTTAGTTTTCCATGACCAAAAATGTCAAATCTATTGAAATGAAAAGAGATGCCTTAAACCAAGTGGCTTCCGGGTTGAAAGCTCTTGTATCGCAGCTTCAGGAAGAAAAGACGTCTCTCCTTGTCAAGATACAGCTTCTTGAATCTGATTTACATGTTTTTCTTTATCAAAAGACAAGTCTTGAAATCAAGTTAGCTAATCTTGAGCAAGATTAGAGGTGTGGAGATGAGAAGGAAACTTCATCTACCTCGAACACTAAGCCTAGTGATAAAAGGTACCCTCTTGAAAATAGGAAAGACCACTCTACTCAGAAATTCATTCCTACATGTCATAAATGTGGAGTGAATGGTCATACTAGGCCTCGATGTCCTAAACTTCGAAGAATGTCCAATCATGATTCTAGGAACCAACATAATTCTAATGGGAATCTTCAAAGGAGAGTTGATATCCTAGTGGATATGTCTAGGAAGTTAAATGATGATATATTGAATATTTATAATAACTCTAAACAGTGGCATGGTCGGGACACTCCTTATGCTAGATATAAAGGAGGAAACGGGAAGAATCAATATGCCCATCATAATTCTAGGACTCAATCTTGGAAAAGGAGGAACAAGAGGAAGAGGCAAAAAGTCTTGTCTGAAACCTCATCTAAAATGGTTAATGACCAAAGGGTCACTAATTCTGTTAAAGCCATTTGGGTGAGAAAGGAAGACCAGAAGGGCTTCACTTAACCATTGCCTAGCTTAGCCTAGGGTGTGTTGTTATTGTTATATCTTGTCCTAGTGCTATACCGCTTGTGTATACTATTAGTTTTTATTTTTTTTTTGTTATTTGTTTTGGTTTGTCTTTTTATTTTCTTTAATTTGAAAAATTCAAAAACATTGAAATACTATAAAATCCAAAAATATTTTTCTCATGTTGCCCTTGCTTAACTTGCATGATTTGCATTACATGTGTGATCTTTATTTCTATAATTGTCCAGGGTTGAACATAAGTTTGTTGCTAATTGAGGATATATCACATTCATAGTCTCTTGGTTAGACTGAAAAATTAGACTGGTTTATCTTGCATAGTTAGAGACTTATTCATGTGTGCATGCTTTATAATTTCACATGCACTCTGATTGATTCTGTTGAGAAGTCTATTTTCTAATCTGTAGGTATTTGACTTATCCCAAAAGTGTGACCTAGGATGACCAATCTAGAATGACCATATTGTTAGTCATCCCCATTTTGTGTATCTTCCACGAGCAAAAATTGTTGCAATAAAAGGGCTACCTACTGGGCTAGTGTGAAAGTCACTATTGGATGCAAATAGTAAGTAATGGCTACTTATGCGGATAATAATTATCTATCTGAGTTGTTAGTGTGAAAGCCCCTACTGCCAATAGCCAGGACTACCTACCTAGATAGTGTGAAAGCCAGCATTGCATGAAAAGCTATGTTCAGATAAAAAACATCAAAAGGAATCTTACAAAGTACGGAGGAATTTAACCAAAAGTAAAAGAAAAATATTGAGTCAAATAAAATGGATAAAGGAGCACCAAAATGTAAAAAAAAAAAAATCAGCATATCTAGATCTAACTAGGTTTGACTTCTAAGATTTGTGTCTCCGGATCCCCTTAGTGGTTAATGTCATATCCTTGGATAGGGAAAGAAACCTTAATTTAGTATCTAGTTAGACCACCACTATACACATATTGCTTCACTTTTGAACTGTTCACTAAATGTGATTAAGTGAATTGACTATGCTTTAGCATTCATGAGATTTAGTTAGATGTGTATCCTCAGTCGGACTAACTAATCATGTTCTTTATTGGATTTGTAATTTTAAATTACTACTACTTGGAATGCTTTTGATGCCTGTTTGTGTGACACATGATACCTTTTTAGTATTATTATTATTATTATGTGTTTTCTTATTAGTTAGCATGGGCCTTTTTAGCATGGGTGCCCTGATTTTGGTGGTGTCCTTGATCTTAGGGGGAGAAGATCAAGTTGAATTGTTGAGGGAGAGTTTATGCTTTATATTGCTATTTTGTTCCCCACTCTTTAGTCCCCGCATTGTTTGTATTTTCTTGGTTGTATTGTGGTTGCCTCGATATTACACATGTGTTAAATTGGTATATCCTTTGTGATAATATGTTACTGGTATGCAAAAGATAAGAATAATAAAATCAAATAACAAGAAAAAAAATGAAAACAGGCAAATCCGATAAACTTTTACAAAATAAGGGCAGACACGTGATTCATTGTGGGAAACCATGAAGGTTCAGGTTTAAACCTATAAACATTCAGTTAAAACCCCAAATTCATAAGTTTATCTTCTAAACACTAAAAAGCTAGAGTTTGATAAATAGAGAATGAAAAGTTTGACATTTAATTTCTCTATTTAATTTAGCTCTCAAGTTAATGTGAATTTAATTTTTTAAACTTAAATCTAATTAATTTATAATCTAAATTTATCTTTATGTTTTGTTGCTTGAGAATCAAGTAATGAGAATCAAAAAATGATTAAGACTTACAAATGAAGCACTCACGGTTATAAAAAAAATAATAATATATATATATATATATATATATAATTTTGGACAAGCTCATGAATGTTTGATGCACGTTTCTAGATACAGATGCGTATTAATTCTACAACACCTTCTAAACCCAGTGCTCAGTCCAAAGTGATAAATATATTATAAACTCCAAAAATAGTTTAGGTCTCAACAAAAACATTATACACATCTCATAAGCATCATATATACACTTCATGCATAACATAAGCATCATGCATATATCATAAGCATCATACACATCTCATAAGCATTATACACAGCATAAGTATCAACATCTCATATGCATCATGCAAATCTTAAAAGCATCAAGACGGAAGACCCACCGGTCAACTGACCTATTATAAATTCGCCTAAAAAAAAACCCTTCTAAAATAAAGATTCCAGAATGTAATTCATTTGAACGACCACTAAATTACAATTTATAAAATTCTAAGAGTATTGATAGAATTCAATAATCATAATGAAATTATGGGAGAAATGTCTCATAAGTACACTGAGATTCTAAAATTAACCTAGTAGATCCTACCCTTGAAGAACGGTATCCTCTTAGATCGCATATGCTAGAATCTTCTTAATGTATTTAATTTAATTATGAATTTAGTTAATTAATATTCTTCATAATAAATGATAATTACTTATATACCAAGCTCTCTATATTATATATGATATAATAAATCAAGAGTAAGGTGTATAATCATAGAGCCTACCATGAATTTTTTATTTGATAATCTTTAATTAGATTAGAACTATAAAAAAAAATTAATAATAATCATTATATGAGATTCTTTAAGTATAATAGGTAAGAACTTCCCATTTATAACTAAGTGACCGTGAGATCTATCCATCCAAGGAGGCCATCTCAACTGTCTCGTCCGACCACACAAGGCAAAGTATTTATCATCTCAAAATAAAATGTTCAAACATCGGATAATATGGTGCAAGATAGGTCCTACCCCAGGATGACCTTAAATAAGATATCTTAGCAGAATGAGTAAATTTTCAGTTATTTTAGGGTTATTATATTATGTTTAATATGATTGTGTACAATAGATGTGTGTACTATATGAGTATGTGACTTGTGCAGTTGATTGACACACTTAGTTAGACTATTTCAAAAAAAAAATTCTCAATTGTTCGTTTAAGGTATGTAATTTCGATGACAAAATTCTCATAAGGGGGGAGGATGTAGAGACCTGAATCTTTTTCATGCCTTTAATACAAGTATTATGAGTATAATAGTCTTTGTGATGTTTTAATGCGTATGTATTTATATCTAATTGGTGTGATGTGATCAAGGCTTAATCAAAGTTGTAAAGGGGATGCCTTAACATACCCTCAACTTTAGGAAGCTCTAGTTTTGTCACCTCTTATCGAAATTAAGTAATTCTTGAACTATTAGAAAGTTATTGGAACCCTCTTCAAAGTTCATGTTTAATGTTTTTCCAGATTTTGAGTCTAAGCTAAGTCAAAAGTGGGTTTTTCGATGTTTTGTCTGATTAAATTGCAGACTAGTCAGCTTTAGAGCCTATTTAGACCTTTAAAAACTCAAAATTAAAATTTTTCTATTCGAAAAAATTGTTCCACTTCGAAAGACTAGTCCAACACAAGTTGAATCGTCAAAATCCAATAAGCAAGTGAAAAGTTATGGTCAAAATACCAAAGAGGAGTAAAAATCAATTAGAATCCAAGAGGGGGCTACGATCTATCACAAACCAAGTGCGATCTATCGCACATTAGTGTGATCGATCACACACCAAGTGCGATCTATCGCATGCAGGCATGTTTTTGAAGTTTTTTCGGGTATAAGTGCAATCTATCGCACCTATAGTGCGATCGATCGCACCCGGGCCTAGTTTTTTTAAAACAATGCGTTTTTTTTTTGTTTTTAACCATTGGGGCTATAAAAAGGGGCCCTATTTTGAGGTTTTAGGGTATTCCACCCATTTCTATCCTAATTTAGCAAAGGAAGAGAGAGAACCTAGGGTTCTAAGAGGGTTTTAGCTTGAAGAAGAAGAGTTTTGCTTAGAGAGCAAGAGGATTAGCTTGGAGATCTTCCCCAAAGCATTGCGGGAGTGATTTGGATCCAAGGGAATGATCCCTAAGGTTGATATCCCTTCTAACTTAACCCTATTACGATGTTTTATATGCTTAGATATTAATATGTATGGATTAACTATCAAGAGTTACATGAAAATGCATGAATTAAAGAATGGAAATATGAATTTAGGTCAATATTCTCTCTAATTTAGCCCTTGTATTATTATGATTATTGAATTAGTATGAGAAATGATGGATATGTGTTGGATTTACATGATAAGTAAGGATATGGATGGATTTGTATTTTAGAAGCTTAAATTGAATTATGGATTATGTTTATGGATTATGAATGAATGAAAATGATGATGGATGGGCTAAAATGGAGAATGGATGAATGTATGGATTAGTTTTGGGTTTAAAATGGATGAATGTGGTTTATGAATGAGTAATGATATGTTTTGGACTATGAAAATGGGAAGGGCATTGTATACACAATTAATGCATTGTATTTGTTTGTTGAAATGCCTAAGAACACTAAGTATGGAAAGTGATGATATTGAAAGACTTGTATGAGTATAATAAGATATGTTATGATGAATTGTACTTAGATATGATATTAGAAATGTTAGCATGAATATGTCAAGGTATAAAGTATGTTTTGATAAATTATGTTTATTTAAGTTGCATGGTGATTGATATTCGGGTAGGCTAATGCTTAGAGGAAGTCCTCCATGTTGAAAATTCTCTAACTAGAGAGATGTAACCTAGCGGAGTTTCTTGACGGAAGATGGAATCTAAGTGATAACCGAATTCAGATGTTAATCACAACACGCAAGCACAAGTGCACATGTGTGGTAGTTTACAAGTCTCACGGGTACACGGATATTGCATGAACACGGACATTGCATGGACATGAACATTACATGGATACTAGATACTGAAATACAAGGATAAGGACAAGGATAAGTACAAGAACTCTAAATACTGAAATACAAGTACAAGGACACTGAATTACAAGTACAAGGACAAGGACACTACATGGTTTTACGAGGACCCTAAATTCAAGTAGTTCCGGTTTTCGTTGATGCTCTCCATGGATAAGATTTCAAGTCCTGGATAATTATCATGGACATTTGGGATCTAAGAGCTCTAGGGGCTTACGCTTTTGTCGATGCACCTTCATGGATCTAAATACAAAGACCTCATTAACTATTTTTATGGGAAAACAAGCATACATTGCATTCATGATACAAGTTCAAGAGTTAAAAGTTCAAGAGTCACAAGTTTAAGAGTCACACAAGTACAGAAGTCAAGTCAAGTCGTGATTTCACATGTTTCCGCACTCTGATTATATTCATGTTATATTGAACTGCTATTTACTTTACAATTGTTACATGATTGGGATATTGGATATATGCATGTGCTATTGTTGGTTTGTATGGATATCCGCTGAGTATTCAATGCTTAGTCGACCTGTTATTGTCGTACAGGTATAGCGTAGGATCAGGCGACAGCTCCTTGAGTGGAAGAGGAGTACTTTGAAGAAGGAGAAGTAGGTGAGCTTCCAAAGTTTAAGAGTCACACAAGTACACAAGCCAGAGATTTTTTATTGTTGTTCCTACTAGTAGATCGTAGTTTACTTTCTGAGTTGTTTTATTTTAGACTTATGTTATTTCAGGATATTGCTTAGACTTTTCATTGTTATTTGATGACTTCACTCTACCTGATCATGGTGGGTTATGTTGGGCTCATTTCAGTTTATGTTTGTGGATTTGAATTACTATCGGTTTATCATATATCAGATGAGAGGTTTTTATGGAAAGGATTTTATTGTTGCTATTTTTGGAGAATTAAGTTTTATAAGTTATGCCTTATTACCATGGAAGTCAAGCAAGGGATAAGTAATGTGACGGACCCAAAGTCCCATTATGACCAAGGTGGGGTTTTGGGGTCGTTACACCTCCCCACTGTCACTACTAAGTGTCAAGATCCAGATAGATGGATCATTTTCAACCATCCAGATCCTGAGGGGCATTTGTGGACAGTGAAATCTCACCGTCCATTGCTCAAGTGTATGTGCAATTGCACACACCTGATCTCTGCCTCTCGAATAGACGATTTAGAGTAGCGCGTGCTGATAGCTCGCACGGTCCTTTAGACTATCAGCATTAAATGCTGATAGCTGACCACCATGCCATTAAGCATGGTAGGGGGAGGGGTGATACACGAGGACAAATCTAACGGATATAACCCTAAATGCCAACCTCCGAGAAGCTGACATGTGTTTGATTCGTGAGGACAAACCTCACGAATGAACCCTAAATGTCAGCCTCTGAGAGGCTGACATGTATCCAATTCATGACGGCCAAAACCTCATGGATGACTCTTGAGTGCTAGCCTTCGAGAGGCTGACACGTGTCTAATACGTGAGTGATGGATGACTCTTGAGTGCTAGCCTCCGAGATGCTGACATTTGTCCAATCTGTGAGGGCCAAAACCTCACAGATGACTCTTAAGTGTCAGCCTCCGAGAGACTGACACGTGTCTGATCCGTGATGAAAAATCTCACGGATCTAACCTATAAATGTCAGCCTCCGAGAGGCTGACACATGTATGATCCGTGAGTACAAATCTCACGGATCTAACCTATAAATGTCAGCCTTCGAGAGGCTAACACATGTATGATCCGTGAGAACAAATCTCATGGATTCACCCTAGGTGCTACCTCCGAGAGGCTGACATGTGTATAATCCGTGAGGACAAATCTTATAGATCTAACCCTAAATGTCAGCCTCCGAGAGGCTGAAACGTATCCAATCCGCGAGGGCCCAAAATCTCACGGATGATTCTTGAGTGCTAGCCTCTAAGAGGCTGACACATGTCAAATCCGTGAAGACAAATATTACGGATTTGAACCTAAGTGCTAGCCTCCGAGAGGCTGACACGTGGATGATCTGTAAAGACTAATCTCATGAATTCAATCCTGCTAAGTACCAGCCTCCGAGAGGCTGATATATATCTGGTCTGTGAGGGTAAATTTCACGAATCCAACCATTTAGGTGTCAGTCTCTGAGAGACTAACACGTGTCCATGAGATTAAATCTCATTGATTAAAATGGCAGTCAATAATTAACTGCCACATCCTGGAGGATCTCAAAGAAAGATTCTCCTAACTTTGGAGATCCCAAGAAAAGGATCCCTCTCTTTTAAAATCACATGGGATGCCACATGACACCCTATAATCATGAAAGGATTAGGACTTTGTCCTAGATCCTAGGAAAGGATATGACTTAACATCCACGTTTTTAGGAGAATATACTAAGATTCCTCCCAAAAGGAGAAACCTGGTACAAGAGTCTTTAAAAGAAGAGGACTCTCTTTAGCTCTAGGAGTCTCCTAGATAAGGGAGACCCGTGAACTGGCCTCCTCTAAGAGGAGAACCCAAGTTGACTTCCCTAAAATAAGGGAGTCAAAGAGAGAGACCAAAAAGGATTCTCTCAAACCTATAAAGGGAGAGTTTCTCATAAGAAACTCACCAGAAGAAAGAGAGAGAAACCCTCCAAAAAGTACAGAGAAGAAAAGAAATAGTTCTTTTCTCCCCTTGAAGAAACAGTAAGCAAAAAAAAGCAGGTCGAAGAAGAAGACTCCTTCGATATGGAGAATATCAGGTGAGCCTTATCAAAACCTCAAAAAGGTATCTGTAACGCCTACATGGGATTTGGGCAACCCCATTGTAATGCCCCAAAATCCCCCCTATGAGTTAGGTGAGACTTTAGACATTACTGTCATAACCTGTCAAACCATCCTGTAAACTGTGCAAGACATACTATAGTGGAAATGAAATAATTGCGGAAGCTTAAATCAAGTGCGGAAGCGTAACCCAAAAATTTCTTTTCTATATATACTCTGTATTCCAAGTTTGTACATACACAACAAAGTAAAGGTGGACATGCCCACCTATCAAAATACAAAATGAAACCTCACAGTCTCTCCACTCAGCAGTAATCTAGATAGGGCCACCTCTCTAGGTCTCTATCCTCCTGTGTCTGCATAGGGATAGGTGGATCCCTTTGTTCCTCGTATTCTTCTTCAACCCATCACTCCGGGTTGGGGATGTCGAACTGACCTGCCGACATAACATGTACGGCTGAGCATGGAATACTCAGTGTCTACAAACTACTGAATAATATGTCGTAGTATCACATGATTTCATATAGACAGTTCATAGAGTACACATGCACTGAAACATATACGAGAAAACTTCTTTTTAAATACACGTGTGTGATACCTTGCAAAACATGTATTCTTTTCACATATCGTTTTCATATGGCTTTTTACACATATCGTTTGCACATATCTTTTGGTGGGTGGGACAGTATACTTACACAAGACTAATGCCTACCCTACATGGAGTAGAGTCCATTATCATACACTTGCACTTGACTAATGCCTACCCTACAAGGAGTAGAGTCCATTAGTACTAATGCCTACCCTACAAGGAGTAGAGTCCATTAGCTTCATCCCATATACACATGCACATGAATCATTAACCTCTTTTATTTGTACCTTTGCACATTTTGTTTCTCTTTGGGGCCGAATGACTAATGCCCACCCTACAAGGAGTGGACTCCATTGCACATATCATTTCTCCGTGGGACCGGATGACTAATGCCCACCCTACAAGGAGTGGAGTCCACTAGTATCCTCCCTCACACACACTTAAAATTTTCACTTGCTTTACATATACACATATGACAAAAATTCGATCATACAATACATGTGCGTATAATCACTTGTGAGTAGCATGGTAGACCAAAAAGAAACACTTTACATATATCCCATAATTCACATTTTTATCCATAGCAATAGCACATATATACTTAGTCCACATAATTCCATTTTATCAAAACATATAGTTTTACTCTTAGATTTTCCTCAAAACTTATGTATTTTAACATGCTTTTCATCTTTGAATACTAATACACACTTTTCATTCTTTAATCTAAGGCATAGAAGCATCACAATGTAGTTCACATCATCATTCCCACTTTTATCTTGATTACCATATGGTTTATAACAACTAGCTAGTGAATTGTTCATCTTTGAATCATAATATACACTTTTCATTCTTTATTCTAAGGCGTAGAAGCATCACAAATTAGTTCACATCACAATCACATGCTTTTATCTTGATTTGTAATATGGTTTAGGACAAATTATGTAGTGAAGTGTAGTTACCTTAGGGGATAAAAAATCCCTTTGATCCAAGGCTTGAAAAAGCTTGAGGAAGCTTGTAGACGAGAAACCCAAGATTGAGGATGGATATCCAAGCTCCAATGGCGAGTGGTAGCGAGATCCAAGCTTGTGAAAGATCCCTAAACCTTGATTTTTGCTCCACTTGATCTTCAATCAAAAACCCCTCTTTTGGAACCCTAGATTTCCTCCCCTTTTTCTCCCAAATCCCTTCTAGATCTTTCTCTTCCTCTAAGAACTCCTTTTAGGTTTAGAGTAAACCAAAAACCCCCAAATCATCTCCTATTTATAGGCCAAGGGGTGAAAATCCCAAAATCACGCACTTATAAGAAAAGTTGATTCGCAACTTACGATCGTTTGTAGCAATTTACAATTGTTCGTAGCGATCTACGATCGTTCGTAGGCTTCTTACAATCGATCATAGGTTGGATAGTAGGTTTACAGCATTTCTGGGGCCTTACGATCATTTGTAGAGTCACTACGATCATTCGTAGGTCGTGTACGAACGATCGTACCTGGGACTAAAATTTCCAGATTTTTGGACTTTTGTATTTTGGACATAACTTTTGACTCGCTTGTCAGATTTTGACGATTCAACTTGCGTTGGATTCATCTTTCAAAGAGAAACAACTTTCATGTTTTACAAAAACCCTAATCATTCTTTATTCATGGACGAATTTTCCCCTAAATTTGACTGGTCTGAAACTGGGTTTCAGCAACCCAGGTTTGCAGTAACCCAACTCCGGAAATTCAACCTTTCACTCAACCCCGACTCAAAATATGGAAAAGGGATCAACATAAACCTCATAGAGTATTCCAATACCTTTCCAAAAATTCAAGAATCACTTAATTCCGAGTAACGGTGACTAAACTAGAGCTCTTTAAAGTTGAGGGAAATGTCAAAACATACCTCTTCAACACCTAGAGCACTTCGAGTGCTTTCACGCTCTTCTCCCCTTGGGTCCAACACCCGACTCACACCTCACGACTCGTTATCCATAGGTTTTTAACTCACCTAGGTGATCATCTAACTCACACCAATATGCATGAGAGGCCCTGGCCTATTTATGCCTCGCGCACTAGCACTATTCACTTACACCCCATGCATTAGTACTTAGGGTATTTATACCATTGCTTTCACCCACATAGAGTATACTTATAATCTCATTTTTGAGACTCAACACACTCACCTAAAACCCTTCACTTGACTCACTTCATACCAAGAACACAATGGAATGCCTTAAGCCTTTACACCCATCATATACGAGCATTATTTACTAACACTGTTCATCGTAAAGTGATCTCGGTTCCGGGATTCTACACCCATTGAATAAATACAAATACTATTTCAATATTTTGTTTTTCTTTATTTCTTCTTCTTAATAAGAGGTTCTTCCCCAAATCGGGAAGGTAATTAACAATCCGAATTTACTCGGATTGGAATAATAGTCCCTCACACAAAATAATAAACTTCATACAACAATAGAGGCAATTTGACAGCAACGAAATTTGTGCATTACATAAACCGTAACCAATATTGTTTTATAATCATGGTTCTGGTTAAACCGTGATTGTAATTAAAGATATCTCCTACGTACAATAACCATAATTACACGATCACAGAAGTTCTTGTGTGCTGCTTCAAGTAGAAGAGATATCTCATTCTCATACTTATTCATCTTCTCACATATATATAAATGCAATTTTTGCATGCTTCCCTACAAAAATTTCCTTCCTTATGCTTTAAGCTTCAGGATGCAATAGAAAATTCATTCTTCCTTGATGAGAAGTGATAATACACTAGAAGAAATGCAAATTGTTGGGGGGTTTCTGTTTTAAGAAAAACAGAGATCAAACGAAATGGAAGAAAATAAAAATGTTCTGCTTCTAGTAAAAGAGACATCTCATCTCATGTTTCTTCTTCTTTTCCATCATCTAAATGCAAAAATTTGTTCTTGATGACAACGAGGAGGAGATCCAAACTACATGCTGAAGATACTTTATTTCTCCTACGGAAGTTTTGCTGCAAAACACTTTTTTTTCTCTCAGGAAGTATATTTCCACGCTATAATAAGGATCTCTTGGTTTAGATGTAGAGACCCGAACTTTCTTTCTTATCATTAATACAATTAATAAGGGTAGATTAGTATTTTGTTATGTTTTTATGCATGTTTAATTATATCTAAGCGGTGTAGAGTGGTTTAATTGTTTAAGTGGTTAACGGGTGAAAAAAATCAGAGTTTGCGATCAATCGCAGGGGAACCGACGGTCGATCATCTAGGACCTGAAATCTGGGTAAGCCCCTGTTTTGTGCGATGATCGATTGCACTAATGTGACAATCAATCATCTTGAACTAGAAAATTTGGAAAGGTTTTATTTCATCCACGATCGATCGCAAAGGATGCGACGATCGATCGCCAAATACATGACAATCGATTGCCCTGATATGACGATTGATCGTAAGTCGCGATTCAAGTTTTAAAAATATTACAAAAATCAGGGTTTTAAACCCCTAAACTATAAATAACACTTCTAATTCGAGGGTTTTAGACTCTAAAAGGTTTTTAACCTAATTTGGCAGAGATTTGGGGAAAACCTAGGGTTTCAAGAGGGTTTTGGTTTGGAGAGGGAGAAATTGCTTAAAGGGAGAAGGAGAAAGCTTGGAGATCAACCCCCCAAAGCAACAAGGAGCTTCATCTAGCGATTTGGATCTAAGGGAAAGATCCTAAGGTCGATATACCTTCTAACTTAATCCTATTAAGATGTTTTTTGCATATTTAAATAAGAATATATATGGATTATCAAGGGTATTATATAATTATGAAAAGATGGTTAGGTAGTGAGCATGAATGGGGTATTTTACTCATGAAATGAAAGTTTTGCACGTGTTCAAAGCCCTATTGGTTATGAATTGTCGATATTCTCTCTAATCCAACTCTACTAAGTATTATTGAGTGGTTTATTATGATCACGATAAGATTATTGATGTTTAGCATGATTAAAGTAAGATTATTGAATTTCTATCATAACTTTGGAAATATTATTGAATGTGAAACTGGAAATAGAGTCTTGAAATTGTTAGGAATTTTATTAAACATGATGAAAAGAGTAGATGCTATTTATTGTGAATTGATGTGGTTATCTTGAATATGGATGCATGGAAATGATGAAGTATGGGTTTAATGGAATGGGTATGGGTTGTGGATGAACGAAAATGATGGTAGATGGTTTGATGTCAAAATAATGGCTTATGGATAGATTGGGATGGACGATGGAATGTTGAAAATGGAGAAAGGGTATTGTGCTATAACAAAAGATTGAATATGTTAATTTATGCCCTATTTATATTGCATGGTGATCGACATTCGGATATGCCAAAGCCTAGAAAAATTTATCCATGTCCGGAATTCTCTAACTAGGGAGATGAAACCTAGCGGAGTTTCTTGGCAGAAGATGGAAATCTAGGCAATGACTGAGTTCGAATATTAATCACGGCACTCAAGCACAAGTTTCACATGTGTGGTAATTACAAGTCTCACAAGTACACAAGCATGACATGAACCCTGCATGGACACTGAATAACAAGTACAAGAACAAGTATAAGAGCAAGTACAAGAATAAGAACTAGAGCAAGCAGAAGAGCAAAAATAAGAACAAGAACACTGCATGATTTTATAAGGACCTTAAATTTCAAGTAACTCCGGTAATCGTTGATGCTCTCCATGGATAAGATTTCAAACCCTGGATAATTATCATGGACCTTTGATATCTAAGAGCTATAGGAGCTTACGCTTCTGTCAATACACCTCCATGAATTTTAGACAAAGACCTAGAAGACTATTTTTATGGGAAAACAAGTATGCATGAAACTCATACTACAAGTCCAAGAGTTACACAAGTACACGAGTCAAGATGATGTCATGATATATTCATATGTTTCCACACTCTAATTACGTACATGTTATATGAAACTGTTATTGATTTTGTAACTATCGCATGAACTAGATATTGATATATATGCATTATTGCTATTGTTGGTTAGACTGGATATCCGCTGAGTGTTTTCAATACTCAGTCGACCTGTTATTGTCTTCAGGTTCAATGCAGGAGCATATGGTGGAGCTTGAGTTGAGGAGCAGTACTTTGAACAAGGAGAAGTAGGTGAGCTTCCAAATGAGGGAACCAAGGATTTTAATAGTTATCCCTATTAGTAGGTTATAGTTTACTTCCTGAGTCGTATTGTATAGACTTATGTTATTTTAGGATGTTGCTTAGACTGTCTACTTTTATTTGGTAACTTTATGCTACCTGATCATGGTGGGTTATGTTGGTCAAATTTTAGTTGTACAAGATGGTTTAGATTATATATATCAAAAGAAATTTTATAGTTGAAATTTTGGGAGATTTATCTTTTAGTTTTGCATTTTGCAATTGAAGTCAAGCAGAGATAAGTAATGTAGTGGGCCCAAAGTCTCATTATGACCAAGGTAGGTTTTGGGGTCGTTACATTAAACTTCCGCAAGAGAAAAAAAAAGCTTGTTCGGAAACTTCATTAATAAAACAAGAAGAAAAATTAGAAAAGACGAAGATAGAAGAACACTCCGGAAGTTGGTTATTTGGAAACTGTATGCATATATGGAGTATTTATAGACATTAAATACAATCACGGTTGTAAAATAACCCTGATTGGAAGTCAAATAAATTCTAATTAAATTTTATTGTCAATATAAGATCATAGTCAAATTAATAACAGTGATACTTAAAAATATGTATGATCATGGTTAGGTAATAACCATGATCTTATATTTCCCGCGACAAATATTTATCACAGTTTGTACTAACCATGATGTAAACTCTTCCTCAAAAAATTTCTGCAATCTCTCCCATAATTTATAAGAGATTTTATCACGGTTCTATTGAACACAGTCGTTGTTCTTGGAAATGCAACTTTGATGAATAAGCATATGTAGTAGTGTTGCTTATGTAAATCTAATCCTAAACCATTTTGATGCCTTTTTTTCTTCTTCTTCCTGATACTCTGATACTTTGAATCTGAATTCTTTGATTCAGATACTGTTTTCTTCATGTTTATTCTGAATTCTAATACTACGAATTAGTTTGATCAGATTCTAATACTTAGTAAATTTGTAGTGAATTAGTTTGATCAGAATCTGTAGTGAATTACTTTTGAGTTCAAATTAGTTTCATATGATTAAGTATGTTGTGATACTGTACATTTCTTATACTATTTTGATACTCTTATGAATCCCAGCTCTAATTAGTTTGATCTGATTAAGTAGTTTTTTATTCCATCATTATGTGGACTCTTGGTTCTAATAGTAGTGAGCCTTCTATTTTCTATATAATTTTATTACTATATTTGTTTTGTTTTATTTTATTTTTATATTTGTTTTATTTTATTTAGTTTGATTATCACTGACAAAGAAAAAAATTAGCTGTCATTACTCTTTTTATTACAATACTAATCACAAGCCCGAATAAAGGAGGAGGGCATCTACTTGCATGTCAGGTTTGTAGTATTTGGTATAGAAAAAAAAAATTTGTCATCTCAAATGACAAAAAATCCTCGCTCTTCCTTTCCGCCATTTGGCCCTACCTTGAGTAGATTTAGGGCCTTGTCAATCCTAGGTTACGGCAAGGTTAGGGCCCTTCCCGACCTGACCCTTAGACAGCCCTAGTTGTAGTGACCCTTATTCCCGTCTCCTTGCTACTTTTTACAATTTTTTTTTTTTTTTTTTGTGTTTTTCAATATATTGGTAGGGTCCACGCTCAAACCTCCATCCATTCAGATGGATCTCAATAGTTAATTATTACCAAAAAAATAGGTGAAAATATACAAGTAATTTTTATTTTTTTTGATTTCCCTTATTATTCCAATTTTTCTAATTTCTTTAAAACAAAAAATAAAAACATGTTTTCACCTATTTTCTAAAATAAAAGACAGGGTTAAGGAAAAATGAAATAGAAAATATTTGTGTTGGTCATTGTGTATATGATACTCGGGATGCACATGTTGACTGAATGCAGTCGTCATTATTCATGTGACACTTTTGATGCATTTTCTAATTGAATTCGATCAACAAACTACTTCTTGTTTGGATATCATTAATCTGGTTGAATCAAAATATTTAAACTAGGGTATCCACTTGCATAATTCTATGTTTCAAGGTTTTGTATATGTTGTTCTGCCCAAGACGCGGGCACTAAGGCTAATGACTCTCAATATTTTTTTTACAGAGCTGGGATCATATTCAATTACGATTAAACTCTCCAGTTCAATCGCACCCACAGATCAACATGTTTATCTTTTAACTCATATTAACTGTGGTTAAGATTCAGTAACCTTTAGAGTTGAACAATCTAACATTAATAATTAAAAAAATATTAACGCTAAAAATTAAAATTTTCTTTGCCATAGCTAAAAAAACAGTTAAAGGGGCTTTTTGAGTGCCATTGAACTGTTGTGAGTTCAATCGCAATTAGACCGGTTTAGGCTCCCTTTTATTCCTTTTTTATAATGGAGGAAAAAATAAATCTTGGTGGGTGGTGAGAGGGGGTTGCATCGTCACTATTTTTTATGAATATATAAATCTTCTCATGTTGCACAATGTCACTATAGTCAATGAGCAATAGTTCCCTCCTCCGGCGAGGGGAGCCTATTCCTTCTCCGTCACAAAAGCTAGGGTTGTCAAAAGGATAGAGTTGAGACAGGGCAGGGGTCTGCCCCTTATTTATTTATAAGCGCAACAACCTAACCCTGCCCTAGCCATTCAAGGACCTAGATTGACTAGGCCCTAACCTACCCTTAAGCAAAGTTTAAAATCTCGTTGGGATTTCCCGTTTCGTCCAACCCCCGATATCGATATGGTAAGGATTTTGGAAAACACAATTTTGGCGGAGATTTCGGAAATTTCGGTTCAGATTTCGAAATTTGATTTTAAATAGTTTTTTTAAAAAAAATTAAAATTCCAAAACATTCCAAAATTTTTCGATAATTTAATGAAATTTCCTGAAATATCACAAATTTATATATTTATTTTAAAAAAATAATAATAATATTTATATAAATATATTAAATTATAATAAAATATTATTTTTTAACATATATATCCATGTGATACTTCTGATGCATTTTATAATTGAATTTAATCGACAATCTACTTCTTGATTGGATATCATTAATCTGGTTGAATCAAAATATTCAAACCAGGGTAATCCACTTGCATAATTCTATGTGGGTTTTGTATTTTTCGTTCTGCCCGAAGATCCGCATCCACTATGGCTAAGCACTCCCAATAATTTTTATAGAGTTGGGTATCATATTCAATTACAATTGAACTCGCCCCCACAGGTCAACACGTGTATGGGGTATTACCTCCATATCCATCAAGGGATCTCTCGGGGTATATGGGGGGTATACCCATAAAATTAGCATCTCTCTCTCACAAATTCCCCATGGATGACATGAAAGGTAAATGATAGAGAGGATTTGATAGAAGTTCCCCTTGGCCCTTGGGTCACACGGCTGGTAAATGACACGATGCTCCGAGATTGGATCATAGCCAATTGTGATTGAACTCGAGGAGAGTTCAATTGCACCCACAAGTTAGCACATGTCCTTGTTAACTGTGATTATTAATTAAAACTTAGGGTTCAACAATCTAACCTTAATTTTTAGAAGAAAAAAAAATTAAAATATTTTAACCCTAAGGATTAAAAATTCTTAATCAAAGTTGAATTTAAATATATATATATATTTGTTTCTAAAATCCAAAATTAGATTATTGAACCCTAAGTGCTAATAAATGTTAACCACAGTTAATAGGAGTTCAAATAGACACATGTTGACCTGTGGGTGTGATTGAACTCCAAAATTAGATTATTGAACCCTAAGTGTTAATAAATCTTAACCACAATTAATGAGTCAAAATAGACACGAGTTGCCTTGTGGGTGTGACTGAACTCTCCCCGATTTCAATCGCAATTGGCTGTGATTCGATATCGTATGAAATTAACAGGATATTTAGAAGCACAATGAGAAGATCCACTAAACAAAGGGGAGCCGTATGAGAACTCAATTTAAAAGATCTGACTTATTTGTTAAATATAAATTGTATTTGCAAATAAAGAGTGTAGTAAATATGAATAAGTGGTTATCTTCCAACTAAAAAGTAAAGACAGATGCTTTTCTAAAAGAAGTGCTTAAAAAGAAGCTTCTTCCATCAAAATGGCTCCTCAATATATCCTAGTCACCCTATTAATTTGCCCCCACTTTTTATTCTAGAAAATTGATTATACCAAATAAGCTTCTATTATGGAAAAAAAAACAAAGTGACTTAGGTGGCGTGTGCTTATTTGAAAATTATGCTTAGTTGGATTTTAGATTGTTAAGTTGAAGGTTAATTACATGTCTACATTTTAGAGATTTTAGGGATAAAAACCTCTACTTTAAAGCATGTATGGAACTACTTTTTAAATTAGAGGTTTTTACCCCTTAAAATCTCTAAAATGTAGACATGAAATTAACCTTCAACTTAACAATCTAAAGTCCAACTAAGCATAATTTTCAAATAAGCACTTCTTTTAAGACTAGTGTTAACAAAAGCCACCTTAGTTTTTTTTTTTAAATATACTTATTAGCTTATATAAGATTTGTTAAGCACTACCTAAAGAGTGATTTTGATTTTGAAAATTTCGTCCAAGATGGACATCTCAAGACTATTTATTCAAAACTCAATGTCAACAGATCAAATACCAGGCCTCCATTGAATTGGGGTAAGCAACAAAGTACACTATGCACAAGGAACGACATAAGCCTTGAAAAGAAAACATTTAAAATTTGAACAAAGGAAAACTAACATATTTGGAAGAAGACAGCAGCCATCAAGGAATATCATCATCATCAAGATCCAGTGAAGGAAGTGGAGTCTAACTGAGATTGTACACTGTCTCTCTCAAAATCAAACGGTTCTCCTGCAAAAGCATCAACTTCAACCTCTGAAACTGCAAAACTACAAGTAGGTACTGAAGTTCCTTGTTCTTGGCCAAGCTGATCTTTGGCCACAGAATCAACTTCCTCTTCCCTGCCATGATGCACTGGTCCCACTATCTCTCCAGCATATAATGTATTCATTCCCTTCTTGCCACGAGCAATCTTGAAAAGAAAAAACATATAAGACCCAAGTCAATCCTAAAACCTCTAATACTTTCAGAATAGGAATACCCATCCATGTCAGAGTGAGCAAAAAGAATTGAATTAATTGGATGAACGGGTTATACCCATCTGACGTTAATGTTACATCAGGATCATTCAACACTTTCTACTTCCGAAAGGACCCGGTATAAATTAGAATGTTAATAATCCACTCAGGTAGAATTTTGCGGCGGAACTTTTGAATGAAGAGTTGGCCCCAATCCACCCACACCCAACAACTCAAAAGTCTGCCATGTCGGTTGCAGAAGCATCATCGATCCCCAAGCCCTTGAGAGACTATTTCTATTCTAGAACTATTTAGTAAAACCAACTTTTTGCAATGAAACGATTTTCAGTGGCATGGCATCTACTTACATATTTTCCAGAGCTCTCTTCTTTGTAAACTATAAAAAAGTCGCCAGTTTGGAGGTTATGCAATTTTACAAACTCTCCTGAGAAAGAAAGAACAAAGAAATTTTTTTAAAAAAAGAAGAAAGGTAGAAAGACATTTAGCACAAAAAAAATCAAATTTGATTTAGAAAAAACCAGACTTATAGTGACACAAGTTTCTACATGCCTGTATTCTCCATAACATACATCCTACTTCTGTTGTTTGGCCAGTACCTGAAACAAGAAGGAAATATACAACTCAGACAATTCTCATAAACCAGAAGCTGGTTATTTCAGGTAAATCAAGTCAAGAACTCAAATGACCATCCATATTCTAAGAAGTAATGGCCAAAGAAAAGTAAAACCTTATGCTAATATGACCTAATCCTCCTGCAAAGTCCTAAATTTCCCCAGAGGTAAAGTTTCTGAAGAGCTCTTTCCTTCGACGAGATTGAGTTGGCTCGAGAAGCTACAAGAAGGCAAAAGAAGCAAGAGTGGGAGGTACAGATGATTAGAATGCTACATTTGACTAGCAACAAAGACCCGAGGAAGTTGTCTTATGTTCCTGTGCTGTTAACGTGATTGGATGACATAAACATCCCTAGTATTCTCATGGGTACATTATGAGGGGGGCATCCACCAATGAGGTGGTGCCTTAGGTTTGGAAATGGATTTCATGGGTACGTTAACTATTTCCCTATACATATAGATATACATAATATTGGTGAACGTTCTAGTAAAAGAAATATGTTAAAACAGATTGGATAATTATCATCATCTGGGAGCATTGACTTTGGACGTAGGTTTCCCATCAAATGCTGCACCCAATGCTACTGTATGTGTCACATGTAGCCTGTAGCACACTAGTGGGAATAACTGCTTCTTGCCTCATCACCCTATTGCAATTTGTAAGCACTCTTTATGTAATTAGAGACACACAAAACCGAGCTTTAAGATTTCAGGACGTCATTCGATGATTTTTAATGCATTTCTCTCATTGTTTTGGAAGTGAATAATAAACGTCCTTGGGATATTGGGGGCAGCAGCCCGGCTGCCCCTAAACTTTTGATAAAAAAAATTTCTCTTTTATACAATGCCGTTTAATTATTTAATAGGGCATAGCCATGGGGCAAGGGGGTAGCTTCCCCCTTCAACGTTTGAAAAAACATATTATATTATTTTATGGGGCATGGCCATGGGGCAAAGGGTAAATGTCTGAACTTTTGAAAACAAAATATATATGTTATACTATGTTATTTAATTATTTAACAGGTCATATACATGGGGCAAGGGGACAATTGCCCCCGTAAAAACAAGGAGAAACAATACCCATAGGACATGAATAAAACGTACGGATGAGATGGCCCACAAACTTGGTAGTCAAAAAAAAACATTGGAGGCTGTAGTACACCCTGAAACCCCCATCCCCCTAGATCCAACATATTTTGTACCCGCCTAATCATTCTCTACAAATCCATCAAGAATTACTACTTTTTCAATCAACCATCGTTTGCCCTCCCACAAGAAAATCCTAGCTCTGCCCCTATGTATCACCTATTTGCTTTGTCTGTCAGGCTGTCATCAATCAAGATCTATGAGATATCAGTTGACTTGATTAATTTAGTTTAGGGTTTGAAAGAAGGAAGAAGAAGAAGAAGATGAGAGAATAGAGAGCTTAGTTATTCTCTCTCATTCATTAGATTATATACTTAACATCTAGAAATGAATATTACAAGTATGTCATTACTACATATACTCTTGCATTGTAACACCCAAAGGTCTACTATACCATAAAGGTACAAACAATAGACCAAAACAGTATCTAACAATACAATATCTTCACATGCTGAACAACTGAAACTACCAGATGAAACACCATGAATCCAAACTTGATAGACTACCTTCTAAACTGTTCCCAAGCATCCGAATTAATTAGTTAGGTTAGAGTCGTCGGACTCATCAAAGTAGAACAATTCTAAGAATCCACCTGTTTATAGCACCATTTTTACGGAATAATAAAAAGAAGCTTATCAGAAATAATTCTAAGAGATGGAGAAACACAATACCGCCAAGTTAGTGTCAAAACAAAAAAGAGATGACGTTAAAAGAGCCCTCTCTAATTCTCAACTGCTTGCTTCCCTATCTCTGTCTCTCTATCTCTCTCTCCCTCTACAACGACGACACCATTTGTAACCCTCTCTCTACTACGGCGACACCAATGTTCTGCTCTTATCTCTCTCTCTCTCACACCAATGGTATGCTCTTTCCAATTTTTTAGCTTAACCTTATATGACTCTAATTGCAGTTCTTGGGGTAAATTGGATCATAAAAGTAAAATGTATAGAACTCTGATCGTGTATTTTTATTGTTATTATTGATTGAGAGATGAATAAAACATTTTATGTAAGTCATATCAATATTAGTCAATCATACATAGTCGCAAGCATACATCTTTGCCCCCCTTTCCATTGCATTTCTTATATAATTATATTTTTTTTATTCTCAAATTTAATATTTCTTGAAAAATTCCTATTTACCCATTTTTCCTTCAACATGTAACATATTCACTGTTAAAAGATATATCCACGATATATCTTTTTCCAAGTTCCGACATCCCACGATATTGACATTCAAAACCTTGATTCTATATATATATGAGCAAGGATTAAAAATACGGTTTCAAGGGATGTATTGGTCCCAACCGAAACCTATACGTATCGGCTTCAGGCGATACAAATAAAATGTTCTTTTTAAGAAAAAATCAAATTAATTTTATAAAATATCAAATGAGTTATAAGAACCAAATATAAAGTCATGGGAAGTGACTCAAAAACAAAGTAGCAAACAAAATTACAATTACACAATGAATTAAAACATGAATAACTAATAAACAATACATATCGCTCGTTTCGTATCAATATAAATATTGTATAGGGGACTACTAATACCTATACGTATCGCCCGTTTCATATCGGTTTTGACGATTTTTATTTCCATGGATATGAGTCATGTGATGTACCTATATTATATTTTTTGGGATGTATTACAAAGGGCCTATGACTATTGACCATCAATTTTTTCTATCAGACGTTTACAGCAGCTTGTCACATGTTATGGATCTCACATTTTTTATTCCGAATTGATTGTTTTGGGCTATAAACTAAGTTATAAGTGTCTATGAACATTGATATCCTTAAATATCAATGCATGTTTTTATGGTTTCCACAATGATTACATGCTTTCCAAAAGGTCTACAATTTTTTGGTAAACTTTCAAAAGTTGCCACGGAAATTTTCCACTTCCTAGAGGACCAACGTTTATACCAAAACAGATATTTAAAACCTTGGTTCTAATAACAGTCATGTGGTATGTACACTCATAGACGACTTCACCAACTTTGCAAGCTTGTAAGATGGTGATGATGATGATATTGTTATTATTATTATTAAACTTCACTGCAATAAAGCATATATATTTTAGGGTCTCAAAAGTTTAATAACACCACTCCGAACTAGGAACACATCCAAAGTAAAAGACTCCTTAATAGAAGATTCTTATGCGCAAGAATTTAAACTCAGTATATGTTGACCAAACTTCATTTTATGTATACAAATATTCATATATGTGATAGCAACCGTACCTAAGCCTGATATTTCAAAATGAGTTCAAACATACCTATACTTGAACTTCCAATTAAGAGAATAAGTCATATCCTCCATTTGTAGAATTAGTCCATCTTTTTCAAATAGAGGAGGAAGATTTGCCTCTGCATCCTTCTACAAAAGGAAATCGCACAGATACTTTAGTTTATCTAGCTTTGCACAATCATCAGCACTTAATATTGAGGAAACTATATGTATCTTGGAAAGATGAGAACTCACTACTCCCTACCCCTGAGCATACATGTTATCCACACACAGGGAGCTGGGGTTGCTGAATAAAGGGTCCCACTAATGAGATCTTTCAGGTCAAATCAACCTGATAAAAATGATTATAACCATCAAAATTACAGATATTTTTTGGACTATTCACCTATTTCCTCGAGAGTTCAAGAAAATGTGAGAGAATGAGACCATTGGATGGTTTTAATCATTGGATAGGGTTATTTTTTAGTTGGAAAATGATTTGGGACCCAGCAATGCTGGTCCAAACCCCTGCATATGCACTTTTGTATGGTACAGGTAAGGAAGATGAGATTACTAAATTTCTCTGATGGTTCTCAGTAAAACCACAGGTTTATCTTGTAAAGCAACCAAGTTAATATGATTCTACATGAATGGATAGGACCATACTTTTGGAAGCACAATTCTTCCCAGGTTACCAACATCAGTGTTCCGCAACTCTTTCTGCACTAGTACAATCCAACCTTTCCCTTCAATCTCCTGAACAGATCATAATCACATAAATCTATGACAGATGAAAAAAAATAAGAGAAGCCATGAAATGAAATAAAGAAATGGTAAAAATCCCGCTAATGAACCCATTAATGACCTTCACTTGACATGACATGACAAGACAGAGTTCATTGTATAACTAAAAGATTAAAAAAAAATGCCCTGTTTCTTGATCTATTGGTCCAGGCTCACACTCTGCACCAAAGAGTTTCCATAGTTGGATGTGCTACAAACCAAATTTCATTCTTATAGACATATTGATCCAAGAGCATCTAGCCCAGATTAAATCCATGCACATTCAACCAATCAATGAATGATGGTTGAGGGTTCAAAGTATGTAGCAAGTTCCTAAGGAAGTTATCTTAGAACTTGAAGAATTACCTTGGAAGTTGTTTGTGTCTAAAGTTCAAGTATATTACAAGTTCTTAAGGAAGTTACCTAGTTACTTGTTAAATCATTAATTAGTATGCACACTTTCTAGGAATAAAAATTTAGAAAATAAATTTTAATTGTCAAATTGCCGCCTATAAAACTATGGGGGCTGTCCATGGGTTCAATAGCAAAATTCAGATTGCATGGTAAAAAATTAGCTTACTTTAAGCATTTCCCTTCTTTCCATTTCTTAGGATATTAGTTGATTGTTGCACTTCCTTTATTGTCTACATCATTTGGTATTAGAGCAAGTCATAGGATCTGTTCTTGTGCTCTTTCTTTACCAGATCAACAAAAGGTGAAGGTCGTGCAAACTCAGTAAAGGGGTCATGTTCTAATTTGGTGAAAGACTATAAGAAAACTGTGAAGTGCAAGGAAAGCGAAGAATTTTTAGTTGGATGCGCATGAAGGCTGCCCTAGAAGCCAAATTTCTACCCACTAGCTACACTCAAACTTTATATCAACACCTTCACCATTTAAGCCAAGGTACGAGCTCTATTTCCAATTATATGGATAACTTATATTCACTAAAAAGTCAAAACAAATGGCGAGAAACAGGGCAAGATGTTGTGTCTCATTTTGTGTCTCGATTGAGGACTCAGATTCAAAATGAATTAGTAGTCGTGGAACCTAAAACCCTAGACAAAGCTATCCAATAGCATTAAAGGCTGGAACCAAGTTAATTTGAGTTTTGGGAAGGCAGTAGCAACCTTCCCGAAGGTTGACTTCATTCGAAGGCCATATCCTAGTCCCTCAAATGTAAATCCAGCTATACAGAACATCTCCAATCGACCGGCTTCAAATCTTGACAAATCAGTTCAACCCAGTATCTGGTTCACTAGCGATGAGTGATCCATCCAAAACCCTTCTACTTCCAAGTATTTTTTATGTGGAGAAAATGGATACCGGTCTTACAAGTGTCCTAATAAAGGAAGTAATTTGGTGGACCCAGCTGACGAAGATATTGCAGAACACCAAAAAAGAAGAGGCATTGTTGGCAGATCCAGGGCCTGCAGATATCATTCCAGAAAGTATAGGGGATGTCTATCCCACAGAAGGTGACTTGCTTGTGATGCAACGCATGTTAGCTACAGAAAAATCGAAACCAGAAATATGGCTGAGAACGAACATTTCCGTACCCATTGCGCTGCCCAATGAAAAGTTTGCACCATCATTATCGACTCTAGTAGCTGCGACAACATGGTATCTAAAGAGATGGTTCAAAAACTCAACCTTCCATGCAAGAAGCATCATCAACCCTGCCAAATACCATGGTTCAAGAAAGGTAATGTAACTCCTGTCACTAAATTTTTTAAAAAATTTCATTGGACAAACTTAGAAGGATGTTGTATGGTGTGATGTTTTTCCAATGGATGCATTTCACGTACTACTTGGTCGACCTTGGCAATATGATTATAGGACCGAAAGGTCATACATGATGGATTTCAGAATCATTAAACTTTAGGTTCGAATCCAGATCACTCTTTGGTTCTTCAAGCCTTCACTTTAGGTGTAAGCTGAGGGGAAAAGTGAGCTTCCTCTCCATGAAACAATTTATTAAGAAAGCTGATGATGAAACTATGATATATGCGCTAATTTTGAGAGGCATTTCAAAAGCATCCTTCTAATTCCTCCATTTCAGAGATAACACAACCAGTTTTAAAGGAATTTTTAGAAATTACTCCCAAAGAGTTATCTAATGGATTACCACTTGATTTAAATCCGGGAGCCATTTACCCAACCTGCCTCATTATAGAATAAGACCAAAGGAACATGAAGAGCTTCCCAAACTAGTCTCGGATTTGTTGAAGAATGGTTTCATAAGAGGGAGCTAAGAGCTTAAAGCCATGCATTGTTCCAACTTTACTCCCTTAAGAAAGATGGCACTTGGAGTGTGTCGATAGTCATACCACAAATAAGATAATTGTGAAATATTGATTCCCTACCTCATCTAGATGAATGTTGGATGCTTTGGCTGGTGCTAAAATCTTCTCTCAGAAAGATTGAGTGGATATAATCAAATCCACATCCGCCCCAAAGATTAATAAAGAACAACCTTCACAACAAAAGAAGGGTTATATGAATGGCTTGTAATGCCATTTGGTTTGTTTGATGCCCTAAGTACTTTCAAGAGGATAACGAAACATAGCTTGAAATTATGACAGTATCCTTTGACGAGATCTTGATATATGGTGTCACTCCTAACGAGCATGTTTCTTAGAGAAGTTTTTCAAGCTTTATAGGAGCATATGTTGTAAGTGAGTTTAAAGCATAAGTTGTAAGTGAGTTTAAATAAGTGTTAATTCAGGGCAACAAGCTGGGTCCTTTTAAACTTTGTGATTTCTGCTAACGGGATACATGTCAAAGAAAATATTAAAGCTATTGTAGAATGGCCAGATCCATTATCCACTGGACAAGTTTGAAGTTTCCGTGGGTTATAGGCATTTCATCAAGAACTTCAACACTTCAATTATGCTTGTGACTGGCTGTATGAAGAAATTGAAGTTAAACTAGACTCCCGAAGCTATGAAAAGTTTTCAACTTGTGAAGAAAAGATTAACCGAGGCTCCAATTCTCAAGTTGCCCAACTTCAACAAGCTCCTTAAAGTGGATTGTGATGCATCTCATGCTGGCATAGGAGTTATTTGAGCCAAAAGAACGTGTCCAGTAGCCTACTATATGTTGTATATTGTAATAAGCCCATATTGCCCTCTATTATCATTTTCTTTTCTTGTAAGGACCTTAGGCCCAACCTTAGTTATGTTTCCTAGTTAGTATAAATATCATAGAGATGAGGGAACCCTAACTAGCAAATCTACTTGGTATCAGAGCAACAAAGGGGCAAGGAGTAACTTGATAAAACAACTAACAACAACCACGTATGTGATGTCACTTGCCAATTGGCTAACATCACCCGTGGTCCATACAGTCTAGGTTACCCATGGGGGGTGCTTTGAAGCATAGTTGCAAGGAAACCAACCATTTTTGCCTACTGCTCTTCATGTTCCTAACAACTATTTACATATATATATTATATACTAGTGAAAGTGCACATGCCTTGCATGTATAATTTTTTCATTATTAAAAATTAAAATATAATTTTAAAGAATTAATAATTTTTAATATATTTTCATTAAACGTCACGTTACTCTCTTTATATGAAATAATTTTTAATATAATATTATATTTTATATAAATATAATTAAGTAACTAAATTTAATATTTCTTATATTAATTTAAATTTAATATTAGAAAAGATTATTTACTGGTCCCACTTATAAATGTATTAAAAGCAAGGAATCATGAGTAATAATCTTATACTAATAAAAAACAAAAATATTAGAATTAAATATTTTAACATTATAATTATTTTCCATGGTACTATTAGCCAAATTGAAACACAAAAACTTGACCTCCTTTTGGCATATCGACAATTGACCAATATGTAACTTCAAGAGAAGGGTATAAAAACACACTTTTGCAAGTTCCAAGAATCTCCATAACAAAACAAAAATAACTCATCCTATTTTTACTTAACCTCCCTTCACATTTCAACTACCCCTAGTTTAGTAGAAGTTTATAATCTCACCTTAACATCAAACCAGAAAAACTACATATACACATAGGTGTAGCAACAATGGGAATTCATGGTTGTCTTCTTTTCTTGGTTGCTCCCCCGGGTGCCAATCCGGAATTTCTACGGTCCTTCTCATAAGGATCGATCAATCGGGGAGTGGAGATTCCGATCAAAAAAAAATCGGGGTGTGGAGATTATAAGAAAAATACTATTCATGATAGAGTCCTAAACCAACTCTCCTTTAGGATTCTTCCCTAATATGGTAGAATCCTACACAACTCTCTTTTACTAATGGGTCTCACATAATATTAAATAGCGACTTAATTAAAGTTTGGTTATACTATAAGTTACGTATTAAATAAACTAAGTTAAAGGGTATTTACATCCAAGTAAAGTGTCGCATACTTCTTGTTCTTTTATTAGTAGAATATATATATATATACTAAATTTTGTAACCTTCTCTACTTTTTCTATCCCAACGCATTTAACACAACATTCCAAAAGGCAAGGACAAAAATGATTTCATGTGATAGAGAATGCGGAGAGACAAGAAAGTAAACTACACCAAATGCCTTGTCCACTCACATTAAAATTCATTTTTGCCCGTCTTTGGATTGTAACATTAAATATTAAATGTGTAGAGGCAAAAAAGAGTCATCAAGGTTACCAATTTCCTATTGGCTATATATTTGTACATATATATATATATATATATATATAGAGAGAGAGAGAGAGAGAGAGAGAACAAAGAAATCACAAAAGTTTTTTTTCCCTTTTCTTCAATAATCAATTCAAGTTTGACTCATGACCTAGTTATCATTGGTCTAGTTAAAGGCAACTTCGCCACATAATTTTAGCATAGAAAGATGATTGAATAAGATGCTAGCATATTTTCAATTGCACCCATATTATTAGTAGATTATTCTCCATCTTGAACCATATTCTAGAAAAAAATTGGAGAAATATACATATGGTAGTTGCATCATTGCTTACCAATGGTAATTTCAACACTAAATTTAGGATAACTTCCATGCAGCAAATCGCTTCTAGAAGATTCATAGACAATAGATTCAATTGAAATGATCGGGTTTATCAACATCAGTTTATAGTATTGCTAGCTACTCAAATTAATTTAATAGATTGGATGGTGAGGATAATACAGGTGGATCAACTTTTGGGCTAGGAGATGTCATGTATACGAAAGTGTAGTCAGCCTGGGCGTTGCCTAGGCAATCGCCCAGGCGTTTTGGGATCATCATCGTCTGGGCACCTCTAGGCGGGCGGAAGTCACGGGCCCTCTTAACTGCCAACCTATTTACAGCTTATCAGCTTATTTACATAAAATATAATTTAAGTAAATGGTTCATTTTATTAAAATATTTATATGTAAATAAGGTTATATCCCTCATTTGAATTCAATAAAAATCATCTTAGATTCAAATTCCTAAAGAAAAAAAGTTAACTTTTCAGTTTAAGAATCCGCTTTTTAGCACCTTTTAGGAATTAGGTCCAAATTTCAATTTGCAAATGTTAAGGTATTTCTTAAATCTTAAAATTTTAAAAATTCTAATATATCAAAACATTACTAAAACCCAAAAGTATTGTAAAAAAAGTCTAATATTTTAGTCTATAAAATATTTTAATCTACAAGGTCAACTAGTAGTTCAACAGAAAAAGACTTACATTCATATTATATATATATATATTAAATGTTAATTTGCCTAGATTATTGCCAAGCCTAGGAGGTTTGAATTGCTGTGTATATATTAATATTATAGATATATAATTTTATTATTTTTAAGGCCTAGGCATCGCCTCGCCAGACTGAATTGCCTAGGCATCGCCTAGACGCCTTGACTACACTGGTATACCATCTCTATCATTGTGCCATAATTACATAATCCTTATGGTCAATTAAGCAGTCTCAGATTTCACTTTTTATTTAAAGCTACTACAAATAAAATGAGAAGAATACAAACCTTGTCATCCTCAAGTCTATATGACCTCGGTGAAGTAAGATATCCAGGCTGAGGCTCTAAGCCAGTAGCAACTAGTGCCGGCCTTACAATGGGAGCAGCCTCCAGTACATTATGATCCCGCAAGGGAGGTAACCCATGTTTGTCTGAAGGTTCCAGATTGGCATCCTTATTTCCAACGGAAACTGTAGTCATGCTCATGCTGGTGGAGCAACTTGGACGAACCACCTTCCGTTTGTGAGCAGGAACTGAAGTAGTACCACCTAAAGGTCTGCCAATCAGTGGACCCTGAGAAGTTGTGAGATTGTCCATTTCCTGATTGTTCACTGCTTCGAGATTGAGGGGTGCAGACAGTGAGTAATTGGGTGCGCCTCTAACTGCTGTCTGAAGGAAAGGATTCGGGAACACAGCTTGCACAGGCACAAAGCTAGTGTGGAACACTGCAAGGTCGCAAGAGTTAGATGGGTAGAAGCAGGAACACGTGTGCACACACACACATATACATGCGCACACAGTGCCCTATTGCAGACAAAGTTATCATCATCACACACATTACAAGCACACACACACACACACACATATTGCAATGTTGTAGATGAAGTCATCTCCAGACAATTGAACTATCGAATGCCCTTTTGATTTATTAGCTACACCACAAAAATTATACCATCCAAGGAACCAGAACTGCTTGCTTTGAATGCTTTTCTAGCTATTTTTTGAACCATTGCACAACAAATCTTTGAAGTCCAAAAGAATGCTCTTGAACAGCCAGTCTGGAATGGAGGTGGTACCATTTTGGGCTATTGCTCATCATATATATAAGAATGTTGTATGTAAAAGTAACTGATGCAAAATATTAATATTTGTTTTTTGGTAGAGAGACACTAATATTTAGTTGAATCTGTTGAAAAGAGATGATTCATCAATTCCAAGGCATGATATATGGTACCTGAATCTTGATAAAAGCCACTGGGCATATGACCAAAGAAGCTTTCCATGTGTGGAGGGTCGCAAGGGTTTCTAGAAACCTCAACCTTTCGCTTCAAATTTGCTGATGCAGCACTTGAAAAGCACATATTGTTGTACGGGAAGCAGTGAAATTGATATGGACTTCCTCCAGGTTGTGGACCCCATGAATTATTCATTCCAGGAATGACAGGTGTAAGTTGAGACCCTCCATGACCGAAAGAAGTTCCAAGTCGAACAAAACCTAATACAAAACAAAATCTTAAACCATATTTGTGTGGTTCAGCAGTTAAGAACCAAAATGCTCACTGTGTTCATTCATGTCTTTCAAGTTTAAACTAAGCCAAAGTTTGGAATTTTGACAACCAACAATAGTAATGCTAATCCAAGATGCAAGATCACCAGAGAAGAAAAATAATGGCAGGAGAACATCTGGTTTTAGTAGACAGGGTAGTGGCAATATCGGTATAAGAACAATATCGGCCATGCCTTCCAGTCCAATATCTGTATAAGAACAAACCTACAACTCATTTTAAATATAATATTTTATTAAAATGAAGTCATGAGGGACCATCAACTTGATCAAGTAATACCCAGACTTAACTTTTCTGTTTCTCTTCAAATTAAATCTCAACATGGATAATCAAGAATGGAATACTGAATAAGTATAGCTGCCAGAGTAGATTAAATCATGTCATGGCATTTTCTTTACACAGAAAAGTTATTTGTTGAGCCCCTGATACTCAGTATAATAAACCCCATGGACAACAATGCAACAAATTAGAACTTTCAAGTTTCAATGCCAACTGTCAAGAACCTTTAAGCCCTTCAAACTTCAGCTAGTTAATAAAAGATAGTCGAGTTCGATGACAGTTGTTCTCATACTGCCATCACAATTCACAAACATTACAGCATTACCCCATCTTAAAGGACAATATAGGTAAAATCATTTTCGTATTAAGGTTTTGAAAATTGGACACATTTTGGTATGTTGCAGCCAAAATGTGTTAGTTTCAAAGCACAACTAACAAGATAGTGCTTTTATCAGTTTTATGAGTTTTACATAAAAATAATATTTAAACTAAAAAATTAATGAATTAGAAAGTGTACAAAAATTGTGTGGTTTGCCTAATAATTAAATAATAGTATTTTTATATGAAATGTTTGATACCTCTCTATTATTTTGATTAACTACAAAGAAGACAAGAACACGTGGTATCATATAGGAGCAAAGACACTATATTCAAGGATATAATATATATATATATATGTGGGGGTGGAGGGGGGCGAAGGGATCGAGAAACACATGAAAAAAAAGGGGTTTTCCCTGATTACCCCTCAAGTTTGGGGTTGTTCTCCAAATACCCAAGTTTTAAAAACCATTCTCATAATGCCCCTACAGACATGTGAAGGTGTTCACACATGCAAACTTTTTTCTATTTTGTACCATTTTATCCAAATCATTTGAAGAAAAGACATTTGTGTCCCCTACGTTCCTTATCAACAATGGAGAGCCCCCTTCGTTCCTTATCAACAATGGAGGAGCCCCCTTCATTGATCAAGAAAAGTCCCCAACATTTCATTACCTACCGTTTCGACTTGGAGTTCCACAAGAGGGCTTCATTTCGTTAAACTAGAAACCACGATCATGAGAGAACGCCATTAATCGAATAAAAACACCCATTTTTGGGTTGAAATCATTACATATATGATTAACCTAAAGAAAAAGTTTATAATCATTGCATATATGATTTTAAACCTTAAATCTCATGTTAGAAGGATTCACATGTGTTTTCTTTTTATCTTTTATGATTTATAGTGTGTGTAGATACTCAACAAGTCGGGTCGAAACTTTATATTGATACTGGTTGTGTTCCAAGATTGAAGATGACCTATATCGATATATTATCGATACAAGGTGTATCAACCACGTGTATCGATAGGTAACGACATGGGTCAATATGAGTATCGATAATGTGTAGGTGTTGTGCGATAGCCGGCCCGGGTCGATCTCCTCCCCACATCCGTGTTTTTCAACCGATGAGGAGCCGAGATCTGTTAGAGTCGCCACCAATCAAGATTTTGGGTGTGATTGGTCACCCACAATTAAGATCCCTCGATTAAATAAAAACCGAGATTGGGTCCGGGGATTCTTTTATGAGTTGGGGAAGGTGTTAGGCACCCCACCTCATCCGTCGAGCGACGGTTACCTCTTAACTTTCTCCATTAAATTAATTTAAAATTATTTTCTCCTTTTTTTATTATTTCGAGAAAAACCACCCCTCTTCAACCGAGTTAAGGCGATTTCGTCTCTACTTGTTTTCTTTTATTTCGAGATTAGAAAGTCACCCCTCCTCAACCGAGTTAGGGTGAGTTTCTCCCTACTTGCGCGGCAATATCCCTTTTCCCTAAATCGGCGAACGGCCACACATCTCTCCTCAACCGAGTTAAGAGGGGCCTCGCCTACCTTTGGGTGGAAAAGGGACGAAACTACTAACAATAATGAAGAAAAGCTTAAAAAGAAGTCGAAGATCTGGTCTTCCGGCCCTTTCCTTCACCCGGATTTCCTCGTCCGCACAACCGTGAAGAGGGAAATCTCCGAGCTACTCAGGAAAAGTGAGGGAAGAAGAGACTTGGACGGGTAGAAATAGAGGATGGGGATGTGGCATACCTTTTCCCTCTTAAATGCTCCAAGTGTTTGAAGAGAGTGCTTCAACAAGACCCTAACTCCCAAGAATTTCCCCCAAAGTTGGTGAAGATCCCTCCTAGGTTGATGGCTTGATGGCTGGGATTTCTAGAATTCGAGGACTAAGTTAAGCCTATTCGGAGTTTTCCCCAAGCTTTAGAACTTCAAAGCTCTCAAGGATTTTCCCCCAATTCTCTAGGTTTCAAAGGCTCTCTGGATCTTTCAAGGTTTTCAAGGTGTGGAATGGATTTTCCAAAGTTTTCAGGTCTTTTCCCCAAGGTTTCTAGATGATCCAATGGGTTGGTATGAGGTCCCTTTTATAAGGTGAAACAGCAAGGTTTTCACGGCTTTTTTTCCGATGTGGGACTAAAAAAACTAACCCAAAACGCGTTGGCACGCAAGACGAGGTTATAATTAGGGTTTCCGTACACCGCGCCTTTCTAAAGACCACGGGACTGAAGTTGGCCAAAAAATAGGGGCGCGCCCTTATAAAGGGCGCGGGTTAATTGTAAGCTAAAAAAAAAACTGCCCCTTTGGGCTCGAGTTGGTTTGGGCTTGGGCTTTTTTCTCGGCTTTGATCTTCGACCTTCCAGAGTCCGGATCTCGTCTTCTCTCTTTGTCAATACTTGGTATCCTTAATTTTTCCAGGCTCATGCAAAATAGGGTGTCTACAGGTGTATCAACCGGTATCTATCTTGCACACAAAAACTTCGTTAAAACTCAAATTTTTTGCTGCTCTTTCATCATTTTTCAAGATCACTCCTATTAAATTTGTACCAAAACATCCATTAATGTAGAAAGGAGTGAGAAGCTTCGTAAGATGGGAAGATCAGGAGAGTGGGAAGCTTCTCCCATCTCATGCACATACATAAATCCCTTATCTTCTTCTTTCAAAGCTAGAAGAAACTCTTATTTAATGTGTAGGTGGTAGTTCAAGGGTGGGTACTTGAGACTTTTCATAAATGTCGATTATGAAAAATGTTCAGAAGCCTCTTTAGGGAAGGGTTTTTAAAACTAGGGTATTTGAGGAACAACCCCAAATTTGAGGGGCAATCAAGGAAAAACCCAAAAAAAAACATGTTCACACACACAAACAACCATACGATCAAGAGATCTAATGGCCACCATCACATCACCCTTTTATGTGTGGAATGGCATTTAGGAAAATTTGTGGAAGAGCACATATGTGTGATGGTGGCCATTGGATCTCCCAATCGTAAGGTTGTGTGCATGAAAAAAAATTTCATGGGTCTCCTTATCCCTTCCTTAGATATCTATATATATATCCTTGAGAAATTGGCAACACAATGAGGGAATACATTGACCTCATGTTCAGGAAGCATCAAACAGGTGTGGACTTGAGAGATCATGATATTCACCTAAACTAAATTTGAGTTACCGATACTCAATGACTTTGAGCAATGCCCTTTTTTTTAAAGAAACCCGGAGGAGAGGGAGAAAAGTTATTAAGGAGTGCATCTACCTTCAAATGGTCTGGGGGGGGCAATCTGCTCTTGAAAGACTATTCAAATGGTCTTTTCTTAGTCAACGACTTCTACAACTTGCTTCTAGAGAAAGAAGATGAAGACCTAGTTAAGATTCCTTGGTTCCAGAAGTTTTGGAAGGTGATTCTGGACAAGATCTGGATAGTGGATCGTCTCAAAAATATGTAGAAGGCGGAGGAACATGCCTATCACCTCCTCTTTCATTGTCCCATAGGATGGTGCAACTGGAGCTCTCTCTTCTTTTTGTTTGGGTGTCTCAGTGTTCCCTACGATTCTAAGAAAGGCCAAAGAGATAATCCTTGGTTGGCCCAAAATAATACTCAAATGCTTACTTTATTTGAGCTTATGACTTCTGAAAACAAGCTTCTCATAATAACTCAAAACCTTGAATTTAATGTAGTTTGTAAGGTGGCTTTTTAATATTGTGTGTTTGTAATCCTATTTCTACATAGGATTGCCCCATACATATTCCTGACCAAGACTGAGTGACCATATGAAAAAATTCTGAATGCTCAATCCACATGTTTTGGAATTTAAATATAGATGGCTTACCTAAAGGGTTCATATCAAGAGAAATACTAAAGGGAGCGTGGTCTGAGACTTATAAGAGAAACATGAGTGTTTTTACCTTTAGAAATGGTTGGAGATGTCGTAGGTTGGTAAAAGTCCGATTCACTCTAGCCCAAATGCAGACGTTACTTACTTGATTATTATGCCAGTTAAATATACTTCTGGGACAATTTCCATTTATGAAACCACAGTCGTGAATTATTTCATGGAAGTATTGCCAAGACAACCCTCTAATTTCAATTTTGTCAACAAATAATGAATCTGTTTCCATAATCCAGGAGCCAAAGTGTACAGCCCCGGAATTTTAAATAATAAAATTTTGTGTTTGTTGGTCCTTAACTGGGTTTAAATACTTCAGTGTTTGTTAAATTAATAAAAAGTGAGTTTTGCTTGGGATTGAAGTGCACCAAGGAAATCTCAGTATCTTTTCGCGAAAATTGCACACAGTGTGCCGGTCGACTGCCCGGACACAATCCTATCGTATCGGTTCCGTCAGGTATCATTTCGCGGGACCGCAGAGCCATTATGTGTGATAAAATTGAGAAAAACGGGAAATTTCCAGATTTCCAGAAATTAAGTGGAACCCAATATTTGTTGGGGATCCTAATAGAAATCCGTGCGGCTGGTACTAATGCGTGCCGGTCGGCTGTGGGGACTAATGTCTGTCGTCTCGGCAATTAGTTATCTCAAACGAAGAAACAGTGGCCTGTTTTGTGTCCGAAATCAGGAAATTAGTGGGTTTTGCAATTTTCGTCCAGACTTACTTTTGACTGTCAAAACACAGTATTTTTCCCTAAAATTTCTACAGCAGGTGTCGGACTGTCCCAAGTTCGGTCACCTAAAGTTTCGTCATAATCGGGCATCATGAAGTAGGGTTTCAGAGGCCGTATACGCGAGAAATACAAAATAATAGTCAAACGGTCAAACCGTTGACTTGGTCAACGGGACCATTAATGGTGGTCATGTGCATGGCACATGACCTTTGATTTATAAATAGGGGGCCAGACCCTTCATTCTCACGTTTTGAAACAGTGGGGGAGTTCTGCCAACTCCCTTTCTAGAGAGAGAAAGTAGAGAGAGAGGAAAGAGAAAAGAGGAGAGAGAAAGAAGAGAGAAAAAAAAAGGGAGGTCCACCTTGACATATTTCGACGCTCCCGACGCATTGGCGGCGTCTGATTTTCTCCCCGGTGTCTCATTTGGCGTGTAGAGTGAGAGAGAGAAAAAGGAGGAGAGAGAAAGTTGCATGCGCTCTACCCTGGGGTTAATCATCGTGGGGAACGCGTTGGCGACATTTATTTTCTTCCCCGATGCCTCGATCAATATGTAGAGAGAAAGGGGGGAAATCTAGAGAGAGAAAGTGAAGGTGTGAGGGCAAAGAGCTTCACCTTGGGGTTGATCGTCCTCCCGAGCGCGTTGGCGGTGTCCTTTTCAGCCCTAGACGCCGCGAAGTGCGTGAAAGAGGTAAAAACTCCTTCTATCTCTTCTCTTTTCCCTGTTATTTGTTATATTCTTTATGTGAAATGTATGCGCGTTGATGGAAAAGGGTCCCGTGGATATGTTATGGGAAGGTGGTTGTGCGTGAAAAATAAGTAGAGGGGTGTAGCCCTCGGTCTCGAGTCTCAAAAACCCTGATTTATACTCAATATGTAAAAGGGGTGGATGGGAAAAGGGTCGGAAACCCCTATGTGATGTTGTGATGTTATGTGGACTTTCAGGGAGCCCAGATCGGGTCCCGGGTAAATTGTATCGTCACCCTAGGGTGTCGAAAAGTTGTTTTGCAAATCGTATAAGGCTATGGACACATCCATTAGCCTGGAAACATTCCCTAACGGGACGGGGTGTTACTGGATTTGGTTCACAGGCGCGAGGCCCGAGTATTTCAGTTAACCAATCGAGGCTTGGGTTAACTGGGGTTAACCTATGGTTAGAAAACCTAACCAGGGTTAAAGTATAATCCTCCGTGACTGATAGTCGGGAGTGGGTGGATTTGATATCCATAGATCCTCTTTGACTAGGTCATGGGAGAACAGATGATTGTGTTATCTGATAGATATGCCGTACCGAGGCTAAGTCAGTAGATTGTGATGCCTCTGATAGATATGTCGTCCGTACCATGGCTGAGTCAGATGGTTGTGTTATCTGATAGATATGCCGTGAGAATAGAAGTCTCCACTATGGCTGACTCAGATGGTTGTGTTGTCTGTGATCTGATAGATATGCCGTGAGGATAGTAGTCCCCACCGTGGCTGAGTCAGATGGTTGTGTTAACTGATAGATATGCCGTGAGGATGGAAGTCCCTACCGTGGCTGAGTCAGATGGTTGTGTTATCTGATAGATATGTCGTACCGAGGCTGAGTCAGTAGGTTGTGATACCTCTGATAGATATGTCATCCGTACCGTGGCTGAGTCAGATGGTTGTGTTATCTGATAGATATGCCGTGAGGATAGAAGTCCCCACCGTGGCTGAGTCAGATGGTTGTGTTATCTGATAGATATGTCGTACCGAGGCTGAGTCAGTAGGTTGTGATGCCTCTGATAGATATGCCGTCCGTACCGTGGCTGAGTCAAATGGTTGTGTTATCTGATAGATATGTCGTACCGAGGCTGAGTTAATAGGTTGTGATGCCTCTGATAGATATGTCGTCCGTACCATGGCTGAGTCAGATGGTTGTGTTATCTGATAGATATGCCGTGAGGATAGAAGTCTCCACCGTGGCTGAGTCAGATGGTTGTGTTATCTGATAGATATGTCGTACCGAGGCTGAGTTAGTATGGTTGTGATGCTTCTGATAGATATGACGTCTGTACCGTGGCTGAGTTAGATGGTTGTGTTATCTGATAGATATGCCGTGAGGATAGAAGTCTCCACTGTGGCTGACTCAGATGGTTGTATTGTCTGTGATCTGATAGATATGCCGTGAGGATAGAATTCTCCACCGTGGCTGAGTCAGATGGTTATGTTGTCTGATAGAGATGCCATGAGGCTAGAGTTCCTCACCGTGGCTGAAATCAGACGATTGTGTTGGTTCTAGCGGGTGAAGACCCGGATTATATATCAAGTCTATGGACTCAAGGTTGTACGGAGTCTAAGGACTCAAGGTTTGATTTCATTAGATGTAAGTTCGGTTGATCTCGATAGTTATCATGGGGGTATGGGACGTCATGGTAACAAAATTAATATTAACAGATTTGGAAATTGATAGCGAGTCTACGAACTCTAACTTGGATATTGCGTCTATGAACTCAGGTTGAATACGAGCGAAGGCCAGTTGATTGAGTCTGCGGACTCAAGGATAAAGTGTGAGCGGTTGTCTGGGATGGTAACCTAGTGGTATAGATGATGATTGGATGAACTTGGAAATTGAGGTTGGGAACCTCGAAATAGGATGAAATAGTCCTGAGTGACCTCGGGTCACGGATTACGAGATTATATATTATTATAATATGAGAATTGTATTGCAACACTATATCGTTATTGATGATGATGATTGTTACTAGGTGGAAAATAGCCTAGATGGATTGTGGATTTTGCTGGGCTTATAGCTCACTCCTCTCATTTTGTGTCTTCAGATTTGGAAGCAGTTGCCGATTGGTAAGGAGTTATACTCGATGAATTCTGAAAGTGTACCGGCGCAGTTGTGGCGCCAAAAGTAACGGCTATTATAGCCAGTGAGGTAACGTATTTGCTTATGATGGGTTATTGTGATGACCGGTTGTTACTGCTTATGTAAGCTCATCAGAAAAGTTGAAAAATCTCCGCATTTTCGCGGGTAAAGTCTTCCGCATGCATGGTTATGACGAACGAGCACGCGTCTTGGAACTTGATTTCCCATCCACGGGTTCAGGACGTCACACAAAGTAATTATATGGTAGCAAAGAGATATCTTCTTAAAGTCTTCTCCTTTCAGACATTGTACATTTCAAATAAATAAAGGAGATATTAACCAAGATAAATTATGCACACTAGAAGTGACAATAATGGGAAACTTGTTTAGATTATAACCCAAATTTTACTATTAGTATTTAGATTGGACAGTAAATTATTAAATCCGAGCTTTTGACTTTTCTATTCTCAAGATGTTCTGCCCACACCAATAATTCTCCCAAAATAGAACTTCATCTCTTCTAGCTTGTATCCAACCATTCCATAAGAAATCTCTCTGAATTTTCTCTAGGGAATCAGTTACATAGACTGAGAATGCAAGTAAAGACAAAGTATGTGGGCATGCTTGTCAAAGTGCTTTTGATGATGATTTTGCCTCCTTTTGAGAGGTATGGAGCTTTCCAGGAAGCTAACCTTCTATTCAGCATTTCCACCACCAGATCCCACTCGGATTTCAATTTAAAAATCAGCTTCAAGAGGCATACCCAAATAAAACCTAAGGAGCTTACTAATCCTGGAACCCAAAACATCAGTTAACTCCTCCAAAAAGGGGACTACCAAAACACCAAACACTTTACTGTTCGAAAGATTAACTTTGTGCCCAAACACCGCCTCGAAACATCTTAGAAGGCATCTAAGATGATTGATTTCCTGACTCGAGAATCGAGACACCAAAAAGGATCAGCATATCATTCACGAATTGGAGATGGGAAACAAAAAAATCCTCTCTGCCCTCCGAAAAACCCTTAATAAAATCCTCTTTCACTCTCCGAATCATTCTACTTAAAGCCTCAATCACCGTAATAAATAGAAACAGAGAAAACGGATCACCTTGTCTCAAATCCCTTGACCTTCTGCCACCAAAATTTGAGAAATGTGGCATTTCATAGCAGACATTCATCCTACCTCTCTATACATACCAAAGCTCAACCTTCTTATCAAATACCCCAGAAACTCTCAGTTAGCATGATAATAGTCTATTTGATCTTATTTGCATAATAATCCTACCATTCACTCCTAATTCTCCTATCCAAGCACTTATTGGCAATCAAAATACCATCTAGGATATGCCTACCACTAACAAAAGCACCCTATGAAAGCAATACAATCATACCCATCACCAGTCACCCATTTAAGTCTAGTGGTCAAAACCTTAGCCAAAATCTTATACACAGTAAGGATTCAAGATAACATCACTCCTACCCAACAGCATTTTAAGCATGGTATTAGCAAAGGCGGTTCCCATCTCAATGGATGCAATGACTATGCTCTCATCATTTGATTCGTGAAATTCAAATGGTGTGTGGAAAAGAAAAGAGGAAGATAATTCATTTCTAGTGGTGTATGGAAAAGAAAAGTGGAAGAAAATTCATTTCTCTAGTGTTTGTTTACAAAGAAAAAAATTAGAAAATAAAATAAGCTCCTAACTTCTTCCAAAGTGAGGATTTCATTTCGTTTCAAAAGCTTGAATTTTGAGAAAAAAATCTCCAACTTCATGTCTTGTCCCAAACATAGTTATCAAGTCAGAGTTCAGGAATTATTCATCTAGGGAAAATTTCAGAGAAATCGACAAAAATGTGAAATTTTGGAAAAATGTCAAACAAGTTATGAAATAATATAAAATAAAATTACTAATTTTAAAAAATAATAAATATATTTCTTATTTTAGATATTTATTTGGGACTTTTTCAAAAAGCCGTGAATAATTAATTTTGTGTTAAATCCGCAAAATTCGTGTTCAATCCAAGTAAAGGACACCATGCTAAGAGGAAAACCATTTAGTCAAAACCTTCCATGAAATCCAAGAAGGTTTTCATACTACAGGTCATCTGTTCACCCCATTTTCTAGCACAAGTGAACCATGTTTATAAACTCCATTGATGACCAAGAAAGTTACAGCTTGCACAACACTATATTTTGCATAAAACTCAACTTTTTGTCATTGGATCATTAAGCCCGTAACCCCAAAAAATACCATAAAAAATCGTCCAATGTACTTTTCAAACTTTTCTGAGATAAAAAAAGCCCCAACAAGGTAATCAAACATTCCATGCCATTCAAGTTGCAAAGATAATTATCCTTAATCATGTCATTTGGTATAAGCTTATTTTGTCTCAAACTTCTCTTACCACAAATGGATTAGATAACTGATTGGAATACTAAATCTAATTTATTTTCTTGCGAGACCACTATGTCAATTTTCCAGTATTAACTATGTTCCTCACCACCATCCTATCGTTCAACCCTAGGTTCCTCAAAATCAAGAGAAATACATAAATGACCCCCCCCCCCCCTTTCTTTTTCTATTCCCCATACTTCTTTCTCTATTTTACTACGCATTTATCACTACTTTCTTTTGTTGATAAGTCGATCCACACTCCAATTTACGCAGCTTCCTTAACACCTTAAGACAACTCCTTGTACTAGCCAGCATCTCTGTTATTTTCTTCTTCTTCTTTTTTTTCTTTCTGTTTTGATCCGTTCAATAGAAGTACCTTAAAACTCTCCTTTGTATCCATCATAAGACATACCCAGAACTTCTAGGTTTTATTTAATCCAAACTCTAACAGGCTCTTGAAAACTAGTAAAGTCCAAGAATTCCACAACCTCAGTCCTCAGTATGTCCAAGAATTATGGCACTTTCTTTACCTTCCAAAAAAAAAACAATAATTTTCCAACTCCCCACCCCCATCAAATCTTCCTCTACCCTAATATGCCAATAGTAGGGATTACCGTTGCCAGTTGCCACCTTCCCCGGTCAAAGGAAACATAAGGATCTTGCATTTACCCACTTCTGTCAGGAATTAGACATGAATTTAAGTCACCAAATACCACCCTTCAACTCAACACCTCGAATCTTCACTACCATACAACAATTTATTTATGATTTAGAAGAATAGATCAAGATTGCGACGGGCAACACAAATCTTGTTCCGCCCATTTCCTCTTTTGTTTTTTGATTGTTTGTTCCGCCCATTACCTTCTGCAGGTATATTCGTTAACATGTCCAGACGAATACATCCTCCTTTTCGTCTATTAACTTTTCTCAATCCCCAAGAAGGAACAGTATCTCAATCTTTAAACTGTTCAAAACCCATGCAACCACCACGATATCCATGAGCATCTTCCTCCTTCCCATTCACATTTTCAACAGAATTGTATTTTTCTCCACATAGCTTAAATTAAAGAACTCAACTAAACAGTCTGGTAAAGAAATTCATTCCCCAATGTATGATGTGTTCGCATTGTTACACTTTGCTGAGTCTATGAGATTCCATGAGTAATGACAGGGCTAAGTCGTGATCGAGTCCCAAGTGAATTTCAGATTAAAATCAGTCATCATCCAAATCTTAAACATAAGGGTCCTAAGCTCAAACTCAAAATATAAAAGCATTCCTTACTTTCTTTTCTTCTAGAAATCCAATCACCAAATAAGTAAAATGCAAGCAGTAATAAGCATAATAAAAGAGTTATAATGCAAATATTTGAAACTGAACCTGAAATCATAAACACACTAACCTGGTTGAGACTGTAAAACCGGAACCGCTGCCACAGCTGGAAAAGCGATATTCTGATTTATTCTCAAAACCTGCTCAACATTAATCATCTCTCCTGCTCCTCCAACTCTATGGCTCGGCGCAAAGTTCATCGACGATGCCTCAGCAGTTGCAGCCGTAACTGAAATCAAGCTCGGAACTGGAATTGAAGATCTCGAGAGCTTTCCTCTACCGATTTGTTCATCAACTCCATTGATCTTCGGCTTCTCTTCAACGTGATCATTACTAAATTCCAAAACCGACGAAATCGAAGAATTAACACCCAAAGAAGCAGAAGCAGATGATGGAGAAAAAGGGGATGAGTTCTTAACCCTAACTCCATTATCAGCAACACCAGTCTGCATCGAAACCCTAGAAATTTCAGAGCACCTCAGCTAAGCTAAGCTAAGTAAAGAAATCACGGTGAGTGGGAAATGAAGAAAATTGTGGTGAAGGAAGAAGGAATTATGCAAAATATAGAGGAGAAATGGATTAGGGTTCTTGAACAAGATTTATGGGGGGATTTGGAGGGAGGAGAGAATCCCATATATAGTTTGAGAGGAGGGCGGAGAAGAAGATATCGATTTGGGTGGCGTCGGTTGGGAATAGGAACCCACACATATCGACCGTTTTTTGTTCTGCGCCATAACCCATTAACTTCTCTCTCTCTCTCTCTCTCTCTCTAAGTTTTCCTCTGAAATTCAATGTGGAGATGAGAGGAGAGGGTCAGGGGATGAAGAAACTGAACCGTTTCTTCCTTCATAACTGGTCACTGCGATTGGCCGGGGCAAAATGTAATTGGTGTTTATGAGGAGAGTGTTTGTTACTTGTAGTACGCGCTTTTATGCGAGTGGATTTCACTACCTGTCTTCATGTATGACATTTGAAACAACAGGAGGTCAGATAAAACACCAGTCCGCCATGTCATGGGAGGTGGGATTCACGAACTTTGTGTGCGCGTAAATCACCTCTGATGTCCCATTGTGCCATACACGTGGCAATCATGCATATCTAATGGCCCCTTTGCCCTCAACATGCAATGGGACCCACCCTTTAATATCCTACATGTAACATACACGTGGAACTCATGCTAATGGGTCCGATGCCATGACCAGCTTTGAAATGAGTCCGAATCTGTCCAACGAGAGTTTTCTTTTTTTGCAAAGTCCAATTGTCATTTTTCTGCCAATTTTTTAACTCTAGTTAACAAGTTTAACTCAGAGGGTTAATATATATTTGAGAAATATTTAATGTATTTTTTTTTTTTTTGGTTAAGAATATTTAACATACTTGAAAAATCCATTTACAAACCTAAGACTGGATATCATTGATCCAGCCTAATTTCTCAGGTACACTTATCACTCTTCTAATTTTTTTTTAGGAATAAAAAAGGGAAAATAGTTAAGATAGAAGAGATGGATTTGAAACCCCCCCCTCCCAACAACAAAAAAAAATCACCAAAGTGTGGTCCAAGCACCTCCTCACAGTGTGGTATTTAAGAGTTGCAGAATTTAAAGTAAAAAAAAAATAGTTAGATGAGTTTTGTGAGTACAATTGACACGATATGGACTCATCCCAATCGGATTTAATACTTTTATTTGGGTAATCCATAGATAATAGAGCATTAGCTAGTCAATGTCTTCCCATTTCATCCCCTTGAATTGGGATTAAGCTTTGCTAAGCTTAACCAAGGTTAATACTTTATATATTTTTTATAAAAAAATCAAAGTTAAAAAATCAAAGACATAAATAGTGTCACAAAATCAAAGATTCTTTTTCATTTATAAAGTACGCAAGCTCATGTGGGTCAAAAAACTAGGCTCGCTGACATGAAAGTTGAGCTAGGGCAACACCCCATAGAGTCATGTGTCACAATTCTATTCGTCTAGCAATGTTGCATGACCTTAGTGGTGACATTATTTATATCTTTTTTACTTTTCTTAGAGGGTAAGACTTCGTCCACTGACATGAGGGTCGGACTTGGACAATACCACCAAAACCAGACCATGTGTCATGACCATTCGTTCAACAATGTTGCATGACATTGTTGGTGGCACTATTTATGTCTTTTCCTTTTTTTAGAGGCTAGTTTCATCCATAAAGTTCTTATTAGCATCATTCTTGTAATAAGCCAATATAAGTGTATTAGCATATATGATAATTTCCTTTAGGAGATCTGTAAAGGGCTTAGCATCCACCCTATAGGGAATGTGTTAGATCTTGGTTGTCTTTACACCATATATCTTTGTTATTCTACTCTCCTAATGGGTGTGTATTCTTAGCATGTGTAGTGTCTTGTAACATTTATCTTGATACAATAATGTTGATTGTTGCTTTCTTCTTGTGGTATGCATTATTTTTATTTTCTAAGTAAATGACCAAACAGGCTGACTTAGTCAAAGGGTCAATCAAGTATCACACAAAAATTGACTAGCTACGCTTTACCCTTATCACTTTAATATATACTAGCGGGTGGCACGTGCGATGCACGTGAGAGCGAGGGGAAGGAGTTAACCACAGTTAATAGGAGTTAAAAGGGACACGTGTTAACCCATGGGTGCGATTGAACTCTCCCCGAGTTCAATCACGATTGACTGTGATTCTATTCTTTAAATAGATAAATGAGGGTAGTTTTGGAATTAAAGTAAAACATTAAATTAGAGTTTTGTTTTATATAAGGGTAGTTTAGGAATTTCAAAAATTCAGGCTACGCGTGCCTCTCCCATTATAATAGTAAAGATATATATATATATATACACACACATATATACAGGGGATGGAGTTAGCCAAGATTTTTTCTCTGGGGGCTAAGTACATGTATGAAAAAAAGTAATATTTTGTGAAAAATGATGAAGCGTGCATGAAATATTGTGGGGTTCGGGGGCATAGCCCCTAAGAATTTTTGTCCTAGGGGTAAAGCCATTATATAAATAAAATTAATTATATTTTTTAATTTTATATATTATACAGATAAAAAATTTACAAAATTTTGAGGGGCCCAACTTTCCACATAATAAAAAAAATTACATTCTATGTAATTTGGGGGCCATTATATATAAAATTTAGATACCATTTACATTTAAAAAATAACATACCTATGTAATAAAGGATTTAAGTTCTTCTACGGTTCTACAACACCTCCTTACTAAAAAGTGAGATTCACAAAAATTGGGGGGAGTGCGGGGCGCCGGGGGGGGCACTATAAAAATAAATCTACAAATTTGGGGGCCCACTATATAAATAAAACTAAAAAATTGTGGGGGCCACTATATAGTACTACCTAAGGAATTAATTTCAAAATATTTGGGGGGGGGGACTCGATGCCCTTGGCTCCACCCTATATATATATATATAAAGTTTTAACTTAAAATAACCTAAATTATAACATTCTTTAACAAAATATTTTGGGGTATGGTAGTATTTCTTCATACTCTCTCGCCTTTGTTGTTACTCGGCATTTGGTGGTGGTTGTGAAATTGGTTTTTGATAAATTTTATAATAAAAATATTTATTTATCTTCTTTTCAAGCCCAAACCCATTTTTGACCCTTAGGATAGGGCTTGGGCTTAGCTAGTTTAGGCCCAGTAAAGGCTTGGTCTAGCTTGAGCTATGAGTGAGGGCTGGGACTGGAAAGATCCCAACTGACCCATTGACATCTCTAACCCCAATTTTTGTATGGCTATATGCTATTGTTTTTTTAAAAAAAGTATATTAATACTTTGAAATTGAAAATAATGTCATTGTCTTCAATTTGTATTCCTCTTATCGTCTCCAACCAAGGACCCTAACTAGCTTTCCTTCTCCCAACTCTTATCAACTTCTTCACCTATTCCAATAAGCAATGCCACTCAAGTGCTCCAAGATAAGGCACATAATTTATTTTTGTTTCAATTACTTGGTATAAATAAACACGGAGAAATGAACATGGTCAAATAATACCCCTATAAGTCACATATATTTTGTTTGATATTTTTACACTACGTAAAATAAAAGGTCATTTAAGAAAAAATTGTATGAGTTTAGTTTGAAAAACTAATTAAGAGATGTAGAGAGAGAGCAACTTATTTCTTTTTGTTCTTTCATTTTCTCTTCAAATAAGATATATTTTGGTTGATTAGCAATGAGATCAAGCGCTAGCAGTAGTGACGGTGACATTAGTGATCGGAGTATGCGAAGAAGATTGGCAATAGGACGAGAGAAGGCAAGCGGATTCCTAATCAGAGGCAATAAGAGGAAGAAATATCAAAGGCAGTGGTCTTGTTGTCCATTTTAAGGTATAAATTATAAGTTATAATAATGGGGTAGGATAACTTAATAAGAAAGTTTGTTGGAAAATTAATAGCTTAAATACTATTGCCAAAGTTACACTATGATACACTGTTAGATGAGATACTTCACAACCCCATCAAGAAATAAGAAAAATATGTTGATAAAGATATCAACTAAAATTGAACATTTGCAGGTATGATTAACTTAGATAGAGGAGTGACAAATGATAGATGAGCTCCTTCTTTTTGACAATTGCTTCCTTTTGAGTAAAAAAATAAAATTCAAATTCATCTCATAATGTAGCTATGCGAAACCCAATAATATAGAATGTGTGAATCCAATTAACCTATATTTTAAACATACTCATGATTAAGAAATATCAATAATTGAACAACATAGGAAATAAGCTTTATTTTATAGGATTTTGGACAAAACTGAAGTTTAAGGTAGGTTGAGATTACAGCTCACAAAAAGTTGGTGAGAATTTGAGCTCTTAAAATATCTAGGAAATGTCAAAATTTGTGATTAAAGCAATTAAAGGAAACAAAGATGTTGTATTGAAGAGTGCTCGATAATATATATATATATATTGTCATTTTATGTATCCTCCAAGTTTTAAATATGTTAAAGTTTTTTCATTAGAATTAGAAACTTAGAATTAGTATGCAACTACCAATGTTTTGTAAAAGCATTTTGCATTCAAATTTCAAATTTTACTTGATCTCAGATTTTTCTCCTAAGAGGACTTGATCACTCAAAAAGCACAATCAAATCTACAGAAAGAAAAGAAAAATAAAAAAATTCGCCACGTTACATTTAGTCTTTTAAAAAAATTGGAAGAACATAGAAGTAGAATTAAGTTGATGTAGTATTGAAATCCTAAGCAAGTTGTGAAATTGTTTCTATTCTTTACACTTTTCTCAACCTCTCAAGCAACTTCATGGGTAGAATTAAAAAAAGTATAATACTATATAATAAATCTAGAAGATAAGGCTAAACCATTAAGAATGTAGACCTAAATGACCACTATAATCCACAAATTGACTTAATCACTCTTAACATAAAAAAAAGAAAAAAACTGAATATTTCTAGCCTTGAAAAAAATGCTTGATTTCGTTGTAGAAATAACAAAAGATGGTGATTTATTTGCTGAAATGCTTGAATTCATAACAACCCGAACTTTGATCCAATCCCAACCAATATCGCACCATTCATGTTATCACTGACGTCGACAACGTGATACCCATTAGAGATAGTATTAGAGATATAATAAAGTGGTGTAATAAGGTGAGATAGAATACACTCAAGGTAGCTTTGGATTTGAAAGAGAATATGAATATCAATTACTTTGATTATGATTAGATTTGATAGGGTTTCTCTCTCGAGATTATGTAACATCTATATAAACGAGTTGATGGGGTTTCTATCTCGAGATTATGTAACATCTATGTAAACCCTATTTAGGTCTCTATGTAATCATCCAAGCTATTCAATAAATCAGTTTCTTCTTGGCAGTTCTCATACTCATTTCTCACAATCTCTACTTTTTTTTAAGACCTCTCCAACGAGATTTTTTCTTCAAATTATGGGTCATACTATACTTTGTGTTCTTTTAGGAGGAGATCATGACAGCCTGATCTAATAGGCCACCTGCTCCGACAGGCTGTCAAATAAGCGGGATGCGACAATGATGGACTTCACAGATAGGTGGTGACCACCAACATGCACGATTGGATGTTCCTGTGACTTATCAATAAAGATAAGATCATGATTATAGGCTTTTTTTGTAACCAATTGCATGATCCTTCTTTAAAGGGTCATGCAATTGCAGGAGGGTATTAGAGATATAAGAAAGTGGTGTAATGAGGTGAGATAAGATACACTCAAGATAGATTTGAATTTGAAATTTGAAAGAGATTAGTTACTTTGATTTAATTAGGATTAAATTTGATTGGGTTTCCATTTTGAGATTATGTAACATCTATATAAACCCTATTTAGGTCTCTATGTAATCATCCAAGCTATTCAATTAATCAATTTCTTCAACACCGACCATCCTACCAATGTCACAATCCTCGATGTCACCATTTACTCTGTCAACCGTCATCTCCTTACCTGTTGAAGAAGTTGTGTACAACGTAAACTTGGAGCAAAAAGGTGTTTACTAGGACGTGGCACATGGAGCACCAAAGAAAAGACCTTACTCAATGGAATAGCAGGGATGGTGTCTCCTAGAGAGATCCTAGCCATGCTTAGCTCATCTGAGGCAAGGCCACTCTACACATTGCCCTTGGTGATTACCTTCATGGTAAGCTATCTGGCAAAATCACTTGTATATAAATAGGCATTTTTGTAACTGGTAAAAATCTTTAAATGATGGTGAATCCTATCCAAAAAATCTTTACATGGTAGTAACCGAAAAAAGATCTAGTAAAAATGGGTTGCGGCGTAACCGAAAGAACTCTTTAAATGCTAGTAAAGATTCACTGGTCTTTAAAAGATAAGAATTAAAGAAAAAAAATTAAGGAAATATAAGAGGCAAACCATTTGTATCTTTAAAAGATAAGAATTGAGGGAGAAAATTAGAGAGGTAAGATAAATGACCCCACTAAATAAAGGAGAGATAAAATCGTTCGAATCAATACTCCCAATACCCCATCTGTTTCAAAAGTTTTTATGACCCATTTAATGGGAGAAAGAGAGGGTTTAGAAGATAAATAGAAAAAGAGTGTAAGATACCCTTAAAAACTGCCATGTGTTCTAAACATAGTATGAAGCCGCCACATATTCACCACTTGCTTGGGTTTCATAGTGAGTAATATGAGGTGGAGCTTAGATTTTAAGATAGTTTTGATAGTGTCCTTTTTTAAGTGTACCTTGCAGGTGGAAATCTTGTATCATTAATAGAGAGAACATCTTTTCAATATTGCATTGACACTTTCATTCTCGATAATTACAAGGTTGCCACCATCTATACACTTAAATAGAGAGCTCGGTCAGAACCTGTTGAAGCGGAGCTCTGACTCATATCTTAAAATTTTGTTGCTTTCTTCTAGGTAGGGCTGTCAATGTATCTAAATCCGTTTATTACGATAATTATCCTAATAAATATCGGGTGGAGCAAATCCGAACATGTTATTATTCATTTATAATCGAATTAGATTCATACATTGGTATATCTAATTCGATAAATATTTACCCGATCATACAATATATTATATAAGTTTGAATAGGTTATTATTCATTTATAATTCGATCAGATTCATACATTGATATATCTAATTCTATAAATATTTACCTGATTGTACAATAAATATAATATATATTATAAGTTTGAACAAGTTATTATTCATTTATAATCCAATCAGATTCATACATTGATATATCTAATTCTATAAATATTGACCTGATTATACATGAAATATAGCATATATTATAAGTTCTTAAAACTAAAATATCCTTATTAATATGTATTTTTACGGACTTAGGATCTTCTTTTAGAGACCCGAATTTACTTTTTTGTCATTATCATGATTAATAAGGGTTAAATTGCTTTTTTTTTTGTCAACTGGGCATTTCATTACTGAGATCAGGTCATTACATTTCCTGGTTTGGGATTTCAATTCTCCTCTCTACCTCAGAAGAGGGAAGATGGATACTTTGATTCAAATCCATTTTGGCTTGGAGGTGGGCCTCAATATTGATCTCGTGCCTTACAAATTGGACTGAAAAGTTTCGGAACTAAGACTGAAGTTTGATAATATATGCTATAATTGCATGGATTTTCCATGGGATGGAGGAATGGCTAATATTGAGGATGTTCACCACTCCTTTGGAGTCAGATTTGATGATGACATCCTCCCACTGGTTTAATAAGGCTATTGAGAGACCTAGACAAAAGGTCAAAGCTTTTTAATGAAAGTTGATCCCCTATGGAGAGGGTGCGTGATTGAACAAAGGCACTAGCCCTCATGATCTCTAGCAACCAAGCCAACTCCTGCAACTAATCCCGAGGGGAGAGAAGCACTGTCTACATTGACCTTTATCCAGGGCTGATTAGGAGGAATCCATCATTCGACTGGCTTCGCGAGGGTGCACAATGTTAGCCTAAAGGTTACAACCATGGGTACCCTTAATAATTTTGATGATAACACAATAATAAAATGATCATTATAGTACTAATGGTTCTATCAAGTTTTCGTGTAAAATAGATTATAAGAACATTAGCACATCTTGCAAGACTTGAAACATGAAAATTGATCAAAGCATTCAAGATAGATCAACAAAAAGCAAACCTTCAATCAAATGCAAGTAATATGAAGACTGCTCCAAGTCAAAGATCAAAAAGCCAAATTCAAGATCTTGAAGCTCAAGACTCACTTGAAGCCAAAAAGGAAAATCCAAAGGAAGATCTTTTGGAAGATCATAAAGACAAAGTCAAAATTGAAGATCCAAGATCAAATTGAAAAACAACTCTTAAGAATTTATTAGAGTCTTATTTTTACTTTCGAGAGTCTATGATTTATGTAAGAAGTCCTCAAAGTATGAAAAGTTGAATGCTCAATTACCTAGATTAACCTTAGGAGCCTAATACCATAATTCATATTTATTATAAGGCCCTAGGATATTATAAGAATACTGAAACTCATGGTAAAGTAAAGCTAAGTGACCTTGGAAAGGTTCCCATCATTTAGACCATTTAAAGATGAGATTATAGAGAAAATACATTGATCTCGCCGATGAAATTACAGAGGGTTTGTGATTTCGGCGATAAAACTAGCCACAGAGCTACTGTTTTGTGCTCTGTCCTTGATTCGGCGACGAATTGAGATTGACATTTCAATCTCGTCTGAAATATCTCTGTTCAATGATTCCTTTGAGTTAGAGAGGGGGTGAATAGGTCTTCCTAGCAGTGTCTACCAATTTTTAATTTATTGATTAACAATCAGAGTTATGGCAAACAAAGCAAACAAGTGTGAAAAGTAAAGAAGACAAGCAATCCACCACACATAAGATTTTTATGTGGAAAACCCTTCTAAGAAAACCAACGGGACCTAGTCCAGCACAAAATCTACTATGAGAATAAGTTATCAGACACAGGACTAAATCTTACCCAACCGCACACCAAACACTATTTCTCAGTACAGATTCTTCATCTTAAAACAATCACGAACTCCACGTTCGATCTCTGCAGTAGCAGCTTCGGCTCCTCACCGGCCAACTTTTCTTAAAGTTTCAATCCACGATCCAACAATCAATCTTAGTCCTCGACGGCTTTGGCAACACCAACCAATACTCACACAAAGTTTAAACTAATATGAAGGAACGAAATACTGCTCCAGTGAGATCTCTAACAACAATGGAGTTCAACTTATGCAACTCAAGATAGAACAATTCGATCTTGCATCAATGGGAACATGAGAGAGGAGAACTAAGGGAATCCACCAAATGAGATTTAAGAACCCTAAAATCTTCAGAGTAGTCTCTAAACTCTCTCTCTAATTCCTTAGAACGAGCTAAGGAAACATCCAATAAATATCCAACGCCATAATACCTGTCAAAACAGAGTTCGAATGATTTTAGAAACCAAAAATAGGAGGTCTGTTTGAACAATCATGAGGGCATTCGAACGACCTAGGAAGTTAATGAAAACGGATAAAAATTGGGGGGGGGGGGGGACAGACAAGCTACTATTTTTTATCTCAATTGCCCGTTTGAATGGCCAAGCAGCTGTTCTTGGGCGTTCGAATGGCCAGGCTGGGCGTTCAAACGGCCCGTGCAAATTTTGATTGTTTTGCACTACCACCCCTGTTTCAACATCCAATATCTTATTAAGACCATCCAAATGCTATTAAGATTATATGGGTCAATTTCTAATCACCTAAGGTGTATGCTTAAGATGTTCTAATTCAATTCCACCTATGGTAACCACTAGGTATCTAGGTCACTTACCATTCTAAGAGTGTGAGCGAAGCTTAAAATCAGAATGTACTTTTCTTATGAGCAAGAGGTTAGCACCCTTCACTTGGGCTACCAACCTCCTTGAAATTTCCTTATTTAGCTTATGAGCATTTTCTTATGAGCAAGAGGTTAACACCCTTCACTTGGGCTACCAACCTCCTTGACATTTCCTTATTCAACTTATGAGCAAAAGGCTACCAACCTCCTTGGCATTTCATTAACTTATAAGCAAGAAGCTAGCACTCTTAACCGGGGCTACCAACCTCCTTGACATTTCCATTAACTTATGAGCAAGAGGCTAGCACCCTTAACCGGGGCTACCAACCTCCTTAACATTTCCATCTTTATACTTATGAGGTGTTGCTTATTTTTTCTTTACATTTACTCTCATTTATTTCACTTCCTAGTGCTTATGAAACTCGTTTTATGCATAGGTGCTCGTGCATAGCAATTGGTGCAATCATGATGAAGTATGGCATTTAAAACTTTCCATAATCATGTGAGAATTCAAGAATAATAATCATATGCATACAACTTACAATTTGGAAAACATTATGCAATTCATACTTTCAAAATCTTGGTTTATTTGTTTAAGTTCTCATTCATGCATTTCATCAAACACATTAAGTGTATTCATTATGAGTACTTGTCCTTCCCATTTTTCATCACATAACAACATTCACATCTCCCATCTTCACCCCCACTTGATCCATTTTATTCATTTGTTGAGGAAAAACACATATTTATTGAAAATGAATCACATATAATCATTCGCATGCATTCTTTAGAGAAAACTAGGTTATTACTAAGTTAACTAGGAATGGTGTACTAACCTTGAGGATTAACTTCAAATCTTGAAGAAGAACCCTCTTTGATTGGAATCCCTGCTTGGTGAAAGATGATCCTTGCTTGAAGAAGATCCAAGCTTGGCTTGAGGTCCTCTTTCTCCAATCCACAAACCCTCCTTGGTTTCTCCCTAATCTCCTTCCTCTCAATCTCTCTTAGTCTCTTTTTGGGTTTAGGGTAAAGCAAAACCCCCAAAAGTGACCCCCTATTTATAGGCAAAGGGTAGAAACCCTAAAAATCTCGCATAAAAAAATCTGGGTCGCACGACTTACAATCGGTCGTAGGTTTTCTACGATCGATCGTAGCATCTTTACGATCAGTCGTAAGTTTCTACGATCGATCGTAAACGTTACAGAGAGTTTGCCTATTTCGTAAATTGTACGATCGATCGTAGATTTTCTACAATCGATCGTAACTCACCTATGATCGTTCGTAGGGTCTGTACAATCGTTCATAAATTTGACAGTAATTTCCCGATTTTTCCCATTTTGGTATTTCAACCATAACTTTTGACTTGTTCGTCGGATTTTGACGATTCAATTTGTATTGGACTTTTCATTCGAAGAGGAACAATTCCGGCGGTTTAGAATCTTTCAATTATTCGTTATTCATGAACCAAATTGCTCCTAAAGCTGACTGGTTTGGAATTGGGTTTCAGCAGCTCGGGTTTTCATATGTCCGACTTAGGAAATCCCACACTTTAACACTTTAGAGCACTTTTCATTTGACTCCCATGAACATTCCTCAATACTTAATTAAGACTACCCGAACTTTCAAAATTCTCATTTCATAGAAAATAGAAGATTACAAAGGCTTAGAGCCTTGACACAAGTTCCAATATATGGACAAAAGTTCCGGCGTTCTACAAGGACAACAATGTCAATCAATACCCTTATAATTTTGTTTTGCAAATGATAGGAATGATAAACACCTTTGAGGTATTCAACAAACATCCTCGGTGCTGTCATCCACTCCTTGCTTGGGGGGGTCGAAGTAGACATCTTCTAATTAGCTGGGAAAAAAGTCACAATGATATCAGAAACTTGGTTTAGAAATGTCCAACAATTGTTTTAGCGAGAAGGCTGATGGAGATTTAAAGACAGCTATGGGCCGAAATTTTTGCCGCATTCTAGGCATCTTTTTTTTTTTAAAAATCCTTTTTCACGTAGTGATTGCATACTAAGAATATTTAGAATTCAGGAAGCTTTTCAAATGTGAGAAATAAAGAAATAATGAACTAAGAAAATATTATACATTGCAGTAAACAACCGTATTGGTGTCCCTATATATCTAGGATTTAGGAGTTTGGAAGTTGTGTCATGTATTAGAGCATGATAGGATCATTTGTGGATTCCGTTTTTGGACAGTGGGCAAGGTTACGGTTTACATATATGGTCTATGGTCTATTTTTAAAAACAAAGTTTACGGTTTACAAATTTCGTATACTTAAATTTGAATGTAATTAATAGTTTCAAACAGACGTAAGTAGGCTGGTTGAAGAGACGTTTGTCCACTCTAAAACTGTAAAACCTAACCTTTGGTACCTCAGACATCGTTGTCACAGCTACCTATGGGGTACAGGCCCATTAAGTGAGGGCCCTGTTAGGGTATCATCCAGTTTAATTATCAAGATTATTAGATAATCAAATTATCTCAGTTGTGTCACATTCTTTCCCTCGGTTAGATAACAAAAATATGGTGATAATCCTATGAACCCCACATTTTAAATAGTCCAGAATCGCCCAATTGGATCAATGTTCAGCCTAGGTTACCTCTTGGGTTGGACTCCAATGCTTTTATATGCTACAACTAAGTTGGAAAGATGTTGAAGTGTAGACTTTTTGACATGAGATTTCCTATAACTTAATGTGCTAAAAATACCAAAATTCTGGTGGTGTTCATTACTCATTTTATGTAGATTTGGAGTAAGCACATAATTCTCTTTGTGCCATGTCCTCATGATTGGTATATATATATATATTTAATTTATCTCACTCTAGTTTATAGAAAATGCCACCACAAGCATGGTGGTTGAAAGCTATAGGGGCTGCGGCTTACAATACTGAGAGAGACCCATATGTGGAATCACCATCAGGAATGGGGTGGTTTCTTTCAAGAACACCCACCCCATATTCCCTTTAGGTCTGTCTTATAGAAAAAAATTTAGAAGAAATTATTTAAAAATATGAGGAGAAAAAAGTAGGGAAAACCAGAGCCAGAGATATGGGTGGGAGTTGGGGTTTTCAGGTTGGTAAGTGATGCTCTCTTCCTTCCCCATGTGCATCTTGAATTATTTAACCAATATTGCATTCAAGGACAGTAATAAGCCTAGAATCTTTGATTGATCTGCCTTTTCATAATCTGACCCACATCTCTCTCTCTCAAAAATGGTGAGAAGTAATTTCAAAGATCTTTAGAGAACTAATGAGGATATTTGACAAATTTAGTTGGCAGAAACTACTTTAAAAATTGGACTTCAATTTTCATCTCTTGCATAGTTGTCTCTTAAGTAATGAGAATTTCAAAACTGCTATACGTTTCAATGAAATCTATATATTTAACTTTGTCAAAGATCTATCTCAAATCTCAATTTTGAGTGGCGTTCACACTAGATTACATGCTGACTTTAGATCCTAACAATCGAAAGCAAACATAAGTACATACTCAGAGAATATCTATTAAATAAATTAAAACTAAAAACACTGAGAAAATAGAAAGGCTAAATCATAAACTAGATCCACCAAACTCTAAGTCAAAAATTTGAACAGAAACTCCGAGAAAATAAAAAATAATAATAATAATAATAATAATAATAAACAAATAAATAAGAAGAAAATGGAAAGGAAAAATACCAGAAAGCAGAGCTTTGAAGACCTTCTCCAGAGTAGAACAGAAATCACCACTAAAAATATTCTGTAGTATAAACTTTAAATCGAACCATATAAGCATCAAATGGCAAGAAAATGAAGAAGAAAATCCAAAAATTCATAAAAAGAAAATGAAGAAGAAACCCCTCAAACCCTAACATATCTCACCAGAAAGTAGAGCTTTGAAGACCTTCTCGTCAAGAATGTCGATTCCGGCGACTAACCAACAACAAAGCCTTCGATTTGAGAGAAACCGCGAAGAAAATACTAATAGAGAATGAGAGACAAAAGAGTAAAGGGCAAAAAAGATTTGTGGGTTAGGATTAAGTGAAAAATTAAACAACGGCTTCAATCCGCCGTTAACTACGACAATCATCAACGATTACTATGGGCCGTCATTTGTAGCGGAAAGGCCCACAAATATTTAATGACAGCTCTAGGCCGTCGTTTTTTCCGTCTTCCATGTGTCATTTTCTTCCCCTTTTCACGTAGGGTGTGCTCGGTTGAGGGATAAATGGGTGGGAGAAAAGAAAGTAAAAGAATTGCATAATTTATCTTGTGTATTTTGATTTGAGAGAAAAGTATTAGGGTAAACTATAAATTTTTTCAAAATTACCCCTTGCACTCTTTAGGAATGTAAATCATACAAAATGGCAGAATTAGAATAATGGGTTTTTGCTTCATTTTCTTTCATAATTCTTCCATTTGATTGGAATATGATTTAGATGAAAGTGAGAGAAAGTGATGCACTATAAAGAAAAGTGAGGTTTCACTTTCCCTCAAAATTCCTCAAACTAAACATGATGAAAAAAAGGTTTTCTCCCATTTTCACATAATTTCCCTCACAATCCTCTCAACTGGACACACCCGTAATGAATTTCCTTGGTTTTTTTTGTTCGTCAGACTTTTGGATGTCAACCCGACTGCATTTACAGGTTTGGACCGGATTGTTGGATCTACCCTTTTTTCTCGGTTGCTTGGTCAAATCATAGGACTTTTGCCTATGACTGATGTGCATGTCTGTCAACCCGCCCACTTTTACACCTATTTGGATTGAATTTTTGGATACGTGGGTTGAGTTTGGGTTTATTTTGGAAATGAACTTGTGAAACGACACACAAAAGGTGATTATGGAGTCTGTAATTGGTTTAGATGCATCCCATTATTGTGTTAGTTCAATTAATATTTGTTAGCATATGCTTAGTAAAGATACTGATCAATAGGGTTGTGTTTGGGTTTTTCTTTGTCAACCTCAATTATAAACGGGTTAAGAATATTCCTACCCACTTTGAATCTGACTTTACCTCAACCTGACCCGATCGCTATCTATGACCGAGCCATTTATATTTATTTATTCTTGAAGTAGATATTATATATCCACGTAAGAACTGTTGTACATAAATGACCATCACGAGGTCAACAGCAGAGTTAGAGGGTTATTGCATCTTATGGTACAAGTAAGGCCTAATCTGATCGGACACAAGGACTTTTCTACAATACACCACGTGTCATCATGCAGATCCTCGACTTGTCAACGCTGTGTGCTATAAATATATGTTACTACAATGACCAAAGAGAATACAACCCAAGTGACCTTTTTTATTATTAGAATCCGTTATTAAGAGCTAGAAAACAATCATGTTGAGACTTATCGCAACTCTGAGCTTTTTATGGCTGGTGATGGCCATAGCAGTTGCTCAACCCTCGAACGAAGCAAACCCTCCAGTGCTTGACACTGCCGGACAGGCTCTTGAATCTGGAGTAGAGTATTACATATTGCCGGATACTAACCAAACCGGTGGGAGCGACAACGTTAACGGCGGTGGGCTGACCCTTGTTAATCGCAATGGGTCGTGCCCTTTGTACGTCGGTCAAGAGAACCTTGTAGGCTCGGCCGGTTTACCGGTCATCTTCACACCCTTTTTTGCCGGAGAGACAATTATCCGGAGGAGTAGGGACTTCAGTGTATATTTCTCGGCCTCCACGATTTGCGTCCAATCAACAGCATGGAAGCTAGAAGGATCAGACCCTGAAACAGAGAGGAGGTTAATCGTCACCGGAGCGGATCAAAGTTACTTTCGGGTAGAAGGAGATGGAAATGGTTACGAGCTGAGGTGGTGTCCCAATGATGTGTGTCCACTGTGTAGGATTAACTGTGGGTATGTTGGTGTTTTGATTGAGAACGGGAAGAGGTTGTTGGCTTTGGATGGTCCTGCACTTCCCGTTGTGTTTAGGAAGGCTTAATTTTGGGAAAGGAGCTGTTGCTCATTAAGCTTAAATAAATGGAGCAGTCTGCGTCTGGGGCTAGTACTCCTCTATACCTGCATGTCACCTAATAATTATATTTCCTTCGGTTGTAGTAAAGTAGTAAAGACTATTGTCTCTTTCCCTTTCTATATGAGTGAGTAATTTATGTTTGTACGAGTGCTCAAGCGACTCAATTTCGTGTGCTTGTTACCAAACACATGTAACTGTTAAAAGGATCAATAACATGCTCATAACAAAAAAGATCCAATCACAGTGATTGAGTTCGGGGAGAGTTCAATCGCACCCATAGGTCAACATGTGTCCTTGTTAATTCCTATTATCTGTAGTTAATATTCAATAATCCTTAGGTTCAACAATCTAATTTTGGTTTTTTAATATTAACCCTAAGGGTTAAAGTTCTTAATTAGTGTTAAATATATTTTTTTTAATAACGAATGTTGAATCTTAAAGATTAGTAAATCTTAACCATAGTTAATAAGAGGGGGAATGCTACCCCAATTTCTCAATTCCTCACTTTCCCTCCCAACCCGACACATACAGTTATTTTTCCTGATTGCTTTTACCGCGGGTAAAGCTTCATCAACCTTCCATCTTTTAAGTCTTCCCCTTGATTTATAATTTATAAAAGGGAAATAGTTAACGTACACATGAAATCCATTTCATGGCCTAAGGCACCACTTCATTGATGGATCCCCCTCTTAATTACTTACCACTACTCTTTATAAAAAAAAAACCGATCATAGATTACATAAAAATCCCTTCGCATTTAAGACAACAAAGAACATTTTATCTCTCGTTCTCTCTCCTGTTTTTTTCTCTCTCTACTGGTTTTTACTTCCCTCGTTTCATCATCAATCTCCTACTTCACTTCCTCACTCGCCAAATTGCTTCCCGTTTCATTCCCCATACAACATTTCAACAATCCCCCGATTCATTTTCACGGCATTGCTCATCAAAGGGGGTCCTTATTTCGACTGCTTGTCTGAAGGGCGGTAGATGAGAGGGCCTCCTGTTGGGAAAAAAATCTGTTTTGGAAAATCTGGGTGTTTTTGGGAAAACAGTTTTTATAAACTTTGACCCAAAATATAAGTGGGACCCACAAAGATTTTGAGGCGAGTCCAAGTGGATCCGTGTTCTCCTCCATGAGGAGATTAACGTGGTATATTTACTTGTCCAAAACAGTGAAGTGGTGAATGAGAAATTCATCTCAAAGTAGGCCACTTGAACATGTATTGTAAGTTGAAGAATGGTAGAGAAAATAGTCCCACATCGGAAAACTATTGAAACCATAGTGTGGTTTATATACCATTACCTTGGAATAAAGGGTGGGCTCTTGGGGCACCCAAATTTTGCGAAGGAGTGAGCCCATGCTCTAAGGTGGAACCAACCTCTCACACGCGCGCCGCCGCCGCCCCGGTCCGGCCAGCTGGCTGGCTTGGCTTGGTTGGTTGCCTTGGCTCTTGTGGGCCTTTAGCCCAAGCCCCTATATTTATTTTTTGCTGGGCTGGGCCAAAGCCCATTCAACTTACACAGCAGTTTAATTATCCAACAGTCATGTCTGTTGGATTTAAACTGAAACCCCAACAGACATGACCCTTCTGGAACAGTCTCCTATTTTCAATTATTTAAGGAATTCTATTGCAATTTTCTGGAGAACGAATTTCCAGATCTTCTACTCCCTAGTCTTCATCTTCTTCTGCATTAAGTCATTTTCATTTCCAGAGAGAGAGTACTAAACATCTAAGGTTCGCTGTGTCCTTGGGTTTCTAGTGGTAGTACCCAGGACGTGACTGTTGTATCTTGGGAGACAACTTGCCATCGGCCGTGACCACCTATGCGGGGCAATATTGTCTTAAGGACATTGAATTCAATTCAAGTCTCAGTCCCTTCAAACAGTAAAGTGCACTGTCCTTTATTTCTGTTCTATCTTAGATTGTGTTCTGTGATTGTATTTGACATTCTGTAATTAGCATGTTCTCAGTATAACATACAGTAAAGTCTAATGCAAATTAACCAACACCTCCATTAACAGCAACATTCTGCTCTTTCTTTCAACCTGATATACTTGGCATATTACCAACATTACATGTTTACAACTATCAAAAGACTACCAAACAAGGCAAATTTGGCCTATTGTACGTTACAGCCATTAGCAGAAATATATGAACTCACCCTAAACTTCTGAAAGCTTATAGAGAAAAAGGAAATGTAGAAGAAAGAGACAGAAACTTCAGAAATATATTTTTAAAAATCACTAGAGGTAGTTTTGGGTTAAGAATAGGAAGGGGAGAAGAACAGTAAAATACCAAATCAATGATACTTTGAAACACTTTGCTCGTTCGATTTAAGTACGGTGTGATCCTTACTCCTTAGGTTCAATGCAAAATCCTAAATCCAAGGGCAGTTATGAAAGCTTATAGATCTCATTCAAAGAGTCCTAAACTTCTGAAAGCTTAATGTCGTTGTTACATGACTTTTTTCGAGATTAAGTAGCTGCTGTTATGTTACCGTTAATGGAGGCTATCGCCCATTGTCACCGGCACAACATTGCTCACTGATAGGTTTTTTTCCGGTTGATTTATTGAAAGGCGATCGATGAGAGGGAGAGACTGTTGAGATGTTGTATGAGAATGAAAGCGGAGGGCTTAAAGATAGAATGATAGATGATTGATGAAGCTCAACCGACTGCAAAAGCAGTCGGTTAAATAACTATACGTGTTGGCTTTGTGGAGAAAATGAGGAAGGAAACTGGGGCTAGCATTCCCCTTAATAGGAGTTAACAAGGACACGTGTTGACCAGTGGGTACGATTCAACTCTCCCCTAGTTCAATCGTGATTGGCAGTGATTCGACCTCCATAAGAATGACTTTGAGCAGTAAACTTTATCCCCATGAAAAAAGTGTTCACTTTTAAAATTCACATCTATTTTTTTATTATTTAAAAGAGATTAAGTATGAACATGAGAACAGTCCATCCAAGCAACCCAAATAAGGCCTTGAGACGAGTATTAGTCCTGAGCTGAAAAAGGGCCTTGCGAGGGGGATTAGTCCTGACCTGAAGGGTTAGGGACACCACGAGTCACCAAAAGAATAATAATAATAATAATTATTATTATTATTAAAGTAGATGTGACTTTGAAAAGTGAACGGTCATTAAAAAGTGTATATAATACCAATTTTTCTAATAGATCGAGATTAATTATGAACAAAAGCTATGGTTCAACAGTCAATTGGAACTACCAAAAAATGCCTTGTGAACCCTCGGGGATTAGTCTTGACCCCAAGGGTTGGATACACCCGAGTCACCAAAATAATAATTATTATTATAAATGTGAAATTAAACAGACTTTAAATAGTGTAATACTAAGTTTTTAAATAGAGATCAGCTATGAACATGAGTTCAACCGGAGCCGCCCAAAAAAGGCCTTGCGAACCTTCAGAGATTAGTTCCGACTCAAATGGTTGGGGACACCCCGAGTCACCAAAATAATAATGATAATAATAAAAGTAGATGTAACTTTAAAAATTGAACACGCATTAAAGTGTAGAAGCATGCTCTCCCTACTCTCAGTCAAACTCTACTCTTAGCCTCTACCAACCACCTATCCATTATCAAATAAGTTATGGTGGTTAAAACACTATCTCTCATCAAGAATTGACAAGTGGTTGGTGGAGACTGAGAGTAGAGTTTGACTGAGAGTAGGGTTAGCATTTCTCTAAAGTGTAATATTCCAAAATATGTCTTGCCAACGGCCTTGGCTTGCCTCTGGCGAAGCCAGAAAGGGCTTATCTCGGGGTTCCATAGAATAGGTGACATCTGGTGGAAAAGTCAAAATCATGGAGCTCATGATTTTGACTTTTCCACACACAAATGGACATGTGGCGATAAGTGTGTGAGAATAAGGGAAAGAGATATCAAATGGGGAGAAGTCAAAAATCATGGGGAGAAAATAAATGACTTCTCCCCATTTTGCTGCCAGCTGCCGCACAATGTATGGAACCCCGAGAGCCCTTTCTGGCTTCGCCAGAGACAATCCGAGGCCCTTGCCAACCTTCTTAACCCGTTGGCAAATGGATCAGATTTCTTTTGAAAGGGCCTTCACCAACCCTACCCTTAAATCATGACTTGGAATTCTCTACGGTGATTACGGGACAACACGTGTACCTTTTAATACTAATACTCCTTAACAGTGATTAAGATTCAGTGTTATAATGGTAGGGGATTCCAAGTCTTAAATCATAGAAACTGCTTATGAGAGATCTAATGTGGCTTCGACATTTCCCGTACATCCCTTCACTCTAGGAGAGGCTGAACCGCTCAAGAGAGCATAGAGTTTGGACTCAAAGGGCCTATAAAAGGACTGGGGTTAGCTCTCACGAACGAAGCCCAAGAGTGTTAATTTGATGATGATCTCTACATTAATCATGTCGACTAGAATGTTGATTTCTACTCTTTTGATATCCGCATTGGTATTCCATTCGGAGGCCATTGCCTGGTCCCACTCGCATCAACAACCTGTGCTCGACACAGATGGCAATGAGCTCCAAGCTGGGCTACCCTACTATATTGTATCAGCCGTCTGGAAAGCTGGTGGAGGAGGTGTGTCACCTGACATCCGCCAGAAATCTCATTCCTTCAATGTGAAGCAGCAGTCTTCCGATCTGAACGTCGGCACTCCGCTGTATTTCTCCCCGGCCAGAGAGAGAATTATCCCCCCCCATATCAGCCGGAGAGAGGATGCTCCAAGAGACCACTGGAATCCAAGATCATGATGATGCAGGAGCGAGAAGAAGTACTATCCGGGAATCGACTGACTTGAACATTAGATTCTCGGAGATGCCGGTAGTTTGGGAGGTGGAACTGTTATATTTTTTTAATGTAAAACAAAAGTTTGAAGAAGTTTCTATTGGTATTTAACCTTGCCCTTTTGAGAATCTCTTAACCGTTACAATCTCCTTTATTTTGGTTAATTCTCTTTTAATAGTAGTAAATGTGGAGTTACATTTTAGATTTATGAGGTCAGTTTTCTTTTAGAAAACATGGGTTTTTGGGGCCTTATTGCTCCATTATTTTGGGTTGCCTTACCTCTATAAATTGAGCCTTAGTTTCTCTTCCAAGAGATATACTCATGGGATTTTATTTACATCTTTCTCATTTGTCTTAATCAAGATTTATTGTGTTTTCAATACTTTGGGCTGGATCATAGTCGAGTTCGCTGTAGACCAAGGTTTTGAGAGTGCTCCTTCTCCTTGGTGTTGATCGTTGTATCCTGGGGGTGACCGCCAAGTTTCCTGTGAGCATCACGGTTAGAGAGAACCAGCAGGGGGCGAATTTCACCTTAAGGACATCGTGTCCAACACGTGCCTCGATCAAATTATACTGATAAGTTTTCTGCTATTGAGATTTTTTTTTTTCTTCTTTTATTGATTTACTATCACTCTATCATCTAGATTATTTATCTCTTGCTGAAAAAATATTTTGATATATTTTCTATACTAATTTAAATTGCTTACATTTATTCTTACAATCTTAAGGTGAAATTGTGAAATTGCATGCTATGTTTTGCCGTCATATATGATTCTATGACCTTATAAACATACTAGCTGTAAATGATTGGACACAAGTAAGAGAATAAACTGACTATATATAAAATATGGAGAGTCAGATAACCTGGTATAAATTATTTTAAAATTTGTGATTGCTTACCTGTAAGACTAACTAATCTTAAAATAACAAAATTAGGATATGAATTAAGGAGATGTGCCTCTATTGCCTATACTATATATATTATGGCATATAAAAATTTAGATCTTGATAATAATGTGGTAATAGAATTAAGGAAAACTGAAAATTCTTTTCCTTTTAAATTCTAAATAATTGTGGGGGATTAATAAATCAAGATCTAATTGAAACTAGCAATTCTAATCCTAGTGTACAGTTATCTTCAAATGAAAGAGATAATGTAAAGTACAATTGAATACTAGTGGAATGGGGATATGCACATATATACCATATTGATGTGATGCACGGTAAGAGAATAACATTCTCCATGTTTCGTCCTATGTCGTGAATAGTGCATAGGATATGTGAAATTTAGAGGTTGAAGATTTCTTCTTAGTGAGATCTAAAGCTCTTCAGAGTGGGATATATAGTCAAATATCCTTGATAGACTCACCTATATGATTGTATGTTAAGGAAACATACAATAAATAGTGTATCTTAACTAGAGTACAGAGCATATTCACTCAATTTGTGTATTAGTTTTCCACTTGATATGACGTGCTAAATATCTTGTGCAAAACAAGTCATGTTGAGCCAAGTTGAGCTATGAACATATTTATTCTTAAATTGAATAATATGCAAAACATATTTATTCTTAAATCGAATATTGTGCAAAATATATACAAAAACTTCCAAATAACACCATATATTTTGAGTTATGTTGTTGATAAATGATGATTGATTTAAAGGTGATCTGAGCATGTGCTTTGACTATTATACACTAGAAAATTATGTGGCTGGATTAACCCATATGGTTAGTGAAGTATATGCTCTCATTGATCATATGCTCTCATATAGAACCTCATTTTAACTCTGGGTGTATTATATAATATTTGGAATTGTGGGGGTGTTTCACATAAAAGCAACCTAATAAAACATTTGATTATATGTCAATGATATTATATGAGAATAAACCTAAAGTTTATTTATAACCTAGAGTTATGAGAATTATATGTTAATGATTTGATCATTTAAATTTGACATGGTACAAGCAAATTAAAATAAAATGAGTTTATATAATTATCTCAATGAGATCAAATATTATGTGGATTTATTCACCCTTGGTAGGACTATCTCTTGGAAATTATCCAAGTAGACAATTTCATTCCACTATAGAGCTCAAATTTGATGCCTGTAGAGAGAAAATGTAAAGAAATCGTATGACTTAGAATTTTATTTGTTGTATGACACAAAATTAAGAATAATATCTATGTTAGCATTGAATTATATCTATATTGAGAATCCTGACATATACGTTAGATGAAGTACTATGCTAGTCATTCTACATATGAATATCATGCAGATGGTCATACTGCAGATGATTATCTTGCACGTTATTATCCTATAGATGTTTATCCTACAGATGGTTAGACAATTACTCTAGGAGAGGGTTATTGTAATTTGGATCCATTAATTCAGTGGACTAGCTAATAAATAAACTTGAGGGTAATAAGCAATCTGATTTATTGTATTATACCTAAATAGCATGTGATATAGGTAAACTTTGTAGATTTACCTGTAACTCAGGACAAAATATTTGAGATACTTTAATTAAGGTGTTAAGAAATCTGAGATATAATCCAGATTGTTGTCTTAAACTATATTGAGTATCTCGCTGTATTAGAAGGATACAATGATGCAACTATAATGAGTATTCCGTTATATTAGAAAGATATACCGATGCAAATTAGTTGTCAGATTCATAAGCATCTAAGTCCATGAGTGGATATATGTTCACTCTTAGAAGAGGTGTCATGTCATAAAAAAAAAAAAAAAAAAAAAAATCTATTAGCAGACCTACAAAGTCCGATTCATGATGTAATTGAAGTTCATAGCTTTAGATAAAGCTATAGAAGAAGCAGAATGGTTAAGAACATTGCTGGTAAATATACCGCTTTGGAGTCAGTCAATAACTGCTATTTTAATACATTGTGATAGCCAAGCTGCTATAGCTAGAGCTAACAATGTATCATACACTGAGAAATCCCGACATATATGTCGAAGGCATAATTCGGTTAAGGAATTACTTAACAATTGAATTATTGCACTTGATTTTGAGGTCAAAAGAAAAATATTGCGGATCCGTTGACCAAATGATTAGCTCAAGAGCTAATTCATAATACATCGAGGGGGATGAGGCTAAAGCCTATTGATAAAAAGTCACCTATAATGGAAACCCAACCTGAGTGACTGGAGATCCCAAGAACTAGGTTCAATGGGAAAAACAAATTGTTGAGTGACTTGTGAGAACACTAAAGTGGAGGATTCATTATTCTCAAACTCATCCCTATGGTGTACTAGTGTTACTTATAACGAAAGGAGGATGAGTCTTTGACTCTTAATGTCTTCTATAGCTGATTCACAGTGGGATGTATAGTTACAAGACATCCTTGATAGAGACACCTATATGAGTGTGGAAGTGGGGCCGCTTCCTATGAGAATTTAGGCTGATTCTCTAGAGCACTCATGAATACCGGGATTTAGCACATGGCCGATAACGTGCACAACCGATAGAACTCGACAATGTTAAGGGGATATTGTGTGTGTGATATATTGTCTTGGTTCATGAATAAAGAGATTGGTTCAAGACACAATTCACCAATCTCTTCATGCACCCGATATATTTACACTAAGCAAAGGTTCAAGTCTAAAAGACACCTTTGCCCATATGCAGTAACTCCATTAAGCCCTATATAATTTTATTTATTTCTTCAAAATTTTGTTTTATGTGGGGGATTGTTATATTTTTTTAATGTAAAACAAAAGTTTGAAGAAGTTTCTATTGGTATTTAACCTTGCCCTTTTGAGAATCTCTTAACCGTTACAATCTCCTTTATTTTGGTTAACTCTCTTTTAATAGTAGTAAATGTGGAGTTACATTTTAGATTTATGAGGTCAGTTTTCTTTTAGAAAACATGGGTTTTTGGGGCCTTATTGCTCCATTATTTTGGGTTGCCTTACCTCTATAAATTGAGCCTTAGTTTCTCTTCCAAGAGATATACTCATGGGATTTTATTTACATCTTTCTCATTTGTCTTAATCAAGATTTATTGTGTTTTCAATACTTTGGGCTGGATCATAGTCGAGTTCGCTGTAGACCAAGGTTTTGAGAGTGCTCATTCTCCTTGGTGTTGATCGTTGTATCCTGGGGGTGACCGCCAAGTTTCCTGTGAGCATCACGGTTAGAGAGAACCAGCAGGGGGCGAATTTCACCTTAAGGACAACGTGTCCAACACGTGCCTCGATCAAATTATACTGATAAGTTTTCTGCTATTGAGATTTTTTTTTTTCTTCTTTTATTGATTTACTATCACTCTATCATCTAGATTATTTATCTCTTGCTGAAAAAATATTTTGATATATTTTCTATACTAATTTAAATTGCTTACATTTATTCTTACAGAACGATCATCATCAGAAGAGGCGAGGCAGACAAGGTACGTGACCATCGGAGGCAAACCGGGGAACCCCGGATCCTCAACTGTGAGGAACTGGTTCAAGATTGAAAGGGCGAGCAGGTCCAGCCCTTTCTACCGCATTGTGTACTGCCCCAGCGTGTGTGAATCGTGCAGGGTAGTGTGTGGGAATGTCGGTATTTCAGTTTCCAGGGAGAGCGAGAAGAGGTGGCTGTCTGTCCCTCAGCAACCACAGTTTCCCTTCGTGTTCGTTAAGGCCAGGCGTAGTTAAGATAATCAAAGAAGATAGCCATGCATGGATGAGAATAAAGAGGCGCGGCCTAATTTGGGCTAGAGTGCTCCAATTAATGTTTTTGCTGATTGACGATGACGATGACGGTTTTTCTTTCTTTGGTTTTTTTTTCCTTGTTCCTTGTTTCGATTCCTAGTAACTATCTGTGTTAATTTGTTTCTTCACCAATTCTCGTGTGTGTGTGTGTTTTTTTTTTGTTATTTGATTACTGATCCATCTTATGCGAGATCGTCATGGATTGTATAGATCATCTGATGTTCCGAGCCGCCCATAAAAGAGATGACCCACATGGCCACATGCGCTTATGGGAATTAAAAGCTCGGATTTATAAATCACACAGAGATAATAGCAAAGATAAAGAAGGAATATGCTATACCCACAAGCAACCCAGACAGAGTTTCAAACTCATTGCAGAAAGGGATTAAATATCGGTTGGAGCTCTAGCTCAAGAGTAGAGGGGAGACGGCATTTTAGTATGACACCTGTATGGTGTCATTTCCAAAAAGAAATGGTAAGAAACTGGGAGTTTGGATGGGCAACAGCTTGCGCTCTTGCCCGTCTGTGTCTAACCACTGGTGGATACCCTTTGTTCACGTGGGGTCTATCCTCTATTACATATGGCCCACCCCCTGCTATAACATGTGTCTTAACCACCGGCGGGGCGGGGCTAGCATTGTTCCTAGTCTGTGTCTAACCACCGGCAGGGCCCACCCTCTATCCACATGGGTCCATCCTCTATTACGTATAACCCTCCCTCTGCTAGACCGTTTGTGTCTAACCACCAGTGGGGCCCACCCTTTGTTCACCTGGGGTCCATCCTCTGTTCACATATGGCCCACCCCCTGCTAGACACAGACGGGAACAACAAGCGTTGTTGCCCATTGAAACTCGAAACCAGGTTACCGTGATCGGCCCAGTTGCAAATGCTTCAAGTCTCATATTTCAAAACAGTTACATGTAATTACGAATTTGTCACTTATAAATGATTTTCTTCTTTAACACCCAAGAAATGTAAATTGTACACTTTTAACCGGCATTTGATTCTCTCCAGTTGATGCCAGAAAAATCCTCTCGGGCTCTACATATCATCTGACATGTGACGATAAAAGGGTGAGAGATATTAAGTGAGGAGAAGTCAAAAACATGGGGAGAAAATAAAATGACTTTTCTCCTTTTTATCACCACATTTTGGATGGCATTCGTCTCTAGCGAAACTAGAATGCTCTCTCAGGTGTCGATTCATCGCATGACGCGTGGCAAGTAAATGGGTGCACATCACATGAACTCTTCGAATACCATTTGGGTTTTTGCTTTTGAGCTCTACAGCCCCCGAGAGCATCTTCTTCACCCTCCGGCAACCAAAAGCTCTGTTCATAAATTTAGTTACTGGATCCGGCGACCACGAAGCAAGCGTTTCTTGGGGTTTTGGGTGTTCCGGCGACCAGGAAGCAAAGAAATCTTGGGTATCATCCTTCGAATCCCCTCTAATTTTTTTTTTTGGTTTCTTGCCAAGATCCAAACAGGTATCTCCTTCTGCCCACATCAAGAGATTCTCAATTCGTGTTTTCTGTTTCTATTTTGTGAGATCCCGTATAGTTTGATTCGGGGGGTTTGATTTGGGGTTTGTTTTTTTGGGGTTTTGATTTGGGCGACCACGAGAGGAGTATTCTGGTTTTGGGTGTTTTGCATGTTTCTTCTGAAAGCATTGACGAATAGCCAATGAGAAATGAAATAAAATATATAAACAAAAATAAAACAGAGATTTATACTCTTCAGGAAACAAATTTCGGGGTTTTTTTCTCAGATTTTGTGTGTGAAAAAGGTAGCATATAAAACCTACTAATCTACCCATACTCTTCAGAAACAATTTTGATTTTTTCTGTGCTAAGTTGGGGTGGTGACTTTTTGTGCGAAAAAGTAAGATTCTTTCTGTAATCAAATGAAGTAATATTCTTTCTTATATTTGCTGTTTTTGACTCTTGTACAAGATTAGGTTATATTTAGGAAGTAAATTAAAGTTTTCCTGATATTTTGATTTTGATGGATTGGTAATTTGCTATAATTAGACAATCAGTTTTGCTCCTTGCTAAATTTCTGAAATATTTGATATAAGTATATATCTATCTCTTTGGTGTGATCAGTATCGGAATTTCCTTACATTACTCTATTTGGTGTGATTTTTATCGGATTTCCCTTCCATTACTGAATGTGTAGTTTTATGTGCCTTCTTATTTTTTGTTTGTTTTGGACAACACAAAGAATTCAAAACAACATGGATCAGAAAACAATATATTTGGGAAATGGCCACACTGCATATATATATTGAGGCAAGTCAAATAAGTGGTTCACATGCCTTTAGAGGGCTTGAGGAGGGTCTCTCATGGTTTGACTATCTAGTGACATTCAATACATCTCCTATGTCTGGACTCTATGTCATTTAATCATCGCTAGTTAGGCGTGTCGTTAATATACTTTGCCTTCTTCAAATTAGTGCATCTTGGATCCAAGATTTTATATGCATTGTTATTGGATATGTTCGCAAATACGCTGCAATGGCTAAATATAAGTTAACTTACAATGACAATACCTCATTAAGATGACCAGGATTTTACACATATCTTCTTTCTAAGTTGTACACATGTATGTTGAATGTGGATGCTCATGTTAAATCAAGGACAAACTTTATATGATAACACACATTCTTCTCTTATTTTACAACTACATAGGACTTACAAAAAAAAAGGATCTAAAAGATATGCAAACTTTTTATGTTATCTTCCCTTCCTCTTGACTACATTTCATGATCTACTTTTTAAGAATCTAATGGAATCACTTACATTAACTCATAATACACTTTTCAGAGAGGTCGACTTTATTTCAAGTGGGGTGGTGGGTTGGTTCACGTTGGTTTACATTGATATAGATCAGGGTAGTCTTTTTGAAGAAGATAATAATGGATTACGAGTATCACGCAAGTTATCATTTGAGACAACAAAGAGTGACTGTAACTATGCTAGTGGATCTAGGTGCAACAATAAAGGTGCGACAAGTAAAGACGATACACCAGATCCAGAGATTGGAATGGAATTTGCGTCAGAGGCTCAGGCATATAATTTCTACAATGAATATGCATGAAGAGCTGGCTTTAGTATTCGAAAGGATTGAAAAAATAAAGATAAAGTTGGTGTCTTGAGACGTAGAAAACTTTGTGGTTCGAGAGAAGGCCTTAAGAAAAAGATCAACAAGCAAACATTGAAAACCAACGAGATCCTACTAGATGTGATTGTAAGGCTTATATTATGATTGTTCTGCAACCAAACGAATAATATAAGATAGTTCAGATATAATTAGAGCACAATCATCATTGTACACCAATGAAGTCTTACATGTATAGGTCACGGAGGAGAGTAACTAAGGTTCAGGATGTTGAAGCTAATATGGCAAGTAGCGTAGGTATACCCTCGAAGAAGAAATAGGACCTTATGACCGTAGAAGTGGAAGGAGCCGAAAATGTTGGTTTTCTACACGCGGACATTAAAAATTATATTCGTTCCAAACGAATGAGGTCAATGGAAATGGGAGATGTAGGAGGAATATTACAGTATTTTCAAAAGATGGTTTTAGAAGATCTGGGTTTTGTATATTCCATACAACTTGACGCCGAATATCAAATAACAAACTTTTTTTGGGCAGACTCTAGAAGGGTGAATGACTACAATGCGTTTGGTGATGTGGTCAGTTTCGATACAACTTATAGGACAAATAATCAGGCATGACCATTTGGACCATTTGTAGGAGTTAATCATCATAAGCAGTTAATTTTATTTGGAGCGTCATTAATGTATGATGAGACAACTTAATCTTTCGAGTGGGTGTTTAAGGCTTTTTTTGGATACAATGTCTAATAAGCAACCGAAAACCATTCTTACAGATTAAGACAAGGCAATAGCCAACACAATCTCTTCAGCTTTACCAGATACCTATCATCGCATATGTGTATGGCACATGTTCTAGAATGCAAGAAAACATCCTAGTCATGCATTTAGTTGTGCAAAGTCTTTCGGTGTGGATTTCAGTAAGTTGGTTTATGACTATAATGAAGAAGAAGATTTTCTGTACGGGTGGGAGAGCATGTTAGATAAATACAATCTTAGAAAGAATACATAATTACAAGGTTGTTTAGTGAAAATGAGAAATGGGTTTTGGTGTATGGAAGGACAACATTTTGCACGTATATGAAAAGCACTCAAAGAAGTGAAAGTGTGAATAGTGTATTGAGACATTATTTAAACATCACTCATTATTTGTTGAAATTTTTTGAACATTTCAAGAAGGTGGTAAATGACAAAAGGAATGCGGAATTAAGGGTCGACTTCAAGATGACACAAAGTGTAGTAGTAGTATTTGCGAATATTCAATTATTACTCTGTGCAAGAAATTTCTTCACCCCTAAAATATTCAAATTGTTCCAGGAGGAATATCGTAAGGGACTGAGTTATCAAGTCAAATTGTGTGTCGAGTGTAACACAATTGACACATTTATGGTAAGATGGTCAGAGAAAAAAAGATAATACACAGTTACATGTGACAAAAGTGGGTTCACTATCTATTGCAACTGTAAAAATTTTGAATTCACTGGAATTTTGTGTGGTCATGCATTGTGAGTATTGTTCCAAATGGAGGTAGATGAGATCATAGATCAATAAATGTTGAAGAGATGGAGTTAAAATGCAAAGTTTGCAAGTTTAGCATTAGCCCTAGAAGTTCATTATCGTGGGGGATGTAACATTATCAAAGCGTTATAAGGTCTTAAGTCGTTTGTCTATGAAATTGAACACTAGGGCTGTTGAAAATGAACAAGCCTTTAAAGTTGCTAAGGAAGGTTTATGTGCAACCACCTCAAATGTTGAAAAAATTTTCAATTCACTATCCATAAATGAGCCAACAAACCTTGAATCAGAAAATATGGGTAATGAACCATGCAAGGAAAATGAAGACAATGAGACAACAAACCAGGTGAAAGGACTAGCCAAAAAAGATCACTAACATAATGGAAGAGCGAGGATCCGGGGTTGTTTGGAGAAGAGAAAAAAAAACAAGGCAGTCATCTAAGGTACCTATCTACACCTTGCCACCCACTGGTCCCATTATGCGTTCGATACCGACATGTCCAAATGATCAAGGAATGCAGGTACTTAAATTTGGTTTGCATTATAAATCAAAGTTAATTTATTGCCAAGTTTAAGTCTCATTAATTTTTAATTTTGATGTGCTAAATAAGGGTTCCACCAAAATGTTGGACCAAGTCAATATATGTACCAACAAGTTCCGCTGAATCAAGTGAACCCATATATGTACCAATAAGCTCAGTTCAATCATCCTCGACCATATACGTATCAACAGTTTCAAGGCCCTCCAATGTCTTCTTTAATGTATGGGCAGCCACAACTACACCACTACCAGAGCATGTATGAGCATTTGCAACAATCCATCTGTGGGTCATCTCAGGTAACTGTTACTTAGCTTTCATAAATGCCTGATTTTATCTATTTCTCCCAGTTATAGGTGAGGGTGTCAATTTCAAATAATATAACATAATTTTTTTTGTTTATTCATCTTTGCAAACAATTTATCAATGTACTTTACTTGCTAGTTCATTAATTCCACGAGCATTTTCCTTATATGTTGTCTCTATATTTTGTAGGAATCGCCACTTGGTGTGGGGAATAGCTCACAGGGAGAGTGCCAAGACCTTACTAATCAAATGACAAATAGGTATCCACAACTCATACTCATTTTCAATTAATGCATAAAACCCCTTTATTTGATGTTTTTAAGTAACTATAGTGAAAAGTTATGGTGGCAGCTAATAGATGCTTGTGGTTGTGCAGTTATGATAATTGAAGATGATGGCATGAGATTGGGAGAAGGATTACAAGGATGAAGATGGCAGAGTCTGCTGAAGGGGAGGAAGATGAAGGTGATGAGTACTATGTAGATGTGGTACTAATGTTGACATCACAATGGCTAATCGTATTGACAATAGTGTGTTTTGAAATGGTTTGAATAAGAAGACTTCATATATTACTATCAGCAAAGTATTACTATCAACAAAATATTACTATCCATCTTTGAATAGTCAGATTTACAACATCTTGAAGAGAATTGATACATATATTTTCCTTTTTGGTTGAGAGATTGACTATGGTAATTATGGTGTTGCGATGGGGAAGCTTGTAGATTGTAAGCTATATAGTGTTATGCATGTATATGAGATCTTTCTAGTGGAACCATGAGTGTCCTACTACAGCATGTCTTATGAATTGAGCAGTGTGAGGCAGTGCCCAACTACAACATGTCATATGAATTGAGCAGTGTAAGCTAGCTAAACTTTGACCCCGTCATTTGTTGATCTATTTGTTCAATCAGCTCTTCTTTATTGGGTGTTGAATTCTGGAACTGTTAGGTTGGAAGAGACCATATGGCTATGCTTTTTCTAAATGCATTTTTGAACTGTAACCATTCACTGTTTAAAGCAAAAAAGGTGATGTGGTTGTGCTTCACTTAATAGGTTTGTCACATTTGATATTCCTGCCAATAAACATCTTTTGCCATTACTGCTTCCTGAGGGTTGCCATTCAATTTGCCTGCCTTGTTAACAACAGAGAGGGTAATTGGAAAAAAAATTGGCCTTTTAGGGGGCTTAAAATTTGGTGGGGAAGATTAAAAAAAATGGAACCTTGCAGCCATTGCTACCCATTGCAGTTAATGTGGCGATGTCCTATTGCTATTGCCTCCATTGCCATGGAAATGGTAAGAAGGAATGAGCATTGGCAGGAAATAAGTGGAAGCATATTTTGAAATGATTCTCATCCACCTTAAGCATGTCCCTGTTGGAAGGCATACATATATTTCACTCCCATAATCCCTGCAAACCAAACATAGAAAATCTTTGATCCCCTATTTCCTCTATCCTGGATAGAGATGATTGCCTGCAATGGAAGAACTCTATGCTACCTAGTCTTCCTCATAAACCAACAACCCGTGCAATCCATGGAAAACAAATATCAAATGGTTAATAAATAGGAATTATATAGACTAAATCATTTGATTTCAAAACTTGGGTATAATTTTCCTATTAAGTTGAGACCATATTCTCTAGACATTGATGAGCATTTCACAATCAAGCACAAACAAACAAAAACCATGAACATTTGCTTATTTACCTTTAGCCAATCAGAAAATAAAATTAAAACTACAAGTAAGAGCACCACCTGAGGAAGAAAATATTTGGTAAGTTTTGTTAAGATCCTGTGGTCCATGAACAAGTCCATATGGAATCCAAACAAAACAAGTCCAAGCCTAATGGAAGGCTGCACTCCCTACATAAAACAAAATTCCAACAAACAAAATAAATCTGTTTAAGAAATAGACTTCGGATTCCGTTTTTAAAGACTGAATTTGAAAATGATTGAAATCCGATTCCATTATTGCAATTCGCTCTTCTAAGCATGACTCCCTTCTTGCAAATCCATGTTGTAAGCATTTGACTTCTGATTCCATTCTTGCAAGGAGACCTTCTAAGCGGAGAACTTCATCCATGATGATTGATCTAGAGCTAGTAGAAGGTTGTCCCAACGGTTCTACATTTTCATCGCACCACTGGATAAAATTGTTACTTTATATGCCCTTCTAGACCATATTAATAAGTCATCATTATTCGTTTTATAATGGATCTTAATTATAATTAATACATTAATAACTTAGGTTTTTTCCAAGACATGAGTAAAAAACTCTCATAGGATTAGCAGCTGTTTTTGATGTCCTTACCACGCAAGGACCCGCCCCACATTTACACTGCTTTGTTGGTCAGGTCTGGTAATTACTCCTGGAAGATGAAGATGTCATTCTCGACCACTAGTTATAAAATCAAAAGTCCCCATTTCAAATTAGAATATGAAAGCTAGAACTAAGCCAAGAAACTAGACATTTCCCCAATATCAAGCATTGACATAAAGAAAGATACCATAAATTTTCGGCTAAACAAACATGAAATCACCAATGTAATGGAACAACTTCAAATATCTTCTATCAGATGAGTTTTACTTGGTAGCAGATATTTAAAGTTTCCCTTTGTACATTTTGGTCTATCTGCAACACAATATGAGAATGAGAAATCCATAAATGCCCCAAAATTTTAAACATTCCAATAGTTCCCATTTCACACCTAGTCCACCATGGTGTACAACAGGTAATCTCAATGGTGTCAATTCAATCCCTTGGTATATTTAAAAGCTAGAATGTTTGATTTGTTATTAAGACTCTGACTTGCTAGACCTTTCTGACCATTTGCCTTTGAAATTATGCACCATCCTTGATAAATTCATAGCGTTTACTTATTAGATAAAGGATTACTAGTATCAAATTCCTTTTTTAAGAAATTAACATTTTCATCCTATCCTTTGCAGGCAAAAAGCAAAGCATAGAATTTTAAGAAGAAATTAAGTCATGAAACTAGCTCAATGACACAAAAAATAACAATTCTAAGGAAAAGATAAACTCAAAAACTCAACTGATTGTGCAACCATCTGCTGAACTAAAAAAAAAATCAGTTTAGACTGACAATCAAACCCAACAAATATTCATTGTGTGAAGAAAATATCGACCCAATGGAATCACCATTAAATATCAGTTTTTTTTTTCAAAACAAATGTAATACTGCAAGGGGATGAAAATAACTTATAAATATCTGCTACCAAGTGGTTGTAAGTCAGCAATTGGGCTGATCCTACTCAAGAGTAAGAAAGCTATCCAACAAATCTTGGAAAAGTAAATAGAATGATTCGGATTTCTATTTTCATAGCTTGATGGCCAATTTGTGTTTCATATATTCAAAGTTCTAATCTTTGAATAAACCCATATTCAGAAAAATGTTCTAACTGTCCAAATTCCATTTGACAAGGAAACGACTGATAATTGCCCCAACCAAGTTTCCCTTAACATAATATAAATAATTATGTTAGATTCTAAAATTACCATTATATCCCATGAATTTGAACAAAATTGCTCACCACTACACCAAACTAGTATCTGAAACTTACAACCCGAATGAACTACATAAAAACTGCTCGAACAAAACAAGACTACGAAAGAACCCCCAAATCAAAACCCCAAAATTTGTTTCCTGAAGAGTATAAATCTCTGTTTTATTTCTATTTATATATTTTATTTCATTTCTCATTGGTTGTTCGTCAATGCTTTCGGAAGAAACATGCAAAATAGCCGAAACCAGAATGCTCCTCTCGTGGTCGCCCAAATCAAAACCCCTAAAAAAAACTAACCCCAAATCAAACCCCCCGAATCAAACTATACGAGATCTCATAAAATAGAAACAGAAAACACAAATCGAGAATCTCTTGATGTGGCCAGAAGGGGATACCTGTTTGGATCATGGCAAGAAACCCAAAAAAAAATTAGAGGGGATTCGAAGGATGATACCCAAGATTTCTTTGCTTCATGGTCGCCAGAACACCCAAAACCCCAAGAAACGCTTGCTTCATGGTCGCCGGATCCAGTGACTGAAATTTCCGTACAGAGCTTTTGGTTGCCGGAGGGTGAAGAAGATGCTCTTGGGGGCTATAGATCTCAAAACCAAAAACCCAAATGGTATTCAAAGAGTTCATGTGATGTGGGCTGTTCCCAAAATCTAAGTAAAAAAATATTATAATAAATGTTAACAAACGTTAATGTGAGGAAACAGAGGCCCTTCGACTTTCATTTTGGCACCCTTTTACTTGCCACGCGTCATGCGATGAATCAACACCCGAGAGGAGCATTCTAGTTTCGCCAGAGACGATCCAATGCCATTTTGGAAGATGTGTGGAAGCTCGAGGGTGTTTTTCTAGCATATGCTAGAGACAATCCAATGCCCTTTTAACCAATTAAAATTAATTAGGCCCCACTTTAAACTTTGTGCGCCTCTACAATCCTACACTTGTCCATTTTTAACACTTACTAACAGTGGTTATAATTCTGTTAACACATAGATTCATCCATCTAACCTTCGTTTTTTGTTTAAATAAAAAAATTCTAACCTAAGTTGATTAAGCTTAACCATAGTTAAAGGGGGCTTTACAAGCCAGCACGTGTCCCTTTTAACACCCACTAATTATGGTTAAGATTCCCTCATCCGTAGGGTTCATCCATCTAACGTTGGTTTTAAAAAATAAAAAATTCAAAAATATTAAGTTTAGTGTGATTATACTTAACCACGGTTAAATGGAACTCTAAAATTCACCACGTGCCCCTTCTAACCCCCACTAATTGTTGTTAAGATTCACTCACCCCTAGGGTTCTTCCTTAGTTTTTTAAAATAAAAAATTCAAAAATATTAACCATAGTGATGCTGCTCAAATATTTGTGAATAAAATTAACAAATAAAAATGAAGAGAAATAAGGATGAAATGTGATGATTGTTGAACTTTCCAAAAAAAGATAATAATCCGGAAACAAGATAACAGGGTTCTACTTGAGGACTCACTCACCCAAGGGTCCCTTGGGACTCACTCACCAACTAGAGGACCACTCAACTCTAATGGAGTTACAAGTTCTCCAATTCAAAAAAGCGCTTCAAATTCAAAGGTACCCTCTATTCTTCCTAAAGCCTTATTTATAAGGCAAATCCCAAAAGTGACTGTTAGAGAGAGAGAAAGAGGGAGAGAGAAAGTCTCTTCTTCATTTAATTCCTTGTCCCCTTTTGTAAGGCTTATCAACTCCTTGTAATAATTTGTCACTCATTGACTTTTGCCCATCCATTGTGACTGTTGGAGAGAGGGGGAGAAGATCCCATGCTTGGAGGTGGTGGGAGATGATCCCATGCTCCCATCTCATCATACTGAGCTACATCATCCTCTCCCTATTGAAAAGAACTCATCCTCGAGGTTGGCCTTATGATGCTTTCCCAAGTGTCTTTGTCAAGCTCCTTCAATTCTTGCTCACTAACCCAAGTGTCTTCAGATTCAGGTTTATTTTGCCACCGAACAAGATATTGTGTATATATACCTCTTCTAGTAGTGATGGAACGTGACTCAAGCACATCCAAAATTTTGGGAAGATTGGTTGGTGGTGATAGCTTCATAATATCGACACTCGCCGCGTGTTGATTAGGATCACCATAATAACGATAAAGGTCGACAATATTAAAAATGGGGCTAATTCTCATTCCCTTGGGTAGATCAGGACGATATACATTCGGCCCAATCTTCTTAAGAATTCGGCATGGACCAACCATCTTATTTTTGAGCTTGTGATATGTACCCTTTGGAAATCTCTCTCTCCTTAAATAAGCCATCACTAAATCTCCTTCTTCGAATTCAACTTGTTGTCGCCGAGCATCATAAGCTTCTTTATAGCGATTGTTGCTATGTTGAAGTTGGTCTTTGATTTGCTCATGTACCTCTTTGATGTGTTTAAAAAATTCTTCTACTTCCATGCTAATTTTACTTGGGTTGGGGATGGGTATCCGGCCCAAGATATGAGTTGGATTCCTTCCATAAACAACTTCAAATGAGGCCTTTTGTGTGGAACGACACTTGGAATTATTGTAGGCAAACTCAGCTTGTGGTAAAATGAAATCCCATTGCTTAGGAAGGTCACTTACGAGGCATCGAAGAAGATTTCCTAGAGACCGGTTTGCAACTTCAGTTTGTAGATGACAGGCACTTGAAAATTGGAGTTGAGTGCCTATAAGCTTCCACAAGGTAAGCCAAAAGTGGCTCATAAATCGCGTCTCGATCTGATGTAATGGTTCTTGGCACACCATGAAGTCGAACAATTTCCTTGAAAAAAAGGTGAGCAACATGTGAAGCATCAGATGTATTTTTACATGGGATGAAGTACACCATCTTTGAAAACATATCAACAACAACAAAAATTGAATCAAATCCACGTTGAGTTTTTGGTAATCCAAGAACAAAGTCCATACTAATATCTTCCCATGGGTGATTAGGAACTGGTAAGGGTTAGTAAAGTCCACAATTTTGTGTTCCAACCTTAGCCCTTTGGCATATCATGCAATTTTGGACATACCGCTCCACATCGCGGCTTAATTTGGGCCAAAAGTAACAGTCATGGGTCAAGGCTATGGTCTTGTCCCTACCAAAATGTCCTCCTAAGCCACCACCATATAGCTCAGATATAATTTGTTCCCTTAGAGATCCTTGGGGAATGCAAAGTTGATTACCTTTGAAAAGATAATTTTCCACGATAGTAAAGTTATCATTTTGACCATTTTTACATTCTTCCCAAGTCTTACCAAAATAGGGGTCAGCCTCATAGTTTTTCGGCAAAAGGTCAAATCCAATGACTTTAAAAGGCATTGCCTTAAGAAGACAAAGCTTTCGACTAAGTGCATCCGTTACTTTATTCATTGAACCAGATTTGTGGCGGATCACAAAGTCATATTGTTGTAAATTAGAGACCCATTTAGCATGTCTAACATTAAGTTTCTTTTGGGCATCAAGGAATCAAAGGGCTTCATGATCGGAGTTTAATACAAACTCCTTATAAATTAATTAGTGATGCCAAAACCTTAAGGCCTATACAACAACATAAAACTCGAGGTCATAAGTAGAGTAAAGCATCCTAGCATCATTGAGGTTTTCACTAAAGTAGGCGATTGGGTGCCCCTTTTGGCTTAAGACGCCTCCAATCCCTATGTGGGATGCATCACACTACTCCAAATACCTCTTCAAAATTGGGTGAAGCAAGTATGGGTGCTTCAACCAATTTTTGTTTAATTAAATTAAAACTTTCTTCGACCTCTTGAGTCCAAACAAATTCCTTGGACTTTAAGCAATTAGTCATAGGGCAACGACGGTGCTAAAATGCTTGATGAATCGTCGGTAGAATGTTGCCAATCCATGAAAGCTTCACACTTCGGTGATTGATCTTGGAGTTGGCCATTCTACAATGGCTTTAACCTAATCTTCATCCACTTTGATACCTTGTGATGAGACAACGTAGCCTAAGAAGGTTACACTCTCAACCATGAATGAGCACTTCTTAAGATTAACATAAAGCTTTTCCCTGCGCAAAACTTGCAAAACTTGACGTACATGATTAATATGTTCATCACAAGAAGAGCTAAATATAAGAATATCATCAAAATATACAACCACAAATTTTCCAATAATGATTTGAGCACTTGGGTCATAAGTCTCATGAAGGTGCTAGGTGCATGTGATAGTCCGAATGGCATTACAAGCCACTCATAAAGTCTTTCACGGGTTTTAAAGGCGGTTTTCCACTCATCATCCGCTTGGATCCGAATTTGGTGGTACCCACTTCTAAGGTCAATTTTAGAAAATATTTTTGCACCATGTAACATATCTAATAAATCATCAAGTCGGGGTATGGGAAATCTATATTTCACCTTAATTTTGTTGATGAGCCGACTATCAACACAAATCCTCCAACTCCCATCTTTCTTAGGAGTAAGAGTCGGTACAGCACATGGGCTTAGGATTTCTTGAATGAGTCCTTTCTTTAACAAACCCCCTACTTGTCTTTGGAGTTCGGCATGTTCCATTGGACTCATTCTATAATGTGGTAAGTTAGGCAAGGTGGCCCGGAACCAAATCAATTCGGTGTTGGATGTCACGCATTGGTGGTAAGCCATCCGGTAACTCTTTCGGAGTGCTGTCGGAGAATTCATTTAAGATTCCTATCTTGCAACTAGTTACTTCATTCTTTTCCTCTTGATTAACTTCCCGGCCAATGAGAGCATAAGCTAAAGAGGTCTCCCTATAAGACTTTTGAAATGATTTTAAAGTCAAAAGATTGGTCTTTTCCTCTTTAGGAGCTTGGGAAGTCATTTTTTTTAGAGGAGTCAAAGTATACTTTACCCCGCCAAGAGAAAGGGTATAAGTATTTTTTTTTTCCATTATGATGTATTTTTCAATCGAATTTTCATAGACGCCCAAGCAATAAATGACATGCATCCATAGGTAAAACAACAAACCAAATTTCATCACAATATTTTCCAATTGAAAACTTAATCAAGCATCTTTTATTGATTGGAACTTCACTTCCCTTTTTAAACCAAGAGATGCTATATGGGCTTGGATGAGGCTCACATTTCAAATTTAATTTTTCAACCATGCTATTAGCAATCATATTTTCACAACTACCTGAATCAATTAAAACCAAGCATTTTCCACCATAAGAAGTACAATAAGTATGGAAAATATTATTTCTTAGCCATTGGTCATCTTCTAAGCTTTTTGGGACGGATAAAACTCGCCTTATAACAAGGTTTTCCACTCCACTATCGGGGTCACATAATTCTTGAGGTTCTTCACCCTCATCATTAGTATCATAGATAATGTCTCCATCATCTACATCATCAATCAAGTTCAAACGGTGTTCACTATTTTCTTGGGACATTCATAAGCACGATGTCCCCTCTCCCCACACCGAAAACAACCAGGAGTCGGTCCACTTGTTTGGGCCTTCTCATTTGATGTGGTTACAATAGTCTTAGGACTGGTGGGTTGTATAACCTGCATATCTTTGGGTGTTTCAATACGGGTAGACCTTTCAAACCTCCTCAAAGATATCCCTTTTAATTTTTCTTCGGCTTTACAAGCCAACCAGTGAGCTCTATCAAGGCAAGTTACGTGGTGCAAAGCTATTTCATCTTGAATTATTTGTTTTAATCCACTCACGTATCTAGACACTAATTAGTCATCAGTTTCTTCTAAGGTGAGTCGACTCAAACATTTGAAAAATTCTTCTGTATAATCATTTACGGTTTGGTCATTCTTTTGACGGAGGTGATGAAATTTTCGATATAAAGTCTGAGAATAATCATCCAGGAGAAATTTATCATCTAGTTTTAATTTCATTCCTCCCCATGTTCTAATTGGAGGATTTCCTGTCCGTTCACATCTAAGTTGGTATTGTTGCTACCAAAGTAATGCATGACTTTTGAGTTTAGTGGCAACAAAATCAACTTTTCTTTCCTCAGACATTTCTTTCCATTTAATGAATGTTTCTAAAAAAGCAATCCAATCAATATAAGATTCAGGATCGAGTTTACCGTCAAAGTCGTAACATCCATGCTAATACTTTTATCGGCATTCTCTAGTGCCCGTGCGAGACGCTCCATAGCCCATGCAGAATGTGCAAGAGGTGGTGAAGATGGACAAGCTTGTGACCGAATGGATGTAGAACTTGATGCGTCGTCATGTTCTTCTTCAAAGTTAGGAATGTCAAATGAAGTATTGGAAGGTGGACGATTTGGAGGGTTACTTGGAGAAGGAAGCCTCCGTAAAATTTCCTCCATGCTTATTTGAAGATTGGCATTTGATTGCTTCAATTCATTTACCTCATCTTGAAGAGACGCCTCTCGAATAGGTACTGTGCGGGGTTGTTTTCCCTTACCTCTTGGCATGGTGGTTCCAACTCAAAGAATCAGAACTTGCTCTGATACCAATTTGATGCCGCTCAAATATTTGTTAATAAAATTAACAAATAAAAATGAAAAGAAATAAGGATGAAATGTGATGATTGTTGAAATTTCCACAAAAAGATCATAATCCGAAAACAAGATAATGGGGGTCTACTTGAGGACTCACTCACCCAAGGGTTGGGACTCACTCACCAACTAGAGGACCACTCAACTCTAATGGAGTTACAAGTTCTCCGATTCAAAAAAGTGCTTCAAATTCAAAGGTACCCTCTATTCTTCCTAAAGCCTTATTTATAAGGCAAATCCCAAAAGTGACCGTTAGAAAGAGAGAAAGAGGGAGAGAGAAAGTCTCTTCTTCATTTAATTCCTTGTCCCCTTTTGTAAGGCTTTATCAACTCCTTGTAAGAATTTGTCCCTCATTGACTTTTACCCATCCATTGTGACCATTGGAGAGAGGGGGAGAAGATCCCATGCTTGGAGGTGGTGGGAGATGATCCCATGCTCCCATCTCATCATATTGAGCTACATCACATAGGTTGAGTATGCTTAACCACAGCTAAGGGGGGCTCTACAAACTGTTGCATGTCCCTTTTAACACCAACTAACCATGGTTAAGATTCACTCATGCCCTTTTAACACCAACTAACCATGGTTAAGATTCACTCACCCCTAGGGTTCATCCATCTAACTTTGGTTTTTCAAAAAAAAAAATAATAATAATCTTAGGTTGATTATGCTTAATCAAAGTTAAATTGAGCTCTACAACCTGCCACATGTACCTTTAAACACTCACTAATGGTGGTTAAGATTCACTCACCCATAAGGTTAATATTTTATCCAAGTTAGTTGGTGAACCATTTTTCATTAATAAAACAATATAAATAAAGTGGGGCCTAATGCAAAAAATTTATTGGATCAAAGTGTTAAGTTCAGGTCTCTTGGGAGTTGAAGAAGAATATAATTTATTAGTGGCAAATTTGTAATCACACGTGATAGTTCGAAATTTGAGAGACTTAAAGCAATTACAAATTACAACTGAGGCCCACAATAGCTAGTTGGTGATCAAGTTCACCCCTTTCTTTAAGGAAATGACACAAACAGGTTTCACACTAAAAAGTCATCCCCGCTTAACTATTGAGCTAGAACTTCGTCTGATATTTATGTGAAGATTATGGCTTGGTTTCAGATTGTGGAGGCCACCACTCGGGCAGAAGTGGGGCTCCGTCCGAGTGGTTTCACAACAGCATGTTGGTAATCCATGGAGTATTCCGCTCAGGTGGAGCTAGGTTTTGGTCGGGCGGAGTTAGGTTGCGCACAAGTGGTGCGACGCATTTTTTAGTCCGGGATTTTGTTTTGGAAACACCTATTCCGAGTGAGGTACTTTCTAATTGTCTAGGTCTCTTATTTAGGCCTATAAATACGTAGTTATGGATCTAGGGTTTAAAAAGCAATAAAAGGTTTTGGGAGTAGGAGATAATAGAAAGGGTTTAAGCATACTAGGTCTTGGGAAAGGTTTAAGGAATGACATATAAGGATTCTTCTTTGGTTTTTCATTGAGAAGGTGAGTTGAGTGCTTTTGTACCTGTTCCTCAAGGTTTCTTTGAATAAAGGAGTAATCGGATCTTGACCCGTGGACGTAGGCATGTTATTGCCGAACCACGTATATCTCTTGTGTTCTCTTGAGCGTGTCTTTGTTTTATTCTTTTCCATCGGTATTCTATTGTTTTTTCCCCAAAAAATTGATATTAGATCTCCGGGTTGATTATTTTTCAATGGTGGGAAATTTTCTCTAGAGAAGTTTGACGGAAAATAAAGTTTCAATCTGTAGCAAAGGAGGGTAAAGGATCTTCTAGTTCAATGGGGTCTCACAAGAGAATTGAAGGGGTAGTCGGATAAATCAGAAAAGATGCTCGATGCAAATAAATACCTTCAAGATGCAGGAGGGTGTTGATCTCATGGAGCACATGAATATGTTCAACCAGATCTTAAATACACTACAGAAGTTGATGTCAAGATGGATGAAGAAGATCATGCCATGTCACTTCTTACATCACGTCCGGATTCATATGAGCACTTAATGACTACATTCCTGTATAGCAAGGATACATTGCAAATGTAGGAGGTCACGACAGCATTGATCTCTAACGAGATTAAGCAGAAGCCAAATTATGATGGGAGTCATACTCATGCTTTGATTGATTGGGGAAGAGGAGGAAAGGAATTGGAGAGAGGATCTAGAAAAGGCAGGGGCAGATCCAAATCCAAGGGCAAAGGCGCGGTTCAGTCCTATCATTGCAAAGAATTAGTGCACTACAAAAGCGAGTGTCTGTTACGTGCTGATGGAAAGAGGGGTTTTTCTGGAGGAGATTCTTTAGAGATGCTTTCACAGTCTCCAAAGGTATGAACAATTCTTCTAGTGAATGGATTTTAGATTCGGGGGCTTCATTTCATATTTTCTCAAATATGGAATTCTGTAATACATTCCAAAATGAGATGAGAAAAGTGTTCACAGGTGATGGATCTGAATGTGAAATCACAGGATTTGGAACTGTAAAGATAAGAATATTTGATGGAGCTATTCAGACTTTGGAAGCGGTAGCTTGTGTTCCTAAGTTGTGAAGGAATCTAATTTCCCTCGACCAATTAGACTCCAAGGGCTGTTGGTATATAGTTGTAGATTGAGTTATTAAAATTAAGAGGGCATGCTTAGTTTTGATGAAGTGGAAGAAGTGTAATGATTTATATCTCCAGAATGAGAATACAGTGGTAGGTGGAATTACTACAAGGTCTGCAGGAAATCGAAAATCAGATGTTATGCAGATGGTAGAAGCTCACCTAAGGTCTCTTTTCATAGTTAGAGTGGAGAGGGGTATTCTGGTAAGTTTTCTAAAGGGAGGAGATGGTGATGATTTGCCTTTAGTGGAGAGGACATGTCATTGTCCTCATCCAGGGTTCTTCTAGAAAGGAAGACGAGTTTTTCAGGCTACACACGGTTGACCGTGTTTGATTGAATCCGGTGGATGCTTTCTAGGGTGATTCGAGGGTGTGTGTAGCTGGTGGGTCTCTTTTGCAGATGGTGTAGAGGGGGCAATGTCAAAAGGGTTATTTGCAATATTTACAAACGGGTTTGTGATGTTTACAAATGGGGGTATAGAATTTTAAGAGAGATTCCGATTCGAGGTCGAGGTGCTTCTTGGATATGGGTGAGGTGGTGATCTATCTTAGAGGTTTGCTTGGTGATTAGTAAATTGGTTCTCTTGGTTGTGATGGTGTAGCACAATTCTCACCAAGGTGGAGATTTGTGAAGATTATGGGTTGGTATCAGATTGTGGAGGCCACCACTCGGGTGGAAGTGGGGCTCTACCCGAGCGGTTTCACGACAGCATATTGGTAATGTCCCTAGAGCATTCCACTCGGGCGGAGCTAGGTTCCGCCTGAGCGGTGCGACACGCTGTTTAGCACAGGATTTTTTTTTTGGAAACCCCTATTCTAAGTGAGTTTTTTAATTATCTATGTATCTTTTTTAGGCCTCTAAATACATAGTTATGGGTGTAGGGTTTAAAAGGCAATACAAAATAGCGAGAGTGGGAGATAATAGAAAGGGTTTAAGCATACTAGGGCTTGAGAAAGGTTTAAGGGAGGATAGATAGGGATTTTTTCTTTGGGTTTTCATTGAGAATGTGAGTTGAGTGTTTTTATACTAATTCCTCAAGTTTTATTTGAATAAAGGAGTAATCGGATCTTGACCCGTGAACGTATACAGGTTATTTCCGAACTACGTAAATCTCGTGTTCTCTTGGGTGTGTTTTTTTTTTCATCAATATTCTATTGTTATTTCCCCAACAATTCAATCTCTTGTAGAAATGACATGTATATTTGTTGCAACCGGTTAAAGTAACAAAAAAAAAATACAAAGTTGTTGCTTTACTCAGTGGGCAATGGCATCACTTTCTTTCAAACTCACTTTCTTTATGAGAAAGACATGTGTTGTTGTCTTCAATTAAGAGAAGGACACACGTTTTTCACTTACACTCTCTCCAATCAAAAAGAGAGTGAGTCTTAAAAGAAAGTGATGCTAGCATTATCCTTAATCAGTTATAAAAATAATCAATTACAATGACATTTGTCCATTTCATGGTAAGTGTTTGAACTTTTTTTTGACTTATGAGACTGGGTAGCATTCCTCTTCTCAGGACTCAAAATCTCACCTAGGAGTTAGGAGTGACTTTGTACGTGACTAACTTATCATATCAAACCATCCTGCAAAAGAAACAAGGCATACTATAGTGGAAGCGGAAACAAAAAATTTCTTTAAACATAAATGTATTTCATGTCTATACAAGCATAAACAAGTAAAGGTAGATAGGCCCACCTATCAAAATACATATACAAACACTCCCTCACATCCTCTCTCAATAATATTTCTGACAAGGCCACTTGTCCAGGGCCCTATCCTCCACCTGAGGCTCTGTAGTAGGCGCCTCCTCAATGTACTCCTCTTCAACCAATGGCTTCGGCGTGCAAATGTCAAAGGGAGTACCTGCCGACGTCAAAATGTATGGCTGAGTATTGAAACACTCAGCATGTACAAGCTACTAGCTAATAGTGATATACTATACATCATGGCATGCTTGCAATTTAAAACAAAACACTCACATGCATGCATAAATCCATCTGCCAAAAACCATTCTTAAAATCACCCATGCATGCTCATCAATCATACTTTAAAACTTTGTTTCATGTTTTCAAACATGCTTTTCATTCTTAAAATATAGTTCTTGTCTTGTTCTTGTTGTGTGAGAATCATGCTAGTCTTGTTTGAATCGTACTTGTCTTGTCTTGTCTTGTTCTTGCGTGAATCATGCTTGTCTTATAACACATGCTTGAAGTCATATGTTAATACCCTTGAAAATGACTTGAAGCCAGGTATGTAAATACCCCTCATTGAATTTTCTTGAAACAACTTGAAGTCGGGTATGTAAATACCCTTCATTGACATGCTTGAATTTAGCACACTAACATCCTTGACCAACCCAAAGTTTGGCATTAACATTATTGCTTGTCTTTTCTTGAAGCTGGATATGACATATCCTTAGATATGCCCTATCCTTGACCAGCCCAAAGTTTGGCTTTGTCATGCGTGCTTGTGTAAATCATAATTTGTATCAATTTTTTTGTTGTGATCTTGTATCTTTAGAATACCCGTACTTAAGAAAACCCGATCATGCAATGCATGTATGTGCATAAGTGCTTGTGAACATCAAGATAAACTTAAAGAGCTCTTAAACATTCAAAAATGTTTTTGGTAATTTCATTCCAACATTAGTATAAGCAATCATAAACTACACATCCATTTTCATCAAGAACATGCTTTATATCTTGCTTTTCATAGTGAGAATGTAACAAGAACATGTGTACTTAGCCTATTACATTTCAAACCATAATCACTCTTTGCATTAATAACATCCAACATCAAGAACACATGCTTTTCATATTTATTTTATCAAAACCCTAACAAAGCCAACTAGTAGGATGTACCTACCTTGCCAGGATTGAATCTTTTCAATATAGAGCTTGAGAAAGGAGAAGATTGACTCCCCGCGATCTAATGCTTTTGAACGCCTTGGAAGAGATATCCAATGTCACGACCCAAAATCCCACATAAGAGAAATGAGACTTTGGCATCATGATTTATATTTAAACTATCCTGTCAAAGAGTATACAAGGCATATCAAATAGTGAACCTGAAAATTTCTTCTACATAAAAGTTATTCTAAGTGTTAACATAGACAAAAGACTGAATCGAAACTACAACCTGTACACAAGATCCAGTATTTGAGTTACCAACTCCAAAATACATGAAAATCCCCAGAAAAAAATCCCAAAATACATGTCTCTCTCATTCAAACTCAACCATAAGGCCACATGTCAAGGCCCCTAACATCTATATGATAACCCCAAGCAAGCTCCTGCTCTCCATGAACCTCCTCGACCCATGACTCCAGAGCACGACAGCGTAACCTGGAACCTACCAAAATAACAGTTCGGCTGAGTATTGAATACTCAGCGTATACAAACTACTAAGTAACCAAGTTATAATACATTAATATGTCAAACAGAATACAATTTGTCAAAACATATACATAATCAGAGTGTGGAAGTTTAAAACAAGATAACAAGTGCATATTCTTAAAAATCACACTTTAAATCATACTTTGAGTTCATGCTTTAACAAAACGTATTTCGTACATCTTAGGAGTCTTGTGAGTTCCTTATGCGTCTTATGAGTCTTGTGGGTTCCTTATACGTCTTGTGAGATTCTAAGCTTATGAGATTCTTATGAGATCGTGTTTTTCACTTATCTTGTACTTACTTTGAGACAGATGCTAGTACCCGTACCTGGTCATAGTATACTAGCATCTCTCTTATTCTTGTTAACTTGCTTATGAGTTTCCTATGAACTTGCTTTCATTGAAATAGATGATAATGTCTGTACCTGGTCATAGTACACTAAACATCCTTTCTTAATTCTTGGAAACAGATACTAGTGCGCGTACTTGGTCATAGTACACTAGTGCCCGTACCTGGTCATAGTATACCAGTATCCTCTCATACTTACTTGGAAACAGATGTTAGTGCCCGTATCGGGTCATAGTACACTAACATTCTTTCTTACTTATCTTGGAAACAAATACTAGTGTCCGTACCTGGTCATAGTACACTAGCATCCTTTCATATTCTTTATTTTACTTGGAGACAGATACTAGTACCCGTACCTAGTCATAGTATACTAGTATCCTCTTATACTTACTTGGAAACAGATGTTAGTGCCTGTACCTGGTTTTAGTACACTAACATCCTTTTATATTTCTTGGAAACGGATACTAGTGCCCATACCTGGTCATAGTACAGTAGTGTCCTTTCATGCTTACTTCATTTTTACTTGGAGACAGATACTAGTGCCCGTACCTGGTCATAGTATACTAGTATCCTCTCATACTTACTTGGGAATAGATGATAGTACTCATACCTGATCTTAGTACACTAACATCCTTCCATATTCTTGTGAGTTTGTGGCTTCCTCTTATGAGCATTTTTTTCTTGTCTTATGAACTTCCAATTATTCCTTATGAGATTTCTTTTCATCCTTTATGAATTTTCTTTTCTTTCCTTGAGAACTTTCTTATGATTTTTTCTTATGAGTTTAACTTATAAATTTTCTTTCGAGTTTTGCTTATGAGCTTTCTTTTCTTCTTGTCATATGAACTTTCTTTTTCTTTTCTTATGAACCTTTTTTGGGAGCTTTTACTTATGAAGTTTCTTATAATTCTTCATATACTCGTACTTATGGGAATCCTAGGTCATACATGTGCATAGAGTGATTATGAGCATTAGAAAGTACTTGTGAGCATCATAGTGTAGAGCCCCGGAATTTGGGTTCCCTGTTCATATGAATAGGATAGTGAATAGTGCACTTGCATAAGGTATGCAAAGGCCTAAAGCCTTCCATGGATCCTTGGTTTGAGGAAAGTGAAGTGGGATTTTATATGTGTATGTTGAGTCTCTAAACAAGAGTATAAGTATACTCTAAGTATCTAAACACGTAGGGTATAAAATAACCTAAGTGTGAATGTAGAACCCCGGGAATCAATTTCACAATGTTGTGAATAGTGTCAGGGTATTGGGATTGAAGGCCAAAAGTCTTCTTGTATTGTTATGATGCTATAGAAAAATGATAACGAGGGTTTTTACCAGGAGTGTTGTTGGATAGAAATATGTGTGGTGTATGTCGGTGCGTTGAAACCAAGAGTATGAAATGCTCTAAGTCCTTGGGAGTTTAAACAAAGAGTATGCATGACTCGAGGTATGTGGGTGATGAAGCAAAGAATAAAAGGACTCTAGAAGAAATTGAGTGGTGTTAGTGTGCAAAGGAAGGGTAAAGGAAATACTCTAAGTGGTAAAAGTAAGGGTATAAAATACCCTAAGTGCTTTAAGGGTTGTAAGTGAATAGTGTGTGAATAGTGCTGTGAACAGTGTGTGAATAGTGTCTGTGAACAGAATATGTAAAGGCCAAGGTCTTCCATGTGAACTTGGTGTTGGTTTAAATGGGGATGAGGCATCTCATTTTAAAAGAAGTGTTATGCTTTTGATTTGGTGTGAAACATAATGAATGATGTATGTGTGGTTGGGACCCAAAACGAGAGTATAAAATACTCTAAAGTGTCAAAGAGGGTGGATGTCTTACCATAACCTCGGCTTGAGGGAGCTCTAGAATTCTCACCACTGATTGGAATCGATTGATTCTTAAATTTTTGGAACGTTATTGAAACCCTCTTCGGGGTTCATGTTTACCACTTTTTCAGAATTTGAGTCAAAGTTGAGTCAAATGTCAGATTTGCGCAAATTAGTCTGCTTCAAATTTTGGTCTGCTGACAGTCATCCCAGGACCAGTCCACTTGTGGGCCCATTTAGACCCTTTAGAACTCAAAATTAAAATTTGTGCTAAACATGAAAGTTATTTCCCTTTGAATAAAGAATCCAACGCAAGTTGAATCATCAAAATCTGATAAGCAAGTCAAAAGTTATGATCAAAATACCAAAGCGGTAAAAACCTGCCCAAGCAGAGTTCAATTTCGGCGACAAAGTGTGCTGAAGGCCGAATTTCGTTGACGAATTCAACTCGAAAAATGGAAAAAATGCCCAGTAATGAGCTATAATTCATCACCGACCTTGGGGGATATATTTATAAGATATTTGGCAACCTTTAGGCTATAAATAGGGTCTGAATTTCGTGTATAAGGGTTACCAATTGAATGTAATTGAGAGAGAGATTGAAGAAGAAGAAGAAGAGAAACTTTGTTCCTCTCCAACTGTTCTTCTCCAAGCTCAAGTGAGGTTCCAACCTTGTCAAGCTTCCTTCCTTTAGTGTTCTCAAGCTCACAAATCATCACTAAGGTGATTTCAAAGCTTGGAATTTCTCCAAAGAAATTCTGTTCGTGTTTTTAAAGAAGGGGGTTTTCAAAACCAGATTTTCCCAAGCTTTAACCAAGTTTTCCTCAAGCTTGATTCAGCTTACAGAAGTATAAAAACTTCCTTTTTAAGCTAGATACACTCTACTATCTAACCTTATGTTATTCTTTTTAAGAAAACCATGATGCACAGTATATTTCATAGATGATTGGATGATGATTTGTACATGGGATGTATACTATCACTACTATTGAAATTCTATGAATATGATTATATGTTTACAAGCTTTCTAAGTTCACCATGAGATTCACAAGTACTATATGCACCTTATGTTCACAAGTCTAGCATGATGTTTATAAGTCTCGCATGATCCGATGGTTTCTCACAAGAAAAGGGTATTTCCAAAAAGTTCATAAGCAAGGTTTTGATTAAAAGAATTCTCACAAGCTCACAAGTGATAAGGCCAAACTATGGGTTGGTAAGTGACAAGTTCTAAGATCGTTTCAAAGCTCACAAGGAATCCCACTATACATGGACTCACAAGTAGTCATGTCTCACAAGCTCACAAGTTCACAAGCTCGCAAGTTCACAAGAAATCATACATACTCAGATCCTCGTATGCTCACAAGGAATCCTAACTTTCACAAGGATTCACAAGAACTCACAAGAATATGATTATCACATGACAAGATTTCCTTGGTTTTGTTTTCACGCGAATACTGTTAAGAAAAGATTTTGGTAACTACTTTCACGAATGTTATTTTCTAAGCTTATGCATGTTCATGATATTATTCACTGTTAGTTAGTAGTTTGTATATCACTGAGTATTCCATGCTCAGCCGATTATTGACTTCGGCAAGTGCACGTGTTTCATTTGACGTTTGTGATACGAAGCCTTGGATAGAGGAAAATACTATGATCCGGAGCCCTGTATGGACCACTACCAGGATGATGGATCGCTGGATAAGCGGCTTGATTTTGATTTCTGTTGAGAGGCTAAGAGGAATGATATTGATATTTTGTGTATGTTGAGAGTATGACTTGTCAACTCCATATTTTTGGATATGTTCTGTTGGTCCAGACTTGGACTGAATTATAGGAGTATTTTATTATAAATCATTTCTGCTATGTTTTATAATTTGTGTACTCTGACAGGATGGTAAGTATATGTGCCTTATGTGTCATATAGGATGGTATGATACGGCGGTCAGACCTAAAGTACTTGAGAGCAATTGTGATAGACATAGAAAACACTTAAACATCGATACATGTTTATGAAATTTCATTCATAGTAATGGCATTCAAATACATGGTTTGAAATCCCCAATTTCACCCCAAAATTCATGCCTTTTATCCGATCATATAAGATATACACGTGTATAGAGTCCTTCTGCGTATCGTAGTAACTTAAAAACTTTTAAACATAAACATAGGAGATTTATAAGCATCATGGTAGTCATAATAAGCTCTTAAACGTGGAATCATAATCATAGAATATCATTCATAGAGGCATCCTAGTAAGAGCATGGCTCCTTAGCCTAAATCCATCAAGAACATACTTTTAAATCATGGTTTTCATAACAAATTCATGACAAGCTAGAGAGTAGATTGTATCTACCTTGAAAATTTTAGGGAAAAGACTTGAGAAGGCTTGAGAACACTTGTGGAAGTGAGATCCAAGCTTCAAGTGATGAAATCCATGTATGAGGAAAAAGATCCAAGCTTGAGGAAGCTTTGGGATCAAGGATCAAGCTCCTCCTTTGATCTCACATGAAACCCCCTTTTTGGAACCCTAGGTTTTCTCCTTTTTTATCCCAAAATGTTTCTCTCTAAGTGTTAGAACCCTTAACCCCTCGAAAATTAGGTATTTATAGAGTTAGATTTGTGAAAAACCTTTTAAAAAAACGAATCTGTGCAATCTCGCTCGAGCAGGGCTTAATCTCGCTCGAGCAGGATGTTCTGGGCAAAGCTCGCTCAAGCAGGTTTGGGTCTCACTTGAGCGGGCTGCTCTCTGGACCTCAATATGCTGAAATTTGTCATGTTCACTTGAGCGGACTTGAAGCTCGCTCGAGCGGGTTTTTCTGCAAAACCTTACTTCGGTGTTTCCACCATAACATTTGAATCGCTTATCGGATTTAGGCGATGCAACTTTTTTTGGACTTGAAATTCAAAAGCGGACAATTTTGTATCTAATGTACAAATCCTAATTTTGACTTATTAATGGTCTAAACTGGCCTTAAAGTGGAGGGACTGTTAAGACATCCCTCTTCTTTTCTTGATCATACTTTGATCACACAAGAGGGTCTTTAGGACCCTAAACACACACCCTTAAGACATTAACACATGCCATAACATATTTAAGATTTAAATTGCAACCCAAAACCCTCCTGATCATGTAGAATTCATGACCATACAAAAGGCTTTTAGGTCTTTCTCTTTTTAATAAATAAAAAAACACGATTCACACTACAGTGTCACAAAGTTTCGGGGTTTTACATCCCCCTCCCCCCCTCCTTATAGAAATTTTGTCCCCGAAATTAGGATGCTACGCAAACAAGTGAGGATACTTTCACCAAGCCTACGTACTTAGTAACGCTAAACACGACAACAGGACATGTGATTCCCATCACTTATAAATAGCATGTTTATACACATTGCATACTAAAAAATATGATAACATACCATATGAAAATCACAACTTGACGTACCTGGAACCACATCAACAGATGCCTGGGCATCCTGTCTTGATATGGCAAAGGTTCTGTCCTAGTTTGCCTGGCGAGGCAACTGTGTGGGTTGTTGGGGCCTCGAAGCCTAAAAAGACTCCTGTTGTATGAGCAATTGTACTGGGAGTCTTCTCCCCTGGGTTTCGGACTGCAACCAACGTCGTGGACAATCTATAACTCGGTGTCCCTAGTCATCACACTAGTAACATGCACCTGTGAGCGCTCGATAGTCCCCAGCCAAGTGTTTTCTCATACAGTAACCACAGAACTCAGACGTAGATGTAGATGATGCAAGCTGCTCATGTCGAGTGACTGGCGTAGTACTGGGGTGAAGAAACTGAGGTGCAATAGGAGGACTCTACCCTACGTAGATCCAAAGGACTGGTATAGAGCCATTTTGGCCCTCTTCTCCAACTGTGCTGAGCCACTAGACTGACCTCTCAAAATTTCTCTCATCTTAAAGAATTACTCAGAATTCATTTCTGCTAACTGGACCTTATCCACAACCTTTGCGTAGGTCTCATGCCTAAACATAGAGACCATATCTCTGATATAAGCTTTCAATCCCCTCTCGAATTTCTTAGCCTTCATAGGCTCTATAGCTATCATATGTGGAGTGAATCTGGACAACTTTGAAAACTTGGCTCGTACTCGACCATCGAAAAATTACCTTACTCTAAGGTAATGAACTCGACCTCCTTCTTCTCCCTGACTCCAACTGGGAAGTATTTCTTATAGAACATGTCAAAAAACTCCCCCAAAGACCATTCTTGACCTTGTCGAGTCAAGTCCCTTATTCTGACGGCGGATCTCCACCAGTGATCGGCCTCATCCTCCATCATGAAGGTGGCACATGTGACTCTCTCTGCCTTGGTAGGCAACAACATTGAGAACAACTTCTCCAGCTACATGATCCATGCTTTTGCAATCGATGGATCTATGCCACTATAAAATATCATAGGCTTCATCCTCCAAAAAGTCTCTATTCTTGCCTGTGCTCGGTGTGGAGTGCTAGCCTCAGGGTTACAACCATGGCTACCCCTAATAATTTTGATAATAGCATAATAATGAAATGAAATATTTTGTACTAATAAACCTGTTTAAGTGCGTGAATATTTCAGATTACACAAGTTGATAGCACTCTAATCATGAAAAATGATGGAAATTACCCAAGAGGAAGTTCAACTCATTGTATACAAGATGAAGATTCAAGATAAGACCATAGTCCAGGTCGGATCCATTGAAGACATAAGGCTAAATCACAAGACCCAAGTCAAGCCAAGTTCATCTCTCAATAATCTTAAATGTATTTATTTCTTATTTTTTGAGAGTTCATAGGACTTATGTAAAAAGTCCTCAAAAGAAAGGTAAAGTTGAAAAGCTCAAGTATTATAGATTGACCATAGGAGCATAGGACACCTTTTGAAAATTATTCTAAGGCCCTAAGGATCATATAATCATGATAAAAGTATAGCTAATTGACCTAGGAAATGAATCACATCCCTTTGGTCTGATCCAAGACTGAATTCAGAATTTTTACTCTGAATTCGTCGACGAATTCTCTGGGTAGATTGAATTTGGCGACGAAGTCATGACAGAATTTTTTAATTTTAGTTATGTCTCTTGATTTCGGTGACGAAATCTTTGGTTGGGTTACAATTCGGCGACGAAGTCATTACAGGATTTTTTAGAATCCAATTCTGTCTTTTGAATTCGGCGACGAACTCAAGTGGGAACTCCACTTCATCGACGATATCATGTCTGAAACAGAAAATTTTTGTAACAGTTAGTTTGCAACGGACCTAAAAGCATTTAATGCTTCCCCAACGGCACTATTGGAAAAAATGCTATAAAAGGAGTTAATTTATGAACAAATAATAACTCTTGATCACAACAATAACTCCTATTAATCACTCATTCATTGCTATTGATTTTCACTCACTCTCACACTTTGAAAATCTCCAAAAATCTCCCTTGAGCTTATTCAACTTCTACTTTCTTTGAGAGACTTTATTAGAGTTTGTATTTCACTCTTATCCAGCTAATTTAAGGAGCTTTCATTTCGGATTTTCAATCCAAAAATCATTTATTGAAGATTAGTCAAGAATATAGGATTCTTGCACTGAAGCTATTGCTTCAGTTATATCAAGAGAGGATTGTGCTCTTGAGAGGGTTCAGCTCGGCCTAAAGGAGAGCTTGTAAGGTAATATCTCGACCTGTAAGAGAGATTGTAAGGGTTTGGGCTCCACCTGTGAAGGAGCCTGTACGATTAAGGAATCGTGGTGAATCCTCTAGCTGGAAGCTGAGGCGGGGAGTAGGCTGGTTTGCTGAACCTCATGAACAAATCTTGAGTTTGCACTCTCCTTATCTCTTCTCTCTTTCTTTTAATATTCTATAGTTTAGCTTGTTGTATATTTAATTTTATTCCGCTCTTTTGAACTTGTTGTTCATAAGTTTAAAATCCTCCATAGACCCTATTCACCCCCCCTTTAGGGTCATTAGCTGGCCAACATGGAGGAGCATGTACGAGTGCTACAGCAGGAGGAGTGGCAGGCTGCCTTGCTGCAAGCATAGCCAAGGTCTCGGCTATAGATCCCAAGACCTATGTGGGATCCGGCTGCTCATGCCCCAAAGGAGAATCACCTCCATTACTACTAGTGTGATATCCACGACCCCGGTTACCGTGTCTCATGATGTGAATCCTGAGAAAAACAGTAAAGCATGAGTCTAACTCGGAAACATATGTACCATCATAACCACATCCTAGTTTATTTAGCACATAATAATATAATATACATAATTATATACATGAATTAGCATTAACATACATTTGAGGTTTTTCTAGCGTGAGACCCTAAGTTCGGTTGAGATTTCAAGCGGTTTTGACTAAAACTAACTTGTTAGTCTATACTTAGAATACGACTCCCTAGATGAACCTAATGCCTTGGTTTAATCGTGGTATTGGATGCTAACGACCGTAAAGAACCTAATACCTAGGCTCTGATACCATCTCTATCACAACCCAAAATCCCACCTAGGAGAAATGAGACTTTGGCGTCGTGACTTATATTTAACCTATCCTGTCAGAGAGTATACAAGGCATATCAAATAGTGAACCTGAAAATTTCTTCTACATAAAAGCTATTCCAAGTGTTAACATAGACAAAAGACTGAATCGAAACTACAACCTGTACACAAGATCCAACACTTGAGTTACCAACTCAAGAATACATGAAAATCTCCAAAAACAAAATCTCAAAATACATGTCTCTCTCACTCAAACTCAACCATAAGGCCACATTTCAGGGCCACTAACGTCTGTGTGATAACCTAAAGCAATCCTGTACTCTCCATAAACCTCCTCGACCCATGACTCCGGAGCACGACCGCCCATCCTGAAACCTACCGAAATAACAGTTCGGCTGAGTATTGAATACTCAATGTATACAAACTACTAACTAACCATGTTACAACACATTAATGTCATACATAATACAGTTTTTCAGAACATATACATAATCAGAGTGCGAAAGTTTAAAACAAGATAACAAGTGCATATTCTCAAAAATCATATTTTAAATCATACTTTGAGTTCGTGCTTTAACAAAACGTATTTCGAATATTTTATGAGTCTTGTGAGTTCCTTATGCATCTTATGAGTCTTGTGGATTCCTTATACGTCTTGTGAGATTCTAACTTATGAGTACCTTATGAGATTCTTATGAGATCATTCTTTTCACTTATCTTGTACTTACTTTGAGACAAATGCTAGTACCCGTACCTGATCATAGTATACTAGCATCTCTCTTATTCTTCTTAACTTGCTTATGAGTTTCTTATGAACTTGCTTTCATAGAAACATATGATAGTGCCCGTACCGGGTCATAGTATACTAAACATCATTTCTTAATTCTTGGAAACAAATACTAGTGTCCATACCTGATCATAGTACACTAGCATCCTTTCATATTCTTTATTTTACTTAGAGACAGATACTAGTACCCGTACTTGTTCATAGTATACTAGTATCCTCTCATACTTACTTGGAAACAGATGTTAATTCATGTACCTGGTCTTAGTACACTAACATCCTTTCATATTTTTTGGAAACAAATACTAGTGCCCATACCTGGTTATAGTACACTAGTATCTTTTCATGCTTACTTCATTTTTACTTGGAGACAGATACTAGTACTTGTAACTAGTCATAGTATACTAGTATCCTCTCATACTTACTTGAGAACAGATGTTAGTGCCCCCATACCTAGTCTTAATATACTAACATCCTTCCATATTCTTGTGAGCTTGTGGCTTCCTCTTATGAGCATTTTCTTCTTGTCTTATGAGCTTCCAATTATTCCTTATGAGCTTTCTTTTCATCCTTTATGAATTTTTTTTTCTTTCCTTAAGAACATTCGTATGAGCTTTTTCTTATGAGCTTTACTTATAAATATTCTTACGAGTTTTGCTTATGAGCTTTCTTTTCTTCTTGTCTTATGAACTTTCTTTTTCTTTTCTTATGAACCTTTCTCGCGAGCTTTTACTTACGAACTTTCTTATTATTCTTCGGATACCCATACTTATGGGAAACCTAGGTCATACATGTGCATAGAGTGCTTATGAGCATTAGAAAGTACTTGTGAGCATCATAGAGTACTTATGAGCATCATAGAGTACTTGTGAGCAATTGTGATAGACATAGAAAACACTTAAACATCGATAAATGTTTATGAAATTTCATTCATAGTAATGACATACAAGTACATGGTTTGAAATCCCCAATTTCATCCCAAAATTCATGCTTTATATTCGATCATATAAGACATACACGTGCATAGAGTCCTTGTGTGTATCGTAGTAACTTAAAAACCTTTAATATAAAAATAGGAGATTTGTAAGTATCATGGTAGTCATAAAAAGCTTTTAAACATGGAATCATAATCATGGAATATCATTCATAGAGGTATCCTAGCAAGAGCATGGCTCCTTAGCCTAAATCCCTTAAGGACATACTTTTAAATCATGGTTTTCATAACAAATTCATGACAAGCTAGAGAGTAGAATGTATCTACTATTAATCATGCTTTACATGTTACTCGTAAGAGGAATTACAAAATGGAAAGTCATCCCAAGTTTCATTAAAACCATTTATTAATACCATTATACAATATCATTTATTAATACCATTATACACATTCATGAATCATAGCAAAGCAAGTTAGTAGATTGTATCTACCTTGAAAATTTTAGGGAAAAGACTTGATAAGGCTTGAAAACACTGTGGAAGTGATATCCAAGCTTCAAGTGGTGAAATCCATGCTTGAGGAAGAAGATCCAAGCTTGAAGAAGCTTTGGAATTAAGGATCAAGCTCCTCCTTTAATCTCACACGAAACCCCCTTTTTGAAACCCTATGTTTTCTCCATTTTTCTCTCAAAATGTTTCTCTCTAAGTGTTAGAACCCTTAACCCCTCAAAAATTAGGTATTTATAGAATTAGGTTTGTGAAAAACCTTTAAAAAAAACGAATCTGCACAATCTCTCTCGAGTGAGGCTTAATCTCACTCGAGCGGGGCTTAATCTCGATTGAGTGGGATGTTCTGGGCAAAGCTCGTTCGAGTGGGTTTGAGTCTCGCTCAAGCGGGCAACTCTCTGGACTTCAATATGCTGAAATTTGTCATGTTTGCTTGAGCGGACTTGAAGCTCGCTCAAGCAGGTTTTTCTGCAAAACTTTGCTTCGGTGTTTCCACCATAACATTTAACTCGCTTATTGGATTTAGGTGATTCAACTTGCGTTGGACTCGAAATTCAAAGGCGGATAATTTTATATCTAATGTACAAGTCCCAATTTTGATTTATTAATGGTCTAAACTGGCCTTAAAGTGGAGGGACTATTAAGACACCCCTCTTCTTTTTTTATCATACTTTGATCACACAAGAGGATCTTTAGGACCCTAAACACACACCCTTAAGACATTAACACGTGCCATAACATATTTAAGATTTAAATTGCAACCAAAAACCCTCTTGATCATTTCAAACCATTCATGACCATACAAAAGGCTTTTAGGCCCTTTTTTTAAAAACAGTATTCACACTACAGTGTCACGAAGTTTCGAGGTTCTACATCCAAGCTTGAGAAATGGAATCCAAGCTCCAATCTTGATCATACAAGAAACCCTAGCTTTTCCCCATTTCTTCTGCAAAAATCTTCTCTTCGGTTTTAGTAACCCAAAACCCACGAAATGGGTCTGTATTTATAGGCCTAGGGTTGTAAAAAAACCTAGTTTTCCCTTGGAATTTTCAAAAAATGAGAGAAACCCCTATTTCATTAAAGTCGATCGCCCGGTTAAAAGGGGCGGTCGACAGGCCTTTGTGAAAACCTTACTGTTTTTCCAATTTTCTGGCAAAACACCATAGAGTCGATTGACCAGCCAAAGGAGGCGGTCGACCAGCCTCTGACAAAAACAAATTGTGGCCCATTTTAGGCCACTTCCATATAGTCGGTCGATTGGCCATTGCAAATTTAAGTCATTTCTCCTGTTTTTCTCTATTTTTCACACTTAGAGTGCTTCCACTCTTCTCTTAACTCACTTAGAGTGTTTGTAAAGTCCATGTTTTTGTGTTGGCTTATTCTGATGTCAAAACAAGTGAGTCTAGTGTATCTTGTGTCATTGCCTTCAAGTGTCCACGACAAGTGAAGTTGAAGACTGAAGAAGATCGGTTGAAGACTCGGTTGATCATATCCTTCGTTTCACTCATAGGATGGTAAGTGACCTAGATACCATGTTATCTTAGTTGGGAATTGACTTAGAATAATCTAAATATGATACCTTAGGTGGAAAGTGACTTAGACTAATCATATGGACTCTAGGTGATTAGATATGTAGCCCAAAACAAGTTAAAAGTTTTTAAAGTTCTTAAAAAACCAAGGTAGCTTGTAAGAGGAAAATCTCACAAACCGTAGCTTGGATTTTGTTTCATAATATATCAAATCGACTGCGTCAAAAAGATCTACAGCTTTCATGAAGGAAGCAAGAACTGAAATTGCAATTTAAATATCTTGGTCGACCGAAAAACCCCCAAGGTTGACCCTGATATGGACAGCTTTTGTATAGGGAAAAATCTAGCAAGTGATAAAAGCCAGGGTCGACCCAAGTGGATGTTTGGGTCGAACCTGATATGGAAAATCATGTTAAATCACCTTTGGGTCAACCCACAACCCCCAGGGTCGACCCTGATATAGATTTTCTTGCCTATTTTGGTTTTGGCAACTTCTAAAACTTGTTTTTGGGTTCTCTATTTATTGTGAAACCTTCTAGTTCATGGGGGAGGACTTTGGGAGAGTATAGAGAGTATTTTGAACTATCTCTAGAGTTCATAGAAACATCATATTGATTTTCTCTCCTCCCCTTTGTTAGTCCTTCTCCCATCCTAGTTTTTTCAAAACATTACTCCATTCTTCCTTGCTTGGACTTTCCCATTAATGGAGTCCATCTAGGATTTGATTTTAATCAAACCATCAACCCATTCTGGAAAGAAAAAATTGGCCGGAGTGTTCCAGAGCCTTTGCGAAGGAGATCGATCCGAGAAGGATTGTGGATGTGTGATTTGGTCGGCGGAATCCGAAGCCGTCTTTGATAGAGATTGATTGGAAGATCGTGGTTGTGTTGGAGATTTGAGAGAAGTACGAGTGGCTACAATTGATCACGGGACTTGTGAGTATATGATGACTTTTCGAGGCGTGGAGGACTAAGAACTGAAGGATCGTAGTGTCGAGTCCGAATGAGTCAAGTTCGAGTCTTGTAAGTTCTTGTTGACTTTGTCTTAGTGATATCTCTTGGCTGGACTATGTCCTGTGATTTTTCTCGAAAGGGTTTCCACGTAAAAATCCTTGTGTCATTGTTTGCTTGTTTCTCTCTTCTTCCGTACTTGATTATCATCTTCCCTTAGTTAATAACATGATTGTTAAATATTAAAAAGGGTATATAGACTTTGTAGGGAGACTTAACCATCCCCTTGGATTTGTGAGTTCTTGACTCAAACATATATTTGGGATTCACCGTATTTTTCAATTGGTATCAGAGCGGGTTTACTAATTTATTAGTGCAATCTCATTCTATATTCAATGAATATGAATCTCCAAATAAAGGGAAGATTCATCTCTTGTCTCCCATTGTTCAATGAGTTTAATAATAATTATTGGAAAGCTTGAATGAGAGCGTTTCACCTATCATTAGACATGAGGTTACAGAGCACAGTAGAAAAGGGTTGGACCCATCCTACAAAGACCATAGAACACCAGACCATCTCTAATTCTTCAAATAAATTGTTAATGGCTAAAGAGACATGTTGTATTTTGAGAGTTTCCCATGAGGAGACTTTTATGGCTTCCATTGCCTCCGTCTCTGGGATTGAAGAGTCCTCATCTAATGTTAGTATGAGTGACAAGTGTGAAGATGGTGAAGAGAGTCAAAGTGACTCAGATTCTGAGGGAGACCTTAAGGCAGCCTATGATGAGCTGTTTCAGAATGCCTAAAGCTGAAAAATGTTTAATTTTTCATGTCTAAAAAGGTTAAATCTATTGAAATGGAAAAAGATGCCTTAGACCAAGTGGCTTCAGGGTTGAGAGCTCTTGTGTCACAGCTTAAGGAAGAGAAGGCTTCCCTCATTTTCAAGACTCAGCTTCATGAATCTGATTTGCATGTTTGTCTTGATGAAAAGACATGTCTTGAAATAAAGTTGGTTGATCTTGAGCAAAATCAGAAGTGTGGAGATGTGATGGAAACTCCATCTACCTCGAACACTGAGTCTGGTGATAAAAGGCACCCTCCTGGAAATAGGAAGGACTCTTTAACTCAAAAATTCATTCCTACATGTCATAAATGTGGAGTGAAGGGTCATATTAAGCCTCGATGTCCTAAACTTCGAAGAATGCCCAATCATGGTTTTGAGAACCACAATAATTTAATGGAACTCTTAAAAGGAGAGTTGAGGTCCTAGTGGAGAAGTCTAGGAGTTTGTGTGAAGATGTGATGAAAATTGCTCACAACTCTAGATAGTGGCATGGTCATGACTCTCCTTATACTAGATATAAAGGAGGTAATAGGGAAAACTATAATGCCCGCCATAATTCTAAGACTCAATCCTATAAAAGGAGGAACAGAAGGAAGAGGTAAAAAGTCATACCTACCTCAACTGAAACGGTCAGAGACCAATGGGTCAATCAAATTGCTAAAACCGTTTGGGTGAGAAAGGAAGGCCAAAGAGCTTCACTTAGCCCATGCCTGTTATAGCCTAGGGTGTGCTGGTATTGTTATATCTTGTCCTAGTGCTATGCTATCTGTGTATACTAGTTTTTGTTGTTGTTTGCTTTGGTTTGTTTTTCTATTTTTTTTTATGTTGAAAAATTCAAAAACATTGAAAAACTATAAAATCCAAAAATATTTTTGTCATGTTGCCCTTATTTGACTTGCATGATCTGCATTCCTTGTGTGATCTTTATTTCTATACTTATCCAAGGTTAAACATGAGTTTGTTGCTGATTGAGGATATATCACCTTCATAGTCTCTTGGTTATGATGAAAATTAGACTGGTTTTATCTTGAACAGTTAGAGACTTATTCATGTGTGTATGCTTTACAAATTTCACATGCACTCTAACTGATTCTGTTGAGAGGTCTATTTTCCAATCTGTAGGTGTTTGACTTATCCCAAAAGTGTGTCCTTGGATGTCCAATCTAGAATGATCATATTGTTAATCATCCTCATTTTGTGTATCCTCAATGAGCAAAAATTGTTGCAATGAAATGGGCTACCTACTGGGCTAGTGTGAAAGTTACTGTTGGATGTAAACAGTATGTAATGGCTACCTATGCAGACAACAGTTATCTATCTGGGTTGCTAGAGTGAAAGCCCCTGCTGCCAATAGCCAAGACTACCTACCTGGATAGTGTAAAAGCCATCATTGCATGAAAATATATGTTCAGATAAAGAACATCAAAAGAAATCTTATAAAGTTTGGAGGTATTTGATCAAAAGTAAAGGAAAAATATTGAGTCAAATAACATGGATAAAGGAGCACCAAAATGAAAAAAAAATCAGCATATTTGGATCTAACTAGGTTTGACTTCTAAGAATTGTGTCTCTTGGAGTCCCCTTAGTGGTTAATGTCATATCCTTGGAAAGGGAAAGAGACCTTGATCTAGTATCTAGTCAAACCACCACTACACACATATTGCTTCACTTTTGAACTGTTCACTAACTGTGACTAAGTGAATTGGTTATACTATAGCATTCCGTGAGATTTAGCTAGATGTGTATCCTCAGTCAGACTAACTAATCATCTTCTTCATTGGATGTGTAATTTTAAATTTCTACTGCATGGAATGCTTTTGATGCATGTTTGTGTGGCACATGATTTTTTTTGTGTTTCCATTTTGTTTAGCATGGGCCTTTCTAGCATAGGTGCCCTGCTTTTGGTGGTGTCCTTGATCTTAGGGGGAGATGATCAAGTTGAGTTGTTGAGGGGGAGTTTGTACTTTACATTGCTATTTTGTTCCCCGCTCTTTAGTCCTCGCATTGTCTACATTTGCTTGATTGTATTGTGGTTGCTTTGATATTTCACATATGTTAAATTGGTATATTTTTTGGGATATTGGCTTCCTGCCTATCTTTGGCAATTGTGCCAAAAAGTGAGAGAATGTTGGGTTTAAGTTCCCAAGTTCAATACATTCCTTGCATTACCTGTGGTTATTTATTTTCATGTTCCACACATGCTTCATTGGGTGTTTTGTTTATGAGCATGTGACAGCAGACAGATCTTACATGACAAGAGCTTCAGTGTCTTCTCTTTAATAATTTTTGTCAAATGGGTGTCATGTAAAGTCCATGTTTTTGTGTTGGCTTATTTTGATGTCAAAACAAGTGAGTCTAGTATATCTTGTATCATTTCCTTCAAGCGCCCACAACAAGTGAAGTTGAAGACCGAAGAAGATCGGTTGGAGACTCGATTGATCATATCATTTGTTTCACTCATAGGATGGTAAGTGACCTAGATATCATGTTACCTTATGTGGTAATTGACTTAGAATAATCATAATATGATACCTTAGGTGGAAAGTGACTTAGACTAATCACATGGACCCTAAGTGATTAGATATATAGCCCAAAACAAGTTAAAAGTTTTTAAAGTTCTTAAAAAAATAAGGTAGTTTGTAAGAGGCATATCTCACAAACCGTAGCTTAAATTTTGCTTCATAATATATCAAATCGACCGCATCAAAAATATCTACAACTTCTGTGAAGGAAGTAAGAGCTAAAAATGCGATTTAAATATCTCAGTTGACCAAACAACCCCCAAGGTCGACCCTGATATGGACAGTTTTTGTATGGGAAAAAAATCCAGCAAGTGAGAAAAGACAAGGTCGACCCAAGTGGATGTTTGGGTTGACCCTGATATGGAAAATTATGTTAAATCACCTTTGGGTCGACTCTGATATGGATTTTCTTGCTTATTTTGGTTTTGGCAACTTCTAAAACTTGTTTTTTGGTCCTCTATATATTGTGAACCCTTCTAGTTCGTGGGGGAGGACTTTGGGAGAGTATAGAGAGTATTTTGAACTTTCTCTAGAGTTCATAGAAACTCCATATTGGTTATCTCTCCTCCCCTTTGTTAGTCATTCTCCCATCCTAGTTTTTGCAAGTCATTTCTCCATTCTTGCTTGCTTGGACTTTCCTATTGATGAAGTCCATCTAGGATTTGATTTTAATCAAACCATCAACCCATTCTGAAAAGAACAAATTGGCCGGAGTGTTCTGGAGCCTTTGCGAAGGAGATCAATCTGAGAAGGATCGTGGATGTGTGATTTGGTCGATGGAATCCGAAGCCGTCTTTGATGGAGATCGATCAGAAGATCATGGTTGTTTTAGAGATCTAAGAGAAGTACGAGTGGCTGCGGTTGATCACGGGACTTGTGAGTATGTGATGACTTTTTGAGGTGTGGAAGACTAAAAACTGAAAGATCGTAGTGTCGAGTCCGAGGGAGTCAAGTTCGAGTCTTGTAAGTTCTTGTTGACTTTGTCTTAGTGATATCTCTTGGCTGGACTAGGTCCCGTAGTTTTTCCCGGAAGGGTTTCCACGTAAAAATCCATGTGTTATGGTTTGCTTGTTTCTCTCGTCTTCCGCACTTGATTATCATCTTCCCTTAGTTAATAACATGATTGTTAAATATTAAAAAGGGTAAATAGACTTTCTAGGGAGACTTAACCATCCCCTTGGATTTGTGAGTTTTTGACCCAAACATAGATTTGGGATTCACCGTATTTTTTAGTGTTTTCCACTCCTTTACCTTGGCTTTAACACTCCCACAATACATAAACTTTGATTGCAAATTCTTTCATTCATTCATCATACACTAAAATACATAGAAGGTCTTCAAGCCTTAAAATCACTATTCACCAACACTATTCACAGATACTATTCACCGACTATGCAAATGAGTTCCGAGGTTCTACATCGTCGCCCCCTTACAGAAATTTCATCCTCAAAATTAGAATGAATAACAAACACAAAAGTACACTACAAAAAGAGGTGGAGATATTTTTCCCGCACTTCTACTTCCCTTTCCTATGTAGCCTCCTCCCTAGAGTGATGCTCTCATTGCACGAGCACTAGGGGAATAACCTTGGTGTGCAACACTTGCTCCTTCCGGTCCAAGAATTGAGCCGGTTGCTCAACAAGAGTCAAATCCTCTCGGATTTCCAACGGTTCCCAATCAATGACGTGGTAAGGATCCGACATGTATTTCTGAAGTATGGAAACATGGAACACATTGTGGATTGCCTCCATGTGAGTAGGTAGAACGACTCGGTAAGCAACCTCGCCGAATCTAGTGATGATTTCAAATGGACCCACATATCTAGGGTTGAGCTTGCCCCTCTTGCCAAATCTCATAACACCCTGTGTTGGAGAAATCTTGACAAATACATAAACGCCCACACGAAACTCAAGATCTCTCCTACGGGTATCGGCATAGCTCTTCTACCAACTCTGGACAGTCTTCAACCTCTCCCTGATGAACTTGACCCTGTCAGTGATCTGCTCAATCAACTCGGGCCCCAAGACTTTCCTCTCACCCACTTCATCCCAGTATAGAGGAGACATGCAACTTTGCCCATATAAGGCTTTGAAAGGTGTCATCTAGATGCTTGCTTGGTAACTATTGTTGTAAGTGAACTCAACCAACGACAAGTAATCCTCCCAACTGCTTCGAAAATCTAACATGCAAGCCCAGAACATGTCCTCTATAACCTGGTCCACCCTCTCAGTTTGCCCATTGGGTCTCTGTCTGAAAAGATGCTAACTGGCACCTCATGGAAGCAGACTACTTCCTTGATGTATAAGTTTGCAAGCTGGTTTGCATTGCATGTAGTCCTATAAGGCAAGAAATGGGCAGACTTTGTCAAGCGGGCAACCACCACTCAAATAGCATCGGAGTTCTTTGCTGTCTTTGGCAACCCAACTGTGAAATCCATGGAAATATTCTCCCACTTCCATTCAGGAATAGGGAGGGACTGAAAAAGGCTCGTTGGTCTCTGGTGCTCGGCCTTGACCTACTGGCAAACCAAGTATCTGCATATATACTCTGCTACTTCCCTCTTTATATTCTGCCACCAAAGCGCACCTCTTGAGGTTTTTGGTACATCTTCGTACCTCCAAGATGCACAATATACTTGGACCTATGAGCTTCATCTAAGATCTCACACTTCAAATCTTCATTGGCGGGAACACACAGCCTTCCCTTGAATGTGATAACCTGTAGAACCTCGGAACTTTTGTACGTGTCTCGGGATGCGTGTCAAGGCATGAAGCTTTTGTAATGTTCAAATTCAATAAAAGAAAATATTGAAATCATGTATATGTTATTTCATAATATATAAGTATTAAGAAGATAATAGGTGTTCATGTTATGATGGAAAATGTGTAAAGTTTTTCCTTAAGCCTATAAGGGTGAAAAAAAAAAGGAAAAAAAAGTTGGAATAGAAGTGGGATAAGTCCAAGTAGTGGAATTGAGTGAAAAATGGACTCGGTGTCAAAATTGCAGAGCATCGATCGCTCTGTCCAAAGTAGCGATCGCTCGGTTCAAAACCGAGCGATTGCTATCTATCGACTGGTCCAAAAATTTGTATGGGGAAAAATTTCAGAGAGTGTATTTTCAACCGATCGCTCGATCAAAAATACTGATCGCTCGGTAAGCCACCGATCGCTCGGTCATAAGCACCAATCGTCGGTCTTTCACGTTTTTACAGATTTTCATTAAGGGCATTTGGGGTCTTTTGGCTTCCACCCTTGGTCTTTAAAGACCACACTCGAGCCAAGGGTGTTCATAAACACCCTTAGCATTATATTTGAGAGAGAGGAAGAGAGAAGAAACGGGATTTCACCTAGGGCATCCACTTGAGAGAAATCAAGGGTTTGAGAACCCAAAATCTCCCCAAATCAAGCAAGGCTCCTTCATCTTCAAGATTGGGTTCTCCTCTTCCAAGTTGGAGCTTCAATCAAGGGTTTTCTTCCAAGATCAAGCTTTGATCTCAAAGTTAGTACACCCTCCTAGTTAAGTTTAGTAATAACCTAGGTTTTCCTTTAAGCATGCTTGTGTGTTGATCTTATATATTCCCTCTTCTTAATATGCATAAAATGCCTAAAGGAACAAGATGAATTAAATGGTTGTGGATGTATGGGATGTGGATAGTGAAGACGCTTGGATGCCATGTAGATGTGATGATTGTTGTGTGATGAAAAGGGTGGAAGGGCAATGGATCCATAATGCACATACACAAGGTGTTTGATGAAATGCTTGATTGGAAAATACAAGTTAAAGGTTAAAAGAATTATTTCATATCATATGTTTGATGAAATGCATGAATGAGGACTAAACTAAGGAAATGAAAACATGATTTTAAGGATTTTTCCTAAATTATCAAAGTATTAACATGCTTATATATGTTCTATTTAAGATCTCTCATGCCTATGGAAATGGTATATGTTATTGTTCAAAGTATCTTCATGCCAAGACAATGCACTAAGCACAAGCATATATGAAATTGAAGAAGGATCATACAAGGAAGTTGGTAACCCCGGTTAAGGTGCTAGCCTCTTGCTCATAAGTAAAGGAATGTCAAGGAGATTGGTAGCCCAGGACTTTGTTGGTGCTAATTTCTTGCTCATAAGAAAAGGCTCAAAAGTATTGGAATTGTCAAGGAGGTTGGTAACCCAGGGTTGTGTGGGTGCTAACCTCTGGCTCATTAGTTGAAAAAGGAAGCGTCAAGGAGGTTGGTAGCCCCGGTTAAGGGTGCTAACCTCTGGCTCATAAGAAAGGCTCATAAGGAAATTGTCAAGGAGGTTGGTAGCCCTGGTTAAGGGTGCTAACTTCTGGCTCATAACAAAAGTATTGGACTGTCAAGGAGGTTGGTAGCCCAGGATTGTGCGGGTGCTAACCTTTGGCTCATAAGAAGAGATTCACAAGTATTGAACTGTCAAGGAGCTTGGCAGCCCAGGGTGGTGCGGGTGTTAACCTCTGGCTCATAAGGACTCATATGACTCACATACTTGTTTTGGTTTTCATGACAATTACGAACTGATAAATGTTTTCGTATGATATTGTTTTGAATGATTATGAATTGTACTCTTTCCAGTACTTGCATATGATATTTTGTTCGTTATTACTATTGTTAGCTAGGAGCTTGTATTCGCTGAGTATTCCATACTCAGTCATACATGTTATGTCGGCAGGTACACGGGTCCCTTTTGACATCTGTGATCAGGGTCCTTGGATAGAGGAGGCCTATAGCAAGGAGGAGCCATATATGGAGCTGGCGGTAGAGCCTCAGGTGGAGGCAAGGGACTTAGACCATTGGCCCCATGGGGGTGACCATTGAGAGAAAGAGTTATATTACTTTTGTATTTTGATAGGTGGGCATGTCCACCTTTACTTGACATGTTTTGTATATGAACTTGGAATACAGTCTATAAGTATAGAAAAAGAAAAAGTTGGTTTGTGCTTCTGCACTCTATTTTATGTCTCTATTAGATTATGTTATGCCTTGTTCATTACAGGATGGTTTCACAGATAAGTATAGTCATACCTAAAGTATCCCTTAACTCCTATGGGGTATTTTGGGGCGCGACATAATCCCATCATCATTCATGGACAATTCTTGACTGCCACTGCTAACTGACTTGTCTCAGTAAGCACGTAACTCAGTGTCCAACTCTTGTAACTCTCGGATCCAGTCCAAGATGTAAGGCCTAACAGTAATGTTAGCCATCACTGGCCCATAGGTAGGAACACTGAAGCTGGTCCCAAGGTTGGAAACGTCCTCCAACAACTTCCATTCTCGCACCATCATGGGGGGTCAATAGTCTAGGAGACTTCCTGCTCAAAGCGTCTGCCACTACATTTGCTTTACCCAAGGTAGTATTGGATAGAGCACTCATAGCCCTTAAAGAACTACACTCATCTACACTGCCTTAGATATAGTTCCTTCTGTGAAAACAAGTACCTCAATCTCTTGTGGTCTGTGAACACATCAAATTGTTCTCCATACAGGTAGTGCAGCCAAATATTTAGTGCAAAAACGACTGCGGTAAGCTCCAAGTCATGCGTAGGATAGTTCTTCTCATGCTCTTTCAACTGTCAAGAAGCATAGGCAATGAATTTCCCATGCTGCATCAGAACACATCCTAGCCCGATATGCGAGGCATCACTATACACTACGAATCCTCCACTCCCAAACGAAACTGTGAGAATGGGGGCCGTAGTAAGATGCTTCTTCAACTCCGTGAAGCTCATCTCAAACTTATCATTCTAAACAAACTTAGCATTCTTTCATGTCAAGTACGTGAGCTGTGCCGCCAAGCTGGAGAACCCCTCTACAAATCTCCTATAGTAGCCTACCAAATCGAGGAAGCTACGTATCTCGGTAACACTCTTGTGTCTCTCCCAGTTCATCATTGCCTCCATCTTCGTAGAGTCGACTGAGATCCCCTCCACTGATACAACATGGCTAAGGAATGCCACTTTCGCCAACTAGAACTTACACTTACTCAACTTAGCATACAGGTTATTCTCTCGTAGAGTCTGTAGTATGAGTCGAAGATCTCGGTCATGATCATCTCGTGTCCTGGAGTACACAAGGATATCATTGAAAAACTCAATCACACATCGATCAAGAGAAGGTCGAACACCTGGTTCATCAGATCCATGAAAGTAGCCGGGGCGTTCGTTAGACCAAACGGCATGACTAGGAACTCGTAGTGCCCATACTGAGGTCGGAAGGTAGGCTTTGAAACGTCTTCAGCCTTGATATTCAACTGATGATATTTAGATAGCAGATCAATCTTAGAGAAGAACCTTGCTCCCTTCAGCTAGTCAAACAAGTCGTCTATCTGAGGCAATGGATAACGAATCTTGATCATGACCTTATTCAACTACCTATAGTCATTGCACATCCTCATCGACCCATCCTTCTTTTTCACGAAGAGCACTGGAGCTCCCCACAGTAAAACACTTGGTCAGATGGAACCAAGTTACAGCAACTCGATCCTCTATCTGCTCCTTCAACTCCTTAAGCTCTACTGAGGTCATCCTATATAGAGCCCTAGAAATCAAAGCAGTGCTTGAAGCAAGCTCTATAGTAAACTCTATCTCCCTATCTGGAGGCAACCCCGATAAATCCTCAGGAAACACGTCCAAGAACTCACTCATAACAGAGATGACTAAGGAGTCTCATGCCTCTGGGTTTGCTAGGCTTAAAGCTGCAAAACGGGCAATATCTCTCCTCTATAGTCCTTGGAAGTGAAACGACTTAACTCCAACCGGCTTGAAGTTCACAACCTTCTTAAAACACGCCACATGCCAGTGGTGAGTCGAGAGCCAATCCATCCCCAAGATGACATCAAAATCTTGGAAATCCGAGATGATCAAATTGGCTGTCAACTCGTGCAACCCAACTTGAACTACACAACTTCTGAACACATGGCTTACAACCACTGTTTTGCCAAGCAGAGTTGAGATGGAAAATTCCTGATCTAGCTGACTAGGCTATGAAGAAAAACCCTCGGTGAAGCTGGACTAGACAAAGGAATGTGTTGACCTAGTGTCCATCAACACACGGGCTAAGCACTCGTTCACTAGTAACGTACCTAAGTATTACAACCAACTAAGTGTCAATCCAATGCAATAAAGTATTAACATAGGTAGCAAGATATACATATATAGCAAATTTTGCACATCATAATCAACCGAACCCCATCAACTAAACTTGAGTGTATCTTGCACAACATCGCAGATGCATGTGTGTCCTGCTCAGTCATCGTAAAGACTTTGCTCTGGTTCGTTTGACAAGGCGGTTGTGTGGGCCTAGAGGCCTGGGAAGTCCTCTACTGAGAAGTCTATCGAATCGGGGGCCTCCCTCCCTGAGACTAAGCTGACAATTGCCTGCACGGACAATCCTTGATCTGGTGGCCCTAGTCACCATAGTGGAAACATCCACCTGATAGCTTCCGACAATCACCAGACTAGTGTCTCCTACCATAGTATGCGCAGACCACAAATATCCTTGAATATTCCCTATCCTTGACCAACCCAAAGTTTGGCTTTGTCATGCGTGCTTGTGTAAATCATAATTTGTCTGAATTATTTTGTTGTGAACTTGTATCTTTAGAATACCCGTACTTGAGAAAAACCCGATCATGCAATGCATGTATGTGCATAAGTGCTTGTGAACATCAAGATAAACTTAAAGAGCTCTTAAACATTCAAATTAGCATGCTTTTGGTAATTTCATTTCAACATTAGTATATGCAATCATAGGCTACACATCCATTTTCATCAAGAACATGCTTTATATCTTGCTTTTCATAGTAGGAATGTAACAAGAACATGTGTACTTAGCCTATTTCATTTCAAACCATAATCACTCCTTGCAGTAATAACATCCAACATCATGAACACATGCTTTTCATATTTATTTTATCAAGACCCTAACAAAGCCAACTAGTAGGATGTACTTACCTTGCAAGGATTGAATCCCTTCAATATAGAGCTTGATAAAGAGAAGGTTGACTCCCCGCGATCTAATGCTTTTGAACACCTTGCAAGAGATATACAAGCTTGAGAAATGGAATCCAATCTCCAATATTGATCACACAAGAAACCCCCTTTGAAACCCTAGCTTTTCCATCTTTCCTCTCCAAAAATCTTCTCTTAGGTTTTCGTAACCCAAAACCCACGAAATGGGTTTGTATTTATAGGCCTAGGGTTGTAAAAACCCTAGGTTGCCCTTGGAATTCAAGAAAAAGGGGAGAAAATCCCATTTCATTAAAGTCGGTCGACCGGCTAGGAGGGGCAGTCGACCGGCTTTTGCAAAAACCCTAGTGTTTTGCCAATTTTTGGCAAAACTCCATATAGTAGTCCAGAGGAGGCGGTCGACCAGCCTCTAATCAAAACACACTGTGACCCATTTTGGGCCACTTCCATACAGTCGATCAACCAACCATGAGGGACGGTTGACTAGCCTTTGCAAAATTTGGTCATTTCTCCTGTTTTTTTCCCATTTTTCACACTTAGAGTGCTTGTACTCTTCCCTTAACTCACTTAGAGTGTTTTTCACTCATTTACCTTGGCTTCAACACTCCCACAATATATAAACTTAGATTGCAAACTCTTTCATTCATTTATCACACACCAAAATACATAGAAGGCCTTTAGGCCTTAAAATCACTATTCACCGGCACTATTCATAGACACTATTCACCGACTATGCAAATGAGTTCCAGGGCTCTACACCTCGTTCACAGATCATTCATCCACAAGCCAACTTGTCTTATCTTTAACTTACAGAGGGTCTCCATGCAATCCTTAGTAAAACAAACAATTTATTTTTCAGTTACTTTTGTAAAAGCACAACCACTTATAAAATAAAAATTGTTTATGGCAATGACTGAGTGATTAATGTTAACAAAATCCTTTACTTGGTTATTCATTAAAAGTTATCTATCCATGACAACAGAACCATAGCTATTTTCAAATAATTTCATTTGAAGGGGAATGCAAATTATACCAGCTTTAGATGTGATGTGACCCAAGAATCGCAAAAAAAATATGTGATAAAAAGCTTATGTGAAAAGAAGTCATCTTTTTAATGGAATTCCATGGATTTTGCTTTTTAATTTCAAAAAGCCGCCATAATGCTCTCATCAATTAATATCCGCTCAAGAAGTCATGCGCTAGAAATTACTTTTGAGATCATAATAGCTATTTCACTAAGTTTATCAATATTTTAATTTTTTAGCATTTAAATGGGATTAAAATTTGGCTGTAAAATTAGTAACATTTATTTTAAGTTTTTTAAGAGTATAATTGAGCTATATGTGGATGTAAATTGTGATTACTTTCTTAGTTTTTGGGTTAGGCTTTAAGGTTTAGATTTGTTATAAATAATTGTTATGATAACAGTGTTAGGAACTTTTGATTTTTTAAATATGGGTTCATCTGAAGTTCTAAAATTCATTTGGAAATTTTTGAGATGTTTGGATTAGTACATTGCAAAAGGTTTTGTCTAGTTTTCCATTAAAAAACAAACGAGACGGTGATCATAGCATTTTATTTCTTTACCATCATATTGTCATATATTGTTCGACAACAATTGGTATCATAGCTAGATCAAGATTTGGGTGAATGCTACAAGTTCGAAAGAATCATGAAAGTCAAGCTCGGGACCTCATGTACAAACTTTAGAAAAATCGATAGAATTGTGATTAATGACAATAATAATGAGAAATATATATATATATATATATATATATATATGTATAAAGTTATGTAAAAGTTAGTCAAGTTGGATGAGACTACGGTAATTAACGTTAAGTCAATATAATAAATTTTATTCAATATTCACTCTGATGAGGGATGTCACGTTATCTTGGAATGCCATGGCTAAAAAAAGAGAGCAGTTGTATATATAACCCTAAGAAGAATATCTACATATTTCAAAAGATAAGGACGAAGAACTAATCTAGTGAGAATGGAATCAAAGGCTATTCTTTTTTTTTCTTTTTAAAACTTATAGTAAAATTCCTTATCTTGCTATCAAGGAAGTAGCAAAATTAGAGTTCAAAGAAGTTGATTCATGACTTTCTCTCTTGTAAACAAAGAAGAACACAAGCATAAAGGGATTATCTCAAATCAATATATATATATATAGGTTCCATTTGGAAGTATGCAATGAAATATTCTATGCCATAATGGATAGGTCATAGGATAAATACCATCATTGGATTTATAAAAAGCAACAAACAAGTTGGAAAACTAGCTTAGAGAGATTTACATAGCGTTTACAAGAACCTAGCTACTACCTTTTAAGTGAAATTTAATTAAAACTTTTGATCCTTAGATATCTTGAATATTGTTGAGAAGTCTAATAATGATATTTCAGATCTTTTATGCTTGAAGAAATAAAGGCATGCATGATTTGCAAAGAAAATCTAGTTGAAATCCATACCTTATTCATAAATAGTTATATTATTTTTATCACCAATTGGCACAAGATCCATGGATGGTCCAGTAGCATCAATTACGTCAATCATATCAGTACTAATCCACCACTATTAATATGCTTGACACATATCAAAAACATGAGATAAAAACTCTATTTAATGTGTTTAAAACACCTTATTTCTTCTCCTTAGCCTTTGCTCTCCAAACCCTACAATATAACACTAATTGTTTTTTTCTACTGCTTTCAAGCCTTCAAAAAACAAGATCAATCTCTACTGAGATTAAATTGAAGCCCTCTTTTCACTATTCATTAATTAGGGTAAGTTACAACTTCTTTAATTTCTATTTTATATAATGTGTTAAATCACTAAAATAGATAAGAATATGCTTTTAGATCATAAATCTATGGATTTGTAGCAAACTCCTTGTAACTATGATCTTCATCAAGGAGATTTGGGGATACATATTTTAGTTTTAAAAAAATCTGAAAATACCTAAAATTCCACCTTTTAGGCCATTTATACTACTAGTTTACAATGATTTAAATGCATGCTAGTGTGTAAATTAAAGGTGATCTATCAGACCCTCACAATGACCCTAATTTTGGGTAAAGTATATAATTTCTATTTTTTAAAATTAATATATATTTTTATTTTCAATAATAAAATGAACTAAAAAGAAAGTATTGAAACAAAAATTATTTAAGTATTTTCATTTGAGATATTGAGATTAGTCTATAAGTTATCTATAAAGCCCATAGACTTATCCTTATAGGTGATCTATTAGGCCCATAAACTTATCCTTATTATGTTAATTGAATTCATTATTTAAATATGTTACTATATATTGTTTTGTTGCTTAGATTCACCATTTAAGTAGTATTTTTCCTACTAATTAACTAGTCTTAAAGTGTTCTCTTTCAAGATTATTTTTCTGAATTGAATTAGTATGTTGTTAAGAAAGGAGCGCTAATTTGATATTGGATGGCAGCATGGAGAAGATATTGAGGGAATCACTATTAACCATATGCAACCATTATGGATTTGAGTAGTATGGTGGATAGATAACCCACCTGAAGAAATTAACATCTAGTTGGGGCACTCTAATATGCGTATGTATGACTAGTGCCCTCAATAGGTTAGGCTTGCAATGAAAAAACATTTGATAGCAAGAAGATCCTAATAAACACGTGACCAGGGACAAGAAAGAGGCTATCAAGTCCCACATGGTTAGTGGTTCTAGCAGTTAGTTGGATGATTTTTATGAGTATGATGATGCAAAGCCTAGTAATGATTAAAGATCATAAGCAGATGGAGACTGTCATGTGATCACAGAAGGAGGCGATGGAGAGGGAGAATATGAGTAGTAATGCTAGGTTTAGGCATTCTCAACATGAGATTGGTGGTTCTATAGGGGTGGTCATGGGCATGCACAATTGGTAGTTCTATAGAGCTCCCAATGCCGCGACATCCCCCTACTATCATTCGATAATTGGGGAGATAGCATGGGTTTGATTGGGTGTACAAGGAGAGACCCACACCTATGAGCTTGAGTTTGATATTAGATGGAGAGTTGAATGGATCGACGGGGATGCCTATCATCAACTTTCTCATTTATTGTTGTTGGAAATTATGCCCTAAATAGTCATTAAGCAAGTAAGACTTTTTTTTATTTGATTAATAAAGAAGTCTTCTTACTTATCTTATAGTATTCCCGGTAATAGAAATATCACGAAAAGAACTATCCTATTCATGATCTAGAGCTTGTAGCAATGGTATTTGCTCTTAAGATCTGGAGAAACTATTTGTATAGTGAACAGCTCAAGATATTCACCGATCATAAGAGCTTGAAGTATCTATTCTCGCAGAAGGAGTTGAATTTGAGGCAGCGCCGTTGAGTGGAATTCCTCAAAGATTATGGTTGTTCGATATTGTATCATCCTGGTAAAGTCAATGTAATGGTTGATGCACTCAATAGGAAGCCTTCTGGACTACTGGTTTACATGATGGTCCAAGAATGGAAGTTGTTGGAAGACTCGCCCAACAATGATATAAACTTCACTGTTAGCACATCAGGAGCTTTAGTGGCTAACATTACAGTTAGACCGATGCTATTGGACACGATTAAGAATCTTGAGGCCACATATGAAGAAGTGTGAGAATTTTTCAATAGAATGATCAACAAGGGAAACAAAGACTTTAGGATTAATGAGAATGGTACTCTCACTTTTGATGGGAGAATATGTGTTCGAGCCGATGAGGAATTGAGAAGTAAAATTCTTGATGAGGCACACAAGTCGAAGTACATTGTTCATCCCAGAAGTACCAAAATGAACCAAAACCTCAAGAAACACTTTTGGTAGAGAAATATAAAGAGAGATGTGGTAACATATGTGTCTAAGTGTTTGGTTTGCCTAGACAGTTGGGATGATCACTTGTTGGTGGAGTTTGCTACAACAACAATTACACTATTTGAGGCACTCTTTGGTAGAAATTGTCGTTCACTTCTATGTTGGGATGAAGTATGTGAGGAAATTTTTGGGTCCTAAGATTATTGAACAAACTTCAAACATGATTCAAGTAATTAGGGAAAGGTTGAAGACTGCTCAAAGTAGACGGAAAAGTTATGCCGATACTCGTTGAAGAGATTTGAAGTTTCAAGTTGGAGATCAAGTGTTTATCAATATCTCTCCAACAAAAGGAGTGATAATATTTTACAAGAGGGATAAACTAAGTCCAAGATATATGGGTCCCTTCGAAATCAATACTAGAATTGGAGAAGTTGCATACCAGATTACTTTATCTCTTCATATGGCAGCTGTCCATAATCTGTTCCATACTTTTATGTTGAGGCAATACATTTCAGATCCTTCTCATATGATCGATCTTGAACCATTGGAGATTTGTGAAGATTTGACCCCAGTTAAGCAACTAGCTCAAATTTTGGATCGAAAGGAACAAGTTCTTCGCATGAAGATAATTTCATTGGCTCTCCTTCGATGAAAACTTCATTCCATAGAAGAAGTCACTTGGGAAAGAGAAGATGAAGTCCGAGTGAAATATTATCCTCACCTCTTCATGTAATCTTGTAATTTCGAGGACAAAATTCTAATAAGGAGGGGATGATGTAGAGACCCAAAACTTCTATGTACTGAAACTTATGAAAATTGAATGAAAACCTTGAAATTGTATTCAAAATATTTCATTTAATGTTTAATTATGTTTGTATATGTCCAATGATCAATGGGTTAAGATGAAGAAAAAGACGTTAGGGGAGACTCGTCGACCGCCCCTTAAACTGGTTGATTGGTAGTGCAAAAAGAGTTGGCAATTTGTATGAGGTTTTTGGGCAGAGAGCAAGCAAACCAATGGTTGACCGTCGCCCAAGAACGCTCGACTGACCTGCCAGCAGTCGACCACCCAAAACCACCGGTTGATTGCCCCCGTGATGATTTTTCTCCAGAAATCTATTTTGAGTAGGATTATGAGAATTAGTAACTTCTAAAGGTCTCTAGGCGTATAAATAAACCACTAACTCATAAGTTTTAGAGTTTTTAACATTCTAAGAGTTCCAAAAATCCTAGAGAGAATTTAAACTATTTGCAAAAGATTTTGCTTAGAGAATGAGAAAATCTTAGAGATCAAAGGCCAAGCCTATTCTAAAGCGATTGATCGTAAGAAAGTGATAGAGAGAGGTTCGATATACTGTCCCGTTAATGATAATAATAAGAACTTCCTATGATTGATTAAATATGTGTTAAGGTATAATGAATATGATTTGCAAGTTTTGACTTTGCATGATGGAAAAGGGTTATGAAATTCAAGATTTGGACTGGACTAACGGGAATTGTGTTATGATTATTGCTATTTTGTATTATAAATTGAAGATGGTTATGAATAAGGATATATAATGGTATGGGTGATTGTAGGGTTGTGATGTATATGGAATTGTGATTATGGAATTGCAATTGTGGAGTTGTGATTATGGAATTGCAATTGTGGAATTGTGATTATGGAATTATGATTATCGAAATTATGATTTTGTATGCTATGAAAATGATAACCCTGTTAACATGATTTGAATGTGATATCCTACATGAATGATAAGTTTACGGTATGACACTCATATGCTAAATTATGATTATTTATAATATATGATGATTGAATTTTGGATAGGCAAATACATAGAGAATGATATTAATAACCCCGAATTCTCTAACCATCATGAAATGAGACGCTTTGATGGAGTTTTGATGGTGATATAACGGAATATAAGGGATAACTTAGATGAAAGTCAATTATAACACTCATACACATTGTTCACGATATGATAAGTTGTTAAGTCCACACAGGTCTCACATGATCATGCAATGATACAGAACTGACATAACTCTGGTATGGACCTTGAAATCTGGTATGGACCTTGGAAACTGGTATAGAACTGATAGAAATCTGGTATGAACTAACATGTTACTGATATGATTTTACATGCTTTTGCATATGTTTCACAAGTATGCACAAGGCATGAGTCTAAACATGCTATGAAATGATGTTATGGATATGCTTAAATGTTTTATCCGTACTTTGATTATATAAATTATGGTATGTATGATATGATTGAAAATGCATGGTATTATATATTATTAACTGTACTTTATATCCACTGAGTTATTTGTTACTCAGTCGAGTTGTTATTGTTAGCAGGTTCAGGCCGACTCCTATCTCAGTAGACCGAGTATGTAAAAAAATGTATGGCTAATTTTTCTAGAGAGTGTTTTTCCTCCGTTAATACGACTTGACCATCTCGGTTGACTGAACATCTTCTTGGTCGACCACGATGCGCAGATCAGTTCTTAATTTGTTTTTGTAAAGTTTCTTTTTGGTTGTTCTATAAATATAACCTTATGCCTAATATGTGATTAGGGTTTTTGTGCATGAGAGAATAGAGTTGAGACTTTCTAAGCTTATGCAGGGTTCCTCCATTATGGTTGGATAAATCCCATTATTCGCCCTCTATTGCTCTCCCTCTAGTTGTGCAATAACCTAAACTGTCTATCTTAACTTGAACTAGTTGATTCTCTGTGATGAGATCCCGCTAGAGCTTCGTTGTTCAAACCAGTATCTATACCCTTAGCAATTGAGAGAGCGTTATTTTTTTGGTTGGTGAGGAGCCGATGCCATTGCTGACGGAGTGAGCCCTTTGTTTTCAAGAGACTTTAAGAGAAGTTCAGGCTGCTGCGACTGTTTATGGGACTTGCGAGCACGTGGTGACTTATTGAGGCAGGAGGATCGAGTATTGAAGGATTGTCGTGTCAAGTCCGAAGGAGTCAGGTTCGAGTCTTGTAAGTTTATGTCCACTTTGTCATAGTGATATATCTTTGACTGGACTAAATCCCGTGGTTTTTCCCAGAAGAGTTTCCACGTAGAAATCTTTTGTGTTATGGTTTGCTTGCAATTGTTTATTTAATTTTGCAATACAATTGCTTAATTTTAAAATTGGTAGACATCCCTAGGTTAGACCTATTCATCCCCTCTAGGTCTTACGGATCATATATCAATGATACACATTGAGTACTTTCAAATGTCTAGAATAATTTTTTTTTCCGATCCAAAAGCGATTCTAGCGTTTCTTTTATTTAGAATTAATTCACAGTTGCCAAATGTGTGGATGCACAAAATTCATTATAAAAATCAAAATTTATCAGAATTAATTCTTTTTTAAAATAAGAGAATCTCCAGAATTGATGCAAACACCCGTTTTCACTCCTCTAAATGCAGGTAGCACTGCAAAATTCATAGAAAAAAAATTAATATTAGGACCATAGTTTTTTGTTTTAACTTCTCAATTTTCTTTGATTAATATTAAAAAAACCCTTTCTTTTATTAATATTATCTCCCAAATGTAGTTACTATAAGTTAAGATTAAAAAAAGAAAAAAAGTAGCACGCATTAGAAAAAAAAAAAAAAAAAAAAATTCAAGCTCAAACGGAACCGAATCCTAATCAAGCAGTAGCAGCATAAACAAAACCATAACTTTTTGGTTGGACTGGAGCCGCCGGCTTTCGCTCCTGTAAATGCGGGTGGAACTGCAAAATTCATATTTATATTATAGAAAAGAGCGGATATTTTCGTAATTTCCTGATTTATATTAAAAGAAATTTTCACATCAGATCTCCAGCAATAACCAACGGGACGTATTCTTCTCCAGTTGTAACCGGTTTTGCCAAAACCGGTTACAACCATGAGGTGGCCACATGTCTCTTTTTACACCTCTTAACTATGGTTAAGATTCACTCACCCATAAGGTTCATCTACCTTTCTTGGTTTTTAAAAAATAATAATAATTTTTTTTGTTAACTGTGGTTAAAATTTACCAACTCCTAAGGTTAATTTTTTTAAAATATTTTTTCTAATAACCAAAGAGAGATGGGTGAACCTAAGGGTAGGTAAATCTTAACCACAGTTAAAGGGTCTAAAAAGGGACATGCGGTGACCACAGGGTTGTAACCGGTTTTGCCCAAAACCGGTTACAACTGGAGAAGATCACCAGTCATAACGAATTAGAGAGAGTCCCTGCTTTGAGTTCCGAGTCCAAAACGTCAACAGCAACAACAACAGATCTATCTCTCTATCTCCGCCAAGCAAAAGCAAAAGCAAAAGCAAAATCTCTGAAGAGGAGAGAGGTGGGCAAATGGGCAAGGCGTCTGCAATAATCTACATTACAGTAGCTTTGTTGCTTCTCTTACTTCTCTCCCTCTCGCCCAAGACACCCCAAAACCACCGCCACCGCCGTCTCAAGCTCCGGCCCACCGTCTCTTTCTCCGCCGGAGGAGGCGGCGACAAACACCACAAACCCGTTTCGTTCGACCCCATTGTCGCCGACATTGAGCGTCACCGCGAGGACAAGGAATGGGAAAAAGGGTATTTCGAGCACACCCACAAGGAGTTTGTTGAAGCTCCTGGTGCGGAGTCCCAGCCCGAGTGGGAGGATTTCATGGATGCTGAGGATTATTTGAACGACGATGAGCGATTTAATGTGACAAATAGGTTGGTATTGCTGTTTCCGAGGATTGATGTTGAGCCGGTTGATGGGTATGTGAGCGAAGGCGAGTTGACGGAGTGGTATTTGAGGCAGGCGCAGAAGGATGTGATGCATCGAACTGAGAGGGATATTGAGCTTCATGATAAAAATCATGATGGCTTGGTTTCCTTCTCAGAATATGACCCGCCCAGTTGGTCTCGGAATCTAGGTTTGTTTATTTATTTATTTTTGGCTGATTTTAGAGGAATTTATGATTGAATTGGTATACCCTTTTGAGAATTGTGGATGCTCATTTACTTCTGTTTTTTTTTTTTGCTCGGTAATCCAAGCACGAATATATATATATTAGAAGAAAGAAAGGACAGAGGAATGCATTCCTCATGAGGACGTGAACCGATACACAAAAACTACAAATGACAAAATAAAAACGTGATGTCCCTTGAACTCCGCCTTGTGGACCCTACATAAAATCAATCTGACAATATATCCACATCCACCCCCACTTGCCTTGCGGTGCACCAGGCCACCACCATCGACCAGGTCCAAGAGCAAATACATTGGATGAAAGATGAAGAGTTCTCAAAAACTCTCATATTCCTCTCCTTCCAAATGGATCATACTATAGCTCATGTCAAAATCGACCAGATAGTCATCCTTGTGTCAGTCTCGCATACCTCATCCCAATAGGATAGGGAAAGACTCAATCCATGCCCACTCGAGAAAGAAAGAAACCCCAAATTTCACGTGCTACAGTACAATGCAAGAGTAGATGTTCAACCGACTCTTCCGCTCGAAGGCACATAAAACAACGATTCGCCATCCTCCACCCTCTAGATTTCAAGTGATCACATGTGAGGATCTTATTCAACGCCGCATTCCATAGAAAAAAAAGATTTTTTTTGATGAAATACCCGGATTTCACACAGTCCTATGAAGAAAAAAGGCGGGTGAAATAGGCTTAAGAGACTGAACTAGAGATCTTATAGAAAACCAACCCTTATTGCCTATAGACCAAACTCAGCAGTCCTGCCCCTGACCAACCAATGAGTACGACCCCAGCCGCTCTAAAAGACTACTAAACTCGATGACTTCCTAGTCATTCAAACCTCTTCTCAATCTAGGACACCAGATAACCCCCTCACCACCCCTATCAATATACTCTCCTACTAATGCATTCCTATCAATGACTATACGGAATATGGTAGCAAAATCGTCCTGCAATTTCGTGGTGCCACACCATATATTTTTCCAAAACCTGATTTCGGTTCCCTCTCCAACTCTAAATACAAAGAAAGAGACGACAAATTGCGCAACTGACATAATGCCCTTCCACAAACCCACCCCATGGGCCCTCTTAACTTCCTTCGGAATCCAACACGACTGGACCCCATATTTAGCTATAATCACTAACCGCCATAGACTCTCTTTCCTCCCTGAAATGCCAAATCCATTTCCCCTGCAAAGCTTTGTTTACTAACGACAAAGGCTTCAGATTTAGACCACCCTCACCCTTGGGACGACAAATGCGACCCCAGTCGACTAGATAATATTTGAACTACTCTCCTTTCTCATGCCAAAGAAATTATCTATGTATTCTTTCGAGAGCTAGAGCTACCGATCGAGGGATAACGAAGGTAGACTTATAGTAGGTGGGCAAATTGCACAAAGTACTCTGAATCAGTGTTAACTTCCCCCCTTTTGATAGAAAAGCTGATTGCCACCCTGACAAACGTTTTGCAAATCTTTCCAAGACCGGAGCCTAAATTGCCTTGGATTTAAAACTAGCTCCGAGAGGCATTCCCAAGTACATCGATGGGAGTGTCCATGCCCTACAACCCAATCCTTCCGCTAGAGAGGTCACTCTCACTACCTTCCCAACCTCTATTATTTCTGACTTGGACATGTTGACACGCAACCCTGACACTGCTTCAAAGCAAAGAAGGAGACTCCTAATCGAGACTAGGTCCTGACGAGATGCTCTATAGAAAATCAGGGTATTGTTTACAAACTGGAGATGAGAAATACGCAGACCATCGCGGCCCAAGGAGAAACCTTCGAACACCGGCCTATCAGCGGGTGACAACATTCTACTCAAAACTTTTGATACAATGAAGAAGGGGAATGGGGAAAGGGGATCCCCTAGCCTCAATCCCGTAGAGCTTCGAAAGAAACCTACCGGGTGCACAACTTCATCCAATGACACCACTTTGGGCCGAAACCCATACGATTCAGAACATACTCCAGAAATTACCAGCTGACATGGTCATAGGTTTTCTCCATATCCACTTTGCATAGTAAGCTCAGGGCCGAAGATCTGATCCTATCATCGATACATTCATTGGCTATTAGTATGCTACCAAGAATTTGGTGACCACCCACAAATGCCCCTTGTTGAGGGGATATGATATATCCCATCACTCTCTTGAGACAACTGGCTAGCACTTTGGAAAATATTTTGTAAACACTACTCACTAGGCTGATAGGCCAAAAATCTTTGATATTCGATGCCCCTTTGTGCTTTGGAATCAGCACGACAAAAGTATTGTTGATCACTCTATCAAAACGCCCTAGCTTATATAACTCCCTCATCACCACCAAGCTGACCCCTCCTGCCCTCCCAGTGAACCTTTATTCTGGAAATAAAGTTGCTCTTACCATGGTTGTTAAATCCTTGTGATTTACTATTCAAATCCTACGATTCAATTCGAATCCCAAGCAAAATGATTCAAATCGGAGGTGAAAATCTTAATTGGGTAAATCCTATTTGATTTGCGATTCATATTACGATTTGCGATTCATACGATTCGAGCACGAAATCCCTTTTACAGACTAATATTTAAAAAATATTTTTTATTCTTTTGATTTTCTAAAGGTACTTTATAGTTTTTAAGAAAAGAGAAGAAACAAGAAAACCCTTGTTGCGGGCATACCAAAACCCCTATTTGTTGCTGTGAAAGGAGAAGAGATGAAAGAAGGAGAGAGATGATGGAGCGGGCATACCAAAACCCCTATTTGTTGCTGTGAAAGGAGAAGAGATGAAAGAAGGAGAGAGATGATGGAGTTGGATTTTAGGAAAACTTGATAGTTTATTTTATTAACCTTTTTAATTGTTCAAGTCTTTTGATAATTGATCTCATACAACATGATTATATGAGTTTACTTTTGTTGATTTATCTTTAATGATATTGATTTTTTTTTTAAATTTTAGGGAGATCATTTGCGTTTTTTTATAGTGTATGCAATGAAATATTCATTACTTTCTTTTATCAATAGATATGAATGAAATCTTTTGGATAATAGATTATTCTATTTTTCTGATTTATTAAGTAATTTTTTGTATTTTTTTAAAAATGGATTGAATCTTATGATTTACTATTTGAATCCCGATTTAAATCGAATCGGTCCTAAAATGATTTTACGATTCAATTACGATTTAACAACCTTGGCTCTTATGATGAAAATTGGTCATCCTGTGAAAAAAATTGATATTCCGGTCACCCTCTTTTAGCCAACGGACTCTAGCCTTCCGTTTCCAATTGATCTCTTCCATCCTAGCCGTGGATGCTTCCTTTGATCCAATTTCATCGATGGATAGAGATCTCGTTTCTCCCACCAAGTCCAAATCACCTACGTCCTTTAGAAGGACAGATAATCGAGTTTGAATATTGCCAAACTCTTCTCTATTCCAAACCTTGAGGTGCGCTTTAAGGGCTTTAAGTTTGAGTCCAAAACGAGTGATCGCTAGCCCTTGCCCCTTCTAGCATTCCAACCTTTTGGCCACCACCCCCTTAAACCTATCATCTAGGAGCCACATATTTTCAAGCCGAAACGGCGTGGGGCCCCCTTTGAAATTACCAGGCTCCAATGAAATTAGGAACATGGTCTGATGTGGGTCATGGCAGGGTTGTTTGAATGCGATTTGGAAAATGAATTCTTACTTTGGGGTACAGAGGAATCTATCAAGTCTGCTCGCTAGATTACTGGTTTCAGAATGAGCCCACGTAAAAAGCCGACTCTTTAATGGAAGATCGATCAACTCATGACACTTAATGAACTCCCCAAATCTCCTCATCTTGGCATTGACCACACACTCACCTTTCCGCTCCTTGGAGAAACGAATGCTATTAAAATCACTACCCAGACACCAAGGACCGCCCCATCAGACACTCACATCCTCAAGCTCACCCTAAAACACGGAGTCATCTGCCCCACCAGATGGGCCATGTACCCCAGAGAATACCCATGTGAACTCTTCCCCCACCTGCCGACAAAGAATGGAAATCGAATATGCCCCCACCTCTGATTATACCACTTCCAGAATGTCCTTGTTCCAAATTAAAAGAATGCCTCCTAAGGCCCCCAATGATGGAACGACAAGCCATTGGGGATATGAGATATCCCACAAATCCTTGACGATGAGATCCTGAACTGTTTCTAATTTGGTCTCCTGAATACATAATAAAACTGGCCTCCTAGATGTTACTAGACTCTTCACAGCCACACGTTTGTCCATTAAACCCAATCCTCGAATGTTCCATGATATGATGGGGAAATCTGTCATTTACGAACTTTGCGACCCTTGCCTATTCGTGGACCGCACGAGACACTTCGAGACCCCGACCTTTCGTAGTTAACGCTACTCACCAAATTCCTCAACTCCTTAGCTGATCTTCCTCCCTGACCTATACTTGCTTTTCGACTGGGACTCATTATCTCCTCGGTTCTAACCCTATCAAGACTCCAAAAAAAGGCCATGGCTTCCTTTTCATGACCCACAAATGATAAACCTAGGAATTTCCCCAAGGCCTTCAACTGGCCCAGACCCCCCTCTGACCACCCTCTTGACTCCCAACTATTTGCGCTTTGAGGACTATCCCCTTGATTGTCATGGCCGGTGTGAGAGTTGAATCTACAAGCACGGATTCGAGTCTATATGGAATTACTGTGAGATTCCTAGTATCCAAACACAATCTAGACCCAACTCCTACTCTTATTTCCTCATTAGACTACGGTATCATGTTTCCATGGATTGATAGAATTGAATCAGAAGACTCACCAATAGAACATAATGAACTCTCCATATCCAACTGCACCCCAACCGAGATTGGGATGGGTTGGATATGGCAAGAAGAGGGTTTAGGCATACCTCCCATTGGAAAATACGGTCTATCTCCGATCTCTTGGGAGGTCCTTGCCTCGTAATGAGTGTGTGATAATTTGGGAGATTCTTTCGGTCCTGAATGGACTTGACATTGCTTCTTTGATTCTCTTCCCAGCGTTACTTCCGCAAAACAAGTTGGAGTCTGATTTGCGAGATCTAGACCAAGAAGGACTACAGGACTCGAAGAACCTTCATCCACTACCTCCACCTCATTTGTCGACAAAAGTGAAACAGCTTCTATGTTGCCCCGGTTTTTACATGATATACTTCTGGACCTGAAAGGACTCCCTTATCCTCTGGCTCCTACACCCTTACTGTGCACTCAGAGACTTGAGCTTCCTTTGGGTCAAGGCACTCTATAGCCAAAGCGCATGGTTCAAAATATCGGTATCGTTGCTGTATCGGTAAGTCCAAAACAGGATACGTATTGACGTATCAGACCGTATTAGATGGATACGACGGAAAAAATCAGGATACGCTAAGAAATGCTTGGATACGTAATGAAAAACTTGGATACATTGTATAAATTTTTCTTTAATGCAAATATAAGCTATTAACAAACTAAATGAAGGTTTCCAATTATGTTTATAACCATACATATGAGAGTTGAGAATTTTGTAAGTTAAAAAATGCGTGCATATTGTTCTGATAAGAAGGTATGAATACAAACCATAGTCACTTAGCTAAGTATAAGAAAAACAATTTAGATATTAAAACTTTACATTCAATAAGTTAAATAAGAATGTATTGAATTACAACCATAAATTTTAACCTTTATGTAAGTTTTTTTATGTTGAACTGTTACACTGTTAGTTGACTTTTTAAACCTGTAGATGAAAATATTTTTTAAGACTAAAGTATGAGACTTTTTTTGCCAAATTTTTGGGTTTTGATAAATTTTGATATAATAAAGTTAATGGAATTTTGATATTTGAGAAATACCTTATCATTTGAAAGTTAAAATTTTGACCAATTCCCCAAAATGTGCTAAAAAGATGATTTTGTTATTGTACTGAAAGTTGACTTTTTATTCTTCAGAAATTTGAATCAATATAATTTTTATTGAATTCAAATGGGGGATAACCTTATTTGCATATTAATTTCTTAAGTAAATGAAAATAATATAAATTTAAAATCATTTACCTAAATAATATTTTATATAAATAAGTTGTGCGTATCAGGTCTGTGCTGTGGATCCTAATGTAAATTGAAGGAGAGAAAAAATTTATTGAAAAATTCTTCATATCGAGCCTGTATCGGTCTGATACGGGGAAGTTTTTTTTTTCAGCGTACTAGTGTATTGGGTAGCTCCAAAAGGGATACGTATCGGCCCGTATCGGTCGATATGTATTGATATTTTAAACCACGGTTGATCGTGATTCGTCTCTCGGGACTACAGTCACCTCCAGATCTGTGTTGGACCTTTGAAACCCTATCTTATCTCCCTTTCCTTCAAGCGTGAGAGTATCACCTTCTAATCGCTTGGTCTTCGACCTTGTTCGGGGCTGATCGAGCTTCCTTCCATGCCCTAACTTAGTCTTCTCTGATTCGAGTCCCTCAGACACTTCGATAACCAGAGATGGCTCCCAATGCCTATGTAGGATTGCTTGTACTTGCTGGATCAACGGAGAAATGGCCTGAATCCCTTCGTTCTATTTCCCCTACTCTTTTCCCTTTTTCCCTGAATCTCCGAGTTCAGAACTTGTCTGTATGGACTCGAGAGATTTTTGTTAGTCTTAGCAATCAACGGGTATAACCTAAATGGGTCATCCGAAAAATCTGACCTCACACTGTCTTCGCTGGGCTGAGGTTCAAACCCCAACTGAGAGTTATTGGGTTCTAAATGGACAGAGTCCAACTGCCCACTCTTATTATCCAGGCCCAAACCTTTTAGGCCCAACATAATTTGGCCTATTAAAATTCACGTGATCCGAAATGGGAGAGACATGATCATCTTCCTTAGCTCCCCTATCACCTAGAGCCCTAGGCACGAGCCTACCCCCCTCAAAATCATCCGAGCCACCCTCTGGATGGATTTTCTCCACGATTTGACGCTGCCGATGCAATTGCGTGCGTCTGAAATTCCTCTTCCTATTTTGATCAGCCGAAATGATGCAGCTAGCCAATTTCGTAGGTAGGGTTGGTGGCTCTTCTCTGACCACTTGCCTAATAGGTTCGTACTCCCCACTGTTTGGCTCAGGACCAGGCTTGTGCTTTGCACACTCAACATTCAAATTTGAATTTGAATCCAATTCAATGCTGACACGTGTATCTTTCTTCTCCAACGATCCTCCTTTTGCTTCAATCCTACTCAGGCAATACCGGATTTCCATTGTCTCCGACCACATCTGGCAATTCTCACATAACTCCTCTTCCCAGACATTAATTTCCAAAGGGTAAGAAATGGAGTGAAAAACAATGGCGATGACTCGGGGGACTAATTTGAGGTCACCGGGCACTTTAATTTTGGCAATAGAAAGATAAGACAATGCCACCCGTTGAGGAGTGCACCTCCAACAATCCTTCGCAAATTGCTCCAATCTTACCAAACACAACCTGGACCCAAAGATGATACGGAATTCCTTTTACTGCTAACCATCTAGGTTTGTTCAAACTAGTGAACGAGAGGGAGTTTGCTGTCGGCCACCATCGTCGGAATCCCACAAAGTTGCGGTTACCCATCGGAATACTATTGATTCGACAGAGCACTGAAAGTTGTGAAGCAATTTTCGTACGTAATATTGCTCGATGCGCTTCAAATGGAAAAACAACGATATTCTCCTCCTCAGGCAACAACTGACTTATGATTTTTGCAACCTCCTCCCAGTCATCCATCTTTTGGTCACCTCCTATCGACCATACAACAGCCGCATCCCATCCGTGAAAGTGCCTGCATCCAGATCCACCACCAACTTGTTGTTCTCCTTGTCCCTTTCTATGTGGCATTCGAGACTCACCCTAGGCTCCACTCTCCATGGTTCCATCCACGCTGGGGGACGATACTTCATACCGTCAACTTTTCCCCGGCTGGAAATTGTTTGTTGGTGAGGGGACCCCAAGACATTGATAAGAGCACCCCAGCTAGCTTTTCTTATGCCTTTTGAGCATAGTCACAAAGTCGGGATTCGGGAATAATTCGGTAGGGTTCAAGTTCGGAAAAATGCGGAAAATTCGGGAAAAATTCGTGGAAAAATTCGGTAGGGTTCAAGTTCGGAAAAAATCGGGAAAAAATCGGAGAAATATTTTTTTTTAATAATTATATAAAATATAAATATGATATTAATTAATATATCTAAGTCATCATCAACTCTTAATATTATCAACAATAATATATTCATAATATCATTTAAACATCCACTTCATTCCAACAATTAAAGCATCAAAATTTACCAAGACATCATCAACTTCTTAAGATTAAAAACAAAAGACTGATTGTTTATCCTTACAATTCCATTAACAAAAAAGTATTACGAAGTTCAACCTACTACAAAATAAAATCATTTGTCACTTGAATTTATCAATCACAAAAAAGTTGCATCATAATCTAGATAATCAATAGCTGCACAGCCTGCATTCTCTTCATTCTCTAAACTTTCATTGGAAGATGATGCTCCATCTTCAAGGTCATGATCCCCTTCAACTTCAGGAATATCTGGGAATGGTAAAATTTTCTCAAGACTAATTGGTTATGAATCCTTCTTTTCTTTACTTGCACTTGTCTTCATCAAATGCAAGTTCATTCGAACGAACACCAAATCATGTAATTTATTTGGCTCTAATCTGTTCCGCTTCTTCGTGTGTGCGGCCTCAAAAGCACTCCAATTTCTTTCACAACCCGAGGCACTACATGGTTGACTATGCAATTTGATTGCTACCTTTTGAATGGTTGGAATTGGACTACCGCACATCCCACCAAACCCCTAATTACAATACAAATACATAATTAAAAAATTTTAACTATAAAATTTAAAATCTTAATCAAACTTCAAAATTGAAAATAAATGTAATGTACTTACTTGGATGTGAATCCAAAAGGGAATCAACTGCCCATGTGGTAAAGATGTCATTATCTAGTTGGTGGTAACTTTTCAGCTCCTTGTTAAACTGCTTTCTCTCCTCAAAACTAGGGATCATCTTATTAATTATCATCTCAATGCTTACCCTCACTTCCTTATCCATCTTCACAAGTTTATTATAAAACAAGTAAGGATTCAAGTAGGCGGCAGCTGCATGCAAGGGACTGTGCAATGTCTTGTTCCATCTTTCATCTATTATCTTCCAAAAAGGCATATACTTCTCAGAGTTGTCTCTATATACTTCTTTAATTGCCTCTTTTGCCCTATCCATGCTTTCATATAAATATCCCATAGTAGAGCCATCACCATCTACCATTCGTAGAACCCTAACAAGAGGCTCTACTGTATGGATTATCTCTCTGCCCTTCTCCCAAAACATATCACCTTGTATTATATTTGTAACTTCTATTCCTTCCTCTGTCTTGCTTTGAGGAAGAGCTCTCTATTCAGCTGAAGCAATCATAAACCGTAAAGCTTGTTCCTCTTTAAGAATAGATTGCAAACACAGAAATTGTGTTGCAAATCTAGTAGCACCGGGCCTTTTTAGTTCTCTCTTTTGTGTGTGTAATCTCATCAAATCAAGAACATGTTGAAACTTGTACAAAAACTTCACAATAAGTCTTGCATTTTCCGAAATTGGCTTCACATGAGGAAGCTCATCAATGCTCTCCAAAATCAAATCCAAACAGTGTGCTGCACATGATGTCTTGAAGATATTTGGATATCTATCTTCAATAATAATTCCAGCCGCACTATAATTGGAAGCATTGTCTGATATGAATTGGACAATATTTTCTGCTCCAATTTCTTCGATCCCAGATGAGATGAAATTCGCAATGAATGTCGCATCTTTCTTCTTCCCCACTGTACACTCACTTTTTAAAAATATTGTCCCTTTAGGACACGCCACTAACAAGTTCACATGTGGCCTTTTCTTTCCATCAGTCCAAGAATCAGACATGATAGTACACCCAGTTGTTTCCCAAGATTTTTTAATCTTCTTAATATACTCTTCTGCTTCCTCTTTCAAGTTTGCCAATAACTTCACCCTAAAGGTTTCACTACTTGGGAGAACATAACCTGGGCCATGATTTGCAACAGCTGTGATGGCATCCTGAAACTCTTGCGACCTTGCCAATTGAAACGGAAGATTATTCGCCACCAAAGCCTTTGCCATCAAATGATCTGCAAGCTCTTTTTCTTTCTTCTTTACGAGTTGCATTACCTTTGGCTGACTTCCTTTTCCTTGAGGACCTAGGCTACCACAAGTTGTGCTTGCATGCCCAGTTGATCCCGTAGAACTTCCACTAGCACCACCAACTTGAGAATTAGATGTTCGCAATATCTTTGCCTTTTTACGTGAATCTATCTCTTGTACGACCTCTAGTGCCATTTCATTAACAAAATCAGGCACTGAAGGACAAGGCCGCACATCTCTTCCTAATAACTTTGAAAAATGAAACTTCATACGGGTAATTCCACCCACAAACACATCTTGACAAAAATTACATCGAATCTTTGTCCCCTCTTCTTCAGTTAAATACTCCCAAAAAGGATCTCTAGCTCTTGGCATGGTTAACTTTAATACTTTGATTCAAAATTTCAAACCCTAGTCCCTTAAGAAAAGAAAAAACACAAAATAATTCACAATATAAGTAATTAAGCATGATCATAATTCATACATACAGTGATACAGTCATTCAAAATAAGTTCTTCCAAAATAAAGTACAAATTAGCTATTAAAAAAAAGGTATTCAAGATATAGGAAGCTACACATAAATATGAGATGATTTGATTTCTGAATTAGTTCCAAATTATTCAGGCATTCCAAAATAAATAAACAATTAGTAGAACAGGTGAAATGGCTTACCAGTTCAGTGAGTTTGTTTGCATGAGAGAGAGATGGTGAGAGAGAATTGATAAACAAAATTGAGATTACTGATAATAATAATAATAAATATTTTTTTAAAAAAATGAAAAGAGAGTAACATGGGATCATATACAGAAAATTATTGAACCCGCAAAATAACCCAAAATCTGTTATTCCATATCCATTAAACACTCATAAAATCCAAAGTACAGCAAATACTTCTAAAATACAACCAAATAAGATGCACAACAGAAATTTTAGCAACAATATGTGTTATGTTGCACGAAATGTAAAGGATAGCCTAACTACCATATTTTCAAATACACCCAAGAGGCTCATTTAATCCTTTTACTGGAAATTTTACAACCGAAAAGTAATATACATTGAAGAAAAATACAATAAATTAACAAAGATTAAAACTACCAATTCCAAACAATACAATAAGAAGTTCTATTGTAGGACAGTGTAGGTATATGTATATATATATAGCAATTTTTTTATCATGCAATTTTGACGCATACTAATACCCAAATATATATATGTTTCCAAATTTTTGGGGTTTCCATTTTTCTGTACCAAATTTTTGAGACAAAATATCATATGATACTTGAACATCTCCTGTATAATATTTTTCCCATGCCCCAACTTACTGTGATAGAAAACCCTCTCCTATCATGTATTGCAATTTATACCAATGAATGGCAACCATCATATAAAATATACTCTAATATCTTATGATGAACAGAAAAAACCCCCTAAATTTAATTAGATAGTAAAAGAGAATGGAGCAAATCTACAATGGGACTATTATTGTAGATTAATCTTTTATTAATCCTTACATTCTATGAGAAATTGGAAAAAAAATAAATGAAAAACAAGAAGAGGAAACGGAAATGGAAACCGGAAGAGGTGGAGGAAGGAAAAGCAAAATGAAGAGAAAGTACCTTTTCCTCTGCGGTGGAGGGCTTCAGCTGCGAGATCTAGCACTTCCTGAGGGAGATGAAGATGAGAGAGAAGAGGCTGTGAGCTGAGGCGAGAGGCTGCGAGCTGAGGCGAGAGGCTGCGAGCTGAGGCGAGGCTGCGAGCTAAGGCGAGAGGCTGCGAGCTGCTGCGAGAGGCGAGAGGGCAAGAGGGCAAGAGCTGCGAGAGGGCAAGAGCTGCGAGAGGCGAGAGGTAAGTAGGTAACCCTTCTTCTTCTTCTTCTCCTCCTCCTTCTCTTCTGTTTCTCCTTTCTTCCGAATCGAGTAACCTAAAACAAAAACGAGGGGTTTTTTTTTTTATAAAGGCAAATTACGTTTTTGCCCCTAAGATTATTAAAAATCTTTTAAAAAAAAAACGGTTAACGTTTTAAAAGCGATTTTTGCGATTTAAACGCGTTTTTCGCGATTTAAACGCGAATCACCGATTTAATCAATAAAACGCGATTTAATCGCCGATTTAATCGTAGGGTTCATAATTCGCGTTTTAAACGCGATTTTTTTCAAAAAATCGCCGATTTTTGTGACTATGCTTTTGAGATGATGATTCTGCCTCTGTCCCCCTCCCCCAGGTATGCTTGATATGACTCATGAGATGAACTCACCTCTGCCATTACTTCTCTTTTCCCCTTCCAAACTGCATTTTCTCCCACTGAACTTTCTGAAACAATACCCCTTAGCTTCTGAGAGCTCCTTTACTGATCTTTCCATCCAACGTATTGCCTCTTCTGGTACCCACAAACTACTCCTGAATCCCCTCTTGTTTTTCTCAGTGATGTTGAGAGCGAAACCCTCACGAAGCCCAACTCGCTGAACTTCAAAGGACTTTGCTTCTACATCAAACTTGCATAGATCTTCCATTGACACTAAGCTGACTTTTCTTGAACTTCTGATTGAAGGAGATGCCTACTACAATATTCTCGGGTTTTCTCCACGAGAAGAGCTGGAGCTTCTACAGGAATCCATTAGGTTATAGGCAGGCATTTTGAAAATGGAAGACGAACGAGTTAGAAGGATTCCAACAAATAAGCCGACAACATGCTCAATCCATGCTTGAATCTTGATGAAAAATTATAGGAAGGATCAAACTTTGGAAGCTCTGCACTTTTTCTTTAGTTTTGTAACCCTCATGAAGCCCAACTCGCTGAAATTCAAAGGTCTGATTTTTAGTTGGTTATTGTTTTGGTATATCGGGAAATTCTGGCCAGACTCGGACCTTCCCTTTAGTTTGTTGTTATTTTAGGAGTCTATTGAACAGACCTTATGATGCACCTGATTTGTCCTTCTTTTGAGGACTATTGGTGTTATTGAAGTGTTGATTTTACTCCATTATTATTCATGTTACTTCAATGTATGCAATCAAGAGTGTCATTTGGATATTGTCTCGTTGAAGTAGATATTTCTCTTTATCAGGTGTTACATCTATTATAGTTGTTAGTTGTAGATGTCGTAGACTAATGAGGTAATATGGATTACATATTGCTGGAGTTTTGCATCTTACCTTACTCCAAGTGATTAACATGAAGTCCTTGTTTAGATGCTAGATACGATTGTAATCCCAGTGATTCAACTCAAAGACCCTTGGTGTTATAACTCAAGTGATTCAACATTGAGGTTCTTGGCTAGATGCTACCTTTTCATATGTGCTATATACAGACATGACCCGCTTTCTAACGTTTTTTTGATATATGATTTCTGTTTGTACATATAGATAATAATTCATTTGGGTATGATATGGGTTGGTGGAAAGAGGAACACTTCAATGCTTCAGATGCCAATGGGGATGGTCTCTTGAACCGAACAGAGTTCAATGAGTACGCATCTACTTGTCAAATTCTTTCCAATTCTTGATGCTTATTCTCTTCTTAACTCTATTCTCTTATGATTTCTAGCTTCCTGCACCCAGCTGACAGCAAAAACATGAGGCTACTTCAGTGGTTATGCAAAGAAGAAATAAGGTGCAATGGGTTTCTTCAAGATATCTTTACTACAACTATGAAATTCTTCATTTTGTTGCAATTTTTGTTTTCATTTGTATAGCCACCTCCATTATAATTATATTTCATTTTATTTGTTTTGTAAACTACATTTTAGCTTTCATCTTTTTTTTTTCAAATATGCTTCTTGTTGTTTGCTGCCCAAAAATGGGAGCTCAAGTTAGTGAATGCATGATGAAATTATTTTCTTCCATAGCTTCAAAGTTATTCGAGTTATACTCTTTTCCGATTCTTTGTGTTCTTAGTGTAAATTATGTGAGGACATACAGGAGCTTGAATAATGTTGTCATCAAACAAATGTTATACTGCGACTTCTATAACTATGAATTCTTGATGCAAGTGTGCATAATGTTTTTCTATAATATTCAAGTTAATTTTGGAGGAAATTTAGCCCTTATTGAATATCAAGGACCACCCGAATGCGGAATCAAAATCTGTCGGATGTTTAGAATTTAGATAGTAAAAAAATGGAATCAAAATATGTCGGATGTTCAGATACTCAAAACTGCAATGGGAAAACATCTACAATTAGGTTCTTAACTAATGGAAGACTTTGGTAGGTTTCTCGCGGTCACCTACACCGGACACAAGGAGGTCAATAATATGTTCTGGGAGATTGAAAAGGGAGTATAGACAACAAATGGAGGTGAGGTCTCGGATGAAAAGGGAGGCTAAATGGAAGCTTTCCAAGGAGCTAAAGAATCTGGACAGCAACATTAATTACAAGACCAAGCTATGGGGGGAACAAGAAAGAAGCAACAAAAAGAGTAGAGGGGTCAGCAAAGGCTACCAATGATGTTAAAAGTTGTATCTTAAAATGTATGAGGATGGTTAGTAAAGAGAGAAAGTTGATATGCAAGCAATTGATAAGGAAGGTGAAACCCGATGTTTTATGCATCCAAGAGACTGTTAGTCTAGGTAAATGAAACTTCAGTTTGGGATCTGTGGGGTCGAATGAGTTCGGTTGGTTAGACGTTCCTTCCAACGAGGTATCAAGGTGCATTCTCTTTGTTTGGTGTGAGCATGAGATTTTACTCCCTTTGAAATTGGGTTTAAGGATAACCCTAATCAAGAATAGCGATAATCACAAAAAAGGTGTTGCCACCCATCCTATGTGAGGGAGAGGAACCCTATACCAAATTAATGGTGCAGGCAAAAGTCTATATAGAGAAGAGGAGAAGAGATTCAGAAACGAGGCAGCTTTGTGCCCATTTCCAAACTTTTAGGCAGTGCTGTGTCCTGAGCTATCTAATGAGGCAGCTATTGTTCCTGAGCTAGGGGTCAGTGTCTGCACTACTGTGAAGTTGATTGGCCTTAAGTTTTGCGGTCAAAATGGTCTCTTATGATGTTTTTTCTAAGTATCTTCTCTTCCTTGAAACCACAATAACACCTTATGTGTTTTTCTTTTACTTCCATCACAGACCTAAAGTTAAGGATCCTTCACATATATTATGGTGCAAAAAAAATGAAAATAGACTGGCTAACAATGGAGTTGAGACTTGAGAGAGAGGATTTATCCATTGGAATTTATATAGAAGTTTTATTTTAATTCTAGTGTTTCCGCCTTAGTTTGCCTTCATTTTTATAAGGCATATCTATTACTTTTATGAACGATGGAGAAGAGACGGATGGAATGGCAGGTCCCAGCTTACTGCCTTTGGTTGCCCTCATCTTTGTCATCACTCTCAGTTTTGTGGAATTTCCATATTTCAATACCTCTATTTTCATAAAAGTTCTGTTCAATCTCAAATTAAAAAAATGCAGTCAAGGTCTCTCATGTTCTTGAAAATCAGTAGTTAATCGTCATGTCACATGGTTCTGTTTCGAGTGAGAGTGTGCTACCTAGTGGAGTTTTTTTCTTTGGCATCTTTTGCTTGGGATGTTGACACTCTGTATTACTTGGTAAATTTTCTTTTAATGCAATCAGGTTTATATTATATGTAAAAGAAACATTGTTACTCTGTGCTAGTTTGAAGGAAACATAGGAAAGTTCAGGTTCAACGTTATCTATACACATGCAATTGCTTTCTGCTTGGTTTCATGACTCGGTTTGTAGTATATATCTTTATTGGATGTCTTTAATAATGGACTAGTTCTACCTTTCTTTCATGCATTAATATTTGCATTATTGGAGAATAATTTGCCTTGTCATGGCTAACTAAACTCTTGGTGCTCTACTTTTCAGGGAGAGAGATACCGACAAAGATGGGAAGATTAACTTTCAAGAATTTTTCCACGGACTGTTTGATTTGGTAAGAAACTATGATGAGGAAGGTCAGAATTCTTCGCATCAATCTGATAATTCAATGGAGGCACCAGCTAAAACATTGTTTGCCCAGCTTGACCAAGATAGTGATGGGTACTCATCGTCCTTCTATCTTTACTAATTTGGGTTAGTCCTACGTTGCAATATTGATTGCTTGAGCCGGCCTTTTCCTTTTTAGATACTTGTCAGAAGTGGATCTGCTTCCCATAATTGGAAAACTTCATCCATCAGAACGTTACTATGCAAAACAACAAGCAGATTACATCATATCTCAGGTAATCTTTAACTGAATTGGATGAAATTCTTGTTTTTAATTCAAAAGTTTCTTTTGTGCATATTACGTAATTTGGAGTTGCAATTATGCTCATGGATGTAGATTCTAAATTACTTGTAAATTATGATAGCATGATTATTCCTTTTAGCCACTCTCATTGATGGGACAATGCCCAAAGAGCCTCATCAATAGGATTTTGACACGGGAACATGTTTGGTAAGGTAAACTAAAGAGTGATAAACCAGAGTGGTTTCGTATAAGCCACCACAGCAATGTGAGCATTTCTTAAGGTAGCACAAACTTAAGGTAATAGGTCTAGTAGTAATAATAGGTTATGATTTTATATTTTGATGGGTTTTAGAATTTTGGTACGAGTCCTAGTTAAGCTTGGGTTTTTGGAAAGCTGCTAGAAATCAAGCAATTTTTGGAATTAGGAGTTTTTAGCATGTTAAGCAAGCTTCTTTTGTTTTAACTAGCTTAAGATTAGTAAAAGACCTAGTTGTTGTGAATAAGGCACTCTTAGGCAAATGTGTGTGGAGATTCGGGGATTCGGTGTAGAAAGGGACAGCTTATGGAGAAAGGTGATAGTTACAAAATATGGGGCGTCCTCATGTTGGGATCCAAAGGATGTTAGGAATTCTCATGTGTTGAGTCTTTGGAAAGGGATATTGTCGGTTGCTAACCTTTTGTCACCCTTCATCAGATTTGGGGTTTGCAACTGGTCAAAGGTCAGATTTTGGAAGGATTTGAGTTGTGGTTCAGCCAAAATCAAGGACAATTATGGAAATATCTTCCTTCTTGCCGCTGATACAGTTGCTTTGTTGTCACAATGCTATGAGTTGCGCAACAATGCAGAAGTTGGTTTCCAAGACTTAGGCGCGATTTGAATGATTGGGAGATCGATGATTTTTTCGTCTTTTTCAATATCTATCTTCCTCCTTTCCCTACACCCATGTTAGGGACTCAAGGATCTAGTCTAGAGGTCACAATAGTCGATTTTCAGTGAGATCACTGTTACAATCTTTCACTCCAGTCCCTCACTGTTTTCTCGTAGGTCTGTTTGGAGTACTAATATTCATTCGAAGGTATCTTTTTTCCTTTGGACTGCGGTTTTAGATAAGATCCTCACCTATGACAATCTGAAAAAAAAAAAGAAAAAAAAAAGGATAGAGGATGGCTAATTTGTGCTTTTTTTGCTTCCATGAGAAAGAATATTTGGAGCATTTGCTTTTACATTGTCTTGTTGCATATGAGATTTGGGGACATTTTTTCTCACGGCTGGGAGTGGAGTGGGTCTTCCCTTCATCATTTCAGAACTTTTTATCTTGTTGGTCTCGGGTGAGTATGAATTGTGGTCAATTTGGGCTGTTTTGCTAGGAAATATTGCATGGATAATTTGGAAAGCGAGGAACTTGAGAGTCTTTGAGAACACGTCCTCTTCCTTTCCTCGCATATGCTTGCGCATCAAACAAATTATCTTAATATTGGTGCTTGATCCGGCAAGGAGACATGGCCTTGCGAGGGTATCTTGGGTGAGAGTGGTCTTCTTGTATTGTTTTTTGAGATTCTAAACTGTTAAAGCTCATAATTTTCTTTTGATTTCTTTTGCTTGAGTTTACTGCTTAGTAAACTTTTTTTTTGTATATTGTTGCCTTTTCTTCTCCATCTATACAAATATGCTTGATTATCAATAAAAAAAAAGATTAGTAAACTTGCATTCTGAGGCCCGTTAGGTATAATTGGGAGGATGAATTGTGTTCCCTCTTGAGTTTTGAGTTGTATCTTGAGAGTTGAGTTGAGATCTTTGTTGAGAGGTTTAATTATCATAGATTTTTCTTTTCTAATTTATTTAGTCCCTTGTTGGGTCAGTGAAGCAACTTCTTTTCCTTTTTTTTAATCCTAATAAATAACAATATTCTAATACCTTTCGACTTGGCTGAGTACATTGTATCGCTTAAAGCGTGAGAAAAATAATGCTCACATGCATAGTTACCAAGTGTGGGTATGAGTATAATACAACAATGATCCGTTCTGGTAATACGAGTGTTATACGGCAAAAACACGACAAAAGTACAAGAAAATTAAAAACTATTTATCAATTATAAATAAATAAAAATTATGATATTAACTAATAACAATTAGTTAATACAAAATATTAACACGATAAAAATATGTGTATTATATGCGTTTAATATGTAATTCGCGTATTAAACGAGTATTACACAACGATACGCGTATAATACGTAACACGGCAAAAGTACGCTGTTTTAAACAGTGACCCCTCTAAAAGTAATATAGGGGGGGTATTATATGGCTATAATACGGGTGTTTGGTAAATAAGCTTACAGAACTAATTGTCTAATTTAATTTTCTAGCCCTGCTTAGAACATTTATGTTTAATACATATACTTGATGCATGCATATTACCATGATATTTTTTTTGGATAGGTAACGGTCATTGTATAAAAGAAAAAGCAAGAAGATACAACCGGCGCAATAGCAACCGCCCAAGGAAAACCAAAAAGGTCAAGCTAAGATACTTGACCATCTATACAAAAAGTCAGACCATAGGATATTCTTAAAATCAACTAACACAGAAGACCAACTATATAACAACCACCCAATCTTAAGAATAATTTTGGGCATCGATTCCTCTTTATCTTCAAAAATTCTTCTGTTTCGTTCCCTCCACAAGCCCTAACAAATCGCCGCAGGAAGCATTCTCCAAACCTCATTTCCCCTCCTACTAAACACTTATTTCGGCCAACCCAACACCATATCCTCCAACCCTCCTTACGAAACCCAACTCATTCCAAAGAGCCCAAAAAAATGATTCCAAACTACCTGCGCTTGAGGACAATGTAAAAAAAGATGATGAACATTCTCCTCAGCCTGCCTACACATAATGCTTCTATTAGGAATGATCATTCCCCTATGAATTAAATGATCAACTGTGAGAACTTTGTCTAAAGAAAAGCATGCACCTTCGAGGGAATCTTTAGCTTCCAAATTCTCCGAAAAGCAATGTTTCTACTCCCCTCCTCCCCCCCATCCTTCTCCCAAAGCAAAGAATAACAATGAGCAATTGAAAATTCTGCCTCTACACCCCCTTCCCATCTTCTTCTATCTTCCAAATCTGGATGAATCACACACGTTGAGAGCAAACTTTGTAGCTCCAATCAATCTCCCAACTCTCTTTCCTCAAAATTGCCCCTACTAAAACGGGGACCCCAGCTAACCTCACCATCATGAACCACATAACAATCTTGCATCTCCACATCTTTCCTATACACTAATCTATAAAGATTTGGAAACCTGATACACGACGAACCCTCCCCCAACCAGTCATCCTCCCAGAACCTCACCCTACTCCCATTCCCTACTCTAAATTTTAAAAATTCATAAATCAAAGCCAAATAAGTCATCACCCCTTTCCAAACACCCACCCCATAAGACATCCTAACCGGTTTCGGATCCCAATCACTCCTAGAATCCCCAAATTTATCTTTAATAACCCTCCTCCACAACGCCATCTTCTCTGTATTGAAACGCCAGATCCACTTCCCCAACAAAGCTCTATTCATACACTTGACTCTTCTAAAACCCAATCCTCCAAGTTCCTTTGGTCTAGTAACCCAATCCCATTTCACAAGGTGCACTTTCCTGGAGTCCTCCCTTCCTCCTCACAAGAAATCCCTTTGAAGATTCTCCACCCTCTTGATCACCGCCCGAGGCATCTTGAACAAAGACATTTGGAAGATTGGAAGACTCGATAACACACTTTTGATCAAAGTTATCCGCCCTCCTAAAGATAAGAATCTTTTCTTCCAACCCGCTAATCTCATCTCATCTCTCTCCACCACCGGATCCCAAATAGCCGTCGCCCTCGGATTCGCACCTAAAGGTAACCCGAGATACCTAAAGGGCAAGGATGCCAAATTGCAACCCAAACTTCTAGCACTTCTATAAAAAAAAAACCCGCCTCCACCTCCCCCACCCCTATCAACTTACTCTTGACAATATTAATCTTCAAACTGGATAAAGCATCAAAGCTTCTACGAATTCCTCTCAAATTGGCCACTTGATCTCCATCCGCCTCCAAGAAAATAATGGTGTCATCAGCATACTGAAGATGCGAAATAAAGGGCCCCTCCGAACCCGCCTGAAAACCCTTTATCATTGCCAACCCTTCCGCCTTTGACAATAATTTACTAAATGCTTTTACAACAATAATGATTAGAAACGGTGAAAACGGACAGCCCTGACGCAAACCTCTAGAACTGGGGAAAAATCCTTGCGGACTCCCATTCACTAAAATAGAGAAATGTGCTGACGAAACACACCCCTTCATCCATCTAATCCATCTCTCTCTAAACCCCATAAGCTTCAGCATACCTTCCAAAAAACCCCAATCCACATGATCATAAGCCTTTTCCATATCAACCTGACAAATCAGCCCACCTGACCCCTCTCTAATCCGTGAATCAATACACTCACTAGCAATCAAGACCCCATCGACCAATTGTCTTCCCTTTACGAAAGCACCTTGATAAGCCCCCACCACTTTCCCAACCATCTTTTTCAATCTATCTGCAAGAACCTTAGCCACTATCTTGTAAAGGCTAGTCACCAGACTAATCGGCCTGAAATCTTTTAACTCCTCCGCTCCATTAGCCTTTGGAATTTGGGAAATAATGGTCGCTCCAGCCTCCTTGTTCCATCTACCTCTTGCATGGAATTCCTCAAACACCTTCATCAAATCAACTTTCACTACTTCCCAACAACCAATGTAAAAACCCATGGTGAACCCATCCGGCCTTGGCGCTTTGTCCCTCCCCATCTTATTTTTCACCCTTCACACCTCCTCTTCCTCAAACTGCCTCTCCAACTCTCCCACTTCCTCCCTTAAGACTTGCTCAGCTCTAAGATCCTGAATAATAGGCCGCTCCCTTCTATCACCCAAAAACCGATTATGAAAATGTCTTATCACCTCATTAACCAATATTGACCTCGCCCTCTATCATCTAATTCCCCACCTTCAAACTAGTAATGGTATTCACTTGATTTCTAGCCTTGGCACACTCCTGAAAAAATTTTGTATTTCTATCCCCAGCCTTCAACCACTGAATTCTGGCCTTTTGTTTCCTAGATATCTCTTCTAATCTTCTCAAAGACAGAAGATGACTTGATAATCCCAACCTTTCCACCTCTTCTTCCCCCTCTAACCCCTCATTTTCCTCCTTCTCTTCCAACGCTTTAAGTCTCAATTCAATGTCCCTCATCCTTTTATCCACCCTTCCAAAGCAGTTGATATTCCAATCTTTGATCTTACCTTTTAAAGCCTTTAGCTTCCGCATGAACACAAAACCTGCATGACCCTTAAAAGACATGTCCTCCCCCCATTCTTTCACCAACTCCTTGAATCCCTCCGCCTGAAGCTACATGTTCTCAAACTTGAAAGGACTATTCTTCCCCTGAACCAAACTCTCCCTCAACACAATCGGCCTATGATTACAGTCACCATATGCCAACGCCTCTTGAAAGATGTTTGGAAACTTATCTGCCCATTCCACCGAATAAAGAGCCCTATCTAATCTGCACATAATCGGAAGACTCCTCTTATCTTTCCAAGTGTACATAGCTCCTTTCAGGTGAGGATCAAAGAGTTCATGTCTATTAATAAACTCAAAAAATTCTCTCATGCTTCTGGTAATTCTGCTAGAGGCCCCTCCCTTCTTTTCCCCGAGAAATCTAAACACATTGTAATCACCCCCACCACACACCAAGGAAGATGCCATCTACCCGAGATCCCCTCTAACTCATCCCAAAAATTAGATCTAAAAATTCTCAGATTTGGCCCATATACCAAGGTGAAAATCCACTCAAACTCTACCCCCACCCCTCTAAACCGAATGGAAATCGAAAAATCCCCCAAAAGAACCTCAATCTTGTCATGAACCATCCGGTCCCACATCACCAATTGCCCTCCAGATGCCCCCACCGATGGTAAAAACACCCAATCAACTTGACTATTATCCCACACCTCAGAGACCACCGAATCATTCAACACCTCCAATTTAATTTCCTGAATTGCAATAAGATCCGGCTTACACTTCCGTAACAAACCCCTCACTTCCAGTCTCCTCTCCTCTCTTCCCAACCCCCTTACATTCTAAGATAAAATCTTCATATGAACTACTCCTCCTCCTCCTTCCACCTTCAAATCTCCACCCCCCTCCCACCCAGGCCCTACCTCATCCCTATCTTCAATCTCCGCAAAAAATGCTTTTGCCTACTCCTCCTCCCCGCAAACCGTAACCCCAAAGCTTTGCTCACCTCCACTGATTTAGCTACATTTGACACAATATGTTTATTCTTCAGTCTTCTTACCTCATCCTCTTAACACATTAGAACGAGTGCCACTACCCTCGGCAACTACTGAGATGGCATCCTCCCCAACAGACTCACCACCTTGTATCCTCCACAAACCCTCCTCATCACTAGAACCCTCTTGAGATTCCACCGACTCTGAATGCTGAGATTCTGAATCGTCCAGAGAGTCTTCTTTTTCCAACTGCGACACCATCTCATCTTCCAACGTGGCCCTAACCACTGAGATCGACACGGCCTTCCCGATCTCTACTATGGATGAAGCTGACTGTTCAACTTCCCCATCATGCCCTAAACTCCCCTCCCTAAAATCCCACGGTTGACCTTCTAACCCCTTCCCAACTGAGCTAGGATATTTGTGCCTCTGCTTCTCCAACGTCTCTGAGCTGGAACCCAAAGCATCACCACTATAATTCCTTCTTAGAAGCTGAAACCTCCCCCTGGAACTTCCCAACTCTGCTGGGGAAACTGATACATCACTAACATGGGAGTGAATGGGTCTAATCACTATAGATTTTAATTTTGATCCACACTGGGCACTTTGGGCCCCCACTCCCCTTGAGTTCCAACCTTGAACCCGACCCATAGCATCATTCACCAACGGATTTAGCCTCCCTGAGATATTCAACCAACCCGTATCTCCGAGATTTGCTACTAAACTCCGCTCAATATTACCACACGTCCTCCCTCTTCTATGATACACTTGCTTGTATCGAAAAATAGGGTAACCCATCATGTCCTTATCCTTCCCATCTAAACATCCAGATGAGCTCTTCATTCTCTTCCCCCTACCTCTTGAAGAGCTGCCCTTCCAATGACTAGCCGCCACCTCCCCCCTTGGAACCCCGAAATCACCTCTTCTTGAACCCTTCTTTTCATCTCTATGTGCAACCAAATCCATCCCTTCAACACCCCCACCCCGAGTACCCTTACTCTCTCCCCCGTCAAAGCACCCATCATGGGATACTACAAGCTTTTCCACTGGGTTCACAACTGACCCCAACCTCTCAAAAACCCTCCTCAACCGAGCTCCATCAGCCTCTCCCCCTCCCAACCTATCCTTCACCGGCCTTCTAGAACCGGCAAGACCATCGGAAATCATAGGGCCGCTGCCCTCCACGACTAATCTCACTTGGAAACACTCTCCCCCCACTGCCACCTCCACCAAATTTGGTATGTGCCGCCACCTGACCCCTGAAACCAGAATTCTAGCATACTCCACCAAGTTCCACCCCACTAAGCTCGGATCTACATGCACAACACCCCAACAGGTCTCACCCACCGCTCTTAGAGTCTCACTGCACGAACCATGAAGAGGTAATCCAAAGACCCTAATCCACCAAGAACCCATATGATGATCTTGCTTAGGGTGCCCCGCTCCCGGCACCCATCTATCCAGTAACAAGTGAAAACCTCCGAACACCCGCTTCCCCGACTGTAGGATTCTATCAGCCTCTATTAAAGAGGGGAAAAGAAAGAGAAAAAGACCACCTCCAAAGAGCTTCACCCATACTATATAAGATAGATTCCAGCCCTTCTGAACCAACCCCCCAACCGCTCCTCGCAAGGGGTGTCTCCAACAAACCGCCCTAAAAGAAAACATCTCAGAAACTCTAGCCTCCTTCCCACCCCCTATGGCTCCACCACCACCTTAGGAATGACGGAGGACAGATCCACCCCCGCCGCACCTTCATCCGACCACTTTGGCCAGCCAGCCACCTCCCTCCAAGCCCGCCTGCCTTCACCGCCTGACATATAGAGATAACTTGAAGAAAATAAAATTCACTTCTCATGGACGAATGAACTCTACATCTCAGATCTCAGCTTCTTCATGAAACTCTGACCACACACGAACATAAATCTCGGCTGCTCCAACTCAGCTCTGCAGAGTGCAGACCTCACCTACTACTACTACAGAGATCTCTGAACCCCCACAAACTCAAAACACAATTCTCCTGATCTGCCGAACCCTCCCGAACTCAGCTTAGATCTCAGCTACGCCAGAGGAAACCGAACCCACACAAGCTCCAAACTCGACTTCCCCAACTTCAGAACTCAGATCTTGATCACTCAACTCCGAACTTACACGAAGATAGATCTCAGCATCTCCGACCTCTGGTCACAGACCCCTCTCTCTGCCAAAGCCAGATCAAAGCAACTCTGAAACTAAGGTCTCAGAACTCGGCTTCTCCAAAGAAATCTGAGCCCTCCCGATCTCAGATCGAGGCTTCTTTGACCTCAGATCTCAGATCTCGACTCCGAAACAAAGCCCAAAAGATAGGAGGGAAGCGCAAACGAGAAAAAAGGGGAAAAAGGATGAGAAGAAAAGAGGAAAAAGGATCTGAGGACTTACCGGAAAAACAGAACGCTAGCGCCAGCGATCTCTCGAACTCACCAGTCTTATATTACCATGGTATTATTGATGTGCATCACTGATTATTCGGTCATCTAAACGATGATTAGAATGATACTGCAAGAGAGTTAGCACCATAATCACCAAGTTTTACATTTTTTTTAAATGCCGTGAATAATTCATAATTTTTTTATTAATTGATTTATTCGTGAATTATTTGCAAGTCTCATAAATTTTGCGAACTAAGCCAATTATTTGCGACTTTTCATTAAGTAGAAAATAAATATCTAATGAAATACACTTTCATAGTTTTTCATAATTAGTGATCTTAATTTAAATTTCTCCTTTTTTTGTCTTAATTATTTTTTTATTATATGTTTGTCCGTTTCTTTTTGAATTTTTACATAACTGGATTATTCTCGAACTTTCCAATTAATTGATAAGCGGGCTTAGATTGTGACTAGAGTCAACACATGGTTCTGGAGTAAATGCTATTTGAAAGGCTCTAATTATGAGTGGAATTGAGGCGTTTCACTCCAAGACCTTTCCACATGAATGATTGTTGTTCAATGGGATATGCGATCTTTATCGGCAACGTGTCCTCATTCATAAGAGGGTGTGTGTGATCATCACATTGAGCACAAACCAATTAATTGATAAGCGGGCTTAGATATTGGTGATCTTAGATCATCATCTTCTCTGTTTCCCTGACAATGAGAATGGTCTCAGTTCTTTTAAATTAATATAAGCTTCTTTTGGGATAGCATATGATCTTGTTAATGTATATTTTTTTTACTGCATCCGACCATTCTGGAAAAAATTATACTATTCTGAAAATATCAGATGAAATAATTCAGACAATCACATTCTAGTGGCAAAGATGTATCTTAACAAAGTTCAAACAAACTCAGGAATGGAAGCTCTCAAAATTGCATTAATGATTCTCATCAAACTGATTTTCATTTTAATGAATTATATGCATTTATTTTCCAAAGAAACCCATTAGTTTAGAAAAATTGATTTTAATTAAAACCTACTATTTTATGTGAAACATGCGCCCAGTTCCACAAATGTTGAAGGTTTGTTGGTCTTGTTTAAATTTCCTTAGAAAGTTGAAAGCTTCAAGTGAAACATTTTGTTTTACCTTATTCTTTAAGAGGGGAATTAATTTAGGAGTTTCTTATGATTAGGAAAGTTAATTAAAAGGTAAGGAATTCGTATCTAAGTTAAACAAGTGTTAATTGGCCATATTCACTCTATCTAAAGCCTAAGAAGGTCTCTCCATTATTATGATTTCATCTAAAATTCTTCCAAAGAAAGTGAAGGTCTTTCATAAAGATTTGGAGCAAAGTAGTGGTGGAATGTCAAGCTTAAAGGCCATACTATTGACAATAGGCTTCAAGGTTATTATTTTAATCTTAGTTCCTTTTTATTATAGTGTTCTGAAGAACGATATATGTGTCAGTTCGTTGGATTTATTGTTCAAATAGTCTATAATGGTATCTGAGCTTATCTCGCATGTATTTGATGTTTTACTAAGAACTAAAACCAATATTACCAAATTGATGTTTATGTAGTGAGCGTTGATCTCCGATTTTATTTGTCACTTATAGTGTGAATTCTGAAAAGATATATTATGAGTGAGAGCATTTAATTCAGCTCCTCAGTGTATTTAGTTTAATGAATTTCAGAGACTTTGGACCTTGAATAGGAATTTCATCGAACATCTATTATCCATTGCTTTATGCTAGAGTAATTTTTTTAGTCATGTTTGTGAATGATATTAGAATGGATGTGAATAAGTTTTTAGATATTTTGATCCCCATTCTATTCCTCGTAAGACCCTATGAGGTTTAAATCATATTTACCAGATCTAGAAGTGAAAAATGAGAAGCGGGAAGCAAGGCTCAAAATATCTTTGAAAAATGAGATGCGAGAAATGAGATACAGGCGCCTCACTCTCATTATGTTAAAATGGGCAGCCACATCTTGATTTGCCTAATATGAGATATGTGTGAACCAGGTGCCATAGGTTCCTATCCAAAAATGCTTTCTCAGGGCCTACAACCTAGGTTGTCGACACGGGTCCATCCCATAATATTCCACATGCATAGCTCTCTGACTCCTAAATGAGATGTGATGGAAGGAAATGAGCTTCCTGAGAAGCAAACATCCCATCTTGTATATAGCTTTCGTGCAACTATGTTTTATATTTCATTGACGGGAATGATGATTTGGAGTCAGTCAATAATTGCATGAGCTGTGGATGTTATGAGTTTGTTTGCTTGTCCTTTAATGACTCTTGGTTGTTCAAATAATAATGTACTTTTGGTTCTCGAGGTCCCTTAACTTTTCTTACATATTGCAATATAGGTAGGATAATGAATTCTATTTATAATTGTCGCGCCCCAAAATCCCACCTAGGTTAAAGTGAGACCCTGACATGTGACTTATACATCATACTATCATGTTAGAAGCATTTAAGGCAATCTAAAATGCAAACCTGAAAATATTTCCTCAATTATAACAATTAATACTTCAAATGAGCATTCATTAAAAATCCATAACTAAACTAAATATGAAAATCTGAATCATCCATCGTGATTCTAATCCATCAAATTAACCTAACATAAATCCATAACAATCTCAATTACAAAATCCTTGAATTAAATTAAATGCTAATCAATCAAAATCCATTGTATGGCCAACGATCAAGATTCCATTCCCTCTCGAGATAATCACCTGTCACTCTGTCAGATCTTCTTCTACGTACTCTTCCTCTTCCCACAGTCCAGGTGCGTAAATATCGAACCCCGAACCTGCCGAAAATAATAATTCGGCCGCGTATTGAAAACACTCAGCGTATATGAACTCCTAACTAACAATATTATAAACATTAATATAAAACATAAATCATAGGTTGACAAGACATGTGTACATACATAAAATCAGAGTGCGGAACATCTTCTCTTTTTAATTCTTACATATGTTCACTTGTACTTGTTTTTCTTACATGTGTTACTTGTCTTTCTTGTCCGTGAGTGTATTCAATGACATGCATTGTGCAATAACTTAAAATAACTCTTCCCATATATGGGTAGAGACTAACATATACTCTACTTACCGAGGTACCAAAGTTTAGCACATTTTCCGATGCATTCGGCTTAGCACATTATCCAGTGTGCACGGTTTGCTTGTGATTAACTTGCTTAGTTTATCTTGCCTTGATCTTAGACTTATTGCTATTGGTACTCGGGCAGTGCAAAACTCAATAATACACTCATGCTTGTGTACTAATATACTTGTGTAAATACTTGTAATCGTGCTTTTCATCATGCTTGTGCATATCCGTTGTCGTGAGTGTGAGCGCACTAATAACCCTTGGTTAAATAATACCTTAAATCATCGGTCAAGGTCTCTCGAAGATTCATCATAACGACTAATGTCGCCATGATAATACTGCTACGTTACACAACCATAATTCAAGGCTTGTTTAAACCAAGCATATATCATTCATGCAACTTGTAAATTATACATCAAAATAAAGTATATTATAAATTTCATGGTTGGTAATTTAAAGCATGCTCGATAGGGTTTTTATAATAAAATGATGAGAACAAATCAATAATCATTCATCAATTCCACGTATATAATTTCATAAATTTAATTTGACAAAAACCCTAATTTCACAACACATCACAATTTTTGCATCACAATCATAAGCATCCAATCAAATCCAACATTCATCACTTCCTACATTCTCCATCATACATACACCACAAAATATTCCCTTTTCCCCTTGTTTTATATACATAATGGAAATCATAATGAGAACATCTCTAATAATCATGATAATCTTACATAAGGGATATACATAATATAAACATACTTTGATCTATTTCTCAGTGTTTTAAAAAGCGTGTGAGGCTTACGTCTCGAGGCTCGCCTCGGGGCGAAGCATAAGGAAAACGCCTTGAGGCTTAACCATGCGGCTTAAAACCCCATGAGACTCACATGAGGCACACGCCTCATGTCTTGAAGCTTGTTTTATGTCTATGTGTACATCTTATACATTAACTAAAATTAGGAACTGAGACTTAAATGTCATTTTTTTTCTAAAATTTGTTTCAACTAATTTATATATAATTTCTTATGTGGAAGTGTGCACCCACATGAACACACACAATGTATACAAATACAAATATATGTCTCTCTCTCTCTCTATATGTATATATACTAAAATTTTTCATCAACTTCTTGAATCTTTTTGCCATTTTTCTTATATTATATTTATTTTTTAAGATGAAAGAGCATGAAGCTTTCATGTGAGGCTTACGCTTCACGCCTCGAGGCTTACACCTCACGCATCTTGAGGTCCTAACGCCTCGCCTCACGCCTTAACGTTTTAAAACATTGCTATTTCTTACTTGAATCTAAATCTTTTCTTCTTATTTACATAAATGATTATTCTATTGATAGAAAGGAATCCATATTTACCTCTCCTGATTGCTTCCCGACGATCCAGCGCTTGCGAATGGGGCTCGATCTAGATCTTCACCCCATTTTCCTTATTTTTCAATTTGATCTTGTGATCTCTAAGTCTTCCTTCTTTGAATCTCTCAAAATAATCTCCTCTCTCTCTCTCTTTTAGGTTTAGGCAGCTCTGGGAACCCTAAACTCACAAAATAGAAACTATATAGAGTTTGGGACCAAAGGGAGGTTAAAAAGTCGTAAAAAGACTTTTTGCGAATTTCTGTGCGCGATTTCCGATCAATCGAAACTTATGGGTGATCGATCAGATTCTGACGGTAAGTCTCAATTTTTTTTCCTAGTTTTTTCCGATATGTATATATATATATATTTCTCTTTTGCTACTTTTTGATTAACTTCTTTTTAATGTAATTTATTTATAAAAACTAGCTAAAATGAACGAATTAATTGGGTTTTTACTTCTAAACATCCCACATAAATTTTCATAGAAATAATTGTATTAAGATCAAACACATTTTTCTATAAAATTAAATAAATAGTACGAATGCCGAGGAACATAAATTCGGGTCTCTACAATAATGGTGCTCCTATCAACATTTCCTAGAATATTAGTGAATTATTCATGTTCTTCTACATTTTCCAAAAAATGGAAGAAGCATTATGCAAATTGAAATTTTTCAACGCAATGTCCCATCTCCCAAGCGTGAATTCTCCTGCAAAACCAAAGCTTGGGACCTTGTTTATTACTTCCTTGGAAAGCTGATGACAAACCCGAAGCTTGGGACCTTGTTTATTACTTCCTTAGAAAGCTAATGACAAACTGTTACGAGTTATCGGTAACTAGTCATTAAGTTAGTAGGTAGCTTAATATTTAGTTAAATTAGTAGGTAGCTTGATATTTAAATGATTAGTTACTTGTATTTTAGCATATTAGGTTCTCGTTCGACTAGTGACTATTAGTTTGGTTGTTATGTAATTAGGGTATTTGTTTGTTAAATTCTTGGTTATTGTCATCATCATCAATGCCTTATCCAAACATTTGGTAGCCCTACTCGTGTTTTTGCCTTTTTGTTCTATTCAATGCATGACCTTGGTCAACTCGTGTGATTTGAAATCTTTCCATAGTATCTCCATCCAAGGTTTTAATGGCGTTCCTTCGCCCTTGTAGATCCTTCAACTTACTCCAACTCACTTCTTCTCTCACCTATAATGACATTGGTCTTCTCTGAATGTGTCAAAACTATCCCAGTCAACTTCCCTTAATTTATCACATAATGAAGCTACTCCTAAATTCTTTTGAATGTACTCATTTCTGATCTTATCTTTTCTAGTATTTGTTAATTCATATTAAATTCTTAGTATAATATGTAATTAAGCATATTGGTATAGGGTGATAAATGTAATTTCTGAAGCTCAATGATGCATGCTTTTTTGTTCTGACACGTTGTGACTCTACCAAGTGATTTAGAGTGGTGATACTTTCAGTATTTGTTAATGCATATTAAATTCTTAGTATAATCTGTAATTAAGCGTATTGGTATAGGGTGATAAATGCAATTTCTGAAGCTCAATGATGCATGCTTTTCTGTTCTGACACGGTGCGACTCTACCAAGTGATTTAGAGTAGTGATACTTTTCTTCATTATCTCCTTGAATCCGACTATATCATTGTCTTTTCCCCCTTCCTCTTCTCCCTTCTCTTTTCTACTTTATCTTTAGCTCTTTGTTTATTGATAATTGATGAATCCAACCTCCAATTGTTTGTGCTGCATAAAATGAGTTTTTAAATCATTTCAAGGGTCATCTCTTGGGAATTTGATGTCTACAGGTTAGTAGTTGAGTCCAGCACATATTGCAGACCTTTCTAGGGTAGAAACTTCTCTTTTCTTGTTGAAAAGAGAGGACCCGGGGAGGTTTGGTTCATATTGTTTAAGATGCTAAGGAAATTGCTAACTTATGAGCTACTTAATGATGTATAAAGGTATTCGTTGTATGTAGGGGATTCTATCCCCTAATTTCTTTTTAAATATATACTCACCTTGTGTGTGTGTGTATGTAATATATTTATTAATATAAATTCTTATATACATATGAGGCGAGGTAGTATATGGCTATATGCATGATGCATAGGCAATCTTGTCTATGTATCACAAGTTTGAACGACACGTGACACTCCTTTAGGTCTACAAAAAAATTATCTAATGTGTGGGTCTCTTTTCCCAACACATGGTAAAAAATCTGCCCAATCAGAAAAGTGTAGACCATTTGATCAAATGGTGGAAACTATAACTTAGTTAAATCATATTAACCATAGGTTAATGCTGACCAACTAGGGTTAATGACAAATGTTTTCAATATCCAATTGGATGACCTAGACATCTTTGATTAGGCTGATTTTTTTTGCCACGTGTTAGGGACAGGTTTCCGCACATTGAGTTTTTTTTTGTGATCCAAAATGAGTGTCATGTGTCGCTCAAATGCATGATGCATAGGCAAGGTTGGCTATACATCATGCATACGATACCTATTCACTATATATATTTATATATATATATATATAGTAAGACCATCATCATCAATCCTTGCCCCAATTGTTTGTGGTCGGCAACATGCATTTTGTTTTGTCATTCGCTTTATTAAAAGTCGCTCTATTAAAAATCTTGAATACGGTTAGATCCTATTCTATCAAAATTTTCTGCACAATTCCATCCATGTGGCCAAACTTGCACCTATTCCATCTTAGTGGTAGGCCTTCGTTGAACGAGTCCAAACCATCTTAGTTGACTCTTCTGTATTTAATCACATATTAGAGTTACTCTCAAATTCTCTCGGATGCTCTCATTTCTGATTTTATTTTAACTAGTCTTTCCACTCATCTATCTCAGCATATTCATCTCGGTTACACTACTATGAATATAGTTCTCCTTGGTTGCCCAACGTTCTGCTTTACTACGTGATATTTTCCTTTAAGTTTCATTGGAATTCGTCGGACCAATATGTTAAAATGGGTTAAATATCCTCTACAACTGTGGACAAGTAAAATATACAGAATAACCTAAGAAGGCTTAAATAAAACTCACTGGTTATATTATAATAACAGGAATAAGGGTATGGCATTTCTCTAATAAGTTATAATTTTTGTGACTATATATTTGATAAACTGGGTTATCTAAAGTTTTCAGTTATGTGGACTTTAAAATGGTCAATAAAAAGAACAGAGGCTCATGCACACATACTTTAGGAGGCTAGGACCTACTAATTGATGGATCCAACTAAGATGTTTCCATACCAAAACTAGACCTGTAGATATGATTGCATTCATCTTATCTATACCGATAAAAGTAGGTAACCATTGTTAAAAAATTGTCGATAAAAAATCATTTGATTTATTACATGGCAGTAATAAATGGCATGATGAAATTTCCAGGATAAAAGTTTGCATATCAACTGCTTCTCATCATCTAATCAGGGAAATTCTGGCCTAAGAGATCATATCATGGGATCCATGGATGAGGTCCCACACTCATGTAGGTGTACCATGTGTGGGTTTATGTAGTTTATTGACTGTCGTCCTGTTCTGTAAAATTACAGTGCAAGTCATTGCTAAACTATAATCTTGTAAGAAAGTGTTAAAAAAATATTTATAACTTCAAATATCTCATAAGATACAAAATAAAAAATAGAACCCTTACAATGCCTAAAATATTCGTCCAAGCCATGGAAATCACAAACATGTTAAGAATATACACAATCAAGAAAATGGCCCCTTACCACAAACTGGGCATTTCAATGTTTATAATCCTGTGCTACTTTGAGGTATACTTGTTAATAAAGGAAAGGGTCTCTTGAGCAAACGGACCTCCCAAGGAGGTAATCTTACTGTGGCTGACTCCTGGCAATCAGCTTTGCTGCAGCACCCACTGCTCTGGCTAATTGTCCAGACTTTCCAAATGTGATTTCTATGTTATTAATGGTTTTTCTGATCAATCAAAACCCTTTATATATACAAGCTTCTTCTAGAGCGTATGGCTTTCTTGATATCTAGGATGGTATTTTGACGATAGTTATAGAGAAGTTATGTAAAAAGGTGGGAAGCTTGCTTTCATCACGTCCCATTTCTTGCTTAAAGATGACTATGTATGTGGGGCATAATGGAATAGTCCCGGGTCCACAACTTGTAGACCTCTAGCAAGTATCGTTGGATTGGAACCTTCTTGTAAATGATTGATATAACATATTACACCTCCACAACCAGTAATGTAAACCTTATACGAATCCCATTAGAGTAAATATTTTTTTCACTGGATTTTAATATTAGTTATATTATTTTATTCCAACTCAAGACTAGAAGATTCCAATTTCAAAAAAAAAATTTCCTTCTTGTTGCTGTTACTAGAAGATAATCAAATCGACTGGTTTTAATATAAGGTCCAGAATAGTTTAAGGCGCATGGCTCTCCACATGTATCTCATGTAAGCCAAAATTCAAGGCATGGCTGCCCAAACTAATATAATGGGAGGGAGGCGTCCATATCTCATTTTTCGCTTCTCGTTTCCCAAGGGATTTTTGAGCCTCGCTTTCTGCTCTCACGCTAGTAACTATGTTAGACTAAGGAACCTTATAGTAATTTTATAAAATTGAATGGAAAAATAGAATTCGTGTTTCCAACCCTAGATACTTGGTATAAGGAACTGAAGAAGAATATTATATGAATCATGTGATGACATATCTACTTCAAAATTTCAATAGAAGCTCAGAAACTGAGTGGTTATCGTCTTCACGTAGAGATAATAAAATATTGCTATAAGGCTAGTCAGTGAGTTATACATGTAAAGTAGATAAGATGTCAAGATCGCCAAAATATCCATGGAATTTGCACTAATCTGTGTTTATTTCAGCTAACACTATGTACTTATGTATGGATCAAATCTTAGTAACCCAAACCGCCAATATTCCTATCCGCTCCTGCTCTCAAACCTCGCTCTCACGGTTTGAGAGCGGATTGGGGTATGGAGCGCGGTTTTCCGATTATCAATAAACCGCCATGAAGAAGATAAAGTGATAAAGTTGTTTCACTTTGTGTGAAAAGACGTAACATTTCTATTTTTCTTTCTTTTTTATTTAATCAATTAGTTTGTGTCATAGTAATTTGTAGCTTGTGTTAGTACACTTTGTAGCTTGTGTCAGTAGACACTTTAATGTGCTTTTCAATTTTTGTATTTATTTATTTATAATTTTCAAAATTTTATTTTTAACACCTATATGGTCCACAGGGTTTAGCATTTTGGGTTTACAGTAACTATAGTTAAGAATAGTTAAGTTACTATATATATATACCGACGCTCCGGAGGCGCTCTCGACCCTATCTTTAAATAAAATTTGACACGCTCTCGCTCCCACTTTGGTTACTTAGGATCAAATTGCTGATTATTGCCACAGCATGTCTGCATTTGTATTTTGTGGTTTCATATTGGAAGAAATAAGTTTGTCATTGAGAGGAATGGAGCAGCATTACTTCATTTTTGAAAATAGAATTACTACTATTTCAAAGAAAAATAAATCCTAAAAAGATTTGAAGGTACCCTGTAATAGAAGATTTTAATCATGATAGGGAGGAATTGCAGAATAGAATTTGTGTGGCCAAGCCCCAAACAGTTTGGATAATGTTCGTATGATGTTGATGTTTGAAAGCATTGTGCTACATAACAATTTTCAAAATCCCTTTTTTGGACCCCTATATGAAGCTAATTTTGTTCAAATGCGCTTTCTATACTGAATAGAGAAGCTTTGGGGCACTCAAGATTGTGTTTAATGTCTGCAGGCGGATACAGATAAAGATGGCCGCCTAACCTTGACAGAGATGTTAGAGAGCCCATATGTATTTTATAGTGCAATTTTCAATGACGAAGATGAGTCTGAGTACCATGATGAGTTCCGTTAATTGCTCCATAGGTGAGGAGGAACACTTCCATTTTTGGGGTTCTAAAATATCATTGCATGATGGTTTCATAATGATATTAACATTTGATACCACATTTGCAGAATAGTAACACAACACCATAGAATTCAAATTCTTCTTGCAAGATTAGTATGGTATATAGAAATAAGTAAAAAGGAAATGCCAACAATTTCGATGTGAGCCATGTCTTTCCGAATCGCCATCCATGGTGAGCCTCTTTTCTTTCAGTTTCTTTTTGCACTTTTGTTTATCTATAATAATATTGATCATCATATTCTGATTTTATGCTGGTCTCTCCTGCTCAGATTATGGATCTCAGCTTTTGTTCTGAAGTGTCACCCATGCTGGATGGTAGTGCGGAATCATGACAGGCATGCCACATTAGTTTAGTTCTTTTTCCAACTCCCTTTTATGGGTTTCCAGAGTTTCTCTAGCTATTATACTTTGGGATATCGACACACAATAAGCATCTACTTGAATATATGTTTACCATAGGACATTGATCATCTCCCAATATTTGTCTTTGAGCTGTGAAAATTGAAATTTCTTCGCATTCATTAGTGTAAAAAAAAAAAGACTTTGGGATATTGACACACAATAAGCATCTACTTGAATATGTGTTTGCCATAGGACATTGATCATCTCCCAATATTTGCCTTTGAGCTGTGAAAATTGAAATTTTTTCACATTCATTAGTGTAAAAAAAAAACCAGTTAGATAGCCTTAAATGCTCATGTTCAAAACATTTTGGGCTGAGTTTGGGCTGGCCCAAATTAAGCAGTGTGTGTCGAGGTCGGGCTGGCCCAAAGAAGCAATGAATTCGTTGCCCCTTCGGCAGCAACTTAGGGGAAGAGAAGTGAGAAGCGGGACGGAGAAGAGAGAAGAAAAGGGGAAGAGAAGGGAGATGGTCGTGGGCTCGTGAGTGTTGAAGAATGAAGAGGGTTTGGGTTTTCCTTATTAATAGAGGGAGATTTGAGCTCTCTCTCTCTCATCCTTCACTCGATGTGTCACATTCTAATCCAAACTATATATATATATTTAGTTCGGACTGGGCTGAATTTGGGGCTGAGCTAAGGCCCAAAATTTACTTTTGGGCCACTTGCTAATCCGAACTCAGTTCAGCCCAAAATAAGAAAGGCTCAGCCCACTTAAACTTTGGGCCAAATAATCGAGCTTTGGATCAACCCCGCCAAATTGCCACTCCTAGCAGTAGGCACGTGGAGCAGACGTAGGTGAATGGTGGAGAGGGAGGACGCCATAGGATCAAAAAAGAGAAATTGGAGCACGAGCTATATGAGCTTTGATACCATAAAGGATTACAATGAATGTATTGAATTCAGATAACCCAATATGGGTTGTGGTCCTTGTGGAGGTGTTTATATATATATATATGATGAGTACAAGGTGCTTACAAATAGCTAGATCTCAAGCTGTTACAGACGTAGAAGGAGTAGGACTCTTCATAAATACAGTCGTGTGATGATCACCTAGCTCTTCTAATCTGATCCAAACTCTCCAACAGTTGAATTGTATTCCAAGCAGTGGTATGCTACGCTATAGATCTTTAGCAAAATATAGTTCCCTAGTTACAAAAACTAAAATACCAATCTGACATGCATACCATAGCTTGATAGCCAACACTTGAACATCACACTCTTTATCCATGAAAGGCCAGTTACTGTTAGGCATCTAAGAAGAGGAATCCCACCACCACAAGAAATGAACTTCCAGTGCTGTCATGATGAAGGATCATATTCAAAGGTTTACAGATTGCTGACCTCCTCCTCAATCCTCTTGTAGTACCGTCTCTGGTAATATAATTATCGATTTTTTTAAACAAAAAGACATCAAAAGAAAGAGGAAAAAAAGTGTTAGCATGAAGCGGAGCTTCCTTTTTTAATGCAAAGATGGTATTTAAGGAGAGAGAGAGAGATTTTTCTCCATAATTACAACATTGCCACCTAGTTTACACACTAATAAAAGGGGAGCTCCGCATGTTGAGCTTGAAGAAACATAAAAAGAAGGGTAGGGGCACAAGCACTCACTTAGTTGAGATATCAGATTCTCGGTCTATTCAATGGTGATAATCTAGGCTAGAAAGCCAATGTTAAAAGATAGAGGGGAAGATTGGTATAACCATTGAATAGACGAGAATCTGATATCTCAACTAATTATCCTACCCACACAAAGTTAATGAGTGGGTAGGATGTATGACCATCTCACCAGCATGGATGGGCATACGAATTGGGAGCCTATAAATACCCCTAGAGCATTAGTGAAAGGGGGCTGATCAATCTCATGAATCTTAAGCTGAATTGTATTTCCCCTTGCATCAAGAGCAAAGGCCCTATCTTAAGCACTCCGTATCCTTATCGTCTGTGTTCCTCCTTTTTCCTTCTCCCACAGTTACTAACTTGAGCGTCAGAGTGTCTTGGCAGGGCGGAAGGCCACTCCTCAAATACTCTTGGACTACTTAAAATTGTGGGATGCAGATGGGTGTATAAAATTAAGTACAACAGCGATGAGACTGTTGAGAGGTACAAAGCTAGATTAGTAGCAAAGGGTTTTTCTCAAACTTACGGAGTTGATTATAACGAAACTTTTATCCCTGTTGCAAAAATGAATACGGTTCGAATTCTTCTATTTATTGCTATTAACTATGATTGGTTATTGTTTCAAATGGTCGTAAAAAATGTCATCTTACATGGAGACTTGGAAGAGGAAGTTTATATGAGTCTCCTACCAAGACATCCTCAAGAATCTAAAATGAACCTAGCCTGTAAATTAAATAAGGCTTTGTATGGTCTTAAGCCGTCTCCTAGAGCTTGGTATGCAAAATTGAGTTATGTTCTCATGGGAAGTGGATTTAAACGAAGTTCAGCTGACTCTTCTTTATTCACTAAACAAAGTACTTCAGGTTTTACCGTTGTTCTGGTTTATGTGGATGATATTGTTATTAAGGGGGATGATACTCAAGAAATTATTAAGTTGAAGTATCTTCTTCACAGGAAATTTGCTATCAAAGATTTGAGAATCTTAAAATACTTTCTTGGAATGGAAATTACTCATTCAAAAGGTTTATTTTTGAATCAAAGAAAGTATGTCTTGGACTTACTGTAGGAAACAGGAAAATTGGGTGCAAAACCTGCTGAGACTCCCACTGACAGTTATGGTAAACTTGGATTAGATGGGGAACTCTTAGAGAATGTCCATCAATTTCAAAGATTAGTTGGAAAATTGATTTATTTGACTATCACTCGTCTAGATATTATATATGCAGTTGGTCTGGTTAGCCAGTTTATGCACGCTCCAAGTGTCAACCATATGAATGTAGTTAACAGAATTCTTCATTACTTGAAGGCTTCACCTGGTCGCAGAATATGGATGCGAAAATATGGTCATATCAAGGTCCCAGGTTATTCTGATGCAGATTGGGTAGGAAGCCCAGTTGATAGACGATCTACTACAGGGTATTGAACTTTTGTTGGAGGTAATTTAGCCACATGGCGAAGTAAAAAAACAAACTATTGTTGCTCGTTCTAGTGCTGATGCTGAATATAGAGTTATGGCGTCTACCACAAGTGAATTAACATAGATTCAAGCTCTCTTACGAGATTTGGGAATCAAGACTTTTCTACCAATGAATATGTTTTGTGATAATCAATCTGCCATACGCATCGCTTCCAATCCAGTGTTTCATGAAAAAACCAAACATATCGAGGTAGATTGTCATTTTGGTTGAGAGAAGGTACAAGCTAACATTATCTGGACTCCATATATTCGTAATGAAGATCAACTGGCGGACATTTTTACCAAGGGATTGCCTTCAACAAAGTTTCATGAGATCTTGTCCAAGTTGGGCTCGATTGACATCTAAGCTTCAACATGAGGGTGAGTGTTGCCGGTGAATCACCAAGATTTATTTCTATTTGTGGGAATTCCTTTTGTAGTAGTTGCTTCTCTTGAAATCCTTGTATTCTTATTTAATCGGGGTGCTCTCATTATGAGACCTACGAATAAGACATCTCTCTTCTCTTTCTCCCGTGGACAAGGCCTTTTGCCGAACCACGTTAATCTCTTCTTCTCTTTGTGTTTGTTACTTTACATCTACTTGAATATATGTTTACCATAGGACATTGATCATTTCCATTATTTGCCTTTGTGAGCAGTGAAAATTGAAATTTCTTCACATTTATAGTGTCAAAAATGGAACAATATTGGACGAAAAAAAAAGTCAAGTCTTAAATGTTTATGTTCAAGACATTTTGGGCTGGCTCAAATTAAGAAGATTGTGTGTCGAATTCGGGCTGGCCCAAAGAAGCAATGAATTCCTTTAGCCTCATGGCAGCAACTTAGGGGAAGAGAAGAGAGAAAGGAAAGAGAAATCGGAAGGAGAAGAGAGAAGAAAAGGGGAAGAGAAGTGAATTGGTCGAGAGGGAGGACGCCATAGGATAAAAAAACAGAAATTGGAGCGAGAGCTATATGAGCTCTGATACCATAAAGGAATACAATGAATAATTCAGATTACCCAATATGGGATCTCGAGGTGTTTATATATATGATGAGTACAAGGTGTTTGCAAATAAGCTAGAACTCAAGCTGTTACAGACCTAGAAGGAGCAGGACTCTTCATAAATACAATCATGTGATGATCACCTCTTCGAATCTGATCCAAACTCTTGGAGGAGATTACTCTCCAAGAGTTCAAACGTCCCAAGAGTGTGGAACACTGATCAGTGGTATGCTATGCTATAGATTGTTTCTTGTTTTGATGTGTCCCCCTCTTTGAGAGGCCGAGTCACTATATAATTTGTTACGTCTTAAGAATTTTTTTTAAAAAAGAAAAAAAAAAATATATATATATATATATATAGGTCTTATGTGTTCCAAGTTCCAACACTAACAAAACGATTCCCCCAAAAAGGAAAAAAAAAGAATAATTAAAAAAAAAAAAACAGTAACAAAAAATAAAATACCAATTTGACATACATACCATAGCCTACACTTGAACATCAGACTCTAAATTTTAGATGCACAACAGAAGCTTCATAGCTCTAAGAGAGTCGATATGTACTGAAGCCAAACACTTGAAAACTCTTTATCCTTTAAAAAGCCCAGTTAGGCATCTAAGAAGAGGAATTCCAGGACCACAAAAAATGAACTTTCCAGATTCAACATGAAATGATGAAGGATCATCAAGGGTTTGCAGATTGCTGATCGACCTCCTCCTCATGCAGATTGCTGGTATACAATTAAAGACATCAAAAGGAAAAAAAAACAAAAGAGAGTTGATATGAAGCGGCCCGTTTTAATGCAAAGATGATAATTAAGGTGAGAGATAGTGGCAATTTTGTACGGAGTTTCTGCCCATAATTACAAAATTGCCACCTAGTTTACACAATAAAAGGGGAGCTCCCGTTCTTGAGCTTGAAGAAAACACAAAAAGAAGGGGGGCAGTTGCACTCACCCACTAATCATGAATGGTGATGGAGGGTATGTGTTGTATCTTATACCAATCTTCCCCTCTATCTTTTTCCACTATGTCTTTCAAGCCTGGATTATTACGTCGGTATAAGTAAAATTTCTGGAGGGTGGTGACATGTCTTAACCCATCTGGAAGCATCTTCAACCGATCACAGCTATCGAGATACAGGGACTGAAGGCAGGGCGTTGCTCCTTTCTCCACTCTCCACTCCTCTAAATTTTCCAAATCATCGATGTGTAAGTCCTGGAGTTTAGGAAACCCTCCTTCAGTGAAAATCATTTCTTTTTCCTCATACGACCTCTTTCCTAAGGAAAGGACCCTTAGGTTTGGTAGTTGCTCTAGCGTTGCCATTATCTGATTCTGTGCCTGTGGTTCATCCTCATCCTCTTGCTGCCTCCCGATCGCGAGGCCAGAAAAATGTAAGGATAACTTTGTTAGATTTGGCGGGAAATCAACAAGGTTCGGTAGCTTCTCCAGCTGTCCACTCAGGTACAACCTGTAGAGGTGTATATGTTGCGAGAAAGAAGCAAGAGGCAAGAAGGAGGTGGCTGGAGTTGGTAGGAATCCCTCCAAAGATAAAGATCGTAGGGAGTACAATTTGGGGAGAGAGTTTGCTGATGCTTGTTTATATACAGTCAATACCTCTGATCCCTCCATTGATAATTGTCTGAGATCCGTTAGTTTGTCGAGCCCCCCCCCCATTATCCAATTGCCAGTCGCCAGCTGTAGCGTCTGGAGGTGGCTTAAATTATCTATACGCTACGACCAAAGACTTGAACTGCTCACCATAGTATTTAATAGATAGAGATGTCTTAGCTGTTTTAACTTCCATAACCGATTGGGTATGTCTGAGAGTTCATATGATCGCAAATCTAGAGTTTGTAGGTTACGGAGGTTGCATACGGAAGGTGGAAGCGAATGTATCTCAGTTCCGCGCAGCCCCAAGCACTTTAGAAGTAGGAGTTCTCCTATTTCTATTTCATCGGGTAAGTAGTCAATGGGTACATCCTCTAGATCCAACACCCTCAGCAGTTTGATTCTTCCCCAAAAAGGTCGAAATGACTTCCACAAGTCTATTTTGGTACTTAAGAAGCATAACAAAGAATGGAGGTTCAGCCTAGATGAAGTAGGGTACATACCATTAGCGACAGGATGAATTGCCAGTCGGCGAGATGAAGATTCAATATGGGTCCCACAAATCTCAAGAACTTTATCTTGTTTGGCTTCTGAAATTGCAAGATCTCGCAAGAGGTCATGGATGCGGCAAGTTTCAACCCCACTACCATCAGATCTTTTTCTTCCCACTTGTATCAAGCTCCGGTGGATTAGCTCCTCCAGGTAATCCTCTGCAACATCTTCCATCATTTCCTCTCCTCGTTGTTGTACAAACCCCTCCGCAATCCATAATCGAATCAATCTATCAGCACTAATCTCAGCATCTTCTGGGAAAATACCGAAATAGAGAAAGCATGACTTCAAGTAATATGGCAAATCAGCATAACTCAATGCTAATGCCTCTGCACATCCGTTTGAGGCTTGATTTAGTACCCAACGTGCACTGTGAACTACTTTGGACCAAGCGCCATGTGTTTTCTCTTTTGTACATAAGAGACCTCCTAATACGACAATGGCAAGTGGTAGTCCACTGCACTTGGCAACAATTTTCTTCCCCAATTCCTCCAGCTCTGCGGGGCAACTCACCACCTTCTTAGTAAAGAGCTCCCAACTCTCTCCTTCATCCAAAAGGTGTAATCCATGGGGCTCCAAATTTGGATCGGCATATAAAGCTACTTCTTTGTTTCGAGTGGTAAGCAACACCCTACTTCCCTTTCCCTCTTCATTTGGGAGGGCAAATTTGAGTCTATCCCAATCTTCCACCTTCCAGATATCATCCATTACTATCAGATACTTCTTTTCTTTCAAATAATTGGAGAGGGTCCTTCCCAGCTCTTCCTCATTCATTAGGGCTTTTTCCTCTTGTGTGAGCGTCCCAACTTGTTTTATAATGCTAAGTAGAAGATCTTTTGGACCATACTCTTTGGATACATAAACCCAAGCACAAGAATCAAAGTGTTTTTTAACATCAAATCTATTATAGACTTTTTTAGCAAGAGTGGTTTTACCTAAGCCTCCCATACCTACTATTGAGACGACGACGACGGAATGGTTCTCGCGAGCCTCTCCTCCCACTAGCAGCGTTGCTAGTTTCTCCGCGTCCCTATGAAATCCCACTACATCAGCTTCCTCCACCAGGGGAGCTCTATTTTCGAGGACTTGATTCAAAGAAGCACCGGACGACTCCCCCAATTGTTTATTGAGGCCGTAAGTTTCTGCGTTAGCGGAAATTCCTTTCAGCCTTTTTTTGATGTCCTGGATCTGCTTTGCTACCAAATGGATGGTAAGGAGTTGGTTAGGGTAGCCAATGATTCTAAGCGCCATGTTTCTCCAGCGTTGACGCTCTTCCTTGGGGATAAACAAGTTGATGACATCCTCCACATTGTAAGCTTCATCTCTTACTTGGCTCACCCACACATTCACTGATCTCTCATTGTTCTTTGTGCGTTTCTCATCCGCATCCCTAAGGAAGGAACGGATGAATTCGAGTTCGGTACCAAGTGACCTGACTTTCTCCTTCACTCCGAAGAGAAGATTGGCTTTTCCTTCTAGCAAAGCACCCACCTTCTTTAGGAAAAACGTGACCATACTCTCAGCCATTTTCTTTCGTCGACACCAAGGCCGAAGGTACAATAGAAATAAGACTCTTATTTATCAAGTAACAGGCCTAACCATTTCATTAGCCACTCCTGCCAGACTTGGTTGTACCTGACACATGCATTCCATTTTTTTTTTTAAGCTATGACACATGAAATTATGGCAAAAGGTTTACTATGTTGCCTCTGATGAGCAACGGAATCAGCGGACAAAACAAGGCCATCTCACCGTTAGTCATTATTTTTTCCTTCCATTTTTTCACTTCTTCCTATTTAAATTTTTTTTCCTTTTTTTTTTCTAACACATGTCCACTGATCCATTGCTCACCAGAGGGCAGAGTAAACCTTTTGCCTGAAATTATCCCATTGCTCTCAGCCTTAGCTAGCGTCCAAGACAGCCAGCAATCAGATCCTAATGGGTATTCGTTGGATTCATTTTCTTTTTTGTTGGGATTCTTCGTAATGACAAGCTTTAGTGTGATCTCCAAGGAAGCAAGTCTTTACCAGTAATCCTGAGGAAAAACACAGGGATTCAGCATATACCCATTCGGAGTTTGGGAGTTGGGACCCATTATCCTACTTCTTGGACCCCACTCTATGCTATCAAGACCTTAAAAAAATAAGACACAATGAAGGATCCAATAAGTGCACGCCAACGCCAACTAAAGTTTTGTTTTTACACTTTATTTTAACGGTAAATACAAAGAGGTAAGATTGACAATTCCGGATATAATGATACCTTGTCAAAATAGTAAAAAAAAGAAGAAGAAAGAAATGACTTATAAGCCAATCCTACAGATACATCAATAGGACTTAATCATACTTGGAGATAGTCTATCCAACGAGCAGGATCATTTTGGAAGCAATGTCAACTGGGATATGTTGCATCCAAATTATGACCCCCAGAGTCTATGCATGAGCTAAAGCACAGATGATGCATCCAGATTGATATGCTCTTTAAAGCGGAAATTACAAAGCACATGTAAAATTAGGAACCAAATCATCTCCGGCAAATCCGGTTATCACCCCTAGAGGTCACCACGTGTCTCCTTTGACACCCCTTAACCGTGGGTAAGGTTCACCCACCCCTAGGGTTCACCCACCCATTTTTGGTTTTTTTTTTAAAATTAATTCTTTTTTTAAAATTAAAAAAGTGTTTTTAATTTTAAAAAAACTCTAAAAACAGTTTTTTAATTTTAAAAAAAAAGAATTAATATTTAAAAAAAAAAACCAAAAATAGGTGGGCGAACCCTAGGGGTGGGTGAACCTTACCCACGGTTATGGGGTGTCAAAGGAGACACGTGGCGACCTCTAGGGGTGATAACCGGATTTGCCAAATCCGGTTATCTCCCGTAGAGGATTTGACTCCCTAAAAATATGGTTGAACCATGTAACGGTCAACTACAATAGTTTCCATTAAAGTCTTCAATTTGATCTCACATTTTCATTTTAAGGTCAACTACAATTTGTATCAGACTGATTGGAGAATTTTTTAGGCCCAGCCAAGCTTCTATGAGGCCTGATTAAAATTGGCCCATTCAAGCATGCAAAGGCCCGATCCCAACCTTTTATTAATAGAGCAGGTTTGAGCTACTGTTAAGCCCAATTATTAAATAGGCCGCAAACCGGGCGGCCCGAGACTGACCCAGCCAGCCCATTTACACCATTAGAAGTTATTGGGGGAAGTCTATCCAAATGGCACCTTAGCGAGCTTTAACTTTATTAGTCCAAGGATCTATAGTGTAGCTACCACATCTTATGGAACAATCATTGATAGAGAAAATCCCATAATCAGCAAAACAATAAGAAGAAAAACTAATTCATATGAAATAAAACAAAATTTAAAGTAGATATCGATGGAGGAAAAGAAGAGGCAGTCTTGAAAATAATTGCCTAGATCAGTATGGTTGTGATCAGTTACTCACAAAATTGATGAATTGCCATGAACACGAATCCAGGGTATCTCAAAACAAAAGACAGATCAAAACCAAAAACATACTCTCTACAAAGGGGTCACTGTTCATGACATTTCATCACGCAGCTTATAAAGCTCTCGACAGGGAATCCCGTCAATAGTTTACCTGCAAAAGGAGCTATTTCACACGTGCCAGAAGTTTACTTTGGTGTCCATCAGAAGGACTATTTTTGTGTGTGTCAATGGATCTTGGACATGGTCCCACCAAACTCATTGTTCTCATCCATTCGGTTACTGGGCCATCGCCTGGAAGAGTAGATGGTTCAAGAATCATGTTTCATCTAAAGGAGTCCTCATCCATCTATAGTAGTAATGTTTGGTAGATATCATTTCTTCTTGAAAAATGATGTGAATCAGCTGCTTGGTTCGCTATTCACCAATTAAGGAAGTTTTTATCTGATTACTTTTTATCCAAATAAAAAAGATTTTGCATTTCATGCCTTATATAGAAGGCTTCTTCTTTCATGTATTTAATGTATACAAATGAGAAAATCTTGCATTAATTCCTTGGAGGCACAAAAACTCGGATCGACTCGGTACTTTTTCAAGTTGAGTCAACTCAAGAACTGGACAAAACTCAAAAAAATTAATATATTTTTAATAATTATTATATACATAACTGGCCTGGGATTGTCTCTCGCAAAGCCATAAAGGGCTTATCTCGGGGTTCCATAGAATAGGTGACATGTGGTGGAGAAGTCAAAATCATGGGGCCCATGATTTTGACTTCAACACCTTTAAAAAATAAGACACATTAGGGATCCAATCTTAGTAACCCAAACCGTATAAATGCCCACCCGCTCCCGCTCTCAAACGTCGGTTTGAACTCGGTATAAACAGTTTTTGACCAGAGATTGGTTGTTTGGATTTTTTTTTTCCCATAAACTTTGTCAGTTTACCACTTTACTTTCAGAAAGGTTGGCACGTCCTGTATTTCTCCACTTTTTAATTTTAGGGCGATTGACCATGCAATGCTCCGAAACAATCTTATTGATCATTTCGGGCATATGTTGAAAATATTTCTCTGATTATGCTTCTGTAAAAAATGTGAAACGTAAAAATTCATTTTACCCTTATCTGTAAAAAGACTAATTATCCTAGTATAAATATCATTTAATCACTGTTTATCTTCCTTTTAGAATCTCTGTGGAGATACGTTAGGGCACGAAATAAACCCAAACGCTAGATCTCCAGCGCAAGTACTCTCCGAGGAGCTGAATTCCGACGATGTTTACCATTTTTTTTATGCAATACAATGAAAGTGGAGGTCTTTAAAAGCCTTTACAGTAATTAAGGATTTCATTTTCAAAACTTCGAATCTCCTTCAATGGTGGTTCCTAATCTCTTATAAATCCGAATGATGAAGCGGTTTGAAATTTGAATTCTGTATAGTAATTGTAGAGAATTGGATCAAATATTATGAACATGAGATAAAATTTTGTTGTCAACGCTATTTTAACATGAGATATCCATGCAAGATGTTCAAAAATCTGTTGTGGATCATTTTTTGGGGATAGCAATATGATGCGTTGAATGAATGAGATTCTCTCACCCATATTCTAGTTTTCGAATAAATTATTTGGTGAGCATTTTGCAGTGAATCTTTCAAGAAATAAAACACTATTAAATAAGTATATCAATAACATTGGGTTCTATAGAACGCTCTTAAGTGTTTAACAGAACGCCCTCTATATTTTATTTACTAAGAAGATTGAATGTTATAGATAGGTATATTACCAATATGAGCTGTACAGAACGCTATTAATTCTTCTATGGAACGCCCTCTCATATTTTTATCTTTAAAAGATAGGATATTATGATATAGGTATAAGAACAACATCGGGTGGTTTATCAAACGCTCTTAAGTGTTTAACAGAATGCCCTCTTATATTTTACTTACTAAGAGATTGAACGTTGTAGAGTATGTATATTAGCAATACTGGGTTGTACAAAACGCTCTTAATTCTTGTACGGAACGCTCTCTCATATTTTCATCTTCAAAGATAGGATACCCATTCGGAGTTTGGGAGTTGGGACCCATTATCCTACTTCTTGGACCCCACTCTATGCTATCAAGACCTTAAAAAATAAGACACAATGAAGGATCCAATAAGTGCACGCCAACGCCAACTAAAGTTTTGTTTTTACACTTTATTTTAACGGTAAATACAAAGAGGTAAGATTGACAATTCCGGATATAATGATACCTTGTCAAAATAGTAAAAAAAAGAAGAAGAAAGAAATGACTTATAAGCCAATCCTACAGATACATCAATAGGACTTAATCATACTTGGAGATAGTCTATCCAACGAGCAGGATCATTTTGGAAGCAATGTCAACTGGGATATGTTGCATCCAAATTATGACCCCCAGAGTCTATGCATGAGCTAAAGCACAGATGATGCATCCAGATTGATATGCTCTTTAAAGCGGAAATTACAAAGCACATGTAAAATTAGGAACCAAATCATCTCCGGCAAATCCGGTTATCACCCCTAGAGGTCACCACGTGTCTCCTTTGACACCCCTTAACCGTGGGTAAGGTTCACCCACCCCTAGGGTTCACCCACCCATTTTTGGTTTTTTTTTAAAAATTAATTCTTTTTTTAAAATTAAAAAAGTGTTTTTAATTTAAAAAAAACTCTAAAAACAGTTTTTTAATTTTAAAAAAAAAGAATTAATATTTTTTAAAAAAAACCAAAAATAGGTGGGCGAACCCTAGGGGTGGGTGAACCTTACCCACGGTTATGGGGTGTCAAAGGAGACACGTGGCGACCTCTAGGGGTGATAACCGGATTTGCCAAATCCGGTTATCTCCCGTAGAGGATTTGACTCCCTAAAAATATAGTTGAACCATGTAACGGTCAACTACAATAGTTTCCATTAAAATCTTCAATTTGATCTCACATTTTCATTTTAAGGTCAACTACAATTTGTATCAGACTGATTGGAGAATTTTTTAGGCCCAGCCAAGCTTCTATGAGGCCTGATTAAAATTGGCCCATTCAAGCATGTAAAGGCCCGATCCCAACCTTTTATTAATAGAGCAGGTTTGAGCTACTGTTAAGCCCAATTATTAAATAGGCCGCAAACCGGGCGGCCCGAGACTGACCCAGCCAGCCCATTTACACCATTAGAAGTTATTGGGGAAGTCTATCCAAATGGCACCTTAGCGAGCTTTAACTTTATTAGTCCAAGGATCTATAGTGTAGCTACCACATCTTATGGAACAATCATTGATAGAGAAAATCCCATAATCAGCAAAACAATAAGAAGAAAAACTAATTCATATGAAATAAAACAAAATTTAAAGTAGATATCGATGGAGGAAAAGAAGAGGCAGTCTTGAAAATAATTGCCTAGATCAGTATGGTTGTGATCAGTTACTCACAAAATTGATGAATTGCCATGAACACGAATCCAGGGTATCTCAAAACAAAAGACAGATCAAAACCAAAAACATACTCTCTACAAAGGGGTCACTGTTCATGACATTTCATCACGCAGCTTATAAAGCTCTCGACAGGGAATCCCGTCAATAGTTTACCTGCAAAAGGAGCTATTTCACACGTGCCAGAAGTTTTACTTTGGTGTCCATCAGAAGGACTATTTTTTGTGTGTGTCAATGGATCTTGGACATGGTCCCACCAAACTCATTGTTCTCATCCATTCGGTTACTGGGCCATCGCCTGGAAGAGTAGATGGTTCAAGAATCATGTTTCATCTAAAGGAGTCCTCATCCATCTATAGTAGTAATGTTTGGTAGATATCATTTCTTCTTGAAATAATGATGTGAATCAGCTGCTTGGTTCGCTATTCACCAATTAAGGAAGTTTTTATCTGATTACTTTTTATCCAAATAAAAAAGATTTTGCATTTCATGCCTTATATAGAAGGCTTCTTCTTTCATGTATTTAATCTATACAAATGAGAAAATCTTGCATTAATTCCTTGGAGGCACAAAAACTCGGATCGACTCGGTACTTTTTCAAGTTGAGTCAACTCGAGAACTGGACAAAACTCAAAAAAATTAATATATTTTTAATAATTATTATATACATAACTGGTCTGGGATTGTCTCTCGCAAAGCCATAAAGGGCTTATCTCGGGGTTCCATAGAATAGGTGACATGTGGTGGAGAAGTCAAAATCATGGGGCCCATGATTTTGACTTCTCCACCTATAATAAGACATGTGGCAATAAGTGTGTGAGGATAAAGGGGAGAGATATCATATGGGGAGAAGTCAAAAAAATGGGGAGAAAATAAAATGACTTCTCCCCATATTTTTGCCAGCTGTCACACAATGTATGGAACCCCGAGAGGAGTTTCTGGCTTCACCAGAGACAAGCCAAGTCCATATAACTAATATAAATTAAAATATAATAATAAGAAATAAAATATATTTAATAAAAGAAAATACTCACCTCCTAGGTCGGTGACTCGAGGAGGGGCATCTCGGCACCCATTTTCTTGCCACGTGCCCTCTTTTGACTCCCTTTAATTATGGTTAAGATTCACCGATTCCTAAGATTCAACCATCTACCTTTTGTTTTTAGAAAAATATAATAAAAAAAATTAATCACATGGTTAAAAAAAACTAACCCGAGTTAAATGCTTTTGAAGGGGTGGCTTTGTGAGAGTTAGGAGCAATAGTTGGCTCCTCACCTGTGGAGCGAACTATTGCTCTTTAATAAAAAAAAAACCATTCGATTTATCTTTTCCTTGTTGGGGACGCTTTCTCCTTTGTTTCGTAACCGATGAAGATCATAGCTCTGACCGATCAAGAGAAGCTTCTATTGATCCCATAGATTACGACCATGAACCAGTCCACTGCCAGTACCAGACTAGGGCTCGCCTGCTGGCGGAGGCTGCCCTCCACCCAAGCGGAACCTCAGGGAGGGGGAAACACTAGACTAGAAGGGGTTGAGAAATCCTCTTTTGCAAACTATTGCTCTTTAATAAATAAATATAGTAGTAAGAACCCCATGCATTAAAATACTAAGAGAAATAAATAATAATATAAAAGATTACCTTAAATTAAATAGATCTTAATATTAAAAATAGGGGTTTTTGCTTAGTTTGCAAATACACTGTTATGAGTAACAACTTTGCAAATTAACTCATGGTTATGCAACAGTTAGACAAGCAACCTCAATCTTTAGTTTCCTTAGATATCCGTGTGTTATCGTTAGGAAAATGACTATTATGCCCTTACGATGTTTCATAATCTCACAAATATTTAATTACTCTTGAACTATGGTTAATAAGTTTTAACCATTGTGATTAAGATTCACATCCTTACAGGATAACGCATTAACGCATCTAACCCTGGTTTTTATTTTTAAAATTAACATGTCCCCTTTTAATTCCCCTTAACTTAGGTTAAGATATACTAACCCTTAAAGTTAAAACATCTAACCTTGGTTTTAAAAGAAAACATTAACATGTCCCCTTTGAACTCCCTTTAATTGTGGTTACGATTCAGTAACCCATAGGGTTAAAGCATCTAACCTTGATTTTTAGGAAAAAAAATTAATGTGTCCCTTTTTAACTCCCTTTAACTGTGGTTAAGATTCACTCACCCTTAGGATTAAAATATTTAACTTTGGTTTTTAGAAAAAAAATAATAAAAAATTTAACGTGTTTGTTAACTCCTTTTAACCGTGGTTAATTCACTAACCCTTAAGATTAAAGCATTTAACCTTGGTTTAAGAAAATAAAAATTTAAGGTGTCCCCTTTTAAATCCCTTTAACTGTGGTTAAGATCAACTATTCCTTTGGGTTAAAGTATTTATCCTTAGTATTAAAAAACTAATATTTAACATGTCCACTTCCATAAGGGTTAGTAAACCATAACCACTGTTAAGGGGAGTTAAAAGATAAGTTAATTTTTAAATTTTTTTTTCTAAAAACCAAAGTTAGATTCTTTAACCCTAAGGATTAGTTGATCTTAACCACAGTTAAAGGGGGTTAAAAAGGGACGCGTTAATTTGTTTTCTTCTAAAAACCTAAGTTAGATGTCTTAACCCTAAGGGTCTAGTGTATCTTAACCACATTTAAAGGCAGTTAAAAGTGACATGTTAACTTTTTCTTTTCATAAAAATCAAGGTTAGATGCATTAACCTTAAGGGTTGATGAATCCTAACCACAGTTAAAGGGAGTACAAAGGGGGACACATTAATTTTTTTCTTTTTAAACCAAGGTTAGATGCTTTAACTCTAAGGGTTAGTTTATCTTAACATAAGTTGAAGAGGGTTAAAAGGGGACACATTAATTTTTTTAAAAAAACCCAGGGTTAGATGCTTTATCTCGTAAGGGTGTGAATCTTAATCACAAGGGTTAAAACTTATTAACCATAGTTCAAGGGTAGTTAAAGATTTGTGAGATTATGAAATATTGTAAGGGCATAATAGTCATTTCCCTAACAATAACAAATGGTTGTCTAAAGAAACTAAGGATTGAGTTTGCTTTGTCTAGCGGTTGCAAAACCATGAGTTAATTTGTAAAATTGTTACTAATAATAGTGTATTTTCAAAGCTGGTGGAACACAGCAACTGATATGCAAAAACCCCATAAAAATATAAAAATACGTAGTAGTAACCTAGGATTAGTCCTTGTCTCTATTAGGACTAACCCAGGATTAGTCCATGTCCAATCTTTCTCCTTCTCTCTTTATTTTGGTAGAAGAGGTCCGTAGCGGAGGGCTTAGATACATATCTTCTATTCAGACTAATTCCTATAACATTGGAAGACATGGGTTTGCAGTGTCGTACCTTCTCTTTGCAAATGATACCCTTGTTTTCAGTAATGGCAACACTAGAAGCATTAAAAGAAATATGGATTTCCTCTCAAAGAAGCCTCATCTAGTTAGAAAATTAATAAAGACAAAAGTTTTCTTTATTGTTCTAAAACATTTCTAATGCCAGGAAAAGGTCCATGACTGGGTTTCATTTTAAAAAATTCTCGTTTTTGTATATGGGAGTCTCTTTGATCAAAGGCAGACAAAAATTAATTTATTTCTATTCTCTTGTCGAGAAGAGTAGAAGTAGTGTTGCTGGATGGTCTGTTAAGCTTCTCTCAGCTGGAGGTCGGCTATTGTTGACTAAGAATGTTCTATCTTCTCTCCCTGTGCATATTTTGGATGGTATCAAGATTCCCTCTAGCATCACATCTATGATTGACAAAATTATGGCCAGATTTTTTTGGAATACTTCGGAGTTACATAGATGGAGACATTGGGTTAATTGGAACAAATGTGCTTTGTCGTGCCTTCAAGGAGGGTTGGGTATAAGGAAAATGACAGATTTTGCTCTTGCTTTTCGGTTTAAACAAGCCTGGAAAATTTATTCATCAGATTGTCTTTAGGCGCGATTTTTTAAAGCTAAATACTGCATTAATCATATTTGGAATGTCTTCCCTAGTAGAGTAAATTCGATCCTTTGGTATGCTATCTGTGGAGTAGTTCAAGACATGCTTTCCAACACTTCAGTTCTTATTGGCAATGGAGAAAAAAATCAATTTTTGGTTTTATCGGTGGAGTAAGGAGGATGCTCTCATTAAATTGGCTTTGGAAGCTTCTCAGTATAACCCTTCTATTGCTAACATTCTAAATACTGATGGAGATTGAAATCTTTCTCAGGTGAGTTATCTTCATCTTCCTTCAACCATAGACGATATCAAAGAAGGTAACTTCTCCATTTCAGAAGTTGAAGATAAATTCATATGGAATAAGATTTCAATAGGAGAATTGACAGTTCACTTTGCTTGGGATACTCTGAGGAATGTTGGGGCTGTTTATGACTGGTCCAAGGCAGTTTGGAATCCGGTTATTCTTAACAAGATCAGTGTATTTTGCTGGAAAATTATGCATCATGCCATTGCTACTGACTTGGCAGTTCAAGATCTTGGCATCCCTATGGTTAGCAAATGTTGCTATTGTATAGACTATGGTATAGAAAACTCCAACAATCTTTTTATCAATAGTGAGATTGCTTATTCTATATGGAGATTCTTCTCATCTTGGTGTCGCATGCCGTATTCAGTGCTCTCTTACTATATGGTTCAAAGCGGCTTCATCTAGACATAATGAGCTCTTTATTCTTGTGCTTGCTTTGATTGTTTAGGAGATTTGGAGAAAACGATGCAGGAGGAAATATGAATCTATTTATCGTGATTCCAATACTCTTATTGAGTCGATTAAAAGAAAGATTTGTCATATTGATTCTTTCAGTGGGAGATAGACTTGACATTTCTCCTCTATTTCTATTGAGAACTCCTCCTCGTAATAGGTTTCGGGTGATTCTTGTTAAATGGATTTACCCTCCTCGTGCAGGATTCAAATTGAATGTGGATGGTGCTTCTATAGGTAATCCGGGGAATGTTGGAGGAGGTGGCATTGTGAGGGATTATAATGGTGATGTTTATGCTTGTTTCTTTTCTAATTATGGTTTATGCACCAACTTTATTGCAGAAACTAGAGCTCTTCTAGATGGTCTCTCTTTGTGCAAAAACCTTAATCTTCATAACATGATCATTGAATCTGACTTGAAAGCATTGGTTGATATATGGAAAGGTTCTACTTCTTCTTGGAAGACTTGGTACTGGGATAAAAAGATAAAAACAATCTTCCAAGAAGGTTTTACTGTCAACCATATTTATCGAGAAGCTAACTTTGTAGTTGATGGTTTGACAAATATTGGGTGTGAAAGGATGACTTCTAAAATCCTTACTTCTTATAATAGCATTCCCAAGAATATCAAATCTCTTATCCATATGGATAAAATAGGTTTAGGGACTCTAAAAAATGTATTAATTTTTCTTTATGTCTGCAGGGGTAAGGTTTATGTCCCCCCTCATTTGATTTTTATTAATAAATCAGTAGGGGTCTGCTAAACCCCTCTCTCCCTTTGAGTGGATTCTATTAAAAAAAAATCAAAATTTTCTGCACTATTTCCATCCATGTGGCCAAACTTGCACATAGTCCATCTCAGTGGTAGGCTTTGGTTGAACGAGTCCACACAATCTTAGTTGACTCTTTTGTATTTTATCACATATTAAAGCTACTCTCAAATTCTCTTGGATGCTCTCATTTTTGATTTTATTTTAACTAGGCTTTCCACTCATCAATATCAACATCGTCATCTCTCTTACACTATTATGAATATAGTTCTCCTTGGTTGCCCAAAGTTCTACTACTAGTTTAGTTCTTTTTCCACTTCCCTTTATGGGTTTCCAGAGTTTCTCTAGCTATTATACTTTGGGATTTGACACGCGATAAGCATGTACTTGAATATATGTTTACCATTAGGACTTTGATCATCTCCCATTATTTGCATCTGAGCTGTGAAATTGAGATTTCTTCACATTAATTAGTGTCAAAACTGGAACAATATTGAAAAAAAAAAAACAGTTTGATAGTCTTAAATGTTTATGTTCAAGACATTCTGGGCTGAGTTTGGCCTTACCCAAATTAAGCATATTGTGTGTCGAGGTCGGGCTGGCCCAAAGAAGCAATGAATTCCTTGACCATCACGGTAGCAACTTAGGGGAAGAGAAGGGAGAAGCAGGACGGAGAAGAGAGAAGAAAAGGGGAAGAGAAGGGATGGTCGTGGGCTTGCGAGTGTTGAAGATTTCAGCTCTCTCTCTCTTTCTCTCTCTCTCCCTATATATATATATATATATAATACTAGCAAACACCCCGTGCGATGCATGGGAAATAAAAAAAATTAAAAGATGAAAGCACCTCCTACTTGCCTATAATGAAAAAAAAAAATTTACTCAAAGGCAAAAATAAATACCAAGTCTAGGTCATCAGGGTTGTCCCTAATTGAATACCAAGAAAGTAAGAGCTTCAAAACGTGTCTCCTAATAATCTCAACAATCAAGTGACAGCTAGAATTAGATAATCAACCAATGCATGAACTATATAGAACAACTAAAGATGGGAAGTTAAATTTCTTGTTAAAGATGTCCTATGTTACACGAGGTACAACTTGAAAATAAAAAGTAATAGGCAGCAAATTATCATTGACAAATTCTAAATAGAAGCAACAAATGGAAAGTGTTGTGTGGTTTGGGTGGGTTCGTTTAGGATGGGGTGCTTTGTTAAACCGTGGGAGTTGCAAATGGATGTGCCTTTCTATTAGAGTGTTAGAGTGTGAGAGAAGGTGAACAAAACACCATATCTATTTTATCCAACACTCGACAACGGAGTGCTCAACTATGGTCAACTACTACCAAAACGCAGACCAAACACACCAATTTTAATCCGAAGTCAAAACATTGTCCTTAGACAGAAATCTATTTGCTTTCTTGTGTTGAAAGTGTAATTTCAACGGTTGTTAATTACATTTAAGAAGATAAATTTAAGAACATAAAATTCGACTAAACTCAAAAACACAAAATGTTCCCCCTTAATTGAATTCCCCGCTATAATAATTAATTTGATTACCCCAAGAAAGAGAATAAGATTACTTAAAAAAAAAACAATCCCCTGCTTGCTTTGTCATTACTACTAGAAACTTAGTATGTCGGAAGGGTTTTATTTATTTTTCAACCAATCCCACAACTATGCAAAACAAAATATGTTTGGTCATTTTTTAGATTTCCGGAGCATGATGTTATAAACAAATGGAAAAATACATTTACACCTCCTGAGGTTTGATGAAAATACACATAGACCCCTCAGTTTTCAGAAAATACATTAAGTATCCTTAATTTTAAAATAATGGCACTTATACCCCTTCCATCGGTTGATCGTTAGTCAACTGACAGAATTACTTTTTAAAGTGTATAAATTTCCTAATTAAATTGCCCTCTCTACTAGAAATCAAATCCTCTACGGCTCTTGAGGTCACCATGTGCCCCTTTTGACACCCCTTAACTGTGGTTAAGATTCACTCACCCTTAGGGTTCACCCACCCATCCTTGGTTTTTAGAAAAAAAATATTAATTCTTGTTTTAAATATTAAAAAAAATACTAAAAACAGTTTTTTAATTTTAAAAAACAGAATTAATATTTTTTTTGAAAAAAACAAAGATCGGGTGGGTGAATCTTAACCATGGTTAAGGGGTGTCAAAGGGACATGTGGCGACCTCAAGCGGAGATAACCGGATTTGCAAATAGTATATACGTATATTAAATTATTTTAAATTTTTATTTCAAAAATAAAATAAAAATAGTATATACGTATATTAAATTATAATAAAATATTATATCTAACGAAATAAAAATTTCAGCCATAATATTCTGAAATTTCATGAATATATTTAATTTAATAAAATATTAGAAAAATTAAAACTCCAAAATTTTGGTGAGAAATCTCGAAATTTCACCGAGAGTATATATTGATACCTTGGATGGTAAAAGATGGGGGTCTTGGAATTTTCCATGGTGCACTTTGTCACCTTTCATCTGAGCTTATAGTTTGGGTATATCTCATTATAAGCTCTGCCTTGGAATTTAGAAACGGTATGATTCAAATTTCAAACCACCTTATCCCATATCATAAAATATTTTTAAAAATAATTAATATTTTTTTCTAAAAACCAAGGATGGGTGGGTGAACCCTAAGGGTCGGTGAATCTTAACCACAATTAAGGGATGTCAAAAGGGACACATGGCGACCTCAAAGGCCGTAGAGAATTTGGTTTCTAGTAGAGCGGGCAATTTTGGAAATTTATACACTTTAACAAGCAATTATGTCCGTTGACTAACGATCAACTGATGGAAGGGGTGTAAGTGCTATTATATTAAAAAGTAAGGCTACCTAATGTATTTTCTGAAAAACTGAGGGGGCTATGTGCATTTTCGTCAAACCTCAGGGGTGTAACTGTATTTTCTCTAAACAAAACATGGCAATCATTTAGCATTTTCTCAATTGTATTGCTTTGTATTCTGTATTATATGTATTTCCATATCTTTTTCAAGTTTCAACTTTTCTGGCCGACAACTAAACTTTATATACCCAAAAATGGGATGGAATCAAGCAAATGATAATATTTATGAATGTGTGGCGAAAGCTCCCAGTAAAATTATATGAAATAGGTTCTCATAAATCAGAGCTTTAGTTGGGCATGCTATCAATATCATGCCGTGACATTCAAAAGGCAGCATTCAAAAGGTTCTTGAGCATCTCACCTATGACCCTCTTCCATGCTTGAGCACAACAAATTGAAGTCAATGATAAAGCAGATGTTGGGTGTCACAAAAAGAGAGAAAAGAAAAGAAAATTGGACAATGACATTAAACCAAAATGTGCAACCGACTTGAAGCCCAATCTTGGTATCTAGAAATAAGACCCAATTTTACCATAAATATAATGCTGCTTCTGACAAAAGTTTAGAAATACAAACAATACATGGTTTATATACTTACCTTCCTATAAAGATTGCCAATTTGAAACCAATTACATATTAATTTTGATATTCTGATTTATCATATTACCTTCATAGTGAATATGCATTACCTTTATAGTATACATCTATAAATTTCATGCTTACTACATGAATATATATCCTATTCAAACTCTTAAATTAATTTTTACATATATGTTTTGACCTCCACCCGAAGAGATGTGGAACATTTACATTTGAAATTGATGGAAGGAGAGTGTTGATGGATTTATTATATAAGGAAGCATTGTGTTTTTATTTATCAAGTTGTAGACCATCCTTTTCTATTATTGGTAAATAGACCATCCCTTCATCTTCCTCATATATTATGAATGATTAATATTCCTTTTTTGGCTGGTTATAATTTTGCTTAAAGTAAGTTTTGGTTTCTCCACCGCTTTTTCTTTTCATGCATATCCATTTTCTACCCCGAATCTTTTTGTTTAAGGAACTACCACCCGTGCATCGCACGGGTCTTTGCTAAAAATGAGAATATAATAATTAAATAAAAAATACATCATAATTATGTAGATTTTTTTTAAAAAAATAAACTATTTATGAATGACGAAGGGTAATTTAATTAACCAAAATATACACAAAATCATTTTACCAATCAAAGCCACACCCTTCTCATAAAAGGAGATGAAAACAAAATGATTGGCAAAGAATTACTATAATATCCCTCCAAATCGTCCCAAATCTTATAATTCCAAATCAGTCTTTCCCCCGGTAAAAGTATAGTTTTTTTTTTTGGCGATCCCGGTAAAGTATAGTTACTAACTACTAAGCATGACAATACATAAATTTCATGAATTCTCCATAAAGCAATATTATAGTCAGAATGAATCAAACAAAAAAAAAAAAAAAATAGAAGAAAAGATAATCTAGGTTGAATCTTTCTGAAATTACAAAATATTTACAAATTATTAATTAGGCAAAAGAAAAAATGAAATAAAGAATGGCTTGGGAGTGTAACGAATGATCACAGTTTTGCACAAACAAAAAACAATCACAGCATGAAGGTAGGAATTGTCTATATGGCATTAAGATCATATTTGAGCAAATCAAAATAGAAATAAATCCTTCTCAATCCAATAAAACCAAACAATCAAAAAAATCAAAGAAAGTCTATAATGGATGAACAAAATATTGTAACATGGTAGACATCATTACAGCACCTACCTCTTGAGCGCCTCTACTTCATCCACCTTGCCAACTTCGCAGCGAGTCTCCACCTACTTCAGTAGGTTCTTGAGTCAGATAATGGCCCAAAAATTTCAAGTTAAGGGGAGAGAGATACGTGGGAAAGTGGGACATGAGGGGGAAGTGGTTAGAGAGACATGCACAAGAGTGGGAGGAGAGACATGTGAGCAGGGAGTGGTTAGAGAGAAAACTGCCACCAAGGCACCTAGTTTACACACTAATAAAAGGGGAGCTCCGCATGTTGAGCTTGAAGAAACATAGAAAGAAGGGTGGGGGCACAGGCACTCACTCAGTTGAGATATCAGATTCTCGTAGCTAGATGCATGTCGTCTATTACCAAATGGTGATGGAGGGTATGTGTTGTATCTTATACCAATCTTCCCCTCTATCTTTTTCCACTCTGGCTTTCAAGCCTGGATTATTAGGTTGGTCTAAGAAAAATTTCTGGAGGGTGGTGACATGTCTTAACCCATCTGGAAGCATCTTCAACCGATCACAGCTATCGAGATACAGGGACTGAAGGCAGGGCGTTGCTCCTTTCTCCACTCTCCACTCCTCTAAATTTTCCAAATCATCGATGTGTAAGTCCTGGAGTTTAGGAAACCCTCCTTCAGTGAAAATCATTTCTTTTTCCTCATACGACCCCTGTCCTAAGAAAAGGACCCTTAGGTTTGGTAGCTGCTCTAGCGTTGCCATTATCTGATTTTGTGGCTGTGGTGCATCCTCATCCTCTTGCTGCCTCCCGATCGCGAGGCCAGAACCATATAATGTTAACTCTGTTAGATTTGGCGGGAAATCAACAAGGTTCGGTAGCTTCTCCAGCTGTCCACTTAGGTACAACCTGTAGAGGTGTATATGTTGCGAGAAAGAAACAAGAGGCAAGAAGGAAGCGGCTTGTGTTGGTAGGAATCCCTCCAAAGATAAAGATCGTAGGGAGTACAATTTAGGGAGAGAGTTTGCTAATGCTTCTTTATATACAGTCAATATCTCTGATCCCTCAATTGATAATTGTCTGAGATCCATTAGTTTGTCGAGCCCCCCCATTATCCAATTGCCAGCCGGCAGCTCTAGCGTCTGGAGGTGGCTTAAATTATCTATACGCCACGACCAAAGACTTGAACTGCTCACCATTGTATTTGATAGATAGAGATGTCTTAGCTGTTTTAACTTCCATAACCGATTGGGTATGTCTGAGATGTCATTGGACTGCAAATCTAGAGTCTGTAGGTTACGGAGGTTGCATATGGAAGGTGGAAGGGAACGTATCCTAGTACCGGCCAGCCCCAAGAACTTTAGAAGTAGGAGTACTCCTATTTCTTTGGGTAAGTGGTGAATGGGTACATACTCTAGATCCAACACCCTCAACAATTTGATTCTTCCCCAAAAAGGCCAAAATGACTTCCACAAGTCTATTTTGGTACTTAAGAAGCATAACAAAGAATGGAGGTTCAGCCTAGATGAAGTAGTAGGGTACAACATACCATTAGCGACGGGAAGAAGTGCAAGTCGGCGAGATGCAGGTTCAGCGCAAATGTCAAGAAATTTATCTTGTTTGCCTTCTGAAATTGCAAGATCTCGCAAGAGGTCATGGATGCGGCAAGTTTTAACCCCACCATCAGATCTTTTTCTTCCCACTTGTATCAAGCTCCGGTGGATTAGCACCTCCAGGTAATCCTCTGCAACATCTTCCATCATTTCCTCTCCTCGTTGTTGTACAAACCCCTCCGCAATCCATAATCGAATCAATCTATCAGCACTGATCTCAGCATCTTCTGGGAAAAGACCGAAATAGAGAAAGCACGACTTCAAGTAATATGGCAAATCAGCATAACTCAATGCTAATACCTCTGCACATCGGTTAGTGTCTTGATTTAGTACCCAATTTGCACTCTGAACTACTTTGAACCAAGCGCCATGTGTTTTCGCTTTTGTACATAAGAGACCTCCTAATACAACAATGGCAAGTGGTAGTCCACCGCACTTGCCAACAATCTTCTTCCCCAGTTCCTCCAGCTCTGTAGGGCAACTCACCTTCTTAGATCCCAACTCTCTCCTTCATCTAAAAGGTGTAATTCATGGGGCTCCATCTTTTCATCAGCAGATAAAGCTACTTCTTTGTTTCAAGTTGTAAGCAGCACCCTACTTCCCTTTCCCTCCTCATATGGGAAGGCAAATTTGAGTCTATCCCAATCTTCCACCCTCCAGATATCATCCATTACTATCAGATACCTTTTTTCTTTCAAATAATTGGAGAGAGTACTTCGCAGCTCTTCCTCATTCATTTAGGCTACTTTCCTTTCTTCCTCCTCCGTGAGCATCTTAACTTGTTTTATAATGCTAAGTAGAAGATCTATTGGTCCATACTCTTTGGATACATAAACTCAAGCACAAGAATCAAAGTGTTTTTTAACATCAAATCTATTATAGACTTTTTTAGCAAGGGTGGTTTTACCTAAGCCTCCCATACCTACTATTGAGATGACGACGACGGAATGGTTCTGGCGAGCCTCTCCTCCCACTAGCAGTGTTGCTAGTTTCTCCGCGTCCCTATGAAATCCCACTACATCAGCTTCCTCCACCATGGGAGCTCTATTTTCCTTCACCAGCAGGAGGACTTGATTCAAAGAAGCACTGGACGACTCCCCAGATTGTTTATTGAGGCCATAAGTTTCTGCGTTAGCTGAAATTCCTTTCAGCCTTTTTTTGATGTCCTGGATCTGCTTTGCTACCAAATGGATGTTAAGGAGTCGGTTGGGGTAGCCAATGATTTTAAGCGCCATGTTTCTCCGGCGTTGACGCTCTTCCTTGAGGACAAACAAGTCGATGACATCCTCCACATTGTAAGCCTCATCTCTTATTTGGCTCACCCAGAGCTTCACCCTCCCGTTCCTTTTTGCGTTTCTCATCTGCATCCCTGAGGAAGGAACGGATCCATTCGAGTTCGTTACCAAGTGACTTGACTTCCTCCCTCACTCCGAAGAGAAGATGAGCTTCTTCTCTTAGCAAAGCACTCACATTCTCTAGGAAAAACGTGACCACACTCTCAGCCATTTTATTCGATACTAAATGGGGATGCTAATTTCTTTGCTTAGGCAGAAGGGAGAATAGAAATAGGGCGCTTATATATCTACTAACATGCCTAAAGTCAATTCTAGCCGTAGAATATATCCTATCATTTAGGAGTTATCTTGGTCGGTTGACCCCATTTCATTGAAAGCAGGGCCTTGGTTGTAGTTGACACATGTATTCCCTTTCTTAAAGGTTATGACACATCGCTCTCAGCCTTAGCTAGCATCCAAAGACAACCAGGAATCTAAGGCCTACCAGTCCCAATAATTCATACCTGGGGCCCTTGCTATTTGTTACTCCTTGATCTGTTAATTTGGGCCTCACATCTTCCAAAGGGTCGGGTACAAATAAAGGAATCGTGTTAGCTCCCAGATCTCAATGGGTATTAGTTGGATTCATTTTTCTCTAGATTCTTTGTAATGACTAGCTTTAGTGGGATTACCAACAGTAATCCTGATCAGAAAAACAGGGATTCAGCATATACCCATTGGGAGTTGTGACCCATTTCCCTACTTCTTGAACCGCACTCTATGCTATCAACACCTTTAAAAAATAAGACACATTAGGGATCCAATCTTAGTAACCCAAACCGTATAAATGCCCACCCGCTCCCGCTCTCAAACGTCGGTTTGAACTCGGTATAAACAGTTTTTGACCAGAGATTGGTTGTTTTGGATTTTTTTTTTCCCATAAACTTTGTCAGTTTACCACTTTACTTCTCAGAAAGGTTGGCACGTCCTGTATTTCTCCACTTTTTAATTTTAGGGCGATTGACCATGCAATGCTCCGAAACAATCTTATTGATCATTTCGGGCATATGTTGAAAATATTTCTCTGATTATGCTTCTGTAAAAAATGTGAAACGTAAAAATTCAATTTTACCCTTATCTGTAAAAAGACTAATTTATCCTAGTATAAATATCATTTAATCACTGTTTATCTTCCTTTTAGAATCTCTGTGGAGATACGTTAGGGCACGAAATAAACCCAAAACGCTAGATCTCCAGCGCAAGTTACTCTCCGAGGAGCTGAATTCCGACGATGTTTACCATTTTTTTTATGCAATACAATGAAAGTGGAGGTCTTTAAAAGCCTTTACAGTAATTAAGGATTTCATTTTCAAAACTTCGAATCTCCTTCAATGGTGGTTCCTAATCTCTTATAAATCCGAATGATGAAGCGGTTTGAAATTTGAATTCTTGTATAGTAATTGTAGAGAATTGGATCAAATATTATGAACATGAGATAAAATTTTGTTGTCAACGCTATTTTAACATGAGATATCCATGCAAGATGTTCAAAAATCTGTTGTGGATCATTTTTTTGGGGATAGCAATATGATGCGTTGAATGAATGAGATTCTCTCACCCATATTCTAGTTTTCGAATAAATTATTTGGTGAGCATTTTGCAGTGAATCTTTCAAGAAATAAAACACTATTAAATAAGTATATCAATAACATTGGGTTCTATAGAACGCTCTTAAGTGTTTAACAGAACGCCCTCTTATATTTTATTTACTAAGAAGATTGAATGTTATAGAATAGGTATATTACCAATACTGAGCTGTACAGAACGCTATTAATTCTTCTATGGAACGCCCTCTCATATTTTTATCTTTAAAAGATAGGATATTATGATATAGGTATAAGAACAACATCGGGTTTTATCAAACGCTCTTAAGTGTTTAACAGAATGCCCTCTTATATTTTACTTACTAAGAAGATTGAACGTTGTAGAGTATGTATATTAGCAATACTGGGTTGTACAAAACGCTCTTAATTCTTGTACGGAACGCTCTCTCATATTTTCATCTTCAAAAGATAGGATGTTATGATATAGGTATAACAACAATATTGGGTTCTATCGAACGCTCTTAAGTGTTTAACAGAACGCTCTCTTATATTTTACTTACTAAGAAGATTGAATGTTGTAGAGTAGGTATAACAACAATACTGAGTTCGGTATGAAGTGACTTGACTTCCTCCCTCACTCCGAAGAGAAGATGAGCTTCTTCTATTAGCAAAGCACTCACATTCTCCAATACAAACGTAACCACACTCTCAGCCATTTTTTCTTTCTTGCTCTTGTTTGAAACTAAATGGGAGAATAGGGCTCATATTTAGAGGCTAACAGACCTAAAGAATCATATCCTTTACCTTAGCCTGGCCCCTTATTCATTAAAGCAGTAAGGATACTTAAAGAATCCTATCCTTTACCTTAGCTTGGCCCCTTATTCATTAAAGCAGTAAGGATACTTAGCTCCATAGCTTGCTTACCTTCGGGCATACATTTTGGGAAGATAGAGTCTTGAGTACTCTGGGATGGCGTTCTTATGCATGGCAATACCTTCTTGTTGGCCATTGAGTTCTAGTCAGGTAAGTTTTGGGTTCTCCAGCTATTTTATCAGGGATAAAGCTTCTAAAACTGTACGGTCTCAGCCCTAACCGAGACTGTTCCTATTGGTAAGAGTATCTAACTTAACACTCACCGGCCACTTATGGATCTTGTAAAACCTGATTCACATTTTATTAACTAAATTAGTTAAAATAACTCAAATCATGTTGTTTTAGGTGAACCCTACAAATTAACTGATTTGGTTAAAATAACGAAATTAACGTTTTAACTGAATCAAGTTATTTGAGCGAATCCTAGAAATTAAGTAATTCAAGTTAAATAACCTGAATCATGTTATTGGTTATTTAACCTTAATCATTTAATTTTACTTGAAGACAAAAAAGCTTTCGGGGATGAGTAAATTGCGAAAGATCTCGGTTAGCGCCGAGACCATACGGCCTAATTAGGCCGCATTCTTTTCTCAGTCCATTAGAGTCTGCTTCAGCCATCATCTCAATGTTCAACGTCCTAGTTCTTGGGTGTCAGACACAGGCTATAGGACTCAAAAATCATAAAAGGAAAAAAAAGTTATTATATTACTACCATCTATTCTCGTGATAGGTAGTGGTAACTACTCTTTCTTTTAAAGTGTTACAGTGACACGAGTTTTCAATCAACAATCTGTCCACTCAAAAAGAGAGTGAGTCTTAAAATAAAGTATTGATAGCACTCTTCACTCCCTATAAATACGTCCTTCATCTTCTTAATTACTCCTGCCTGTGAGTGTTGAGCACCTCTAATTTTTTCCATTTTTTTGTTTGTCCACATTTTATTCTTGTAAGATGAGGATTCTTTTCTGTTTGCTGAGGAAAGATGAGAATTCCTTAATGCTATGTTTGGTTGCCGATGGAATAGGTGAAAATATGGAAAGGAGAAGAAAATGTTAGATTTCCAATACAATTTTTAGTTGTGTTTGGTCTAATTTTCTTATCTTTTCCATATTTTAACTTATTTTCTCTTTTGCTGTTTTCCTGGGGTATTTTACTGTATTATAAGTGTTCTTTTGAATCCACCAAATGATATTATCTCTTTCTAAAGCAAGAGACAATCTTCACTCTTTTTTTTCTTCTTTTTTTTCCTTCTAATGCTTTGGTCCTTTAAAATTTGGATTCCATGTTTGCTTGTCGCCCCCTTTTTTCTTGGGCTCCACATTCCTATACATTGATTTTTCTACTGTTATGTAACGTTTGAATCTTTATTTGCAAGGAACGCACCAGCACCAAATGGAGTTGAGGCACAGAAGTCGGTCTCTTTAAGATTTCCTCTCAAGTTAATCACTATTATCATTCTCTGGCTTTCTACACTCAGGTTTCTCTGGCTTTCTACACTCTTGTTTCTTTGTCTTTCTGCATTTCTTTTTTGTCCTTTGCCTTCCCTTCTTTTACTTTTATATATTGATGGGGTAAGATAACATATTTAAGGGATGCGACTTTGGTCTACGCATAGTTAGAATTAGGAACCGAACTCTGTGAGTTGTTGTATCCGGAGATGTCGCGTATGCAATCCAGTGCATCTGTAGTGCATGGGGGTGCTGATCATCTTAAAGAGATCGACTTAATTACTACCATATTATTATCTGATAGAAGCATCCTTCATCTTAATGACTCTTGCCTGTTAAACACATCTTCTTTAAATTTTTCGACACTTTATTCTTGTAAGATGAGGATTCCTACTGTACCAAAGTGTTCTTTGATTCCACTAAATGATAATACCTTCTTTAAAGTAGAGATACTCGTTTCTTTCTTTTTCTTTATTTTCTTTCTAATGCTTTGTTCTTGCAAGTTTTGGATTCCATGTTTGCTTGTCCCCCTCTTTGCTCTTGGGCTCCAAATTTTTAAGTATTGATTTTTCTATTGTTCTATAATGTTTGAAGCTTTATATTCAAGCAATGCACCTGGACCAAATGAAATAAAAACGCTGCATCAAATAACCGTGAGTTGAGACGGGGACTAAGTAATTCTTTTACGATTATGCGCGCCCCGACTACAGATGCATTGGATTGCAGACCAGATGCCTCTAGGATACAACAGCTCACAGAATTTGGTTCCTAACTCTACCCATGCACTAATCAAAGTCGCACATTTTAATCCGTTATCTCGCCAAGAAATATAGAAAAGTACAAGAAGTGAGTGCATAGGATCAGAACTAAAATGTAGAAAGCCCAAAGAAACCAGTGTGCAGAAAGCCATAGAATGCTTAGGGAAGAAGAGGTGTATTATAAACTAGGAGTGTAAACGAGCCGAGCTGGCCACTGCTCGTTGGAATTTTACAGAAGCTCAGGCTCGGCTCGGTTCGGCCACAAATCGTTGAGTTCGAGCTCAGCTTGGTTCGGCTCGATAATTACTTTTTTTTAAAAATACATTGATTAGCACTAAATTCAATAAAAAAAATTAAAAGGGCATTTTTTTTTGGGATGTCATGTGACTCACGTGAAAGCTTGAGTTAAAACTTAAATGGAAATAATTATGTTAATGTATACTAAATATATTTTACCAAAAAAAAGGTATACTAAATATATTTTACCAAAAAAAAGGTATACTAAATATATAATATAAATTTAACTTTTAAAGGGTATTATTATAAAATTAATCGAGCCGAGCCGAGCTGAGCCACCTATTGTTCAGGCTCGGCTCGTTTATTTTTCGAGCTCACTTTTAAGGCTCGACTTTTCTTAACGAGCCCAAAGTAAAAGCTTAAGCTCGGTTTATTTCGAGTCGAGCCGAGCTGGCTCAGCTCGTTGACACCCCTATTATAAACAGATAAAAAATTAATTGATTTTTAATTAATTAAAATTAGGGTTGAGTTTTAATAAAAAGTTAATAATTCACTCAGAGACCCAACCCGGCCCGTCTCAGCTTGGCACAGTGATACCAACTCATCAAGCATTTCAGGTGTAATGGTGATGTTGTCAACAATATTTCGCTTATAAATATTTTTTTTTTGTTGAAATGATATCATGTAACTAACACACACACTCTAATCGCACACACACAGCTAGACCTAATGTAGCTGCTAAGGTGCCATAAGGGAAAGTCCAAGCAACCACTCCTAAAGGGCCTGTGTTAAGGAGGGTTGATGACCCCACTATTATCATTCTCTGGCTTTCTACACTTTGGTTTCTTTGGCTTTCTGCAATTTTTTTGACCTTTGCACTCCCTTCTTTTACTTTTATATATTGTTGGGCTAAGATAACAGATTTAAGGTATGCGACTTTGGTCTACGCATAGTTAGAATTAGAACCGAACTCTGAGTTGTTGTATTCTGTGTTGGAGGAAATAACCAATAGAATAGATAAACAAGCACACATAAAGAAAAACATAAGAGATATACGTGGTTCGACAATAACGTGCCGAACTAAGACGTGGTTCGACAAGAGATATACGTTAGTTACTAATTAGTTACTAACTAATTGGTTAGTAATTGGACTCATTTATGCCAGTCTAAGAGTTTTACAAAACTCACTAGCATAAAAATTAGGGGTTTGTGAAACCTTGAACCCCATTATCATGAGAGATTGAGAATTTGTATGGTTATAAATATTTGATATTTATAACTAAGGTTTCAGTTGTAGGAACACAACTGAAATCTATTTTGTAATAAAGTATGTTATGTTTACCTAGATTTTAATTGTGAATTATAGCATAATAGATTTTAATTAGAAATTATGATCTTGTCTGTTATAACTATGTCATTTAATGTTTTGCTATGTTTTCATGATGATAGGAATTCATCTTCTAAAATAATGGTGATTCAATAAACATTGTGATAACCTTGGTTAAGGGTTATTCAATGAGTAAGTTGTGTAAAACCTCCTTAAATTGATCCTAGGGTGATGTTGTGTACTACTGAATAATGGTTTTAGGGTGGTGTAGAGTACCTACCCAGAAATAGACGATTAAGTTGAGTTGTGTAAGACACTCAATTCTCATATGGATGAATTGTGTGTGACCTAAGGGATATGGTAAGCTATGTGAGACCCTAAAGATTTTCTTGGTCAATAGTAGGGTAACTTGTGTAAGACCCCTATTGACCAAACTAAAACATAAGTAAAGACTTACTTGAATAACATGCATAACTTGTTAGTCATCTTATCATATGAATTGTTGATACATCTAAATTATAGTTGTATTTTCTTGTTGAGCTGTGAGCTCACCTTTGTTGATTCTTACTTTCAAGTGGTGATTAAGAAGAATATGAATCGTTCTCGCTTGAGCAAGCTGAACCAACTTTAGAGTTTTATTCCATGCTAGAGTGAGAGAACTGTAGTGAGGTAAACTATATGGAAACTTTAGATGGTTTAGATTTTGGAGAACTCATGTTGTTGAGTCTTTTAGTTATGCTGGATATTTATATTTGTTTAATGGAGTATTAAATAATTTTAATTTCCATTAATATTAGAATTTTGTTTCCGGTTCACATCTTGATATCTATACAAATATTAGTATTATTGTGTATAGGTTTTGGGGCGTGGCGGTAGGGGTGGTGGTGGGTGTTGTAGTAGCGTGGTGGTGGTGGTGGTAGTAGGTGGGTGGGTGGTTGGTGGTGGTGTTAGTGATGTGGCGATGATGAGGGTAGTTGTAGAGACCCAAATTTAATTCATCAGCATTTGTGCTATTTTATGAATTTTTAAAGAAAATGTGCCATCTTTTAATGAATGTGTCCTTATGAAAAATTAATGTGGGATGCCTAGAGGTAGAACCTCAATTATTTCGTTCAATTTAGCTCGTTTTTATGAATAAATTGAATGAAAATGAAGTTAACAAAAAAGTAGCTAGTATTGATTGATTGTAGGGGTCAGTTCGATTGATTGCAAGAGGCGATCGATTGCAGGTGACAGACGATCAATCGTAAGAAAACCCGAAGGGTTCCCAGAAATTAGTATGAGCAGTGATCGATTGCAGCAAACGGACGATTGATCGTAGATCGTTTTCGAAAACACGAAAAGTCGCGAATTTGGCAGTTTTAAGAATTATAAAACCTATATAAGCACCCTATTTCGTGAACTTAGGGTTAGAAAAACTTTCTAAGAGTTTTGGGAAAACAAAAAGGGGAAAACTTAGGATTTGCTTAGAGTTTTCAATTGGGGAAGAAGAGAAGGACTTGAAAATCGAGATCAACGACCCATTCGCAAGCGTAAGATTGTAGGGAAGCGGTCAAGAGAGGTAAATATGGATTCCCTTCTATCAATGAGATATTCATTGATGTAAATAGAAGAAAAGATGTAGATTCAAGATAAGAATTTGATGAAAACAAGTTTTATATTATGTATATCCCTCATGTAAGATTTTTATGCTTTCTAGAGAGAGTTCTTATTATGATTCCGTTATACATGATTTAACAAGGGATATTTTTGTGGTGTATGTATGGATTGAGGATTGAGGATTGAGGATTGAGGATTGAGGATGGAGGAAGGGATATATGTTGGATTTGATGGGATGCTTGAATGATAGATGTGAATGTTTTGTGAAATTAGGGCTTTTAGCCAAATTGAATGTATGAAATTAAATGTGGATGATTATTGATTTGATTTCATGATTTTTATTTTGAAAACCTTATCGAGCATGCTTTAAATTTACCAACCATGAGATTTATGATATGCGTTAATAAATGTATGACGTAGAACTTGCATGAATGATATATGTTTGGTTAAAACAAATCGTGGATTATGGTTGTGTGACTTAGGAGTATTATCATGACAACATTAGTCATTATGATGAATCTTCGAGAGCTTTTGACCGATAATTTAGGGTGTGGTTTAACCGTGGGTTATCATCATTCACTCACACTCACTCATGATAATTGATATGTACAAGCATAATGAAAAGCACGATTACAAGTATTTACACAAGTATAGAAATACACAAAACATGAATGTATTATTAAGTTTTGCATTGAGTACCAATAAGTATAAGATCAAGGCAAGATAAGCCAAACAAGTTAATCACAAGCAAGCCGTGCACACCGGATAATGTGCTAAGCCATATGCACCAGAGAATGTGCTAAACGTATGGTACCTCGACAAGTAGAGTATATGTTAGTCTCTACCCATATATGGGGTATAGTTATTTTAAGTTATTGCACAGTGCATGTTGTTGAATACACTCACAGACAAGAAAGACAAGTACAAATGAGCACATGAAAGAATTGAAAAGAAAAGATAGTTTCGCACTCTGATTTATGTATGTATACATGTATTGTTAATCCATGTTTTATTCCCTTACATTAATGTTTATAATATTATTAGTTAGGATTTCATATACGCTGAGTGTTTTCAATGTTCAGCCGAACTGTTATTTTTAGTAGGTTCTGTGTTTGATATTTGCGCACCTGGACCATGGGAAGAGGAAGAGTATGTAGAGGAAGATCCGACAGGTGATTATCCCGAGAGGGAATGGACTCTGGACCGTTGGCCGTACAATGGATTTGATTGATTAACATTTAATTGAGTTAATGATTTGTAATTGAATTTAGTTATGGATTTAAGGTTAAATTAAATTGATGTTGGAGAATCATGATGGATGATTTAGATTTTCATATTTAATTTAGTTATGGATTCTTATGAATATTCTTTTGAAGTATCAATTACTAGTAATTGAGGAAAAATTTCAGGTTCGTATTTTAGTTTGCCTTAAATGCTTCTAACAGGATGGTATGATGGTTAAGTCAAGTGTCAAAGACTCACTTTAAGCTAGGTGGGATTTTGAGGCACACAGTAGTGAGTGGTTGTGTTGTTGGATGATGGGTAGTAGTGCAAAGCACTCCGTGTTTTCTACTTTCGTTTTTCATTTCTTAAACCAAAGGTAACAGAAATTTTGTGACCTTGATTTTGAAAAATTTTGTTACTAATTTTTTCTTTTAAAAAAAGCATGTTTACCAAACATGTTTTATCTAAAAAAAATTATTTTTTAAATATAAGATAGAAAACGAAAGTGCAACTAAATGGGAACTAATATTTTCTATTTACAACAAAAATAAGAAAGGAATTCATATCTACTTTAATGCATATTCAACTTGTATTTACCAATTATTCATCAATAAATCTGAAATCATCACTTTTTCATCAAAACTTGTAAAGAAATTGGAAAAAAAATACATTATTTGAATAATTTAAATCTTAGACAAATAAATATAGAAGATCCGAAAAGGACCATTACTAGGCATTTATAGGTCTCAAAGGAAGATCAAAACTCCCCTATTTCTCGGATTGAATGCCAAACGGCCCGGTTTTTTTTTGGTTCGAGATAAAAGTTTAGGCCACAACTCCGGTTAGGTGTTAGTATTTGTTCAGTTAGTGGGCAGGTGGAGAGTATATACAAACTCTCACCCTCTCGGGGAATGGAACCCGGTACCTCCCCCCAAAGCAAGGGATACACTACCACTGGAACAAAGCCCTGGTGTGTAAACGGCCCGGTTTAAAGCCACATTTTCTCTCTCATAAATCTCTAATAGTTCAAAAGAAGTCCTAACCCTTATCGATTTCAATTTATAATTACAGGGTTAATTTTTTTTTTTAATACTGTTTTTATGATTTTGTAAGGTCGAAATGTGGTCAAAATGACTGAATTTCAACCTCCTTCAGTAAGGGGCACACCTTTGCCAACTGAGCTCAGGCAAGGGTGACCTAACTTTTTTTTCCCGATAAATTACATATGGTAGGTGTATCCCATCCTTCGGAAAAGGTTCTGGGATCCATTCCCGAGAGGGTGGGAGTGTTGTGCTCTCCACCCGTCCTTAACTCAGAACATATACTAACTACTAACCAGAGTTGTGGCCTAACCGCGTGTCTCTACCCAAAAAATAAATCCTATTTTATCTTAAAATAACATACAAGTGCTTTTATCCATCTTTTAATGCTTTGGACAAATAAGGACCAGCCGTTAAGATGGGTTACTAGTTTTACTTAAAATGACATAAATGCAACCATTTATGTGGTTTCTCTTGAAATAATGGTTTCTCTTGACATAGCGATATTACCCTTTGGGCTATATAAGTTGGGACGTTATTGCCATTTCGAGTGAAAATAAACCTCTCTTAACGAAAAGTATGTTCCAAACCAAAAAAAAAAAAAACGAAAAGTATGTTTAAATCGTTTAAAGACGGGTCCTTATTTTAAAGAAGGTGCTTGTCTGTCATTTTAAGATACGTTAGGTTCTGATATATAGTTGACTTTTTTTTTTTTTTTTTGTGCGCGGCAAAAAGACCTTTTTTTTTGTTTTTTTCAAATAACCAAAATACCGGGATAGAGGGGATGCATACAATCACCATAGATGAGTAGCGTCAATCTGAGCCATTCCACAAGCCAAGGGTGGAGACACATTCAAGGAGTCAACATGTGAGATTTCCTATGTCAAATATTATCTCTTCTCTACTATTATAATGAGAGAAGCGGGTTAAAAAGTAGGTTGATTTTTTTCTTAATATTCTTAATGAGTCCCAATTTTATGGTATCTTATAATTAGTAAGGGTGAATTTTTTATATTTTTCCTATTTTGTCCATAACTCCATATAAAAAAAAATTAAGATATTATGTTATCTTATTTTACATGAGAAAAGTTAGTAGGGGTATGAAGTAATATCAACTACAACTAACAATAATCCCTCAATATATATCTCCACAATTTCCTCAAATCCTTATCCTTATCTTCTCTCATGCTCCCTCCTTGGTTTGTCAACGAAAAAGCACACCCCCCTCTTCACGAGAGTCCCTCTTCCCAGTCTCTCTCCCCTTCCCAACTCTATCACGTGCATTGCTAGTGCCACCCACTAGTAGATATAAAGGGGACATGTCTTGAGTTTAAACCGCCTTGACTAAAAATTGGCTAAGCCTATAAGTTTTTTACACAAATACAAGAGAAAAATTAGATGGTGCAGGTTTTACTATTCTTAATTCTAAATTGGATCTGGTCATCGATAGATACACAGAGTAGTCAGCACGCGGCCTATCCAGAAGAAAACCCTCTTCCATTCTTGAGCACATAGTCATACTTAAAATATGTTTTGTGAAAACAAGAGTGATTAAATTCCAAAAATATTCAATCCAGAGTCCAATCACCCAGTTACAAAAGCAGTAATACCGTCTCAAATACAAGAAACAAAAAAAATCAGATTTCGGCTACTCATCTTGTGGCTCGATTTTCGCTTGTTTACCTGCACGAAGAAGATAAAATAAATCCATGAACTCATATACATCAATGGCCAAAGAGTAAAATTCAGAAAGACTCCAAGTTGGTTATCCGGATTTTTGCAGAGATTCCATCTCTCAATCTAGAGATGGGGTTGTAAAGAAAACCCATAAATTTAAAATGAAAAAATCATAACCAAACCACTAATCACATTGGCAGAAGCACTGAAGGTATGTTTGCCACCAGATCCTGGACGGTTCCTTTATCTGCTGCAACCTTTTAATCTCTTCATCCAAGATAATATTTTCTTCAAGAAAAAATTTCACCTAAAACATAAAACAAAAAGATTACATTATGATTATGATTGAAATTAAGCACAAAGAAACGCGCATGCAAGTTCAGTTAATCTTCTTACCTCCTCTTTAACTCTGTGAAGGTTAATCCTTAGATGATCCTCTAGTGTTTTGACTTCAGCAGCCAATGATAGAACATTTTGAGTTAACGGCATCAAGCTACAATGATTAGAAAAAAGAAATTTAATAAATTAAATTCTGAAAAAAAGTGAAGTTTTTCTTTTTCTTCTGTTCTGAAGCTTCAAAACTGTTTTTAAAGTTCAGACATAGAAGTGCTTCTCGATTAGCTATGGGCTCAACCCAAGAAGATTTCCATGATCATGGAACTTACTAACTGAATACTTTATATTTTCGTATAATATCAATTTAGTCAAGCCGTCCAGGCAATGCTTAGGTGATTAGTCCTGGTTAGGTGAGGCGAGGTGATGCTTAGGGGATAAAAATAATTAAATTATATATATATATATATATATAATTACATAAATAATAGATATATAATTAATTTGAAGTTTTCTAATTTTAAGGTGACTTTGAGTCTTGACTTTGGATGTTGCTTTTAAAGTTTAAATGCAGAACCTATAAGCCTAAATCCTAAGATAGTGTTTTTAGACTTTAAAATAGGGTTTAAGATTTTAAACGATGATTTAAAAATAGGATTTAAAAGAGGGTTTTAAAATGGGGAAATGCTTAACTTACCACTGCATTCCACTATGTAGTGGAATGTGCGGTCCTCATTGGTCCATGTCCTCCTTTTTAACACCCATCAACTGTGGTTAAGATTCACTCACCCCTAGGGTTAAGCAATCTAACCTTAGTTATTAAAAAGGAAAAAAATATTAACCTTAATTTTCTTAAGCTTCACCATAGTTAAAGGGGTATTAAATGGGACATGTGGACACGACATTTGACTACATAGTCAAATGTGTAGTGGGCTAATCACTGCCCTTTTAAAATAGGGTTTAAAAAGAGATTTTTAAATAGGATTTTAAAAGAGGATTTAAAAGAGAGTTTTAAAATAAGATTTTAGAACAGGTTTTGAATGGACCGCCTAGGCGACCGCTTAGCGCCTAACGCCTAGATGCCTAGGCATCGCCTAGGCGATCGCCCAGTGACTTTCGCCCGCCTAGAGGAGCTCCTAGGCAGTTGATCCCCAAAAAGGCCTAGGCGACACCTTAACTACAATGTATAATATACATAAACTAATGAAGTGAACAACTCCATAACAAAATGCCAAGGGCTCACCCTTAAATGTCCATTCAGGGTCCTTTCTTTTGCGGAGATTTATAAAGTCTGGTACTTTGCAAGTTTTGCATTTCCTTTTGAGAACTAAATGTATCGATGCTTTTCATCTATTGGGTTGCAATTCCGTAAAATTTTAAATGCAGCAAAATGCGTGATTACAAATCCCATAAAAAAATGGTAAGACTTGAAATCCCATGATGGTAAGAATTAGTCTTGTTAAAAACTATGACAAAGTGGCTCAAATTTCCTACCAACTAACATGATGAAGTGTAAAGTGCCAAGCTGTATAAGTCTCAACAAAAGAATGGACCTCAAAGGAAAACATTGCATGGAACTAGAAGCATAGATATTCCCCACTGCAGTGATACATCTTAGATCTTGAATGAAAGGTATGGAACTGTGAAATATATTGTGTGCGGTGTACCCCAATACATACTTAATATACAATTATAAGCTTTTATGTTATATGAAATGCATTTGTATTCCTACTTTCATGCTTCCTTATAATTTCCAATTTTAAGTCCTTTAAGTTTTCTTTTTAATAAAAAATTACTGAAAATATTTACTTGATACAGATCATAACCAACAATATGTACAGCTCTGTGGTAGTCGATACTCGATATGCACTCTAGTATATTAAAAATTTTATACTTTTACTATATATACACAATGTGATTCTTAGGATATATTGAGCCACAATTTCCACTCAATTATGAAAGCAGATGTAGTTATATTAAGAAGTAGAGCTCCACCATTCCCACATATTGAGCAACCTCTTGCATGATTCAACTCTGTGATTTTCCTCTAAGAAAGCACGTGCATTTGTCTAACACTTTATCTTTATCAACCAATGTAGCTACCACTGAGTCAAGCAAATGTCCTTCCAAAGTTGTGTCCACCCTGAATGAATCAACCTTTGAAATAACCAAGTTATCTGTTATCAGCCTTCATTTATTTAGCTTTTAGCTTGAAGTCAAACTATATATTTCCATATAATGATTATTATCCATACAAAAGAGAAGAAACAAGAAAGAAGATAAGGTGAAGATTCTGCTGGAAAATGGATGAGCTTAACCTATTACTAATAAAGTTCAAGTGAATTAATCATGAGTTCCTAAATATTTTAATCTTTTTCTCCTTCATACATCATATGATTTTGGATTAATTCACCCATTATTAAATAAGAGTCAAGTTCATTTACCAGGAATACCTAAATAAAATGACTTAGCTATTGGACATGCAAGGTTTCCATTTGTTCCGGCAGGCAGGTAAGCTGTGGCAAACCCTCAACTTAGGTTTTGACATGAGCGCCGCCCATCAGAGTTATGTGTTTAACCTCGAGTTTTCTGAGTAGCTACCATGAATTGGATCATACAAATTCAGAAACCCTTCCTTGTGACTTATAAACGTTGTGTTTGGATAAATTTTTGGACTGACTTGACTCCTTTCTTTATGAAAGTTAAGAGTTGTAAAAAATTGCATGTACTTTGTTGTTTATTTAGTACATAGAAGTCTAAATTTTGATTTTTAAGGGAAGTTGATAGGGGTGAATTCCACAAACTTCTACTGAAAGGGAAGGTTTCAGCTTTTGAGGAAAGTCACCGTTCTTATTGGCTCACATTTTGCAAAGAATGGAGTTAAAAAGTCACTTTAACCAAACAAGGCCTAAATATACCCATCATAATAATATTATATTTTGGATGTTAAAATTAATAATACATGACTTCGGCCATGGCTGATGACAAAGAAGTACATGGGTCACTACAAGAAGTTAAGACTCCGGAGTCTGGACATGGCTCATGACAAATAAGTACATGATTTACCTACATCTAAGAGACTCTCAAGTCTTAACTGCTAAGAAATCAACAACATCAAACATTCTTTAAACACATGGGATCTCATCTAGCAAAAGCCAGAATGAATGTCTCTGACATTTTTTCTCAAACTTGACACGTTTACTTTTAAGATTTTAACTCTAGTTAAGAAATTTTAACCATTAGGTTTTTAGAATAAAAATTTCAAAAAAATAATAGGTATCATTCCTTTCCCTTGTAAAAGCCAGAGACATTCTCTCTGGGTTCTGCTAGACAGGATCCAGACTTTTATTTAAAATACTAGAGCGCATTTTCCAATGTCTTATATTTTCTTTACTATTATGGCTCTGTTTGTTTACACGTAAATTAGGGGAAAACAATTGAATTCATTGGAAAATATTATTTTCACTTGTTTGTTAGTACGGAAAATATTTTCCAAGGAAATCATTTTCTGGAAAAGAAACACTATTTTAGGAAAATGAGTTCCGTTTTAAAATTCGGTAAGTCATTTTCTAGAACGATCCAGAAAATCGTCGGGCAAGAGCCAACACACTTTAAAACCACAAACCCTAGAAATTCCGATGGTTTTTCTGGATCAACTATTCACACAGAACAACTCGATCTCAGATAGTTCTCCATCACCATCGCCGACCTCATCTCCATCACCGACCTCATCTCCCTCGCCATCGTCGTCGTAGTCGCCTTCCTCGTTGTCATCGCCATCGTCATTGTCATCGTCTTCCTCGTCGCCATCGATAATCCCTCTTCTCCAACATAGATTGCTGTAGTTCTTGATTAACAAAAGAAAAGGGTGATTCTCCTAGGGTTCTTAGCAGTTCTTCCCAGATCTTCTCTATATGAGCCTTGGCTTAGTTAGATTTTTCTCCTAGGGTTCTTAGCAGTTTTAATTTTATTTTTTTGTTTTGATTAAGAGTTGGTTGAAGGTGTCTTGTTGTACCAGCAAAGATGATCTTAGGATAATATTAAGTATGCAGAGTTCCTATCAGGTTTCATTCGTGACCTAGGAAAAAATTACGTTGATCACCTGCACAGGTTCTTGATCGAGGTTCAGGGACAGGATAAAGCTACCATCGAGGAAGCTCAGGCCATTATCGACAATCTCAAGCATCTCATCTTTCACTGGAAGGGCCTCAATCTCAAGTCCTTCAACTATCTCTTCGGAGACATTAATACTCCCCTATCACCATCGCCGACCTCAATCTCGAGAGGAGGCGTAGCCTGATTTTTCCAAAATTCCCAAACTACCCTTATATAAAACAAAACTTTAATTTAATGTTTTACTTTAATTCCCAAACTACCCCTTGCTCATCTCTCTATTTAAAGAATAGAATCACAGCCAATCGTGATTGAACTCAGGGAGAGTTCAATCGCACCCGTGGATTAACACGTGTCCCTTTTACTTCCTATTAACTGTGGTTAACTCTTTCCCCTCACTCTCAAGTGCATCGCACGTGCCACCCGCTAGTGAATAATAATGTGAATTGTGTCGACGGAAGAGAATGTACATAGTTTGGGGAATAAGAGATGTTCCCCAAAAAAAGACTCAAGAGTTACCACACATTAAATGATTATGCATGCCATATCATGACTCCGAATAGTTCGGTTCCCAAAAATTATGCACCATATCATGACTCCGAATGTCTAAGAATTCAGGCAAAAAGCAGACCAACTTCGAAGGCACCAACCTACAGTAGAACAAATCTTGAGCAGACCAGAATTAACCCATCAAAAATCCTACTGTTTCTTCCTTTACACAAACCCCAACATTTCCTTAGGAGGCATTCCAGGGCCACTATTCTTGAAAGGAGGATTCCCTTTCGTCCCCAATTTTTCTCTAATGCGGGGAGAAGGGTACTTCCACGTACAATATAAATTCTCAAAGAAACACAGGAGAGAAGAATTCACAAAGGAACTGATAAGAAGATTTGTGCCCTAAATAGTTTCATGTTGGGGGGCCCAAACTAATGGTCTGATGGAGTTGTGTATGATGACCTATGTGGTATCTGGTGGTCCTATTCATCAAATATTCAAAGATGGGCTATAGTGTAAGGATGGGCAGTTGGTCCAATCTAGTAGGGATTGGATCATAAATGGCCTCCATAAGATTGGACCGCTGGAGTAATATTTACCTAGAAACTCTCTTCTCTTCTTCTACTGGCACATCATGTGAGATCTAGAAAATATATATAGTTGTCCTGCCACATTTATCAAAATGCTTAGTCTAGCGCTGAATGAAGTTTCAACCCCGCAAAATTCTTCAACCTATCCATTTCTTATGTCAAAAATCAGAATGGTATGACCTCATCTCCAGATAGTAGGATGACAAGAAATTGTAGTCACACAGGTAGAACATGTATGGGGTTGTGGCAAAACTATTCTTAAAGGAGTATCCTTTTATTACCATGAGTAACCTTTCCAACGAAGAGTCCAAGCTTCTTCCATTGTGCAATCCAGACAAAGCTGACATTATTATTGCTCTCTACTTTCTGTACCTATTGAAATTTACATTTAACAAATTCATAACAAAGAAAACTGCAAAACTGAATCAAAAGAAAGAAATGTCTTGAAACAGCCCTTTAGTCTTCAACCACAAGTACTAGTAGGAGTACATCAATGTTAAATGTGACTTTTGTAGTGGGAATAGAATCATAGATGCAAGGATCATGTGACCTTTTCTCTGATTAATGACACTCCTTAATTTATGGATGGTTTAAGAGAGTTGAGTGTTTGTACAACACACACAAGTACTTTTTAATTTATTCAAAGAGATGCCAAGTTTGGCAAAACTGTAACAGATCTTGGAAGCTCTTCATCCACCTCAGTAAGACTGCTTCATATTATGCAATATTGCCGAAAACCTAGGATTAGATGCAAATTTTGTAGCATCAGGTATTGAAAGAATGGGATACCAAAGAAAGATGAGAAAGTATGTCAGACTCAAATCAGGTATAGTGATTCAAAAATGGAAATTGATAACAGACATCTAGACCTGTGCTAATATTGACTTGGAATAATAAAGGGCTCAAATGATGCAAATAAACAAGAATAGCAGTCAACAAGATAGTATATTTGGTTGTGATAGGACTTTATAATTAATATTCTCGTTTTGTTTTCCCTTATGTGGTTGAGTATCGATGCTGCAGTTTAGGGGGTGATTTACCAACAAGAATCAAAACATTTTCCTTCTTTGATAATCTTCTCCACTCAGAAATCTTCTTTTACACCATGACTATCAGGTGCAGAGTTTTTCGGTTCATTAAATACAGATTTTCTCAGTTCCCTATCAAGTGGAAAAAAAACTAATTAAATCATTTCATGGAAACTATTACTTCAATAGATTCTAGAATCATCCTTTGGAAAAGTTCTTCTCAGCTAATAAGTATAAAAGACCATCTACGTCCAAAATTTCAGCATACGTTAGTGTCGAAGTTTGTATGTTTTACTACATTTAATTCTCTAAAAAAAATCATTTGAGTTATGATATATTTTATTAGTTGATGCATCTTCGAAATGGTTCATTTTTATAGAAAAGAGAACTCATTTACAACATTTCCAAGAATGATTAATCAGAAAACAGAAGTATAGAACATAAATGTTCTAGAAATAAAGTACATAAAAGAATTACATTTAATTCTCTAAAAAAATTCATTTGAGTTAACATAAATTTTATAGTTGGTGCATCTTCGAAATGGTTCATTTTTATAGCAATCAGAACTCATTTATAACATTTCCAAGAATGATTGCTCAGAAAACAAAAGTATAGACCATAAAGGTTCTAGAAATAAAGCACATAAAAGCATCAAATATATGAATCTTAAATATGGACAAAGTAGATTTGGTGGATCAGAACTGACAGAATCTGGTGATTATTTGATGAAAATGTGATGCTTCAAGGAGGGGTCAGGAATCAGAATGAGTCGAGTAATTGGTGACATAACACTAAATAAGAAATCTTTTGGATGCAAATAGGTGGAGAAATGGAGAAATGGGACGGGAAGGTTAAAAATAGGGAGTTTAAAAATAGGGTATATAAGTAAATTACACTCACCTCGCTTGAGGTTTGGTGAAATTTCAGAAACCTCCCCTCTAGTTTCTGAAATGACACTGCGCTCCCCACAACTTTGGTTGCCTATAACATATACCCCCTTCTCTTGAGTTTACCCTTAAGTTTACCATTACTTTTTGGATGAACTTAGATGATGTCATTATTTAAACATTTTAAATTGTCTAAATTACCCTTTTTCAATACAAGGTTAGTTAATTCAATAAAATAAATGATAATTGTTTTCTAATCAAGGTTAATAATATCAACTTAAGGTTAATATATATTTCCAAAATCAAGTATATATATATTTTTTTTCTAAAAACCAATGTTAGATAAATGAACTCTAGGGGTGAGTGAATCTTAACCATAGTTAGTGGTTATTAATAGGGACACATGGCTACTTATAGAGATCCTTTAACTGTGGTTAAACATAATTAACCTAAGGTTAATATATATATATTTTTTTCTTATGAGCAAGGTTAGATGGATTAATCTTAGGGGTGAGTGAATCTTAAGCACAATTAGTGGGTGTTAAAGGGGACACGTGGCGCTTGTAGAGCCCCCTTCAATTGTAGTTAAGCATAATCAACCTAAGGTTCTTTGTTCTCTAAAAATCAAGGTTAAATGGATGAATCTTAGGGGTGAGTGAATTTTAACCATAGTTAGTAGGCGTTAACCGGGACACGTGGTGGCTTGTAGAGCTCCCTTTAATTGTGGTTAAGGTTTTTTTTTCTAAAAACCAAGGTCTAATGGATGAACCCTAGGGGTGAGTGAGTTTTAACCATAGTTAGTGGGTGTTAAAAGGGACACGTGGCGACGTATAGAGATCCTTTAACTATGGTTAAATATAATTAACCTAAGATTAATATTTTTTTATATTATTTTGTTATAACAAAGTTAGATTAATGAATCCTAGGGATAAGTGAATCTTAACCACAATTAGTGGGTGTTAATAGGGACACATGGCGGCTTGTAGAGGCCTCTTTAATTGCGGTTAAGCATAACCAACCTAAGGTTATTGTTTCCCTAAAACTAAGGTTAGATGGATAAACCCTAAGGGTGAGTAAATCTTAATCATAGTTAAGGGGTATTAAAAAGGACATGTGGCGGCTTGAGAGTTTATGTTATTCTTTGTTTGAGCTTTCAAACGGTAAAGACGTGTTCCCTCAATCAAGTAATAGGGGTAAAATGGGAAAATGATAACTTTAGATAATAGGGGTAAAATGGGAATGGGAAAATGATAACTTTAGATATCAGTGTTAATATTAAGAGCCTGACAGGAGGGCGCAGTGTAATTCAAGAAACTAGAGGGGAGGTTTATGAAATTTCACCAAACTTCAGGAGAAGTGAGTGTCATTTACCCTTAAAAAAATGACACTTTTGACAGAAAAGCAGCGTCAAGTGGAAAGAAAAAATAGACCACCTGTACCAAAATAATCAGCAAAAAACACTCTTTAATTTTAGAGATGATTTGAAGGCTGATATGTTTTTCGAAGGCAGATATTCTTTAGTAGATTTGTTTGAATATTTAATGACATATTTTTATTGAACTTTACCTATTTAGGAGTTGAGTGACCGATAATGACTTTCTTTCCCCTGCATGTGTTCCTATATCACGAAGGTATGACAGTGACTTTTGAAATGTGCTTTTAATCTATAAAACCTTCCAATTCCTAAAAGTTACACTATTAAATGGGTTAAAAGGATCCTCCTAACACCCCCGCCTCTTGCGTGAGTGGTAGGGGTGTAGCCTTCCAAGAGTGGAGGTCTGGGATATAATCCCTTAGGGTTAAGCATTGCAAGAGCCTCAATGCCCCCAACTAACTACCGACCGACTGACTCTACTGACGTAATTAAATGATATATGCCCTGTGGGGCCCTCAAAAAAAGAAAAAAAAAAAAGATCCTCACTGAACTAGTGAAACTTGAGTATTTAAAATGCCAGTCAATTGCTTTATAAAACATCATGTGATGCTCTGCTTGTCAATTGCTTTATAAAACATCATGTGATGCTCTGCTTGAAAACAAAGGTTCATGCCAATACTAAATTAATGAGGCATAATAACTGAAACCGTAAGATCATCAGATTGCATGAATAAATCGGCAACTGACAGGGAAAAATGCCCTGACCCATCTTATTTAGCACATTCCTGGACTAATCATAGCTAACGTAAAATCTGCTCAGGTCTAGTCCAAAAGCCATTTTCTTGATCACAGTGCTCAGAATGGACAAAAGCACTTCTAAGTATCTAAGACACATGATATTGTCTTATTAACTACATACTAAAAGAAGATAAAAGTATTGAACCTGGTTATTATATCAACATAATATATAATGGAAACAAGTTCTGCGTCTCTTAACTCTTTATAACCATTAGAACTCATTATCCTAGTAATAATGTAACATAATGTAGTATTTGAATTTAGCACTCACAGGTATGGAGGCTAGAATTTGTGACCGTGATTTTTTGTTCTCTGTATTCAACAAAGAACAATGGCTACATGAAGGATGATCATCCCGCATCCTTGAATTCTGCTTGTTATGTAGGATGACAGAGCTTCTCCATGCACAACCACAAGGGGAAAAGAAAAACACAGACATTACAGAAAGGATAATACAAAGTGATCTAAACTCATTATACCTCACATGTTCATCACTCAGCCTCTCCCTTAACAGGTGCCAAATAAGGCTAGGTTGTTCCATGGTTTCATTAACCTTTTATAAAATCTCAAAGAATTAGTATTATGAAATCATCAAGAATGTTAAAAGTTAGGACAATACCTTACGCATCTCATATAGCATTCAATGAAAGACCTCTTGCATAAACATATATACTATCAGATAGTTGGTCTCTCACTCACATTGAACGGTTTCGATGATCCTTAGATCTGATGAGTTCATCTATGACTGAGCAATGATTTGACTGTTTTGATTCCACTAACGTATTTTCTAACTTAGGGAATACAATACAGTGATAGTTAGATAGTTAGAAAATTGTTCGAGTCATGATAAATTTCAACCAAGAAATCCATGCTCATTAATTTGAGAGATTATCCAAGTTCCGGATAAGACAGTTGATTAAGTTCAAATCCTGCGCAGGTGATTTTGAAAACAAAATAAGTTTTGAAATATACTTTTATTAAAAGGTATTATACTTATAAAATGATTTTCTCAAAATGTTTTTCATAAGAAATTGTTTCTCATGACTTAATCATAAGTCTTGGAAACCCGGATGATTTGTAATGGGTTATGGGTTAAATAGTATGTCAATCTCGAAGGACCATTAGGGATAATGTATTTGGAAGGATAAATCGAATTTAAAAGTTCATGTGGTGGGATCCGTAGTGGTTAATGTTCATATACTAGGATTTAATTGCAACATGGATATCTCACGTCACTTGCAATTCCGATGTAATTCCCGTTTAGGGTCAATGGGATAACATTGGGTAAGCCAGGGTAAGAATATCCCAGAGCAATCTGTGGAGGTGCTCACATAAGAAATACAAGCTCAATAATTGATTAAAAGTTAATCAATTATTTAAGTGATTAAAAGTTAATCATTTAATTAAATAGATTAAAAGTTAATCTATGGTTTAAATTAATTGTTAATTTAAATCTAGAGATTATTTTGATAATTATTTAATTAACATAATTAAAGGGGAAATGAGTTTTGACCCATCCCTTTAATTAAGGAACCCTCTTATTAGAAGAACTCCTTAATTAGAAGGTCTTCTATAACTAGAGTAGTTATAGATCAATTAGGAAATTATTTATTAAATAATAAGAGTTATTATTGTTAAATAATTCCTTAAGAGATATGATCAAGTTGGAGTAGGATTAGGATTAGGATGTGATCCTACTCTATAAATACCCCAACACGCTAGGCCTTAAAGCAGTTTTCTCCAGAATTTTTTCTCTTCTCTCCTCTCTCTCTCCAAACCGTGAGACCCTAGAGAGACCCCTAGGGATTTTCGTGAGCTATTAGGTGGTCCAAAGTTGGGTTTTGTAAATCTAGGGTTTAGAACCTTAGTAGTTTTGGTGATAAAAGTTCTACACCATTGATCCATCTTTTTCCTATTACTTCAACAATTCTAAAAGAGATTCTAAAGCTTCGTGGGGATAGCGAAGAACAAGGATCGAGCTTCTAGTATTTTTTTAGAAAAATCTCAACAAAGAGTTTTGACGGTTCGAGTGGATTAAGCTTCACCTGTGAAAATCATTCATCGAGGTGATATGACTAAAAATCTTAAATAAATTTGATGATTTCTATGGTGTTAAGATCTAGGGGATCCAGTTTCCACATAAAATTTTATCCGAATCCCCTTTCAAGTGGTATCAGAGCTCATGGTTAGGAGTAATTTTTGTTTATTTTGATAGGATAATTAAATGGATGATTTAATTCATGAGACGAATTAAATATAGATCTATTTATTATTACTCGTAGTTTTTATTATTTTATTTGTTCATGATAATGAATAAATAAATATTTATTATATTATTGAATGAGATTTGATAATTAAATAAATTTTAAAAACTAGTATTATATGTGATATAATTAAATTCGAAATAAATAGTTTATTTTGAAATTCCTTTTAAATGATTTGATCATTTAATGTATATTTATTAATTGTTTAAAATAATTAATAAATAAATTTTCTCATAAATAGATTTTATTTGAAAAATTATAAAACCCTTATTTATGATGAGATCATATTTAGGATTTTCGATTCTCTTATTTTTTATTTTAATCCTGGATAATAGTAGAACCAATCTTGGATAATAGTATAACCAATCTATATGAAAGGATTTTGCATTCGAGAAAGGGTCTTACATTCAGGAAAGAAATAAAATTTTGTAGAGATTTTAAGAAAATTCTATCTTATATTTTAAAAATAATTTTATGAAAATTGTTTTGTGGAAAATATAATTATTTTATTTTTTCCGGGGTTAGATCTATGTAAGATATAGATTTTGATTGAGCGATTTGATAATTGTTATCAAATTTTAAAATAAGAAAAAGTACTCCATCACCATGTAGCATTTATTTTATATGAAATTATAGTTATGAGTCATATTTTATGATAAATTGTTTATCATTCATGCATTTATATTAGAGGTTAATATGTAGTAGGTTTTGGCAATTTGTAAAGGCCAGATTCATTCGGTTTCCCTGAAAAGGGCGAATGGAATTCTAGTTTCCCTAATGCCATTTAAATTATGTTTAATGCATTGATGGCGATGCTGTTAAGGAGGATGCTGCGATATGATCTCGATAAGATGATAAAGGAAGGGATCGCGAAGGAGTTTGCGAGCTGCCTTTATTCTTATCTCATTCTCTTGCATCCATGCATTTTAATTTGAGTCAGTCTATGGGTACTCCCATTTATACTCCCAAATATACTCCCTAATCTTAACTGTTTATAACCAACCACTAAGGGTTAGGATTTCAGTTGGCTTATTTTGTCTTTTCTATTGCCACATCACCGGGAATCCTAACCGTTTAATAATTGAGATAAACGGTTAGGATTTGGGAGTACACTTTGGGAGTATCCCTAGACTCATTCTTTTAATTTATTGACCTATAGCGATTAATCTCATATATTGTTGTTTTAATTATCATGAGATGATAATTGTTTTATTTTATCATGAGATGATATTTGTTAATATGTTTAAATTATTCTATTGAAATAATTGCCCTTGAATATATCATGTGTATATAAGACTGGGGACAAGTCCCTAAGTATTATGATCTTCTGCCATACACTATGTGATCCTATAGTGGGGAGTGTGAGTAAGCTGACAGGCCAAAGCCGGGCCCAATCCCTCTCACCTATGTGTGAATATGGTGAACACTGAATAAGCAAATAGTGGGAGCAATAACGCCAAAGCGTGAACTTTCGCTAGGTGTTTATTAGGTTAATGGTAGGTGGGCACATGAATAAGAGATATTATACAATAACATCAAAGAGTGAGTATAACACCCCTTATAGATCAGACAGTAGATCGAATACTCCAGAATTCGCAAGATGAGATCTGTGAAATTGGAGAAAATAGTTTCTATCTGCCTATTCAAGGCGATGTGATGATGTGCCCAAAGGCAGGATTACATAAGCCAATGTCTAGGTTTTCGATGCCAATTGATTCTTCCCAAATTGGCAATACCATTAGAAACAGACCCATAATCTAATAGGTATTAATGAATACAATAGATCCCTAATACTATCTATTTTGTCATTTGATTAGATCATGACAAGCCTACACCAATTGACTGGAATTCTTTGTGATGAAAAGTTAGTTGGAACTAACTATGTAGACTGGAAAAGAAAGATTAGAATTGTATTTGCTGTGGATAACCTTGACCTATGTCTTAAGACACCTAAGCCCAAAATTCCTCCAGATGCTTCACCAGCCCAAAAGGTTGAGTTAGAGCAATGAGAGAGGTCCAATCAGATGACCAAGTGTTACATACTGGCTTCAATGTCTAACATTTTGCAAAGCTAGCATGAGCACATGGATAAGGGTTCTGACATTTTGCAAAATCTTCATGAGATGTTTGATGAGCAAAATAGGTTAGCTCGACAAGTAAATTTGAAATCCCTTGTTAACACCAAGATGGCTGAGGGAACTCCAGTTAGGGAGCACATTATAAAGATGATGGGCTTATTGAATGAACTGAAAATTCTTGGTGGAGAGATGGATGCCATCACTCAAGTTGACACTGTTCTGCAGTCACTCCATTTGTCCTTCAATTCGTTCGTGTTAAATTATAACATGAATTAGCGAGCTTATGAACTCACTTGTGGCTGCAGAAGATTTAATCAAAAAGTCAACTAAAGGTAAAACTTTAATTGTTGATAAACCTGATACCTCCAAGAAATCTAAAAAGTTTAGAAAAGGGAATAAAGGCAAAGGAAAGTTTAAAGACAACAAGGGTAAGGCAAGAGTTGCCAAAGGTTCTTCAGGAAAAACTGGCAAGGAAAACAAGGGCAATGGAAAGTGTTTCCACTGTGGTAAAATAGGCCACTGGAAGAGGAATTGCAGGACTTACCTCGCAACTCTTAAGAATGGTGGCGGAAATACTCAAGGTATGAGATGCTTTGAAGTATTAATTACTGTTGAGTCTAACTTTCTGGACGGTCCTCCTAACTCTTGGTGCGTGGATTTCGGATCCACTGTACACATATGCAATTCTTTGCAGGGGTTCAAGGAAACCAGAAAGTCGACCAAACAGGAACAGAAGCTTAAAGTTGGCTCCGGTGCAAATGTTGCAGTGAAGTCAATCGGCTTGTTTACTCTTTATTTACCTAATGGAAAGACATTAATTTTAGAAGACTGCTTTTATGTGCCTTCTACACATCGTAATTTGATTTCAGTATCTAGATTCTTACATTGTGGATTCTCTATCATTTTTAATTCAATTGTTGAAATTAAGAAAGATGGAATGGTCTTGATAACTGGTAATCTCATTAATGGTCTTTATTTAATATTTCCATCGGTAAATAATGAATGTCTGTAAAGTGACAATGTCTCATCATCTAGAATGTCTGGAATGAAGAGACATTGCACAGAGTCTACTTATCTTTGGCATAAGAGACTTGGTCACATTAATCTTGATAGGATCAAGAGGTTAGTAAAAGATGGTCCCCTTGACTTCCTCAAGGTAGAACCACTCCCTACATGCGAGTCTTATCTCGAAGGGAAGATGACCAAGAAGCCTTACCCTAAAAAGGTAGGAAGAGTTGAAGAAAAGTTAAGACTAATACATAGTGATGTATGTGGTCCATTTAACATTGTTGCACGAGGTCAATTCCGGTATTTTGTCACATTTACCGATGACTATTCTAGATATGAATATGTCTATTTGATGCAACACAAATCTGACACATTTGAAAAGTTCAAAGAATTCAGATTAGAAGTTGAGAATCAAACTGACAAATCCATAAAGACACTTTGATTAGATCGAGATGGTGAATACCTCACCAACGAGTTTTTGGATTACTTAAGGGATAATGTGATTGTCTTGCAATGGACAAGTTCTGCCTCTCCTCAACAAAATGGAGTTTCTGAAAGAAGAAACCGGACCTTATTAGATATGGTTCGCTCTATGATGAGCCATGCCGATGTTCCTTCATATCTTTGGGGATATGTTATACAAACTGTCATTTATATTCTGAACCGGGTTCCATCTAAGTCTATTCCAGTTACACCCTATGAATTGTGGACTGGGCGAAAACCTAGTTTACAACATCTAAGGGTATGGGGTTATCCTACGCATGTTCGCAAACTCGAATCCACTAAGTTGGAATCTAGGACAGAGAAATTGAATTTTGTAGGATATCCAAAAGAAACTAAGGGTTTCTATTTCTACTCCAAGGCAAACCAAACAATAGTTGTTAGGCTTCATGCAACTTTCTTGGAGGAAGAAATGGATCTCCTTAAGAAGGTTGAATTTCATGAGATGAAAGACGACACAGCCAGTATCCAACCTGAACCTAATGCTTCCACTTTAATTTATCGTAATTCTATTCCACTGAGAAGGTCAGAAAGAGTTTCTAGACCACCGGATAGACTTCAGTATTATAACAATGAAGTTTATCTAGTTACCCCTGATGATGAGGATACGGATCCTAATACTTATCAGGAAGCTACATTAGATGTAGATGCATCTCAATAGAATAAAGCCATGAATGTTGAAATAGATTCCATGTATGACAACGGTGTCTGGACTTTAGTAGATCCACTAGATGATATAAGGCCAATTGGATGCAATAAAACTAGACTTGTTGCAAAAGGTTACCCTCAAATTCAAAGAGTTGATTATAAGGACACCTTTTCACCTGTAGCTATGCTCAAATCCATTAGGATATTGATAGCTATAGCTACACACCATGACTATGAGATATGGAAAATGGATGTCAAAACTGCTTTTCTCAATGAAATGTTAGATGAAGACATCTATATGAAGCAACCAGAGGGCTTCATTGCTCCTAACCAGGAGAACATGGTATGCAAGCTCAACAAGTTGATATACGGTTTGAAACAAGCTTCAACAAGATGGAATCAAAGATTTGATTTTTTCATCAAAGAATTTGGATTCCAAAAGAATTTGGAAGAATCTTGTATTTACAAGAAGGACAGTGGGAGAGTGGTAGTGTACCTAATTCTTTATGTAGATGACATCCTACTCATTGGGAATGATGTAGGGATGTTGTCATCAGTCAAGATATGACTTTCTCAGCATTTCTCAATGAAAGACTTGGGAGAGGCATCATATATTCTTGGAATAAAGATTCTAAGAGATAGGAAATGCCGAATGTTGGGATTAAGCCAAACTTCCTACATAGACAAGATTTTGTCTAGGTACAGTATGAGTGATTGTAAGACAACCCTCATGCATTTTAGACATGGTATCACTTTGTTTAAAAAGATGGCCCCTATATCAGCTAATGAGATCGAGCAGATGAAGAGGTGTCCTTATGCTTCGGCAGTTGGGAGCCTTATGTATGCCATGTTATGTACTAGACCGGATATCTGTCATGAAGTGAGAGTTGTTAGTCGGTTCCAAAACAATCCAGGTGTTAATCATTGGACTGCAATAAAGCACATTATGAAGTACCTGAAAAGGACTAGGGATTATGTGCTTACCTTTCAATCAGAAAATTTAGTTGGACTGGGTTATACTGATTCCGATTTCCAATCTGATCCGGACAATAGAGCTTCCACATTTGGGTATGTGTTCACACTGGATGGTGCTGCTGTCAGTTAGCGCAGCATAAAACAGAAGAGTGTTGCTGATTCCACCACAGAAGCAGAATATATTGCAACATCATAAGCAGCAAAAGAAGCAGTATGATTCAGAAGGTTTTTGCAAGAGCTAGGAAATGTTCCTTCAGCACTCAAACCTATCACTCTCTTCTGTGATAGTAATGGTGCAGTAGCCCACAGCAAAGAACCTAGGAACCACAAAAAGATAAAACATGTGGAGCGGAAGTATCATCTCATTCGTGAGATCATTGATAGACAAGATGTAGTGGTTACATAGATTAAGTCTCAACTTAATGTTGCTGACCTGATGACTAAGGCTTTATCAGATAAAGTATTTGTAACGCACTTAGATAGTATGTGACTAAAATCTATGACATAGTGACTTTTAGGGCAAATGGGAGATTGTTAGATATGATGCCCAGAAAAGTCATTTAGATTGTTAGATTCTTATTAATTTGATTAATAAAGACTTCTTCTTAATCTATTGTGTATTCATTATAGGTAATTGACCATGATCATGAGATGATCTATACGATATGAGATATCGATAAAGGTCCTTAGGATATATTGTAGGAAAGTTATGTGATTAGATTATCACAGGTAGATATAACTTTCTGGTTCCTTATACCTTATATAGTCACAGCTGTGGGTGAAGCTAGGCACTTGACTTATATGGTTGCCAGAATGCTAAGATGTTCTCAATAGTTGAGATGTAGTTCTATCTTGAACTATTGTAGTGGAGACTATACATCAGCATATGGGTGCTTAAATGTACACTGAATGATGGCATTCAATGAGAGACCTCTTGCATAAACATACTATCAGATAGTTGGTCTCTCATTCACATTGAACGGTTTTGATGATCCTTAAATCTGATGAGTTCATCTATGACTGAGCAGTGATTTGGCTGTTTTGATTCCACCAACGTATTTTCTAACTTAGGGAATACAATACAGTGACAGTTGGATAGTCAGAAAGTTATTCGAGTCATGATGAATTTCAAACAAGAAATCTATGCTCATTAATTTGAAAGATTATCCAAGTTCTAGGTAAGACAGTTGATTAAGTTCAAATCCTGCACATGTGATTTTGAAAAAAAAATAAGTTTTAAAATATACTTTTATTAAAAGGTATTATACTTATAAAAGGATTTTCTCAAAATGTTTTTCATGAGAAATTGTTTCTCATGGCTTAATCATAAGTCTTGGAAACCCGGATGATTTGCAATGGGCTATGGGTTAGATACTATGTCAATCTCGAATGCCTATTAGGGATAATGTATTTGGAATGATAAATCAAATTTAAAAGTTCATGTGGCGGGATCCATAATGGTTAATGTTCATATACTGGGATTCAATTGGAACATGGATATCTTACGTCACTTGCAACTCTGATGTAATTCCCGTTTAGGGTGAATGAGATAACATTGAGTAAGTCAGGGTAAGAATGTCCCAGAGTAATCTGTGTAGATGCTCACATAAGAAATACAAACTCAGTAATTGATTAAAATTTAATCAATTATTTAAGTGATTAAAATTTAATCATTTAATTAAATAGATTAAAAGTTAATCTATGGTTTAAATTAATTGTAAATTTAAATCTAGGGATTATTTTGATAATTATTTAATTAACATAATTAAAGGGGAAATGAGTTTGACCCATATCCATAAACCCATTAAAATGAACCTTTAATATGGGCCAAAGCCCATGGATTTAAACCCTAGGGTGGGGCGCCCACTTGAGAAATCCTAATTGGATTAGGATTTGTTTATTTGAATAATTGTTGAAATATAATTCCTATAATTATGGAATTAAAATCCAATTGTTGAATTGCAATTAGATTAAGATAGAATTGTAATTGGATTACAAAAAAGAGTTTTAACTCCTCAAAACTCATGCCCCATAGAAGCTCATGCCTCCCTCCCCCCCAGTGTTGGTCTCCTAGTTTGACTAGGATTCCTAATTAGAAGGTCTTCTATAACTAGAGTAGTTATAGATAAACTAGGAAATTATTATAAATGTTAAATAATTCCTTAAGAGATAAGATCAAGTTGGAGTAGGATTAGGTTATGATCTTAGTCTATAAATACCCCAACACCCTAGACCTTAAAGCACTTTTCTATTGTGTTAAGATCTAGGGGATCCAGTTTCCGCATAAAATTTATCCGGATCCCCCTTCAGTTAGGAAGTGTGGTGTTCAAGTGATGTTGCCTATTAAATAGTTGTTGAGAAATAGAGAAGGGCCAAGGCCCAAGAGAGTTGGCCACTCATCTGCTCGGCTTGACTTGATGAGAAGGGCCAAATGAGTTGGCTACTCCCCTATTTGGCTCGGCTTGGCTCAATCAAAAGAGATTTTTTTAAAAAAATTTAATTTAATAATTATTTATCATTAGGCTCGTTAAAAGCTTGAACTCGTTAATGTTTTCACGAGCCGATCACGAGCCGAGTTCGAACAATGGTATTTATGTTTGAACCGAGCTCGAGCAATAGTAAAAATTAACGAGCCGAGTTCGAACACCCCACTACTCGACTCGACTATCACCCCTATGAAGCGAGTATGAATGCGCAAGCCTTAAAGTTCATTGAGGAGAACCAGAAATTGGTGAAGGAGTGCAATACAGAGTGATCAAAACTCATTATACCTCACACGTTCATCCTCACTCAGCCTCTCCCTTAACAGGTGCCAAATAAGGCCAGGGGCGGAGCCAGGTGGGGGCCTGTGGGAGCATGTGCCCCCACTCAACTTTTGAAATAAAAATTGTTTTCCTTTGTTTTAATCATTGCCATGGTTATAGGGACATGTTGGTGAGATGGGATCACTCAATTATGATTGAACTTGGGGAGAGTTCAATTGCACCCCCATGTCAACAGAGTCAACACCTCTTTTAACCTCTATTAACTGTGGTTAAGATTCACTAACCCTTAGGGTTCAACAACATAACCTCAGTTTTTTAACAAAAATTAAAAAAAATATTAACCCAAATATTTAAAATTCTTAACCAAAGTTAAATATTTTTCTAAGAAATTTTTTATTCTAAGAACCAAGGGTATATTGTCGAAGCCCAAGAGTTAGTAAATCTTAATCACAATTAATAAAGATTAAAAGGGATGCGTGTTGACCCATGGTGCAATTGAACTCTCCCTGAGTTCAATCACAATTGACTAGATCTGATCTCCATACAGGTGCCCCTTGAACTAAAAAAATGGTATTTTTATATAAAGTTATTTAATTATTTTATTGGGCATAACAAAGATAAGGACAGTTGTCCCTAAAATAATTATATTATATTATTTACTTATATATTTAACTGGTGTAGTCATGAGGCAATGGGGCATCGTTCCTTCAACTATTGAAAGAAATATATCTTTTATATTATGTTATTTAATTATTTAATCAGACATAGCCATGGGAGCAAGGGGATAGCTATCCGTAAACAAGGAGAAACAATACCCGTAAGATTTGTACAAAGTGTGTACGAAATGGCCCAAAAATTAGTAATAAAATTTTTTTTGGAGTTGTGCCCCCGAATCCCCACCCCTAGACTTAGAGTATTTCCTACCAACCTAATAATTCTCCACAAATCCATCAATAATTAGTACCACTTTCCATCAACCATCACGTGCCCCCACTACTAAAAATCCTGGCTCCGCCCCTGAATAAGGCTAGGCTGTTCCATGGTTTCATTAACTTGTTATAAAATCTCAAAGAATCAGTATTATGAAATCATCAAGAAGGTTAAAAGTTTGGATAATACCTTATCCATCTCGCATTTATTCCCAAACTCCATCCGGACTTCTTGGTCCTTCTCCAACCTTGAACACTCAATGTGAAGTTTGGAAAATACATCTCGCATTTATTCCCAAACTCCATCGGGACTTCTCAGTCCTTCTTGGAGTTTAGGAATATATGATTCAGTGTACATTTAAGCACCCATATTCTGATGTGTAGTCTCCACTACAATAGTTTGAGATAGAACTACATCTCAACTATTGAGAACATCTTAGCATTCTGGCAACCATATAAGTGAAGTGCCCAGCTTCACCCACAGCTGTGACTATTTAAGGTATAAGGAACCAGAAAGTTATATCTACCTGTGATAATCTAATCACATAACTTTCCTACAATATATCCTAAGAACCTTTATCGATATCTCAAATCGTATAGATCATCTCATGATCATGGTCAATTACCTATAATGAATAGACAATAGATTAAGAAGAAGTCTTTTTTAATCAAATTAATAAGAATCTAACTATCTAAATTAATTTTCTGGGCATCATGTCTTACACTAACCGATGTGGGACTATCTTTGGTCCCACATCACAGGTTTTTTCTTGGTAACACATATCACCTCCACAAATTGTTACTTTGAAACACGGACACCCGACACCACACACGGCCACACACACACACCCACATGGCCACACACACATGCTCACACCCACAGCCACACCCACACGGTCACACACACACACACACACACCCACACCCACTTACCCTTACCCACACCACAATTATTTAAATATATTTTAAATATATATATGTAATCAAACCGAGCTTCTATCAAGCCGAGCATGGGTGTGTTCAAGCTCATCTCGTTTACTACACGAGCTCAAAAATGTTGTTCAAGCTCGGCTCATTTACTAAATAAACGAACGATAGCTTTTAACGAGCCAAGCCCGAGTAGTTCACGAACATTTTATTCAATAACCACCCCTATTGCTTCAGCCTAAGTACAGAACATAATTGCCAAATCACAAAGAAAAAATGAAAAAAACACTATAACAGAACCGTTGGGGGAATTTCATAGCGAAATACAAACCCTAGCTTCGTTGACTATTTCATCTTTCTCCCTAAATTGTCCAGGTAGATAGAAATATTGATCCTGGAGTCATTTCTACACTTCTTCAGATGCTTGATGCTTTAATTGTAGGGTTTTCTCAGAGACAAGCAGACCTAAGAAGGATTCTATTTATTCTTTGATGTAATCGGCGACTTCTTGAGGAATATCCATTTCCGATTTCACAGGACTCTATTTCTTCAAAAGATTGAATCTCTGAAACTATCGAAATCAAGAATCTAGACCTTAGAACGCAAGAAATGGAGGATCTGGTATTGAATGCAATCCCCACAGCCAGTGAATTCGAAGTCAGCAAACCCTTCTAATGGATCAAGGCTTTCTAGAAATGTAGTGATCTTCAAATTTATATTTTGATTCTAGGGGTATTTAGGTAAGTATCCTATTGAGGATAGGTTAGTAATTACATCATTAAAGTTAACCATGATAATTTACCTAACTAAAGATTAATGGAATAATGTGAATAAAGAACAAACAGAATAATGTACAAACCTGATTTAGATTAACTAGTAATCAAACACCCTTTAGTAAGGAAATTTTAGTAAAATACTAAATTACGGTGTTAATATAAATAGATAATGTTAAACCTAGTAAACCATTTTTTTTAGCAAAACCTAATTTGAAGAAAAGAGGTAGTGTAGAGAAAAGGGTTTGAGGAGAAAACTTGTGGGAAAAGAGTTAGAACTTCTAGGGTTTGATTTAGAGATTTGAAACCTTGAAGATCGCATCTTGGATCTCAAGGAGGCTATTCTGTTGCCCGTGGGATTCGAATAGAGGCAAGTGAATACTCCCCTTAGATCAAGGTGTTTGTATGTAAATTCTTTAATTTAAAATTAGATATATTTTTATTGAATCATGATTAGCTTCGCTCAAAATTTTTTATGAAGTATGTAAAGTTTGATAATCATATTTTAGGTTTAGACATTTTAATTTGAATTAATATGAAGTTTTTAGATTTCTGAAATTTTAGGACCAGTCGTAAAACAATATTCATAATATATTATCTCGTATTCCAAAAATTACGAAATTTTTTGGGTAGTTCTTACATTGCTAGATACACCTCTTTGAAAAATTTCAGACAAAAATGAATTCGTTTAATATTGATTTTATAATTATGTTTAGGACGTACTAAACCGTCAGTAATTTCAGAATCAGAAAAACCCAACTAGTTCTATAATATTTTTAAATATATCATACATGAGAGTGTTATTTTAAAATTTTTAAAACAACTATAATCTAATAGAATTTAAACCCAATTGGTCTCATATTATTTTCTTTTATATTGTATATTTGGTGAATTTATTGGTGAAAGGTGTCGAAATTGTCAGAAAATTTCTCACTGCAGATAGGTTGTGTTTCACTCAATATTTTATATTCAAAATAATATAATTTGATTTTTATGATATCTTTATTATTATTTTCTAGAAGTATATTTTCTAGAAAGGTATGCTTCATAATTTGTAGGTAAGAGATGAATCTCTGAGAAGTTATGAAACTCATAAAGGTCCATGTTTTCTATTATTTCATGAGGCAGTGCAACGGTATTGAGTTTAATTATTTATAGAAGAATAGGTACATAAATGAAGAGAAGGAAAATAAAGAAAAATGAAATAAATTATTTTAAAGAAGATCATTGAAAATAATATATTGTTTGTTACAATCATGTAAAACTTCAAAACTTGATAGATAGACTTGAAAAACATGAGTTATTTAATTAATGCACTGTTATCATTGTTTCGCTTTATATACTATTTTGAATGCATGCTTGTTCTTGTTCTTCTTTATTATGATGGTATGAGACACCATAATAAAGAGAGTATATTTTGTTAATGGTAAAGACCACTATCCAATGGATAACTATGAAGAGTATGATGCTCTCGAAGAAGTCTAAGTCTGTGAGTGATCTCCAGGAGATTCCACTTGGAGAGTCCGGGACTTCTCATCAGTGAGACAACCTTAGGTGTATTTGTGAATTCAGGAGTCTGGGACTTCTCAGTGTGACAATACGACTTAAGGGTCCCTTAATGATGGATTGATGACCTTAGACCTTTGTTAATTGGGTAGAATCTGGGAGAACCCTATGGGTAGACGACCAAACCAATTGAAAATTAACTGCAGTAATTATTGCATATTTTAATATTAGGATATTAAATGTCAAATACTTTTGTAAATTGTTGCATGCTTGTTGTTTTCACTTAATAAGCTGAGAGCTCACTCTTGCTATTGTTGAAGTTTTTAGGAGACGCCTGAAGAGGTTAGGGAGTTATGAAGACAGAGTTAGTTTTCGATATTTTATTGAGTTTTATTTGAACTTTTATTGAGGTAGAGTGAACTGTGGTGACGTTTACTTATTTTGTTTTAACTTTTTTACTCATTCTGGTTGATTTAAACTTTAGTTGCTCGTTAATGTATTTGAATGATGTTTATTAGGAATAAATCTCATTATTGTTGGGGTTTGTCCCTAGATCATGCCTTGGGATCCACACAAAATGAGATATATTGTGTGCAGATTTTGGAGCGTAATAGATTGGTATCAGAGCACTAGGTTTAGAAACCCTGGTGTAACAAGAGTGACACCTAGGATTGATTCTTAGGGTCACTGTGGAGTTTAGGATAATATTAGAGTAGTATGTTCTGATTAGGATTATGATAGAACTCTAGTGTTTGTTATTTGACGAGATTAACTATTCATCAGGTCATTGCTAAGCCAGAAGTATCTAGTCAGCCATTAGAATTTAACCCAATGGCTGAGCTGATTAAGGAGTTTATAAGGTGAAATCCCTCTACCTTAGGCGGGACTATAAGTCCTATGGGGGTAGACAAGTGGATTCTCACATTCAAGAAGATCTTGAAGTTTTAAATTGTGATGATTTGGGAAGGTGAGACGCACCATTGGTGATATTTAACAATTAGGATCGAGGATGTGATCGAGATGATTTGGGAAGAATTTAAATTGAAATTCTATGCTAAGTATTTTCCTGAAATGAAAAAAGAGTAGAATATCTTGGGTTTAGTGCATGAAACCTTAGAAGTAGCTTTGTCGGCTGTGACACCATTCGGAGAGTTAGCTACTCTTGACCTTAATTGTAGAGAGTGTCCAATAAAGGTTGGAGAGAGAGTTTTGCTAGTTGACTTAGTGGTACTTGAGATGTAGGAATTCGATGTGATCTTAGGTATGAATTGGTTAGCGGCATTTCATGCTAAGTTGTCTTATTTTGAGAATACAATGATCTTTTTTTTTTTTATCTCTAGTGAGTTATCATTTCTTTTTTGGAGTAGTCACACAAAGGAGGTGTTGACTAAAGGATTTCTCTCTTACATTGAAAGTTTGGATCAAGGTATTGGGTTGGAACAAAATCATGTTGTCTTCGAGTTTGTTGATGTATTCTAAGATATACCGAGGTTGCCTCCTAGGAGGGGAGTGGATTTCAGTATTGATGTAGGACCGGATACCTCACTAATCATCACTCAATCTTAAATTATTTCCTTATAGTAATAATTCCGTAAAATAGTACTAGTAAGGGTATCGAACCTTTAAGGACTGCGCTGGTTTCGTTGCCTTTTATCAAGATTAATTTTAAACTAATGAGATAGATAATGAATTGTTGCTTGATTAAACAAAAATTAATTAAAACTTCTAAATTAATTATCAACTACTGGGTTTTTAAATCATTTGAAGAGAAGATCTAGGTTTTCAAATCCATCACTAACCTAATAACCAATCCCTATTCTGAATTTATTCTAAATTCTTAATTTGCAAACATTCCAATTAGAGTGACAACACGTCCCCTCTCAACTGATCAAGAAAAGTTCAAGGGATTATATCCTAAGCATATTATGTCTTCGGTTAGTACGAATGATACACACTAATCTACGGTACGGTTGTGTAATCACTCGTCTTCCCTTACTATAAAATATCTTCGGATTTAATCTCTTGATATATTAAAACCATTGCATAAAACTTATGTTTAAGTTCTAACGAAAAGTAACACAAGTGATTTTAATTCCAATTTCATAATGCCTAAGATAAGGTTAAGAATTCCATTGAAATCAAATATAATTCAAATAAATCCTAATTGTTTGAAACAACCCTCTCATTATGCAATCAATTTTTTACAACTAAGAAATCAAAATAAAATGACACAATTAGTTAGTTAGGGTTTCATTGAAACCCTAGAATGAGGAATTAGTTCATCGCGAGGGAAGAACACATCATCTTCATAGACAAAGCTGATGAATTCTTCTTCATGACTTCCTTTTTCTCCAGAGCTCCTTCTCTTCTGATTCAAAATCTCTCCATAATTCTCTACATAGAATCTCTTATTTATAGAGAAAGAGAGAAAGATGGAGTCCTTGTAAAATAAGGAGTTCTAATTGGGGTATAACTCTTCTTTTCTCTTTTTTCTACGAAATTTGGGCTTTTAAGAATAGTCAAACTGGGCCCAAAAGATAAAATTCTCGCAGCATTAAAATATCCAAATGTAGGGAGGGCGATCGATTGCCTAGAGCAATTTTTGACTATTGACTTTGATTTTTACTCCCTTCTTTGGTCTTTTCTTCTTGAGATCCTTATGAGTCTTTAATGCTTTTAAACCTTCCAATTTAAGCTCTTTTTCTCGCATGAACCTGAAACAAATATTAACAACCAAGTAGCATAAAAAGAATTAATAGATCACTCGAAAGGGTTAACAAGTTAAGTTTGAGGTGCATATATGTATAACATCTTGCACCGATCATAACCCCAAACTTAGACATTGCTAGTCCTCGAGCAATGAAAAATAAAATAAAAACTAAACTAAACTATATCTACATCCCCTTTCGTGGGATCCCCGGTTGCATTTTGCATATGCAACAAACCTTTTAAAACCCTAGATGGCCCTAGAGGACGAGTAAAGTCTTGTGAAGGTTTATAGTGATGACACCCACAAACATCTGTACTACCCTGTAATTGTGCAATATATTCAAGTAAAACATGCAAATCTTAACAGTGATTGAAACTTATTCCAATTTGTTTTTAGTATCACAATACATACAAGATAATCCACAAATTATAATAAGGTTGAATTTTCAACTCTCCACATTCTCAATTTCACATCAATCTTAACCAGTTTTGAAAAATTAAGCTTATAAAAGATTTGTCAGAATTTTCTTTGATATGTAATGTGTACTAACAATTGAATGTATGATATCAACCTTACTTTTTAATAGTTTTTCTGTCTTCTCATTTGTCATTGAATTTCCTTTCAATTTAAACTCTTAACCCCAAGGGTTTTATTCAATATATTTTCTTTTTATAAGTGTGACTATGCAGAATCTAAGTCCATTAATCACTCTAGACAACCCAGGTAGCAAGTGTTAGGCTAGTGACTCCTAAACTAGATGGCTTTAGGGCACCAGGTGTAAAGACACCTCTAAGGGCTTATTAACTTGAGTTAAATAGACTTCAAATTTAAACTAGTCACATTAGGTTATTTTATCCATTCCAAACATCACACGGTTTGAGGCGAACTCTCTATGCTTAGTGAGGCAAGAGGCCCGGTTACTACGTGTAAAACATGGTTAGGTAACCCATTCTTCTATCAAATTTTTTTTCTTTTTAGCCAAGGCTGGTGTTCAATTTCTAGGTTATCCAATTCTTATGAGTTAACAAAAGCACTAATCAATTAGTTTGGTTTCAAACACTACTAGACAATATATTAGTGCTCGTACAATTTCAAAGTGTATTCATGACTTAAAAAAAAATTCAGCTTTTGTAAGGTTAAAAGCAGTGTGTATTTGGGATTATGTGTTCTTAAATTCAACCCTATCAATAAGATTTGGATTATCCAATATGCATTGTAATCTTTCAATTTCAGAATAGAACAATCTAAAATTTTCTGTGTTCGCATGTTCTCCCCTGTGGGCGATCAATCCCCCTTTTGGGTGATCGATCTCCCCTAAATTTTTTTTTTTTACGAGTTCGGGCGATCGATCTCCCCGATAATAGCCAAAAAGGCTGATTTTTTTTTCTTGTACAAGTTGGGCGATCGATCCCCCTAGGGGCGATCGCCCTTTTTTGTACGATTTTTTTTTTTTTGAACACTAAACCTAGACTTTTTTATAAACTCCTAACCTAAACTCTTAAAAAAATAGGGTGGATTTAAATCCAAGCCAAACTTAGACTCTAACTATCTAAGAAAAATAAAGAAAGATCCTAAACTAGATCTAAGAGATTGGGTTGCCTCCCAACAAGCGCTAAGTTTTACGTCTTCAGCCAGACAACCTCAAATTAATCAATCGTCTTGATAGATAGGATCATGCAAAACTAAGGCTGGAGATGTTGGGCCTTGGCCTTGAGCACACGCTCATCCAAGTCAGAATAAATGAAATTCCTACTCCTTTGCACGGTCGCAATTTTATGCTTGACCCTCACTTTATGTTTTTCCAATGGAAAACCTTTTAGATGAGTGAGATCAAATAAAGAAGGTCTATTCCCTATGGATTTTTCTATGATGGGATCTGGGGGTTTAAGATGAGCGAGGGATACCTCCAAAGGATTATCAGTTAAAACATAAGGATGGACATCCTCAACTATCTTATCAAGTATATCAACCAAGAAGCAATCTTTCCCTTTCGATTGTTGTTTGGGGGTAGTGAAGACATTCAACCAAACTTTCATATTACCAAATGAAACCTTCATCACCTCAGTCTTACAATTTATGCAAGCATTAGCAGTAGCTAGGAGGGACGACCGAGGATGACTGAAATTTGACTTTTTAAATTATGCACTGGTTCCATGTCAAGGATAAGAAAGTCGACAGGAAAGAAAAATTTGTCAACTTTAATCAGAACATCTTCAACTACCCCACGAGGCTTTTTCGTGGATCTATCCGCCAATTGTAACACAACGGATGTGGGGCGAAGCTCTCTTAAGCCAAGTTTCTCATACACTGAGAAAGGTAAAATATTAACACTATCTCCTAAATCAATGAGTGCCCGATCAATGGAGTGATCTCCAATGATACATGAAATTGTAGGAGCACCGAGGTCCTTAAATTTTGGAGGAGTGCTGTGTTGGATAATGGAGTTCACTTGCTCGGTGAGAAGGACTTTCTTGGACACATGAGTCCTTGATTTATGCTTTTGAGTGAAAATGTCTTTGAGAAATTTGGCATATGCCGGGATTTGCTTGATGGCATCTATGAGAGGAAGGTTGATTTTGACTTGTTTAAAGACCTCTATCATCTCATCAATTTTAGTTTTCTTTTTTCGAAAGGGGATGAATCTTTTAAGTACTGAGGGTAAGGAGCTTTAGGCATAAAGGATTCTAGGGGAGTGAGATTAAATAAAGATGAAGGACTTTGGTCCTTCTTAGAGACACTCATCCATTCTCCTTGGAGATTTATTGCGCCTACATTGGGCTCTTTTTCCTCACTCTTCTTCTCTCTAACCTCATTTTCAACTACCTTCCCACTCCTTAGGGTGGTAATGGCAAGAACGTGCTCATGATGAGTTTCATTATTTTGAGCATCGTCAACCATATTTGCACCCTTAGGGTTGCTCACTGGTTGGCGTGAGAGCTTCTCTTCTTCTCTCTTGTATACGACACTAGCTAATTGTCCTAATTGAAACTCAATCCTCTGGATAGATTGAGAATGAGAATGTAGAAGTTGGGTTTTGGCTTTTAAGCATTTGAGTGCTTGCAACACTTTCTCCTCGAAAGATGGGTTCCTTTGAGGAGGAGGAGAGTGTTAGAATTCCTATTGTTGGGGAGGATAGTAGTTGGGCTGATTTTAAAAAGGCTGGACATTCGGCCCATGAGGTTGGGGGAAGGAATTTCCTTAAACTTGGGGCTGCCATGAGAAATTTGGATGGTTCCGTCATCCTGGGTTATAAGTATTTGAATATAGATCATTACCCGGGCAGATATACGCAGCATTGGCACGCTCTTGGACAAGGTTCGGAAAATGAGCAGTAGATGGAAACTCATGCACATAATGTGCAGGACTAGAACAGATAGGACACACCTCCCTCTGAGTAGGAGTTGGTTGAGGGGGTGTGTAAGAAGATGACCCTGTAGCCATAAGTTGGTCTAATTTTCAAGAAAACTCATCCACTTTAGATGAGACATTTATAAAAGTGCCTATTTCATAGATGCCTCTCTTGGGATTCGAGGTAGATGGTTGTCTCTCAGAACGGCTATTCAAGGCATGATGGAGAGAGTTTTAACTCAGATTTTCAAAAAGCTCCCATGCCTGATTCTCATTTTTCATCATAAATGTCCCTCCACAAGAGACATCAACCAATTGACGGTTGAATTGAGGTAATCCATCATAGAAAGATTGGACTAATTGCCACTTTGGAATCTGGTGGTGGGGACACTTACGGAGAAGATCTTTGAATCTCTCTCATGTTTTATGAAATAGGTCACCATCAATTGGAGCAAAGCTTGTAATGGTTCGCCTTATTAAATTAGTTTTGCCAATAGGAAAAAATTTCATAAGAAATTCTTGTTGTATTTGAGCCCAAGTGGTAATAGAATTGACCTCTAAGGAGTTAAGTCAATATTTGGATTTGTCTTTTAAAGAGAATGGAAAGAGGCGTAATCTAAGGGCATCATCTGAAAATCCCTGCAACTTGAATGTTGTACAAATCTCATAAAATTCATCAAGATTTTTGTAGGGATCTTCATTATTGAGTCCATGACAAAATGGTATCATTTGAATAATACTGGACTTGATCTCATAATGGGCTACTGTAGTATCCGACAACCGGATGCATGAAGGAGATGAGTATGTAGGAGTAAAATATTCTTTCAAAGATTTCATTGGATCATGTTCTTCTGCCATGTTAGGGAAAGGAATAACTTCTAGGTTTGCTCTAGGAATGGTAGGAGCTTTTGCTTCAGAATTGGATTCGAATAAGATAGAAGCCTTGAGAAACCTAGCGGTATGCTCTAACTCAGAATCAATGGGGAATAATTCAGGATTACAAGACCTCCTACCATGCATACACCCTATGAAAAACTCTATGTTTGACAGACACCAAATTGAAATAAAATATCTACTTAAGAAAGTAAATACTTACAAAGCTCTTCTGCTTTTCACGATGTTGAATAAGCTTTTTCAATCCTTGCAGTTTGAGGTATTTGGTACCTGAAAATACAAGTATTTCAAATTAAATAAAATGAAAAATATTTTTAGAATTTTTTTTTAGAAGATTAATTTAAAGTTAATCTATCAAATTAACAACTAGACCGTTCCAACAGTCCCCGGCAACGGCGCCAAAAATTGATCGTCACTCAATCTTAAATTATTTCCTTATAGTAATAATTCCATAGAATAGTACTAGTAAGGGTATCGAACCTCTAAGGACTGCACTGGTTTCATTGTCTTTTATTAAGATTAATTTTAAACTAATGAGATGAAGATTAATTTTAAACTAATGAGATGGATAATGAATTGTTGCTTGATTAAACTAAAATTAATTAAAACTAATTAAAACTTCTAAATTAATTATCAACTACTGGGTTTTTAAATCATTTGGAGAGACGATCTAGGGTTTTCAAATCCCCCACTAACCTAATAATCAATCTCTATTCTGAATTTATTCTAACCTCTTAATTTGCAAACATCTCAATTAGAGTGACAGCACGTCCCCTTTCAATTGATCAATAAAAGATCAAGAGATTATATCCTAAGCATATCGTATCTTCGGTTAGCATGAATGACACACACTAATCTACGGTTGTGTAATCACTCGTCTTCCCTTAGCATAAAATATTTTCAGATTTAATCTCTTGATATATTAAAACCATTGCATAAAACTTATATTTAAATTCTAACGAAAATTAACACAAGTGATTTTAATTCCAATTTCATAATACCTAAGACAAGGTTAAGAATATCATTGAAATCAAATATAATTCAAATAAGTCCTGGTTGTTTGAAACAACCCTCTCATTATGCAATCAATATTTTACAACTAAGAAATCAAAATAAAACAAAATAAAATGACACAGTTACTTGGCTAGGGTTTCATCAAAACCCTAGAATGGGGAATTAGTTCATCGCGAGGGAAGAACATATCATCTTCATAGACAAAGATTATGAATTCTTCTTCATGACTTCCTTTTTCTCTAGAGCTCCTTCTCTTCTGATTCAAAATCTCTCCATAATTCTCTACATAGAATCTCTTATTTATAGAGAAAGAGAGAAAGATAGAGTCCTTGTAAAATAAGGAGTTCTAATTAGGGTATAACTCTTCTTTTCTCTTTTTCCTACGAAATTTGGGCCTTTAAGAATAGTCAAACTGGGCCCAAAAGATAAAATTCTCACAGTATTAAAATATCCAAACATAGGGAGGGCGATCGATCGCCCCCCCTCTGGGTGATCGATCGCCCAGAGCGATTTTTGGCTATTGACTTTGATTTTTACTCCCTTCTTTGGTCTTTTCTTCTTGAGATCTTTATGAGTCTTTAATGCTTTTAAACCTTCTAATTTAAGCTCTTTTTCTCGCATGAACCTGAAACAAATATTAACAACCAAGTAGCATAAAAAGAATTAAAAGATCACTCGAAAGGGTTAACAAGTTAAGTTTGAGGTGCATATATGTATAACATCTTGCACCGATCACTCACCAATATCGAATGCACCTTACAGGATTACGCTAGTAAAATTGAAGGAATTAAAAGGGCAAATCCAGGAGTTGTTGGATCAGGGCTTTGTTTGGCCTAGTACTTCGTCATGGGGCGCACTGGTACTATATGTGAAAATTAGGATGGATCAATGCGATCGAGTATCGATTTTAGGCAATTGAATAAAGTGACTATTAAGAACAAGTATTTTTTACCTAGGATTGATAATTTGTTCGATCAACTCAAAGGAGTGCAGTTATTTTCCAAGATTGACTTAAGGTCAGGTTATCACCAGTTGAGGGTGAAGTAGGAAGACATCTCTAAGGCTGCTTTTTAGACTCAGTATGGACATTATGAGTTCTTAGTCATGTCATTTGGACTGAATAATGCACCAACAACTTTCATGGAATTGATGAACCAAGTGTTTAAGCCTTTTCCTAGATCAATTTGTTGTTGTCTTTGTGGATGACATTTGGTTTTTTCGAACTCTAGTGAAGAGCATGAGCATCATCTTCATGTCACACTTCAGACTTTGCGAAAACATCAGTTGTAAGTCAAACTTTCAAAATGTGAGTTCTGACAGGAGCAAGTCAAGTTTTTGGGACATGTCGTCTCAAGAGGAGTGTCAATGGATCCTGCTAAGGTTGAAGCAGTAATAGACTGGGGACAACCCGCTTCAGTTATCGAGATTCGTAGTTTTATGGGTCTGGTCGGATACTATCGACGTTTTATTAAGGGATTTTCAAATATTTTTGCACATTTGACTCGTCTGACTAAGAAATACGTGAAGTTTGTTTGGGAAGATAGTTGTGAGCAAGCCTTTGTTGAGTTAAAGACTCAACTGACATCAGCACCAGTTCTGACCATTCCTAAGAGTAATGGAGGACTTGTGGTCTAAAGTGATGCATCTCATCAGGGCTTGGAGTGTGTTTTGATGCAAAATGGTTAGGTGGTTGCCTATGCATCTCTTCAGTTGAAGGTTCATGAGAAGAACTATCCAACTCATGATTTGGAGTTGGCGGCAGTTGTTTTTGCATTGCAGATATGGAGGCACTATCTTTATGAAGAGAAGTTTGAGTTCTTTCCTGTTCACAAAAGTTTGAAATACATGTTCTCTCTGAAGGAGTTGAACATGAGGTAGCGAAGGTGGATGGAACATCTAAAGGATTATGACTTTACTCTTCACTGTCATCCTGGGAAGGCTAATGTTGTAGTAGCTGCATTGAGCCGTAAACTGAGAAGATTAGTTGCTCTTATGATAGTTCAGGAGTGGAATATGTTGGAGGTAGTTTCAGAATATAATATTCATCCAGTTCAGTAGAATGCCAATGCTTTACTCTTCAGTCTATCTATCTAACCGACATTGGTCAGTAAAATTATTCAAACTCAATCGCAAGATGGAAAGTTGCAATCAAGAGTTGCAAAGGTAGTTGTTGGTAACACTACAAATTGGGCTGTTGGATCAGATGGCGGTGTGAGATTTCATAGTAGATTGTATGTTCCAGATTTGACTGATCTAAAAAGAGAGGTTCTTGAGGAAGCGTATCACGCAAAATATACGGTTCATCCAGGTGATACAAAGATGTATCGAGATCTTTGTAGGCATTTTTGGTAGGATGGTATGAAACGGGATGTTGCAGAGTTTGTAGCTAGATGTTTGACTTGTCAGCAAGTGAAGGCTGAGCATCAGAAGTCATCTGAGCCTTTGCAATCATTATCCACTGTGGAATGAAAATAAGAGAGGATATCGATGGATTTTGTAGTCAGACTACCGAGGTCGAGGCAGGGGCACGATGCAGTATGGATAATAGTGGACTGATTGATAAAATATGCTCACTTTCTTCCGATTCGTACTACTTACTCCATGGATGAGTTGAGTAAACTGTATATAAAAAAGATAGTTAAACTACATGGAGTTCCTATGATAGTCTCAAATTGAGATGCGAGGTTTACATCTCAATTCTGGAAGAGTTTTTAGAGAGCTTTGGGGACATCATTAGATTTCAGTATGACTTTTAATCCCCAAATTGATGGTCAAACGGAATGAGTCAACAAACCACCACTTGAAAGAATGGTTTTGAAAGAAAAAGAAGAGGCGAACGTACGTGCATATGAGATTGGAAAAGCTTCTCACTATACTTATCTTTACATCTCACGAAGCTCCTCACTTCTTTCTCTTTTAATGGATGTTTTAATACAAATTTGAATAAAGATAAAAAATCTGCACAAAATCTATGTTTTAACAAATTTTTTCCCTGCAAGGTCGATACCGGTTGATACACTTGGTTGATACACCTTGTGTCAATAATATCGATACTCATATTGACCCCTATCGATAATATTGATACTCATATTGACATGTACCGATAATATCGATACTCATATTGACTTGTAACAATAATATCAATACGAATCATCTTCAACCTTGGAACACAACCAGTATCGACCCAACTTGTTGAGTATTAACCGCACACAGTAAATCATAAAAAAAATGTAAATAAAATACATTTAAAACTGTCTAACACAGGATTTAAGGTTTAAAATCTTAAATGTAATGATTATAATAATTTTTCTTTAGGTTAAACTAATTTATTTTTAAAAATAACCTAAGAAACTCGAAAATTGGTGTTTTTTTCGTTAATGACGTTCCCTCACAATCGTGGTTGTTTAGCGGAAAGAAACTCTCTTGTGGAAATCTCAGCCGGAAACGATAGGTAATGAAATATTTGGGGACTCTTCTTGATCAATGAAGTGACTCTATTATTGATAAGGAGCGAAGGGAGTTCTCTATGGTTGATGAGAATGGAGGGGACACAAATGTCTTTCCTTCAAATGGTTTGGACAAAATGGAAAAAGTTTGCATGTGCGAACTCCTTCACATGTGTGTGGGGGCATTCAAAGAACGGTTTTTAAAAGGTGGTTATTTTAAGAATAAAGCCAAACTACAGGGGCACGGAAAAACCCCTTACCTTTTTTCGTTTCTTTTTTCAAAATTAAAAAGAGGAATGCTAACCCTACTCTTAGTCAACCCGTACTCTCATGCTCCACCAACCACTTATCCACTACAAGGGTTGGTGTGTTCGATAGGACCACACCTTAGGAAGCAGTGGTTCTAATTTCGATTCACTTCCCCTTGGGCCACCCTCAGGGATTTATCCCTACTTGCCCAGTGCATGTGGATGAAGAGGCATGCACGTTTCCGGGAGATAAGTCAAGTGCTCTAAAAGGACCGAACACCCTCCTTACAAAAAAAAAAAGGATATATCCTACTGATGAGTGTGCAAAAGTACACTCCAAACTAGTTATTATGTAACCTTTTATCACACTTTCTAGTCTGAATCTAGAATTTAATGTCTATATTCTAAACTTGTTCCCGCATCTATAGATTATGAATTCTAAGTATTTTTATATTATTTTATGTAAGGAATTCAAGAAAAGAGTTTTCATGGAAATCAACAGATAAAGAAAAGTCAAAAGGGTGAAAAAAGAATCTTAACTCAGACCATTCTCAAGATTAGAGAAGATAAAGCCCCAGTCTCAAGTCAAAGAGTCAAAGCCCAATACCAATTGGAGAAAGATTCTCTCACACATGGGTAGAGAATCTTAGCAAGATAGGGATGAATGTGATTTTAGCATAAACAAATATGGAAATCTCTTGAATTGGAAAGAAGAAGTTTGCTATATTGATGTTTCTATTTTCGAAAAAGGAGAAAATCTAAATCAATTAGAAGAAGAAAGGGAAGAGCAATATATATATATATATATATATCCATGTTGTACGGACGTCCCACCATCACTTTACACATGCTGGTGCTGATCCCAGATCTCGAATTTCTCTTATTATTCTTTTAGGTTTTCCTTTGTATGAACTACTCAATCTCTGGCCATGGCTAGGGTGGAATTCTCTTAATGAGGTGATGTTAGTTTGATTTAGTCCATTGTTTTTAATGTTTATGATTTTTATATTAATTGTTCTTCTTGTTTGATCTCTCTTTCAATTGAATCTTTTGGATTTAAACATTTTCATGAGTTAGTCAGGTTTTTCTCATAGTTGAGTAATAGTTCTTGATTTCTCAAACAAAAAACCTTCATCTTAGCTGATTGATAGTATAATTTTTCCGTCATTTTGAATCACCCTACTATCAATACTAATTAATATGAATCCTGCAAACACATGAGAATGGTATAGGGATCGTGTTGGATGTTGAATCCTCACTCGTGAACTTTGGGGTTAATATAAAGAAAGAAACCAAAAAGAAGAATTAATTGTAAAACGATGGAGGGATAAAAGTGGTGATTATTTGGAATTTTTAAAACAACTTTGGGAGAGTTAATTAAGATCTAACAATTAAATGACATGACATTAAACTACTGAATTAAATAAAGAGATATGAAAACATTAAATAAGTAGAACATTCATTCATTGCATTAAATAAAAGTCACTTACAAAAATTAATCGAACTCGCAAAACATCCGTAGAAGAAAAATTCAGCAACCGGAAACTTACATTAAGCGTAGTTGCAAGTGTTCCGAGAAAGGTTTTTGAGAAGGGGTTGAGAAAAGATGAGGTTGAGAGAAAAGAAGAAGGGGTTGGTAAAGTTCTCCCCCTATGCGTAGGGGTGAGAACGTGAGAAGAGAAGTTAGGGAGGGAACCATCTATATGGGAGAGAGAGGGGTGAGTATTTATAAAGGGTGGCTAGGATTTTATAAAGATTAGGGTTACAAAAATGGGCTAGGGTTTTTAGAAAGAGATGGGTGGCTAGGATTAGGGTTTGGTGATAGATAAGAGATGAATGGTTAGAATTTTGTTGAGAAAGAGATTAGGGTTTTAACACAATGGAGAATTTAGGGAGAGTTAAAGGGGAAAAGAAAATATGGGAAGATATTGTGAGATTAGAGTTGCCATGTGAAAGAGGGAAAATAAGGATTTGAAATGGATGGTTAGGATAAAAGAAAAATAAGTGGTTAGGATTAATTAGAGAGGAAATTGGTCAGGGTTTTAAAATTACAAAATAAAAGCAAACAAAAAAAACAAAGGGTCTTAACCTTGGTCTTTAACATGATCTCCCCCGGCTTTTGCCAATTAAGTTTGCTTCTTTCTTTGTCATGTAGGAAATATTTATCAATTGAGTCTCTTTCTCTTGGAAATGTATTATTTGGTTCTTTGGCATTCTTTAGTCACTAGCTCAGCCCATGTTTGGCCCGTCTCTAGATGATGTAGCATGTTGGCTCTTTAGCTTTCAATAATGGGGTTTCGATGGTTGCTTTTAACTTTTTGGTTCCTAAAATTCTTCTAATCTTGGGTTCTGAAACATGAAAACACGTAATGAGAGTTTAAAAAAACAATTTTGAATCTAGACTTTTAGAAACATGTTAAATTCATGCAAGTGTACCATTTTTACCAGAAATATGTGTGTTATGCAATTGAGGGAACCCTTACGTAGAAAAATTTGTAAAATTGAAAGTTTACGTAATAAAGTTTGACAATGCCTCAAAAGAGAATAGTGAAAATAAGCACTTCTAAGCAAATATCACGGATATTATTCTTTGTTGCGGTATCGTCGTCCTCGAGTTTTTCCGATAAAGTGCGGGCTTGGGTTAAAACTCGTTTTGAATAATTGATTGGAAATTTATTTTAGCTTTTTATTATAATTTGAATTTCTAAATCTTCCAATTGTGGGTTTGGGATGTGAAATCCACAATTGAGTTATACTTTGGATTAATCGAATTAACATTGCACCATTAAGAGGAGGAAACTCTTTGCCTGACGCTTTCTCTTACTGATATTCTCTTTAAATTAATTGAACTTTCTCTACCAAAAATTCTACAAACCCCTTTTTCTACCATTGTTCCTTATCTTCACTATTTTTTGTGGATCGACAACCCATTTACTGTACTATAAAGTACCCCGTATCTTTGACCGACATCACCTACTGTTGATACATGAAAAATAGCATTGCCACATGTCACCACAATATTAAATCATAGCATGCAGACTTACCATGTAGGATTACTAACTGTTCATAACTCTATTCTCCTATGTATATGTGCATAATTATTTGAATTGTGGATATATTGTAAATAGCATTTAAGTCTTGGTATATCCTTAGGCCACAAATGGAAAGTCCTTGAAGTCTTAGCAAGGCGTATGCCGTGTAAGTCCTAACAGATCTCCAGGCCATGAATGGAAAGCCCTTGGAGTCTCAGCAATGTGTGCAATATGTAATTCCTAACAGATTCCCAGACCATGAATGAATGCCTAGTTCTGATTGATACCTAGGCTACGAATGGGAAGTCTTTGGATTCTCAGCAAGGCATGTTATGTGTAAATGTCTAGCAAATCCCCATGACGTAAACAAAGAAACCTTGGCAATATCTCCAAGGTGATATACGCAAAACCCTTAGCAATATCCCCAAGGTGATATACGCAGAGCCCTTAGCATTATCCCCCAAGGAAATATACGTAAAACCTTTGATAATATCCCCAAGGCGAGATATATGTAGAACCCTTGGTAATATCCCCAAAGCGATATTCAGAAAGTGTTTGACAAATCTCCTAAGTATTGATAAGACCACAACCACAAATTTATAAATTGGTATAGCATGGAGCATATGGGTTTAGGATATATGGCCTAAGGAGATGAGAATTTTCTTGTTTGAAATCTAATTATATATATTTGCTGGATAAATTTTCTCAAAGTGTATGACCCTCTTTAAGGAAGCTCTATTATTGTTATATTATTATTATAATGTCGCATCCCATGCAAAATCCCACCTAGGAGGATGTGAGATCTTGGTACTTGACTTATCAAACCATCCTGTTAGAAGCATTTAAGGTATACTAAAATATGAACTTGAAAATTATTTCAATTTACTAACATTTAATACCTCAAACAACCTCTAATTAAAATTCATAATCAATTGAACATAAATAAAATTAATCATCCATCGTGATCCTTAACCATCAAACTAAACAAAATATAATTCTCCATAAAGTTAATTAAAATCTCTCTGGGATTCAAATAACTAATAAATCATATTCAACAATAAGGCCACCGAACAAGATACCGTTCTTCTTCGAGATGGTCACCTGCTAGTTCTTTTATGTATTTTTCCTCTTCTCACGGTCCCGGTGCACAAATGTCAAATCCTTCCGAACCTGCGGATAATGAAATTATCGACTGAGTAACAAATTACTACGCGTATATAACAAACCATGGTAAAAAATATCTTAAACATTAACATGCATACATTTGATAGTTTAACTTCAGTTTTCATACATAAATCAGAGTGCGGAAAAACGAGTAGGTACATTATGTCATTTGCTTTCTTTATTTTCTTACTTTATTGTTTTGTAAACATACATCAACATGTATCGTGCAATAACTTAATATACCACTTTACCTATTATGGAAAGGAGTTACTATACTTTACTTATTGAGTACCATCCTTCGTACATTATCCGGTACGGACAACTTACTTATAACATTATCCGGTACGACGGCTTACTTTTGCCCTTAGGCCATTCTGATGATAGTCAATCAGTGCAAAACTCATTATGCAACAATACTTTCATGTATATTTTTTCTTACTTTCTTACTTTACCTTCGTCTTACTTGTGTGCTTAATTGTGCCCTTAATTTTCTCTTTATATTTGTGCATGTCATACAATAATAAGTGCACGGTGATACACCCTTGGTTAAATTATACCTAAGACCAATGTTATCAGAACCGGACTGGTCATTGAACCGGTTGAGTGGCCGGTTCCCAGTTCCACTGGTTCGACCGGTCCGGTTCAACTGTGTCCTTTTTTTTAAAATTTTAAAAATCCATTTTTACCCATATATGACCAGTTCTGACCACCGGTTCCCGGTTCAACCGGTCGGTTCCCACGGTTCTCACTAAATAGCCTGGTTTTGAATTATGGCCGGTTCTGAGGGTTTTGGGAACCGGTTAGGGGACTGGTTCCTGGTTCCACCGGTTCGACCGGCCAGTCCGATCCGGTTTTGACAACACAACCTAAGACTAATAGTCAAGGGCCATATGAAATTTTATCATAACGTCCCATTCCATTATGATAACAGACGTAGGCAAGCAAGACTCTCATCAAATGTTCTTTTACCCAAGAATAGATCATGTATAATAATATAAAACGAACACAACATAACATTCATGACTTCAACAATTTAAATATGCTTTATTCTTAATTTATTCTTCAATATATATAATACGTAATTTATCCAACATTAATTAAAATCAAAATCATAAATGCATCATATAGTTTATCAAAAATAGTTTCATAGAGTATTCACAAAAATCATACTAACATGTAGCCCTAATTTCACAAATAGTCTAAATCCATCATCCTAATATTCCATACATTCAAATCAGACTTCCGGAATGCACCCCTTCCTCCACATACATTCATAACCCTCCAGAAAATTCTCAATCCCCTTGTTAGAGCATAAACCATAAATTCTTAGGGTTATTCTCATCCTAACTACTTTAACAATTCTTGAGAAATAATACACAAAAGGTGATAGAAATTCATGAATCTCATTTACAATCGCATTCATACTTAGATTTATACTTTTAACTCTTTTTTTTGGATTAACATTCAAGAAATTGAGAATTAGGGATTGCTATTTTACTTTCCTTGATCGCTTCCTTACAATCTTACGCTTGAGAATGCTTTAGATCTCGATTTCTGGGTGTTCCCTCTTCTCCAAGTGAAAGCCCTTGCAAACCCTAGGTTTTCTTCCTTTTTGTTCATCTCAAAAGCTTAGAATATTTTTCAAACCTAAAATCCACGAAATAAAGGGTTTGTATAGGTTTTAGGATTTTTACTCTCTAAAAACTGTTAAAAATCGTGACCTTTCCTGTTTTTGGATGCGACTTGCGATCAATCGCTCGTTTGCTGCGATCGATGACAGCTCGTACTAATTTCAGGGAACCTTTCGGGTTTCCCTGCAATCGATCGTTTCTGTACCTGCGATCGATTGCTCCTTGCAATCGATTGAACTGAGATCCTGCGATTGATCAATACTGGTGTCCTTCTTTTGACTACTTTCTGTTATTCATGTGATTGATTGTCTGACGCCTGCGATCGATCGTTGCTGGGATTTTTTTTAAAAAGTCTTTTGCTACTTTTTTTATAGCTTTGATATCATGCACTTAAATCACAAAAATAGACTAAAATAAGTAAAATAATTGAGTTTCTACTTTTAGATATTTACTTTCATTTCTATAATGACACATGCATTAAAATAATACACAATTCTTTAAGAAAATCATATAAATGACAAGAATATCGAGAAATTAAATCCGGGTCACTACATATAACCTAGGGGGTTGAATTAGGTTTTGTGATTTGGTGGGTCCATGAAGAATTTGTTAGTAGTTAGACCATCTCGGCATACTGATTACTAACCTGAAGAGCACTTATTAAGGTGTGAGGTCATGATGACTTATTAATGACTGATGTGGTAGATTCTTAGTGGCTGAGAGCTCAAAAAAACCTTTGCTGAATTGGCAGGTTTCATGATTGGCTATAAATAAGGGTGAACTGTCATCATTTAAGGCTAGAGAGGACAAGGCAGAAATACATGAGAAATTAGGGATACGAGATTCTCAGTTCACTCTTAGTCCAGTAGTCTACCGACTGCCGCCATCAGCCGTTTGTTATTCTGTTCTTCTTCCTCTTATCCCAACTACATACTTGATTCTCCTTCACTCTACTCATTTCTCTTCTCACTTTCCTCTGAGGTGAAAAAAATACTGGCACGGTTTAGTTTCGTGGACTTAGGCCAGATAGCGGCAGAAATTCATTCGAAACCCATTCAGCTACACCTACAAAAATCTTCCTCAATGAGAAATGCCAGTATATTCACTTGAGTTTTCTTTGAGAGTTCAAATAAATAAAATCAAGAATAGAGAAGATGCAAGGAGGGAGAGATTGTGTATAAAAACTACCTACCGTCTGGCCACGGTCTAGTGAATTGCAAGGTTTCTTCTGCTGGTGAGTTGTAGGGCTGTGCTCTGTAGTTCGTTTCAATGGAAGAATGATGAGCTTCAAATCTCCTGTATTTGTAGGCTGTAGGGAATCTAGTGGTCTCTCTTTTCTTAGACAAGGCTCTAATATTGACTTAGCTATGGAGAGGTTGTGTATTTCACCGCTACTGCTGCAAATGCAAGGAAGAGCTCATATTCAAGGGGGTTAGGCCAGGTTTAAAAGGAGAACCAAGAATAGACTTATTAGTAAGTGTGTTTTGGACATTTTAAGTGAGAATATAATTGTTCGTTAGCAAAAGATAACACTGGTCGTGATTTGTGCAATAATGTGAAAGTTGAGTCAATTGAAGGAAATTATTTAAAAAGAGGCACTTATATGTAATTTAAGGATAAGATGAGTTCTAATATATAATTAACCTTTTATTTTACTTTTTTTAACCTAATGCTATGTCAAATTCCCTTTTCATTCAATTTTTTTTCCCTTTTTTCAACAAGAAGGCAAAAATATATGGTCTTGAGGCTCATCAAAAAATGCATTTTTTTTAATAGAAAAGAAAATAGTGGATTTAGCATTATCTTTTTTTAAATTATCTTAAAAAAAATAAAACAACAAATTTATGAATGTTTTTTTTTTAGGTGCTAATCCTTTATCTAGGGTTTGGAGTTGGGGAGTTAAAACTCGTGGTGGGCATGGCCACATCAAGACTCGAACTCAAATCATACCTCCTCAAAGGAATATGAGCAATAGTTCGCTCCACGAGCGAGAAGCAAACTATTACTCATTGCTCTAACAAAGCTGCCTGTCGTGAACTTAGGTTCATTTTTAACCCAGTAGTTAAATTTTTTTTTTTTTTCTAAAAACAAAGGGCAGATGAGTGAATCCTAAGGGTTAGTAAACCTTAACCATAATTAAAGGGAGTTAAAATATGGACACGTGACATTGAAAGGGGGCCAAGATGCCCCACCTCACGTCACCGACCGAGGATGTGATTATTTTCCAAGGGATATACACAATCACTATGACAAGCCCATGGTGAATGTTACCCACACTTCGCATTAGAAGTCTAATGCTATGACCAGATGTCTCTGTTAACACTCTTTTAATTATGGTTACACTTAAAAAAATAAATAAAGTCAATATTTTTATTTTTTAAAAATCAAACTTAGATTACTTAACTATAGTAAATCTTTAACTACAATTGATACGTGGCAAAAAGGGGATTGACCAATGAGGACTGTAAATTAGACTACATAGTCTACTATGGCACTAAGTTGAGTATTTGTCTTTGTGTTATATTTTGATGGTTGTTATTAATTCTAGGATTTTGCCAAATCTTCGTAGACTCAACTGGGTGGCACCAAAAAAAAACTGGGCGGCACCAAATGTCAAACGTTCTGTGTTTTTTACTTTTTTAAGCTGTTTAAATATAAAACAACTCCAAGTGTACCCAGTCTTGCGGCTGTAGAAAAATTTGTAGTAAATGCGAAAAAATAAATAAATAAATAACTCCTCTTGGACACACCCCTCTTGTATCTGAAATTACACTGCCCTTGATTAAACGGTTAAAAAGAAAGGCAAGGAAACTGGAGAGGAGTTTCCGCAATCATTATTAAAAAAGCTAGGAATCTTGAAGTGGGTTTTACTGTTTGGATCTTGATCTCAAAAAAATAGTATATTGAGATTCACTGTCATGGTTAAAAAACTTTGTATCATTGATTGAATGGCTTTGACAGTTTAGTATGTAGTATCGACCCAACTACTATCCACCCAACTGTTGAGTATCAACCGCACACAGTAAATCATAAAAAAAATACAAATAAAATATATTTAAAATCATCTAATATAGGACTTAAGGTTTAAAATCTTAAATGTAATGATTATAATCATTTTTTTATTAGGTTAAACTAATTTATTTTAAAAAAAAACCTACGAACCTTGAAAGTTGGTGTTTTTTCTGTTAATGGCGTTCCCTCACAATCGTGGTTGTTTAGCCGAACGAAACTCTCTTGTGGAAATCTCAGCCGGAAACGATAAGTAATGAAATATTTGGGGACTCTTCTTGATCAACGAAGTGACTTTATTATTGATAAGGAGTGAATGGAGTTCTCTATGGTTGATGAGAATGGAGGGGACACAAATGTCTTTCCTTCAAATGATTTGGATAAAATGGAAAAAGTTTGCATGTACGAACTCCTTCACATGTGTGTGGGGGCATTCAAAGAAGGGTTCTTAAAAGGTGGTTATTTTGAGAATAAAGCCAAACTACATGGGCACGGAAAAACCCCTTACCTTTTTTTGTTTCGTTTTTCAAAATTAAAAAGAGGAATCCTAACCCTACTCTTAGTCAACTCATTCTCTCACGCTCTACCAACCACTTATTCACTGCAGGGGTTGGTGTGTTGGCTAGGACCACGCCTCAGGAAGGGTGGTTCTAATTTCGATTCACTTCCCCTTGTGGCCCACCCTCAGGGATTTGTTCCTACTTGCCTGGTGCATGTGGATGAATGGGCATGTATGTTTCCTGGGGATTAGTCATGTGCTCTAAAAGGCTCGAACACCCTCATTACAAAAAAAAAAAAAAAAACCCTACTGATGAGTGTGCAAAAGTACACTCCAAACTAGTTATTATATAACATTTTATTACTTTTTAGTCTGAATCAAGGATTTAAAATCTATATTCTAAACTTGCTCCCGCATTTATAGATTATGAATTTTATATAATTTTATACAAAGAATTCGAGAAAAGAGTTTCTATGGAAATCAACAGATAAAGAAAAGTCAAAAAGGCAAAAAAATATTCTTAACTCAAACTATTCTCAGGATTAGAGAAGATAAAGCAAAGTCTCAAGTCAAAGAGTCAAAAGCCCAAGGCCAAAGCCCAATACCAATTGGAGAAAGATTCTCTCACACATAGGTAAAGAATCTTAACAAGATAGAGATGAATGTAATTATAGCATAAACAAATATGGAAATATCTTGAATTGAAAAAAAGAAGTGTGCTATATTGATGTTTCTATTTTCGAAAAGGAGAAAATCTAAATCAATTAGAAAAAGAAAGGGAAGAGCAATAAATATATATATATATCCATGTTGTACGGACGTCCCACCATTACTCTGCACATGCTCGTGCTGATCCCAACTCTCGAATTTCTCTTATTATTCTTTTAGTTTTTCCTTTGTATGAACTGCTCAATCCCTTACTTTGGTTAGGGTGAAATTCTCTTAATGAGGTCATGTTAGTTTGATTTAATCCATTGAATTTTTTTAATGTTTATGATTTCTTTATTAATTGTTTTTCTTATTTGATATCTCTTTCAATTGAATCTCTTGGATTTAAACATTTTCACGAGTTCAATCAGGCTTTTCTCATACTGAAGTAATAGTTCTTGATTTCTGAAACAAAGAACTTTCATCTTAGTGGAGTGATAGTAGAATTTTTTCATTGTTTAGAATCACCCTACTATCAATACTAAATTAATCTGAATCCTGCAAACACATGAGAATGGTATAGGGATCGTGTCGGATGTCGAATCCTCATTCGTGAACTTTGGAGTTAGTATAGAGAAAAAAACCAAAAAGAAGAATTAATTGTAAAACAATGGACAGATAAGAGTGGTGATTATTTGAAAATTTTAAAACAATTTTGGGAGATGTAATTAAGATCTAACAATTAAATGACATAAAATTAAACCACTAAATTAAATAAAGAGATATGAAAATATTAAATAAGAAAAACATTCATTCATTGCATTAAATAAAAGTCACTTACAAAAATTAATCGAACTTGTAATATATCCGTAGAAGAAAAATTCAGCAATCGAAAACTTACACAAAGCATAGTTGCAAGTGTTCCGAGTGAGGTTTTTGAGATGAGGTTGAAAAAAAAATAGGTTAAGAGAGAAAAAAAAGAGGTTGGTGAAGTTCTCCTCCTAGGCATAGGGGTGAGAACGTGAGAGAAATGTGAGAAGAGAAATTAGGGAGAGAACCATTTATAAGGGAGAGAGAGGGGTGAATATTTATAGAGAGTAGGTAGGGTTTTATAAAGATTAGAGTTACAAAAATGGGTTAGGGTTTTTAGAAAGAGATGAGTGACTATGATTAAGGTTTGGTGATAGATAAGATATGGATGGCTAGGATTTTGTTGAGAAATAAATTAAGGTTTTAACACAATGGAGAATTCAAAGAGTGTTAAAGGGGGAAAGAAAATATGAGAAGATATTGTGGGATTATAGTTGCCATGTGAGAGAGAAAATAAGGATTTGAAATGGATGATTAAGATAGAAGAAGAATAAATGGTTAGGATTAATTAGAGAGGAAATTGGTTAGAGTTTTAAAATTATAAAATAAAAGCAAACAAAAGGAAACAAAGGGTTGATTTTCCCTGGCCTTTGCTAGTTAAGTTTGTTTATTTCTTTGTCTTGTAAAGAATATTTATCAATTGAGTTTCTTTCTGTTGGAAATGTATTTTTTTAATTATTTGGTCTTCTTCAGTCACTAGCTCAACTCATACTTGACTCGTCTCTAGATGATGTAGCATATTAGCCCTTTAGCTTTCAATAATAGGACTTCGATGGTTGCTTTTGATTTTTTAGTTCCTAAAATTCTTCTAATTTTGGGTCCTAAAACATGAAAGCGCGTAATGAGAATTCATAAAAACAATTTTGAATTTAGGCTTTCAGAAACATGTTAAATTCATATAAATGTACAATTTTTACCAGAAATGTGTGTTATGCAATGGAGTTCTACCCTTACGTAAAAAATTTGTAAAATTAAAAATTTACATAATAGAGTATGACAATATCTCAAAAGATAATAGTGAAAATAAGTACTTTTAAGCAAATATTACGGATATTTTTTTAAAGCTTTTTAAATATGAAACAACTCCACCGGTCTTGTGGCTGTGAAAAAAAAAATTTAGAGTAAACCCGACTCGGCCAGTCTCTTCTTGATTCTAAGTTATTTTTGGGTATGTGTGTGTGTTTAGTGTTCCCTTAAAAAAAAAAAAAAAAAAAAAATCAAAAATCCTCTTGGACACCACCCCTCTTGTGTCTGAAATTACACTGCCCTTGATTAAACGGTAAAAAAAAGGCAAGGAAACTGGAGAGGAGTTTCAGCAATCATGGTTAAAAAAGCTAGGAATCCTGAAGTGGGTTTTACTGTTTGGATCTTGATCTCAAAAAAATGGTATATTGAGGTGGAGTTTCACTGTCATGGTTAAAAAACTATGTATCATTGATTGAATGGCTTTGACAGTTTAGACGGTGAGGTGTTTGGAATTTAGTCCACCGCAAGTGAATTTTTTTGACTGCTTTAGTGTTTTTATTTTAGCAATTACAGGAAAAGAGTATCTGTAAATGATGGAGATTTTAGTGTTTGGTTTGATCAGGAGAAGAAGACCAGATATTAAGGGGACCTGGATCTCTACTTTAAAAAAATGGGGTAAAACAGTTGGGGTGGTTTCTAAAAAGATAATTTTCTGTGGACCTGTGCTGTTGAACAGTGCTTATCAAGATAGGGATTTTAAGTAATTGGGTTTCTTTTTTGCAATCCGAAACACCATTTTGAAGCCCCCCTTTTAACCATTACAGAAATCTGGGTTTTTTTGTTTTTTGGGTCTGGTTTCTTTGCGGTCTCTTTCATATCTCACAATTCCAAACCCTAATTGCCTACCAATTGGATTTGCTGTCACTATTAATTACTATTTTCTGGCTCCATTCAGATATTTATTACATCTTGTTTTTTTCTATTCAGATATTTATCATCATCTAACTGAATTTTGTTGCCCTTTTCGTCAATTGGTCGGCATTTTCTAGAAGTCCAATTCCTTTATGTTGAACAATTCACCATCCAATTCTTCTTCTTCTTCTTCCATGGCTTTGTGATTTTTGTTGGGGGTGGCCTAGTATGCAGGTTCCTTAGCTTTTTGTGTGTCTGTTTGTTTTTCTTTGTTTGTCTCTCTGTCTTGCCACATCTGCTTCCTACTCCTGCATCCCTGAATAAAAAAATGTTTTTTTACAAGTCTTCCTGTCTAATATAAGTTAAATCTACCAATTAATCAGTTGGTGTTGATGTCCCTTGCAGAAATAATTCAGATCCAAATTCCAAGTTCTATTCTAGAAAATCTAGATATCCCTTTGCATTAGTGTCTTGGTCATCCATGTAGAAGGAAAGGAAAAGAAAATAAAAGATTTGATAGATGTTCTGCATATACTTGTATGGTTTTGGATGTGTGTTTTAGCCAAGATTTCTGAGTAATTTGCTATATTTCTTTTTCCCTCTTATTGGGGTCCCCTTCCAAGTTGTCTCCCTGTGTATGAAAACCTTTTGAGCAAATTCAAATAAGGGTAGATGACAGCAGATGAGAAGGATTATAGCTCCTTGTGGAGTAGGGAGCAGGAGAAGGCATTTGAGAATGCCTTGGCAATCCATCCCGAGGATTCTTCGGATCGATGGGAGAAGATTGCTGCAGATGTACCAGGGAAAACCCTAGCTGAGATCCAACATCATTATGAGCTCTTAGTTGAAGATATTAAAAGCATTGAGTCTGGCAATGTGCCTTCGCCTTGCTATGTTTCTTCTTCGGATGATTCAACAGACCATGCAGGTGAGGATGGGGCCGGTAAAATGGGTGGCCACTTTGGGAATTTTCAGAATGATTCCAGTCATGGAGGGAAGGCATTGAGATTGGAGCAAGAACGTCGAAAGGGGATAGCTTGGACAGAGGATGAGCACAGGTAAACTCAGTACTTACTGTTGCTTTTTATTTATTTTGTATACTATGTATACATAGTTTACAAAATAAATACTGAAACATTGCTTTTAATAAAGATTGGTTATTGCTGCATTGCTTTATTAATAAGTGGGTCTCTATCCTTTTAATTTAATATTATGCTTGTGAGAAAAGTTGTTTCTTAATATGTGGATTCTTGCACCAAGGACTCCCTACTTTAGAATTCTAAGTTTACTATTAGTAGTTTTCTTATTGAAATTCTGTTTTTGTTTGGTGATTCTTACTGTTTTAAGTCACACTAAGCTCCTACTTGCTACATCAATTCCTGCTTCCAAATCTTGCTGCTCCCATGCCGTGGTGTTTCTAACAGGTTACTGACCTAGGAACCAAAGACGATTGAATCCATTACTAAGCCCATACATTAGAATATCATCTACCATGACATGGATCAGATGATACTTGGATTCTGGATGGAGAGATGATAAAAGAAAAAACTTACAGCCCGTATTCCCCCAAGCCTCCTTGTTTTCTCTCTCTCTATCTCTGCATGTGCGCGCGTGTGTTGAATTTGTCTCACGAACCTACTCAAATAAAAAGGGAAAAATAGTTTCCAGGAAAAATATTTATATTTATTGTTTGGTTTGTATTTCGTAGTGGTTCCTAGTTTCTATCAATCTCTTTAATTATTTGACAGAAGATTCAGTGTACCCTTCCACACATATTGACAGAGATTAATGGGTTGCCACAAATGATCCTTGTTAAACCCCAGGTCATGTTTTTCATCTGGAACATCTGCACAGGGAGTGGACATGCTATCATGCTTCAAGACCTCCATTTGCATTGGTTTAGTTCAGATTATATGGCTGCTTATTTTTGTTAGTGTCTATGTCATCTAGAAGTTTTCTGTTTTCTTTGAAAAATATGTAGGTAAGTAATAGATCGGGAAAGATCTGTTGCATAATCTATGCCTACGGTTCTCATAGGGATAAAGTGAGAGAGAAACATCTCCGTCTCAAAGTTTTCGTGTCTTAAACAAGAACGGTTGTTGTAGATTTGTAGTGGTGCACTTGTTTTCATTGAGAACTCGATCACATTTGAATATTATGATCTGGGTTATACCCATGCCCCTGTAAATGTTTTAGTTGCACCCAATGGAGCGAGATTGAGGTGGGCATAAGTGGAGACATCAGTTTAGGATGACGAATGAGTGGCAGGGGACTGCTGTATGTGTTAAATAATAACAGGGGATTAACTTCTGTGAAGTTCTATATTATCCAATAAACTATTGGACATTTCTTTTGACAATAGGTGTTTTGGTATCAATTTAGAAATTGGAATACATAGATTCAGAAAATGATTAAAGTCAAACAGAAAACTAAATGATTCAGTTGATGGTGGTCTTGGTAGAGTTGTGATATTGGTAGTTGGATGAGGAGCAAGAGGAGGTTATATTGTGGGACTAGTTTTTCTACCACTGGCTTGCTGAGAATTAACACCCAAACTCTTGTTTGCATTGTTCTAGTGCAATGTTCTGAAAACTGACCATCAGTTCGATTCAGCAAGGAGGGGTTGGTCAGGTCAACCAGCTCAGAGCGTCAAGTTGAACCTGTTGATTCAATACATCAACTTGTGTAAATAATTATTATAGTTATAATTAAAATTTTGAATTTTTACAAGAGATTACAGAATTATATTTAGAGATGTAAACTAAGTATTAAAAGTTAATAGGTACTGATCAGGCTTACTTGGGATTTTAGTGAGTTTCTACAATGTTTTGAGAGTTGACAAACCTCAAACCGAAATATAGAAGAGTCAAAAGACCTACTGTTCAGGGAACAAAATTGGTAACCGAGATAATTTAGGTGCCGTCCAGGTCAAGGGTATTCTCTTGGGCTGGCCATAGGCAACCCCTGGTTAAATTAGGTGTTGTCCAGAAACTAGAGCCTGAGCCCTATCTTGTCAGCATTGAATAACACTAATCTCACCAGTGTGCTTCCGATAACCTGTGACACTCTACAAATATATGTACTTGGCTTATTCATGGGGAAATATTGCTTAGGAAGTTTCGTCTGGAGCTGATCATCCGTCGTCATGTAAATTGAAGTTTGTTATATGATGATGCCTTTTCTAGGGTTCCAATGATGCATCTCGGGCTAGGAGCATGTTCCACTGTGCTATGTGCATGAGCCATAGACAATATGATGCATCATGTGCTGCTGTATGAAACAGAAAAAACAAGCAGGTTTATAAAATTGTTTGAACAAATGAACAGCATTATCAATTACACCAAGTTAGTCCTGTACAAGGCCATACATATTGATTTTACAATCCAAGTATAGGGGACAGAGAATGGAAGGGATGAAAAGAAGATTCTGCCCCCCCAAAGTTTTATCTGAGATGATTCACCCTATAATGATTAAATTCCTATTTATTCTTAGTTATTGGGATTTGGAACTTCTATATTTTCAATATTGTTCATATTTGCATTATAAATTATCATACTAGTATGGACTAGGGGTGTCAACGAGCTGAGCCAGCTCGGCCCGACTCGAAATAAACCGAGCTTGAGCTTTTACTTTGGGCTCGTTGAGCCGAGCTGAGCCAAGCCTTAAAAGTGAGCTCGAAAAATAAACGAGCCGAGCCTGAACAATAGGTGGCTCAGCTCAGTTCGACTCGACTCAATTAATTTTATAATAATACCCTTTAAAAGTTAAATTTATATTATATATTTAGTATACCTTTTTTTTGGTAAAATATATTTAGTATACATTAACATAATTATTTCTGTTTAAGTTTTAACTCAAGCTTTCACATGAGTCACATGACATCCCCAAAAAAAATGCCCTTTTAATTTTTTTTAATTGAACTTAGTGCTTATCAATGTATTTAAACAAAAAAAAAATTATCGAGCCGACCTCGAGCTCAACGATTTGTGGACGAGCTGAGCCTAGCCTGAGCATCTGTAAAATTCCAATGAGCCGAGCCGAGCCCTAGCAGTGCCTAGCTCGGCTCAGCTCGGCTCATTGACAACCCTAGTATGGACTAATCAACCTCTTGGATATACTATAGGTGTATGACAACATCTATATCTGTTCAACATCAACCACATGCTTTGTCTGTGCCAAGTTACAATACTGCCATCGTTAGGAAGTTGATATTGAAATTGCCCTATAAAAGAATTCCCTTTGTTTAAGACATGAAGAATATTCTTAGTTATCACTTATCTTGTAAATTGGTAAGTTTTGTTGACATATAAGTTTAATGCTTGGGACCATGTTTGATTAAATCTACTCTTTTGGACCTCTATACCACTCTTACCCATCTTTTTTTATATGTTATCTGCAATTACATATGTGTCTGTCTTTCTTATGTTTCCATACAAATATCAAAACCTGACATGGGTACAAAATGTTGGATTGGGTGAAACCTGATGAAACAGATTCAAAAATAAATGTTTGTATATAAGAATGAGGCTTATAATTGATCATATAACTGGTAGCATAATCGATTAATCAGTTAGCAAGGCCTGATTGCGGAATGCCAAAAGACCTGGGTTCATAATTATTGACCATTAAGACTTGGGTAAAAAAGCACCCCACTTGCAATCAGCTTACCTACAGAAAAACAGATGATATATATATATATATATACTCTTGCCCTTCTTTGAGTAAGCTGCAATTTTATGGTGCTTAGATTTTCATACAGATATCGAATACTGATGTGGGTACAAATCACACTAAGCTCCTACTTGCTACATCACTTCCTGCTTTCAAATCTTGCTGCTCCCATGCCATGGTGTTTCTAACAGGTTATTGACCTAGGAACCAAAGACGATTGAATCTGTTACCAAGCCCATACATTATAATATCATCTACCATGACGTGGATCAGATGATACTTGTTGGATTCTGGATGGAGAGATGAAAAAAGAAAAACTTACAGTCCATATTCCCCCAAGTCCCCTTGTTCTCTCTCTCTCTCTCTCTGCATGTGCCCGCGTTTGTTGAATTTGTCTCACGAACCTACTCAAATAAAAAGGGAAAAATAGTTTCCAGGAAAAATATTTATATTTATTGTTTGGTTTGTATTTTGTAGTGGTTCCTAGTTTCTATCAATCTCTTTAATTATTTGAGAGAAGATTCAGTGTACCCTTCCACACATATTGGCTGAGATTTGCCACAAATAATCCTTGTTAAACCCCAGGTCATGTTTTTCATCTGGAACATCTGCACGGGGAGTTGACATGCTATCATGCTTCAAGACCTCCATTTGGATTGGTTTGGTTCAGATTATATGGCTGCTTATTGTAGTTAGTGTCTGTGTCATCTAGAAGTTTTCGGTTTTCTTTGAAAAATTTGTAGGTAAGAAATAGATCGGGAAATATCTATTGCATAATATTTGCCTATGGTTCTCATAGGGATAAATGTGAGAGAAACATCTCCGTCTCAAAGTTTTCGTGTCTTAAACAAGATCGGTTGTTGCAGATTTGTAGTGGTGCACTTGTTTTCATTGAGAACTCTATCACATTTGAATATTGTGATCTGGGTTATACCCATGCCCCAGCAAATGTTTTAGTTGCACCCATTGGAGCGAGATTGAGGTGGGCATAAGTGGAGACATCAGTTCAGGATGATGAATCAGTGGCAGGGGACTGCTGTATGTGTTAAATAATAACAGGGGAATAACTTCTGTGAAGTTCTATATTATCCAATAAACTATTGGACATTTCTTTTGACAATAGGTGTTTTGGTATCAATTTAGAAATTGGAATACATAGATTCAGAAATTGATTAAAGTCGAACAGAAAACTAAATGATTCAGTTGGCGGTGGTCTTGGTGGAGTTGTGATATTGGTAGTTGGATGAGGAGCAAGAGGAGGTTATATTGTGGGATTAGTTTTTCTGCTACTGGCTTGCTGAGAATTAACACCCAAACTCATGTTTACATTGTTCTGAAAACTGACCATCAGTTCAATTCAGCAAGGAGGGGTTGGTCAGGTCAACCAGCTCAGAGCGTCAAGTTGAACCTGCTGATTCAATACATCAACTTGTGTAAATAATTATTATAGTTATAATTAAAATTTTGAATTTTTACAATAGATTACATAATTACATTTAGAGATGTAAAATAAGTATTAAAGGTTATAGGTACTAATCAGGCTTACTTGGGGTTTTAGTGAGTTTCTAAAATGTTTTGAGAGTTGGCAAACGAGTCAAAAGAGCTACTGTCCAGGGAACAACATTGGTAACCAAGATAATTTAGGTACCGTCCAGGTCACGGGTATTCTCTTGGGTTGGCCATAGGCCCATAGGCAACCCCTGGTTAAATTAGGTGCTGTCCAGAAACTAGAGCCTGAGCCCTATCTTGTCGGCATTGAAGAACCCTAATCTCATCAGTGTGCTTACCCGATAACCTGTGATACTCTACATATATATGTCCTTGGCTTATTCATGGGGAAATATTGCTTAGGAAGTTTCGTCTGGAGCTGATCATCTGTCGTCATGTAAATTGAAGTTTGTTATATGATGGTGCCTTTTCTAGGGTTCCAATGATGCATCTCGGGCTAGGAGCATGTTCCACTGTGCTATGTGCATGAGCCATAGACAATATGATGCATCATGTGCTGCTGTATGAAACAGAAAAAACAAGCAGTTTTATAAAATTGTATGAACAAATGAACAGCTTTATCAATTACGTCAAGTTAGTCCTGTACATGGCCATACATATGGATTTTACAATCCAAGTATAGGGGACAGAGAATGGAAGGGATGAACAGAAGATTCTGCCCCTCCCCCCCCCTAAGTTTTATCTGAGATGATTCACCCTATAATGATTAAATTCCTATTTATTCTTAGTTATTGGGATTTGGGACTTCTATATTTTCAATATTGTTCATATTTACAATTATAAATTATCATACCAGCATGGACTTGTCAACCTCTTGGATATACTATAGGTGTATGACAACATCTACATTTGTTCAACATCAACCACATGCTTTGTCTGTGCCAAGTTACAATACTGCCATCATTAGGAAGTTGATATTGAAATTGCCCTATCAAAGAAATCCCTTTGTTTAACACATGAAGAATATTCTTAGTTATCACTTATCTTGTAAATTGGTAAGTTTTGTTGACTTATAAGTTTAATGCTTGGGACCATGTTTGATTAAATCTACTCTTTTGGACCTCTATACCACTCTTACCCATCTTTTTTTATATGTTATCTGCGATTACATATGTGTCTGTCTTTCTTATGTTTCCATACAAATATCAAAACCTGACATGGGTACAAAATATCGGATTGGGTGAAACCTGATGAAACAGATTCGAAAATAAATGTTTGTGTATAAGAATGAGGCTTCTAATTGATCATATAACTGGTAGCATACTCGATTAATCAGTTAGCAAGGCCTGATTGGGTAAAAAGGCACCCCACTTGCAATCAGCTTACCTACAGAAAAACAGATGATATATATATATATATATATACTCTTACCTTTCTTTGAGTAAGCTGCAATATTATGGTGCTTAGGTTTTCATACAGATATCAAACGCTGATGTGGGTACAAATTGTCGGACTGGGCAAAATCTGATGAAAGGGATTTGTAGTTTTGACATTATATAAAAGACAAAGTAAATTAATAAATCTTTTTATACGAGAATGAGGCTTATTATTGATTATATAATTGGCAATGTCTGAGTGTTGAATACTAATAGACCTTGGTGCAAAACGCTTGACCATTAAGAGTTAGGTAAAAACTAAAAACCCACTTGCAAGCAGCTTCTTTTCTTTACTATTATAATGGGAGAGGCAGGCGTAGCCTGAATTTTCCGAAATTCCTAAATTACCCTTATATAAAACAAAACTTTAATCTAATGTTTTACTTTCATTCTCAAACTACCCTCATCTATCTATCTTTACTATTATAATTCGGAGAGGCAGGCATAGCCTGAATTTTTTGAAATTCCTAAATTACCCTTATATAAAACAAAACTTTAATTTAATGTTTTACTTTCATTCTCAAACTATCCTCATCTATCTATTTAAATAATAGAATTACAGTCAATCGCGATTGAACTGAGGGAAAGTTCAATCGCACCCGCGGGTTAACACGTGTCCCTTTTAACTCCTATTAACTGTGGTTAACTCCTTCCCCTTGCTTTCACGTGCATCGCACGTGCCACCCGCTAGTACCTATAAAAACAGATGGTATATCTAAGCAACAAGAATATATATATGTACACCTTCCAAAAAAACAAGTATATATATATATATATATATAGGGGATAGCTATAGACCACGTAGTGCGTGACTTAGGTATCGACCACGCTAGACAATATTAATCCCATATACCTTAAAAACTGGGGGCATTGTATGTAATTTTTCACATTTTAAAACACCCCAAAATTTGAAAACCCACCAATTTTGAAAAGAACCCCCAAATTTTGGAGCCCTTCGTCTTCTCATCTTTTTCCCTTCTGCCTCTGTGATGAACACCGACACAGCCTTCGTTGAAGACTGTTGAGCGTGAGCTTTTGTCCCTAAAGCAGTGTCTCCAGCGAGATTCCGGTGACTCTCCGTCCGTAAAACAGGTCCAGATTTCTCTTTTGCCGATTTTTAGGTCTCACCTTAGATCTCCATTGCATACAAAAAACAGAGAAGCAGTTGGGGGAGAGAGAGATGTAGGTATGATTGTGGGGGCGTATCCGTTGCATAAGGACAGGGTTTGGATTGATGCCCAACTCATGCCAAACCTGAAAAATTATCACCCTTGATTGCCTACACGTTGGGAATCTTGATATGAAGCCAAGCCAGAAGGTGATTCCAATTATTACCATGATTTTTGGATATTATAGTTATTTTTAGGAATAGGAAGTAGAGAAGAAGTGGATCCTTGGTTCTCTTTCCTCTTCTTTTAAGAGAGAGAGAGGTCCTTTACTTGATAGTGAATTAGTGACTTCTTCCTGTCCTCTTTTGATATCATATATTTTTTTTGGAATTCTTTGTTGCATGAGGACCGAGTTTGGATTTAAGTAGTAATGGGTGTGATTTTTGATTTTGCATCCATCTCAGAAGTCAGAAGTGTCATGTTCATTTGATACTCTAGATTGATCATGTACGGCACAATGATAGAACACCTCTTCTATAGGTTCCCACTCCAGTGGTTAAGATAGGTAGTATCATTCACCCATGAGGTAGCTGTTATTTTCATCAGGAAATGAAGCAATCTGCAATAATCAGATTAATATGTATGAGTACGGCAGCCACCCAATGCCATTAAATATAAAGACATCACAATACTTGCCTAACAAAACCATTGACATGAGAGTTTTTTTCTTTTTTTTTGATGATGCATTGACATGAGAGTTGGATCACTCAATAACTGGCAAAACATACAGTGGTGCTTAGAGAGAAGCAACAGAAATTGAAAGAGTGGGCTGTCCAAATGTACAGGGAAGAAGGATCCCCTTTTTTTTTTTTGCTGGAGTTATCATGTACCTACGTTAGTAATCTTGAATCGGTTAGGCTGTTAGGGGTTAGCATTGGACAAGGGAGTTCTTGCAACTCATACCTGAGGGGATTTGATCCCCTGACCTCCCACCTCTGGAGGCCATACCCCAACCACTGGCGCAAGAGATCCCATAGGAATGACTTAGTTCTCTAACCTGTTCAATTAGAAAATGGTAGTGTCTGAAGCAAATTGAAATCCTCTTAACTGTATTAAATTGGGGATTTTTTCTCCTTTTTGGTAAGTGAAATTTGGGCTTTGTGGGGGTCTATGTAAAGCAAATTTAGCACTTTGATTAGTGGATGGGGTTCAACATTGACACATACACTCTTTACCAATGAGCAATTTACATTAAATAGTTGTTCATAGTGCTGTCAATGGCTGCAACACTAATCAGAAGAGTGCATCATTCCATCAAACATACACTGGTTTGGCCGATGCAAGAGATTCGTTTCTAGCATGGAATAACATTGACCTGTCTACAAGAGAAGCACAAAAGATTCCCCACTTCCACCCCAACACTACTAAAACACATGCTTTACATCATATAGGTGAATAATTAGAAGAAAAAAAAATAACAAGAGATTGCACAACGTTGACAATTTGACATCCCTAACACTTTCGTCGTTGCATCTCACTTTTAGGTGTGATGAGCAGATGACCTCCACTACACAGATCGTCAAATTCCATTGTCCCATCTCCTGTTTTTCTATTTTGCGCTTCTATTGTCCCATCTCATGTTTTTCTATTTTGAGCTTTTGGCTCGCTCATTTAGTCCCGCTTTTGCTGAGATAATCGTGGTTTACAATCGAGCCTTCTTTTACAAACCACACTTTCACATGATGGCTTTTCCTCTTGATAGTCACTTTTGCAACATCTGCCTCTCCTCCCAACAACTCAGACCATATTAGCCTGATCATGGTACGAAACGCTGAGAGAGAACAATTGGAGCTGAAGCCGGAAGGGGAGATGAAAAACCTGGGAGCCCTGCTGGGGCGGAGTTTCCACTTACGTCCCAACACTCTCCGGCAGTGGACTCTCTGAGAGAAAGGTCACCATCGTGACAATCAAACACTCTCCGGCAGTGGACTCTTTGAGGAGAGGGTCGTCAACAGTCTTCACCGGAATCTCTCCGGAGACACTGCTTTCCGGACGGAGACTCACGCTCAAAAGTCTTCAACAAAGGCCGTCTGTGTTCATCACAATAGAGGAACGAAAGAAACACAGAAGAAGGAAAAAACGAGAAGACGAAGAGCTCCAAAATTTGGGGGTTCTTTTCAAAATTGGTGGGTTTTCAAAATTTGGGGTGTTTTAAAGTGTGAATATTTACATAAAATGCCCCCAGTTTATAAGGTATATGGGGTTAATATTGTCTAGCGTGGTCGATACCTAAGTCACGCACTACGTGGTCTATAGCTATCCCCATATATATATATATATATATGGGAAATTCTAACTGCCCCGCCTTATAGAAGAGATTAGCATTGTCCCCTATGTTGCGCGGACTCTTCAAGTGGACATGGATTTGGACACAGACTTGCCTTGGACCCTGGGACTCGACTAGAGTCTCTTAGAACAACTAGTGTCCATACCTTTGGACCTGGATTCTGACAAGTATTTGGACACCAACTCATATTCATCAAGGTTTTAAATGTCGGTTTTGCAGGTTATTTCGCAGATTTAGAATGCGAACTATCATCAACGACATTTTGAATTTTTTGCAAAAAGTGGGAAAATTAGGAAAAAAGCAGGGAAAATAAGGAATTTTTGTCTGGGACTCGAGGGAAAATTAAAATTAAACCTAGACACACATGAATAAAAAAAATGCAAAAAAAAACTATGAATATAAGATATGCATTTGGAATGGGCCCAAGTTATGCTTTGACGGTGGGCAAGTTATGTGCCGACAGTGGGCATATAACAAGAAGAGGTGAATATGACATTATTAATGCCCATAAAACGTTTTTTTACATCAAATACTCATAAAAAGAATACACAGTCAAATGAAGTTCCAATCTAAAAGAGGCACTTCCAGGAGACAAGATATTTGGTCGAAAATTAATTTTAAATTATTTTTTACTTAAAAATAAAAAATATAATAATTTATCAGTAATCATTTTTTTTTTTGGCCAGTCCATAGATTGGTTGGAAACACACAACATACTGAAATTTGGACTCATTCGAATCAATATTAAAGAGTAGAACTGAAAATAAGAAAAATGGGAGACCGTCTTGAGGATTCCCCCAAGAAAAGTGGACTACCCAAAAATACAAGAATGAATGATATTTTATTCAAGAAAACAACACACTTGCGAATTCCCTTGCAAAATGATGTATTTTTATAGCTGAGCCAGAGCAATATTTCGCACGAAAAAATTCCAATCTGGTGATATTTTGCAATCTACTGCATGCAACATCAAGTATTTTTAAAATGACCCCATCTAGATATATCGGTGACCTCCAAAATTTCAACATTGTGCACGAAATTTAAAACACTGCTATCCATATCTACGATTGTCCATCTATAATGCAATGTATATTCTTTTGTGTGACACACATACAAATCTGTGTCATTAAGTTTATCATCTAATTGTTAAACCACCTTTTAGATTTGACATGAACGAAACTCACATTTATTAGACAATCACACAGGTTTTAAGTAATGATTTATGTAACAGTTTTTAGATCATTGCCCAAGTAATCATTCTTTAACCGGCAAATGGAGATTTTGAAATATTGTTTTATTAAGAAATTTAGATTTTGAATTAGAATTCTTTTTAAAATTAGCGTAAGAAATTCAAAATTACTACATGTCAATTAATTAATTTGCTTCAAATCATGTCTTGTCTATAGTTACTCTTGGATGAATTGCAATACACATTACTTTCTCTACCGATCAAAAAAATATATATACAGATTACTTTCTGAAAATAACATTCATTGGTAGGGTAGGTTGAAATTTGCAGAACACTGCTTGTTTAGTACTTCACAGACTAATCATGTAATAGATTAATCCTTGTAGTTATTTGTTAATATCTTATGTTTTGTTTGACGTTTGATGTAATATCTTGAAGTCTAGATTTCTGATTTATCTAGTATTGTTTGCAAATTGCAATAATTTATCCTTACATATTTAATTTGTTCCCTGTAGCGTTCTTGGAAAAATTATCCCTTTTATCCTCGAATCCTATTTTCTCAGGCTCGCCGAAGTGGACTCCTCGCTTCCGAGTCGGAAATTGACACCCATGTCTGTGTCTTTGCAACATAGATTGTTCCCAATCTATGGTGGACTCACATTATCTAAACTCGGGCAATTTAAGTCATTTCTTTAAAATTTAAAAATAAATAAATAAATAAAAAGTAGAGGATATAGAAGGGAAGGAGATTAAACCATGCCACCTTCATCTCGCGCAGTCTCTTTTGTGTGTTGTCACATCTTTACTACTCTTGGGTATTTCATTTTGGCAGAGTTTATTTTATGGGCTGTAGATTTGTTCCCATTTTAATGAAATCAATTGTGGATTTTGAGTCTTAGATTCTGTTTAATATTCAGGAAAATATAAGTGCCCATAATTGTTCTTTAGATTTACAGGAAGGAATTAAATCATGGCTGAGATTGTTGATTAAAATTAGTGTTCGATCATGGGTGTTGATCCAATTTATGCCTGAGAATCCAGTTTCTAGGATTCTCTTTTATCTTACACCAAACGAATCCACAAAAATCCTACTCTCTCACACCCTATATACTCCCTTTAACAGCCCTGCACTACAACTCTCTCAGCGAAAATGAAGAACCAACAAAGCAAAAACCCCTTGATCAAATCTATTTTCCCACGATGAACAACCTTGGCCTATGCTATGTTCTTCAAACCTGTCTCGCTCTGCAAAAGCAGCCACTCTAGACTCTTAGAGCGAAAGCAGACTGTTTAAATTTGCATTTAATCTCCTTCCTTTGGCTGGCGTGAAAGAGAGATTGATTTCCTCTTTTCTGCAATATCCTCTTTGCTGTCCTCTTTCCAATGGTTTCTCCTTATCAGATTTATAATTTTTAAGAGAATATTGCCCCGTATCTGAGTGAAACTAAGCAATATATTAGGTCACAAAATGTGGGGCAATGCTAACCTCCTCTTTAAGGTGTTGAGGTTAGCTTTCCTTTGTTTGTGAGCATCTAGTTTCAAGATTCTTGATGTTAACAACCATTTTTTATTATTTTTTTATTTTGTTGCATTGTCTGGTCATATATAGCCTTTAATGGATATCACTGGAAGCTATGTGGCACACAAAGGTGGATGCGGCAAAGATTCCGCATTTACATGAAATTGAAGTTGTTTGACATGGATCTTAAAACATTTTAGTAACTTAGACTACAAGTCATGTTTTTCCACACAAGATACACTTATGCTTGTGACAAGAGATGCGTTTCTAATGCAGGACCATGCAAACTAACCTAGATGATGTGTTTGCAAGATCAGATTTCTTAATTGCAGCAATAATAAAATTCATAAACCATCTAAATTCTACAATTACAATAAAGAAAGTCAAAAGGGGAATTAGTAATGCCCTAGGTTAAGTAGCAATCCCGCAATAATGAACCTTTCAATTTGATTACGGTGATCGTAATGGAAGTCGGAACTTCCACTAGCTTAGGGATTTTAGTTCAATACTCAATGTAATTCTCTTTTTCAATTTGAGGATTTCGAAGATTAGTCTAGGCTCAACAATGATTAGGCATTGAAACATGCATTCAAAATTATGGTTTCAATTAAGGTTGAATGGTAGTACAAAAAAACCAGCAGCAAGAACTTTCAAGAATATCAACAATTAGAGAAATGGTATATGTAAGGTGGTTGTTTTTTTAGGCGAATTAGGGTTTGGGATAACAGGGGAAAGGGATTGGATTGGTGTGGCAGCCTTAGAAGGGCTGGGAACAGTTGGGCAGCAATAAGGAACAGGATTGGGGAAGGGGAATAGGGTTGGTATATGTTTAGGAAGGGGAATAGGGCTGTGGCAGTGTAAGAGTAGGGCTGGAACAGGTTTAGGGAAAGAGGAATTGGGATGGAACAGTGTTAGGATTGGGGACAGGTTGCAGAGGCTGTTAGAAGGCCTGGACAGTACAGGGGAGGGGCTGGGGTGTCTTACAACTGCTAGGGAATAGCTGGGGTTGCCTGTGGCTGAAGGGGAATGCTTGTAGGAAGGCACAGCAGCAAGGGTTAGGGCTGGGGAAGTGGTGCGGCAGCCCTAAGGAAGATGGTGAAGGCTGTGGAAGTCAAGGGGGGCTGGGGAATTGCTGCAGCAGCAAGGTAAAGGGTTCTAGGGTTTTGGTTTATTAGGGTTTTCAAGATAAAACAGAAAATAAAGAAGAAAACAAAAGAGAAAAAAGATAGAGAAGATAGATTACCTTGGAATCACTCCAAGATTGGCATCACAACATGGTATTACACCATTCCCATCATAGGAGATTCTAAAAGCCAAAAAAAAGCTCCCATGTTCATTCATAAAAATTATGTGCCTTATAAAGAGTCTTTACAACTATTTATAAAGGCTCTCATATTCATTCATAAAAATTATGTGTCTCATAAAGAGTCTTTACAACTATTTATAAAGGTTCTTAAAACCTCCTACGAAATCTAGGTCATTAAACTAATCGATTGTCAAGATTAAAACATAATAAAAACCTAATAACATGTAATAAGACTAAAGTACCTTCAATTACTTAAACTAACATTATAACTCACTAGTACCACACATAAGGCCCAATTTGGGCCTTATAAAAGCCCAAATTAAACTCCAAATATAAAGAGACATGCTGAATTTTTGCCATGTGCACATCTTCCTTATGTGGGGTCTTCATGATGAATCTTATGTGCACATGAGGCATTTAACGCTCCAAATCATCCATCAAAAGCTCGAATCAACCCTATGTACATGTCGTCCATCCACAAGGAATGTGTAGGGGCTCTCTTCCTCCTCTGCTTGTACACTCGCACACTAGATGCTCTGATGTCCGCATCAGTTTCTCTTGTAAATTATGTATTGAATGAGCACATTTTTCAGACTAAAACATGTTTATTATCTTAAGAAAGATACGTACAAGATTGGAGGACGAAAAACTAATCCGTACTCTAGATTATTTGTGTTTGTATTTTACTTAGACGCGCTGCATTATTTGTGCTTGTATTTTAGTTACTCACTGTCTTTAGAATTAACATTTTAGCAGTAGAGAATTTACCACTCTTGTAGTCCAATCCATGAAAAGTAAGATTGAAGTTCTTGTAAGATTCTCTGTTTTTATTCCTCAATTTCAGAGATTTTCTATGAAACAGGTTATTCCTTCTCGGATTGGATAAATATGGTAAAGGCGATTGGAGGAGTATATCTCGAAACTTTGTGGTATCGAGAACGCCCACACAAGTAGCTAGTCACGCACAAAAGTACTTCATTCGCTTGAACTCGATGAATAAAGAGAGGAGACGATCAAGCATCCATGATATCACTAGTGTGGGCAATGGAGACATAGCTACACCTCAAGGGCCTATTACTGGTCAAACAAATGAGGGCACTGCAGGAGCCTCTTCTGGTAAACTGACCAAACCACAACTACAGCCACCAATTGGTGCGTCAGGAGTTGGCGTGTATGGTGGTACCACTATAGGCCAACCAATTGGAGGACCACTCATTTCAGCGGTCGGCACACCCGTGAATATTCCTTCTCCGGCACACATGGCATATGGCGTCAGAGCTCCAGTTCCAAGAGTCGTAGTTCCCGGATCCCCTATGAACATGACTCCAATGACATTTCCTATGCTTCATACATCTGCTCATAGGTAATAGTGGCTGTTGAACCCTCCCATTGTACAAAAGAAAGAAGACTAGATGTCTCTTATTGGGTTGTTCTTCTCAGTTTTGTCTATTCTTATCAAGTTGAAATAAGCCATAGGGGAAGGAATTCGATGTATGTGTATAGGCAGATATTGAAGAAGTGGTGACAACATTAGCCATTAGAGTAGCTTCTTTTGTTTCTTACATTGTTCATCCCCATTAATGTCAGAATTAGATGCTAAGAAACAGGATATGGCAACGCAAATGTGTAAAGAACCCATTTCATATGTTTGACAATTTGAGCAGTGAATGAAGGCATATTGTTCCTACTCAGAATTATGCTCTTGTTTTCTTTTAGGATGTATGTTTTACATGAAATTTTCCGTGAACAATCTATTGAGACATGTTTGCTTCTTTTCATTGGATTTGTTATATGCAATGGGTGCTATGGGTTGGCAACTGGTAAAATAATATTTTGAGAACTGTTCACGTCTTTAGTGAACATAATTGTATTTGACATTGAGAACACTTGACTTTACTTATCTTTCAGGCTCTTTTTATTTAGACGGAAAATAGGTGGGTGGAATGTTATCAAAAAAAAGAATTGTCGGAGATATTTTCAGGAAGAAAATCACTTTCCACATGTTTGGTACTCCATAAAACGGATTTTTTTGTCAGAATTTTTCTCAAAATCACATTTATTTTCTTTAATATATATGGAAACTTTTCATTAAAATCATGGGAAATCGAGCATTGCGGTGGAAAATTTTCTTTCCTACCCTTATTTTCCATCCAAACAAATGGAGACGTTGATGCCATTCTATTGAAAAAAGAAGGGAAAGAGTTTAAGAACTTTAGTCTTGAACTTAATTTCAAATTTCCTATGGTGGATTGATCAGGCACTTGTAATTATCCAGATAATGGTGTTAAGAGTTTTTTGGTTGATGACATTGCATTGCAGACTTGTACATTGGGGGTTGTTCAAATTCAACTCGCACCTCAAAGTTTCTGGGTATTTTTGGAAATTTTTTTTTTTTTTTTTGTCGGAATGATTTGGAAGTATGCTTCTGTTTGGAAGTAGAAATTACTTTCAACAGAAGCATACATCCGTTTACACTCCCAAAAGTCTAATAGAGTTTCCAGTTGTTCAGCAATCAGCTGTAATGCTATAAGTGAAAGGAATATATTGGTACTCCCAAAGTATACTCCCATTACAGTTTAATTCAATTATTAAAGGATCAAGATTGGAACTTATGTGGCATTAGAAAAGACAAAATTAATAAGTCAAGCTAAATCCAAACCCTTGGTGGTTAGCCGTAGATGGTTAGGATTAAGGAGTATAAATGAGAGTATATTGGGACTCTTATCGATTATATAACTCAATATTCAGCTAGCTCCTCAGCCCGAGGAACTGAGTTACCCTCTCGCCCCCACCCTTTTTGTGCCAGGTGTCTAATTTTTTACTACCTTTAATTATGGTTAAGATCACTAACCCTTAGGATTAAAGCATCTATCTTTGGCTTTTAAAAAGAAAAAAAATCTAAGGGGTTAAAATTTGTTAACCATTGTTCAAAGGGACTTTTGTGAGGTTAAGGAGGAATAGTCCCCTCCTCAGCCCGAGGAGAGGACTATTGGTACAAGTGAAAACCCACTATTCATTTGGGATGCAGCTAACCGGGGTTCCCTATTGAGAAGTAAACTAGTAAAAGAGCTATGCTATGGAGACTTAGAGCGCTCCTAGCTCTCACAAAGCCCCTTGAACTGTCCTTGAACCCTAGTTAAAAAGTTTTAACGCTTGTGGTTAATTTCTTTTTCTAAAAACCAAGTGTATATGCTTCACTATAAGGAGTAAGGACTAGTGAATCTTAACCACAGTTAAAGGCGAAAACATTGAGAAAACAGTAATGAAAATTCCCAGCACACTTATGGTTCTCTCGGTTTTATATTTACATGAATATTGAACTCTTATGTTATGTTTGGTTGTTAAGAAAATACGTGAAATCATGGAAAAAAAAAGAAAATTTTGAAATTCTAATACAATTTTTAGTTATGTTTTGTCTAATTTTCTTTTCTTTTCTATGTTTGTACGTATTTTCCCGGCAACCAAACATAGGGTTAATGAGTCTGGAAAGTTTACAACTTGTCTAAAGAATTCAAAAGGAAAGATAAGATACACATAGCGTATACAGTTGTATGAAGCTACAACAAGATAAGAATCTCTCAGGAATATTTGATATGGTTATCCATTTCAATAAGATAAGATACAATAGCGTATACAATTGTAGCTTGGAAATGCACTTTAAGCATTTATGAGGAAGATATTGACATTCATGAACTCAAGGGGAGTCCCAGACTGTTTAGGAATGTTTCATTGAGTTTTGAGTATGTATATAGATAGGTTTATGGATACCTTATGCCCTTTCATATGGCTTCTTTTGGCTAAATCCTGTTGATGCATCATTATGATCTATGCTTTATTTTCAGGACATTCTTATCTTTGATGCTAAATGATTATTTGATGGATGAGGGATTGCACTCCGGCTTAATCACTGTCTTGGATTTCTCTAGCTGAGTCATTGGCTTGACTCTCCTGGTAATAGCTAGCTCACAGGCGGAGTAATTATCCCTCTCTGGCTGGATGATGTAGTGTTTGGTGATGGTGCTGGATGGATGATGCTTGACCATGCTGACCTTGGTGGGTGCACCCTGTGACTTTGATGGTGTTAGGAATTCATCACCGTGTTGGACGGATGATGCTTGACCACTCTGACCTTGGTGGGTACACCCTGTGACTTTGATGGTGTTAGGAATATATGATACATGTTCCGGCTGATATTTGATTGGTTATCTATTCTCAGCTCACTTCATTCACATCTTCTGATTAAGGATTAACGGCTTATTTTGCTCTGAATGTTTATTTCCTGGATTGTCCTTGGCTATTAGTACCAAAAAGGAGGAGAGTAACTCACATGCATACGGGCAACTCACATAGGGGGAGAGAAATGTATTCTTATATCATTACTCACATAGGGGGAGAGCACTCTTTGGTAGTTTGATATAGTGCTCCCACGTCACTTGCTTTATTGTGATGATGATTTGTGCATAGTGTGCTTATTGTTTGACTTATAGACTTGAATGTTCTCTGTGCTTCACCGGTGTTGTTGTTTTAGCATGTGCAGATTTTAAGGAAGCAGACAACGCCAAATCCTTATCTTCATGACAAGAATAAGTTTTTTGTTCAAATTGTAAACTTGTCAAAAGTCATGTAACATTCGCGTTTTATTTTTGCAGGTTGTTTCTTCGCTTGAGTCATGTAAAAGTCATAGTCTCTTTTTGTTATTCAGTTTTCAGTTTAGGAGAGTATGGTCTTTGTCATGTTCGTCAGTGTTATTTTGTCATGGAATTGTCAAAGGGGGCGATTGTAAAGTGCAGTTTTGGATTGACTAATTCCGTAAAACAAACCATTGTTAAGGGTCTCTCTGTCCAAGAAAGTTCAAGCGAAAAAAAGTCATGTGAAGATGAAGACAATGTTGTTAATCATGTATTGCAAACATGCCTAGGAATGGTAAGTTACTTAGATGACATTTACCCTATGAGGAATTGACTTAGACAATGTTCGATATACCCTTGGTGGTTAGAAACAAGTCAAGATTGTTAAAAAACAGTTTTAGACAAAAACCATGTCGGTGGTTCGAACCACGCATCAGGTGTTCAAACAACCAAATAAAAAGTGTATAGGGAAAAATTCTAGAGACTTGGGTTATGGGGGGTTTGAACCACCCAAGGGGCGTTTGAACCACCAGTGCAGATTTTGAGTTTTAGTAACTTCTATTTCCCCCTTTTGGTTTGACTATATATTAATGTATTATTCCCTGTGAATTAGAGCTTTCGAGGCTGAGTAGAGAGGCTCCTAAATCACTTCTAGGGTTCCCCCATTTTGGATGATTTATCCCTTTGAGCTCTCTCTCATGTTCTAGAGTAGAGTTGCAAGTTTCCATCGAAATATCTTCGACTTGAGTTATTGATTCTTATTGTTCATGAGTTCACTCTAGGTCATTGTTTAAACTAAATTAAACTCTCTCAAACTCCTGTGTGAGTATAAAATTGGTTGGCACATGCCAAAGCCTTTGCAAAAGGAGATTGGTCCTTGTAGTGAATCGTGGTGATTGTGGTCGGAATAATCCGGAGCCGCCTAGGCTGAGATCGATCGAGAGATCGTGGTGCTGAGTTATGAGAGGAACACAATCTATTGCTGGTTCATCATGTTGTTTGTGAGCGCGTATTTGCTTATTGAGATGTTGAGGATTGATTACCGAGGATCGTTGTTTCGAGTCCGGTTGGGTACAAAGTCCGAGTCTATAAGTATTTAATGTTTTTTCTCTTAGTTAAATCTCTTTCAACTGGACTAGGTCCCGTGGTTTTTCCAGAGAGGGTTTCAATGTAAAAATGTTGGTGTTGTGGTTTGTTTATTTGTTTACTTTTTCCTCATTTTAATTGTTAAATTAAAGACAGACCCTAAGAATACCTTTCACCCCCCTCTAGTTCTTGATTGATACATAAACGGGTAGTTTCAATTGGTATCAGAGCAGGTTCACTAATAAAGTTAACTACTTTACTATACTCTTGTTCATATATCCCTAAATCTGTATTCAATGAGAGATGGCGGATCCATCGTTCGTCCACCATTATTTGATGGCAGTAATTTTGCTTACTGGAAAACGCCCGAATGAAAGCGTTTCTCAGATCCCTAGACGAGAGGGTTTAGATCACTGTAGAAAATGCTTGGACCCATCCTACGAAGTTCGTAGAAAACTTAACCATCCCCAACCCAATTAACGAGGGGACTAGCGCAGATTTTGATAGTTGTGGTTAGAATAAAAAGGGTTTTAATGTCATCTATAATGTTGTCACACCCGAAGAATTTTGGTCTATTTGTAATTGTGATTCATCAAAGGAGGCATGAGACATATTTGAAATCACTCATGAAGGGACCACAACTGTAAAGATCTCTAAACTTCAAATCCTTACATCTAAATTTAAAAGTTTGAAAATTGATGAGAATGAAACTTTTGTGATATTGCCAATTCTAGTTTTAATCTATGGGAAAGAATATCTGAGTCCAAAATAGTTAGAAATTTTTTTAGATCTCTACTTGAGAGATTTCAACCGAAAGTAACCACCATTGAGGAGAGTAAAAATATTGATGCTCTCAAAATTGAAGAGTTGGTAGGTTCTATCCAGACCTATGAATTAAATCTGCATCCATCAAAGAAACCAATACAAATGGCCCTTAAATCTAGAAAGGAATTAGTAGATGAATCAGTCAATGATTTTGAGGTGAATGAAGAAGAGTTGGGGCTTTTCATAAATATCTTAGAAGAAATTTCTTAAAACGAACAAAATAAGAAAATCCTTTGATAAGCCCAACAGAAAATCTCAGAGCGTTCGATATTGTGAATGTCTGAGTGCTCAAATACGAAGAAATCAAAGAGTAAGACGAGGGATTACAATGAATCCAAATATGAGGAATCAAATAATTCTTCTTGTAAGAAGACTAGGAATAATATGGTCTTCACTATGTCTGTAACTAGAAATAAAGAATCTTCTCTCACTGCAAGAGTGAGTGACCAACACCATATAGATGGTGAAGATGGTGAGGTGAGTCATAGTGACTCAGAATTTGAGGGAGACCTTAAGGCAACCAATAGAGAGTTGTATGAGGAAAGACTTAAGTTGAAAAATGCTGAAGTTTCCTTGACCAAAAGTGTCAAATCAATGGAAAAAGAAAAAGATGCCTCAAACCTAGTTGCTTTTTGGTTAAAAGCTCTAGTGTCTCAGCTTGAAGAAGAGAAAGCTTCCTTCCATGTCAAGGTAAAGCTCCTTAAAACTGATTTGCATGTTTGTCTTGACCAAAACTCAAGCCTTGAAATCAAGGAGACTGATCAAGATCTGGAGTGTGTCAACTGTGCCCAACTGCTGAATGAATTTTTGAGTATTGGGAAAGAGGATGGAGATGTTATTGATCCTGAATATCCTAATGAAAAGTAAATTCCCTCCACCTCTGGCACTAAGCTTATTGTTGTAAAGCAACATCCAATTGGAAAAAAAAGACCCCTATACTCGTTTTACTCCTATATGTCATCCTTGTGTGGAGTGAAGGATCATATTAGGCCTCATTGACCTACTCTGAGGAGAATGCCCCATCAAGGTTTTAAGAACCTAACAAACAATAATTATGGGAATCTCAAAATTTAGATTGATGAATTAGCAGAGATGTCTAAGACTTTGAGTGGGGATATGATGAAGATAGCTCATCTCTCTTGAAAAAATCATGGTTCGGAAACTCCTACATACATGGGTGATGCAAGAGGTAACAGGGCGCACAATAAGGCCTTCAAGAATCCTAACAGAAAGTCTAGGATGAGGAGGATTTGGAGGCATAGGCAAAAGGTCAAGTCATATAAACCTCTCTAGAAATGGTTAAAGACCAAAGGGTCAAGCAAATTATTAAAACCATGTGGATGAGGAAGGAAGACCTTCAGGGCTATGACTAGCCCATTCTTGCCATAGCCTAGGTTGTGCTTTAATTGCTATATATGTACCTAGTTCTATGCTTAGTTATGTATATTAGTAGGATTGTCTTTAATTGCTGTAGGTTAGTTTGAACTTACCTTGCTTGCATCAAAAAACACAAAAATATTTTTTTCCTTTATTTTAGTTAGATTTTTTTTTCTCTTTACTCAATTAGTTGTTTTTGCTTGAGTTATTGAAAAATCTAAAAACAATGAAAAATTGAGAAAATCTAAAAACAATAGAAAATTTGAAAAAAAAAATTAAAAAAAAAGTTTTTGTGTTGTTATATTTCTCTTAGCATATTATGCATGATTTGCATTCTCTATGTTCTATAATTGATCTATCATATGTCCAAATAATTTCATAATCTAGGATTGAGCTTCTAAGGATAATGCATCTATTTAAGTCATTTGAGTGTTAAAAATTAGGCTATCTCACTTATCACAGTTAGAGTTCGGTAATTCATGATATGCCTTATAATTTATGCACATGCATGCACTCTGAGAGGACTCTGGTTAAAGGTCTATATTCTTATGTCGTAGAAAATTGTGTTATTCTTCTATGGCCTCTTCGGTTGACCAAATCTGAATTGACCATTGGTTATGTTCTTATTTACTTGTGTCCTCCATGAAAAAGAAAAAAAATGAGACGATGGGAATGACTACCTATTGGGATATTGTGATAGCCACTATTGGATGCAAACAAAAAGTAATGGTTTAATTAGTTTACATACTTTATTTTTATTTTTGGGTAAAATAAATCCTTCAGATTGATCTATGTAAATTTATTCATCTAAATTACCATCTAAAAGGATGTTTCTGTTACAACTATATAATAAATTATTAATTTATCAGATGATGCTAATGCAATTAATAGTTCAATGGCAGTAAGATGGACAACTAGAGCAAAAGTATTAAAAAAGTCTACTCATTTCGGCTAAAACCCTTAGCTACTAATCTTACTTTAAACTTTTTAATCGAAACATTGGCCCTTAATTTCTTCTTAAATATTAATTTAGAGCCTGTGGATTTAGAACCAAGTCGAAGATTTACAATTTTCCATGTCTAATTGCAAACTAAAGAGTCCATTTTATCATTAATTGCCTCTTTCCAAAAAGCTGTATCTGGCTTCTTCAGGAGTTAATGAATCATTTTTTTAATGTTAAGAAAATAAGATTAATATTCTTGAAAATATTCATCTCTATGACCTTTTACTAAATAAAGATAATCTTTTCCTAAATTTGTGTTTTTTTCTAGCCATTTTACTTCTATTAAGTTCATGATTAGTTTTTTCATTTATTTCATCGGGAAAAAGGTTCTTGCTTAGTTTCTTGAATAATTTAATTAGATGAGGATCTTATAATTGGTTTTTCAATTATTTTATTTTGAATATTACTACGAGATGATGATCCTATTAATTCTTTATTAATTAGTTCATTATTAGTCTTAGACAGAAAAGATGATTCATAAAAAAAGGGTATCTCTAGATTCAATAATTGAATATTTATAATCATTTTGCTATTTCTATTACTAAGAGATCCTTAAAGTTATGCTATTTTGTCCATATCATATGAAAATATATTCCATAGATCTAAGTCTAAGTTTAGGCCTTTTAAGATCTTGCAACCTTCCTAATGCCCTGCACCCCACACTTTACGATAGTAAACTTAGTGCTCTACCCATTAATATTTTATAGGGGATTTGATCTATTTTCTTATTTAAAACATGGACATCACTTAATAGGGCTTCATCCCACAAACTGAAATTCATACTACAAGTAAACACGGCGCTCACATGTTTGATTTGAGCATAGTAGAGTCACAAGAGATATGGGAGATAGATAACAAGTTTCAATACTCTCCTATTTATATACAGAAAAAGTAAGTTTTCTTAAATATTCGATGTGAAACTATTCAAACATATAGAAACCACTTGAACATTCCAGCTTCCTGTGTAGAAACATCCAGAATATGAGATGCCATCATTGTTGAGAACACAGCTATTAGCTGCCTAACACAAATATTGGTGTTAAGATATTATAATTTTCGCCATGCACTGAATGTTTATGAAAAAAAAAAAAAAAGGTACTTTTTTTCCGATGATAGATTAAGATACACACACAACTCACATACACCGACCTAGTCTCAACCAAAGCCCCAACAACACACACCTATGAAAAACAGAGAGGCATGGTGGGAGTACTTAAGGAGACATACCTATCATCGTTAAGTGATGTGGGACTAAGGTCTATACACACATGGGAGTACTTTGGCTTTTTTTGTGATCGGTTAAAAGACACGTACACACCAAATCTCAACCGAACCCATAACCACACACCTTTCAAAAAAGAGAGGCATAATGGGAGTACTTAAAACGAGACATACGGCATACCACAGAAAAGTACTTTAACCTCATAAAACTTTCTATTAAAAAAACAGGTAAATGGGCCACGGAGATTTTGGAATCTACACCAAAATAGTGTTAGGTACGTAATAGAAAGATGGGAAATAATTACCTTCTCGGTAGGTAACATGAGGAGGGGCATCTCGGCTCCCATTTTCTTGCCATGTGTTGCCCTTTTAAACCTATTTAACTGTGGTTAAGGTTTATCGATCCTTAGTGTTCACTTATCTACCAGTAGTTGTTAGAAAAATAATATAAAAAAATTAACTAAATGGTTAAAAAAAACTAACTCGAGTTAATGGGAGTTGAAAGGTCTGCTATTATTAGAGCGAGTAGGAATAGTCCCCTCCTCCTCTGACAACGGGACTATTGCTCATAAAAGAATTACTCAACCTCACACGCGTAGCACAAGTTGAGTTGACGCTGATGAATCACGGTTGCAATCCAATAAAGGCCAGTACACAAGAAAAAGAAAAACCTTCTCCTTAGGGATAGCCACTATATAAATGAAATTAAATATACTTTTCTAATTTTGGGAGGCTCATCACGTGTCCCTTTTAATCCCTTTAACTGTGGTCACTAACCTAAAAGTTGAAATTTTTTAAAACTAAAAACCAATGTTAGAGAAAATCTTAAACACAATTAAAGGAAGTCAAAGGGACACATGCACATTCTCTTGGGTAAAACGTGCATGCGTAAACGATCTTTATATATATATATATATACTAGCGAACATCCCGTGCGATGCACAGGATGTGAAAATTAGATAAATTAAAAGAATGGATAAATTCAAATTTTGAAGGATTAAAATAAGAAAATAAGAAGAACAAATTCATCTAATGATTGCAAAAATAAAATAAAATTATCTATCTCCAATTACTTATTGATTTTTTTAAAAGAAATTCAAAATGAAGTAGATTTTTTTGAAAAAAAAGTTGACTCGGATAACGTTAACTTATCATCTAATTTATGTAGATAAAGCCCAAGACAGAACCCTATAATCTACAGGCACCATGTCAACCATAGGTATTAACCTTATCATCTAATTTTGTAGATAAAGCTTAAGACAGAACCCCTACTGGCACACCATGGCAGCCATACATATGTAGGGTGTGTGTGTGTGGGTGTTTCCTTGATTTGATTGCAGCTTTCACCGCAACCATACATATGTAGGGTGTGTGTGTGGGTGTGTGAGTGAGTGTGTGGGTGTGTGTGTTTCCTTGATTTGACTGCAGCTTTCACCTTGTGGTGTAGTTGCCTTAGACCAAAAAAAAAAAAACCGTACATATTCACCTTACTTTAATCAAACAAATCTTATAGACATAAGACATATAAAATAAATGAAAATAAAGAGAAAGATAGTATTAATGTCTACTGGATTCTTATGCAAATATAATAATCTAAGGGTATAACCGGACTACGGGGAGTCCGGTTATGCCCTTGAAGTCGCCACATTTATGCCCTTAAAGTCGCCACATGTCCCGTTTGACACCCTTTAATTGTAGTTAAGATTCACCCACCCCTAATTTTTTTTTTTTTTGAAGGTTCACTCACTATCTTTGGTATTTTAGAAAAAACTATGTTTAAAATAAATCAACAATGATTAGAAAAAAAAAAAAAAAAATATATATATATATATATATAGTTAATATTTTTTGTCGACAGACCACACACGCAGCCTTTATAAGCTTCACCCAAGAGCTTCCCAAAACGCGTACCAACCGTTTGGGACGCTATAGAACTTATAAGGACATGAGTGTGCGTGTTTTCCTTTCTTTGCCTTCAGTATTCACCTTGTGGTGTTACTGAGTTTACCAAAAAAATATATATATATTTTTTGTCAAAACAAAACTAAGGATATGTGGGTGAACCTAAGGTTGGGTGAATATTAACTACAGTTAAAGGGTGTCGAAAGGGACACGCGGCGACATCAAGGGCATAACCGGACTGTGTCCAGTTATAACCATATCACTATGCAAAAGGGACGTATTCTTCTCCAGTTATAACCGGTTTTGCCAAAACCGGTTATGCCCCTGAGGTGGCTACGTGTCTCTTTTGATACCTCTTAACTATGGTTAAGATTCACTCACTCCTAAGGTTAACCCACCTATTCTTTGTTTTTAGAAAAAAATAATAATTTATTATTAACTGTGGTTAAAATTTACCAACTCCTAAGGTTAATTTTAAAAAAATATTTTTTCTAAAAAACAAAGATAGGTGGGTGAACCCTAAGCGTAGGTGAATCTTAACCATAGTTAAGGGGTGTAAAAACAGGACATGTAGTGATCATAGGGGAGTAACCGGTTTTGCCCAAAACAGGTTACAACTGGAGAAGATCACCAGTTTATGCAAAAAGAAATCACCAGAAAAGCGTAAGAGTTTCTTTACCAAAATTCCTGCCCTTCTTTCCTTCTTCTCCACTTCACTCCTATGCTTGATCCCTGTCATGGAGCGTGCAATGGAAAAAGGTAGAAAAAGCCTACAACTCTCTGAATGATCTTCAACCCACTCATTGGTTAGAAGCTATTTGATCCTCTTATTTCATGGATATCCCAGCTAGGCTCCAACGTTTAATTTGCAAAATTGATTTTCTTTCAAAAAAAAAGGCTTGCCATTTATCAGTACTAAATAATGTGGCTCCAAAGGTTGGAAAATACCCACCGCAACAACGGTATGCGATCCATCTCTCGTGAACATCAAGATCATTCTTGATGTTCAGTAGCTTTCATAATGGAGATGAAAACTGAAAGAAGAGAGACGAACCATAGAAGAAACGATGAGGCCGACCTCTCTTGGTTAGAATGCTTATACCATTTCTTAGAAGCAATATTTGTTGTGAGGAAAGAAATGCCGCTTTTACCATTTCAGAAACCAACTCTCTCTCTCTCATTCTAAAACACACCAAATTAGATGTTTCATTTCATCCTTATATATAAGAAAGGAGTATAGGGATGTGAAGGGGTGTCTCTGATAAGGAGGTATAAGGCATGGGAAGGGGTGTATTTGATACGGTGCTTTTGAGAGATGAGAGAGAAACGCTAGGAAAAAAGAGGGGTGACGTTTGGTTTTAACTTTGATGACGTGGCAGAAGGAGAAGGGGGAAAAACATTTTGTAATAGTATTAGGTAATAGATAATTACAAAATTTTGATGGGGTAAACTTCCCACATAATACACAATTATATCCTAATTTTTTGGGGGCTACTGGATATATATAATAGTTAATTTTTAAAAATTATACCTACTTAATAAGACGCAATTTTATTTTCTTTAATTTTTTTTGGGGGGGAGGGGGCAAGGCCCCTCCCTGCCCCCTACTCCGCCCATCAGCACTCTTAATCACCATTTGCCAGTATGACACCTCATCCATTGGTAACTTGGGCTAAAATCTATAGAGACCCAGATTTCTTTTCGTATAATTACCCTCTCATCAAGGGCATTTTAATAAAATGAATTTGATTATGTGTGTGTTCATGTGTTAATTAATGTTATGGTATGTTTAAGAGTTTAAAACAATTAACCAAGGTAAAAATGAAAGAAAAGAAAAAGATAAAGAAGAAAAAAAAATATATATAGCACAGTTGGTCGACCGCCCAACCTACCCCGATCTACTGACTGTCAAAATTAGGCAAACAGTTGAGTGTCGAACCCAGCCAGTCGACCGACCTACACACCCGGTCGACCGACTATATGATTTTTGGTGAAATAGTGCACTTCCAGGCCTAGCCGGTCAACCGTCCATCATGGCTAGTTGACCAAGTCAACTCATTTCCTTTCCATACAAGACCACGTACAATCGCAACAAGCTTGCGAACCTGTACATCAAAGAGATAGTTCGTCTGCATGGAGTGTCAATCAACATTATATCTGATCAAGACCCAAGATTTACTTTCAAGTTCTAGAAGAGTTTTCAGCAGGTCATGGGTTCCCGTTTGAATTTCAGTACGGCGTTTCATCAGTAGACAAATGGACAAACTGAGAGGATGAACCAGATCATAGAGGACATGCTATGGGCTTGCATGTTAGATTTCCAAGACAGTTGAGAGGATCATCTGCCATTAGTAGAATTTGCCTACAATAATAGCTATCAAGCAATTATTCCAATTACACCGTTTGAGGCACTCTATGGGAGAAGTTGTCGTTCACCGTTGTGTTGGGACGAAGTTGGTGAGATGAACTTTTGGGTCCCGAACTTGTTGGTGAGGGTCCAGCAGATCAGGGAGAAGTTGAAGATAGCTCAGAATAGGTAAAAGAGTCATGCCGATACTTGTAGAATGGATCTTGAGTTCCAAGTTGGAGACTTTGTATTTGTCAAAATCTCATCTACGAAGGGTATGATGAGATTCGGCAAGCGATGCAAGCTCAACCCGGGATATGTGGGTCCTTTTGAGATTACTGTCAGAGTTGGGAAAGTAGCTTTCCGAGTTACCTTGCCGATGACTCACATAATGGGTGTCCACAATGTCTTCCACATCTCTATGTTGAGGAAATACATCTCAGATTCATCACACGTCATCGACTTGGAACCATTGGAAATTCGAGAGTATTTGTTTCTAGTTGAACAACCAGCTCAAATTTCGGACCGGAAGGAGCAAGTCTTGTGAACAAAGGTCATTCCCCTGATGCTATTATAATGAGAGCATCATTCTCACAAAGAAGCCACTTGGGAGCGTGAGGATGAAGTCCGAGCAAAGTACCCTCATCTATTTGACTAAGGTGTGTAAATTTCAAGGACGAAATTCTCATAAAGAGGGAGGATGTAGAGACCCGGATTTCTTTTCATGTAATTACCCCGCTCATCAAAGACATTTTAGTCAAATTGATTTGATTATGTGTGTGTTTATGTGTTAATTCATGTTATGGTCTGTTTAAGAATTTAAAACAATTAACCAATGTAAGAACGGAAGAAAAGAAAAAAAGAAAGAAGAAAAATAGCACAGTCGGTCAACCGCTCAGCCTACCTGGTCGACCGACTATTAAAATTGGGCAAATAGTGGAGTGTTGAACCCAACCAGTCAACCAACTTGCACACCTGGTCGACTGACTATATAATTTTTGGTGAAACAGTGCCCTTCGAAGCCCAGCCGGTCGACCGACCATTAATAAATTGAGTTTTTAACCCTCTTTTGTGAATTCTTAAGGGCATTTGGGTTTTTTCATTATCCTAGGACTATAAATAAGTCTTCTATTTCGGAGGTTTGAGATCCCTAAGTCTCTCAAACCCTAATTTGAAAAAGTAGAGGAGAAATCTAGGATTTCTAATTGTTGGCTTGCTTGTGAAGGAAGAAGTTGCTTGGAGATTGCAAGAAAAACTTGAAAATCAACATCAAGCTTTCTTGGGAGTGTTTTGGATCGAAGGAAACGATCTCAAATGTCGATATCTTTTCTAATTTAACCCTATTATGATGTTTGTATGTTTAAACAAGAAGGAATGATGATTTTGTGAGTGATTTACATGTTTAGGTAAAGATTATGGATTATGGAATGAAAAATGAAGCATTTGCATGGGTTCATAATGTTGTCAAGCATTATTTAATATGGTTAAGTTAAATTATGGAAGGTTTAGCATGGAAATGAGTAGATAACTATGTTTAAAGCTTAAATCAGGTTTTTACATGTGTTTTGAGAGTTTTTGTTAAACATGATGAATGAATAAATGATATGCTATAATGTGTGAAGATGTTTATATTAAATTAAATGATGGATGAGTTTAATGACACAGATATGATTTATGGAAGGATATGAATGAATAATGGAATGTTGAAAATGGAGGAAGGGCAAATTGTACGTGAATAATTGGTGAAATATCTTAATAGGGATGGTTTGAAATGAAAAAAATGTAGAAATGATGTTATTGCAATTGTTTAAGCATGTTCAAGAGATATCAATGCATGTTATGATGAATTATGTCATATTTATACTGCATGGTGATTGACATTCGAATAGGCCAAAGCTTAGAAAAAGTCCTCCATGTTAGGAATTTTCTAACCAGGGAGATGTAATCTGACAGAGTTTCTTGGCAGAAGATTGAAATCTAGGCGATGACCGAGTTCGGATATTAATCATGATACTCAAGCACATGTTCACGTGTGTGGTAATTTACAAGTCTACGAGTACACAAACATGACATGGACACTGAAATATAAGTACAAGGACACTGTACATGAAATACAAGAATAAGAACAATTACAAGAACAAGTACAATGGCAGAAGATTGAAATCTAGGCGATGACCGAGTTCGGATATTAATCATGACACTCAAGTACAGGTTCACGTGTGTGGTAATTTACAAGTTCCACGAGTACACAAACATGACATGGACACTAAAATATAAGTACAAGGACACTGTACATGAAATACAAGAATAAGAACAATTACAAGAACAAGTACAATAACACTGCATGATTTTTACAAGGACCTTGAATTATAAGTAGCTCCGGTAATCATTGATGCTCTCCATGGATAAGATTCAAGTCCAAGATAATTATCATGGATATTGAAGCATCAAGAGCTTTAGAGACTTATGTTTCTGTCGATGCACCTCCATGGATATAATACAATACAAAGACCTAGAAGACTATTTTATGGGAAAACAAGCATGCATGATATTCATGGTATAAGTCCAAGAGTTACACAAGTACACGAGTCAAGGAAATGATATGATATGCCCACGTGTTCTCCAAACTTTGATTATGTTTTTGTCATTTGATATTGTTATGGATTATATAACTATCGTATGAACTGATACTGAACATAGATTGGATATCTACCGAGTGTTTTCAATACTTTGTCAACCTGTTATTGTCGTCAGGTTTAGTGGAGGAACCGATAGCCACTCCTTGGATTGAGGAGGATTATCAAGACGAAGTTGAAGATGGTGATCCCTTCGTTGACAGAATTTGGGACAATGACCGGTTCCTGTATTATTAGTTTCATTTCAGTTTAGTCTTAAGAGAGTTGTAATAAACTTGCTTAATTTTAGTTGATGTTGCTTTATTTCATGTTTATGGAGTATGACTTATGTTGGTTCATGATATACCGGATGAGATGTTTTATATCGAAAGAAATTTTACGATTGCTATTTTGAAAGAACTATTTTTATTCTATACCTTATTGCTATTGAAGTCAAGCAGAAATAAGTAATATAGCAGGCTCAAAGTCCCATTATGTCAAAGGTAGGGATTTGGGGTCGTTGCAAAATCACAACTATTCTCTTTTTGGCCCTTTTAACTCATAAAACCACCATCTTCCTATTTCCGCCAAACCCAAGATTTAAGCATCAATGTCTTTATTTAAGCTCCGCAAGCTCGAGCTCGACTCAGTTTAACTTGCTTACTCCAACAATCCAGGATTAGCTAAAGCAATGAGTTTTCAATAGCTGCATCAACTTTAAAAGAAATAAAAATATTTAAACTGTTTCAACTAGACAGTTCTCGTTAACCCTCGCCTAACTGACATCTCACTGATGCTCACCTAATCAGCCATTGTAAAGGGCCCAACAAACCCTTTTTTTCCCTTCAAGGTCCAATTCTCTTAGATTGATGGAGTTGATTAATATTATGTCATGCTATATAAATATTATATATTCAATAATACAAAAGGAGCTGAGCACGTGTGCTCGAGCTGTTAAACAATCGAGCTTGAAAATTAAGCTCAAACTCCTTTATTAAATGAAGGAGCTTTTAACGAGCTGAGCTGTTCACTAACTGTTCACGAACAGCTCGGTTCATTTACCACCATTTCCCAATAATGTTATAGCTGCTGTTAAGAACCCCGCATCATATAATGCTGTGAAAGACAAGCAACAAGCTCCTCATTATAACTCCAGATCAGAACTGCTAAAGGAACCCTAGTTGGCTGTAAATGAGGTTTAAAAGAAAGCTTGATTCTACGAGTGGAAAATATATCAGTGGATGAATTCATGACTTGTTTGTTGCGGCAAGTTTTGTTAAGAGAATTGGACGTTGTTCCGGTTGTTCGAAATGATCCAAATGGTCTCTGTGATCAGGGTAAGGGGACTGAAAAGGTTTGGATACTAACTATAACATAGGAGGTTCTTTAACCATAAAGAGGTCTGACACCAAGGATACTGACAAAAGGCTGGGGGTATTGGATTTCAATGTCAGATAAGAGTTAATAGTTCTCCTGGAAGCGAAAGTTCATAATTAGACAGCAAGGAGAAGCAAAAGTTATTAAATATTTACAGTCAGTTTTCCTCATTACATCTGCACTGCACATAAACAAAATTGCCTTCTTAGCCGATTCATAAGTTAGCGTTCAAATACAACAGTTAGTTGTCCTTTAACTCCTGGTCAAGCCACAAAGCCGAGCGGGATGAAGTGAAGCCATCCAACCATTTAATTCAAGGTTCGATTCCTCCAGCTTCCTTTCAGCCAAAAAGTGCATAAGAATTATCTGGTGAATCCCAATTGCAAACAGAGACGAATGGCCGTCCTTGTTCACACCATGAATAAATATCTGAGATCTTCCACTGTAAGCCGAGTTGCAGAGCCCCCCATTTGATCTTCTCCAAAAGCGGATGCAACCATTTTCCTCTTTTCCTCCTACAAGTCCATGTGGAGACAGATTTAAACGTTATCAAAGGATAAAACATTCAATGCAATACACAATTGTGAAATATGTTACCCTATGATGATTACTATGTACTCACCACACCACATGCAAGTATTGAAATCAAAAAAATTATACTTACTTTATAGTTTATACATAGGTCATCAATTCCGCATTGGATAAAAAAAGAGGCAAGTACCTTAACAATTTTTCCAGTAAACTGTTCAAATTATTTTATTGGTATGTCATATGAATGTTCTATAATGAAATTTTTTCCAAAGGCTAACCATGTAAATGGTCCCACAATATTGGTTGATAGATAATCAAAGTGGATTTACCAATGAATCACAAATTAAATCCAGTAGGTTTTACATGAAGATTTGGCTCACCATGTCCTATTCAATATAGGTAGGAGAAGAACCCGAGTCGTTATTGTTAAAAAAAGGGAGGAAGCATAGACAAGTCAAGATGTTATGAATCAACCCCTTCTTGCACCAAAGATCTTATCAGTTCCGAAGGAACTGGAGTTACATCTCTTTTCCATTTCCATTTAATAGTTATTATGTGTTTTGTTTCCACACTAGAAAATCGATTGATTCCTTCTTTCATCTGACTTTGAAAGAATCAATAGAGACTACAGAGGAAGAGATGTTCTGAGTCAATCAACAGAGCAAATTATTCAAAAACATCTGAAAAAAGGAATGGAGACTTTTGAAACATCAGGCAAGGGTCCATTTTGTTATTTAATTGATATGAATAGAATACTATGATTATGTTGACTGGATGAATTTCCAACTTTTATGTTATAGAATGGATCAAAGTATCGTTGAAAAGGTAAGAAATCAACGGGGCCTTACCCCTTGATAAGTTGGACGAGGTGCTGACAGCTAACAAATTCCAAACAATCATTTCTTCACAGGATATTATGTTGGGTAAAAAATTGTGAAAATCACAGGATAGTGTGTTATGTTTCCTTCTAACCAAAAAAACCTAAAAAGCTTTAGTCCCACATCGGTGGGTTAGGTCTCCTTGTGTACCCTTATAAAGCATCACCTCCCTCTCTTTTTTGAGAGGGTTGTGTGGTTGCAAGTAGCTTGTGCTACAAGGGTGTGTGTGTGAGTAATGTTTCCATCTAACCCAAAAAAAAAAAAAAGTGTAAAGCCACTGTCTCTTAAGGAGATCATGGCTATACGATAGAGTTGTTTACAACCACAACATCCACTAGAGTGAAAAATCAATCGAATGTTGAACCATCCTGAAACTATTTTTGTCAACATGCCAAAAGGGAGTACCAAGAAGTTGAATAACTTCACATTTCCATAAACCTTGTACTGATTTGAGGCTTACACCTTGGCTCATCAAACCCCATCACCTAAACTACATCTTTGGTCTTAATCCACAAATCAAAAGAGATGTAACAAACATCATAAATTCTGGTAAAAATTTATTGAGAGTAAGCTATTACTTTATCATTGTTAGCAATTGGTTAATTGATTGAATGAACAACAAAAAGAAAATGACCAATACCTGTAGAGATAGTATCCGATCCTCCACTGTATCTTTAATAGTGATTCGTGAGACGGTCACAGGACGAGTCTGCCCAATTCTATGTGCTCGGTCAATAGCCTGATCTTCAGTAGTTGGATTCCACCAAAGATCCAGAAGAATAACATGAGAAGCAGCAACCATGTTTAGACCAAGATTTCCTGCTTTTAGTGACATCAGTATAACAGTCACCTGCAATAAATTTCATTAATTTAATACTATTGCATTTAATGTTTCAATAACAGTCAGTGAGCAACAAAACTCCATCCTAATGAGGTACAAACTTATCACTTAATAATATCATAGGACAAAATTAAAGAAGAATATATGTTATAGTGGTACCATTATACCTCCCAGGTATGAATTGGAATCACAGCCCCAATGCCCAAAATTTGGACTACAAGTTTCCTTTTATAATGAATCTGGTAAAGATCTTCGTAACACAAGCGTGCTTACTAAAAAGAAAAGCATTACAAATGAAAGACACTTCAGGATTTTCACACTTTTTAAGGTAGGAGTCAAACCTCTGGATCACAATTGAAATCTTTCACAGCCTTGTCTCTTGACGCAAGAGACATCGTCCCATCAAGCCTCCTGAATTCTATATTATATTGGTTAAGCGAAATCTCGAGTAAGTCCAGCATGCCAGTCCACTGAGAGAAAACAATAGCCTTTACTGGTCCTTCAGTTTCAGAGTTTGAATAAACAGTTGTATCTGGTGCCGCATTAGAATCAGAATAGCAATTCTTTGTGTATCCCACTTCTGAAGTAAAAGAAATCCCATTGCATGCTTCAGAACTAAGCTCTAAACTTGAATTCCTTAATTTACAATGTGACTGCAAAATCCCAAGAGCAGCTCTGATTTTCGAAGAACTATAGTCACTCTGCACAATTACAGATTTCTCGGTAACACCAGAAGAACTCGGGGCACTACTATCAAGCTCATCAGATATACAACTTCTTAGGGTGGCTCTAGAGAAAACAACATCAGAACCAAGTAGTTCTCTGCATTCACGTGCAGGGCACAAATTGTCATCACCTCTTAAATATTCAGATACACACTGATAGCAAAAGACATGGCCACACATTGTAACAACAGCATCCTCAGGTGGGTCCTATAAAAGCATCACACTAGAATTAGACATGAGTGTGACAGGATCCAATTATGCCATTTCTTCTGTAAGAGAACTATTCAGCAAATGTACAATACACAATTTTAAGCCTAGGAAAAAAAAAGGGATGGCCCACCGAATAAATGATCACTTCCGGAAAACCAAGGTTCTAAATGTTGGTTTTGCAGGAAATTTTACACTTTAAAAATGAGAAATCCTCTGGAAAATTTCACAAGTTACTTTTGAAATGTTTAATTGTTCTTATTGGAGGGATACATTGGGGAAAATGGGAAACAATGGACTTCTCTAAAACTTCAGAAAATGTTAAAATACACATGATTACATTCAGGACTCATAAGAAAAAAAAAAAAACAAAAATGACCATTCGTAATATTTTGACATCTAAATTCATAATTTTTTGTAATGCGAGTCATACGACATATATAACTAAACTCAAATAATAGTCAACAGGTATTATAATCAATCTGATACTTATATTATTTATTTAGTAAAATCTAATTTACTATTTGAAACTATTATTTTAATTCTCTACCTATAAAAGTTAACCCAACAATCAACATTTTTAAACAGAAAAAAAAAAAGTGATGGTTTACCCATTGAATATCGTTATTGCATCCTTAGTTATAGTAGTCCCTTTTGAGATGATGTGCGGAACTGGTGTCATGCCCCCCCCCCCAAATTTTTTTGAAATCCCTACTTGTTTTGTTATGAAATAGTGGGCCCCACAACATTTTTTAATTTTTTTAGAATACGTATACTTGCCCCCCCCCCCCCCCCCCCCCCCAAATTTTTTTTTCCATATATAGTGTGCCCTCCAATGGAATCCAGTTATGCCCTTTAGGTCGCCACATGTCCCTATTGACATCCTTGCCTGAGCTTGATCTAAACCAGGCCGCCATTCCTGAAAGGAATGGAGTAAGGCCTTCAAAAAAAAAAAAAAAAAAAAAGCCCTTGCTTTTCCCCCGTCCCTAGTCTCTGTATAACAACTCTACAAACAATAGCTAAAAACCGAACCTTCTGTCCCTGTCCCTAGTCTCTGTATAACAACTCTACAAACAATAGCTAAAAACCGAACCTTCTGTCCCTTTTAGGGGTATGGAGCCAACGACGCAGTTTAGGTATAACTTGCCGAGTCTAACTTTGTCCACACTGTTTCGCAGTGGTTGTCTTGACTCAGCAGTAACAGCATTTTCAGAATCCACACTCCCGTAAGGGTGCGGCACGCCATCCAATTTACCGCAACTGATGACTGTCTTCTTGTGCCGATGGCATTGTCCCTCAGCTTCTCTTAGTGCTTGCTCCCCTCAGAATGGATACTTGACAAGAGTTGGCTGGCTTCCACAAAACATGGTAGCAAAGCTCCAGAGGTTTTGAGCACTTAAGAAAGGAATGAGGAACCACATCGGCGTTCAGTCATCACCTACGCAAATATGAAAACGACAACCAAAGAAAAGAGATCTTACTAGCTTTTCTTTTCAGTTAAAAGAGGGAATTAGTTTTAAGAGAGAACTTACACCCTTAAACTCTGATTAAAATTCACCCACTCTTAGGGTTCACCTACATATCCTTGATTTTTAGAAAATAATATTAAATTTTTTTAACCTTAGGAGTCAGTGAATTTTAACTAGGGTTTGAAAAAAAATTGATTTAAAAAAAAAAAAAAACCAAGGATAGGTGGGGTGAATCTTAACCACAGTTAAGGGGTATCAATAGGGACATGTGGCGACCTCAATGACATTACTGGGAAAAAGAATTCTCAAAATAGAAAAATTACCCAAAAATTTTATTTCTCGGGGGCTACGCCCCTGAACCCCCAAGCTCCATACCCTCAAATCCATTAATTTTTTTATAAGTTTATTTTGGCCCTCCCCAATGAAAATTTCCTGGCTCCGCCCCTGGTCTATGATACAACTTTGTGATAAAAAGAAATATTAGACTTATGTAGATGCTATGAGGACCCTAAGACCACAACACAGAGAGAAAATAAGTTCAAATATAAATGCTTTAACATTTTTAAAATGAAATGGATCATGAAGTGTAAATAGTAAATACATAATATTATAAAGTAAACCACACAACAGCTTATAAAACCTCGCCTTATTATTGCACCTAAAGACCTGACATCTTCATGAAGGTAGTCTGTAAGAGGCACTTTAAAATCGAGTGGTCTATATTTAACTACTCCAAATCAAGTTTGTTTCACCATTGGTAGGAAGAATACCATATAGAGCCCATGTAATTGATATTGTTAAGCATTCCTTTTGGGATTTATTGCTGTTGATTTAGCCAAAAAAAGCATTCTTGGATAGCTGGTTTGTTGCCACAGTTAGCAAAATTTCAAGTAGTTTGGCGGGGTCTCTACTCTCTACTAGCTCACATGACATCATCGATGCCATGCGTGTCTACGCCTACCACTCCATGTTGCCATGATGATGAAGATAGAGTACTATTCCATGGAAACTTATATTGAGTAACTATGTATAACAAACAATTCAGAACATTCAACAGATACCCTAATCAATATTAACTATGTACAATAAACAATCCAAATCATTCAATAGATCATGGTTGTTAAATCCTTCCGATTTGCGATTTAAATCCTATGATTTGAATCGAATCTCAGGCAAAACGATTCAAATCACAGGTAAATATCTCAATTGGGTAAATCCACTCAATTTGGGATTCATTTGCGATTTGCAATTCAAATAATATGATTCACGCGATTTGAGCACAAAATCCCTTTTATATACCGATACTTAAACAAATATTTTTTAATGTGTTTTATTATTTCAATTTTTTAAAAATACATTATGTTTTTTAAGATGAGAAAAGAAATGGGAAAACCCTTATTATGGACATGCCAAAACCCTTATTTGGGTTTTCTATCTATTGCTGTGAAACGGGAAAAAAATGAGAGAAAAGAGAAGAACGGAGGAAGAACAAAGGATGAAGTTTGAGAGTTGGACTCTGAGAGAACTTGATAGTTTATTTAATTTTGTCTTTTTAAATGTACAAGTCTTTTGACATTTGATCTAATACAACATGATTACATGAGTTTACTTTTGTTGATTCATCTTTGATGATATTGGGGTAATGTTTCATTTTATTGAGTTCATTCGCGTTTTGTTTAATGTATGCAATGGAATGTTCAATAGATATGAATGAAATCTTTTGGATAACGGATTACTCCATTTTTCTGATTTATTAACTATTTCTTAAACAATTTTCTTTAAAAATGGATTGAATCTTACAATTTACGATTTGAATCAAATTTATCCTAAAATGATTTTACGATTCAATTACGATTTAACAACCTTGCAGCAAATACCCTGTTTTTTTTAATATTGAATAAATACGTATACTAAACAATCTAGACCATTCAACATATGCCTTGATCTTTTTTTTTGCAGAGGACCGGAGAGTTCAAACCTTCAACTGAACCTTTCTCTAATCCACGTTTTGATCTTCTACCATTCTTCGCAGATTTTGGAGTTTTTACATCATCGTTGACGATTCCATATAGTCTACAAAAGTACTCTCTCATCGAGTGAACATCCTCACTACAAATCACCCCACCCAATTCCCTTGAATCGTCCGCCGACCCCCTCCCATCACCATTAGGTTGCAACGCAGTCATAACCGATTTTAGTGCCTGATTCTGCAATCTCCGATTCACTATCATGATCTCACCTATCTCTGCCGGACTTAGAGTCGCTCCGTTTTGGAAAATCTCTTCCACTTGAGGAAATAGATTGTGCTTTGAGCCCTACAAAACTATTGGCAAGTGTTTTGAATGGTGAGAAATCGCATCGAGGAAAATAAATGATATTTTTGACATCGATTCCTGCGATCATTATTATTCAGTTGCAATGTTGCACACCATGTGTACATAGAGTATTGTAGAAAACGAAGAGTCGTGAAGTAGCGGTGATAACGAAGAGTTAGAAGAAGAAGAGGGAGGTATAAGGGCGTTTGTATTAGGAAAAGACCTCTGTTCTAATGACGTTTTATTACTTAAAATAAGCAAGATGACGTGGCATACAAAACAAAGAAATAGAGAGTTGTGCGGTATGCCACAACAGTTCCCTATTTCTTTAGTATATAGTATAGATGCCCATAAGGGCTTTTTAGTAATAGTGATCTCACAAAAAATAGACTATAGTAGTGATCTCACAAAAAAATCGACTATGTGACTTTTAGACCAAATTCTTGTGTCAATGAGTATGTTGAGTATAGGACCCAAGGCTCTGCAAAAGGCGATGGAAATCTTCGATCTCCCAACATCAGACCCCCTTATTATTCTTTACTTCGTAACACTGAAACAGGGGCATGGGCATTCTTATCTAGGGCCAGAAGGAAGATATTTGCAAAGTTGTCCGTAATATAGCTCGAACCGCACCACAAGTCCTTCCAAAACCGGATTTCCAACCCATTACCCATCCTATATCTGGTAAATGATGGCAAACATTTCCCCACTGACATGATTCCTTTTCATAAACCCACATCGTGAGAGCCCCAAACCTCTTTAGAGTCCCACCAAGAAGATTGTCCGTATTTGGCAATTATCACATTTCTCCAAAGACTGTCCCTTTCTTCTCTAAATCACCACACCTATTTCCCTAAAAGCGCCTTGTTCATGACTACCAAGGGTTTAAGGTTGAGGCCACCACCCTCATTGGTTGACACTTGACAGACTTGATCCCACACAACCAAATGGTATTTTAATTTGCCCCCTTTTTCATTCCATAGGAAGTTCCTTTGCAATCGATCTAAAGACGAAGCAATCGCTTGAGGGATGGTAAAAGGTGGATAAGTACCACATAGGAAGGCTTCTTATGGTGCTTTTAGTGAAGGTCAATTTGCCACCTTTGGAGAGAAAATTAGATTTCAAAAATCTAATCTCCAGGCAAAATATTTCAACGACAGATATCTATGAAGCTTAGACTTGAAGCTTATTCCTAAAGGGCAGGCATAAATAGATAGATGGGAGGGAGCCGATCTTACAACCTAGCTGCTTATAATCTTCAGGTTCATTCTTGGATGTATGTAATGAATTCAGGAGTATATGTTTTGGAACAAAGGTTGTAAATCGTAATTTCTTGATTGTGAAAGTTATCAAGGTGTTTTTTTCCCACTTGGGAACCTAGTTTCTTTTCTTCCAAGAAGTTGTAACTTGTAAGAGGTGGTGAAATAATGATAGAGAAGCTAAGAGAGTGCAAGATAGGATGACATCATTAGATGAAGACCAGTGAGGGGTCGAGTTATGAACTGTTCGCAGAAAAGAGCTATGAGAGGACATGGTAATGATTAATAATACACAGTAAGGGTGGAGAGATCCTATCTTGCCTGAAAGTGTGATTGCCATGGCTAAGATTCAAGGATCAAACTTCTACTTGGATTTGGAGTCATCAGGAGTAAAGAAAAGAAAGGAGCATCTTAAAGCTTCCTTGGTGGAGAGATTAGATAACAAAATGAAATGTATCCAAGGTTCAAAATTTCGACGAAATTTCACATATTTCGACGATATATATCGATTTCGGAGGGTCCCGAAACATCTAGACCAGGAATTTTGGTTTTAACAAAATTTTGATCGAAATTTCGTATATTTCGGTCGAAATATTTTCTATTGTTTTATTTTTTTATTTTTTATGTTTACATTTTCTCGTTTGAGATTGTGTGATATACAGCCATTTCATGGCTAATTGGTTATTTAAACCCCAAGCATCCATGGAAAAGCATAATTCATGCAAACATTGAGGATTGAGAACTGAGAACTAAAGAAAGAAGAAAAAAAAAAGAAATTTGAGAATAGAAGGAGTAGAGGAATATTGGAATTGTAGGGATTCTAAGGAAAGGGAAGATAACATACCGTCGCCATCGCCGTGAACATCCATCGCCATCGTCGTTGACATCCGTTGATGTCATCGAACCCTTGCCTAGCAGCCTAGGTCTTCGTCTCTTTGAGTTGTGAGTCTCTCCCCTGTTTTTAACTTCGTCAAATGCATCAACTGAGACCTGTTGTTTACTTATTTATACTGAAGTTGTAATAGTCATTTACAAAATAGAACTTATGTTATAAAATAATAATTTTAAATGCCTCTTTATAAATTAATTGCATTCTTATCTATATTTCAAAACTCTCCCTTAGATTACACTAATTACAATAATGGTTTTTAACAAATTGCATAAATGACCATATTACCCCTAAATGAGAGTTGCAAGTATTAACCTAATTATATTTTATAAATTAAATATTATTTAACAATTCTTAGGATTGATTTTTATTATACACAATAAAAAATTCAATAAAATCTTAATACAATGTTTTTTAATTTTAACTATTCTTAGTATTGATTTTGATTGTATTTGAGTTAATTGTTATACTTGATTGAGAAATGAATGCATTTTTTTATGTAAGTTACATCAATATTAGTGAATCATACATTGTCATCAGCATTAGCGCACGTCTTTGGCTCCCTTCTCATTGCATCCCTTATATACATTGTTTTTTTTAAAAAAAAAATTATTCTCAGGTGTGTATTAACATTTCCTGAAGTTTCATTGAAAAACTCTATGTTTTTCATTATTTTTTTCGATTTTTTTCTCCACGTGCGACATTGTTCCCGCGATATTGATATATCTTGCGAAATATCCTCAATATATCTTTTTTCCATGGCTCGAAATGACATGCGATATCGATATTCAGAACCTTGAATGTATCATGGAGATTCAAGGCGGAGTTAGCTATGGGGATTACAATTAAGAGGCTGCTGGACAGCTTTTATGAATGTTGTCTCCTTTGAACGAGAAGCTCAACAAGCAATGGCGATGGGAGCAAGATGCTTAAGTGAAGCTTCTTATTTCTGGATGTTTGGCACTTGTCAGAGCTGGGAGTTTTCAAGAAAGTTGGGTAAGGCTATAAGAACATATGGGGTTTTGATGCGTCTGTAGAGTAGATTAACTTTCAAGGTGGTAGGAAACCTATGCGGGGGGTTTTTTGATGTTGGATACTAGCATAATAGAGGAGATGTTCAATCTTGATTGGCTCAAAGTGATGATTCGCAACAAGGGTATCATTCTAAAAATAGTACATACTTCGGCAAACAGTGTTCCATAAACCTGTAGGATATGGCCAGACCTTTTGTTAGACGTGAGGGCTGCGGCCAAGGCTATTAGGAAGGTATGATTGCTAGGCAAAAGCCTAGTAAGTGAAACAAGCTCTTTTAGATGAAGGTGACAGTTTTTCACAAGTGAGGAGGTGATCTTGGGATGATGATGGTGTGGGTGTTTATAAGCTACATGTTGATGATGTGATTGCACATCACACAAAAATAGGAATCAATTCAGCAAGCTTTCAAAGCATAATGGGAATGAGATTGTCTGGGCCCTCCATCTGATAGTTGTATAGCCCAGAGAAAAGTTTCAAAAAAGGTAGAAAGTAATGCATAAAAGGAGCTATCGGGTCAGTGTCCGATTCGGGCCTAACGCTGAAGTTTGATGCAAGCCACTGAAAGCTAGTTGACAGATCGAAATCTAGATCTGCTGCAGTGTACAAAGACTGAATCAAGACAGACAAAATAACAGTAGTCTTGATTTTTGGTAAAAAAAAACTAATAAAAAGAATATGCATTAGGGGCAGTTGATCAGCCCACTGCAGCATCAACACGTGGCAAAGCATTAGAGGGCTTGGCAGTTCTAACCGGTGAGCATGGTTTAAAGAATCGGTATGTATTGGGTATATAGGCCCGATACGTATTGGTTTTAGAGGATACCGGTACTCTGGCACAGAGTACTAATAAAAATCTTGAGTATCCGGCGTTCAGACCAATACGCACCGATACCCTATAAAACTGGCGTTTCGATATTTGGGTGTTGTAAAACACTCCTAAATCCTTTCTTTTAACTATTTTTCTTGTCTAATCAATTTCTAAGCCCAAAAAAACAACTATGTTGTTGATTTTAGGTTAAAAACGAAGGTCTAAGTGTTTGATTTCAGATTGAAATGGTTTTCCCAAATTTTTGAAGTTATACAAAATTTTCTCATTTTTTCTATTTTATTTGTTTAAATTCATCAAAATTTGTTGTCATCAACCTAAAATAAGTAAATCTATTGATTTAATGTGAAATCCACATATTAAAATCTTTTTTTTGTGAAGATCGATGATTTTTCAATACATTTTTTGAAAATCTAAAAACCTAAAATCTTCAATATTTCAAAACATACTTTCAATCATAGTTCAAAAACTCGGCGAGCCACCTTAGTAACTTGACTGAGTTAGTTGACTCGACATAATTTCAAGTCGAGTCACCTCAAAACTCGAATGAGACACTATTCGGCGACTTACTCAGGGTAACTCGGTCGAGTTGAGTATTTCGACTCGCTATACTAGGTCAAGTCACAGAAGGGTATTTTTATCATTTTAAAAAAAAAACCTAAACTCGAACGTCACACTGCTTTTGCATCATATTTTTTTGGGGCTGCAAAGTCAACCTACTATGGGTTTTGTTAAACCTGGTTTTTAGGTTTGAGACTGTAAAACCAACCTTCTTTTGGTTCTTTTAAGTTTTAACCCAGGTTTTTCAAGTTATTTGTGGTTCAATCTTGGATAACATGCCAAGAAATAGGTAATTGCCAAATTGGTATATATATATATATATATATCTTGAGTTAGACTGAGTCTGAACCATGCTTTCAATACTCTTGGGTTTGTAGCCAATCGGGATAGTGCATGCTCCAGATGAGTTAAGAGCAGGCATACATACAGATGTACCAAACTATTAACCACATTTATATGAGTTGGCCACAATATTGTAATTATGTCAGGCACACTTATCATGTACCACTCTATTCATTTCTTAAGCCCACAGTATTCGAGTCAGCACGTAGTTTAATGTGGTATTGAGCATATATTATGCATGTCATTTATTTTATGGTTGTAAAGTCAATACTTAACGTATTTCATTGAATGTAAGGTTTCCTATTTAAATTGTATTGACTATACTTGTATGCAGGAGCGGAGCTAGGTGGGGGCCTATGGGGCACGTGCCCCCACTCAATTTTGGCAAAAAAATTTATTTTTATTTTTTAGGGTATAGCATGGGAATGGGGGTAGGTGCCTCCAAAACTATGGGGAAAAAAGTATATTTTGAGTTGGGATCATATTCGATTCAACTCAGCCCACACGTGTCCCTTTTAACCCCCACTAACTATGGTTAAGATTTACTAACCCTTAGGTTTCAACAATCTAACCTTTGTTTTTAGAAAAAAAAATTAAGGGTCAAACGTTCTTAACCAAAGTTAAAGGGGGGCTATGCAAGTGTGATTGAACTGGCTAAATACAATCACAATTGGATAGGATAGGATCTGGGCTCGTATTTTTTATATTAAGTTGATTATGTATAAAATTGGGCATAATCATAATCATAGGACAAGGGGCAGTTGTCCCCAAAAAATATTATACTATATTATTTAATATGAAGAAAATATACTATATAATTTAATATTGCATAGTTTTGGCAATTGGTGCAACGGAACAACTGTTTCCTCAACTTTTGCATAGCTATGAGGCAATGGACAGCAGCCCCGTAAACATAAAGAAATAATACTCATAAGATATGTACAAAACGTATGGACAAAATGGCTTGAGAACTGAGTTGTCAATTTTTTTTCAGGGACTATGTCCCAAACCCCCATCCCCCTAGACCCATAATATTTTGTACCCAACTAATTTTTTAACTCACAATCTATCAACAATTACTACTATTTCCAATCAACCATGGGTGCCCCAACTACTAGAAAATCCTAGCTCTGCCCCTGCATATATTCTAAGTGACTATGGTTTGTGTTTTGATACCTATTTATCAGCATGCTCATCTTTTTAACTTATAAAATTCTTAACTTTCATATGTATGTTTATAAATAAGGATTTCATTTAGTTTGTTTTGAGCTTATTTTTGCATTAAAAGAAAGTTTTATGTAAGGTAACCAATTTTTTCCTTGCGTATCCCAATTGTATCTAGTGTATCTTAGCGCATCTTAATGTTTCCCAGCGTATTGGCGCATATCAGACCGATACTCCGAAGTATCCTAAAATCGCTTTACTACGACTCATACCAATAACTATATTTTGAACCATGACAGTGAATGTAGAGTCATGTCAAACCAAGATCCTAGAACAAATTGTCCAATAATATGGACTTCGGACCCGTATTTCATTCAAGCGTACATAATCAGACACATATACGAATTATGGAGTTTAATATGATTAATAGACATAACATACTTGTCCATTTTATTTGGTTAAATCATGGAGTCTAATAGGCTTAGTAGAAACATACAATTTTTTATCAGTATCCGTAGGCCCTTTGATCAAAAGGCTAAGAAAAAAGCCATCTAGCCCCTCTTACCTTTCCTCCTTAAGCGGAGAAGGTGAGAGTTTCAAGAGGCCCAATGGCCTATCAGGTGGGCCCCTCTTTAAAGGCAGCCCATACTACACATGGTGCTCTAAAAACCTACAGGGAGGAGCCGAGGAGCTTAAACAGATGAGAGTTAAGGGTTGGGGGCAAGGAGTGACAACGTAAACAAACACTCGCTGAGTAACTATTCAGTGCTTCTCACTTGGTTGTTGGTTCTCCATAAAGATTCTGTTCTGGGAAATTCAGTGGTTCAGCAGCCAAGAGAGGAGAGCTGCCTTCAAGTCCTTGATTGTGGAAAGGAAAGTAACCCTGGTACTTATGCAGGAGTCAAAGTTAGGATTTGTGGACAGCAAGGTGATCTCTAGTTATGGGGCTGCATGCAACTAAATTGGATTCAGACGATGGCCAAGGGATCAGCAGGGGGCATGATTGTGATGGGAACTCGAGATGTATGGAGAAGTTGGACAGGGCAGGGAGGACCTACTCTATGGCCATTCTCCTCCCTCGCAAAGAAGATAATATCTTTTTGATGAAAACAAGGAGTATTAAAAAGAGTACTTTACATGAAATGAGGAAACTCAAGAGTCGGGGAAAAATGACTACCTATAGAAAAAGATGATGCTGATGGTATTTGAGAAGCCTTGAAGTGGCGCCGACTAACTGCTCATACATCAACTGATTGATGAACTTGGCTTACGTAAAGAATCCTCCGAACCATCGAAGATCATGTTCTTTCTCTCCAACTGGCCAAACCTATCACATATGGTAGCATCTAAAGGATATCATCCCTACTACTCAGAGCATTATCACATATGGTAGCATCTAAAGGATATCATCCCTACTACTCAGAGCATTATCACATATGGTAGCATCTAAAGGATATCATCCCTACTACTCAGAGCATTCGAGCCATCAAAGGATGATTTCACTGACCTCCTTAGCAGAAGACTTCGATATCCCAAATAATGATAAGAAAAAAAATCAACATAATCCATGCCGCCACTCATCAAGCAATCGGGTCAACCAGCTAAGGTCCTACCCACAAGGAGGATTTCTGACATCTCTGATTTCAATGGTGATATGAAAAGCAGTAACCCATTCCCTAGTTTGTTCACTACCACCATGAAAGTGGTATTCCACCCCCTGATATTCCATTTCAAAATCAGGTCTACCTCTGAATTTGCACCAATATATACTCCTACTAAGAAACATTTAAGGAATGCTCCTCTTCCATCTTCCACTCCTTCAGAGTTACCACCATGAAATCTCTTTCCCGGGAGATAGAGCCACCACATCCTATTTCGAGACCACTTTTGCAAGAAGCCCCAGAAAAATGAGTTTCCTAACCATCCTTCCAACAAAAAAAGTTTCTTAACCATCAAAGTTGAATTCGATATGACCTTTTGGCAGGTTTTTTTACACCAACTAAAGCTTTTCTTATCATCTTCCCCTTACTGAGGAATTTTTTTTATAAGTGCTAAAGAAATCAGTTACCTTCAAATCTCAAAAATCATCCAAAAACTAAAAAACATCATTTAATCAAAAGACTCTAAATAGAATAATATTACCCCAGAACTACAAAAGATTGTGCTTCCTATACTATAACATAAATTCACATCTTCTGGGTGTGAGCACAACCGGAGCACATTTAAGCATGTAAGTAGTGATTAGTGAAAGTTACTAAAAATGGTTGTGACATGATATATAGCAGTTACACACTATCATTTATTTATTTATTTATCTGAGTATATGAACAAGGGAAATGGGTTTGAACAGAAGAGGCTGAACTATCTCATGTTCAATATAACCAGCACCTTCGAGAGAGGTTCTTAACAAGATAGCAGAATCCACAACCCTATGATCCTATTTGTTTTGAGGAAATAGATAAATGCACAGGGTGGTTGACAGGGAAAGACCTATAAGAAGTAGCACATGAAGGAGATGACCTCAGATAGAAGTCTCTCAAAGGACAAGGTATAATTATACACGATCAGAACAAAAAAAAAAACAATAAGTGTAAGGGTAAAGGTAAAAAGGATAGTCCCAACTCCCAACTCCCAACTACCCAAAGAATCTCTCAGGAGGGGAATTCCGATGAGTTGAGGAAGAAGTAAGTGTAAGTCGAAGAAGACGGCAATGATGTCCTTGCAGGATCTTTTGTTGATAGATACGGATTTGGACGGTGGAAGATTGACGAGTGACGGATTCTAGTTTATGGGTCTTATGGTATATGATTGATCAATAGAGTGGTTAAATTTATTCCATTTCCTTTATGTAGTTGATGGTTACCTTCTTACACCGATAGAGTATTAGATAGACTTTGCAGACTTTATGTTTATAGCAAAGATGTAAGCTTTTGATTTCAAAGTTTTCCTTCAAATCTTTTTTCCATATTTTAGTTGTTTAAATTCATGTAAATAGGCTGTTATAAAATAAGTAGTACTATGGCTTTCATGCGAAATACATGGATTACAAATCGTTTTTTGAGGAGAAATTGACAATTTTTTGTTACTGTTTTTTCAAATGCTGAAATCGTTAATCTTCATTTTTCGAAAAATAACATGAATCTAGGATTGTAAAAATGAAATGGGCTAAATCTGATTTGTTCTTAAATGCTGAAATCGTAAATCTTCATTTTTCGAAAAATAACTTGAATCTAAGATTGTAAAAATGAAATGGGCTAAATCTGGTTTAATTTATTTATATTGTTAGGATATGAGAGTATTGCCATCTTTATATGGTTATGGTCATGATGTCCAGACTCCAGATCCACTCATCTAGAGCTTATGGACATGAATGCTTAGTACCAGAAACTCAACTCGACTTGGAACCTTTCCGAGTCGAGTCCACTCGAAACCTCAACCGAGTATTTGTACCTAAAACTCAAGTCGCCTCGACGAGTTTTGAGCCCTATGAAATTTATATTAAATCAATTAACAAATTTCTTAATCAATTTAATAATTTTAATCAACCTAGCATTGAGTAAATCAAAGTGAAACTCATAAAGCAATTATATAAGTTAGCGAAACATAAATTACAAAACTTAGGAAATAGAAAATAAAGCAAAAAACATTTAATTACAAAATATTATTCATGAAAAAACCATATGAAAAAAAAAATTGCAATGTAGAGAGGAAAATTACTAATGGGGAAGATTATAAAAAAAGAGTTGAGAGAATAGACAACCAAAGGGGATTACAGAGAGGGGGACGAGAGAGAGAGAGAGAGAGAGAGAAGGCGTGAGAGGCCATGAAAGGGGGAGAGAGACGAGAAAGAGAGAGAGAGAGGCCATGAAAGGGAAGCAAATAGCCGAGAGAGGTAGAGAGGGGTGAGAGAGAGGGTGTGAGAGGGAAGCAGAGAAGGACGATAGAGAGAGGGCTCTACATAGAGAGAGAGACAATGAGAGGGAGCAACTAATAGAAAGAGCATGCGAGAAAGAGAGGGATCGACTAAGAAAGAGAGCGAGTGACAGATAAAGAGAGAGAGAGAAGGTACTTGTCGGTGGTTGGATGGACAGAGAAGCGGGGACACCAGGACGAAGCTGTTGAGGGGGGAGGTATCTGTCGGGGTTCAGCTCATCCCTAATTCCCTCCCTTCACCCCACATATCCCTTAATAATCTAGAAAAAAAGTACATACAGATGTATCAGACCACATATCACGTTTAGATGAACAGCCACAGTATTATGATCATGTTTAGCACACCTATCGTAAAGCTCTATTCATTTCTTAAGCACACAATGTTCAAGTCGGTAAATAACTTAATATGGTATTGAAGTTGAAAGTATGTCATGTACTTTAATTTTGTAAAGTCAATATTATTTTACCTATTTCATTAAATATAATGTTTTCTTAACGTATTGCCTATAATTGACTAAATGACTAAGGTTTGTGTCTTCATACATGTTTATTAGCATGCTAGCCTTTTTGAACTTGTAGAATTTTACTGTTATATGTAGGGTTATAAATGTAGTGGTAGGACTTCATTTAGTTTCTTTAGCCGATCTTTGCATTAAAAGAAGTTTTATGCAAGGTATCCAAGTTTTTCCTTGCGTATCCAAGCGTTTAGCGTATCTTAATTTTTCCGGTGTATCCATATGCAGTGTTACCTAGGCACTTCAATTTTCCTAAATTTTGTTGTGCCGACACTTGGACAAGACACTCCTTGGTATACTCCTATACCATGCCATGGTGATGTCAAACATTATTACAGTAAGGCACGTGTTGTTTCATGTATGTCATGCCCTTTTAAAAATACAATATATTAAATTGCTATGATTTATTTTGTCAAGCTGTGTAGCTTTTTCGGATACATAGAGGAAAAACTTACTGGGAGAGCAATGACACCAACGACGATCATTAGGGACGTCTCTCTCTTTCTCTTATTGCTCCTTTCTATTCTTTATACAAGTATTTTTTTTAACTTTGGTATATACTTTTAAAAAAAAATAGGGCCAAGTGGTCCCTCTATATTCTTGTTATTATTTTAAAAGAAATTTAAATAATATATATATAAATATATAATAATTTTAAACAATCTATATGTCTGTGCCGCCATATTGAGATTTTCATAGCTTGTCGTGCCGAACACCTCTAGATACCTAGACACCTGGCACCCGTACCACGTGCCTAGGTAACATTGTCCATATGTATCCAAGCATATCGACGATACGTATCTTAAATTTGCCTGACCAATACGCCCATCTACTAATATTTTGAATCGTGTATGGAAAAAATAAAGAGTCAGATCAACAAGTACTTACAAATATTAATATGCATTAAACATAGGCAAAGAGCTATAATATTTAAAAAAACAATGAATAAATCTTACACTGCATACACCACAAATTTCCAAAGAAGCTTCCAAGAGATTCAATAAATTGATGAGCATATCCCTTGGGAGTCTCCTTGCCATCTCTAAGGAAGCTTTTCCAACAGAATCAGAATAATATTCTTTAACAAGAGAAGGGTGATCACAAGCCTGGCGGAGGCGTAAAAGCATCAATAAGATGTTTGCATAGTTTTGGTTAACTGTGCCAGCAGCAGCATATGCCTGCCAGATAAAAAACAGTACAATTTCAAGCTACATCTCTATGAAGCTTAGGGAAAATCTTCAGTTCTCAATAGATCACAAATCTTTCATCACTAGAATGTGCAAGAAATTTTGAGGTTTATAAGATGATTACCTTGAACATAATCCAAAGGAATTAAATGTGAGATTCTTATTACTCTTTTTTGATTTAAAGTACTATTATATACTGTTGTTATGACCGTATCATACATGTCAAGGGTTAGCGATACTATACAGTATACACCCACTTTTCCATATTGAGAAAAATACAATATATTAGGCATAGCAATACAATATACATGAATACATCGTTAATTTTGTTACATCAATTATGCATCAAGAATCTCTTGTTTAAGCTCATTCTACATCTTAAGCTTGCTGCACTCCATGAATGGTTTAAAATATCATATGTACGATATGTATTCTATTTAAGCTTTCTTACCGATACAGAACTCACATGTAATGAATTTTGTCATGTGTTTTGATAGTGTATCGACTATATACCGATACATAAGCTCAGTAAGCTACAAATATATCAAGTCAAGCAAAACCCTTTGGCCATTCCTAAAAAACCAACAATTCCTTTCCTGCCTCTACAAAGAGAGAGAGAGAGAGAGAGTCAATCTCCATAGAGATCAAATTGAAGTCAGAAATGAGAAAACCCTATATCAAAAAGTATATAGATTACTCTTCTTTTGTTTTCATTTTTATTCTCATAAATATTGAAAACATAAACTGTTACACAACGCCAAAAGGCCTAAAACCATTACAATACAGCTGAGTCTTATGCTACGAAACACACGTTCATTTTTTTAGAATAACTTTTTCTATAATCGGTAAAATTCGGCCGAGTCTTCCATTACGTAACGATTTCAGCAAATCCTATAATATGGTTAACACCTATATAAATAGTTAGGGGAGGAGCCAGGTATTTATCATGGGGGTTTGGGGGTGTAGCCCCCAGAATTTTTTTTGGACGACTAAGGTTGTCGGTCATTTCATCCATATATTTTGCACATATCCGACAAGTATTGTTTTCGTTGTTTACTAGAACAGTTGTCCCCTTATCCTATGACTATGTCATATTAAATAATTAACATGTTATAAAAATATATTTTGATTTTAAAAGTTTAGAGGTCTCTTACGCAGTGACTATGCCCTATTAACGAATATAATATATTTTTTAAAGTTCAAGGAGAGTTCAATCACGTCCACAGGTCAACACGTGTCCCCATTAACCCCTATTAATTGTGGTTAAGATTTTGTAACCCTTAGTGTTCAATAATCTAACCTTATTAACCCTAAGATTTAAAATTTTTCTAACCAGAGTTAAATATCTTTTTAATATATATTTTTTAAAAAAACTAAGGTTAAATTATTGAACAGTAAGAGCATCTCCAACGGTGTGCTATATGGTGTTCCAATGCTATATTATAGCATTGGGATGCAAAAAGTGGTCTCCAACAGTCGATTATGGCATTGTGTCAAATTTTTTTTTACTATTTTTCCCTCCAACGGTTATAATTGTTTTTACCATTTTACCCTCCAATCTTTGGTTTTTAGAAAAAAATATTAATTCTATTTTTAAATATGAAAAAAATATTTTTAGGGGTGGTGAACCCTAGAGGTGGGTGAATCTTAACCATAGTTAAGGGGTGTCAAAAGGGACACGTGGCAACCACAGGGGTTATGATTGTGAAAAAAATGGAATTGGTACAACCAATTTGCATAGGCCATTGGAGCAACCTATGCCAAATATGGCATTTTGACATTAGCTGTGTCAAATTTCGAATTGGCATAGCCAATATAGCACACACCATTGGAGATGCTCTAAGAGTTAGAGAATCTTAACCACGGTCAAATAAGGTTTAAAGGGGATACATGCTGACATGTGGGTGCGATTGAACTCTCCCTAAATTCAATCGCAATTGGCTGTCTCTGCCCCATATACTGCTATACATATTTTTTTTTTTAAGTTTTTCCCATAAGTTTAGGGGGGGCACGTGCCCCCCAGGCCCCCCCTTGGCTCCGCCCCTGTAAATAGTGTAACTGGGTATATATCGTATGGGTTCCTACTTATGTAATGGTTTCAACGAGTTTTATTTACATGCGTTCACCTGACAGTTAAAATCATTCATATCAATCTGATTTTCAGATTATTAGTTAATCGAAGGAGCGCCTTAGATTCCATTGAGCGTGATCAATTATATATTACAAACCTAATATATGTTCTATTTGACTTTTGAATGTAGTACCTTCGATGCTAGATTTTTATTTATTTAGTGTTTACAATGATTTTTGTTTTCTTTATCTAATTTATTCCTTCCAATCTCTAATAACCTTCTTCATAAAACTAAAAAGAAATATTTTTTCAAAAACTAAATTAAACCCTCGTGTACTCGAATCCTATTTTCTATGGTTCACGAAATCCGATGCCTCGTATCCGAGGCGGACTCCGACTCTTATGTTTGTGTCAATGCAACATTGGACTCGATCCTTACCCAGCATGGCCCAACCTACTGCCACCGTTAGTGGTATGCCTTTTCAATGCCAATTTTGCAAACAACTCTCATGATACCACTTTTGGGAGGATGAACAATTTGTTAGCAATTGGTGCACCATCGAGAATTTGCCTCTCTTGAACAAGTGTGCCTCAATAAGGAGATATCAATAACACCTACACTGTCTTGCTTCAAGATGCAAGAATTTTGGCTATGATAATGCTATTAAACAAGCCATTAACAATGCTAATTCGATAATAGTCTTTTGTCTACAACACCTTTCTTGAAAATTAAGGTGGTATTAATGCTTCTATCCCCATCTGCTCTATCAAGAAGATCCACCAGCACAAGCATATCACAAAAGTCCATGTTTTGGGGATAATATTTAGGTTTCTTTAATGTTAATTTATTTAACATATGAGCTATCTTGATGTTATTTAGGCATTCCTATGTCTTACTTTTTAAAATAACTACTGGACCCATACGCTTTTTTTAGTTCAAAATACTTTTTACCTCGAACCGACCAATATTGTACCGTATCGGTCGATGTTACTGATACAGCCACAATACTATACAATATCGTGGATACGACGATAAAATCGTGATTCGGGCCATTTGAGGTCTTTCAAAATACCTCTAAACCCCGTTCTTTCCACAAAAATTCACCCCTAAACAATTTCTAAGCCTAAAACCGTAAGTCCATTGTCTATTTTTGGTTGAAAAACAAAAATCTGGGCATGGGCAATCGATTCTGGATTGAAAGATTTTCCCCAAAATGAGGTACGCCCAAAATACTCTATTTTTTTCATTTAGTTCTTTAAATTCATGAAAATAGGTTGTAATCAATCTAAAATGAGTAGATCTATTGATTTCACACGAAATCTATAGATCAAAACCTTTTTTTCCAGAAATTGACATTTATTTAACAATTTTTTCCAAAAATTCATAAAACTTAAATATTTTGATAAAAATTGACAATATATGGTTCAAAAATTGAAATGGGTTAATTGTATCGATGATCTACAAGATTTACGTATTAACCTTTTTTGAATGTTATATTCATAATTATTCTTTTAATTAAAAAAAATTATAATTTTCTAATTAAAAAATTATTTTTGTTTGTTTTCATGTGTATTGCATTAAGATAAACTTAAATTTTCAACTATGAAATGATATACATTAATGATCAATGATCATTAATTCTTTTGTATATAGGTTTGGCATGGCGCCAGTGTTACAAATCTCATTCTCGGGTTTTTATCGGCCGAAGTATTTCTCGGGAGATTTTCAAATGTGAAATTTTTTTGGGTATATCTCGCCCAAATCTCGGCAATGATTAAAAGAATATATTAAAATTACATAAAGTAGTAATAAATATCACCAAGTTATAAACTCATACAACCAACAACATTGTGTATTTTTTTTTTTTTGATCAATACCTTGTTTTATTCAGAAAAAACAAAACTCCAATACAGAAAAAACAGCAACACCGCCTTCGGGTTTACAAGCAAGTAAACCCGAAAACGGCCAAAAACCTCACCTAGAAACCCCTCCCTTGGCCTACTAAGGCTAATACAAAAGAACCTGAAAGTCCTCCCTAACCCCATCCATACTAACCCACTCCAAAACTTCCAATTTGATGCTGTCGCAAATCCTATTCACTGGAGTCGAAGAATCTTCAAAAGCTCTTCTATTTCTCTCTTTCCATAGATACCACGAAATCTCCCCTGGAAGGGCTCCCCAAATCGCCTCCCTGCCTCCCCATCCTTTTTCTGTATTCCAACAACCAAGGAGATTACGGAACGAGGAAGGGAACACCCGCCCTACTCCCATCCTAATGAGGAAAAACTCCACACCTCATACGCTACTGGGCAGTACAAAAAAAGATGATCCGATGTTTCTTCCGCCTGAAAGCACAAAAAGCATCTATTCGCCATACTCCACCCTCTATGCTGAAGTTGATCACCTGTAAGTATTTTACCCCAATATGCTGACCACATGAAAAAAGAGATCTTTGAGGGTAGTCCTGGTTACCACACCACCCGATGAGGAAATGGACTTCCCTAATGAGGAGACAGAGGACGAACCGAGAACCTCCCGTTGCTACTCCTAGTCCATGTCCTGCAATCCCTAACCCCTGGACACAAGTTCACCGATATGAGGCGCTACAAAAGCCGAGAAAAATCTCCTATCTCCCAATCATTCAAGTCCCGTCTCATCCTTGGGCACCAAACAACACCATTTGGTGTAATCTCATAGAAATCCTCCACAAGAGCTCCCCTGTCAGAAGCAAGAATATAAAGATTGCCAAAGTCGTCCTTGAGCCTAGAGAAACCTATCCATGTGTCCTTCCAAAACCTGATCGCCGACCCTTGCCCTGCTCGGAAACTAAAGAAAGGCACTACTTCCCTTGCAGTAGCCATTATGCCCTTCCACAGCCCCTTCCCATAGGTGCCCCTAACCTCCTTAGGGATCCAACAAGAAGCCTCCCTATACTTAGCCTCAATCACCTCCCTCCACAAGCTGTCTTGGTCCTCCTCAAAACGCCACACCCACTTTCCTAGCAACGCTTTGTTCATCTGAGTTAGCGGTTTAAAGTTCAATCCCCCAACTTCCTTAGGCCGACACAACTAATCCCACGCTACTAAGTGATACTTTGCACGATTCTCTCTGTCATTCCATAAGAAATCCCTCTGGATCCTTTCTATGAAAGAAGCCACCGAACGAGGCATGGTAAACACCGACATGAAATAAATTGGCAGACTTTACATCGTGCTTCGAATCAGGGTTATTTTCCCCCCTTTCGATAAATAGGAAGCCCTCCACCCTGACAATCTACGAGCGATGCGCTCTAACACGGGATTCCAAACTAATTTGGCCTTGTATTTCGCTCCCAGAGGTAAGCCGAGATACACTGTAGGACGAGCCCCCACTCTGCAACCTAAACAAATGGCAAGGTGATCCATGATAGACACCTCCCCCACCTTCAGAATCTCTGATTTTGCAAGATTAACTCTTAAACCCGACACCACTTCAAAGCACCGCAATATGCATCTGATGTTTAGAAGATCCCTTCACGAAGCCCTGCAAAAAATGATCGTCCACAAATTGAAGATGAGAAATCCTCAACCCATTCTCACGACATTTTTAAAATCTTGGCTAAATCTTGCAATTTATACTGGATAAAAAGAGAATTATATTTCTCGCGAAAATTTTAAAATATCACAATAAAAATAGAGTTCTAAACTTTAGATGTTTTTCTTGGAAGAAATTGGGTATTTCTCGAGAGATTTGTAATAGTGCATGGTGCTAAAGAACGACAAAAGTCAAGTTAAAGAACATGTCAGAGACATAGTGTGGCAGTATGGGGACTCTGTAGATGAGTCGAGGCATCTTATAAAATGTAAGTTATATGGATTTTTGTCTAAGGGTTGTGGGATCACTCGTTTCAAAGAACATTTGGTGGGTGTAAGATCAAACATTCACGTATGCCCTAAGTGCCCCCAGAGTTAGCAACCAATGATAACATATCTGAAGAAGAAGCAGGCTAAGAACAAGCAAGCAAAGGCAGGAAGGACAGACCTTAGAGTTACTCTGATGGGCGGGTCTGGAGGGCATAGTGATGATGATGATTAGAATGACCTCACTTGGGAGAAAGAAGATATAAACCACCATGAGGCATTCTAGGCAGGATGCACGACAGAGGGAGGACATGCAAAAATTTCAAGCTTCGAGGCATGGGTGTGGAGGTTCACAGTGGGAGGTAGGGAGTTCAAGAAAGGAGACGAAAGGTGGGTTATAGAGGACACAAAGCATACTCGAGGCATTTGATCGTTATGTTCCAAAGGTGTCAAAGTCGAAGAAGGGTAAAGGTCTGAGCATTGAGATAGACACTTATATGTTCAAGGCGAATAGACATCTCAGAAGAAGCTGAAGGATATGTGGTCTAGAATGGATGTAGCGAAGATAGTGAAGAGAGCAATTGGAAAGTTTTTCACTTTTAAACACATCTTAGCTAATGCCTATGCCACGAATTCTCCATACTACCAAACCATGATTGAGGAGATCTAGAGAGAAGGGCAAGGCATAAGGGGCCTACTCCCTACGAGATCACAAGTCCATTACTTGATGAGGAGATTGTCAAGATCCGCACTTACATCAATTCTTTTAAGAATAAGTTAAAACTGGACTGGGCCGACGAGGTTATAACTAATTAACTTCCTCATCTACTGTGATGGAAAAATAGTATTTCACAAATGTCGATTTCTCCACTTTTTATTAAAAATCATGTATACCTCCCTTAGTTAATTGATGATGTGATAGAGGAGCAGTTGCGCGATCTGGGAGATCCAGCTTTGGATGAACCAAGAGATCCTTCTAGACTAAATACATTTTTTGCGACATACATGGATTAATGTATGGTGGGATCAGGTGTAGTTGGGCCGAGCAGAAAACATAATCAAGTTGGGCATAACGGCGCCGATGGTATTAGTGAGGGCTATGAGGCTGGAGTGAGTTAGCCTAGGCCGAGTGGGGCTGGGACTAGTAGGGTTCATGATGATGAGGATGACAAGTTCGATGAACTGATGAGGACTCCAATGACTCATATCGGGGAGGTTAAAGGAGTTGCAGATATTAGCGATGACGACAATGATGGTGATGATGACGGTGGTGATGGCAGGATATTGGGGTTACGTCAAATGAACAGTCACATACACAGTCAAAAAAGTCATGAGTAAGGGAGGTATAATATTGCATTTACAGAGGAACAGTACTTCGACCATGCTACACAGGACAATAGTCATGGTGTGTATATGTGCCCTCTCGTGCTCATATATCGTGAGAACCAGACATACGAGGGACGACGTCGTAGTATTGGGTGATAGATTGGACAAGGCATGGATGACATGATTCATGGGATGGATAGTGAGTGTTGATGAGCATAGTCATCCAGTTTGAGGGTATGGATATGAGTGCATCTTCGTCCTCTTATGGTTATAGTTTCGATGCCCTAGGCCAACCCTACTTATCAGGAATTTATGGTCATGATGCGCTCAGTCTCAAGCATCGAGTGACAGTTACAGTTACAGATAGTTCTCGATTCAGCAGCTAGCGTACTAAATATCCCATTTAATACGTCACCCATTTCTCAAGTGACAGTTATAGATATTTCTAGTTTTTTTTCCTTTTAACTCCTTTTGTTACCATCACCCATTTCTAAATGGTAAGTTTTCAATTTATTTTTCCTTTAATCTACTTTTTAAAATTTGAAAGCAAAGGAACTCTCTTTCTCAGCAACAATATGAAATAGCATCAAAAGGGATTCTTGCCATCTTAAAGAATTCGGGATTCAGGCCACCGACAAAGCACCAACTAACAGTTCACAAGCATGGTTGGCTTTTGAGGTTTATTTGTGTTTGTATCTTTTACTGATTAATGAGTTAGTAATCTTCTTTGATTAATATTGGAAATATGATTACCACGTAGGCATTGGATATACAATTGTCAATGCATCTCATTTAGAGAGATCAATTATATTAAAACTCTATGCAATCAGATTAGTATATTTTAAATACTTACAGTTGAGCCTCCCACTTGTAAAGGTGTGCCCACCAACTACAATGAATAGAATTAACAGGAAAAGGGAAACTCATTATCATGATACATTTTCATCGGTGTTAGTTATAATTGTTTATTGTATATTAAGCATGGTTCAAAATATCGGTATCGATTGCTGTATCGGTAAGTCTAAAGCAGGATATGTATTAACGTATCGGACCATATCGAATGGATACGGCGGAAAAAATCAGGATACGCTAAGAAATGCTGAAAATACAAACCATAGTCACTTAGCTAAGTATAAGAAAAATAATTTAGATAGTAAAACCTTACATTCAATGAGTTAAATAAGAATGTATTGAATTATAACTATAAATTTAAGCTTAATGTAAGTCTTTTTATGCTGAATTATTTAATTGACTTCTTGACCTTGTAGATGAAAGTATTTTCTATTTTCTAAGACTAAAGTATGAGACTTTTTTTGCTAAACTTTTGGGTTTTGGTAATTTTTGGTATAATAAAGTTTATGAAATTTTGATATTTGAGAAATACCTTATTATTTGAAAGTTGAAATTTTGACCCAATCCCTAAAATAGTAAAATGTGCTAAAAAAGAGGATTTTGTTTTTGAACTGAAAGTTAACTTTTTATTCTTCTAGAATTTGGATCATAACAACTTTTATTGAATTGAAATGGGGAGATATCCTTATTTGCATATTAATATCTTAAGTAAATGAAAGCAATATTAATTTCAAATCATTTACTTAAATAATATTTTATATAGATAAGTTGTACGTATCAGGTCTGTGTTGTGGATACTAGTGTAAATGGAAGGAGATAAAAAAATTAATTCAAAAATCTCTCATATCGGGCCTGTATCAGTCTGATACAGGGGAGTTTTCTTTTCAGAGTACCAATGTATTGGGTAGCTCCAAACATGATAGGTATCGGCCCATATCAGTGGAGACGTATCGATATTTTAAACCATGATATTAAGAGATGCGAGTTTCAATTTTGTTTTTATATTAGCCTATCCCTCTCTCTTATTTGGCAACTCTTCATCTACTCTTTCTATAATTCCTTAGAAATGGTACACACTCCCAACTCACATCTTTGTATCATTTTCATACATAATGTGATGATCTATCAGCAAATAACAAAAACAATCTAGCTGGCAATGTATTGGCACCTGTGCTTCGGATTTGTTTTTTCTTTTTTGATTTATTCACTTGTGAAGTTACAAAGATGGGGGACAATTTTGTTATCTATTGAGTTTGAGTGAAGTTATTTCAATTAAAATACAATTGGCGGTTTCATTTTCTCATTCATTCAACCTTTAAATCCTATGATCTTTTCATTTTTGAATCTAAGGTTAAACAAGGGTGCTTGGCATGGGAAAGTAAAATGTGGCTTTTGGAGATAAATGAGGAGATAGGGACTGGCGGTTACAACGACACAGTGTGGGAATGAGAGGGGAGGCCTGATTTAGCAAAATTTTAGTTCTCTGCAATTCCCCACAAATCAGTATTCATATCGTATGATTTAGCAAATTTTCTGTGTTTACTAACCTGACACAGCCTGCCTCATTGAATAAACTTCAAAAAATCCAATAAAACTGACAGGCCCTGAACATCATGATCTTGAATTTTGCCTTTTTATTGTGGCCCAATACTAATAACCTATTTAGGGGCAGTACGGTACTCATTGTAGAATCATAGGTAAGTCAATAGTGAACTTCTTAACATAGGGCCGATATAGGACACCTTATAACATACTCTTATGTGTGTACCTTGGCCTATTGTTTTGATATCCAAAAAATCTAAAGAGACGATCTAAGGTTCCTGTGATCTCTCTCTCTCTCTAAAATTAGCAATAAAAAATTGTGGTTTGATGATGTGATGCAGATACATGGCTCATTTTCCCCACACGAAGTCCAATGATAGGTATTCTAGAAATTGGATTTAGCATGTCAGCACCTGGATTTAGACTATATCGCAAATACGTTGGTTGGGAAATCAGATTTGAGACAAATATTAATTGAGAAATGCTAGAAAGCTTCCAAACTCACTGTGGTAGCAACATATGTCACTACTGGATTTAAGGAGTTTTTTAACAATGTAAATGGTGGGGACTGGTATGTTCACTTTGCTCTTCGGGGCTAGGGTATTGGTTAAACATCCTTAATTTCTACTACTTATTATTAATGGTACAGATGTTTGTGCGTCAGTTCCAATCGATTGGATAGTCTTCACTTGTCTCGGGAGTTGGGAGCTGGTTTGGGGAGGAAAAGCCCCACACTTTGGTAGGAACATAACCGCCTCTTCAATTCTTTTCTACAATAGCCACATAAGTACCTACTTAATAAACAAAACAGTATTATGCTGTTATTACTTATAAGGTATTAAACTCTGGTTTCAGTATAAAATTCGGTCACTAAGGAAGTTGACACATTTCGAGGAAGTTTAAGGAAGTCCAAGGAAGATATGTAAAAATTAAAGAAGTTTAAGAAACTTTAAGGAAACATTAGAAATCTTAAGATATACGTTTAAAGATTCAATACTTAAGCATAAATACACATCGACAATTCATTATATTACTCATGTAGTACTCAATTGTGAATATCATGTTAAGTAACATGCGTTGTCTGTTTGTCTGAGCTGTAATTTCTTCTTGATATTTCCATATATTATTTTAAAAAAAATTTACTATATTTTATCCTCTTGTCAAGTGAAAGGGATGTGCAAGGCCATTTTATTCTCTTTATTTTTCAATGATTATCCATGTTAATTGTTTTAAAAACCTGAAAAACTTTTGAATGCACATTAAAGTTGATAAATAATTAAAATTCAATTTAGTTTCTAAACATATTTCAATTGGTAATTGATGAGCTCAATGTTTTTCCTGGACCGAATCAATATGTGAAAAGGAGAAGATTGGTAGTTAAATAATTTTTCTTTTATGAAAATACTATTAGGAAATTATTTAATTTTTAAATATTAGTAAAAAAACCCTTATGGACATAATATACTAATTATAAAATTATAATTTATAATAAGGTTAATGTTAACCACACTCTAATAATAAAATTATAGTTTATAATATGGTTAATGCTAGCAACACTATTTAGCAGAGAGGTCAGGCTAAGTTGTTGTGTCTATCGAACTTATGCAGAAAGATTTCCTGTGGCATGGGAAGATAGGTCAGGCTAAGTATCATTTAGTCGACTGGAACCGAATTTGTCGTCCAAAAAAGGATGAGAGCCTCAATTTGAAGCCGGTGTATTTGGTCAACAAGGCTCTCCTTGGAAAATGGATTTGGAGGTTTGGAGAGAAAAGAGAGAGTCATCGATCGGTCATCATTGCTAAATACGAAGGAGGGTTCTTGTTGGGTTCCCAAGGAAGTGTCGAGGCCCCATGGGGTGGGGATGTGGAAAAGGATCATGTCAGCAGTATGTTTAGTTGTTTCTTTTTTCGAGTTCAAAGTTGGTGATGTCTGAAGTCAGTTTCTGGAAGGATGTGTGGAATGGATCCTCGAGGCTTCAGGATAACTATGCCACTATATTTTAGTAAGCTTCGGATAGAAAGGCGACAGTTGGAGATTTACATCAATAGAGGTAGCTTGGGGGGGGGGGGGGGGGGCGTGGTGTCCCAATCTGAGAAGAGGGTTGAATGACTGGGAAATAGCTGAGTTTGGCAGGCTACCAGAGCGTCTGGGGGCTTTCTTAGGGTCAGGATTGTAGAGTTTGGTCTAGAGACAACAAGAGTCGTTTCCCAGTGAGATCTCTAGTTCAGCTACTTGAAGTAGGTCCTTCCGCCCCTTTCCTCATAGATCTGTGTGAAATTCAGGTATTCCATCTAAAGTATATTTTTTCTATGGAATACGGTTTTGAATAAAATTCTCACATATAATCACTTGAAAAGTCGAGGATGAAGGATGGTTAATCGTTATTTTATGTGCCTCCAAGTGGAAGAGTCGGTAGATCACCTTCTCTTGCACTGCCCTTTAGCTCGAGGTCTGGAGTTTCTTTCCCACATGGGCGTGGCCTGGGTCTTTCCCTTGTCCTTTCGCAATTTCTTAAGCTGTTGGGATTTGGTGAGTGGGGAAGGATCAAGGTTGGCATTATGGAAGATACTTCCGGATGTCATAGCTTGGTCTATCTGGAAAGAGAGGAATAAAAGAGTTTTTGAGAACTCTCCCTCAGCTCTTCCCCGTATTTGTAATAGAACCAGGTCTTTGGTGGTGGAGTGGGTTTCAGCAAGGCAGGAAGGGGTGTGCTTAGGCATGATCTTTGCCTGATTTGTATTGTCATTGTGAGCATCTACTTGGGAGCTTGGTCTATTTTTTTTCTTTTTACAGCTTGCATTGGTTCACGACCTCATAAACTATACGCTCTTTGTTCCTTTGTACTTGTGATACTTTCGTTATTTATAAATTTGTTTGGTTTATCGATAAAAAAAAAAAAACTATTTTTTAAAGCTAATTATAATAAGGTTAATGCTAGAGACACGTGTCTTTCCTTATGAAAAAAGTAAATTAAAAGCGAATTGAACTAACATTACCCTTTTAAGTTAAAACTTAAAATTCCTTCAATTTACTGACTTTTTCTTTACACTTCAGTTAACTTCCACCAAAGTCTCGTATTTTTCCAACACTTCTTTTCTGTTTCGGTCGAAATTCACCAAAGTTTACCACCAAGTCCGATATTTTTAAAATACAAGTGCATTTCACTTTAAACACCACGAAGTTGACTAAATTCAGCAACTTCGGCCGAATTGAGTCGATTTTTGACACTACAATTAGTGACTAATACGTGAGCAAATACGGAGAGAGGAAAGTGAGTCCTCGAACACACTCAAATTCTTCTCCTTCCAAATCATCCACAAAGTAGCCACTGGCAAGACCACCCATATTGCCCCCCAAGCACTATCTAAACTCACTTAAGACCCACAAGATAAAAAGTTCTATAAGACCCACAAGATAAAAAGTTCTAAAAGGAAGACGAGTAGACACAATCCATTCCTAATCGGGAGAGACAATGACTCCAAATGTCATATGCAACAGGACAATTTAAGAGCAAATAGTCCACGGACTCTTCCGCGCGGAGGCACTAAAAATAGCATTTAGCTATCCTCCATCCTCTCTTTATTAGATTGTCACTAGTGAGAATCTTATCAAGAGCCACAGTCTAAAGTAAAAACGATTTATTCGAGGGAAGATGAGGGATCCAAATAGTCATATTAGGAAATGGAGGCGAGGGATCTAAAAAAAAAAAGACCGTAGTAGTGATCTTACTGGAAACCGACCATTGTGACCCATGTACCAAATCCTAGAGTCCCTAACTTGGGGGTAAGGAGTAGAGGAGTTAAGACATTCTAGAAGGTGATTCAGATCATCACTTTCCAATCGTTCAAATCATGTCTTAATCAAGAACACCAAACCACCTCATTGTTGCTCAAATCAGAACACTGCAACACTAAGGCATCTTTATCAACAAGAAGGAAGATATTTCCAAACATGTCTTTGATTTCAACTGACCCACACCACAGATCTTTCCAGAATCTGACCTCCAACCTAGTGCCAACCTTAAATTTGATTAAAGGAGACAGCAAGTTAGTCACCGCCATAATCCTTTTCCAAAGACCCAAACCATGGAGACTCCTAACCTCCCTAGGATCCCAACAAGAGGAAGCCTTGTATTTCGCGACTATCACCTTTCTCCATGAAGTATCCATCTCTTCCTTGAACCTCCACACATTTTCTAACAATGCCTTAATCACATCGACTATGGGTTTCAAGTTCAAGCCAAAAACATACAACAATGAAAAACTTGATTCCATGCTACAATGTGATATTTGGACTTGTCCCTTTTATTGTTCCACATAAAATCCTTCCACATCCGCTCCAAGATAAGCGCAATCAAGCGAAGAATGGACAAGGTGGAGAGACAATAAGTTGGAAGCTTCTAAAGGTATTTTTAATGAGCATCGATTTTCCTCTCTTTGAGAGAATATTCAACTGGCAAGTGCCAAGTGCCAACTACTAGGCAAATCTTTCCACAATAGGGAAACTAGAGGCCGTAGACTTAAAGCTTGATGTGAGGGGAAGATCGAGGTAAAGGGAGAGTAAAGACCCACCTTACAACCTAGACAATCTGCGAGGGCTTCAATGATCAAAATGTCACCAACCCTAATCAGCTCACTTTTCCCCACGTTGACTTTCAAATCCGATACCATTTCGAATCATTGAAATAGACACCTAAAGTAGGCCAATTGACGACATGAAGCATCACAAAACACTATGGTATCATCAGAAATTTAAGGTGTGAAATTCTCAAGTTTTTCTGGCCTATGGAGAACCCTTCGAAAACCACACCATTCGCTTTAGATAAGAGCCTACTTAATGCTCTGGGCACTATGATGAACAGGAAAGATGGGAGGGAATTGCCTTGTCACAATGACAAACCCCTAGAGCTCCTAAAATACCCAGTCGGGCTCTTATTGATAAGAATGGAAATTGACACTGATGAGAGACACATTGACATGCATTTTCTCCACTTAAAGCCCGAATCTCATTCTGCCCATAACATACCCCAGAAAGTTCTAATTAACGTGATCATAGGCTTTCCCCACGTCAATTTTGCAAAGAACGCCTGGAACCTTCAATCTGATGCATTCTCATTTGTCAAAACACTTGTTGGCTTTAAGCGCGCTTAAGTGCATCCTATATTTAGCATTTTGAGAAAAATAACTATCAACCATCTTTGTAAACTACACATTTGATGTTAGTTTCCCTAAAAGGCAATAATATAAATAGTCATGGTAAGCGGTGACATTTCAAAATGGAGTAAAGACACAAAAAGCTAATTCTGAAGAATACATCAGTTCCAGTACTATTGAGCAACCTAAGTAATAACACAATAGAAGGTGTGATCATCACCTTGAACTGCGAGCGTGAATCTGCTTCGAGCTTGGAATAGAAGGACCGCTCCTCAGAAGAAAAATCTACCTTTTCCAAACATATTGATTTTGGTGGTAAGTTAATAATAGGCTCCCCATCAATCAACATGCCTATACCAAAAATGTTGATGATAATCAGAAACTACCAGCCATGAAAGCAACTCATAGTACACATTACACACTGCACACCATATCAGTTCATTATGATTGAGCAAACATAACGAATATAAAGAAGTAAAGATAACTACTTACATAAACTAATGACAAAGATATTTCCAAATTTAATTTACAAATGGTGCTTTAGAAAGCCAAACTAAAACATTCATTAGTAAGAAGAACCACACTATTAAATGTTCATATTAGTAGATAATGAACACTAAGAATGGTACGACAGACAGGTAATGGTTAAGGGGGAACAAATTGGGTTTTCCGACGTACTAACTAATGAGGAAGTTCCAAGTGAGCTTTAATCAAAGGCAGCTTCTAAGAAAGCTAGTAGGCCCACTACTCACTATGCGCTCTTATAACTAGTAGGACTATGTGAGAATGACGTGTAAAATTGCATCTAAACATGGTTTAGAGTATCTTGTGTATTGATAAATAAAAACTATACATATCCTTTGAATCTTAATGATACGATACTCTGAACGAAATGATATTTTTCATTTCTGTAGTGTATTGATAGTATCGCATGTAATGGTACCAATAAGTTATGATATGGTCTATACATTATGCCACATATCAACCTGAGCCAACAAATCAGAAAAATTCTTATGGACCTAAGGCCTAAAATCTGATTATTCAGGGCTTTCAAATTCATTGTACCCCTCCTTTGCTCTTGCCTTGAAAACCCTTATCCCATACCCAAAAATCGTCCATTTCTTTGTCGCCTATTCATTAGAAAATAGATTATCTCTCTGCAGAGATGGAATCGAAGCCAGGAAACCAGATTTGATAAGGTAAGTTCTCGACTTGTTCTCAATTTCATTCTTCTAAATGATGAAAAAAGTGAGAAAATATGTATTTCGATCAAAGATCTATGGATTTGCTGTCAATCCATGGATCTACAACCATTAACAAGAAGATTTAAGTTGATCTTTTTTATTTTCTGAAAAAAAGGGGGGGAATATAAAAAATAATGTTACTTATTAGCATTAATGCTACTGGTTTAAGGTTTTTTTTTAATTATTAATATAGAGATAATGGTGCTAAATAGTAAATATAAAGCAATTACAAGAAAGGGTTCACCAATGAGTGAGCCATGGGAGAACAATAACCACAGAACTACAAAGCATCCCCAAAATATACAACAAACCCCTACACCCTTGTATAAAAGTATTACATATCAAACCCTTTAGTTTAAGCTTTACACAAATATATGAGTCTGGATTTATGGTACTGATTTACAATCTAGGGTAGTCAATTACTATGTCCTATTGAATTTTCTAGAACTGAATGCCTTTATTGTGGCTCTTTGATGGCAGCTACATACAAAAACTCAGTAGGCAAGATGAAGGATAAATACAGAAGGGAGATCATCCGGAAACTGATACAGTCCAGGTGGAGCTAGATGATTTAGAACTGCAATAGGGAGATAACGTGCCTCAATACTCCCAAGGAGAATCACCTAGCAGCGTTCCAGAGTAACAACACCAAAGAACTTATACTATATCCAAGGGAAAAGGCAGAAGAAACCAAGAGACGCCAATCAGGTATGGATTTGAAGCAAGGTTTAAAAAAACGGTTTCGGACACCGTATCGGACACGGCCGAAACTATTACGTATAAAAAAATAAAAAACATGTATGAAGAACGAGTTTTACGACCGAAACCATTACGTATCGGGCCATACGTAACGGTTTTGAGCAATATGTATTTTTTTTGGAAAAACAGTGTAAAGGCACGGTATCAGGTAATGGGGGCAACCGAAACCATTACGTATCGGGCGATACATAACGGTTTCGGCGATTTTTTAAACCATGATTTGAAGATATGGTCATGGTGACAAAAATCGACTCAATTCGGTCAACTTCCGCCGAAAATTGAGTCGACTTCCATAGTGTCTAAAGTGAGATCCACTTGAATTTAAAAATACTTGACGTCATGATAAACTTTGGTAAACTTCGACCGAAATAGAAAAAAAGTGTTGGAAAAATGCAGAACTTAGGTGGAAGTTAACCGAAGTTTATAGAAAAGTATGTAAAGTTTAAGGCCTTTTAAGTTATAACTTAAAATGGTAATGTTTGTTCCATACGCTTTAAACTTACTTTCTTCATACGGAGAGTCATGTGTCTCTAGCATTAAGCTTATTATAAATTATAATTTTATTTTTAGAGTTTGGTAGCATTACCCTTATTATAAATTATAATTTTATTATTAGTATATTACTAGCAGATACCCTGTGCGATGCACGAATGTGTAAATAAAATAATTTTTTTACCCAAAACATTAATCAAGAAAAAGTAGAATGTATTAAAACTAATCATTCATAAGAGCTACTAAAAAAAATCAAAAGACAAACATTATACAATAAGTAAGATTTAATGAGAAAAATGAATAGATATAACCATAAGTCTATAACATCCAAACTCATCGATGACAAATTCAATTACCGAAAAGTTCATCGGCAATTATCTCTTCAATTATTTATGTTATTTTTCGTCTCTAATTTTAGAAGAAAGATATCATATTTTTGTACAACACTATGAGCTCAAAGCAAAATAATCGTTTACCATTAGTAGATTGGCAGTCCATTTTGAGATGATGTGCGGAACTGGTGTCTTTGATTCAACGTTGTGATGAAAAAGAAATATTAGACTTATGTATATTGTATGAGGACCCCAAGACCACAACACAAAGAGAAAATAAGTTCAAATATAAACGCTTTAAATTTTTTTAAATGAAATGGATCATGAAGTGTAAATAGTAAATACATAATATTATAGAGTAAATCACACAACAGCTTATAAAATCTCGCCATATACCAAGGACATGTATCGCACTAAAGACCTGACATCTTCATGAAGGTAGTCTGTAACACTTTAAAATCGAGTGGTCTATATATAACTACTCCAAATCAAGTTTGTTTCACCATTGGTAGGAAGAATACCATATAGAGCCCATGTAATTGATATTGTTATGCATTCGTTTTGGGGTTTATTGGTTGTTGATTTTTTAAAATACCAAAAACAGCATTCTTGGATAGCTGATTTGTTGCCACAGTTAGCAAAATTTCGAAGTAAAGTAGTTTGGTGGGGTCTCTACTCTCTACCAGCTCACATGGCATCATTAATGGCATGCGTGTTTGGGCCCACCACTTCATGTTGCCACGATGATGAAGATAAGAGTTATTATTCCATGGAAAATTATATTGAGTAACTATGTATACTAAACAATCCAGACCATTCAACAGATACCCTGCTTAGCTACTCTCTTTTTTTTCTTTTAAATATTAAGTAACTATGTACACAATCCAGATCATGGTTGCTAAATCCTTCCGATTTGCGATTCAAATCCTACGACTTGAATAGAATCTCAGGCAAAACGATTCAAATCGTAATTAAAAATCTTAATTGGGTAAAGCCCACTGAATTTGGAATTCATATTGTGATTTGCGATTCAAATAGTACGATTCACGTGATTTGAGCACGAAACCTCTTTTACAAACCGATACTTAAACAAATATTTTTTAATGTGTTTTATTCTTACAATTTTTTAAAGGTATATTATGTTTTTAACATGAGAAAAGAAATGGGAAAACCCCTGTTATGGACATACTAAACCCCTATTTGGGTTTTCTTTCAATTGTTATGAAACGGTAAAAAAGGAGAGAGAAAAGAGAAAAACGGAGGAAGAACAAAGGAAGAAGTAAGAGGATAGAGTTTGAGAGTTGGACTCTGAGAGAACTTGATAGTTTTTTTTTTTTTTAGTCTTTTTAATTGTAAAGTCTTATAACATTTGATCTAATATAACATGATTACATGAGTTTACTTTTGTTGATTTATCTTTGATGATATTGGGGTAATGTTTTGTTTTATTGAGTTCATTCGTGTTTTGTATAGTGTATGCAATGGAATGTTCAATAGATATGAATAGAATCTTTTGGATAATGGATTACTCCATTTTTCTGATTTATTAACTATTTTTTAAACAATTTTTAAAAAAATTGATTGAATCTTATGATTAACGATTTGAATCGAATCTAATCCAAAAACGATTTTACGATTCAATTACAATTTAATAACCTTGCAGCAAATACCCTATTTTTTAAATATTGAATAACTATGTATGCTAAACAATCCAGACCATTCAACAGATACCTTGATCTTTTTCTTTTATGCGGACCGAAGAGTACAAACCTTCAACTGAACCTTTCTCTAATCCATGTTTTGATCTTCCACCATTCTTTGCAGATTTTGGAGTTTTTACAACATCGTTGATGATTCCATAAAGTCTCCAAAAGTACTCTCATCGAGTGAACACTCTCACTGCAAATCACCCCACACAATTCCCTTGACTCGTCCTCTGACTGTCCCGACCCCCTCCCATCACCATTTGGTTGTAACACAGTCATGACCGATTTCAGTGCCTGACTCTGCGATCTCCAATTCACTATCATGATCTTGCCTATCTGCCAGACTCAGAGTCGCACCGTTGTGGAAAATCGCTTCCACTTGGGGAAAGAGATTGTGATCTTTGAGCCCTAAAAAACTATTGGCAAGTGTTTTGAAGGGTGAGAAATCGCATTGAGGAAAATAAATGATATTTTTGACATCGATTCCTGCGAGCATTATTATTCAGTTAACATGTTGCACGCAATGTGTACATGGATTACTGTAAAAAAAACGAAGAGTCGTGAATTAGCGGTGATAACCAAGAGTTAGAAAAAGAGGGAGGTATAAGGACATTCGTATTAGGAAAAGAAGAAGACCTCTATTCTAATGACGTTTGATTACTTAACAGAAGCAAGATGATGTGGCATACAAAACAAAGAAATAGAGTTGTGAGGTATGCCACATCAGCTCCCTATTTCTTTAGTATATAGTATAGATGCCCATAAGGGCTTTTTAGTAATATAAAAAATTAAATAATTTTCTAACAGTATTTCATAAATTAAAAATTATTTAACTACCCATCTCCTTTTCACATATTGATTCAATCCTATAAAAACATTGAGCTCATCAATTGCAAAGGGAAATAAATTTAGAAACTAAATTGAATTTCAATTATTTATCAACTTTAATGTGCATTCATAAGTTTTTTAGGTTTCTAAAACAATTAAACATGGATAATCATTGAAAAATAAAGATAATAAAATGGTATTACATATCTCCTTTACTTGACAAAGAGGATAAAATATAGTTAAAATATTTTGATAATATAAAGAAATATCAAGTAGAAATTACAACTCAGACAAATAGACAATGCAATTCACTTAACATGATTCTCAAATTTAAGTACTACATGTTTGTCATCAGTAATATAATGAATTCTAGATGGTATTTATGCTTAAATATTGAATCTTTAAAGTTTTATCTTAGATTTCTAATGTTTCCTTAAAGTTTCCTAAACTTCTTATAACTTTTAAAAAACTTCATTGGACTTCTTTAAGCTTCCTCGAAACGTGTCAACTTCCTTAGCGACCGAGATCTATACCGAAACCTAAGTTTAATACATTTAGTAACTGGAAGTGGAGATCCTTCTTGTTTTCCAGAAGTAGTAAACAGCAACGAAAACAATAGATGGATGACATCAATGATAAAAGAAATGGAATCCCTTCACAAGAGCAATACTTAGGAGTTGGTTGAACATCCAAAGGAAAAGAAGGCTGTAGGGGTGCAAGTAGATATTCAGGAAAAATGAAGCTTCATGAGAAAATGAAGGTGAAGGGTTTAAAGCTCAACTTGTAACTAAGGGATTTGCACAGCGAGAAGGTGTGGACCATAACGAGAAATTCTCACCAGTTGTAAAGCACACTTCAATATGAGTGCTACTAGCTATGTTGGCACTCTTTGGTCTAGAATTGGAACAGCTTGATCTAATGACAGCTTTCCTTAATGGTGAGTTGGAGGATCAGATTTACATTAAGTAACCCAAAGGATTCAAAGAACATGGAAGGAGAAGTACATGTGCAAGCTAAACAAGCCCTTGTATGGTTTGAAGCAATCTCCAATGCAATGGAATAAAATGTTTGATTCTTTTATGTCTTAAAATGGATACACTCGAAACAAGTATGGCTGTTGCATTTATTTTCGAGTTCTTCCTAACGGTTCTTACATATACTTGCTATTATACGTTGATGACATGTTGATTGCTGCTAAAAACATGTTGAATGCTTACTTGTTAAAGTCTAATTTGGGAAGTGAGTTTGAAAAGAAGGATCTAGGGGCTGTAAAAAGAGTTCTAGGCATGGAAATTCAAAGGAATAGGAGGAAAAGGAAAATTGTGGCTATCTCAAAAGAAACATATTTTTTTTATTGATAATCAAATAGAATATATTAATAAGAGTAGAATTACAAAAGCATGAGAAGCAAGAGTTTACAAGCAAATAAACTCAAAAGCAAACTACAAAGGATAGCATTCATGCCCGCCTAGCCCGATTACTCCGGCCACACGGAGATCAACCCAGCACCTCCCTTTGCTCCTCCCCATCGCTTCGAAGACCCGCCCATTCCAATGCAACCAACCGAATGCGCGCACGAATGCGAGATGGGGACGATGAAGAGTCCTCAAAGACTCGAAGGTTTCTCTCTTTCCATATCATCCAAGATATAGCTTTAAGGAGAATTGACCAAATCGCTTCCCGAGCACCATCCACAATGACCAAAGACCAACAAGATAAAAAGTTGTGAAATGAAGAGGGAAAGACTCAGTTCACACCCATGCGGGAGAGAAAATAACCTCATATACCAAATACAATAGGATAGTGCCAAAGCAAATGATCCAAGAACTCCTCTGCTTGGAGGCACATATAACAATGGTTGCCCATCCTCCACCCTCTATACTATAAGTGATCACATGTGATAATCTTATTCAATGCTACATTTCAGAGAAAGAAAGATACCTTTGAGGGAATTCCCAAATTTCAGACAATCTTATGAGGAAACGTACCTGAGGGGGCCGAACCAAGTGAGTGTAAAAGTGATCTTACTGAGAAACGACCATGGTTGCTTCCAGACCAAACCCTACAATCCCTAACCTTAGAACACGGGGAAGAAGAACTTATTCACGCCAAAAGTCGTAACACTTCCTCAATTTCTCAATCATTTAAATTTTGTCTCATCCTTGGATACCACACCACCCCCTTTCCTCGCCTCTCGTAATAATCCCCTACCAAAGTCTACCTACAGGTGGCCAACAAATATATATGACCAAAACCATCCTATAGTCTAGTGGCACCACAGCACACATCCTTCCAAAAATATTAGACAATTGTTAGCTAGGTTTAGTATAAAAATAATGTTAAACCAACAAGTACTCCCCTAGCTGCACATTTCAGATTGAGTATAGAACTGTCTCCCATTATAGAAGAAGAAAAGTCTAATATGCTACATGTACCGTTGTAAATATGGATATAGCAAACACATCTGAACACTTTGGGTGGAATAGGAAACATGAGAGCCCATGGAGAAAGGAGATAAAGCGGGGTTTTGAATCCCAGTAATCTGGAGGGCAAACAGTTCATGAGGAAAGTGACAGTGAGTAAAGCTTCAGACCAAAAAGAGATGATAGAACATGCATAGTAAAAAAAAGAGATCGGGTGATCTCCAACAAGTGACGGTTCTTCCTTTCGCCCACACCATTTTGTTCAGGGGTTTTAACACACGAGGTTTGGTGCTCAATCCCATGTTCAGACAGGTAGGAAGAAAGATCACTAGACACCTCCCCCCCCCCCAATCCATTGTCAGAGCGAAGGATTTTGATGGGGGTGCCAAATTGGGTGTGAACCATGTTATGAAAAGTCTAAAACACAGAATACACATCACTTTTAGCTTTTAAAAGATAAACTAGGTGACTCGAGAGTGATCATCCACAAAAGTAATAAAGTACTTATAACCAAACAGAGAGATAATGGGAGAGGGACCCCAAACATCAGAGTGAATTATATCAAAAAGAGAACAACTTCGATTTCCATTAAAAGAGTATGAAGACCTAATGTTTCGCAAGTTCACAGGGTTCACAATGCAAATGTAAATGTGAAGAAGAGCTTCTTCAATAACAAAAAAGAAGGGTGACCCAATTGTTGATGCCACTGCATCATATCAGTAGCACAAGAGCTATACCCAAAACAAGATTGATGAGACGACTACGGTGAATGATCCAACAAGTATAAGCCATTTGCCTCACGACCTCCTGAGTGACCCCCACGAACTGCAACTGAAGGTGATCTTTGAGGAGTCGGACCTACTAGAAATTCAAAAAATTCATTCCTCTCTATCATCTTCTTTACTTTCACTGCATCATCGGGGTTGGTGAGTTGAAGATCTTGGTGGTGATCCAACTCTTCCCATATCCATCTCATCTTAGAAAAGTAGGTAGCTAGGGTCATCTCACCCGGTCGTAATTGACAGATACTCTATTGCAACTAATAAATATGTATCGTATTTCCCACTTGGGAATATGTCTGCTCCAGCCTCCACAGCATCCTATAGATCCTTGGCAGTGTTCAAGAACATTAGACCACCACTAATCTTCGGCTCCATAGAGTGAAGAAGCCATAACATAACAATAGAATTCTCACAACTCCACTTCTCAGAGTTAGGGGAAAGTGGTACAGGTTCGGCTATCTTTCAGGTGATATACCCCATTTTTCGTTTCCCATTGATGTATAACTTAGCCGATTGGGACTATGCTAAGTAGTTGACTCCATTTAACAAAACGGTAGTAAACTTTTGATTAAGGACATCAACACTATGTCCACTTGAGGGTTGAGTGACGCCCGATATACTTCACTCTTCAAGAATTGTCAAACAACCAAATACCACAAGGAGTACACACTCCTAGACAAATAAATAAACACCTACTAGGTGTAAACCAAGCACTATGCTTCAAACACGCTTCCAATCACCAAGTTAACCACCAACCAAGTACATCTCTTCATTCCAACCAGATTGTAGGAGTCAAATACAGCCATCTTAAGGCTGTTCCAATCCCCAAACAAGGCTTTCCCATCACTGTTCTAAGAGAAAGAAACAAAAAACCTCAAAAATAAAAAAAACAAATCAGCAGCCTTATAACCCTCTACATTCATCATAGCTCTCTCAAACTAAAGTGGTTTAGCAAAAAAACAATTCCATAGGGTAGGACTGAAAAAAACGAGCCAAGGTGATTTCTTCTTTAAAAACAGCTCACTGAAGGAGCAAAGATCATACGCAGGAGATATTTTTTCTGAATTTGTTTCCCATTTTCTGAAAAAACCTCATAGATTCTTCAATACATATCTAAATTTCGTGAACTAGGGCTCAAAAATCTCAGAAAAAGGAGCTCTACTGGATCATACCTTCAAAAGCCAGATTCTAACCTTCTGGTCTGTATGGCTGGTGGCATCACAGGGGCTTCCTCCTCTAGTTGGATGGTTTAAATTTAAAAGACTCCCTTTAACCTTTGATTGTGCTCTGATACCAAGTTGAAACACCCAAGCTAGGGTTTGAATGTGATAAAGAAAGAAAAGAGGAAGAAGAAGAAAAAGAGAGGGAGAGCTTGGAAAACGTAAGCCTCCTCTCTTTCTTGTATATATATAGACAAATTACATAAATACCCTTCCCATCAAGGGTTGAAAAGAGTCCACTACAAGTGTGGACATAAATGCCCTCACATTACAAAATAACATTAATAACATTATTCTCACAATCTCAACATTTTCAAGGTATCTTCATGGTGACTTTGCAGCATTCAAGTCAAGGTGGAGATTGTTATGATTGTGCTTTGTATTCTAGTTGATCGCCACTTTGGACTGTACAGTCTGTACACCAGGCACAACTCTGCGGGTTAAATGAAAGTCAATTTCATAATTTTATGTTATTGTATAGGGATATATAATTGCATTATCACTAGGTTTTCTTCATTACGCAGAAAAAGAGAGAAAAGGAGAGCAGTGAGAATAGTAACCTGTTTTTCACTGGTAATTAGGAAAGGATCTCTCTGCGGTCATGGACATAGGCACCTTGCCGAACCATGTAAATATGTGTATTAATCCTTGTTATTATTGTTCCTATTTGTCGTTACTTTTTCTAAATTCTACATGTCAGTCTTCAAGATACTCACTTCAGTCACTAAGTGCCTAGAGAAACTCCAAAGAGATTTTTTATGAGAAGGCAAGAGACAGAAAAATGTTCCATTAGTAAAGTGGGATTGCATTTGCAAACCCAAAGAATATGGCAGTTCAAGCTTTAAGAGGCTGAGCTTGAGATGCTTGAACATGATTGTACTAGGAAAATGGTTTTGGCATTTCAGTACTAAAAATAGAGCTATGCGGTGGAGAGTGGTTGGAGTTGGGATATCAAGGTTTGACTGGGATTCGAATCAGGTATCTTCTTATGGTGTTAGGTGTGGAAAGGTATCATGAAGGTACATGAGCTATTCTAAAAGCCCAGCCTCACAGTTGGCAATGGCATTGGCAGCAAGTAATTGTTTTAGGAGATCATTGGAGTGGGGCAGCTAATTTTGTAATCTCATAGAGAATTCAGAGAGAGAGAAGGAACTTTGATGAAACTGAAAGCTCCACCCCTAAGCTATGCGCCTCTATCTGGTGCAACCTTCAAATTAGGCAACAATTTAGAGGGATTTGAGAGATGTTAATACTTATGATTTTGTGTCTAGATAGTCATTTCGTTTTAGATGACTCAAAAAATAAAAATAAAAACTGTAATAACTTACAAGGGCAATAGCCTAATTCCTCATTTGTAAATTCTCTTATTTTTCTTAATACAATTTTGCATTATTAATTAAAAAAATTGGTATGTAGCAACGACAAAACTTCAATACGACAGAAAATGTACATTAGACAATCAACTTAAACAAGCAGCCACAAATTTTAAAACGTCTCCTTTCAGCAGTTCACAAGTTTGCATGAGTATATTTCATACCAGCTTCATGATTCAATCGCAAGGTAAGTTGCATTCAATGTTTTAAAACGCGAAGGCATGAGGCGTGGCGTTGGTACCTCAAGATGCCAGAGGCGTGTCTCGAGGTGTGAGGCATAAGCCTCACAAGAAAGCTTTTCACTCCCTCATTTTAACAAATAAATATGAATATTATAAAAATAAATTAAAGGTTATAGTACATATATATGTGTGTGTGTATGTGTGTGTGTGTATGCGTGTATGTATACACACATGCATATGAAATATTATTTAACTTATTTAGTCATAAAAATAATAAATTTATGAGGCAAGGAAAGCTGAAATTTAGATTTACTTTTTTATGAATATATATATGGAAAGACGGATGATGTTCAATCATCATGTGGTGGATTTTGGATTCTAAAAAACATTTACAAAAAGTCATTAATGTATAAGGTTGTTGCAAAGTAGTCACTAATGTATGAAGGACAGGTCTTACAAAAATTAATGCTGAAGTCTCAGTTATATGGCTAAAACCCTAATTTTTTTATTAAAGTATGAGCAGTGTTACCTAGGCACTTTAGTTTTCCTAAATTTTGTCGTGCCGACACCTGGACACGACACGACACTTCATGGCACGACACGACACTCCTTTGTACATGCCTAAATCGTGTCATAATGACGTCAACATTATGCTTAGGCATGAGTTGCTTTATGCATGTCATGCCATTTTCAAAATACAATATATTGGATTGCTATGAATTTTTTTGTCAAGTTGTGTAGCTTTTTCGAAAACATAGAGAAAAAACTTACTAGGAGAGCAACGACACCAACAACGATCAATAGGGATATCTCTCTCTCTTGTTTCTCCTTTCTATTCTCTATACAAGTATTTTTTTTTAGAACTTTGGTCTATACTTTTAAAAAATAGGGACAGGGGGTCCCTCCTCTCTATTCTTGTTATTATTTTAAAAAATTAAGATAATGTTGTATATATAATAATTTTAAAAAATCTATATATCTGTGCCGCCGTATTGGGATTTTCATAGCTTGTCGTACCAAACACCTCTAGACACTTGGACACTTGGCACCCGTACCACGTGCCTAGGTAACAATGAGTATGAGGCATACACCTCAGACATATAACGTCTCAGGCTAGCCTAAATGGTAATGAGATTTAAGACTCAAGGTTGAGCATCAAGGCATTTTCTTTGAGCCTCGCCTCAAGGCGAACCTTGAGACATAAGCCTCACACGCTTTTTAAAATAATGGTTGAATCAACATGAATACAAGATCTTCCAAAAACAAGCACATCATGGTCCACCGGCATTTTCCAAACAAAAGAGGTGTCCAGTAAAATATGCAAGATGCTAAATGCCATCACAAAAGTCCAAAGAAGAATTAGTAACTGCACAATGGAAAGTAATCAGACTCGGATATTTTCTCTATGGAGGTTCAGAACATTGAAGATGTCATAGAGAAATAATGGGGAAGGAAGAATTAATAACTGCATAACAGAAAGGAATCATTTATGAGTAGTTTTCTGTAGAGATTCAACACATCATAGGTGTTACAGAAAAACAATGCAAAGTCACCTTTTGTACGACGCAGCATTATGGTCTTCAAAACTGCTTGAAGCTTCTTGTAACCATTGATTGCATTTTTAGCTATTGGATACTTTATCGAAGAACAAAATGATCTATACACGGCATATGGGTCGTATTTCAGGAATCTGAAGTAGCTGTACAGATCATCAATTGTATTTTGTATAGGTGTTCCAGATAAGCACCACCTTCTTTTGGCACGAAGACCACAGCAGGCTCTAGCCACTTGAGTTCTGTGGTTTTTTATGGTTTGAGCTTCATCTAGCACCACCCTAAACCACCCCACTCTTGCAAGTGTACCAGTATCACAATCAATAGATGAACCATCATTTCCTTTCCTAACCTTCTTTCCTTTCTTCCCAACATTAGATATCTTTTTCCTTCTCTTATTGGTTGAGAATTCTGAAGATAGTCCATATTTTTCCCCATTTCTTTGATCTCCATCATCATCATCAACTATGGGCTGCTTTGGAACTTCATTTGTTACAAGGGAGTATGTTGTGAGGACAACATCATATTTTGCCAGCTCAACAGGATCCTTCGTCCTGTTGCTTCCATGATAGATTAAAACAGAAAGCTTAGCATTGTCCGCAACTTTTTCATCCAGCTCCCTAGCCCATTGACGAACCACACTTGCTGGACACACAACCAATGTACCTGCTGCTGGCCTCCCCTTATAAAATGCTCTTGTACTCACTTCTGGAACACTTTCAAGATCATCGGATTCTCCAATCTGCTTTACTTTTTCTGAATCAAAAATAGCATCATCATCATCATCCAAGTTCAATGCTTCAGCTTTGAAATTGCGCAAATTATTGGATGTGGATTTCGACTCCAGAGGCCTTTGCATTTGTATAAGGGCAATCATTGATATAGTTTTACCAAGACCCTGTGAGATAAGAGCACAATGAGCTTCAGTAAGAAAGTTAACATCCCAAGCAGCATATCAAACATGGAAAAACAAAGGGGTCTGACTCAGGACAAGTAACCTGGTCATCTGCTAGAATTCCACCTAAACAGTGCAAACTTGTTGTCTCCTTCTGAAGCATCCATGCCAATGCAATTTTCTGTAAGATGCGACAACTTAGGACAATGTACTTCACAAAACAATTAGTCATAAAATTATAGTTACATATTACAGACAAACAGACCTGGTGTCTTAAAAGAGGGACCGTCAAAAGGCCATCCGGTAAAGTGGCTTCTATTCTTGGTTGAGCAAGATCCTCCAAGAAAAACAGGAAGAAATTTTATCAGACATACAATACACTATTGAACTGCAAATCATCAGATTTGCTCAATTCAAGTATGGGGAATTCTAGCCCCAATCGCGTTAACCATTAATCATCCATATATGGGAAAGTCAACACTTTTTAGTGGGCCCACGTGTAAAAGTGTTTGACATTTCCATTTTAGGGGGCAATTAATGGTTGAAGCAATTGGAGCTAGCATTCTCCATTCAAGTACTACTTAGCAAGTTAAAATGCAATGGATAGGACAAGAGTCATTCTTATTCAGAAGTAAAAACAATACAACAAAGACAATTAATTAACATCTATAGTGAGAAAGATTTCTATTAAATTTGATACATGCATTGCAGCTCATGTCACTTGTTACTTATCTCATGAGAGTGAAGCCCCCGAAAATAATTTTTTGAGAAGTTTATGGGCCATCGTGTCTATTGTGTCTGCTTGTATAGAATATATTTTTTCTCACAAGTTTAGGGGGGCTAGAGCCCCCGTCCCCTGGTTCCGCCCCTCTCCCAAGCTACGCCCCTATTAATACTATAAGATTTTATTTTATTGTTTTCAAAATTTCAAGGGGGGGCTCCTGCCCCCCTAGGCCCCATGTGGCTCCACCCCTGCTTCTTGGGGGACTGAAGTATACACTGAAACTTAAGTTTAGAACCTTAGTTGCCTTTCCAATTACGATATAATAGTTGTAAGCATTCAATGCCAAGATAGAGTTGAATGATGAGCAAGATTTATTATGTTATATACCACAAGTCGAGGACAACATCTAAGTTGCACAAAAATGGACATAGTTGTCAGAATCCAACACAAATGCGAGGTGTCAGATTCGGTTAAGCCCAAATAGGATTCGAGGGCACTGAGATTATTTTAATTTGTATTTAAAAAACATTATGTTTCAAATATTATAAGCAAAAAAGTTATTAGAGATCAACAATGGAATATTGTTCCCAAGACTTGTGGCTTACGGTTTTAATCTTTAGTTCTTTTATATAAACTTCGGCCACCTAGGAGGCTAGGAAGGGAACATTTTGTGGAAATTTCAACATATTGTAACAAATTGGAAACCATGGAAACATTATGTAAACCCTACAAACAAGGGAGGAGCTAGGAATTTATTGTAGAGGGGGCACATTTGGTTAAAGGGACGGGGGTTCGGGGGCAGAGCCCCTAAATTGTTTTTCATAAGTAACTTTGTAAGTCATTTTATACATATCCTACACGTCTTGTTTCTCCTTGTTTACGGAAACTATGCCCTATTAAATAATTAAATAAAATAGTTAAAAGTTATTTTTGAAATTCAATGGGACAGCTGCCCCTTGACTAATCGTCTACGGTTATAACCAAACTCCTTGGAGTCCGATTACAACACAAAAGTCTTTTAACTCTAGTTAACGACTTTAACCTTTCAAGTTAACTAATCTATCAATCAAAAACAAAAGTTAATATTTTTTTATTCTAAAAACCAAGGTTAGGTGGTGGTTGAACCTTAAGAGTAGTGAATCTTAATCACAATCAAGAGGTATTGAAAGGGACAAGTGTTGACCTATGAGTTGTAACTGACTCCAAGGAGTCTGTTTATAAGAGTGGCGGATTTTAAATAGTAAACTATATATTTTTTTTAAAATCAAAAGTTGAGGGGCACCTATCTAAGGTCAAATCACAGCCAATCGTTATTGAACTCAGGGAGAGTTCAATCACACCCATAGGCCAACACGTGTCCCTTTTAACCCCTATTAACTCTGGTTAAGATTTACTAACCCTTGGGGTTCAACAATATAACCTTAGTTCTTAAAAAATATTAAACTCTAGTTAAGGATTTTAACTTTTAAGGTTAATATTTTTTTTTTAATTATTTGTTGAACCCCAAAGGTAAGTGAATCTTAACTACAGTTAATAGGAATTAACTGTGGTTAGTAAATCCTTTTTTTTTTTTCAATTGCAATTGCATGTGGGTGCGATTGAACTCTCCCCAAGTTCAATTGCAATTGGCTGTGATTGGATCTCCTCCACCTCCATGCCCATGCTGCCATATATAACACATAAAAAAAAGTCCCTTTTTTTTCAAAAGTTTAGGGGCGGCATGTGCACCCCCAAGCCCCTCCTTGGCTCCGCCCCTGCCTACAAGCATGCATTGATATTTTAGGACATGAAAAAAAAACAATTGTCAGCACAAACTCAAATATTATTAGATAACAAAAGGCAACCATTTGGAATATGAAAAATGACATAATTACGAGTCTCGAGTTTTAAAAGTCAAAGTAACACATTATAAATGGTCTATTGTTATGGTCAAACCATCAAAGTAAAACATCACCGAAGGAATATTTAATAATAAGACTTATTTTATATCCACAAATAGTTACGATGTGGTTCGAAAAACTTTTTTATTTAAGATTATTTTTTAAAATGCATAAAATATACATGCATGTATTGATCTTAAGGTCACCTAAATTTTTTTATTTTCAAAGCAATTCATAAATTTTAATCAAAATAAATTTCTTATAATACAAATATTTTAAAATTTTATTAGTGAAATTAGTTTAATATTGTAAATGTAAAATTTTTGATTCGTTAATAATTAATACATTATGCATAATTTAAAATAGATTTATTTATAAGATAATCTCAAAGGAGTTGCAAGTTTTCATTATCTAAACTAAAAACATGGGGTTACAGATGAAAAATAAGGAGAATAAGAGTTTAATGTTATCATCTGGCCAACAATTCTATATATGTCGACCCAATTATATATTTCAATAACAAAGAAAGTAACATTTCGGTACAAAAGAAAACAATGTACCGAAACATTAGGAAATGTGTTGGAAAATACTGTAATTTCGATATTGCACATAGGTTCCGTGTCAATACCCATGAAAATATAAGCATATCTTAGGAAACATTGGGAAATATAGCGAGGTTTTAAACAATGACCAGGTATAAGACTTCAGTGTTGGTGGTGTAAACTTCAGTTACTACGGAAATGAAAATATTTCGTGGAAGTCCATAGAAACACTGCAAAAGTTATGTTAATGTAGGAAACATTCTCATGTTACGATAAAACACAATCATATATAGTAGTAAATTAGATGTTCATGTCAAGTGACATGTGTTGATATATGTAATATCAGGGGTATACTTGTAAAAGGGCATATATGTAATGTTCTCTTTTTATATAATATGTTTGTAAGGTTCTCTAATCCATAACCAAGCAATTTAACCTAACCTCTCTTTTTCCTATCTTCTCTCTTTTCTCTTCTCTAAACCCTAAATCCTCCTAACCCTTTCTCAAACTTGGTATCAAAGCTACATCAAATGAAGAAGATCATCGTTTAAAGCCGTAACAACAACAAAAGGAAGAAGAAGCTAGCTGCCATGTTTTTAGTCATATAGCTGTCTCTACCCGTATGGCCTAAGCTTTATTTTTGGGTTTTAGGTTCTTCAAAGGTATATTTTTCAAAGATCTTGATTTTAGAGGATTTTTGAATCCTATTTCATGAGATTTGGTTAAATATTGAAGAAGTTATGATGATTTGAAGAATAAATAAATAAATATTTGAAAAAAAATATTGTTTTGGAACAGATTTTTTACCGCTTGAATGGGTTGTTGCTTCCGCTGTTTATTGGTCATGGTTGGACCGGTTTTTTTATAGGAACATCTTGAACTTGTTTTTTCTTCCTTTGGATAAAATTTGAAGAAGTTGTGATGATTTTACAGCCCCACTTCACTACTGGTTTTTGCTAAAAAATGATTTTTTACATCCTATTTGCTTATAACAACTTAAGTCATCTCTCTGGTAATCTTAATACCATTAGATCTGTTGTTGTTGATATTTTTGATTGATCGGTTGTTTGCTCCTTGAGTTTCTTCTATGGATGCAAAAGTTCTTGCTTCGCCAGCTCTTTCTAACTTCGTTGTCCACTCTATCACTAATATTATATTCATTGGTGATAATTTTCTTGTGTGGCGACGCTCGATTGAGCTTTATATTGAAAGTCGCACTAAGATGGGGTATCTTGATGGTAAGACCCCACAACCGGTGACAGGTATTGCCAAAATCGTTAAGTGGAAGGCTTTAGGCTGGTTGTACAATTCCATGGAGCCTCAGATTGCCGGGAATTATATTTTTTTTATAAAGATTGTCATGAATTTTGGGAGACTCTTATTCAGACTTATGCCTTATTAGAGAATGATGCTCGGATTTATCAGCTTACTTGTGAGATTGCTCACTTTCAACAAGGGGATATGTCTATTTCAGATTATTTTGGGGCTCTTCAACATCGTTGGGAAGAATTGAGTCATTATAAGTCTTTTTCTAAATTATCTGCTGCTTCTATCAAGATTATGACGAACCGAATTGAGCATCACCGCATTTATGATTTCTTAGGAGGTCTTCGGGCCGAATTCGAGCACTTACGCACTCAGATTATTGCCACATCTCCTTCGTCATCTCTTCTATCTGTGTACTCCACTGTGTTTGGTGAGGAACGTCGTCGGGCTGTTATGTCTTCGAGCACCACTCCTATGCCCCTTCCGGATCGTACAGCCTTTGCTACTGATTTTCGTACTACTGCTAGCCGTGGTAAGGGGATTGATAGGAGTCATCGTGATCATGGTCGTGACAAACCTACTACTCTTTGTAGTCACTATGGTATAGTGGGACATTATCATGATCATTATTACCGTTTGCCTGGCTATCTCGAGGGTTACCAGCCTTGTCCTTCTGCTCACTTTTGCTACGACTCTTGTTGTTGGTCCTCAATCCTCAGTTGTTGCCGGGGATCCTCTAGAGTCCATGAAAACCCAGGTTTCTGAGATGATCCAAGCAGAGTTCCGTCTGCAAAGTGTTTCTCTTTATACTGCTGCTTCATCTGCCATAGGTATCCATGCTCCCTGGGCCTATGCCGCTACTACATCCTCTTCTTCTCCTAGTTGAGTTATTAATACCGGAGCTATTGATCATATGATTGGTAAGTCACAGGGTTATTCCATTTATTCACCTTCATTGCCTATTGCCAAGATTCGCTTGACTGATGATTCTTTTACTCCGGTATCAGGAGTAGGACAAATTCCTGTGTCTCCATCTCTCTCTTTATCTCGTGTTACATGTTCCTCATTTATCATCTAACCTTCTTTCAGTAAGTAGTCTTACTACCAAACTTAATTGTTGTGCTCATAGTAACAAAGTTCGGATTCGGGAACTATTCGGCACGGATTAAGTTCGAAAAAAATGGAAAAATCGGCAAATTCGTGATAAGTTCGGGATAAGTTCAGAAAAATAAAAATTAATATTTATAAAAAATAAGAATGTGATATCAACTAATCCATCTATCAATCTAGATGTATTGACATTTCTTATTATGTTAAACATTTATCAAATTCCTAGAAAACAAGCATTATGTAAACTCGCAAATTCAACATAAAAATTAAATAAGGCAAAACATAGTTATTTAGCAAAATATAGAAATAGCTCAAAATAAATAGCACAAATCATATTTTCTCTTAGTTCGGTTGAAATTCAACAGACTAACCAACACGCAAAATTATCTTTTTTCTCTAAATTTAAATGAATGTAATCAAAACCCTAAAATAACCTACTCAAGTAGAGTTTTCTCCTTCTTCTATCAGTTGGCGACTTCAGTCAAATGGAGATTTCTCAATATGAAATAAGACTTGGTTTTTAGTAATAATTCTATTGCTAATAGACAGTCGATTTTTCCCTCATTCTTATTTTAGAATTTCGAATAAACATGAACAAATAATTTGTAAGAAATCTTTATTTGGAATAAGTACGGCATAAATTCGGAATAATTCGTTAGTTCGGGAATTATTCGACAATTCGGGAATTATTCGTCAGTTCAAGAAAAAGAAGTCTTTTTAAATATTACCCCTTAAAAAATGAATAGTTTAGGAACAATTCGAGAACTTTGTTACTAGGGTTGTGCTATGTTTTATCCTTCTCATTGTCTCTTTCAAGACCTGACTACAAGGAAGATTGTTGGTAGATGAGTGGAAATAGACGGACTTTACTACATTGACACTGATTATGCTCCTGATCGAGTCTCCTATACTACTACAACTATTTCTGTTTTTCCTTTTTCTGTTGATGCTACTCTTGATACTTATCGTTTATGGCATGCCAAGCTTGGGCATATTGGATCTAAGACATTATGTTCTTTGATTCCTACTTTTAGTAACTTTGTTCTTCATCTGCTTTTTAATGTGATACTTGTGAGCTTACTAAACATGTTCGTACTGTTTATGCATCTCGAATGCATAGATGTCGTTCTATTTTTCAGTTAATTCACTCGGATGTTTGGGGACCATCTCATATTCCCTCAAGTGATGGCTTTCGTTATTATGTTACTTTTATTGATGATTACACTCGAGCTACTTAGGTGTACCTTCTTAAATCTAAGGATGAGATGTTCTCTAAATTTCAGGAATTTCATGCTATGATTGTTACCCAGTTTGGTGGTCTTATCAAGGCCCTTCGTTCTATAATGGCGGTGAGAATCTCTCTGCACCTTTTGTCCAATTTCTCCAAATTCATGGGATTTCTTATCAGCTTACATGTCCTTACACTAGTCAACAAAATGGCGTTGCTGAGCACAAGAATCATCATTTAGTTGGTGTCACTCGTTCTTTGTTGCGAGGCATGCAAGTGCCTAAGCCTTATTGGTTCATGACTCTTCTCACTACATGTTTTCTCATCAATTAAGCTACTTCTAGCATTTTTGATGGCCTCTCACCATATTAGCTTCTTTGCCCTCAAGTTCCTATTTTTCTCATTGAGTCACGAGTGTTTAGTTGTACTTGCTTTGTCCAGAATCTTCGCCTCAGTCGTCAAAAATTGGATGATAAGGCCATTTGATGTGTCTTTGTTGGTTACTCTAGCACCTCTAAAGGCTATCGGTATTATGACCCTCAATCTCGTCGTTTCTCTCTCTGGATGTTACTTTTTTCGAGACAGTCTCTTATTTCTCTCATGCCCCTACGGTGCCACCTGTCTCTGTGCCTTCACCTACTATTTCTCCTTTCTTTATGCCTTTACCTATTACAAGGGACCTTCGCAGCAAAAGGAGTTTTTCACGTACTCTCGCCGTCAGCCACCTGGTTCCTCCTTCGATGCGCCTCTACCACATTCTTCCCCGCAAGCCACTCCTTAAGGTACTTCTTTACCATCTATTATTCCTCTTCATTCTCCTGCTATTGTTACTCCCGTTGCTTCTGATCTTGAGATACCTATTGCTCATCGTAAGGGTGTTCACTCCTGTGTTACTCTTTACTCCCTTGCCAAGTATGTTTGTTATCAGGCTATATCTCCCTCGTATCAGGCCTTCCTTTCGACAATTGACTCTATGATTATTCCTCGGTCCATTCATGATGTTATTCTTCATCCTGAGTGGAAGAGTGTTATGGTTGATAAAATGAATGCTCTTCAATCTAATCAGACTTGGGATATGGTTCCCCTTCTATTTTATTTCTATCTTTCCATACATAACCGATGAATGGAAAAGATTCTTTAAGAGTCTAGCCGATGCTTATTCCCCAGATACCGTCATTGCTTCTTCTCTAGGAAAAGAAGTTCACGACCCGTGGGCCTTCTACCTCCACGCAGCATTGGAAGAAACCTGTGGGCTATCGTTAGGTCTTCACCGTCAAACATATCTCTGATGGCAGTGTTGCTCGGTATAAGACTCGCCTTATTGTCCATGACTTTACTCAGACTTATTGGCTTGACTATGATGCTACTTTTGCGCCTGTGGCCAAACTGACTTTTGTTCATGTTCTCCTATCTCTTGCGGCAAATCAGAGTTGGCCTCTCTATCATTTAGACAGCAAGAATGTTTTTCTTAATGGGCAGCTCACCGATGAGGTGTATATGGATCCCCCTCCTAGTTTCCTGCTTCAAGGGGAGTCTAATAAGGTTTGTAGACTTCGGAACTCTATATATGGTTTGCAAGCAGTCACCCCGTGCTTGGTTTCATCGCTTCAGTGAAGTGGTCCTTAGCATGGGCTTCCAACGATGTCACTTTGATCATACTGTTTTCATGCATTCTGGCACCTCAAGCTGCACTATTATCCTGTATGTTGATGATATCATCTTGACTGGCGATAACTCCTCATTCATCTCTTATGCTAAGCATGAGCTGGGACATACCTTTGATGTCAAAGATCTAGGCCATCTGGTCTGGAGATCGCCCTTACTCAGCGATACTAGTATGAGTGGATGTAAACCCGCTACTTCTCTAATGCATCTGAAGCTCTCTTTACATGATAGTGAGGGCGATCTTCTTTCTGGTCTTCATGCCTATCAGCGTCTTGTGGGTCGCTTGATATATCTCACCCTCACACGAGCTAAAATTACATTTGTTGTCAGTATGGTTAGTCAGTTCATGCATGCTCCTCGTGCTTCACACCTTACTGCTATTCATCGTATTCTCCAATATATCAAGGCTAGACCTAGTTGTGGACTTATATATCGCTCACATGGTCACCTCAATATCTCCGGCTATACAGATGCTAATTGAGCCGGATCTGTTACTGACCATCATTCCACCTCGGGCTATTGTGCTTTCCTTGGAGGCAACTTGGTTGCAAGGAAGAGTGAAAAGTAACTCGTGGTTTCTCAATCTAGTGCCGAAGCAGAATATCGTGCACTTCTGTAGAGCCTCGAATTTATCATTCTTGACTTTTGTGCTATTTATTTATTTTTATAGAAAAATGTGTTAAATTTTAATGCATTCAATTCTATGAAAATTAATGTGGAATGTGTGGATTTGTAAACCCAAATAAATCATTTAATTTAGGTCATTTTTATAATTAAATTGCATGAAAAGGAAATAAATCAAAAAGTAACAAAGGACTTTTGTGTAAAAAAAGGGGGCACATGTCAGGGTCCAATCGATCGCAGGTGCTAGTCCGATCGATCGGACCAGACCCGAGAGTCCTCCACAAATATAACAGAGCCCCGATCGATTGGCCCTACCAGTCCAATTGATCAGCCAGGTCCAGTAGGGTCCGATCGATAGGTCCTAAGTCCCGATCGATCGGAGTTCGTGCACGAAAATTGCGAAAAAGCGTACTTTTTCGACTCTTTGGCTTCCCAAGGGTTATAAACCCTTTATAAAGATCTTATTTTCGTGAGACTAGGGTTGGAAAAGTCTATTAAGAATTTTAGAGATCTAGAAAGAGGAAAACCTAGGGTTTTCTAGGGACTTTCAACTAGAGAAGAAGAGAAGCGTTGGAGATCGATCTCAAAGGCTATTCGCAAGCGATAGATCATAGGGAAGCGATCAAGAGAGGTAAATATGGATTCCTTTCTACCAATATAATAATCTTTAATGTAAATAAGAATGACGCAATCAAGATCTAAAGTAAGAAAGCGATTAAAGCATGATTATTATTATGTAGATTCCTCATATAAGATTTTTGTAATTTTGGAGAGTTTTTCTATTATGATTTATTATGTATAACTCAACAAGTAAAAGAGATTATTTTGTGGATTATGTATGATGGAGAATGGAGAAAGGGATGTTGTGGAATTGATGGAATGTTTGTGATAATGATGAAAATATGTGACGTTTGTGGTAACAATAGGGTTTTTAGTTAAATCGAACATATGACATGTTATGTGAGATTAATGTATTTTGAGTGATTTAATTTCATAATTCTTATTATAAAAACTCTATTGAATACATTTTAATTTACCAACCATGACAGATATAAATTACCTTATTTTGATGTATAATATACCATTTGCATGAATGGTAACTATTGGGTTAAAACAAGTCTGGAATTATAGTTGTATGGTTTAGAAATATTATCATGGCAACAATTGTTGTTATAATGACTCTTCGAGAACCCTAAATCAATAATTTAATGTATGGTTTAAGCGAGAGTTTATCATCGTTCATTTTCACTCACTCATAATAAATTATATACACAAGCATGATGAAAAGCACAATTACATGAAAGTATACAAGCATATAAGTACACAAGCATTATGCATTTTAAGTTTTGCACTGCCCGAGTACCAACAAGACTAAGATCAAGACATGATGTGGCAAGCAAGTTAATCACAAACAAGTCGTGTGCACCTAATAATGTACAAAAACAAGCCGTATGCACCGGATAATATGCAAAATCATGTGGTACCTTGGTAAGTAGAGTATATGTTAGTCTCTACCCAATAGATGGGGTAGAGTTACTTTAAGTTATTGCATAGTGTATGTTTGTTGAATTTATTCACGGGATAAGAAAGACAAGTCAGAAAAGTAAGACATGAAAGATAAGTACAAGCAAGCATATGAAAGAATGGAAAAGATGCTTCCGCACTCTGAATTATTTATGCGTACATATATTGTTTAAACCATGATTTATGTTTTACATTAATGTTTATAATAATGTTAGTTAGGAGTTCACATACGCGGAGTGTTTTCAATTCTCAGCCGAACTATTAATTTCGGCAGGTTCTAGGTTCGATATTTGTGTTGTACCTTGGGAAAAGGAAGAGTACGAAGAGAAAGAAGAAGATCCAACAGGTGATTATCCCAAGGGTGAATGGAAACTGGATCGTAGGTCATTTTCTGGAAATTGAATTATCAGTATTTAAATTTGAGTTCAATACAGTGTAATAGAGTCAATTCTGGATTTTATGGTTAGGTTAAATTGATAGTTGAAAATCATGAGGACGATTCAGTTTTTTCTTAGTTAAATTGTGGATGTTTATAAATACTCTTTTGAAGTATCAATTTATGTTAATTAAGGAAAAAATTTCAGGTTCATATTTTAGATTGCCTTAAATGCTTTATGACAGAATGGTTTGATAAGTGAGTCACGTGTCAAGATCTCACATTCTCCTAGGTGGGATTTTGGGGTGTGACAACTTGCTCATGGCACTTGTGAACTCTTATGGCTTCGTTCTTTCCTCTTTGAGTTAGAGTTTCCAGTTAAAGGCACCTATGTCCTTGTATTGTGATAACAAGGCTGTTGCAAAGATTGCCTCAGATTCTGTGCTTCATGAGCGGACAAAGCACATTGATGTTGATATTCACTTTCTCTGTGAGAAAGTTCATGATTGTTCTTTATCTCTTCAACATGTTTCTACTTCTCAACAACTTGCTAATATCTTCACCAAGTCAGTTGATCCTGCTATTCTTCAAGATATTGCTGTCAAACTGCGCATGCTTAATGTTTATGCTTTAGCTTGAGGGGGAGTGTTGATATATGTAATATTGGGGGTATACTTGTAAAAGGACATATATATAATGTTCTCTCTTTATTTAATATGCTAGTAGGGTTCTCTCATCCCTACCTAAGCAATTTACCCTAACCTCTCTTTTCTCTCTTTTTTCTCTTCTCTAAACCCTTTCCTCCAAACCCTTGCTTCAACTACATGTGCATGTCAAAACTATGTCAAATGAGATTTCTATAAAGTAATGCATCCCAAAAATGAAAGATAATATAATATAACTCATAAACTATGAAGTCATGACTAGGGGTTTCAACTGTCAATGGGCTGGATTTAGCTCGAAGCATTATTCATCTCTAATAGGAAGTCAATGAATTTCCTGCTCTAAGTAGTGGCAATACTGCTTCGAAGACTTGTGGCTCAATGTTTTAAACTTTGGTTTGCATATAAACTCTAGTCAAATAAGAAGTCAAAACATTTTGTGAAAGTTTATGCAATGTAGTGAGCGTGTTGCCTAGGCATTTTTGGACCATCATTGCCTTGGCGCCCCTCTAGGCAAGCAGAAGTCATCTAAATTTCTTAATTGTAAGCCTATTGACAGCATATTTACATAAAACATCATTTTAAGTAAATGGTTTTGAATTTTACTTTCATTTACATAAGATATTTATATGTAAATAAGGTTATACCCCAATTTGACAATATGTAAATAAGCCTTGCTACTGAGATGAACAAAAATGAGGTGGGCTATTAAATATTAATTTGCCTAGATTATTGTCAACCATAGATGCCTTGACTACACTAAGTTTATGGAAATCTAAAAGTATTATAAAAAAAAATTAGAAATCATTGAAACATTATGTAAACCCTACAAACATGCATTAATAATAGATACTCAACACGTAACAAAAAAACCATTTGAAATTGATAAGTTGTTGTTCAAGTTTGAAGCTCTAAAAGTCAAAGTTACACATAATAACTTTCTAAGGTCATAGTCACATAATAATGCATCCTAGAAATAATCTAGTATGAGCACAACACAGGAATCATGAAACTTATATCCACATTCAGTTACGATGTGGTTAAAAAATTAAAGAAGAACTATCTCATTGTGTCAATTCTAGAAACATGTATTATTAATAGACACTCAAAACGCATTATATAATAAAAATCAACAATTTCAAATTAGAGAAATGGCAAAAGTTGTCGTACATGTCTAAAGCTCTAAAATTAAAAGTGACGCGATAAATTTTTAAGGTCATAGTAACAAAATAATGCATCCCAAACATAATATAATATGAGCAAAACACATGAATCATAAGGCTTATATCCACGGAGTTCTGATGTGGTTAAAAATAATAATTTATAACTAACTCATTGGAGTCCCTAATCACTAATTATTGACATTTATACATGTAATTTTTTACCCATTACATTTTTTATTCAATTAATACTTAAGACATTACACATAATTTCAAATATGTGTTAAAATATAATTGAGGAGTTGTCACCATAAGAACTACAAAAATAGGCCTAAAGATGAAAAATATGAAAAATCAGGAATTTCATAAACTTAGGTATCAAAATGTTATTCTCCAATGAAAGATCCCAGATATGTCCACCAAAATTCGATTAATGTAACTAAGAAAGCAATATTTCGGTGCAAATGAAAAAAAAATACATTGAAACATTCGGAAATATGTCGGGAAATACTGTACTTTGATGTCACAGACAGGTATTGTGTTGGTACCAATATAAACGGAACTGCTTGGTAGAAAACATTAGGAAATGTGTCGATGTTTTAAACCATAGCTGTGTATGCAACTATGAATGCAGTGATAAGCAGTACAAGCAAAATATGAAGGAGTCAAAGTTTGATACCACAACTAAATAAGTTAGGCAGTTAAGCCCAGTTTGGCAAACACATAGGGCAGGCATACCATTTACGACTTGAACATATGAAACTCATGATGTCAAATCTGCTAGTAACTAAATGAGCTAATAAGTTACCATGTATGGCATATAATAGACAGTCAATCAATATATCATTGAATAGTCCTATAACACAATTTTTAGTAGTGAACTAGTATGTTGATGTATATATATGCCTTGCATAGTCTCATATTAATTATAAAATGTATTCTTGTATCCCATATCGATTAATGTAATGTTAGCCATTGGACTTTATCTATCATCATTTGATCTTAGCATTCAAACAAGTTTTCATTAAAGATTCTGTGTTTCAATGGTTTTCCTTCATATCCCAATTTCTTTATAGTGTTTCTATGCGTATCCATGATATTTTCTTAAATCAGGCTTATGATGAGCACATTGATACCAATATTTTAATATAAACAAAACTGGAAAGGGATTATCCAAGCCATGGAAATGATAAATTAACAATGGCTTATGGAGGAATACCTGTACTACTGCTTGGAAAATTAGTCTCTCATCATTTTCCGCAGTCCTTTCTTCTCCTACTCCTGAACGATAAGCAGGATCACTTGAACGATATGCAGGATCACTTGAAGTAGCATATTGTAAGTTAGCAAGAGATTTTCCATGCATCAAAGATGAAGGTAGGAGCCTACTTCCACTGCCTTCGTACATATGAGCTTCATCATCATCCCTCCTGCCTAAACCATCTTTCATATAAACTTTGAAATCGGTTAAATTCGCAGCCACGATAGGATATGATTTGCTGTGATTATCAGGATTCTGACTTCCATCCCCATTCTCCATGGAATTTTTCGACTTAGCATTTGATACAGATAAGTGAAGAGAAGATGGAAGTGTCCTCTTCAGAGTTTGTTGGGATGGAAGTTCTCCAGAATTTCTATCAAAAAATGCAGAATTGTTTGAATCAATAGTCCCGTCAAGATTTTCAACGTCTAAATCAATTACTGGATGACCCACATTCCCATTCTCCAACAAAAACTTAGGATTATTTATCAAGGCAGTGTCTCGATCTGTAGTTCTTCCCTTGTCACTAGAATGTATCTGTGTCTGGAGTTTAACCTGTGAATGGTGGTTATGATCATTAGTCCTTTCATAAGCAGAAGGTGCTCTTGTAGGCAAAGGAATCTTTTGAGATGGTACACCATAACCTGCAAATTCAAGAGAAGGCTTAGTGCCTGACAACAAATAAAAATTTTGGTTAGACATAGGCTGGTTTTTATTTTCGAAATGTTGAACTTTACTCTTTGTATTTGAGCTGGATGTAGAAGCCCACGATGGAAGCATCCTGGGGACGGCATAAGAAGCAGATCCTATTGGCATTGATGTTTCCTTTTCAATATCATTTTCTGTTTCACTATCTGACGAAGTAATATCTATAGGATCTGTCGAGGCCATATATGTTGAATAATGATTTCCCCTTTCTCCAACAAAATCAGAAAAGGAATTCTTGAATGGTGTCCCAATCTGCAACTTAAGAACATCAAGCAGATGATTTCAAGAAGAGGAAATTTTCTTTACGTATGAGCGTACCGCCATGGGGAATGCTCACCCAATGAGGAAACACCACACGTAAATGAGTTGTTCCCTTGGTTAATTAACGTACCAGGATCATTAAGTCTCTCAGAATTACGCTGTGAATCCATCTCCTCAAAAAAGAGCAACATCTCTGAGTAGAGTCATAGAGATCGTGAAGAGCATCCACATAGCCTAGCATCTATTAAAACTGCATGCCCACTTCCTTGAGGAAAAGCACATTGTTGAGCAGAACAGGTTGATTAAACAAAGACCAAACTGAATGAGAAACTGCCAAAACCCCTTAAGTTACTGCAATTTAGAAGCAATAGAATGATTTATTAAATGTCCATAAACCATACCAATGATCAAAATGTTAACTGCAAGGTGAAACCCCACTGGAAGGGGGAACATATAACAGCTAGTTGAGAGTCAGAATTGCAGCAATTGTGGTAGCTTTAGCTCTCAAATACTGAAACATGAGATTCAACCACCAGAAGCTTCTAGATATTATCCAATAGAATGGAAATACTTGGTAAGAACTAAGGATTATAAAAATGAAATTCCTGGTGGTAGAAAATGTAGATATACATTCTCTTATCCCACGAAAATTTTTCTTATGATCTGGTCAATTATAACATGAATAATCACAGCATAAAAGACCGAACTTTATTTGTATAGACCAGCTATATAAGAAATGCCAATTCTATATACAAGGAGACCAAGTTAGAGGGATGATATTGCATCAGTGTGCAGATAATACTAAACACCACAGTGCTCCAATTCAAATGTTCCAAAGAAATCTCCAAATGAGGATTTTGCATAATGTGCAGTTAAAGGTTTAGCTGCAGTTGTATTCTTGTAAGACACATTTCGTGGAATAATAGGTAATGGGATTAGCAATCTACATTGATTCATTGATTCTTGTCATTGCCATCTACACTGAATTTTCAATCTGATTCCTGCTAAGCATTGTCACCAACTACCTTTTAGCAAAAGCACATCTTTGCACAGGATCAGCAATAAAGACATTATTGGATAGTGCAAAGATCTGAACAGCTTACGCTACCTTTTGATAAGTAACAAAATTTAACTACTCTTGACAGGCAAGAAGCAAAATTTATTAAGAACCAAGGAAAGAGAATCATACAAGTACAATGTACAACAGTCGCCAGCAATTCGATCAATAGTATGCTGGTCTACTGCATAGTTTACAATTAAGGGGAGAGATTGAACAGAATATCAATAACCCAACTTCCAATCAAATTAAATCGTCTAAAGATGTTTATAGATCTTAAAATGACCTGGTACATTCTTAAATGCCTTATAAATCACACAACAAGGGGTGCTTGGTCACAGCCACAAGTCTGCTCTGACCAGAATTCCACACAGGACAAAATCACACCTTGACTGGCCTGCACATATTTGGGGCTACAACTATTTTACACGTCAAGTGCGATAAAAATGCCTTCAATGGGTGGAGAAAAACTCAGATGACAAAATGGATCTACTTTTACAGCATGATTTTTTATTCATAGACTTGTAGCAGTAACCAAAAACCCCTAAAACAGTTGGCTCCATGGTATCAAAACTCACTGAAACCATTACATAATCGTTTCAGAAGACCCTGAGACATTACGTATCGTGATACAACTATTTTAAAGTTTTCTTTGTGCACTGGTCATTATTAACGTTACGAATGCCAGGCATTATGTTATAGATCAAAAATTAAAGGTAACTCAACGGTTTTAAATTTTGGTGCACTAAGAACTACGGTACATTGCAGCGCACAATAAAGACGTTGTTTGTAGGCACCAAAAGAAAAGCCATGTGTCAAGCCCTATTGGAGTACTTAGGTCGGGTGATATAGACAACAACAAAAAAAAATGGAAGTTGGAGGGTGTATGTAGACAATCGATTCATCAACAAGATCACGATTAAATAAATATTTCCGATTCTAACTTCTAAGGCTTGATGGCATACTAGATATGATGGTGGGTGCAATAATCTTCTCTAAGATCGATCTTCGTAGCGGGTACCACCAGATTCACATCGGTCCAAGAGATGAGTAGGAAACAGCCTTCAACTAAAGATAGCTTATATGAGTGGTTAGCCATGCCATTTGACTTGGCCTGACCAATGCCCTAATCACATTCATGCACATTATGACATAGACACTTCGACCTTTAATCGGAAGATTTGTCGTAGTCTACTTCAATGCTATTCTTATTTACAGCTAGTCTAATAAGGACCACGAGGAACATGTGTCAACTGTCAAGTTATAAGAGTTTTAAGATATGTCTACATTAGTTTGAAAAGAGTGTTTTTTCATGAGGCTAAGCGTCGTTTTATTGGCTTTGTTGTATCCTTAAGAGGAGTTGAAGCTAATCCTGAGAAGATTGGAGCCACCATTGAGTGGTCACTTCTTCTAACATCTATGAAGTACAGAGCTTCCATGGACTGACTACCTTTTATCGACGATTTATCAAATATTTCAGCACCATCATGGTCCTTATTACTGAATGCATGAAGGTGGATAGTTCAAATGGACAAAGGTCACCACTCGAGCTTTTAAAAAATTGAAGTGAAAATAATTGAAGCCCAGTCCTACGACTCCCAGACTTTGATAAGGTGTTCGAAGTTGCTTGCTACGACTCTCAGAATTTGATAAGATGTTCGAAGTTGCTTGTGATAGACATAGGAGAATCGGTGTTGTCCTAATTCGAGAAGGAAATCTGATGGCCAATTTTGGTGAGAAATTCAACAATGCTCAAAAAAGGTACTCCACCTAAGATGTTGAGTTCTACATGTCGTCTAGGTCCAAGCTATGAAGCCTTGGAGGCATTATCTCATTCATGGAGGATTCATCTTATTCTCAAATCGTGAAGCCTTACAGTATCTAAACTCTCAAAAGAAACTCAATTCTCAACATGCTAAGCGGCATATCTACAAGAATTCGCCTTCCTTCTAAAACAAAGATAGGGGTCGAAAATAGGGTTGCAGGTGCGTTAAGTCGTAATTCCTACCTTCTTACGAATATTGCAATAGCATTCGTTGGATTTGAGGAGATTAAACATGATTATGCCTCTGACGAAGATTTGGCAAGATATATGCAAGCATTACTAAGGCCCTAGTTTAGGCTTTAGAGTACTCACAATATCAATTATTTGACGGGTATCTATTTTTCGGGACCAGTTTGGGCCTTCTGAAAATTTCTCTTCGAGATCGTGTTATATGGGAGCAACATTCAGGAGGTCTACAAGGACATTTTGGTCATACCAAAACGACTACACTTGTGGAAGATCGTCTTTATTGACAGAGTTTGACGCGTGATATGGGAAAGATTCTAAAGCAATGTCGTACTTGTCAACTGAGAAAGGAGCAAAAGAAGACCACCAGGTTATACACTCGATTACCAATTCTAAACGCGCCATGGAAAGATTTAAGCATGGATTTCGTATTGGGCTTCAAAAATCCAAAGAGGATTCGATTCCATTTTGGTGGAGGTGGATCAATTCTAAAAAATGATGTGTTTTATTCCATGCAAGAAGGCTTCTGATACTTCATATATAGCAACACTAGTCTTTCGGGATGTTCGATTGCATGGGATGCTAAATCCATTGTTTCTAATCGAGATGTCAAGTTTGCAAGCTATTTCTGAAAAACATTATGGGCAAAAATGGGCACAAAACTTGAGTACTCTCTAGTGCTTATGATCCTAGACAGAGGGTCAAAGAAAATTGGTGACTCAAAGCTTGGTTATTTTGTTACAAGCATGGTTGATAAAAAAATTAACTTGGGATCCAATTCTTCCTCAGGTAGAGTTTGCTTATAATAGTTCAATTAATCGAATGAAGAGACGATCACCCTTTGAGATTGCTAATGGTATTGATCCTAGACAACCCATAGATTTGGTTCCTTTACCAGTGTCTGCTCACACTAGTGAAGGCATCGAAGGATTGTCCTAGCACATCAAAGAGATTTATGATGAGATCTCCATCAACGTTTTGCCCAATTCAATGAGGTGTGATACAGTAATTTATTGTTTACGACTTAAGAGATTTACAACAAGTACCTGTCACAAGATTCATTCAAATGAAACGACTAAGAAAATGCTTATTTATTAAAGCTCCCACCAAAAGTTTGATTTAGCCATATCTTCGACGTTAAAGACTTAACTACATACTTTGGACACCACAAGGAGATTGAAGTCTTGAAGAGTCTATTAAGTATTATCCACCTACCTCCAACACTTAAGCGAAATGTAGAGGAAATTGAAGATGTTCTTAATGATCAAATTGTTTCTACAATGCGTGGTAAATACCAGAAATTTTAATTAAGTGGAAGAATCGGCCTCTATCGGATTGTACGTGGATCACTGCAGAGGATTTTCAACAACTCAATCCAAATTGGTCTATGCTAGAGCCAAGTTTTTTCAAGCTGGAGGAAATTGATGAAGACAAGCCCAAGGGCCTCAAGGTGTATATAGCCATAGGCTCAAGAAAGCCCATGGGACCCATAAAATGGGCCCACTAATATATAGCAACAATGTGGTATTAAAAGGTCTTCTAGAGAGTTAAAAAGCTTAATTGAAGTATAATGAGTCTTCTAGAGAGTCAAAAGTCTTTATTAAAATTTATTGCCAGTAAATGAGTCTTCTAAAGAAGACGAGAGTTTGTTGGAAGTGGCTATCATTTATTAGTTAATCCTAGAAAATTTAAGTCATTTAAATTTCATAAGTCTTAGCATTTATGAAAGAGAGTTCTGTGTAGTCTATAAATAGTGGATCCTATGGCAATGTAAGCAATTCAGATTTGAAAATTGAATGAAAAAGATCTATTGCAAGTTATGATTCCTTACTTCGTTGTGTGACTCCATCCTCGGAAGCCTGGATTGGTGAATTCCAACTCTAGGACATCCCTAGAAGTAGTAAGATTCTACTTCATATCTTCCTCCCTATCCCTCTTCTTCTTTTCTTGAATATTTCAGTTCTCATTAAATCTCACATCCCTTAAAATCACTCTTCATCCTGTTCTACATCAACCCAGCTATATGATTATTGCATAAAGAGACAATAAACAACACTTTAAAGTAAAAAAGAGAATACAGATCGAACCGATCAAAAAAAAGTTTATTCATCGCCAGTTTTGGCCGTCACACTCGTTACACAACAATAACAGAGTTGTGTAACGTTTCGGACATACTCGTTACACACACTAAAGCCGTCTTGTATTACCTTGATTGGCAACATTGGTTCCCCAACTCTTACCAATAGTAAAATGAAAAGTATCAGAAAACAACCAAGTAAATTCAAACTTCCAAACATGAATTTCACCTTAAAAATCAAACAAGAATTTAGGCTCCCTCACCCTACAACCTTAATGCTACCAAGCACATAAAGGAATATTTACCTATGGATGCCACAATAGCGCCAACTAGACCAACTATGCTTGTTAGACTGAAATAAAAATTGGTTTTCTATTCATGTATGAGGGTGTTCGACAATGTTGCCCCCGCTCCCCTCTTCTATTCATTCTAGTGGCAAAAGTGCTAAGTAGAATGAAAGATAGAAGACCTTAGTCTAATTGAGGGCTTCCAGACTGGGTCAAGAGGTCCAAAGATTTATCACCTCCAATATGCAGATGACACCTAGATTTGTCTTAAGTCTTAACGCATCAAAAGACTAAGTGGAAAGTGGTCAAGTGATTCTGTGATGAATTAAAGCAGTACACACACTGTGATTGAACTCTCCTTGAGTTCAATCGGGAGAGTTCAATCGCACCCAAAGGCATTGAAACGTATCTAGAATCTCTTATTAACTGTGATTAAGATTCACTAATTCTTGGAGTTTAGAAATATAACTTTAGTTTTTTTTTTAAATATTAAAATATTATTTATATATATCGGCGCTCCGGAGGCACTCTCGACCCTATCCTAAATTGAAATTTAACACTCTCGCTCCCACTCCCCACTCCCGCTTTGGTTACTTAGGTCACACACGCACATTAACTTGAGGAAGAGCACTTTGATTGTAGGGGAAGGTGTCGAGGGTTCATGCTTATTTTGCTATCCTGATCGTGTGTCAACTAAGCAACCTCCCAAGCACTTAGGGGCACTTGGAACAAGGTTCATCTCAAAATGCATATGGAACTAGGGCTGTAAACGGATGCAGATAATCCGTATCCGATTCGTACCCAAATCCGTTTAGTCAAATAATTATCTGAATAGGTATCCAACAGAGCAAATTTGGATAGTAATTTTACTATCCGTTTATAATCGAATACGAATTCGGATATTGGTATATCCGATCTGATAAATATCTGACTTATTATTTAATATATTTTAAATTTATAAAACTAATATAACCTTTAAAATATATTTTTTAAATAAAAATTTACATATTTTGATATTTTTTAAATACTAATTTACATTTTTCAAAACTTTATTAAAAGTAATCGGATAATTCAGTTACTATCCGAATTCGGAAATTTTAATCGGAGTCGGATACGGACATCATATTTCACTATCCACCGGATATTTATTCGGATTCGGTTATTTGAATATATTCGGATACAAATTCGAATATTCCATCCGCTCCGAATCTGCTCCGTTTACAGCCCTATATGGAACCAAATGATAGAGACTAGCGAGAGCTGAGATATGAATGTTCAATTGGAAAAAGTACCTATCTTTAGAGGGCAGGATCACTACCATTCAAGTACTCTTGTTAGTCTGTCGATCTCTTGTATGTCCACCTTTTAGATAGCCGCCTTAGCTTCCAAGCACCTTCAGAAACTGCAAAAACAGCAATTTCTCTAGAAAGGTAGGGGAGACAATGGGAGGATTCACTAGTCGGGTAGAAAGGGTGTGTCGCCCAAAAGATTATGGAAATTTGGGGTTCACAATGCTCTGATGCATGATAATGACCTTCTGGAAAAGTCGTTGCGGAAGTTCTGCAAAAAGGAAGGTGCCATTTGGAGAAAGATCATCGAAACGACAAAACCAAGTTCAGAGTTTCCAATAGGATGTGGGATTTTCAGCAAGTCTCCAACTCATACTAAGCAAGGGTCTAGAAGGAGGTTATGGAAAGCCAAGACCAGTTCATTTGGCACACTAGTTCTGTCGTGGGTAGAGATACCAGAGTTATATTTTGAGAGGATCCCTAGCACAGAATTGATCATTTATGTGACATTTTCCTATAGCTATACAAATTAGTCCCTCAAAGAGAAACCTTGGTAAAATAATATTCTATAAAAATAATGAGAAGTTCATCAGGAACCAATTTCAGAATAGATGAGTGCATCCTTTGCACTTTCGAGTGAGACTAGAACCAGGCTTGATAAGAGGATCAACAAATATTAGAAGGAGGCCTACGAGTGTGTTCTTGGTCAAAGCCTACTACAACGATATTCTCAAAAAGGAAGATGACGAGTTGGATAGAAATCAACAATTCAAAAAGATATGACGAGCCTCAATTTCAACAAAAGTCAAGGCACTCATTTAGTCAACATCTTTGCACAAGATCCTTCCAATCAATCATCGTAGAGATTGAGGGATGAACTATCCCAAATAGATGCACTAAAGGGTTTCGCAGGAGATTAAGAGATCTAATGGGGTAGGTTTGTGGAATAGTATCATGGTGGTTACTAACTTAGTTGTTCCCAAGTTAAGCTTCAAGGTGGGTAGAGGCTCAAAGGTTCGAATTTGGAAAGATGTAGTGTGGGGCTGAGAGATTAAAGAATGTCTTTGGTAACATTTTTCTCCTAGCTATAGACAAGGATGCTCTAGTAGAGGATTATTTTGAGTTGCGGGATGAGAGGGTGGTGTGGTGTCCAAAATTGAGACGAGATTTGAACGAATGGGAAATTGAGGATTTGGGTCGCCTTTTTTTGCACTCGAGGTCTTTCCCTATGAGCCTTCAAGACAGAGATTGTAAAATTTGGTCTAGGGGCAACAGTGGTCGATTCTTAGTGAAATTACTTTTACTTTCATTTGAGTCGACGCTTTACCCACCCTTTCCTCATAAACTTGTGTGGAATCCAGATATTCTCTCCAAGGTATCTTTCTTCCTATGAAATGCATCTTTGAATCACTAAAAAATAGAGGGTGGAGGATGGCTAACCATTGTTTCCTGAACCTTCAAGTGGAAGAAATGGTGGACCACTTGCTCATGCATTACCCTATTGTGAGTGTGATCTGGAGGTATTCCCTATCCCGTTTAGGAGTGGATTAGGTCTTCCTTTCTACCTTTCACAACTTTTTATCCTGTTGGGTTTTAGTCAGTGCGGATAGTGCACAGAGGGCTAATTGGTCGGTTCTCCCTAGGGCCATATCATGATTGATTTGGAAAGAGAGAAATAGGAGAGTTTTTTAGGACTCTCCCTCTTTTCTATCTCGCATTCGCTCGAGTATCCGTTTACTGATCTTAGAATGAATCTCCATTTAAAATGGTGGGGTGGATTTGGGAGTTGTGTTGGGTTGAACTCTGATATTGTTTAGGATTTTGACTTTTCAGCCTTAGGGGATCCTTTCACGCTCTTTTATTGCTTTTTCTCTTGAGTTTACGCTATTGTAAACCCTATTTTTGTATTTTATTTTGTCTATTTTTGTAGCTCTCTTTTGATTAATATATTCTCATGATTATCGATAAAAAAAAAACAATGAGTAAGGAGGATGTGTATCACCTTCTCATCCTTTGTCCAATAGCTTGGGCCACTTGGAGCTTCTTTATATCTCTGTTTGGCCTATCTTTGTCTTGCACAAACCAAGTTTGAGAGATTCTTCTTAGTTTTCCAAAGAGGTCATTTCCGAAAGAAGGGGGAGATTTTTCCAAAGATTTAGCCTTTTGCACTCTATTGGAGAATTTGGAAGGAGGGAAATTGCAAAAATGTAAGGCTTAGAGAACTCCCTCTTCAAGACGTGCAATGGCATAGGCCATAGAGCAATCACTATACAATTTGGGGTTCCATTCAAAAACAATTATCAAATTTTAGGTTGCATTGTTTTTGTGTATATGTATAAATGAGGTCACATTTGGTCAACTGACTTTTTCTTTTCTTTTGGAGTGGACTTTCTCCACTCACTATGAAAAATTCTTACACCTATAAATAAAACTACATGTTACGGGTCAAAAACTACATGCATAAAAATTTATATTCAATCATGAACTTTGGCAGGCTTGTCCCTACTAATCATGAACCCAACCCAAACAATGAGTAGGCTTGAGCTGAAACTTTTAGATTTTTGGGTAGGTCTAAGGTTGAAAAATCTCAACTCAACCTAACTCAACCTAATGAAGGGTTGGCTTCAATTGGGGCCTCAGGCAGCCCAAAGCCAACCATATATGGCTATTCTTATATTCACATTACATAATAGCATAAAGCATGCATGCCTAGTTTGGTCTCTTTTGTAGAGCTCTCAAATATTTAAAGTACTTATTTGTTTTAGGCTTTTCAGGGTTTCTCTACACTATCTATTAGATGTTGGCCAAAAAGCCAGTGACCTCCATCTTTATGATCTTCAATTTCATTCCTTTTACAAATTACTATTTCATAGATTTTTGAATCAAGAAACCATAGAAAAAAAGACCTAGAAGTATTGAGTATATCCTTCTATGTTTGTATCATTTCCCTCGCTTCATTCAAAATGAAGAGTCAAAAGAAAGCGATGAATGTATCTTATACAAATATGCCACAAATATAATTAAGGTTTTGGGTTGAAAGTTGAAACAGCCAACATTAAACAATTGATAATTTGGCTTACTAAACAAAATCATTAAACCTTATGGTTACTTGTAAGCATCACAATAAGAGTAGAGCCAAGGGTTAGCAAATGAAACCTTGAGCTGGACTCAGGTTGGGGCCTTTTTTTTATCGGTAAATGAGATCATATTATTTAAAAAATAAAAACTAGAACCAGAATCAGACCGACCAAGTAGTCAAGACCATAGTTCGAAAACTCAGCGAGTCACCCGAGTAACTTGGCCGAGTTACTCGACTCGGCTGAATTTCGAGTCAAGTCGCCTCAAAACTCGAAGGAGACACTATTTACCGAGTTACTCAGGTGACTCGATCGAGTCTAGCCGAGTTTTTCGACTCTCCATACTAGCTCGAGTCATAGAAGGGTATTTTTATCATTTTTTAAAACCTAAACTAAAATGTCACACTATTTTTGCATCATATTTTTTAGGGTCTACAAAAACAACTTACTATGGGTTTTGTTAAACCTAATTTTGTTGTTTGAAGCTGTAAAACCATCGTACTTTGAGTTCTTTTAACCCAAAATTTTTAAGTTATTACATATATATTCCGAGTTGGACCGAGTCGATTTTTTTTCGAGTTTTCCGACTTACTCGACCCGGCTAACTTTCGGGTCGAGTCGAGTTTTCGGGTTTTTGAACTATGGTCAAGACAGAGTTTAAGGAGTTCACAAGTCGATCAATCCTTAAATAGATATAAAGCAAAGCTAATATAAAGCAACCGAAAAGGACTAAGAAACAAATATTACAAACAATCCAAAAGCCTAACTAAAATCAGCGAAAAGGGACTCGGATTAGGGCCGTTAGGGACTTTGGGTTGAAAGTAAGGTTGGGTTTGCCATGGACAAGTTGTTCTGCTCTTAGGGTTAAGCATCATAATCATGGTTTTAAAAAAAGCCGAAACCGTTACGTAACGCCCGTTACGTAACAGTTTCGGCCGAAACCGTTAGCCGATACCGTTACGTTACACCCTTTTTCCCGTACGGATACCGTAATATTTTTGACATGTTTTTTCATTAAAAAATATCATTTTTTTCACTAAAAATACCGCTTTCGACACAATTTGGGCCTATTTAGGCCCAGATTGCAGACGCACTTCATGCATCTCAGGGGGGCAGAACCCCCCTACCACCCCCCGGGCAATCTGCTGAAGGTAAAACGATATTTTTTAGCGAAAAAAACTCTTTAGAATCGTATTACTTCTTCCTTACATCTCTTTTATTTTTTTCTATTTATTGTGATTTTTTTAAGCAAAAAAAAAAGTCGTAAAGGCCAAAACCGTACCGTAATGGCATACCGTAACGGTTTCGGCCGTGTCCGTTACGGTGTCCGAAACCCTTTTTTTGAACTATGATCATAATAACAAAATTCTCTAAATTTTTGAAATATTCACGAATTATTCAAATTTTAGGTGTGACGAATCATTCTCCGAATTATTCGTGAATTTTAGGTCTTCCGGATTATTCCCGAATTATTCACGGATTTTGCGGATTATTCCCGAATTTCACAAATTATTCTCGAATTTCACGGATTATTCCCGAATTATTCACGGATTTCGTATTAATTCGTTTAGTTCGACAAAGTAAACTGCTTATTTTGTATATAATATAATCAAATTGTTGGATATCTTATTATAATTATTTATTTTTTCCCAGATTTTTCCAAATTTCTCCGAACATGACCCTTGCCAAATTATTCTCGAACCCCAACTTTGACCCCCTAACCTAACCCAACTGACCCAAGTTGCACACCTAACTTTCCATCATATATAAAACAAACAAGAGAGCCAATTGAGATAATTTGGCAATGTGCAACTAAAACCAATGATAGTATCAATGAAGAGGAGCATTCTAGTTCAAGATGATAGCTCTAAGCCATTCACCTGTTCTAAAATAGTGAACAATTATTGAAAATGCCTGTTTTAATGGAAGAGATGCCCTAGAAAAAATGCAATGGGTGAACATGTATCATGTAACCAAGTTTGACATTCAAGAATTCATGCAAACTCAATCTAGTCTCATCATCCCAAACCAAGTTTTTCTTTTTGCAACAACAGCATAGAGCGCTCAATGCCCAGGCATGTTGTCATGTACTTAATAGTATATAAGTTCATACCAGTGTAGTCAAGGCGTCGCCTAGGCAGTTTTAGACTACCACCGCCTAGGCGCCTCTCTAGGCGGGTGATAGTCACCTGGACCCTTAAATAGTGATCCTGTTTTACAGCTTATTTACATATAACTTAAGATATTTATATATAAATAAAGTTATACCCCTCATTTAAATTCAACAAAAATTATCCTAGACTCAAATTCCTTAAGAATAAAAAGTCAACTTTCTAGTTCAAGAACAAAATTGGCTTTTTTGTGCCTTTTTCAAAATTTTAACTTGCAAATGCTAAGGTATTTATCACAATTTAAAATTTCATAAATTCTATTATAACAAAACATTGCTAAAATCCAAAAGTCGGGTAAAAAAGTCTCATATTTTAATCTTCAAAAATATTTTCACCTACATGATCAAAATATCAACTAATAGTTTAGTAAAAAAAGACTTACATTCAAGCTTTCCAACATTAAATGTTACTGTGCCTAGATTATTATCAACCATAGGATGTTTGAATTGTTATGTGTATATATTAATATAATATATGTATATTTAATATATATATATATATATATTTAATTATTTTTATCGCCTAAGCATTGTCTGGGCATCGTCTAGGTAGCACCTCGCATAACTAGACCTAATCGCCTAGGCATCGCCTAGATGCCTTGACTACACTGGTTCATACTCACCTTCAACAGTAAAAGGTACAACGCATTTTGCATCCCTCAAAAGAAGCCAAATTTCAATATCCAAGAAATTGAGCAAATCCATAATCCCAGCTAAGGTGACAAACCCAAACAATTTCCTAAGGCCCCCATTCACATTATGTTATCCACCTCAACTACTCGCTGGCCAAAATTGAACTTTATTACAAATTGACTACCCCCAAAAAAAAAATTATAACCATTGCCCCAGTGAAATTTTTAAATCTGATTTGAGTCTGACAAGAGTAGATTCGTCTTGGTATCATCTTAAAATATGCCACAAATAATGGAAGAATAGAGTTTGCTGGATGAGCTACATCAAAGTAAATCTGTTAGTAACTTGCAGGATCACTCCATCACTCTAAGGCTATTTTTTTTATACGCAAGGCATCAAGTTATTTCCTCGCTTTCTAGCAGCATTTTCGAATTCATGAGTAAAAATTTTTCAATCCCACTGGATAATGAAATTACAAACCATTATCTGCAATTTTTCCCTTCCATTCCAACTTTGTCTATAGCTATCCTGGCGTGGTTATAGCTAAAACATAACATATATGTTGATTAATCCTGATATATATTTTTCTTCTGTGCTTTCATGAAAGACTACATGTTATCGTTTTACCATAGGACTGTACTGATTTCACTAGAGAAATATATTAAGAAACAATTTGCGAGTCCAAGTTAGTGGCTTTCAGACAATCCATCGGATATATCTGAGAATTATCCATTATGAATGCAGCGTAAGAGAAGCATCCATAGGAACTGGAAGAAATCTGAGAAAGACACCGCCAATTGCTTAGCAAAATCCACAACGAAACCCCAATTGAATTTATTACTCCCAAAACTATGACGGTTAATAGAGAAATGATTGAAAAAGAAGAATCTTTCGAAGTTCAGAGGCCCAAATCTTCTAAAAGTTAGAAGAGCAATAGAAATTGAAGGAAACTTACAATCAAAGAAGAAGGCCATGAATCTGGATTTCTTATGTTGATGAATCGATCTCAAAAAAGGAGCAACTTCATTCAAATCTTGAAACCCTAGTTTCGCCAATTAGTTACAGTAAAGAGAATACGTGTGGCTCAACCCATGGAAGAGGGTTTTCTGAGGCCGATTTGTTGCCATTTCGAATGTGAGAAATCGTTCCCTACTCTTTTCTAATAATATTTGATATTTGGAAAGCGAGCGAGTAGAAAACGAGGACAAAGCGAGAGAAGCAGAATATAGACGGCAGATTTGTTTTGTACTCCTACTTTACTTACATGAATGAAAGAATGGTTTGATTTGTTCAAACGTTGAGTTGAGCCCCCCAGGCCCCAACTGAGTTCGCCTTGTCTAGCTCAGGCATCCCCAACTCAAGAATAATGGAACGCCTAAGCCCTAATGACTCGGTCTGAGCCCGGGCTTAGGTTGGAATTCAAGCCCAGTGTACATTGTTGGCTGGAACTGAACTAGTCTTTGCTTGGCCCGGCCTGCCCCGGCCCAATATGCAGCAGCCCTGCCATTTTTTTCATGGGCTCCTATAGATATTGTATTATATAATTCTTAAATTCTAATAGGGGTCGTGTGATTCTTTATGTATATGCGTTCGCCCAGTAGATTGCCCACACCCCTCCAGGCCGATGTCCCTTTACTCTTTCATTAATCATGGTTAAGCTTTATTAATCCAATGTTTTTTTTTTAAACTAAAAACTAAGGTTAGATTCATTAACCCTAGGGATGAGTGAATCTATAAACTATTGATCAGTCACATTGTTTAGTTATAACACGGTTTAGTTTAGGGTTTTTTCCCTGGATACACCCAGGCTTGTTTGGGGAACCAGATATACATCCTCCTTCTCAAATATTTACTTTTATACACCCACCCCTTTTTTCTTGACAAAATTACCCTATGTCCTCTTATTGCTCAAAACAAAAGAAGAGGTTTAGAAACTGAAAGGGTTTCTTCCTCATTCTCTGCCCACTCCTCATTGTGATTTTCAATAAGTGATCACGAATATCATAATTATCATCATCTTCAAAGGTAAAAAAAGACAAACACACACAAGGAGGGAGAGAGAGAGAGAGAGTAACCTCCCTTTGTGAACACAGATAAGTGGTCATTCCAATCACTAGCATTGTGTGTGAAAGAGGGTTTTTTTTTTTGTTGGTTTAAATGTGAAAGAGGGTTTTGTAAACTCCTTCATGTTCTTTTATTTTGATGAGAAAGAGAGCACGAGCAATAATGTAATAGAGAAAGTGGTTGGTATATGAAAGTAAATTTTTGGAAATGGAGTGTATATTAGGCCTCCAAAAAACCCTTGGCTGTATCCAGGGATTTAGTTTATTTTCCTAAAATGTTATGCTCTTCGTGGAGATAGAGCGTCATTGTCAACCCAAGAGATGAGCTTGAAGTAGCCCTAGATAGAGCTTCAATTGGTATCAGTCATGCATGATTTTTCAACACTTTGGGATTGAAAAATCAGTAGTTATGGATTCACCAGACCTAGAGGAGGTGATTAGGTCTACCTATAATTATCTACCAATTTAATTTTCAATTAAATTTATGGAATACAAAGCACACAAATCATAGAACACCCAAATTTTTATGTGCAAACCATTTTGGGAAAAACCACAGGACCTCGTCCAATAAAAAGATATCACTAAGAGAAAGTAACAATACTTACAAGACTTGAATTGTACCTAACCATACTCAACACAACGATCCTCAATACCCAGTCCTTCATGCCTCGCTAAGCAACCATAAACTCGCAAGTCCAATCTCCACTATAATGGCTTCGGCTCCTCACCGGCTAAGATTTCTCTTAGATCTCATCAACCACAATCTCATGACCGAACTCTATCGAAATGGATTTGGATCACGCCAACCCAAACAACCACAAATCTGCAAATTTGATCCTGTCAGCGACAACTTCGAATCTCACCAGCGAAATACTCAAAAGTATGATGTTAAGGGTTTGATTGGTTTCAAACAATCTCGTGAGGGATTTCAACCAACAGGAAAATCTCTGCAAGCAATAATGATCAAATTTTACTGAACTTGCATTCTATAGACAAGAGGGGAGATGAGAAATAATTGGATTTTAACCAAGGAGTATGAGAAACCTTAGAGCCCAACTCTCACAAATAAAAACTCAGATTCGTTCAATAAAACAATTAGTTTAAATAGGGAAGCCAAAATATAGAGTTTGTAAGTTATTAAAACACTATTTCTGCAACAGTCATTCGAACCAACATGGTTTTGTTTGAACCAACTATACTTCTTTCAAACCAAAGTATACTCATTCGAACGATATGGCTTCAAGACATCTCAGACCAGTTGCTCTGTCAAACCTGAGAACATTTCGTTCGAACAATCTGAGGTTCGTTCGAACAAAAGTATTCGTTCTAACCAAAATAGGTTGGTTATAACCAACTTGATAGCAAAACACAAAAACTATGTTTTTTTGACTGGAATGGCCTCAAGCAAAATCAAGTCACTAACCACCTATAGAGAAAGTCACTAACCACCTAAGGAGAAAAAAAATTTCTATAGCAATCCACCTAGGGTATATACTAGGTATCTAGGTCACTTATCATCCTAGGAGGTGAGACGAAATAAACAAACGGAAATGTTCTTCAATTAAACTTCTTTAATTTTCACTTTCATGAACATGATCAATAGAGTATGGACATGACTCATGATAGTAATTTAACTCTATTTTGTCATAAGAATTAGCCACTATAAATACGGACCTTACAATCTCCCCATTTGACAATGTTGTGGCAAAACACAAAACTGAAATACATGAAGAGACACTAACTTACCAAAACCAATCAAATGGTAAATTAGTTCACTATGAGTCCATTTAAAAATACATCACATTAATAAAATAAATGAATTACAAAGCTTCTCATTATTAACCTGCCTACAAACATGCACCTAACAAACTTTGTGAAGTATATATGAGATAAAGAAAGTGAGCAAGGAATGTACTAATCAAGGGCAAATGTCATATCCCCCCCCCCCCCCTCCGCCTCCTTTTTTTTTGGCACAAAATACTATAGAAAGGTAGGATGTCAATTCAACAAGAATATTACAATTAAAAGTAAAAACAATAAATTAGACAATAAGGAATAATTGTTTTGGGTGAAGAGGGTTAGAAGAGTAGCTAAAACTGTGAATTTTTGTGAACTAGCCTCTCTGTTACATTTCTCCTAAAAAACGATGGAAACAATTGCTTCTTTTATGCTCAAATTCAGTGTTAAATATTTGTAGGAATGAATCCTCGACTGTTATAACCGGACTTGGGGGAGTCCGGTTACACCCATGAGGTCATCACATGTCTCTTTTGACATCCCTTAACCGTGGTTAAAATTCACTCACCCCTAGGGTTCAGCCACCTATCTTTGTTTATAGAGAAAAAAATATTAAATTTTTTAATCATGGTTCGAAAAAATATTAATATATTTTTCTAAAAACCAAGAATTGGTGAGTACTTAACCACTATTAAGGGGTGTCAAAAGGGACACGTGGTGACCTTAGGGGGCATAACTGGACTCCCTTGAGTCCGGTTATAACCGTTGAGGATTTTGTTCAATATTTTTATATACTTATTGATCGTTACGCAATTTAATTATTCATTATAGTAATAATTCCGTAGAATAATACTAATAAGAGTGTCAAACCTCTAAGGACTGCGCTGGTTTCATTGCCTTTTATCAAAATTAATTTTAAAGTAATGAGTAACAAGATTAATTGATTTGATTGATTTTAACCTAATTAAACTATCGGATTTTATTTAACCTAATTACTAAGATCTTTTGGTTATATATTGGTTAAGAAAATTTAGGGTATTTGAATCCACCATTAGCTTCATAACTAATCTTATTTTAATTTTATTCAAACTTCTCAAATTGCAAACATTACAGTGAGAATGATGACACTTCTCCTCTCAACTGATCAAGAAAAATACAAGGGATCAAATCTTGAGCATATCATATCTTCGGTTAGCACAAGTGATATACATTAAACTAGGGTAGTATAATCACTCGTCTTCCCTTAACATAAAATATCTTAGGATTTAATCTCTAGATATATTAAAATCATTGCATAAACCTTATATTAAAATTCTAACAAAAATTAACACAAGTGGGTTCAATTTCAATTTTTTAACACGTAAGATAAGGATAGAAATTCTATTGAAATCAAAAGTAAATCCAATAAATCTGATTGTTAACAACTCTCTCATTATGCAATCAATATCATACAAATAAGAAATCAAAATAAAAACATAGAACGACACAGTTATTTGGCTAGGGTTTCATCGAAACCTTAGAATGGAAAGTTAGTTCATCGTGAGGAAGGAACATGTTGTCTTCATAGATAAAAACGAAGAACTCATCTTTTTGGCCTCCTTGATCTCCAGAGCTTCTCTTCTTCAAATCTCAAAATCTCCACATAATGATTATGGCCAAGAGTTCTCCTATTTATAGAGAAAGAGAGAAAGATAGAGTCCCTGTTAATTTAGGAGTTCCAATTGAGGCCAAACTCTTCTTTTCTCTCTCTAAACCCTCTTAGGGTTGAATGAAGATCAAACCCTCACTTAAGTAGACAATAATAGAGTTGGAAAGTGTTTAGCATTGTTAAAAATACTATTCACACAACACTATTCACCTTATTTACAGTTTTGCCACTAAACTTTGAATAATTCTAGAGAGCTCAATCCTTATTAGATTAACCAAAAATTTGAAACATAGCTACTTTATGTCATCACCCAAAAAGTTTCATAAATTTTGGGTGAAGGTAAATGACTAAAATACCCCTCTACTGATAAAAAGGTGATTTTGGCCAATCGATCCATCAAGGTTGATTTCCGTGATTTTGCACTCTTTTCTCCTTCTTTCTTTTACTCTTCTCCTTTCTGAGATTCTTATGAGTCTTCGAATCATCTAATCTTCCATTTTATCTTCTTTTCCTCGCATTAACCTGAAAATGATAAAAACAATCAAGTATTGTAAAACAGTTTAAAACATTACTCTAAAGGGTTAACAAGTTAAGTTTGAGGTGCTTAAATGTATAACAATTAGCACCAATCACTTATCTTCTATTAGTTATTTTTTATTCTACCTTGTCGTTTCACCCCAAGTCTCTTTCCAAGCTAAATTTTATGTTAGCCATCATTAATTAGATTTTGCGAAACCTAGTTCTCACATCTTTAAGATGTGGTTGACTAGCTTGAATTAATGAGAGGAGAAGTAGAAATCTAACTCTATATATTGAGATAGGATCATAGCCAATTGCAATTGAATTCAAGAGAATGCATTACATATGTGGCAGACGATGATTGGAAGATAATTTTTTTTCAAATTACCCGCTCTCTTTTCCTCTTCCAATCATCATCTGTCATATATGCATGTAATTAGCTATGATCCTATATCCTATATATTGCCCTTTGATTGTATACTAAGCAGACAAGTGTAATGAGTCGATCATGGCCAAGACTTTTGTAGAGACCCGGATCTAAATTCCCCGTTTCTATCTTTGTTTAATAAGGTTAGTTTAGTCTTATATTATGTTGTTATACATGTCGAGATTATGGCTAAGCGATGTAGAGGGTTAGTAAGGTTTTAGTATTAAAGAAAGTGAAAAATCAGAGTATGCGATCGATCGCAAGTAAGGTGCGATCGATCACACTCAGTCAAAAATTTCCAGAAGCATTTTGTGTGTTTTACGATAGATCGCCACAAATTTTGATAGATCGCAAGGGTCTGCGATCGATCGCAGCATATGTGCGATCGATTGTAATCGTGCCCAGATTTTTTTGAAAGGGTTTCAGATTTTGGGGCTTTTAAATCCTAGACTATAAATAGAGGTTACATTTTGAGGGTTTTAGGGTTCTAACATTTTTTAAACCTAATTTGGCAAAGGAGAAGAGGAAACCTAGGGTTTTGAGAGAGAAGTTTCTTGGAGAAGAATGAGATAGTTTGGAAGTTGCAAGGAAAGCTTGGAGATCTTCCCCAAAGCCTTCTTGAACGTTTTGGATCCAATGGAAGGATTCCTAAGGTCGATAAACTCTCTAACTCAACCCTATTAATGATGTTTTGTGAATATTAGTATGATATATATGATAGAAATGGAGACTTGACATGTTTTCCACAATTATATATAGATTAAGCTTATTAGAGATGGAAATGGATTTGATACTATAGATGAAATGTATGAAAGATGTGAAATACTATGGAGGATGGGATGAATGTATGGATGTGAATTATGTTTGAGTTTTATGGATGGATTATGGTGTGGTGGAATGTTAAAAATGGGAAAGGACAAAGTATCCATAATTAATGCACTCAAAGTGTTTGTTGAAATACTTAAGAATGATGAATGCTAGTATGATGCTATTGATTATTAAGAAACTAAGTTAAATGGATATTGTTGTTTATCATGATAAATTATACCCTATTTACTTGTATGGTGATCGGTATTCAGGTAGGCCAACTCTTAGAGAAAAATCTTCGACGTTGGGAATTCTCTAACTAGGAAGATGTAACCTAGCGGAGTTTCTTAATGGAAGATTAGAATCTAAGGGAGGACTCATTTGAATTCCAATCATGACACTCAAGCACATGTTCACTCACAGGATAAGTATTTAAGTCTCATGAGTTCACTTGTCTTACAAGCATGTATGCATTGAACACGAACATGTTACGAATTATGCTATGAAAGAATAATCCCCAGTTACGAACATACCACTCTATGCGTTGTCACGACTATATTGCAAGACACTATGAATTATGCGTTGCCGGGACAAAACACTATGATTATGCGTTGTTAAGATAAACACACTATGAATCATGCATGTATGAGTCTATGTATATGTTAAGTTCAGGTTCATGAATAAGAGTCACACAAGTACACGAGTCAAGATGATATTACGACATGTTGTATGCTCCGCACTCTGATTATGTCTATGTTAAGTGAATCTATTATGGTTAAGTATACATAAACTAAGCTATGATATTGATATTGCTCATGCTACTTTATATTGTTGCTGGTTTGTTTATCCGCTAAGTATTTCATACTCAGTCCACTTATCATTGTCTTCAAGTCTAGTTTAGGAGCCTTGGACTGAGGAGCTTTACACCGAAGAGGGAGAAGAAGGTGAGCTTCCTAAGGAAGGAGCTAAGGATGTAGATAGTTATCCTTATTACTAGTTAGTTGTTTTAGTTTTAAAGAAATTGTAATACACTATTAAATGATGTTGCTTATTAGACTACCTTACAATTTGAACTAGACTACTTTGTTTATGGTGGATTACGTTATGTTGGACAGATGACCATTGTACAGGATGATTTGACTTTATAAAGTTGAAATTTTGCTATCCTCATTTTTGGAGACTCGTGTTAGTTTGCCTTGTATGTCATAACTTTAAACAGGTTTAAGAAATGTAACGGGTCCAAAGTTTCATTTTGGTCATGGTGGGGTTTTGGGTCGTTACAGAGGTGGTATCAGAGCTCAAGGCATTAGAGTTGAAATAAGGTTTTTTCATCGTCTAGAATCACTCTATTTCAACAATTTTTTTTTTCAATTCGATTCTTTAAATTCCTGCAAAATATGAATTATGTATAGTAGTATGTCGGATGTCGAATCCTCACTCGGGGTTAGTTAGGTTAGTGCGATAAAGAAAATAAAAGAAAGAAAAAAATGAGATGCTTAGAGAAAGATGGAAAGATGAGAATGATGGAGTAGTATTTTTAAAACATGCCTTTTGGTTTTAGAGAGAAATTATCATGCCCATCACTAATAAAATAAACGAGGAATCAAATCATAGAGATGAAACATCAATATGCAAAAAGCTTCAAATATATTAAAATCTACTAATTGTTCTACAATGCTTTGAATAAAAATTATAGCAAAAAACTATTTAGAAAGCAAATAAAGAGATTGGTAGAACCAATGAGATCCGAAGCTTGAGAGACGTCATCTGAGAGCACCGAGAACTTTGCCACCAAAGACATCACCGATAAAGTGGAAGAGAATAAGAGGGATGAGGAGAGAGGGAGGTGTGAGAGGTAGTGGGATGAGAGAGAGGTAGTGGAGGAGAGCTAATGGTAGAATATGGGATGAGAAAAGAAGTGGGAGAGGTGTGTACGTCCAACACTTAGAGAAAGAGGTGAGAAGAGAAACACTTAGAGAAAGAGGTGAGAAGAGAAAGGGGTTGTGGAATGACCTCTATGTAACTGTACATGGTGTAGGTTATATAGTGGGTGGTTAGGGTTTGGAGAGAAAGAGGGTGTGATGAGATGGACGGCTAGGATTTCATAGAGAAAGAGAGAAATGAGGGTTTCATTTTTGAAAGGTGAGTTGTTAGGATGGGAGACAAATTAGGAAAGAAAGTAGGAAATGGAAGGGGATTAGGGTTTTGAAAGAAAATGAGATCTCCAAGGAGCAAAAAAGGAAGTAGGTCTGTGACAGGCAAATTTCAACCGCCTCATTTTGGTGTGAGGTGATTGAACTCCGCTGTCCAAACAACCTCTGTTAATGGAGTTTATTATTTTATATGGCGGAACCATTTCCGGTATGGATAAACCCATACCGTTAATTACACTCTCTTTTGAGAGAGATACCTCTGATTAAGAAGAAGAGAGAAAGAGAGTGAAGCGTAGCATTTTCATTAGATAAGGGGGTGTCGAATGCCCCATTTCCGCATTTACAGTCGCCTCTAATGAAGGCCTTTTAAAAATGAAAGAGAAGAGAGAGAGAGGGAGAGAAGGGGTAGGCATTTTGGCTTACCTGGTTTCTTCCATTGGAGCTCAGGCTTTGTGCTGGAGTTTTTCATTCTCTTGATTTTCGGTTCTCCGGATGTTGGGATCCCTCTTTTTGATTGACTCCCACCTTTTATATCGTGGGAGTTGATGGGGTGGTTTCGTAACCACCTTTGCCTTTATTTCTTTGTGAAGAGGACATCTGTCCTCTTTGTGGGAGAGTGGGGACTATCCCTCACCCTCCATTTATGGATCGTGGGTGGGTATTGGGTATTATATCCACTACTGGATTGCCAGATGGCAGTGGATGATGACTTTTTAGTCATCTTTAACTTAGGGTAGCAAGGGAACTCCTTGCTGCCCAAGTGGGGGTCTGTCACAGACCCCTTTTAATTCGGGGCAGCAAGGGGACTCCTTGTTACCAAGATGATGTCTATTAAAAGATCCCTTTTAATTTGGGGCAGCAAGGGTGTTTCCTTACTACCAGAATGTGGTTTATTAAAGACTCCTTTAGTTTCATTTTAATTTGGGGCAGTAAGGGTGCTTCCTTCCTACCAGAGTGGGGTCTGTTAAAAGACCCATTTTATTTAATTTTAATTTGGGGCAACAATAGTGCTTCCTTGCTGCCAGAGTGGGGTCTATTGGGACCCTTCCTGTTTAATTCTGATTTAGGGCAACAAGGGGGCTCCTTGGTGCCAGAGTGGGGTCTATTAAAGACCCCTTTAGTTTAATTTTAATTTGGAGCAGCAAGGGTGCTCCCTTGCTGCCAAGGTGGGGTCTGTTAATGACCCATTTTAATTTAACTTGAATTTGGGGTAGCAAGGGGGCTCTTTGCTGCCAGAGTCGGGTCTATTAAAGACCCCTTTAGTTTAATTTTAATTTGGGATAGCAAGGGTGCTTCCTTGTTACCAGAGTGGGGCCTATTAAAGACCCTTTAGTTTAATTTTAATTTGGGGCAGCAATGGTACTTCCTTGCTGCCAGAGTGGGGTATATTAAGACCCTTCTTGTTTAATTTTAATTTGGGGCAGCGAGGGAGCTCCTTGCTACCAGAGTGTGGTTTATTAAAGACCCATTTAGTTTAATTTTAATTTGGGGCAGCAAGGGTGCTCCCTTGCTGCCAACATGGGGTCTGTTAATGACCCCTTTTAGTTTAATTTAAATTTGGGGCAGCAAAGGTGCTCCCTTGTTGCCAAGTTGGGGTTTGTTAATGACCCCCTTTTAGTTTAATTTTAATTTGGGGCAATAATAGTGCTTCCTTGCTGCCAGAGTAGGGTCTATTAAGACCCCTCTTGCTTAATTTTAATTTGGGGTAGCAAGGGGGCTCCTTGCTGCCAGAGTGAGGTCTATTAAAGACCCTTTTAGTTTAATTTTAATTTGGGGCAACAAGGGTTCTCCCTTGCTGCCAACGTGGGGTCTGTTAATGACCCCTTTTAGTTTAATTTTAATTTGGGGCAACAAGGGTGCTCCCTTGCTACCAAGGTGGGTGTAAGCACCCGATTTTTATACCCCATCCTAACTATAGTTAAAATCCCTTAACTATGGTTACCTCCCCTACCAAGTCCCTCACAACCTACGTAAGCCTCTCCAGCCAAACCCTAGGAAAACCCCTGCTAAACCCTTAGGACTCACCCTAGTTTAAACTCAGTGAAACCCTAGGTGACCCTAACCGAAACCCTAGTCTAGCGCTAGAGCCATTAAGGCTTGACCCCTAGAACCCAAGGCCCTTGAGGCCTAAACCTGTGACATGGGCCCAAAAAGCCCGAGAACCACTAAAGCCCAAGTCCCATAACCCAAGAGTGTAGGGCCTAGGCCCATTTCAACTTAAGTTTAGAATGTCGGTAGCAGGTCTACCGGCATTAAATTTTAGCCTTGTTTCAGGCTATCGGTAGACCTTCTACCAACAGTCTGCGAGTTCCGAGTTGCAGTCTGCGATCACCCTGCACATTCAACCTTCACCTCAACTCTCCCTTCAACTCCTCTTAGTCGACCTCCTCTGGGTCCAATACCCTTCTCCCCCTTCTTCCTAATCCCTCTTAGGTCCCTAGTTGCCATCCCTATAAAACCAACTCCACCTCTACTGTAAAACGATCGGCAACTCTGATGGAAAACCTCTGCTGCAAAAACCTTGGTCCTCAGTCTCTCTCTCCCTCAGTCTTGATCCTAAGACTTACCTTGAACCTACCTCAAGTTCCCCCAACCATTGTAGGCCATCACCGGAGTACCACCACTACGGTTGCAGGCTCCACTTCATCCGGCGAAAACAGAGCTTGGGTAGGGACCCCCCTACCCATTTCTCTTTTGCTTTAACAATCATGTGAGCCCCTGATCATCTACAGGGGATGTTTTTCAGTGTTTTTGTTATTGCATAGTAGGTACACAGACCCACACAGGGTGTTCACCCACCTAAACCATAGGTGTGGTGAACCCCTTTGGGTATAGCATCTCCATCAAGGCTTGACAACCATTACAGAACCTTCTGGGGGTCCCTCGTATTATGAGGGAACCCCTAGTGACCTCTGTGCATAGCCCCAGTGGCCACGAGTTCGGTTTTCAGAAAAACCCAGGACGGTAATACTCTCAGAACCGACTTTCCTAAAATTCTGTTTCCAGAATGTCGGTGAACTCGTTACCAATACTCTATGTTTGGCTTGTTTTCGGCCTGTCGGTAATACTTCTACCACCAGTTTGCTGTTTCAGGCACAACACCTTTGCAGCTCTGTGGGGCCCACTCCAGGCATCACCTGGGGTCCACACCTGGCCTGATCTCTTCTCAGGAGTCTCCTCTACACTCCCCCACCTTTGGTTCACCTCGGGTTACAGCCTAACTCTAGTTAACAATGACAAAACACAGTCTTAAAACACTGATCATAATGTAGGTAATTACATTACCGACATTAAACTTTGTTTTTATTCTGGGCTTTAGCAGGGGCCCAGGCCTGGTAGGAGGCCACTTTATGCCCTGCCTAGCCCCCTAGGCCTACCTTGGACTATACCAAACCCTTAACCACGGTAAGATGCACCTCCGGTTAACATTTAACCGTAGTTAAACACCCCTTAACCCTACAAACCTTGGGAAATTAAATTGACATTCCTTAAACTGTAATAGGACCATAATCCTGACTTTGGACCTCTCCCTAACCCTGATTAGCAACCCTAACCACAGTTAGACCCCCTAACCGCGGTTAGCAACCCTAATCGTAGTTAACTTCGGTTTACGGCCTACCCGGCCTAGAAACCAATCTACCGGTCTTACTTTGGCCTACCGGACCCTACCTTAGCCTACCGGGCTACAGCTCACTCACCCTTTACTGTGGTTGGCAACCCTAACTGCAGTTAGTTTGGCCTAATCCCGGTTAGCAACCTTAACCTGGGTCGGACTCCTCCTTAAGCTTACTGGGCTTATATACCTTGCACTTGACCATCCTCGGTCAACCAACCCTAGTCTACCGGACTAGTGCATGTTAGCCACACTTGGTGCACACACACACGCCCCTAGCCTCGGTACAGGCTCACGTGTCAGAACTACGCTCGGTCTAATCTCACCCTGTGAGTACGTAGGCAGCCCAACACGGGCCCGACCCTAGTTAGCTTTTCCTTTCTTGGATTAGTATTCGTTTAAACATTTCGGCATTTTTAACAAGATTAATTTTAATCGGCTTAAACCCGGGGAGTACGGAACCGTTGTAAAATGGAAGCTTCGGGGTGCCTAACACCTTCCCCAGACTTAACCGAATCCCTTACCCCGATCTCTCTCGTGGACCAAGACTTTATCCAAAACTTCGGCGGACCGATCCCTTCTGAATGAATAGGTGGCGACTCTCAAAAAACCCGTGAGCCACAAACAGATCTAGGGAGTGAAATCCCGCGCTCACAACTCTAGCGACTCTACTGGGGAATAGAGAGGGTTCAACCAGGAACCCGGGTTTAAGCCAACTAAACCTTAATTTTGTATAAAATGCCTAAGTGTTCAACTAAACACTAATCATTTTACATCTCTTGATTAATTGTGTATTGTGCATCCATACATGTCATAGTAGTGTAATTAATCTCATTCAACCCAATAGACAGGCTTATTACGTTAACGGCTACTGGATGATCATCCTCAGTGTCAGTGACTTAAACGTCTTGGAGGTCCGCGGAGTTACTCCTGTTGGGTGATACCCCTCAGAGAAGGATTCTGAACGCTCCCACTTACACCAATCGTCCCTTTTCAGGTATGTTCTATACCGGGGAGTCACATATACGGTGTTAAGTGATCCCCCCATCCTACTAGGAACACCCTTACATCAAACCAGCATTCATACATGTAGTCTAGGCTTCGGTATAGTCTACAGGCAATCCATTCTGGAAGGGCTACTACAAATCCTAACCTGCTTGCACCCTATACCTGTCCCCAATCATGGTTGACTACCCGGGCACATTCTACCCGGATAACCATCTACTCAGGGGCAAGTAATGAGCCAAACCTATGCTTGTAATAAAATACATCAAACCCTGCTTCCCGACATAGTGTATGGGGACCAAATCCCAAGTAGACAGGCCTTCACTAGGCCTGTCCTAACCTTGATCTGATAGGTCCCATGGTTTCCAAACAACCTGGGCTAAAGCACGTCTGACCTCCGTCCGTCTGCCCTATCGGATCACGTATGCCGTGTCAACACCCAAACAAAATCTGCATCATCATTTTGCATCCCATCTCATGCACAGTACATTCACAAAGTCTGTATCATTGTCTAGGTAGATGGCAGGTCCTTCAGGGGTAACTCAGTCAATGGGCCGACAGTCACGGCCTGTGCATCTAACTTCTCAGGGGGCATGTGATGACAACCTCCAGACTTCAATTGGGGCTTTCATCTCGAGTCAGCATCTCAGTTGGGCTTAGTACTACAAAACCGGAAATATCCTAGACCTATCTGTAGTTAACCTGGACTCGCGCCTCATGAACACTACTATCCAGTGCTGGAGCCCATCTCACATGGTATTTCGTTTTAATAAGAACGAGCTCTGCCAACACTGGAAGAGATTCAGCGCATTCTGGGGTTAAACATGGACGACGAAACCATAGTACCGCGCTACAAGACAACATACCAGGCAGACCTATCCAGGTTCTCGCATATTAAGCCTACCTGCTTGCAACCCGGTCCTAACGGTTCTTTTGATCTGATATCCATGTCTTTTCTCGAAATGAAGTACAAGCGCAAATGGAACCTTAACTCAATTTCAGCAAAACTTCCTGGTCTCAATGCCCTTGCACTGATAGTCATGTCTTAACTGGTGTTCTCAAGGTGTCGTTCGCTCGTCGAGGCAGTTCTGGTCGGGATCATCGAGGACATGCACAACTCTTGCTCGGTTGTACTAGTCATCCTAGTCGAGCTTCTCAGAGCTCTCAACGAGTCTGCAAACCGCAGAAAAGACATCTTCTATGCTAGTTCACCTCTCCTACACCTCTGGTTGGTAAGTCACTTGCATACAATCATTTCAGTACTGGACAACATCCACAACGCTTACAGTCTGCCTCAGAAGATTTCTCAGGATCAAGGGCCGATAGTAACTACAGATGTTGGAGAGCTCTACCAGCTCCTCCAAAACCTTTTAGAGGAAGAAATCACTTGGCAATGCAATTGGCTTGTATTGAACAGGCTACCCTGTGTTGTCATCATCGGCAGACGATGCATGATTCTTACTAGTCTAATAGGCTCCACAGTCTATACACCACTCCAAGTTCTCCAACAGTTTGGACTCCCTCAACGTATCCCCGTGATAGACCAGCAAGAAAATGATTGGATCACCTTCACAGTGCACTCCGATAACCTCACCCGGCACTTCCAGTCAGCTTGGCGCAGCTCCAAGCGAGACCAATGGCCATACTTCATGGTCTTGTCAGGGCCATCAACCAACTCGACATACCGACAATGGGTGGATAATCCTGACATTCTACCTAGCATGCCTGCACCTAGGGAACTGCCCACACCAGTTGCAGCTCCATCACAAGGAACCATACCCCTGGCAGAGATGGTGGTTCCCTGGACAGACTTCTTCCTGAAGAGACAACTCCAGATCCAGCAGAAATGGAAGAAGCTATGAAAAGACCAACGTGTATGCAGGCAGCCAGAAGCGGAACAAGGTCGGGAACTCCAGGTCGTACAAGAACAAGGTAAACAATTGGAACAGAAAATCCAATCTCTTCACTAAAAACGCAGAGACAACGCCAAAGAAACTGCCGTCATCCGGGCCTAGCTTCACTTCCACCAAGAACAGCTTGATAGTGCAAAGGCAGAGATGACCTCCCGTATCCAACAATTTGGATACCGCATGTTCAACACTACCGAATCCCTCACGTGCATGGAGGTTGAAGTCGTATCCCTCCAGCAACAGATCATGGATCTTGAGGGCGTGCCTCATCCACTTGACTTTGCGATCCCCGAAGGGCCTGCCTAGGATCGAGCCTTTTTCCTCTTTTTTGAGTCACACTATGCATGTACTCACTGCACTCTTCATGCATCAATGAAAATCTTTTTTCTAGCATCTGCCTTTTGCCCTCATGCATAATCATGATTACCCGTTGCATTCTTTTCAGTTGCATGAGCCGACCTCTGACTCGTTCTCTGATTGCGATTCTCGCAGAAGCAGCAGCTGCCGACGCAGTCTTGATGGAAGTACCAATCACAGAAATACCTCATTGCACAGTCCGATCAGAGAATAGCTCCTACACAGTACAATCAGAAAGCAGTACAGGATCGATGGTAGAACCTGCAGATCAGCACTAGCGGACCACGAAGATCCTACAGTCACATAACAAAGACATAGTAGCCATGCAGGTGAAGCTTGATAGTGTTCTGGAATCCCTGAAGATTCTGATTGGTACCCAGACCGAAGAACCCTCCACCCGGATCCCCACCGAAGAACCAGCTGAGCGACCTACACCTGAGCCTCGCCATTCCCTCTTCATCATACCTAATCCAATACCCGCAATAGGCGGAAGAGAGGAATATAACCAGTACGAAGAGCAGCCGAAGATCTCACATGTCCACTAGGACCAACCGTCGTCCTCAAATCTAACCCCTTCCTTACAAGACGAGATCAAGCAGATGAAAGAGGAGATGAGAAGAATGAAAGGTACATCTACCAGTATAATTCTATCACTGGAAGACTTAATCTTTTCATTAGGGGATGCTATTCCCGTAGGTTTCAAGGTCCCAGACTTTGATAAATATGATGGCTCGGGTTGTCCAAAACAACACTTGCAGTTATACTTGGGGGATATGCTCCAACATAATAAAAACCAGCCCTTGCTCATCCAGTACTTCCAGAAGAGTCTAAAGGGGGCAGCCATTATATGGTGGATGTCGGTAGACAAACAGAAAGTCAAGACCTGACAGGATGCCATGGACAGTTTCATAGAGCAGTACTCCTTCAACCAGGAGCTTTGCCCTCAAAGGAGCCAGCTCGAACAGCTAAGCCAGTGCAACAACGAATCATTTCTAAAATACGCCATCCCCTGGAGAGAAATGGCAGCAAAGATCACAACTCCTATCCCCAAGGAGGAACTGGAAAGCATGTTCATGGGCACCCTGAAGCAGCCCTACTCTACACTCATGGTGACCTTACTAGTAGTGGATTTCGGCACTATTGTTAGGACAGGTGCCCGTATCGAGACTGCTATCAAGAGCGGGGCCATTCATTCCAATCTAGGACTTGATTGCCCCAAGGCGACGGCCTCGTCCAGCAGAAATATCGATCCCCGGGACCACAGAAAGAAGGAAGATGTACATATGATTGCTTCTACGGCACCCATCCGATTACCAGCTCCAGCAGCTCAGCAACAGTCAGTTAGCAGGAATACTCGGCCAGCCCGATCAGTCCAGGGGCAAAATCATCCTCCCCAAAACTTTACCCTCTTTCCATACACACTCAGCCAATTGTTGGAATTCCTCATCAAGTAGGGCCTTCTTGAGCTCAGAGGTCCTATACCTCTTCTACCTCCAGACAAATAGGGTAAAAACTACAATGCCGACCATCACTGCGCCTTTCATAGAGACTCAGGCCATGCTACAGATTATTGCATAGGCTTGAAGTGTGCAATCCAAGATCTCTTGGATGAGGGAAGGGTTGAGCTGGCTCCCAGCAACACCAGCATCAATCAGGTGCCACTGCCCCCACATAACAATCAAATCAATTTTATCCAGTGGGAAGAGCCCGGACAGGGTAGCTAGGACCCAGTACACCCACAGTGAATGAAGGCATCATCATGCCTTCTTACCGATCACCTGTCATAATCCCCTTCCCCCAGTTAAACATACAGACTATTCAATCTCCAATCCAGATACCTGTCCCTGAACAGATCATCTACATCATTCCTTACCCCCAAATTGGCCAACAGCTCCAGCTTAAGCCTCAACCTCTTCAGGCCCTGTCCGGATCCCCTACATCCCATAACCTCCTTTTAACCTCAACCGAGTACCCACTCCTCGCTCTCTCATCTTTAAAAGAGAGAGCATAGCCTACCTAACCCGATCTGGCTGGGTATATCAACCTCTTACAATTGAGCCGGTAAGGGTGAAGAGTACAGAGGCAGAGAAACATAAAGCAGGGGTGTCAGACCCGCAGAAAGAGGTAGTTGATTCAGCAGCTTTATTGAAAATCTTGGAAAGAGCAGAGGAGTTCAATATCACTCAGTAACTGAGCAAGGTCCCAGCACAGATATCCATCTTGGGTCTTCTTCTCACTTTAGAGCATCACAGGAATCAACTGCTCTAAGTATTTGGTAATGCCCATGTAATGCCAGACATAACGCCCGAGAAACTGGGGCAAATGGTAGGGCAAATCCTTGAACCCAAAATCATCTCCTTCATAGAAGAAGAGATACCGGACAATGACAGGGACCATACCCGAGCTTTGTACATTGCAGTACAGTGTATGGACCAAACATTATCATCAGTGCTCATCGACAATGGTTCCGACCTGAAAGTCTGCACACTCTCCACACTGCAAAAACTGGTCTTGGACCTCAGTCAAGTGAAGAAGAGACCTATGACCATCAGGGCCTTTGATAATACCACCAGGCAAAACCTGGGGGACATTGACCTGACCATCGGGGTTGGACCTGCTCAGTTCTCAATAAACTTTCAGGTGGTGAACGTGCCAACGTCTTTCACTCTGCTCCTAGGGAGGTCATGGATCCATGCGGCCGGAGCCATTTCCTCCTCTTTGCATCAAAGAATCAAGTTCATACAGGATGACCGTCTGATTGTCATTCCTTCTGAAGAGTTAGCAAGTTCCTTTGGGGACATCCAAGAGTTGGGGTAAGGCACTCCCTTCATGATATTCCAGTTCGAGCAGTTTAGTTCCATCGCTCAGGTAGAACAACAAGGCAAGCAAGCAGTGCCACTGTTTGTCAAAATGATGGCCAGAATGAACTATCAGCCCAGAAGTGGTCTCGGTGCTAGGAATCAGGGTACGAAGAAAAGATACACTCCTCGTTATTCACCTCCCTTTGGTTTGGGATACAAGCCCAGATACGAGGACTACCTTTCTAAGCTAACTAGGAAGAGTAGACAATCGGCAAAACCTGAACCCCGACCACACATCTTTGTATCCTTTCTCGTGGGAATCTTTGAAACTTACCTGGAAACCTCTGCTGCACCTATTGCCTTGACACCTCAGCCTAGTGACGAGTCTTCAGGGATTCCAGAACCCGAAGTATTCGCCATGGCCTAGATGTTCGACGAGCTAACTATCGAAGATGCTATCAAAACAGAATATCCAGCAGGAGAGCAGGTCTGAACCCTCTCTAACAGCGCTGAAGCATCATCTAAATGCCAACCATTGATCCATTGGTGGACTGAGGCTCTCACCATCAAGGCCAGCCAGGGCCGGGACAAGCACAGTGTAGGACAGGTTGGTCTGAGATAGCAGTGAACCAGATCACCCTTCTCCTCCATCTACTTCTTTTTTGCTCCCGTTTGTAAAATCCAAAAGTCAGACCACTGTCGGCCTCTTTTTGTTTTAGTCTTTTTGTATCAAGTCATTTTGAAAATCAGATTATTTTGACTTAAAAATCATGTTTTCAAAAAAACATTTCATATCGGCTGATGACGAAATCAGATGGACTCTTCCCCTGGAAGGCCTAGTGTCCTAAAGCCAATAAATCATCATCATCAAGCATGCTAAACTGAAGCTAATTGGTTTGCCAGGAAATTACCTCTGACAGGGCTACTCCTCGAACCCTCCTTGAACTCTCCGAAGCAGAGTATGACTCAGAACAGGAAGAGGAACCGCCTCAGGAAATTCTGGACCTCCTCGATCACAGCAAAGGACTTCTGTAATCTAACAGGGAGGACACTGAAACAGTCAATCTGGGATCCACAGAGAACCCCCGGCTAGTCAGAATCGGCACCAACATGAACCTTCAGCAGAGAGCAGACATGATCAGTTTCCTGAGAAGCTACAGTGATGTCTTCGCCTGGTCATATGCTGACATGCCAGGCCTAGACCCAGCATTGGTGGTACACAGACTGCCCTTGAACCCCGACGTCAGACCAGTGAGGCAGAAACTGAGACGGATGAGGCCCGAATGGTCACAGAAGGTCAAGGAAGAAGTTGAGAAGTAGATCAGCGCAGGCTTCCTAGCAGTTGCAAACTACCCTGAGTGGTTGGCCAACATAGTCCCAGTACCCAAGAAGGATGGCAAGGTCCGCATGTGTATTGACTACCGGAATTTAAACAGAGCAAGCCCCATAGACAACTTTTCTCTCCCGCACATTGACGTTCTGGTCGACAATACTGCTGGGCACGAGACTCTCTCATTCATGGATGGTTTCTCTGGATATAACCAGATCAGGATGACAGAAGAAGACATGGAGAAAACCTCCTTTATCACGCCTTGGGGCACATTCTGCTACAAGGTCATGCCCTTCAGACTCAAGAATGCAGGGGCCACCTACCAGAGGACCATGACAGTCCTGTTCCACGACATGATGCACAAATCCACTGAAATCTACGTGGATGACCTGATCGTCAAATCGCCAACGATCGAACAACACCTAGAAGACCTGAAGAGACTCTGCGATATACTCCAAGAGTACGGCCTAAGACTGAACCCGGCTAAATATGTCTTCGGAGCCTTATCAGGAAAGCTCTTTGGCTTCATAGTCAGCAAAAGAGGCATTGAGATCGATCCAGCTAAATCCAGAGCTATCATCGAAATGTCAGCACCCCAAACTGAAAAGGGGATCCGTGGTTTCCTGGGCAGAATTCAGTACATCAGTCGGTTCATTTCTCAGCTAACTCCGATCTGTGAGCCGATCTTCAAACTTCTCCGAAAGAACACGCCGACAGTCTGGACAGTAGAATGCCAAGAAGCCTTTGACAAAATAAATTAGTATCTTCTGAATCCTCCAGTACTTGTGCCTCCTAACCCGGGACGCCTATTACTACTCTACATCTCTGTGCAAGAAACCTCCATGGGGTGCATTCTGGCAGAACATGACGAGACTGGCAGAATAGAGCAAACCATCTACTATATCAGTAAGCGTCTACTTTAGTACGAAGAGTGGTATAGCCGTCTTGAGAAGACATGTCTGGCACTGGTCTAGGCAACTCAACGTCTTCGGCACTATCTGCTTTCCTACCCGGTAATTCTGATCTCTCGAATGGACCCACTGAAATATCTACTGGAAAAATCAGCCACCATCGGAAGAACTACCCGATGGCTCATGATGTTGTCTGAATTTGACATCACGTACATGACCCAGAAGTTAATCAAGGGGCAGGCGATAGCAGATCACCTGGCCCACAGTCCGACCTAGGACTAGGTGTCTGTATATAATCAGTTTCTAGATGAAGCCATCCTGTATACGGAAGTGGACAAACAAGAATACTTCGGCTGGGAGTTGTACTTTAACGGAGCTGCCAACAGTCATGGGCATGGGGTAGGAGCAGTCCTGATCTCGCCTAAAGGAGCACACCTCCCTATCTCTGTCAAGCTGAAGTTCAGATGCTCCAATAATGAAGCAGAGTATGAGGTATGCATAGCAGGACTGAAAGAAGCCCTAGACATCAGGATTGAAGAGGTAGACGTCTACGGGGACTCATCTTTGATAATCTATCAGGTGAATGAGTCTTGGGCCATCCGAGAAGCAAGGTTAGTCCCGTACTTAGCCTACTTCAATCTGCTAATCAGTCAATTCAGAAAATTAGCTTCAACCACTGGCCCAGGAACCAGAATAGATTCGCCGACGCACTGGCCACTCTAGCTTCAATGGTACAGATCCCTACAGACATCATGCTCTGGCCGGTAGAAATTCAGCAACAAGATCAGCTTGCCTACTGCCTTCAGATCGAAGAGGTATCAGACAATAAGCCTTGGTATGCAGACATCAAGCAGTATCTCGATGACGAGACCTTCCCTCTCGATGCTACCAAAACAGACCACTGGGCAATCAGAAGACTGGCCATTCAGTTCGTCTTATCAGGGGGCATCTTGTACAAAAGGTCACCGAACCTACTCTGGCTCAGATGTCTAGATACCAGTGAAGCAGCACAGGTAGTCGAAGAAGTTCACGAAGGAATTTGTGGCCCACACATGAACGGGTTGATGTTATCTAAGAAGATATTGAGGCTAGGCTATTATTGGTCCACCATGGAATCAGATTGCTGCAAGCATGTACAGAAGTGCCACCAATGCCAAATCTATGCCAACAGGATAAATGCACCGTCGAGTAGGCTGCACAATCTCACCGCTCCTTGGCCATTCTCAGCTTGGGGCATCGACGTCATCTGACCCATAGCTCCGAAAGCATCAAGCGGACATCGATTCATCCTGGTAGTGATCGATTATTTCACGAAATGAGTCAAGGCAGCCTCTTATGCCAGCGTCACAGCCTCAATGGTTCAGCGTTCTCTGAAAAGGGATATCATCTACCGATATGGGGTCTTATATGAGATTGTAACAGACAATGCTCTCAACTTCTGCAACAAGGGGATGACTGACCTCTACCAGAAATTCAAGATCCAACATCACAACTCTACGCTGTACAGGTCACAGACCATGGTGCAGTTGAAGCCGCTAACAAGAATCTGAAGAAAATCATAGAGAAGATGGCAACCAAGTACTCTGCCTGGCATGAGATGCTCCCTTATGCACTCATGGCTTACAGAATGTCCATCCGAACCTAAACAGGAGCAACACCATTCGCTCTGGCCTATGGCATGGAAGCAGTCCTCCCTGTCGGAGTACAAATTCCATCACTCCGGGTGTTAATGGAAGCAAATCTCTCAGAAGCGGAATGGGCGTAGACCTACGAGCAGTTAAACCTAATCAAAGAGCGGCGACTGAAAACCATCAACCACTCTCAGGCCTATCAAAGGCGCATGGCTAGGGCATTCAACAGGAAAGTCAAGCCAAGAAACATCGAGATCGATGACCTGGTCCTCCAGAAAATGTTGCCAAACCGTCCTGACCCAAGGGGCAAGTTCACTCCCAACTATGAAGGCCCATACGTCGTCCGAGACAAATTCTCCGGTGGTGCCCTTCAACTCAGACGTATGGATGACGAAGACCTCCCAGAGCCCGTCAACATGGATAAAGTCAAAAGATACTACACTTAGGGTATAAATCTAATAGACGCTTTACATTGGTTGTTTCTCTGGGAAATGACAAGAGGCCATCCTTGGCACACTCTTCATCCCTCTTTCTTGTAATCCATTTACAAAACAAAATAAATCTCGCTAGTTAGCCCCTTGAGCCTAACAGCCCTTCTTTCATTACACTTTTCAGGGACACCCTCCCTCACCCCCTGCGGCATTGGCCTGAACTACGTCATGTCCTAATCCTACAAAGGTACGTAGGCAGCCTATCAAATCAGGTGCGGTCACATATGGGGTATCCACTCCCCGACTCTCCCCAAACAGATGCCCTCTTTCCCCAAAGGAGTCGTCAACTCTTCCCAAGTAGAGACAAACTCTCCCAACTTCCCAAGCAAATCGATTCTCATCGGTACAAAGTTTCTATCAAAAGAAAGCCCAAAATAGAAGTCGAAACATTTCAACAATAAGAGACTCCCCACAGAGACGACCTCTCCGGACTCTTTACCCAGCAGAGACAATCTCACCAGAAAAACAAAATCCCCGGGCAGAGACAACCTCTCTATCCCCAGCTGAGACAACCTCTCTTGCTCCTCGGGCAGAGACAACCTCTCTATCCCCAACAGAGATAGCCTCTCTCGCTCTCTCTCCCCCATCCCCCCCAAAAAAAAAATCATCACCAGGAATCATAAGGCACAGGCCTTAAGTAAATAAATCCCCCTGAAAACAGAAAATCTTCCCCAGAGAGTGAAAATCAATTATATCAAACCAAAACCTCCAAGGGAGAGCAAATCAACTACATATAGGAGAAATCCCAGGGTGTCTCAAACTTGGTCCCTCAGCCTACATTTCATCCCACTATAAGTACTCCTCGATCCCTTAGGAATTATGAGTGCAAGTGCAATATCACATCTGAATCCCCAGCGGAAATATCATCCTCAAATCCCTAGAGGAGCACCATTCAGGACTATGATGGGAGTAAACCTTCTTTCCCAACATAAACAAAACTTGCCCAGTAAGTCGCGGGTATAAGTGAAAACCGGCAACGGCCTCATTGCGCAAAAATCACGCGATCCCTAGACCTAGTCTTGTGACTAGGGACAAAAAAGGGATAAAAATCGATCAGCTTCACAGGCATGAAGAAAACCGGCAACGGCCTCATCGCGCAAAATTTATGCGAACCTCATGACTTGCTCATTCCAAGGGTAAAAAAGGGAGAAAGACTGAAGAACAGTTTGGCAACATCATCTGACAGCAATCAGGCTAGCCAGATAAATCCCCTACAACAATCCCCGACAGGTGGCATGGAAGAGTAGTTTCCCTAACACTAGGTTCCAGCAGAGTTCAGATCCCCAGTAGTGATTTACGACAATGTCAAATCCTTCAGCAGATCCCCAGCAACGGTCTACAATGACATTACATCCCCCAATGGATCTCCCCAGTAGAAGCATCCTATTTGCTTCCCCAGCAAGCTTCTCTCCAGTCAGAGTCTAATCTCCAGCAGTGACAAAACAAACAGGCTACCCATGGGCATCCTCAGCTGTAACAAAACCTCTTCTGGGTCATACTCTGCTCTCCAAGAGCGAAAGACAGAATATATGATCCCCAAGCCCTGACTAAGGCACTTTCCTGGCAAAACTGATAGCTAGTTGAACATTCTTTTGTTGAAAGCAAAATTATTTTACAAAGGACCAAAACCTTTTACAAAATGTTTTCAAAAACAAACTCTTTGGTATCCTGATCAGATTGTACCAGCCTGCACTGAGCAACCCTAGCAAGTCAGAGCAGAAGAAGCCGGCACCATGCCTCCTCGCAAGTCGTAATCAGCAGAGTCATGGGAAAGCATCCTCACCTTTATCCCCTGCATGATATCCCCGCATAGCATCACACCTTGTGTGACCAAACTCCTCAGCATCATCGTTGATCAAAATCCAGCGCCTCTCGGCCATTTCAATCATCCGGCTAGTGCCTCTTGGACATGCCGCCCCCCTTCTTTTGACACCCCCGTGTGTCCTCGACATCCCATGTATACCTTTACAGTGTATACCACCTGTATGTCTTCTCTTTCAACACTCCCGTGTGTCCTCGACATCCCGTGTATACCTTTACAGCGCATACCGCCTGCATGTCCTCTCTTTCGACACTCCCGTGTGTCCTCGACATCCCTTGTATACCTTTACAGCGTATACCACCTGCATGTCTCATCCTCGACACCCCCGTGTGTCCTTGGCATCCTGTGTATACCTTTACAGCGTATACCACCTGCATGTCTCATCTTCGACACCCCCGTGTGTCCTCGACATCCCGTGTATACCTTTACAGTGTATACCACCTGCATGTCTCATCCTCGACACCCCCGTGTGACCTCAACATCCCGTGTATACCTTTACAGCATATACCACCTGCATGTCTCTTCCTCGACATCCCGTGTGTACCTTTATAGTGTACACCACCCGTATGTCCCCCTTCAACACCCTTCGTGTTCTGGACAATCTGTGTATCTCTTCGATCAAACTCGATCGAAGCCTTCCGGCCAACTCCTCTATGTCATCCCTGCATCCATCAATCCCCAGTGAGTAGTCCGAACTACTCGCTCTTCCCCAGCAGTGCCTTCCCACTACATTGCACTCACTATTTTCACACTGTATGCATACACATCATCATTCTGCATCCCTATTATCCGAGCTCGGTGTGAAAAAATGATGAGTATAGTCTTTGCCGTTCGAATTACTAACCTTGACATTCTCTAGCAAAGAGGGGCAGCTGTAAGCACCTAATTTTTACACCCCATCCTAACTGTAGTTAAAATCCCTTAACTATGGTTACCTCCCCTACCAAGTCCCTCAAAACCTAGGTAAGCCTCTCCAGTCAAACCCTCGAAAAACCCCTGCTAGACCCTTAGGACTCACCCTAGTTTAAACTCAGTTATACCCTAGGTGACCCTAACCGAAATCCTAGTCTAGCCCTAGAGCCATTATGGCTTGACACCTAGAACCCATGGCCCTTGAGGCCTAAACCTGTGACATGGGCCCAAAAAGCCCGAGAACCACTAAAGCCCAAGTCCTATAACCTGAGAGTGCAGGGCCCAGGCCCATTTCAACTTAGGTTCAGAATGTCGGTAGCAGGTCTACCGACATTAAATTTTAGCCTTGTTTCAGGCTGTTGGTAGACCTTCTACTGACAGTTTGCGAGTTACGAGTTGTAGTTTGCGATCACCCTGCACACTCAACCTTCACCTCAACTCTCCCTTCAACTCCTCTTAGTCGACCTCCTCTGGGTCCAATACCCTTCTCCCCCTTCTTCTTAATCCCTCTTAGGTCCCTAGTTGCCATCCTATAAAACCAACACCACCTCTACTGTAAAACGATCGACAACTCTGAAGGAAAACCTCTACTGTAAAAACCTTGGTCCTCAACCTCTCTCTCTCTCAGTCTTGATCCTAAGACTTACCTTGAACCTACCTCAAGTTCCCCCAGCCATTGTAGGCCATCACCGGAGTACCACCACTACAGTTGCAGGCTCCACTTCATCCAGCGAAAACAGAGCTTGGGTAGGAACCCCTCTACCCATTTCCCTTTTGCTTTAACAATCATGTGAGCCCCTGGTCATCTCTAGGGGACATTTTTCAGTATTTTTGTTATTGCTTAGTAGGTATATAGACCCACACAGGGTGTTCACCCACCTAAACCATAGGTGTGGTGAACCCCTTTGGGTATAGCATCTCCATCAAGGCTTGATAGCCATTACAGAACCTTCTGGGGGTCCCTCGTACCATGAGGAAACCCCTAGTGACCTTTGTGCACAGCCCCAGTGACCACGAGTTCGGTTTTCAAAAAAACCCAGGACGGCGGTACTCTCAGTACCAACTTTCCTTAAAAGCCTGTTTCTAGAATATCGGTGAACCCGTTACCGACACTCTGTATTTGGCCTGTTTTCGGCCTGTCGGTAATACTTCTGTCGCTAGTTTGCTGTTTCAAGCAAAATACCTTTGCAGCTCTGTGGGGCCTACTCCAGGCATGCCCTAGGATCCACACCTGGCCTGATCTCTTCTCAAGAGTCCCCTCTACACACCCCCACCTTTGGTTCACCTCGGGTTACAGCCTAACCCTAGTTAACAATGGCAAAACACAGTCATAAAACACTGTTCATAATGTAGGTAATTACATTACCGACATTAAACTTTGTTTTTATTCTGGGCTTTTGCAAGGGCCCAGCCTGGTAGGAGGCCACTTTAGGCCCTGCCTAGCCCCCTGGGCCCACCTTGGACTATACCAGACCCTTAGCCACGGTAAAATGCACCTCTGGTTAATATTTAACCGCGGTTAAGCACCCCTTAACCCTACAAACCTTGGGAAATTAAACGGACATTCCTTAAACTGTAATTGGACCATAATCCTAACTTTGGCCCTCTCCCTAACCCTGGTTAGCAACCCTAACTACAGTTAGATCCCCTAATCTCAGTTAGCAACCTAATCGTAGTTAACTTTGATTTACGATCTACCGGACTTACTTTGGCCTACCTGGCCTCACCTTAGCCTACCGGGCTACAGCTCACTCACCCTTTACTGTGGTTGGTAATCCTAACTGTAGTTAGTTCGGCCTAGTTCCGATTAGCAACCCTAACCCGGGCCGGACTCCTCCTTAAGCCTACCGGGCTTACATACCTTGCACTTGACCATCCTCGGTCAACCAACCCTAATCTACCGGACTAGTCCATGTTACCCACCCTTGGTGTACACACACATGCCCCTAGCCTTGGCACAGGCTCACGTGCCAGAACTACGCTCGGTCTGATCTCACCCTGTGAGTACGTAGGCAGCCCGACATGGGCCCGACCCTAGTTAGCTTTTCCTTTCTTGGAATAGTGTTCATTTAAACATTTCGGCATTTTTAACAAGATTAACTTTAATAAGCTTTAAACCCGGGGAGTACGGAACCGTTGTAAAATGGAAGCCTCGGGGTGCGTAACACTTTCCTCGGACCTAACCGAACCCCTTACCCCGATCTCTCTCGTGGACCAAGAACTTATCCAAAACTTCGGGGGACTTATCCATTTTGAATGAATAGGTGACCAATCTCAAAAAACCCTTGAGCCACAAACAGATCTAGGGAGTGAAATCCCGCGCTCACAGGGAGTCTATTAATAACCCCCTTTTAGTTTAATTTTAATTTGGGGCAGCAATGGTGCTTTCTTGCTGTCAGAGTGGGGTCTATTAAGAGCCCTCTTGCTTAATTTTAATTTGGGACAGCAAGGGGACTCCTTGTTGCCAGAGTGAGGTCTATTAAAGACCCCTTTAGTTTAATTTTAATTTGGGGTTGCTAGGGTGCTCCCTTGCTGCCAAGGTGGGGTCTGTTAATGACCCCTTTTAGTTTAATTTTAATTTAGGGCAACAAGGGTGCTCCCTTGTTGCCAAGGTGGGGTCTGTTCATGACCCCTTTTAGTTTAATTTTAATTTTAATTTGGGACAGCAAGGGTGCTCCCTTGCTGCTAAGGTGGGGTCTATTAATGACCCCTTTTAATTTAACTTGAATTTGGGGTAGCAAGGGGACACCTTACTGCCCATTTAGGCGGTAAAGGTGCGAAGTGATCACAACCCTTCTTAGGGTCGTGATCTGATGTTCACAGTACACACCTCCTTTCGTGTGGGGTGTGAAATAAGTGGTGAGATTTCACCACTTACAACTGCCCCTCAGGATCTGAATGGCTGAGGTTACTCAACCATTTAGATCCTGCCACATGGCTGGAATGCCAAGAGGCTCGGTTCCTCTTTGAGCACATGAGACACTCATTATGAGTGTCCCGTCTTCATTAAATGCAGAGAATGGCATCAGCTGTTCTCCATCTGAACCGTCCATTTAAAATGGACGGTTCGATTCGAGATTTTCGGTTCCCCTTAAGAAGGGAACTCAAATTTTCAGAAGGCATTTTGCCTTCCGAAATCAGAGAGAAACTCAAGAAATTCCTTGAGCTTTTGAGAGAACCTGCAACCGCAAGCTCTCTCCCCTTTTCCTTCTCCCTTTTTTTTTTGAAGGTGGGTTTTCTGCTTTCCCTACTTCTTCTCTTTTATCCATTTTGCTAGACATGGAAGAATCAATCCCATTTAGGGGATTCTGAAAAGAGGGTTTCCGATGAGGAAACCCTGATTTTTAGGGTTGTGGATGATTTTCGGGCCATCAGAAACCCCTTTGGGATCTGATAAAGAGGTTTTTCTGCGTTTGCAGTGAGCCCTAGGTTCACAGCTTCATTGCCGTGAACGATGATCAGTCGCAGCAAGTATCTTTGCCGCGAACCTTAAGTAAAATTCCTAGCTTTTACCGCCAGGGGTTTACTCAGAGTTCACGGTATTTTACTGAGATCAATTAATGCTCGCGGTACTTAGCCGTGAGCCTTTTTGTTGCGAATGCCTTAATTTAGGCTTTTACCACCAGTTTTATTGTTATGACGCTCTATTGCGAGCACTTAGAACTCGCAGCAATCTACTGAGGACACTTGGTGTTTTTAGCATCTTGCTGCGAACACTTACTACCTGCATTTTTATTCCGGGTATGTTCCTTAGGGCATTTACTGCCCGTTTTAAGGTATGTTGCTGCGAACACTCATTGTTCACAGCATTTTGTTGTGGGTACTTAATACCTACAGTTTTATTGTGGGTGTTTTACCTTAGGACATTTTACTACCCGTTTAAGGTATGTGCTGTGAGTATTTGGGACTCGCAGCAACTTGCTGAGAATAGCACTTTACTGCGAACACTTAGTGTTCACAACATTTTGCTGCGAGCATTTGATGCCTACAGTTTTACTGCTGGTATTTACCTTAGGGCATTTACTGTCTGTTTTCAAGGTGTTTTGCTGAGCATTTGGGGTTCGCAGCAATTTTCCAAGAACACTTAGTGTTCTCAATATCTTGTTGTGAGCCTTTTGCACTTGGGGCTCATAACAATTTGCCAAGAACACTTAGTGTTCTTAACATCTTACTGTGAACATCTTTATGTTCATAGTCCTAATTTTTGCTATAATTCTCAATATCCCACCATTTAAGTTGGAATATTTCGGTTGGCTGATAGTAATAATTTTTTTTTTGGAAGTTAGAGAGAGATGGCAAACTACATCCGCAATGAGTGTCTTCGTGAACCTCAGGATACTGAAGAAGAAGCCAGTGGAATTTCCCTGAAGCGCCATTTGGAAATATTTGGAGAAATGGGCATTGGTGACATCAAGGAGAAGATTGCAAAGGATCCCAAAGAGATGACGCCCGACGGTTACCTTGTCTTGGGAAATATGGTCCCTGAACAGGGTATCGTTAAAGGATCTGGGTTTGGTATGAGCTGTTACCTCATACCCAAAAGGGGTAGAAATTTGGATGAAATGCCCGTAGATCTAATCTTGTCACCGACTCCCTTTGATCTCCCACTCGCTCAAGCCAATGAATGTCGTTGATTAATGGACGTGAAATTAAGGAGCTGCTCTACCGTGGACAACAGGTATTTATGGCCGTCGTGGGTGCATGACGTGTATGTCCGTTTTGAGCCAGAGTTGAGAATTTTGGGCGTCCATAGTGTGGTCGGGTTGGTGAAGTACGATTACCGCAAGGACATGTGCTTCCTTCAGACTTTGATAAATCATTGGTGCCATGAGACCAACACCTTCTTTACTACTTGGAGTGAAGTCGGCATTTCTCTTTATGCTCTGAATCGAGTTTTAGGGTTGCCAGTTGATGGGCACTTCTATGAAGAATTCAACCCGTTCAATGACATCATGTATTCCCCAGATACCATTCCTGACTGCACCAGAGAATTATTTACAATTTACAACTCACGCATAAAGGGGCGAGTTGGTAGCGAAAGACGCAAAACCGAAAAAGCCGCTTCTGAAAAGGATGCTGTGAAAAAGGTTTCTTTCTCAGCATGGTTAAAGTATTTCTTTATCGGGGGACCGTGCGAGTTTTCAAGACGCAAAGCTCCTACCCTTTCTGACGAACAGATCAAGACTTCTGCGATCCCTACTACTGACGGAGTGTCTCGGGAGGGTTACTTGGCCGCTTTTATTTCTTGTTGGCTATGCACTTTCGTTCTTTCCTACAACAGGGGTGAAACAATACGCCTCGAGACTATTGTAGTTGCCTGCCGAATAGCCATTGGCAAGAGGCATTGTCTGGCTGTCCCTGTCTTGGCTAGCCTTTATCGGGCGTTAGGTGACACCACCCGAAGCAGGTTTCTCGGGTCCTGCTTGGTTCAGACACCATTTCAGTATCTCTTCGGGTGGACGTATATGCATTTTCCGAAGACCTACTCTCCCAGGAAGCTTAATAATTCTGACAAGTATATGCCGTGTTTAATACTGATAGCGGACCAAGTCCCTACTAGATTTGACAAGAAAGATTTCCCGTATGGAATGTTTATATATCAGGGAGAATTCCGTCCCCGTCCTTTCAGAGGTCCACTTGAACCTAGTGAAAATCGTGTTCTTGAGGACACCTTGACTCGTGGTGGAGGGGAATTAGGTTATCTAGATTTTCTTTCATTGCTTTCTCTCCGATGTGGTTACATGATGTGGAGACTCGGGGGAGAATGTTTTGTCGAGCCCTACTACCCAAATAGGTTCGGACGACAATTTGGGTATGAACAAGTCGTTCCTCTAGACGCGAAAGAGATAGTCCGTACAATAGCTAAGCTATCCTTTGTGAAAAGGCAATGGTTGTATTTGATTCGCATCCATATGGGTTGTACCTTCCGCATTCGCCATCTTGGAACTACAGGCAAGGTAACCCAGCTTTATGCGGTGTGGTGGAGAGACAATACTTTTGCTTATTTAAAGCAGAATGCACCAGACATTTTGTTGACGTCTCCCAGAGCTTGAATCGTTGATGGTCCTCCCCCCGCACCAGCATCGTCATTAGGTTCGACAAATCAGAGGGGGGTGGTGAAGCGGAAGAGACGCGCCACTGCTAAGCTTTCCACCAGTAGGGCTACGAAAAAGGCAAAAATAGTTGAGCCAATAGATTCACCTGTTAATAATTGCTTGGCAGATGAAGAATACAACAAGCAAATTCAATGCATGGTTGATTTGCTCGGGGACACGGGCTGTATAGTTTTTGCCGATCCAGTTGCTTCTTTGAACAGAATCAGGATATCATGTGTGCTAAGCCGATTGCAAGAGCGACTGTAGCGGTCCCTGAGGCAGTTAGCGGAGGTGAGGAAGAAGATAAGGAGTCATCAGAAACTCTGTCGAATTATAATCCGATGACTGACGGGGGACCTGAGATCAGTACTGTCGGTGATGAGATCCAGAGTGTCCCTGCTGATCTTAGGAAGAGTGTTTTCACAGACATAGCCATGTCTGAAGGGGCATTTTAGGACTATCTTAGGAACTCAGCAAAATCTGTTGTTCTAGAAACTAGTCCTTATCCCGATTCTCGTCAAGAGGAGGAAGATATAACCAAAGCGATCCATTTGTCACAGATGGAGCGATCACTCCCCTTCAAAGACTTTTATGTTGGTGGTTCTTCAGGAACTAAGGAAGACTTACCCCGACCTGGTGTAACCAGTGGTGTCGATCCCCTCCCCTCTGAAAGCGAAACAAGCACGCGAGGAGATTCAGTGGCCCCGCAAGTCCCAAACATTGGTAAGGATGTCGAGATGGCAGATGCCTCTCTTTTGACTGGGATAGGAGAGGTGGCAGAGGAAGTTTCAGCTCCGACGGTCTCGATTATTGAAGAGATAGTTATACCTTTTGCTGCTGGAGGCGTCGAGCTGCGTGATGAAACCCCGGTATTGGGATATTTGACAGCCCAGCAAGATGTTGATGGGGTAGAGAATATATCTGTCCCCGAAGAGGTTGAAGTTCTTGCAGAGGCTGGAATTTCAGAATCAGCCAGCGGAGATCCTGAGGATAATATCCTAATTTCAAAAGTACTTCGGCCACAACCAGACCCTGTTGGTGATGCTATGGACGTCTCTTCAGGTGTTGAAGTTACCAAAGACATCATAGGAAAGGTTCATCAGCCGGCAGAGGTTCTTGAGGCATCAAAGGGGGAGGTTCGTCAGCCTGAAGAAGTTCTTGAGATGGCTAGCTCGGGATCTGACCAACAACTGGCGTTGATTTCTTTACCCATAGTCCCGCACCCAGGGATTTCGGTTGAAGATCGAGAGTCTTCGGACGAAGAACAGGCTGCCCTCATTTCTCAACTTGCCACATATCGAAGTATCTTTTTTTTTTACTAAAGTTCTCCCTATCTTGCAGAATTCTTCAGGGAGATTGAAAGGGTCAAGCCCTTTGAGATTCTTATGAGTCTTTGAAGCATCTAATCTTCCATTTTATCTTCTTTTCCTCGCATTAACCTGAAAAGGATAAAAATAACCAAGTATTGTAAAACAGTTTAAAACATTACTCTAAAGGGTTAACAAGTTAAGTTTAAGGTGCTTAAATGTATAACAATTAGCACCAATCACTTATCTTCTATTAGCTATTTTTTATTCTACCTTGTCGTTTCACCCCAAGTCTCTTTCCAAGCTAAATTTTATGTTAGCCATCATTAATTAGATTTTGTGAAACCTAGTTCTCACATCTTTAAGATGTGGTTGACTAGCTTGAATTAATGAGAGGAAAAGTAGAAATCTAACTCTATATATTGAGATAGGATCATAGCCAATTGCAATTGAATTCAAGAGAATGCATTACATATGTGGCAGACGATGATTGGAAGATAATTTTTTTTCAAATTTCAAATTACCCGCTCTTTTTTCCTCTTCCAATCATCATCTGTCATATATGCATGTAATTAGCTATGATCCTATATGCTATATATTGCCCTTTGATTGTATACTAAGCAGACAAGTGTAATGAGTCGATCATGGCCAAGACTTTTGTAGAGACCCGGATCTAAATTCCCGATTTCTATCTTTGTTTAATAAGGTTAGTCTAGTCTTGTATTATGTTGTTATACATGTCGAGATTATGGCTAAGCGATGTAGAGGGTTAGTAAGGTTTTAGTATTAAAGAAAGTGAAAAATCAGAATATGCGATCGATCGCAAGTAAGGTGCGATCGATCACAATCAGTCAAAAATTTCCAGAAGCATTTTGTGTGTTTTACGATAGATCGTCACAAATTTTGATAGATCGCAGGGGTCTGCTGCGATCGATTGCAATCGCACCCAGATTTTTTTAAAAGGGTTTCGGATTTTGGGGCTTTTAAATCCCTAGACTATAAATAGAGGTTGTATTTTGAGGGTTTTAGGGTTCTAACATTTTTTAAACCTAATTTGGCAAAGGAGAAGAGGAAACCTAGGGTTTTGAGAGAGAAGTTTCTTGGAGAAGAAGGAGATAGTTTGGAAGTTGCAAAGAAAGCTTGGAGATCTTTCCCAAAGCATTCTTGAGCGTTTTGGATCCAAGGGAAGGATTCCTAAGGTCGATAAACTCTCTAACTCAACCCTATTAATGATGTTTTGTGAATATTAGTATGATATATATGATAGAAATGGAGACTTGACATGTTTTCCACAATTATATATAGATTAAGCTTATTAGAGATAGAAATGGATTTGATACTATGGATGAAATGTATGGAGGATGTGAAATACTATGGAGGATGGGATGAATGTATGGATGTGAATTATGTTTGAGTTTTAAGGATGGATTATGGTGTGGTGGAATGTTAAAAATGGGAAAGGACAAAGTATCCATAATTAATGCACTCAAAGTGTTTGTTGAAATGCTTAAGAATGATGAATGCTAGTATGATGCTATTGATTATTAAGAAACTAAGTTAAACGGATATTGTTGTTTATCATGATAAATTATGCCCTATTTACTTGTATGGTGATCGGTATTCGGGTAGGCCAAATCTTAGAGAAAAATCTTCCACGTTGGGAATTCTCTAACTAGGGAGATGTAACCTAGCGGAGTTTCTTAATAGAAGATTAGAATCTAAGGGATGACTCATTTGAATTCCAATCACAACACTCAAGCACATGTTCACTTGCATGATAAGTATTTAAGTCTAATGAGTTCACTTGTCTTACAAGCATGTATGCATTGAACACGAACATGTTACGAATTATGCTATGAAAGAATGATCCCCAGTTACGAACATACCACTCTATGCGTTACCACGACTATATTACAAGACACTATGAATTATGCGTTGCAGGGGACAAAACACTATGATTATGCGTTGTTAGGACAAACACACTATGAATCATGCATGTATGAGTCTATGTATATTTTAAGTTCAAGTTCATGAATAAGAGTCACACAAGTACACGAGTCAAGATGATGTTGCGACATGTTGTATGCTCCGCACTCTGATTATTTCTATGTTAAGTGAATCTATTATGGTTAAGTATACATAAACTAACCTATGATATTGATATTGCTCATGCTACTTTATATTGTTGCTGGTTTGTTTATCCACTGAGTATTTCATATTCAGTCGACCTATCATTATCTTCAAGTCTAGTTTAGGAGCCTTGAACTGAGGAGGTTTACACGGAAGAGGGAGAAGAAGGTGAGCTTCCTAAGGAAGGAGCAAAGGATGTAGATAGTTATCCTTATTACTAGTTAGTTGTTTTAGTTTTAAAGAAATTGTAATAAACTATTAGATGATGTTGCTTATTAGACTACCTTATAATTGGTACTAGACTACTTTGTTTATAGTGGATTACGTTATGTTGGACAGATGACCGTTGTACAGGAAGATTTGGCTTTATAAAATTGAAATTTTATTATCCTCATTTTTGGAGACTCGTGTTAGTATGCCTTGTATGTCATAGCTTTAACCAGGTGTAAGAAATGTAACGGGTCCAAAGTTTCAGTTTGGTCATGGTAGGGTTTTGGGGTCGTTACAGAGGTGGTATCAGAGCCCAAGGCATTAGAGTTGAAATAAGGTTTTTTCATCATCTAGAATCACCCTATTTCAACAATATTTTTTTGAATTCGACTCTTTAAATTCCTGCAAAATATGAATTATGCATAGTGGTATGTCGGATGTCGAATCCTTACTCGGGGTTAGTTAGGTTAGTGCGATAAAGAAAATAAAAGAAAGAAAAAAATGGGATGCTTAGAGAAAGATGGAGAGATGAGAATGATGGAGTAGTATTTTTAAAACATGCCTTTTGGTTTTAAAGAGAAATTATCATGCCCATCACTAATAAAATAAACGAGGAATCAAATCATAGAGATGAAACATCAATATGCAAAAAGCTTCAAAATATATTAAAATCTACTAATTGTTCTACAATGCTTTGAATAAAAATTATAGCAAAAAAAACTATTTAGAAATCAAATAAAGAGATTGGTAGAACCAATGAGATCCGAAGCTTGAGAGACGTCATCCGAGAGCACCGAGAACTTTGCCACCAAAGACATCACCGATCAAGTGGAAGAGAATAAGAGGGGTGAGGAGAGAGGGAGGTGTAAGAGGTAGTGGGATGAGAGAGAGGTAGTGGAGGAGAGCTAATGGTAGAATATGGGATGAGAAAAGAAGTGGGAGAGGTGTGTACGTCCAACACATAGAGAAAGAGGTGAGAAGAGAAACACTTAGAGAAAGAGGTGAGAAGAGAAAGGGGTTGTGGAATGACCTCTATGTAACTGTACATGGTGCAGGTTATATAGTGGGTGGTGAGGGTTTGGAGAGAGAGGGTTTGATGAGATGGACGGCTAGGATTTCATAGAGAAAGAGAGAAATGAGGGTTTCACTTTTGAAAGGTGAGTTGTTAGGATGAGAGACAAATTAGGAAAGAAAGTAGGAAATGGAAGGGGATTAGGGTTTTGAAAGAAAATGAGATCTCAAAGGAGCAAAAAAGGAAGTAGGTCTGTGACAGGCAAATTTCGACCGCCTCATTTTGGTGTGAGGCGATTGAACTCCGCTGTCCAAACAACCTCCGTTATTGGAGTTTATTATTTTATGTGGCGGAACCATTTCTGGTATGGATAAACCCGTACTGTTAATTACACTCTCTTTTGAGAGAGATACCTCTGATTAAGAAGAAGAGAGTGAAGCGTAGTATTTTCATTAGATAAGGGGGTGCTGAATGCCCCATTTCCGCATTTACAGTCACCTCTAATGAAGGCCTTTTAAAAATGATAGAGAAGACAGAGAGAGGGAGAGAAGGGGTAGGCATTTTAGCTTACCTGGTTTCTTCCATTGGAGCTCTTGCTTTGTGCTGGAGTTCTTCATTCTCTTGATTTTCGGTTCTCCGGATGTTGGGATCCCACTTCCGATTGACTCCCTCCTTTTATATCGTGGGAGTTGATGGGGGTGGTTTCAAAACCACCTCCCTCTAACTGCCTTTATTTCTTAATGAAGAGGACATTTGTCCTCTTCGTGGGAGAGTAGGGACTATCCCTCACCCTCCATTTATGGATCGTGGGTGGGTAGTGGGTATTATACCCACTACTGGACTGCCAGATGGCAGTGGATGATGACTTTTTAGTCATCTTTAAATTAGGGTAGCAAGGGAACTCCTTGCTGCTCAAGTGGGGGTCTGTCATAGACCCCTTTTAATTCGGGGCAGTAAGGGGACTCCTTGCTACCAAGATGAGGTCTATTAAAAGATCCCTTTTAATTTGGGGCAGCAAGGTTGCTTCCTTGCTGCCAGAGTGGGGTTTATTGAAGACCCCTTTAGTTTAATTTTAATTTATGGCAGTAAGGGTGCTTCCTTCTACCAGAGTGGGGTCTGTTAAAAGATCCATTTTATTTAATTTTAATTTGGGGCAGCAATAGTGCTTTCTTGTTGCTAGAGTGGGGTCTATTGAGACTCCTCTTGTTTAATTCTGATTTAGGGTAGCAAGGGGGCTCCTTGCTGCCAGAGTGGACTCTATTAAAGACCTCTTTAGTTTAATTTTAATTTGGAGCAGCAAGGGTGCTCCCTTGCTGCCAAGGTGGGGTCTGTTAATGACCCATTTTAATTTAACTTGAATTTGGGGCAGGAAGGGGGCTCCTTGCTGCCAGAGTGGAGTCTATTAAAGACCCCTTTAGTTTAATTTTAATTTAGGGTAGCAAGGGTGCTTCCTTGCTACCAAAGTGAGGTCTATTAAAGACCCTTTAGTTTAATTTTAATTTGGGACAGCAATGGTGCTTCCTTGCTGCCAGAGTGGGGTCTATTAAGACCCTTCTTGTTTAATTTTAATTTGTGGCAGCGAGGGGGCTCCTTGCTACCAAAGTGGGGCCTATTAAAGACCCATTTAGTTTAATTTTAATTTGGGGCAGCAAGGGTGCTCCCTTGCTGCCAACGTGGGGTCTTTTAATGACCCATTTTAGTTTAATTTTAATTTGGGGCAGCAAGGGTGCTCCCTTGCTGCCAAGGTGTGGTTTGTTAATGACCCTCTTTTAGTTTAATTTTAATTTGGGGCAGTAATGGTGCTTTCTTGCTGCCAGAGTGGGGTCTATTAAGAGCCCTCTTGCTTAATTTTAATTTGGGACAGCAAGGGGACTCCTTGTTGCCAGAGTGAGGTCTATTAAAGACCCCTTTAGTTTAATTTTAATTTGGGGTTGCTAGGGTGCTCCCTTGCTGCCAAGGTGGGGTCTGTTAATGACCCCTTTTAGTTTAATTTTAATTTAGGGCAACAAGGGTGCTCCCTTGTTGCCAAGGTGGGGTCTGTTAATGACCCCTTTTAGTTTAATTTTAATTTTAATTTGGGACAGCAAGGGTGCTCCCTTGCTGCTAAGGTGGGGTCTATTAATGACCCCTTTTAATTTAACTTGAATTTGGGGTAGCAAGGGGACACCTTACTGCCCATTTAGGCGGTAAAGGTGCGAAGTGATCACAATCCTTCCTAGGGTCGTGATCTGATGTTCACAGTACACACCCCCTTTCGTGTGGGGTATGAAATAAGTGGTGAGATTTCACCACTTACAATTGTCCCTCAGGATCTGAATGGCTGAGGTTACTCAACCATTCAGATCCTGCCACGTGGCTGGAATGCCAAGAGGTTTGGTTCCTCTTTTAGCACATGAGACACTCATTATGAGTGTCTCATCTTCATTAAATGCGGAGAACGGCGTCAGCTGTTCTCCGTCTGAACCGTCCATTTAAAACGGACGGTTCGATACGAGATTTTTGGTTCCCCTTAAGAAGGGAACTCGAATTTTCAGAAGGCATTCTGCCTTCTGAAATCAGAGAGAAACTCAAGAAATTCCTTGAGCTTTTGTGAGAACCTGCAACCGCAAGCTCTCTCCCCTTTTCCTTCTCCCTTTTTTTTTGAAGGTGGGTTTTCTGCTTTCCCTACTTCTTCTCTTTTATCCATTTTACTGGACATGGAAGAATCAATCCCATTTAGGGGATTCTGAAAAGAGGGTTTCCGGTGAGGAAACCCTGATTTTTAGGGTTATGGATGATTTTCGGGCCATCAGAAACCCCTTTGGGTTCTGAGAAAGAGGGTTTTCTGCGTTTGCAGTGAGCCCTAGGTTCACAGCTTCATTGCCGTGAACGATGATCAGTCACAGCAAGTATCTTTGCCATGAACCTTAAGTAAAATTCCTGGTTTTTACCGCCAGGGGTTTACTCAGAGTTCACGGTATTTTACTGAGATCAATTAATGCTCGCGGTACTAGGCAAAATTTAGAGCGATTTGACAGGCTTCTGAATAAGAGCTAAAACTGTTCACTGTGCTTCAAAAGTCTCTGAATACTAGACCGAAGTCCAAACCCTCCTAAGTATGAATGGAAACTGCCTACTCGTTCTCAACATGCGAATTAAAACTTTAAAAGTCTTCAAGATACAAGACCGATGTCAAAACCCTCCAAGGTATGAACGGAAACAACCTATTCATTCTTAAAATGTGAATTAAAGCTTCAAAAGTCTTCAAGATAGAAGATCGAAGTCAAAACCCTCCTAGGTATGAACGAAAATTGCCTACTCGTTCTTAAAATGCGAATTAAAGCTTCAAAAGTCTTCTAGATACATGACCGAAGTCAAAACCCTCCTATGTATGAACGGAAACTGCCTATTCACTCTCAAAATGTGAATCTAAATGCCCCACCTGAACTACGTTTGGCTTGATCCTATCACGGGTACGTAGGCAGCCTGAGAAAATCAACTTGAGCTCAGCTAGTTCTTCTAAAAGAACATTATCCCTCTGGGATATAAAATCATCATTATCATCCCTCAATACGGATGAAACAAAGAAAACTGTTACCTGATACACCAAGAAGAAACCAAAACTCAAATGAACGACTTTTCGTCATCAAGTGAATGCACTCAAATGAAGAGTATTTGCTGATTGCAATGGATGGACAATAGAGTATCTCCCTCGACCAACATAAGATTCTCAAAGCCCGCTAGACCAAAATCTCAAAAGATGGTCTAGGCAAAAATTAAGGCACCAAAATACTCGTTAAGCTGATTGAAGGATGGCTTAGGCAAAAGTTAGGGTAGCAAAGCTCGCTAAGTCGAAAACCTGAAAGGATGGCTTAGGCAAAAATTAGAGCACTAACGGCTCGCTAAGTTAAAAATCTGCAAGGACGGCTTAGGTAAAATTAGAGTCGAAACAAAATGTCTGCTAGACTAACATTTCAAGAGTTAGTCTAGGCAAAAATTAGGAGAACAAAAAGCTCATTAAATTGACACTCCATGAGTCGGTCTAGGCAAAAATTAGAGCAATTTGACAAGCTCCTGAATATGAGCTTAAAAGATTCATCATTTCTCAAAGACTTGCCCCTAAAATACAAGTCTAAACCTTTCTAGGCATGAACGGAAACTACCTATTTGTTCTCAAATTACAAGTCTATACCTTCCTAGATATGAATGGAAACTATCTATTCGTAAATTACGAATCTAAAATCACCCCTATTTGGAACTACGTTTAGCTTGATCTTATCATGGGTACGTAGGCAGCCTGAAAATGGGTTCAGCCTATTCTTCTAAAAGAACACTAATTCCTTGAGATACAAAGAGGAGTCATGTCATTAAAAAATATGAAGATGATGAATGATGCATAAATGAAATTGTGGAATGGAAGATTTCATTATTCTTCATCATGAATTACAACATTGTGAGAGACAGCATTAGCTGGAAGAGTGGATGTTACAGGAAATGATAAATTCTCAATCCTGGCAAATTGCTCGGTGTAGGTATTCATGGCTTCAGCCCTCATATCTTCCAATTAAGCCCCTGTGATGATAATCTCTCCAAGGGTTCGTCGGCCTTCGGTTACTATTAAATCTCTTGCGGATAAATCAAATGAAGATATTTGTAACGCCATCTCGACAATCTTACGCATCCTTCTAGCTTCAAAGATGGGAGCCAAAGCAATGTCCAACTCCCTTTGGATTATGTTCACCTCAGCGTCTGCAGCATATTCAGCTTCCTTAGCCTCAAATAGTCGAGCGCGGTAGTTGTCAACAATTTCATAAACTTCTTTTATCATGCTAGATGCTTGGCTAATGTAGTCTGTTGCCTGTCTCTTGGTTGACTGGATGTCGATTACGTCAATTATTCATTGAATTCGATAAGCCAAATTTATCAAAGTCTCAGCCTTTACATGGTCAGATTTCGAAGTCCCAGACTATCGAGAGCATTGAAGGTAGAGATACAATTTGTCTCCATCTGTCCAGACTGATGGTAGCTCTTGGTCAACAAAACAACCCTCAAAGTGTGGAGAATACGCATTGTGTTTTCCGCAAAATGTTTGCCATCATCGGAGAAGGCAATATGTCTGGGCTAGCAAGAAGGTTGAAAGCAAAAGGTGGGATAGTCCTCAACCTATCAAGTGTCACTAAAAAAAAATGTTAGCAAAATTTTTTAAAAGATAAAGGGAATGACAAGTGAAAGAGACACTCATCAGGAATCTCGAAGATTATCCTGTGTAGGCGATGGAATTCTTCCCTGAACTCTGACCAAATATCAGGTCTAGCCTCAAATTGGCTAACTGGAGGAGGAGTAGATGGTGTGTATTCAGGAGATGGAGGAGCTTCCAACAGTAAGACTCTGCCGGCAGAAGAATTGGCAAAGGAATCGCCTTCATTTCTGACGGATCAACAGTTCTTTCGTCTTCATCAGCCCCTATAAAGATTTGGGAACAACACCTGCTACCTCCTGTACTGTTTCAGAAACAACATCTTGTGGCCCCCTTCAGGCTCGATCAAGGTTCCTGCCCCAACTTTTGTGTTCACACCTTTAGGCTTTGGCCTCACTTCAAGATCAATTGGCCTATCCGTTGGAGTTATAAGAACAACCTCCTCTGGTTCGGTCGCTTTCTCAGATTCAATCTGTATCCCTTCTTCTGTTTCAGGTTCTTCAAGAACTTCATTGACAGGATTGACGGTCGCCATATTTACCGCAACCTCTGTTTCCATCTCAGTCCTTACAAGACTAGAACCAGTCTCCATTGGAGCAGTCTCTGGAATAGTTTCATTAGGCCCAATGGGCTCATGAACAACCCCTATTCCAGACGATTTCCCGACATCATGGACAAAGGGAATTGATCTCTTGGATCTCTGGGTTTGAAGCGAAATTTTCGCAGCTTCAATTTGTTCAGCCTCAAATTGATGTTCTTCCTCTATAATCTCTCCCTCGACGAGGCTTTCTTGAAAATCTCCCATAGCTTCATTAGTAAGTCCTAAATCTTTAAGTGCATCATCTGGAATCCCATCAGTCATAGGATTATAATCTTTGAGAGCATCTGCAAAATCAGCAGATCGAGCTTCAGCCTTTGTAGTTGAGTCAAAGTCGTCTTCGCCCAAAAGTTCAACATCTGGTTGAGTGGCGTGAGATGAGCCTTCGAGGATCGTTCTATGTTTAGGGCTCAAGATTGGGAGCGTTATGTCATGCTCCTGGATCACTTCTTGCATCCGATCAATTTATTCCCGGGTCTGCTCCCGGTCAGTCTTCTGAAACTTAGCACCCTTCTTTGGGACAAGTAATTTGGTTTGCTTTTACTTGTTGCCTTTCTTGCGACTTCCAATGGTCACTGATTTAGCCCTAGGGCGATTTGCAGCTGGCTTAGTTTGTGAAGTGCCAGCTTCATATACCAAAATTTGCTTCGAATTGACGCTGGGGATATCTCTTCCCTGATTCTTTATGTAAGAAATGGTACAATCAGAAAACCATGTGGCAAGCGAAAAGAAGGCTGGCCTAATCATAACTGGGGAGGGATGTAAAAACATGTTCTTGTATTTCGATGATGGAGGATTTCCCATTCTCGCTTTACCTAGTGAAGGTCCCTCATAATCCGAGGGGTCTCTACCAGAATGGGACGTTTAGCCTAATCATAACCAAATTGCCTCGCAAAACGACTTGGGAAGTATGGCTCGATGAAAAACTTTTCTCCAACACGCCATAAAAGCTTGGCAGGGTGAAGGCTCATCATAGTCAGGTAGTCGACCAATGTGAAGTGAACATTTTCTTCAAAGGGTTATCCACTTAGACAATGTCTCCTCTGTGCTTGATATTCCCTCTAAATAGATGTGGTTCATAATGAGAAGGAGTTGTAAACATGTCTCTGACTCGTTCCTTGACGTCGAACCGATTGGCGTTTGGTCGACAATAAAGATCAGGCTTGGAAGATGAACTTCATTGGCGAACTCCGCTCTCCTTGGATATGTTCAAGCGAAGTATTAACTGATCCAACTATATAAATACTGAAACGGCCCTTGAGCCAAGCTATTTCCTGGGTACTGGCTCTTTGAAATGGTTCTCAGTTCTCGATATAAATTTGCCATCATCGGAATCAAGAGGCAATGCTTGGTCCCCATTGCCAATCTTCCGACCATCACAAAGGTCTTTGGACGGATGACCTCTCCTCGGCGAGAAGGTAGCACAAAGCTGCAAAGCTAATCGGAGAGGAAGACAGCTAAATAATCTTCATGGCTTACGTCGTATCTTGTTAAGATTTTGGAACTCCGGATCTCTTCATCAAATGGAACAGGTTTTGGGACCCGTGAGTAGATACAGGCTCTCCCGCGGAAAAAATATTTCAACCACAAAGTGAAGGAAACACAGTGAAGTTTGTTCTTCTCTGAAGTCTTTTCTTCTTCTACCTCGGCTGCTTTTGATGTCTGTTCAACCTTTTCGGCTTCTTCTTCTTCTTCTTCCTCAGCTGGCTCAGTAGTCGTTGTAACAGCTTTCTTACCTTTCGCGGTGCCTAACTTGCGACTAAGGATTGTGTTGTAAGCTGTGAACAGATCCCTGGCACAGCTAGGAACCTCATCTGAATAAAGGTTGGCGTTAAATGGAGTAAACTCATCATACATTACTCCGTCGAGAGGAAGTCTAGAGATGTGGAACATAGCATTGATGGGAAGATTGAATTCCCCGCAAGCTATATGAAATGTGTTGGTTGCTCTACACCAACGGTTTAAAACATTGCGTAGGAAATGCGCATCTCTTTTATACACATATCGGGCCAACGCCACAGCTCCCCATATCCCAACTGTGTTCAACTCTGTACAAAAGAGAACGTAGACGTCATGCACCCAAGCAGGCCATATGACCCGGATATCTACAGAGGATGCACCCTTCACCAACATAGTATTTTCCCAAAGGACTTTGTCAGTTCTGTTAAGTAATATGTCGAATTCTGGAGCTCTCTGGTTTTCTGGTTTTTCAAAAATGGGAAGGCAAAGTGCCTTCCCTGAGAACGAAGGGTCCTTTATATAGGGACCCTTTAAAATAAATCCAAGCCGTCCATTTGGATAGCCCAGATGGCAGAAGAAGATCTCCCACCGTCTGGAATTAAGGAGGAGAAACCTTCATCATGAGGATTTCTCGATAACCCCCACCTCGTAGTGGGCTATCTGCTAAGGTACAGCCTACGTAGTGGGGAGACAATAAGTCTCCCCACGCTCACTACCATATGGCAGGATCTCAATGGTTGAACCATTCTCAGTCGTTCAGATCCTGAGGGGTATTTATGGGCAGTGAAGTCTCACCGCCCATAGGGCGGGTGTATGGTACACCTACCTACACAGGATCACCAGCCATAGAATAGACAGTTAAGCTTTGCACAAGCCAAAGGCACACGCACCACCTAGAACCCCAGATCTCATTTGTATAGCGGTGAATAGTGTTTAAAGGCTTGAACCTTTATTTGTTTGCATGGTTTGGTTTTAATGGAAAATGGGGGTTTTCTCAAGTTTCGTGTAGTGTGGGTAACAAGAAGAGTATAATACTCTAGGTTCATGTTTGGGGTTGTAGGTGTTCGAAATTAAGAGTATAAATACTCTAAGTGTTTAATAAATTGGAATGTATAACATCAAGGTGTTAGTTCCAATGTTAGGCTTTACAGTGGGTTGACAGAGTGTGAACACACTCTTATCATGTTTTAAAGGGTCTTAAGGGCCTTCTTTAATGATTATGGGTGCCGAGGTATGAGTTAAAGGGTTGTGTGTATGTGTTGAGGATCCTAAGGACACTCTTGTGTGATCAAAGTGTAATCGCGTTGGTTAAGAAAACCCCTCCACTTTAAAGTCAATTTAGACAAATTATAAATCAAGATTAGGACTTGTTCATTAGAGACAAAATTGTTCATCTTTGAATGACGAGTCCAACGTAAGTTGAATCGTCAAAATCTGATAAGTGAGTCAAAATTTATGGCCGAAACATTGAAGCAAAGATTTGCAAAAAATCTCGCTCGAGTGAACTTGACCAAAACAGCGTTTTTGAGTCCAAGGAGCAGCCCGCTTGAGCGAGACCCAAGCCTGCTCAAGCGAGATTGCACAAACACATTTTTTTTTAGGTTTTTCACTAACCTAACACTATATATACCCAATTTTTGGAGGTCCAAGGGTTCCAACACTTAGAGAGAAACTTTTCGAGAGAAAAGGGAGGAAACCTAGGTTTTCAAAAGGGGGTTTTCTTGTGAAGCATCCACAAGTTTAGATCTTCTTCCTTGAGCGTAGATCTCCATTTCCAAGCTCAAGTTCGTGTCCAATCATCCTTCCAAGCTAAGATTTAGTCTTTGCAAGGTAAGTACACCCTACTAGTTAAATTTGTTACACATAAAGAGTAATAAATAAGTTGTTATGAAGTTAATGACCTTGAATGAGTAAATGCTCTCTACTATTGATTTTATCTAAATCTCTATTATGAAAACTATGATTTTTAAGCATGCTCATGATGTTCCTTACTATGCTACTTCTATGTATGGTATCCTAAGGGTGTGATTGAATGTTTTGAGGCTTTTTATGATTTATATGAGGCTCCTAAGCTTATCTCAACATGTCTTGAATGTTAAAGTTTTCCAAACCTATTTGATGCTTATATGTCACACATGTGCATGTTTTAAGATTCCTAAATTGTTAGTATGCTCGCAAGAACTATAAGCACTCTATGTCTTGCATGATCGATGTTTTCGCATAAGCATGATGTTCTAAAATTCATAAGAACGATTTTAAGGAAATTCTCATAAGAAGACTCATAAGTTTATTATAATTGACATGACTAAACTTTGGGTTGGCAAAGTCTAAGATCGGTTACAATTTCTCTACGGATCGTAAGTCCAAGATCGGTTACAAATGCTCATAAGGATCATATCTAAAATTGGCTCACAAGTCTCTAAGGATCACAAATCTTACAAGGCTTTTATAAGAACTCATAAGGCTCACAAGGCTCATAAGGATCATGTCTAATCAGTTCACAAGCCCTACGGATCATGTCTACGATCATCTCACAAGTCTCTACGAATCATAAGTCTAAGAACTATTACAAGGCTCACAAGGCTCATAAGGCTCATAAGAACTCACAAGCTCAAAGAACTCATAAAGACTCACAAGCTCATAAGACACAAGATTTATAAGAACTCATAAGGCATGTTTTGTTTTCTACAAAAGCTCTTAAGATAAGGTTTTGAAAGTATGCACATATTAAGTTAAGTTTTGAGGTATGATTTCTATGTTTGGCTCAATGCATTGATTATGAATTGTTATCTTCAATGCTCACATGATATTGTTATTGTATAATAATGTTAGATAGTAGCTTGTACGCACTGAGTATTTCATGCTCAGCCGTATATTTTATGTCGGCAGGTTCATTTAACAATTTCAACCCAGAGCCATGGGTTGAAGAGGAGTATAAAGAGGAGGATGCGGCCATCCTGTTGCAGCCTCAGGAGGATAGGGATCTAGACGTGTGGCCCTACCTAGATTATTGTTGAGTGGAGTGATAGTGAGGTTTCTTTTTGGCATTGTACAGGTGGGCATGTTCACCTCTCTTTTGGATTATATTGTTTGTATAAACTTGGAATACAGATCATATGTATTAAAGAAAATTTAGTTTATGCTTCCGCTATGATTATCGTTTCTATTATGTTATGCCTTGGATATCAGACAGGATGGTTTGACATGACAGGTTAGTCACGTACAAAATCACTCCTAACTCCTAGGTGGGATTTTGGGGCGCGACAGAGTTGGTATCAGAGCCTAGGCTTTAGGTTCTTTAGGGTCATTTAGAGTCTGATACCATGATGGAAACAAGGCATTATGTTCGAGAAAAGATTTGTATTCCAAGTATAGGTTAATCAATTAGTCTTAGTACATAACCGGTTATAACTCAACCGACCTTGTGTCTTAGCTTCGCTAGGAATCCCAAAGTGTATTATAATACAATGGTGTGTATATTTTGATGTATATTCTATACTTAGATAAATGCTTGATGTTATAGAATTTTAATGCTTGAATAAATGATGGAATCCGAGTTAGACTCATGCTTTGCTATTGATCTCAGGATTAAATCATGAGATATGGCAATCGAGGTCGTGGATACCATACTAGGAGAAGTGGAGCATCTCCTCCTCCATCGGGGGATGAGCAGCCTAACTTCACCCAGGTCTTGGGCTCCATAGCAGAGACACTAGCGATGCTTGCAGCCAGGCAACCCTCTACCCCTATTGCTACTCCTACAGCGGTACTTGTGCCTACTCCTGCACATCATAATATGGGGATTGAGGCTTTTCAGAGAATGAGGCCTCCCGTCTTCTATGGTAGCCTAGACCCATTGGTAGCGGAGGCATGGGTTATGCAGCTAGAGAAGTTGTTTTCTGTTTTGGCACCTACTGAAGCAAAGAGAGTTACATGGGCCACCTTTATGATGGAAGGCGAGGCAGACCACTGGTGGAGGTCCGCTATCAAGACAAGGGATTTGACCTAAGCGAGTCAGGAGTGGACATGGGGGGAATTTCTTGACGTCTTTTACAAGAAATATTTTCCCGTAGGAGTCAGAGATAAGAAGGAGATGACATTCATTACCCTAGAACAGGGTAATCTGTCAGTGGCCAAATATGAGGCAAAGTTCTTAAAGCTATCGAGGTTTGCTCCGCACATGATAGCCACAGATGCTATGAAGGCCAAGAAGTTCGAAAGAGGCTTGAAGGGTTATATTAGTCTCTATGTTCCGACATGTGACCTTTACAGAAGTCTATGACAAGGCCCAGTGGGAAAAAACAAACTCAGAGGATTTCTTCAAGAGAAGAGAAGTGGTTAAAGGCCAGTCTAGTGGCTTAGCACCACCGACAAAGAGGGCTAAGATCGCCCCTTTCCAGACTTCAGGACCGACACAGACCCAGAGGCCTTCTCATGTGCCTCAAGCTCCTCACCCCATTACAACACAGGTTACCGGATATCTACCATATACGTCGTCATAATTGTTTGAATGTGGCTTTTGTGGCTAAAGGCATAGGTCTGGAGAGTTTCGTAGGGCACCCGGAGGATGTTTTCATTGCGGCGAGCATAGCCATATGATTCGAGACTCTCGTCCACGTTGACAGTCACAGTCTCAACCTCAGGGGAGCAGGCCCCCAGTTCAATAGACTCCTTAGCAAGGGTCTTCACAGGCTTCTGACTCTAGGCCCGCACAACCCACACAGCCCACACAACCGCCTCGTCAGTCAAACCGGGGTCGAATCTTTGCCTTAACTGAAAGAGACGTACAAGCATCTGACGATGTTGTGCAAGGTATGCTAAAGTTGTAAATTCTTCAAGTTAGAAATGCTTGTTATTATATGATATGTCTGCTGATGTGTATATAATGCTACCTATACACTATGTGCAATCTTGAAATTATTGACTTTAGTTAACTATAATGCACAGGCACTTTATTAGTGAACGAGTGTTTAGCCTGTGTGTTGATCGACACAGGATCAACACATTCCTTTGTGTCGCCTAGCTTCACCAAAGGTTTCTCTTCTGAGTCAAGTCATCTACATCAAGAGTTGACCATTTCGACTCCGTTGGGTAAGTCAGTTGATACGGACCGAGGGTACCAGGATTGTATAGTCCAAGTTAGATTGTATGAGTTGCCAGCCGATCTAATTGTCCTCGACTTCCAGGATTTCTAGGGATGGACTAGCTTTTGGCACATCACAGGCACGTGACTTGCTTTGAGAAGATGGTAGTTTTTAAGCCAGAAGGTGTTATACCATTTCACTTCCGAGGGATACGGAGGAGATACATAGCCCGTTTCGCAGCTCTCAGTCTCTCGAACGTGGAGAGAAGAGACTCCTCCTCTATTCCGATCATGAGTGAGTATTTGGATGTGTTTTTCGAGGACTTGTCAGGATTACCTCCTGATCGAGTAATAGAGTTCACCATCAAGTTGACTCCGGGAACCATTCCGATTTCTAGGGCTTCGTACAGGATGGCCCAGTTAAGCTTAAGGAGTTGAAGGAACAAATAGAAGAGCTGTAGCAGCTCGGGTTCATTAGACTGAGTGTGTCACCATGGAGAGCTCCAGTACTCTTCGTGAAGAAGAAGGATGGGTCGATGAAGATGTGCATCGACTACACGCAACTGAACAAGGTCACGATTAAGAACCATTATCCATTACCATAGATAGACGATTTGTTCGACCAGTTGAAAGGAGCAAGGTTCTTCTCCAAGATTGATCTTCGGTCGGGATATCATCAGTTGAAGATTAAGGCTGAAGACGTTTCCAAGACTGCCTTCAGGACTCGGTATGGGCACTACGAGTTCCTTGTTATGCCTTTCGGTTTGACGAATACACCGGCGGTGTTCATGGATTTAATGAACCGGGTGTTCAAACATTTCCTCAATCAGTGCGTCATTGTCTTCATTGACGACATCTTGGTGTATTCCCAGACACGGGAGTATCATGATCGAGACCTTCGCCTTACTCTCGAGACTCTTCGAGAGCATAGACTGTATACCAATTTGAGTAAGTGTGATTTCTAATTGGAGAAAGTGACGTTCCTTGGTCACGTGGTATCGGCCGAGGGCATTTCAGTGGATCCAGCAAAAATAGAGGCAGTGATGAACTGGGAGAGACCCAAGAGTGTTACCGAGATACTTAGTTTCCTCGGTTTGGCAAGCTACTACCGAAGATTCGTAGAGGGGTTCTCCAGTTTAGCGACACCACTCACGTACTTGACGTGGAAGGATGCCAAGTTTGCTTAGAGTGATAGGTGTAAAGCAAGCTTTATGAAGTTGAAAAAGCGGCTCACTACGGCTCCTGTTCTCATAGTGTCATTTGGGAGTGGCGGTTTCGTGGTTTATAGTGATGACTCGAATATCAGGCTAGGATGTATTCTATGTAATACGGGAATGTCATTGCATATGCTTCCTAACGGTTGAAGGATCATGAAAAAAACTATCCTACGCACGACTTGGAGTTGGCCGCAGTGATATTTGCATTAAAGATTTGGCGGCATTACCTTTATGGGAAATAATTTGATGTGTTCACGGATAATAAGTGCTTAAAATATTTATTTTCCCAAAAGGAGTTGAACATGCGGCAACGTCGATGGATGGAATTCTTAAAGGACTACGAGTGCTCTATCTAGTACCACCCGGGTATGGCGAACGTGGTGATAGATGCTCTTAGCAGAAAGCCTCTTGGGCTCTGGGCTCTGGGCTCTTGGCTTACATACCCTGTTAGTCTATAGGTTTTCACCTTAGGTCTCCATATTAATTTTGATGATAACAATAATAGAATGAGATTTATTTTACTAATGCTTCTATTGAGTTTATATGATAAACAGATTATGAAGAGCATTAGCAAGCCATTGAAGATGAAAAAGCATGAAAATGACTCTATCCATGAAGAAAGATCTATCCTGGCATCATATATTATACCAATATAATAAATTCAAGCATGTGATATCAATTTAATAAATTCATTCTAAAAAAGGCACAATGTATAAGAAATTCATCATTGTTTTATATATATATATATGTGTCAAAAGATATAAAGGAGTACTAAGCATTATATAACATCCAAACATATATCTTACAAAACATTACAAAATTTAACTTTTCTCCCCATACACTTTTCTCCCTATTTCATATATTTTTACTTTTCTCCTCCTGAAATCATCAAAAAGGAGCGCAACAACCTATAGGAGAGAGAAAATCATGAGAATTGAAATAGGCATCACTCAGTCAATCAGTCAACTAATTTGGTTTCAAACCAAAAATCAGTTGACTGGTTTATAGTGAAAGTTCCAATTTCACTTCTAAACCAATCTAAGCATAAATCCATGCTCAATCAATCATCCAATTAATAAAAAATAAGCATTAAGCATAATTAAGCATGATTACATAAGATCATTAAGCCTATCAATCCCAAGTTCTCTTCTCAAAGTACTAATCCTTTTATGTTGAAGGGGTTTTGTAAATATATCCGTAAGTTGCTAAACCATGAAACAATAGTGTCTTGCACTTTTGCAATCAACTTTGCACCCAATAAAGTCTGTATCTAAATAACTAATAAGTTCAAGTGATGTGTTTTTATGATAGCAAAGACGTAAGTCTATTTATAATTGAAATCTAGCACATATGCAAACACTAAACATAATATCGGGACTACTAGCAGTTAAATAAAGTAAACTACCAATCATACATCGATATTTCTTTTCATTCACATTTTTGCATTTCTCATCCTTGTCAAGTTTGGTTGAGGAACTCATAGGAATGTATCTTTTTGGCATTGTTGAGAAGCTCCCTAGTGTACTTGGCTTGATTGATGAAGGTTCATTCATTTGTTTGCTTGATTTGAAGTACAAGGAAGAAGTCCAACTCTCTCATCATGTTCATTTCAAAATGTTCTTGCATGGTCTTAGCAAACTCTTTACACAAAGATTTATTAGTAGATCTAGAAATGATATCATCAACATATATTTGCACAATAAGCATCATTCTTGAATTTCACAAATAATACAGTACCTATTTTTCCTCTAATGAAATAATTGTCAAGAAGGAATTCACTTAATCTATCATACCATGCTCTAGGAGTTTGTTTTAAACCATATAATGTTTTAGTAAGTTTAAACACATGATTTGGAAATTTATGATTTTCAAAACAAGGAGGTTGTTCAACATATACTTCATCCGATATGAAACCATTTAAAAATGCATTTTTGACATCCATTTAAAATAATTTGAAATCTTTATAACTAGCAAAAACAAGTAACATTCTAATAGCTTATAATCTAATAACCGGAACAAAAGGTTCTTCATAATCTATTCTTTCTTTTTTGTTGTAACTTTGGGCTACCAATCTTGCTTTATTTTTCACAATATTTCCGGATTCGTCATTTTTATTTTTAAATACTCATTTTGTACCTATGGTAGATATATCTTTAAATCTAGGAACTAAATCTCAAACATTGTTTCTTTTAAATTTGTTAAGTTCTTCTTGCATAGTCATTATCGAAGATTCATCATCTATTGCTTCATTAGCATTTTTAGGTTCAATTTGAGACAAAAAAAAATCAAGTTATTACAAATGTTTCTTCTTGTTCTTGCTATTTTTTTCATATCACTAAAAATTTGTTCTTTGGGGTGATCTTTTACTAATTTCCAAATTTTAGGAAATTGATATTCTTTTTCAATTTCAAGTTCTTTCTCATTATCAATTTCAATAGATTCATCCTTATTAGAGTCGTCAATATCTTTATCATCATTTTCTTTCTTATTAATTTCAATGGTTGAGATATCTTTTGAAAGTTTCTTTATTTTGTTATCTATCTCATATTCATAATTTTTCTCATTTTTAAAAGGATTTCCTTCATTAAGTACTACATGAATAGATTCTTCAACAACTAAATTTTTTTTGTTAAATACTCTATATGCTTTGTTATTTGTTGAATATCTTAAAAAGATTCTTTCATGAGATTTGAAATCAAATTTCTTTAAGTGATATTTATCATTTAATATGAAACATTTCCATCCAAACATATTTATCCATATGTGGTAAACAATGAATGGACGCCCGTGCATGAGAGGTAATCCGTTGTCTTCCAAAAATTATCATGAAAAAAAGATTGCAAGTGGTTCACATGTGCAATGTCTAACCAATTACCGAAAGAAAGTAAGTCACATCTCAGTTATCGGATGTCAACTACACAACCAGAATAGAGGCCCCCCTCGCGGGGAAAATTCTGGTAAAAAAAAATACTCGGTTTTGACAAAATAATGTGATGGGTCATTAACAAGGTTGCAGCAAAGCTGGCTCCATTTACCACTTTAATAAGAGGACAAAACTACCTCTGCTTTGAACAGAGTTGAATTCTTGCACAAAGCCACCAAGAAAAATACAGGACAGGGTTGTCATGCCTGACACTCACAGGACACGTGACAAAGTAGCCATACCTTTTCTACACATGCCTTCGTAAGGGTGCGACCTTTCTATGTGTCGTGTAGCCTGAGGTGTTCCACACATTAATGTTAGGGCTAATTCAGAATATCTATTTGTTTGTGAAAATAGGGACCATACATCCGCAATTCCGCACCCCTCTATCTTGCTAAAATGGCGACGTGTGCTCCAAAACACGGAGAGGCTTCGGTTTATTTTAGTAGAACGCGGCCGAATACCATGTGATGTCTCTCCTCTAAGTCTTACCATTTGTTTTAACACTTTTTAATTGTGGTTAAGATTCATCCACTCTTAAGGTTAAATTATTTAACTTTAATTGTTTTGAAAAAAATTAACACCCCTTAATTATGGTTAAGATTGACTAACTCTTAAGGTTAACAATTTTTAATTTTTTTTTTCTAAAAACACTAGGAGTGGATAAATCTTAACCATTAATAGGTGTTAAAGAAGGCCTCGGATTGTCTCTAGCTAAGCCAGAAAGGGCTCTCGGGTTCCATACATTATGCGACAGTTGGTAGAAAAATGGGTAGAAGTCATTTCATTTTCTCCCCTTGATTTTGACTTCTCCCCATTTGATATCTCTCCTCCTTATTCTCACACACTTATGGCCGCATGTCTTATTATGTGTGGGAAGTCAAAATCATGGACCCCATGATTTTGACTTCTCCACCACTTGTCACCTATTCTAGGGAACCTGAGATAAGCCCTTTCTGGCTTCGCCAGAGACAATCCAATGCCGATAAAGAATGAGGCAAGTGACGACTTAGAGGAGGAGACGTTGCTGTTATTAGAAGATTAATTTTGTAAAGGGTTACCTGTGGTTTTTTTTTTTTTTTTTTTGGTTGAAGTTCCCTGTGGTTAACCCATTAAAAAATGCTCTCATGTTAGTGGGAGAAATTGGAAAGGGTGTGTTCTTTTCGGCAAAATAAATGAAGAATAGGGTTTTTTTTTAAAGAAAATTAATTTTCATTTAAAGTTTGTTTTTTTATTCGTACACTTGTAAAACAGTGTCAATTTTTTTAATTCATTTTCTCAAAAAATTTCTCACTCAAAAAAATAGTTAATTAGGAGAAGAAATACACCATTTTTAAAATAAAATCCTAATTTCAAAATTACTCTTATCAAATAGCACATCATTTATTACTTTAACTTCTAAAAGTTCATAATTAATATGATTAATTCAGGAAAAAGGTTACTTTTCATTTTTTTTTTCCTATTTACTTTCTCGGCTAATTTGAAGATATTATTCAGAAAATAATAAGAATACTATTCTTACAGAACATCTAGTAAAGTTAAAGATATTTAAAAAATAATAAAATATTATTCTTACAAAATCTTTACTATTATAATGGGAGAGGCTGGTGTAGATGATTTTTCCGAAATTCCCATACTATCCTTATATAAAAACAAAATTTTGATTTAATGTTTTGCTTTAAAACTCAAACTACCCCTTGCCTTTGATTTATTTCCCAAACTATCCCTTGCTCATCTATCTATTTAGAATCACAACCAATCGCGATTGAACTCGGGGAGAGTTCAATCGCACCCGTGGGTTAACATGTGTCCCTTTTAACTCCTATTAATTGTGGTTAACTTCTTCCCCTCACTCTCACGTGCATCACAAGTGCCACTAGCGAGTTCAATCGCACCCTCGGTTTAACACGTATCCCTTTTAACTCCTATTAACTGTGGTTAACTCCTTCCCCTCGCTCTCACGTGCATCGCACGTGCCACCCACTAGTTTCTAATAAAGTAAGGCGACACATGTTTATGTGTCTAGTGAGCACTACTTATTAGAATATTGTTGGCTAAAAATCAGGTTTTCAGGTGTGCTAGCACCATGTAACGTAATAACAGACAGAAACATTTAGACCTCAGGCGGCGAGCAGACGGAGTGACCAAGAGTACAAATCACCACTAAACAAATCAGTTAGGCGATTTTGGAAGGGGAGAGTTCTTCCTTCTAAAATGACCTTTCTAATGCATTTGGTGACTAACAGACAGGTGTGCTAGCGCCATGTAGCGTAATAACAGACAGAAACATTTAGACCTCGGCGACGAGCAGACTGAGTGACCAAGAGTACAAGTGACCACTAAACAAATCAGTTAGGCGATTTTGAAATGGGAGAGTTCTTCCTTCTAAAATGACCTTTCTATTGCATTTGGTGACTAAAGGACTTTCACTATTAAGGTAAAGTCTATATATACGATGAGATAGCTGAGCTTGATTGAAAGCCGTGCAAGAAACAACTTACAAATATCATTTGATCAAAATGAGTAATAGAACAACTTACTAATATAAACTTTTGTTGTGATAGCTGTCGAATGAAGAAATGAACTAACTTAGGTCTCTCCCAAATGAGGTAAGTACAAAAGATGGTAAAAGGTATTTCCCTGAGGAGGAAACTATGCTAATGTCTCTCATAGATGAGGTGACTGAAAAGAATAAAAGTCTCGCTCGGAGGAGGAAACAATACTAATGATCTCTCTTGAATAAGGAGACTAGGCTACTGAAGCAAGTTGTTGAACAATAATGTGTGTATTGGTTTTGATTTGGATTGATTTGGGATTGATGGATGTCACGTACTTGGCCTATTTATAGACTTTTATTAGCAATTTCAGTAACTGTTCCTTCCACTTTCTATATTGATATCATCTGATTTTGTCACGTGTCTTTTAGAGTAACCATCCTTTGATCAGGGTTCCATTTGTCCTTATCTTCTTCTGTCATGTGTGAGCTCTATTGGTAGTTAAGGTAACTATTTTCACTAACTGATCCACTTTTCATGATGCTTGTTGATTATGTTATGTGTCGCATGTCTAACAATTATAGTTTTCAAATAACTAGGATCTCAATCTTTGATGACTGTCATGTCTAACAATTGTAGTTTTCAAATAACTAGGATCTCAGCCCCAGCTATGCCCCTGCTCCCAAGCTACACCCCTTGTATGATACTATATAATTTATTTTTCCAAAAATTGAGGGGAGGCTTCAACCCCCCCTGGCCCCATGTGGCTCTGCTCATGCCTATGTCTGACAGTTATAAATTCTACATAACCATGATCTCATCTCTTGATGATTATCACGTGTCTCATTTTTGAAAGTTATAACTTCTGCATAACCATGATCTCATCTCTTGATGATTGTCATGTGTCTCATGTACTTAATCTTCATTGCTTGTCATATGTCACGAGTTTAACTAATTTTGAGTTTACTTCGACCATTCTTTAGTTGTTGGTCGAAATTCATAACCGAAGTTTTCTTTGGTTAGATCAAAATTCATGACCAAAGTTAAAGCACATTTTTTCAGTAGTGATTTTGATCATCTACAATTTGTTTTTTTTTATTTTATGATATCGGCATTTTTAAGTAGACTTAGTACGGTCAGTAGTTAGTGAGGGGCATTAAGGCTCTTGCAACCCTTACCCCAAGGGGATTAGATCCCAGACCTTCCCCATGGAAGGCCACACCCCTACTACTCACGCAAGAGGCCGGGGTGTCTGCAATTTGTTGGTCGGTAAAGATTCTGCCTAAAGGAGTTTAGTCTATAGATTAAATAATCAAAAAAATCTGATCATATTGAGTTTATAAGAAATCTTCTATGTGGGGTCTACTTATGGTGGGCCAATGTCTTAATAAGAAATGTGTACAGATATTGTGCTTAAGGACCCACAGAGCATCCAGACAAAAGAAGCTACGTTATTGTTGATACGCGAGTGAGCTACCCTGAACTTTTGAAAACAAAAACTAAGTTTAATTCTTATTTTATTTAGTTTAAGAGGTCATTGCCCCTGAACTTTTGAAAGCAAAAGCTTTATACCATATTATATCTAGAACCTCGGACCTAGACGGTATGTGATGGCACGTATTAGAGACTTAAGAATGTTTTCTTGAGTGTATGGATGTTGGGATGAATGAGTAAGAGTATAGAATACTCTTAAGTGTCAATGAAGGTTATGCCTTAGCATTACCCTCAACTTTGAGAAGCATTAATTTTCTCACCGTTGATCGGAATCGAGAGATTCTGGAACTTTTTGAAAGGTATTGGAACCCTCTCCAAGGTTCAAGTTTATTATTTTTCCAGATTTTGAGTTGGGGTTGAGTTAAAAGTTGGATTTCCGAAGTCGAATGGTTGAAAATCTGGGCTGCTGAAACCCATTTTCAGACTAGTCGGATTTAGAACCATTTTAGGTAATTAAAAAATTGGAATTAGGACTTGTCCTCTAGAAACAAAATTGTTCTCCTTTGAATGACGAGTCCAACGCAAATAGAATCGTCAAAATCCAATAAGGGAGTCAAACGTTATGACCGAAATACCAAAGCATGAAAATCTAGAAATTTTCTGTCAAATCTACGAATGATTGTAGAAGACCTACGAACGATCGTAGATATGCTACGACCGATCGTAAAGTCCCAAAAACTGAGAAAACTCTCTAGACAACCTACGATCGATCGTAGCAAGCCTACAAACGATCGTAGGCGCACGAATCAACTTTTTTAGAGCGTGATTTTTGGGGTTTTAACCCCTTTGCCTATAAATAGGAGACCAAAATGGGAATTTTGGGTTAACCTAAACCTAAAGAGAGAGATTGGGAGGGAAGGAAGGTTTCCAAGAGAGGGTTCTCACTCTTGAGTGAGAGATTAAATATTGGGTGACCTAGATCATCCCCAAATCCTTGGATTCTTCAAATCCAAGGCAAGGCACGCAAGGAGCACCTCCTTCAAGCACGAACAACAACTTCCACGACCTTTCGCTTGGGATTTCTTCCCCATTTGAAGGTTGGTACCCCAATTTCCTAACTTGCCACGTTTTCTTCTCTTCTTACTTGTGTTTCTCCATTTTCTTGCTTTTCCTTAAAATTTTCACATGATATGATATGGATTTTGTGAATGGATGCCATGGATGGTTGAGATGTGATGGGAAAATGGGAAGGGTATTGTACACATAATAAACACACATGATATGTTAGATGAAATAAGCTTTGCTCGTTTCCTAGAAAAGTATGATTGTAGATTTACTCGCTTACTAGAATTGCATGATGGTAGATTTACTTGCTTTCAATTAATTGTTGCCTTGAAATGCTATGCTCATTTATTTCATGCATTAAATTTTACACGATCCATGACCACGACATGTAGATCATTAATTAGGATTTTCAAGCATGAACACCGAGTTCTGATTTCAAGAAAACAAGAATAAAATGACTCAAACATTTGATGTCGGCAGGTGATTTCAAGTTAAGTTTTCACAAACACGAAAAATAGTTTTAAAATTTAAGAAAACAAGTCAAGACAAGAATACGATGATTTACCAAGGTTTTACCATTCATGATTCAAACATGCATGAATATTTACTACTTATGGCTTTTATTATTGTTGTTCCATTATTGTTATTATGCACTGCTTCTATGACTTGTTGGTTAGTGGTGGTTACCCGCTGAGTGTTTCAATACTCAGCCGTACATTTGATGTCGGCAGGTGTTAATGAAGCAACTGCTCCTTTTGACATATGCGCTCCCGGTCCATGGGAGGAAGAGGAATACGTAGAGGAGGTTCCAGCAGGTGTGTCTCATGGTGAGGATGGGGAGAAATGACCCTATCTAAATTATGTCTAGTGAACATTGAGATTTGGTGAGGGAGAGATACTTGTATATTTTGCGGTGGGCATGTCCACCCTGTCTTTTGTATGTTGTTCATTAATTGGGATACTTGGTTATATATATATATATATATATGAAATTGATATTTTGCTTCCATTGTGTCTTGTCTTCGCTTCCGCTGTTGCATGCTCTGACTCTCTTTTGCAGGATGGTTTGTCAAGTCTCGTCCAAGATTCACTCTAACTCATAGGGTGGGTTTTGGGGGGCGACAAGTTTGGTATCAAAGCTTAGGCTTTAGGTCATTAGGGTCACTTAGAAAATGATACCACGACTTGACCTGAGCATTAGGGCCAGGAAGAGAGTCGTATCCCAAGTATAGATAACTCTTAGTCTTGGTCCAAAATGGTTGAGTCCAACCAAGTATATGTCTAGAAACGCTAGAACCCTAAGTGTATTATAAATACTCTAATGGCTTGATGTGATGTATATGATAATTACTATACCATGCTAGTAATACTTGAACTATTGTGAAGTTTTGAAGCTTATAAATTGTGGTTCCAAGTTAGACTCATGTGTGCTATTGTTCTCAGGACACTAGTCATGAGACGTGGCTCGCAGGGTCGCGCATACCACACTCGTGGATCTTCTCCATCTCCATCTGGGGATGAGCAACCTGACCTCACACAGGTCTTAGGCTCAATAGCAGAAACACTGGCCATATTGCCAGCCAGGCAGGCCACTCCACCACCTGAAGCACCTACACCTCCTCCTGCTACTGCACGCGCACCTAATCTGGCACCTCGCTTAGCAAGAGTGGAGGCATTTAGGAGGATGAGGCCTCTTGCATTTCACGGGAGTGTTGATCCACTAGCAGCTGAGTTGTGGATTCAGCAGTTGGAGAAGATCTTTTCAGTGTTATCTCCTACTGAGGAGGAGAGAGTGGTATGGGCCACTTTCATGTTCGAAGGAGAAGCAGATCATTGGTGGAGATCTACGGAGAGGACTAGATATCTGACCAGACAGGGTCAGCCATGGACTTGGGGAGTTTTTATGGATGTATTCTACAAGAAGTATTTCCCGGTGGGAGCCGAGAGAAGAAGGACAGGGAATTCATCACCCTTACACAGGATTCGATGTTGGTGGCCGAGTATGAGGCCAAGTTCGCAGAGCTTTCACGATTTGTGCCTCACATGATTACCATGGAGGCAATGAAGGCGAGGAGGTTTAAGTAAGGCCTCAAGGACTTCATCATGGACAGGGTCTCTGTGTTCAAGCACTCCACCTATCCAGAGGTGGTGGATAAAGCCTTGTTGGTTGAGACCAACTCGGAGGTATTTGTGAGGAAGAGGGATTTGACAAGAGGCCAATCCAGCAGCTTGGCACCACCGGAGAAGAGGGCAAGGACTGCCCCATATCAGTATTCGTGGCCAGTGCCACCTCAGAGGCCACCATTGGCGCCACATGCTCCACGGCCTTACATGCCCTAGGTACCTAGACCTCAGGCAGTCCAGGCTCCGCGACTAGCATTTACTCAGGCTGTGCAACCTGCTCCTCCAGCAGCCCTAACATTCACATATGAGAGTTTCCCTCTCTATGACAGAAGGCATCCGACTGGAGATTGCCAAAAGGCGTCAGGAGGATGCTTTCATTGTGTTCACCAGGGCCACATGATCAGGGATTGCCCGAGCAGGCACTTGTCAGGCCAGTCTCAGGGGAGTAGGCTCCCAGCTTGACCAACAGCATCCTACCAGGGGTCCTCCCAGCCTGCGAGGTCTACACCACCGCCTCACCAGGTGAAACAGGGGCAAGTCTTCACTCTGACAGAGGCAGATGCATGGGCATCAGATGATGTCGTGCAAGGTACGCGTTTAATGTTTTATTGGATCATTGATGATTGTTGTTGTGTTTTACTTGCATGTCGTATATCGCATGCTTTATATATATATATATAATTGTTGCATGGATTGATTCTAGTTAGTATAAATTTCAGTAGCATTAGTAGTCAATGAGTATTTGGCTCGGGTGTTGATTGAAACCAGGTCGACACATTCATTCGTCTCGCCGAGTTTCTCCCAGGGCTTTTCCGTATAGCCTAGTCAGTTGGAACTGGAGTTGTCCATCTCGACTCCGCTCGGCAAGACCATTGTAGCAAGCAGAGTGTATAGAGGCAGTGCGGTTCAGGTTAGGAGCCACGAGCTTGCAGTCGATCTTATCATCCTTGAATTCTAAGACTTTGATGTCATTCTGGGGATGGATTGACTAGCCACTCACTATGGGCATGTGGAAGGAAAGCGATTCCATTTCAGAGGATTGAGGAATAAAGTCATCGCCTGCGTTAAGTCTAGCAAACCCAGAGGTAAAAGACTCATCTACCATTCCGGTGGTGAGTGAATTTCTGGACGTATTTCTAAAGGAGTTACCTGGGTTGTCTCCAGCTAGAGAGATCGAGTTCATGATAGAGCTTGCGCCCAGCACTGCTCTGATCTCTAGGGCTCCTTATAGGATGGCCCTGATTGAATTCATGGAGTTGAAAGTGCAGTTGCAAGAACTGCAAAGCTTGAGATTCATTAGACCGAGTGTCTCACCATGGGGTGCCCCAGTGCTATTTGTAAAGAACAAAGATTATTCAATGCATTTGTGCATTGATTACAGGCAATTGAACAAGGTCACTGTGAAGAACTGTTATCCGTTGCCTAGGATTAATGACTTATTCGACCAATAAAAGGGAGCAAGGTATTTCTCTAAGATCGACCTTCGATCCAGCTATCACCAGTTGAGGATCAAGGCGGAAGATGTTCCCAAAACTGCATTCAGGACTTGATATGGGCATTACGAGTTCTTAGTGACGCCTTTCGATCTCACGAACGCACCGGTAGCCTTTATCGATCTGATGAACCGAGTGTTCTGACCATACTTGGATTGATGCGTGATTGTATTCGTTGACAACATCTTGGTGTATTCCCAGACACGGGAAGATCACGCACGAGACCTCCACCTGGCTTTGGAGATGTTGAGGAGGCATATGCTATATGCTAAATTGAGCAAGTGTGAATTCTAGCTAGAGAAAGTGGCATTCCTTGGTCACGTTGTATCTGCGGAGGGTATCTTAGTTGACCCGTTGAAGATTGAGGTAGTTATGAGTTGGGTCGAGGCCCAAGAGTGTCACAGAGATCCGCAGCTTCCTTGGGTTGGTAGGCTATTACTGGATATTCATCGAGGGGTTCTCCAGTCTAGCAGCACCACTCACATATTTGACCAGGAAGAATGTCAAGTTTGTGTGGAGCGATAAGTGTGAAGCAAGCTTCACAGAATTGAAGAAGCAGCTCACTATAGCCCCTGTCCTTACAGTGCCATCAGGGCGTGGTGGATTCATAGTTTACAGCGATGCCTCAAATATTAGGCCAGGATGTGTTCGTATGCAGCACGGTAAAGTCATTGCCTATGCCTCAAGGCAATTGAAGGAGCATGAGAAGAATTATTCCACTCATGATTTGGAACTCGTTGCAGTTATTTTTGCCTTGAATATTTAGCGGCACTATCTCTATGGGGAGCAGTTTGAAGTGTTCACGGACCACAAAAGTCTGAAGTATCTGTTTTCCCAGAAGGAGCTGAATCTGAGGCAAAGAAGATGAGTAAAATTTTTGAATGACTATGAGTGTTCTATCCAATACCACCCGAGTAAAGCAAACATTGTGGTGGATGCATTGAGTAGAAATTCACATGGGTTTGTTGTATATATGATGGTTCGAGAGTGGAAGTTGTTGGAGGATGCCTCCAACCTCGACATTAGTTTCAGTCCTCTTACTCATGGGCCATTGATGACAAATATCACGGTGAAGCCGTGCATCATAGATCGGATCAGGGAGTTGCAAGTAGCGGATGCCAAGTTTTTTTATTTCTGTGACAAGGCGGTTAGCAAAGGAAGTGATGAGTTCGCCACGAACAGTGATGGGACAATCACGTTCAATGGTAGACTTTGTGTCTCGGCTGATGTAGATCTCCGGAGAGAGATTCTGGATAAAGCCCACCATTCCAAGTATACAATGCACCCTGGGGGTACAAAGATGTATCGGAATCTCAAGGGGCACTTTTTGTGACAGAATATGAAAAAGGATATTACAGAGTATGTATCCTGGTACTTGGTGTGTCAGCAAGTGAAGGCAAAACACATGAGACCAGCGGGTCTATTATAGTCCCTCCCTATTCCCGAGTGGAAATGGGAGCACATCTCAATGGACTTCATTGTTGGCTTGCCATGGACGTCAAGTAACTCAGATGCAATATAGGTTGTGGTGGACCGTCTGACAAAGTCTGTGCATTTCTTGCCCTATCGGACTACGTTCAACTCGAACCAGTTGGCAGCATTGTATATCAAGGAAGTGGTTCGGTTGCACAGGGTACCAGTCAGCGTTGTATCAGATCGGGATCCAAGATTCACATCCAGGTTCTGGAAGAGCTTTCAGAGCGCCATGGGTTCCCGACTAGACTTTAGCACCGCCTTTCATCCACGGACAGATAGGCAGACCGAGAGGGTGAACCAAATCATCGAGGACATGCTTCGGACATGTATGTTAGATTTCAATGGCAGATGGGAAGAACAATTGCCTTTGCTGGAGTTCACCTACAATAATAGCTACCAGGCGAGTATCCAGATGGCACCATTTGAGGCCTTGTATGGGCGAAGCTGCAGGTCTCCTCTCTATTGAGATGAAATGGGAGAGAGAAAAGTGATGGGTCCTGAGTTAATTGAGCGGACCGCGAATAAGGTCAAGATCATCCGGGATCGGTTGAAAGCTGCCCAGAATCGTCAGAAGAGCTATGTGGACACTCGCCGCAAGGACTTGGAATTCCAGGTTGAGGATCAAGTCTTTGTGAAGATATCTCCTAGCAAGGGAATGATGAGGTTCAGCAAGAGGGGCAAGCTCAGTACTTGATATGTTGGGCCGTTTGAAATTATCACTAGAGTTGGTGAAGTTCTGTACCGGGTAGCTCTCCAAACTCATATGGTCGCGGTCCACAACGTGTTCTATGTGTCGATGCTCAGGAAATACATCTCCGATCCTTCGCACGTGATCAACCATGAACCGTTGGAAATCCGAGAAGATCTCACTTTAGTAGAGAAGTCGATTCAAGTCTTGGATCGGAGAGATCAAGTGTTGTGCAACAAAACAATTCCATCGGTCCTCGTTTAATGGCAACATCATGCTAGAGAAGAGGCCACTTGGGAATATGAGGCCGAAGTCAAAGAAAAATACCCGGAGTTGTTTGCATAGGGTGTTATGTATCGCCATGTAAAATTTTGTTGTTGTTTGACACATGTATGTATCGTCCAAATTTCAAGGACGAAATTTCTGTAAGGGGGAAGGATGTAGAACCCCGGACCTAGACGATATGTGATGACATGTATTAAAGCCTCGAGAGTGTTTTCTTAAGTTTATGGATGTTGGGATGAATGAGTAAGAGTATAGAATACTCTTAAGTGTCAACGAAGGTTATGCCTTAGCATTACCCTCAAATTTAAAAAGCTTTAATTTTCTCACCTCTGATCGGAATCGAGAGATTCTTGAATTTTTGGAAAGGTATTGAAACCCTATTCGAGATTCATGTTTATCATTTTTCCAAATTTAGGTTGGATTTCCAAAGTCGGATTGTTGAAAATCCGGGCTGCTAAAACCCATTTTCAGACTAGTTGGCTTCAGAGCCCTTTTAGGTAATTAAAAACTCGGAATTAGGACTTTTCCATTAGAGACAAAAATTTTCTCCTTTGAATGAAGAGTCAAACGCAAGTTGAATTGTCAAAATCCGATAAGGGATTCAAATGTTATGGCTGAAATACCAAAGTGTGAAAATCTGGAAACTTTCTATCAAATCTACGAACGATCGTAGAAGACCTACGAACGATCGTAGGGAAGCTAAGAACGATCATAGATATGCTACAACCAATCATAAAGTTCTAGAAACTAGGAAAACTCTTTGGACAACCTATGATCGATCGTTGGAAGCCTACGAATGATCGTAGGCGGGCAAATCAACTTCTTTAGAGCATGATTTTTGGGGTTTTAACCCCTTTGCCTATAAATAGGAGACCAAATTGGGGGTTTTGGGTTAACCTAAACCTAAAGAGAGCTTGGGAGGGAAGGAAGGTTTCAAGAGAGGGTTCTCATTCTTGAGTGAGAGATTGAACATTGGGTTACCCAGATCATCTCCAAATCCTTGGATTCTTCAAATCCAAGGCAAGGCACGCAAGGAGCACCATCCTTCAAGCATGAACAACAACTTCCACAACCTTTTGCTTGGGATTTCTTCCCCATTTGAAGGTTGGTACCCCTATTTCCTAACTTTCCATGTTTTCTTCTCTTCTTACTTGTGTTTCTCCATTTTCTTGCTTTTCCTTAAAATTTTCACATGATATGAGATGGATTTTGTGAATGGATGTCATGGATGGTTGAGATGTGATGGGAAAATGGGAAGGGCATTGTACACATAATAAACACAATGATATGTTAGATAAAATGAACTTCACTCGCTTCCTAGAAAAGCATGATTGTAGATTTACTCGCTTACTAGAATTGCATGATGATAGATTTACTTGCTTTCAATTAATTGTTGCTTTGAAATGCTATGCTCATTTATTTCATGCGTTGAATTGTACACAATCCACGACCATGACATGTAGATTATGAATTAGGATTTTCAAGCATGAACACCGAGTTTTGATTTCAAGAAAACAAGAATAAAATGACTCGATTCACGAACACCATGACAAGGCCAAACATAAGGGTTGGTAAAAAGATAGGGCATATCATCAGGAATGTTTTACCTCATTTTTCACAAGGACAAGCAAGATGTTAGTGCGTCTTTCAAGCATGCATGTTTCCAGGAAGGGTGCTTGCACCTGACTTCAAGTTGCTTCTATTGCATTTTCGCTAAAAGGAGTTTATACACCCGACTTCAAGTAGTTTGACATGTTTCACTGAAGGGAGTTTACACTCCCGACTTCAAGTTGTTCAAGGGCACTAACATCCCAAGCATGCATAGCAAGCAAACACGTTTAAATTCAAGCAAGCAAGCAAACATGGGCATAATCATGTCATGAAAAGCATACATGCATTTGCTTCCGCATTCAAGCAAGTTTTTCGCAAGAAACCAGACATGACAAGACAAGAGATAAGACAAGTTTTCACAAGCACGAAAAATAGTTTTAAAATTTAAGAAAACAAATCATGACAAGAATATGATGATTTACCGAGATTTTACCATTCATGATTCAAGCATGCATGAATATTCACTGCTTATTGCTTTATTATTGTTGTTATAGTTTATTGTTCCGTTATTATTATTATGCACTGCTTCTATGACTTATTGGTTAATGGTGGTTACCCGCTGAATGTTTCAATACTCAACCATACATTTGATGTCGGCAGGTGTTAGTGAAGCGATTGCTCCTTTTGACATATGCGCTCTCGGTTCATGTGAGGAAGAGGAATACGTAGAGGAGGTTCCAGCTAGTGAGCCTCATGGTGAGGATGGGGAGAAATGACCCTATCTAAATTATGTCTAGTGAACATTGAGATTTGGTGAGGGAGAGATACTTGTATATTTTGCGGTGGGCATGTCCACCCTGTCTTTTGTATGTTGTACATAACTTTGGATATTTGTTTATATATATATATATATATGAAATAGACATTTTGCTCTGTTGTGTCATGTATTCGCTTCCATTATTGCATGCTCTAATTCTCTTTTGCAGGATGGTTTGTCAAGTCTCGTCCAAGATTCACTCTAACTCTTAGGATGGGTTTTGGGGCACGACATTATATTTAATTTAAGAGGGCATAGCCATGGGCAAGGGATAGCTATCTTAACCTTAAAAAAAATATTCCTTACAACTTGGCATAGACAAGATGGCTCCCCAACTAGGTACTAAATAATTTTGCCGTCTTGCTAAGTTCTTTAAGTCCTTTTACATCCAAACCACAACCTATCCTTGTATACTAACCAAGATTTAAAATGTCCAAAAGTTCGATAGAATATAATTCTAAAACTTCGGATCAAAAACATAAATTCTTATTATTATCATATTCTAATACAATTCCAAGATTTTATTTGAAATTTTGATATTTCATCCAAAATAATTCATTTTTTTTATTTCAAATTGGCAATCATTTTTGTTCTTTAATTTAAAAATATATATTATAGTTTTAGTAAAGCTTATAATTATATTACAAGTATATAATTTACACATACTAATATCTTTTCAAAGTATTACTTATAAACTATAAAATATACTTATTGTTTATACTTATTATACTAAGTATAGAGTTTTTATTAATTAAGTATTGTTGTAATATATTTACTTTATAATTTATAGATTTTCAATGTATACTTATAAATTATAGAATATATTTATTCTATCTAGTTTTTATTTTATACAATATATTAAGTATATAATTATATTAGATTGAGGATATTTATGTATATGGTTTATAATTAATAACATAAGTAGGGTAGTGTTCCCATTATTGCCGCTCACTATAAGTTATAATGAATGACCACTCTAGAATCACGACATGTGGCATGTCTTTTGAATATTCGACCATTGGATGTCAAGCTGGGTCCCATTAGAAACACCTGGCAAAATACCAGGATGGTCGAACGATTCTAAACTTTTAAATCATACTCAAGTTTATCTACATTAACTACTTAGGAATTTAGACCCCACCTAGGTAATAGAAATTATATTTTTTAAAATCTTCATTCAGATGACTGAAAAAGTCTTATGAGCCTGATTTTTTGTCACGTGTCTCTTAAGGAGTCCATCTTAATATCCAACAGACATATTAAAAATAACTTGTCATGTGTCCCTTTTTCATAGGGTCACTCATTACAAGTTCAAATAAGTGACGCCCACTAAAACACCACGCAACATAAGTATATTTTATAACAATTATATATTGATTATTATAATTTCACTATATTATAAAATTATATACTTATTAAATTAAGTATAGTTTATAATTAGTAATTATAACATAAAAAAAGGTTTATAAACTATTATTATATAAGTATAATAATGATAGGATTTTAGGGGAGGATATTTTTTGTAAATTTAATTTATTTAATTTTAAAATTAAACAAATTATATCCTATAATATTTTAAGAATTTTATTGAATATTCTATAAATATTTTTAAAAATATTTATTTAATCAAAATATTAAAAAAATAATCAAAAGAATGAAATTGATGTGAAATTTCTAAGATTACAATAATTAAGTTCGGTATTGAAAAAGTCACGAACAAAAAATGCCGATCATATTAGGAAGTTGATCTGGCTATTATATTCAAGAAGTAGGTATTTTTAAAAGGGAAATGCTATTAAGACCGCAAAGGGCCGAGACCATACCGAGACCACGCATGTGATGAGCGGATATCAAAAAAATAAAACCAGATTAATGAAAATTTTGAGATCCACTCATCACACGAGCTGTCTCAATGTGGTCTCGGCCCTTTGCGGTCTTAGTAGCAAAGTCCTTTTTTAAACGATTGTGATTGTATGTGCTCAATAGCACATGTTATTAAGTCCGATCGAGAATGCAATGACGCAGAGCCAAAAATATATTAAAAAATCAGTTTAAATATAAAGAGGAGCTCTGCATCACCACGTTGTGCGAAGCTCCCCTTTTTACGCAATGGAGTGGCAAATGTGTAATTACGGTGTGTTGCAAAATTACCCCAACCTCTATCAATAATTACAAAAATGCTAAATTTATAGTGTAAAAAAGGGAGCTCCACATCAACACCATGATGCAGAGCTCCTGCTCAAAATTAATCTCTTAAAAAATGGTATCTTAACGTCATTGAAATTATTGTGTCCACACTCCACACCATAGTCTTTGTTATTGCCCAAAGATAGGGTAGGCAAAAATCGTTATTCTCTGATTATTACCGACTCCCTCTTCCCACGCCGGGAAATTTGCAATATGAACAGGCTTTAAATTCACCCTCCTCTAAACGATAGAAAAACACAGGTATGAAGTACCCAAGAAAAAAAAACAGGTATCCCTGTTAGGCAGACAAGTTGTTAATTTAACGAAAATGCAGCTCTTGCAGGTCCAGTACCTAAAAATAGGAATTAAGGGCATTTATGTGAGAAAAAAAGTATCATCTACTTTGGTGAATTATCATTAGCATATGATCGATTGATCATCACGGAGACTTGACACCTATTTAAACGGTCATTTATTAGGCGGGGTATGATGTCATAGATCGGGTGATAAGTTAAAACAGTAGCAAATCGATATGAGCCATTAGATATTAGAAATTAGGACGCTGTAAAAAGTTATAAATTTCTCTTTTGTCCAGTGGCTGACCATGAAGTCGTAATAGTGCTACGACATATCGGCAGTGGATTTCCTCAGACACCAGAGTATAATAGTCGGGTATAGCCTCTCGACGCATGTAGGAAGGTCACTAAGAAGGTGATTCCATGCATGCGCAGATTTCTTTGGACGGTACGTCTCACACTTTCTCGGCTCACCATGTCTCCTCTTTGATACGTATTAACTATGGTTAAGATTCACACACCTCTAAGATTAAATAAATCTTGATTTTTTGAAAAAATATTTAAAACAAATTAATCGCATGAGTGAGTGAATCCTAGCCAAGGTTAATTTTTTAAATATTTTTTTTCTAAGAACCAATGTTAGATTTTTTAACATTAGGGATGAGTGAATCTTAACAACAGTTGTTTGTGTGTGTGTGTGTGGTAGCTTCGCCTTCTGGTGTTGTTACCTTAACCAAATAAAAAAAATCTTAACAACAATTAATGAGTGATAAAAAAGGACACATGGCGAGTTGAGAAGGTATGTGCCTACAACTCAACAAAACTTACACATCCATGCTATCACCTCACCTCCTTAGTGAAATCATTTTACACATGTCGAGCAAATAGGCTATGCATGACTACAAATTCGGTGAGAGTTCAATTGCAATCGCATCCACAAGTCAACACATCCTTTTTAACATTTATTAATTGTGATTAAGATTCATTAACTCCTGAGGTTCACCTTGGATTTTTTGAAAAAATTGAACCCTACTTAAAAAAACTTTAACCCTTAAGATATGCAAGTTTGCCCTTTTTGAAGATTTTCAAAGTGAACATCATAAATGTTTTTAGCGAAATAAGTAGTAAATCAATTGGTTGCTGTGGGTCACCATTGGTACATCGAAGAGGTGTGGACGGAGTCTATCCCTAGTGCTGCTTGCTACTTAAGGGGGAGCCAAGGAAATTTTTAGTAGTAAGGCCACATGGTGGTTAATTGAAAATATGGTAGTAATTGTTGATAGATTTGTAGAGAAATATTAGGTGGGTATGAAATATTTTGGATGTAACGCCCTTAATTTTTTTTGATGATTAAGTTCTTAAGACATTTCATCCATACTTCTTGTACATATCATACGGGTGTTGTTTCTCATTGTTTATGAGACAACTGTCCCCTTGCTCTATAGATATGCCTCATAAAATAATTAAATAATACAGTATAAGTTTTTAGGGGGCAAATATCCATTATCCATGATTTTGCCCAATTAAATAGCTAATAAACTTAGTATAAAAGATACTTTCTTTTAAACTTAGGAGTTGAGATCATAGTTAATTGCGATTAAACTCGGGAGAGTTCAATTACACCCACATGTTAACATGTGTCTCTTTTAACCCTGGTTAACTATGGTTAAGATTCACTAATCCATGGAGTTCAACAATCTTAACCTTAGTTTTTAGAAAAATATTTAAAACATACCCCCTCCAACTTCGATTCCCACCCCATTGTGAGTGCAATCCCAAATTCTCGCAATTAGACATATTCGGACTCAAAGCTCAATCCATTTCTAGAGATTGAATCACAACCAATTGTGATTGAACTTGGGGAGAGTTCAATCCCACCCATAGGTCAACATGTGTCTCTTTTAATCCTATTAACTATGGTTAAGATTCACTAACCCTTAGGGTTCAATAATCCAACCTTAGATTTTAGAAAACAATATTTAAAAAATGTTTGACTCTAGTTAAGGATTTTTAATCCTTAAGGTTAATATTTTTTCTAAAAAAAGGTTAGATTGTTGAACCTAAGTGTTAATGAATCTTAACCATAATTAATAAGGACTAACAGAGACACGTGTTGACTTGTGGGTACAATTGAACTCTCCTCAAGTTCAATCGCAATTGGCTCTGGTTCCATCTCCCTCTCCCCAAGTTCAATCACAATTGGCTCTGGTTCCATCTCCCATTCACATGACTATATTAAAAAAAGTCAATTTTACACCTGGCTCCACCCCTACTGTTGCTGATAGGCTTCTATGGGAGGATGCTTATGGGAGAGTTGCCTTTCCGCTCAGCCACTCCTTCCAGGCTTGTATTTACTAGAAATATATATATATAATTTGAAGAAAATGCCTAATTTTGGTACACTAAAAAAACAAACATTGAAGCATATTGGGGTATTTCTCATATTACCCCTCAAATTTAGGGTGTTATCCAAATACTCGAGTTTTAAAAATTTCTCTCTTAATGCCCTCACACATGTGGAAAAAAAATTGGTCGATACTGGTTGAATTTGAAAATGATATGTCGGTGCATGCATAGATAATAGTACTGACTAGTATCAACTTGGTGTATCGACATGTATAAATCGTATTGACCTAGTATATCAACCAGGTGTATCGACCACGTCTATCAACCTGGTCGATCATGCATGCAAAAATTCCATTTAAATTCAATATTTTACGGTTTTTTTTTTTCAAGAACACTTCTATTACATTTGTGCTAAAAAAATCCATTAACCATTTTTATATTATGAAATGATGATACAAAAATAATGGAGGTGGAGAGAAATCAAACAAATATATCTCATTAAGATTAAGATAATGTAAATCATGAATAATTAAAATTATATTTTCACACACAAAATGAGTGATGAGCTCTTGTGAGAGTGAAAGATGAGGAGAGTATGGAGTTTCTCAGGTCTCAATAAGGTACATAAATCATTTTTTTTCCTATTATTTTTATTTTAAAACTTTAAGAAATTCTTCTTTAAAATATTAGTGAAAGTGAAAGATATTTAAGACTTTTATAAATGTTAGAATTATGAAAAACTTAGAAATCTTTTTTTTTTTTGTCAAATGCTCATAAATGTTGAGTAGGATGTGTGAGTGTGTTATTAAAAAAAAAATATGCACACAAAGTGGACGGTGCAGATGAGCATTGATAAGTGTAGGAAGAAAATGGTCGTTGACTAGTGAGAGGAATGAGGGATATCTATAGGCAGAGAGTGTGGTTGAGAGTGTCAGTAAGAGCAGAAAGGGGATGTTTGCTAAATCCAATAAAGTTAGTGGTGGGTTGCGAAAGGGACGTCTCAAGTCGTTTACCAACTGCCCCAGGCCTTGCCGCTGCCCCGGCGCGCTCGTTGCCCAAGGTCGTACATTACCTTTGTCGAACCTCACTCGCCATTTATAACCAGAATTTGCAAATGTTACTCACTTTCTCACGACCACTACGCCATACTCTCGAGAAACCGGTGCAACCACCGGCTCTAAAAGGCTCCTACTGCTGTAACTATGTAATAATGCCCTAATCAAACCTTAATTATAATCCTAATCACTTTAAAATGGCGTCCGTATTACTACTTGAACTGGAGACCTCTGCCCCCAAAAAAAGAACAAAAATTTAAAGCACGTTAAGACCTTCACATAGTGCAACCAATTTTTTTAAAGTCAAAACATAGGAATTATGTTTTTTTGGGGTAATATAGGAATCATGGTTTGCAGTGGTTCTCAAGGTAGCAGGGAAGTGTAGCAATAATCATGGCTACCAAGGTGAGAATTTGGAAGTTTGAGTGAGATTGGTGCTAGCATTTCTCTTACAAGAATGAGAAAATTGTAGGCCTAATCACCTCAATGCTAACGGACTTTGCTACAGACCACCGAGACCATGCTCTAAGAGCATGAGATCTTCCTGTGGAGCCCATTTCACATGGTAGGCCCCACCTGAAATCTCATGCTCTTAGAGCATGGTCTCTGTCCTAAGGGGGTCTCAGAAGCTTTATCCAATGCTAAAACTAGATACTCTCTCTCATAAGGTGTGTGTTTCCTTCCACCTTATCACCCAAAAAATGGTAACGCCATCACAATTTTTATTTTGTTGTTTTTGTAACTGACATTAAAACAAAAACAATGGGTGTGAGTGGAATAATATCCATAGATCATCTTTGACTAAGTTAGAAGATGATTATGTTATTTGATAGAGATGTCGTGAGGATAAGGTCCCCACCGTGACTAAGTCAGGGGGTTATATTATATGATAGAGATGTCGTGAGGACAAGGTCCCCACCGTAGTTGAGTCAGAGGGTTATGTTATCTAATAGAGATGTCGTGAGGACAAGATCCCCACCGTGGCTAAGTCAGAGGGTTATGTTATCTGATAGAGATGTCGTAAGGACAAGATCCCCACCGTGGCTGAGTCAGAGGGTTATGTTACCTGATAAATACGTCAGGCCATAGTGACTGAGATTAGGTATTCCTGATAGATATGTCTTGACACAGTGACTGAGATCAGGTGAGTGTGTATTGTTCCCTGATAAATATGTCTTGCCATAGTGACTAAGATCAGGTATTCCTGATAAATATGTCATGACACAGTGACTGAGATAAAGTGGGTTTGTATTGTTCCCTGATAGATATATCATGCCACAGTGACTGAGATCAGGTATTCCTGATGGATATGTCATGACACAGTGACTGAAATCAAGTGAGTGTGTATTGTTCCCTGATAGATATGTCGTGCCACAATGACTAAGATCATGTATTCCTGATAGATATGTCATGACACAGTAACTGAGATCTGGTAGGTGTGTATTGTTCCCTGATAGATATGTCGTGCCATCATGACTGAGAACAGGTATTCCTAATTGATATGTCGTGACACAGTGATTGAGATCAGGTGGGTATGTATTGTTCCCTAATAGATATATCATGCCACATTGACTGAGATCAGGTATTTCTAATAGATATGTTGTGCCACGGTGACTGAGATCTGGTAGGTGTGTATTGTTCCCTGATAGATATGTCGTGCCTTAGTGACTGAGATCAGGTGAGTATGTATTGTTCCCTAATAGATATGTCGTGCCACAGTGACTGAGATCCAGTATTTCTGATAGATATGTAGTGACACAATGACTAAGATCAGGTAAGTATGTATTGTTCCATGATAGATATGTCATGAGGGTGAGTTGCCCACAGTGATTGAGATCAGGTAGGTACGTGTTGTTCTTGATAGATATGTCGTGAGGGAGAGTTCCCTCACAATGACTAAGATCAAAAAGGTATGTGTTGTCTCGGATTAGAGAAGTCGTGAGGACAGGTCCCCGCATTGACCGAAATTAGATGATTTGTGTTGATTCTAACAGGTGAAGGCCTGGATTATGTATTGAGTCTAAGGACTCAATGTATGGTTTGATTAGGCGTAGGCCCGGTTGAGTAATAATTGAGTCTATGGACCCAAGGTTAAAGGTTGTACACAGCCGAAGGCCCAGTCGATCAAGTCTGCGGACTTAAGGATAAAGCGTGAGCGGTTATCTGGAACAGTAACCTGGTGTCGTGGACGATAACAGGATAAATTTGACAATTAAAGGTCGGGATCCTTGACATAGGGTGAAATAGCCTTGAGTGACCTAGGGTCACAAATTATGATATTATTATTCTACAGATTATTATGATATGAGAATTGAACTGTAAGACTACATCGTTATTGATGGATGTTACCATGTGGAAAATAGTCTAGATGGACTGTGGATTTGGCTGGACTCTATAGCTCACCCCTCATTTTATATCGTCAGATTCTGAAATGGTTCGCAAGAAGCTACGCTTGATAGATTTTTTGGAAAGTGTATCGGTGCATAAGTGGCGCCAAAAATAAAGGCTACTGTAGCAAGTGAAGTAACGTATTTGCATCCAGGTAGAGAGAGATGGCAACCCGGATACCAACTCCGATATCCAAGGAGGAGATGACGACCATGTTTATGAATACTCAATTAGCCATACTCTACTCTAATGATAACCCTGATGGTTGTGGATTTCGGCACAATTGTCAAGACTAGAGCCCATATCGAGGCCGCAATCAAAAGTGGTCCAATCCACTCCAGTCTAGGGCTAGCTCCACCTCGAACAGCAGTGCTAACAAATAGAAACAATGGTCAAAGAGACCAGAGAAGAAGTATAGATAGTGGCTCCCGAAGCACCGATCAAATTATCGGCTCTAGCCACTCATCCACAGTAGCCTCTGTCTATAAATACCCAGCCAACCCGACGAAACCAGGGGCAAACCCGTCAGCAAGACAGACCTCTCTGAAACTTCACTCCTCTACCGTATATCCTAAGTCAGCTTTTCGACTTCTTGTCCAAGCAGGGTCTCCTCACTCTGAGAGGACCTACACCCCTTCTGGCATAAGCAAGGTCAAAACCAGCGAGCCCACCACCACTGTGCATTCCACCAAGGTCCTGCGCATGCTACAGATAACTGTATTGCTTCAAATACACTGTCCAAGATCTGTTGGACGAAGATGTTGGATTTTGGTTGAGAGTGGGGAATTTATGAGACTGGGAATTGGGTTTGCACGCCTCAACACTCACTTAGTTCCTTTATGCCATTAAAAAATTAAAGTGTTTAAATATGATGCGGAGTTATGCTTTAAGAGTTTCAAGCGGAGCTCTCTTTTTAATGTAAAATCACTAACAATCTTGCAATTATGGGGGAGAAAATAATTTGTAAAATTATCTTTGCATCTCTCAATAATTACATGAATGCTTTAAAAAGGGGAGCTATGCTCCACACGCATGAAGCAGAGTTCCACCTCATATTAAACACTCTACAAAAAAACACAATACAAATAAACTAGAAAATAGATTAATTGTGAGCAGGAGCTCCGGTTGAAGAAATAACCCAAGCAACTCAAAAAATACCTTTGATAGGAGTATTTTGAGAATTACAGGAAAAAAATAGTCGACAAAAATAACCGTATATTTTTCTTAGTTGTAACTAGATGCATTAGATAGTCAAGAAAAGTGAAGAAAGTTGTTAATTCCATGAAAAAGAGCGCTGAGGAGAGAAAAAGAGACTAACATTCTCCTTAAAAATTTATGGAAATAATATAAACTCTTAAAATAGTTAATATAACAAGACTATGAGTAAAGCATGACAAACAACACCACCTCCCAATTCCAAAGGGGTGGACCAGTGGTTCCTCGTCAAGCACGAGGTTCTGAGTTCCATATCTCAATCCTCCTTTGGGTCAGTTCACGCTCGGATTTTTCAAACTTTCTCATCACACCCCTGGGATCTAGTCCTAACTCGATGGGTTGGCGACATCCTGGGTTAGCAAGAACAAAACAGTTGAGACTTGAGACCTACTATAATTACTAACACACACAACCACACCTTTCAAAGAAAAATAATAATAATAAATAAATAAATAAATAAAGTCTGTCTCGAAATTTTAGTAGACATAAATACACCACTTTTATTTCTATAAATTAGAAAAAACTTGTTTTTGGGAGCTCCTTTACCGTAAAAACAAATGGAGGCGGGAGGGAAAGGGGGAAAAGAAAAAGAAAAGTAGAGAAATGACATTCCAAAGGGCTATCAAAACCAAACCCAAAACCTCCCATCGGATGTGAGTTTGAAGCGAGGCCACGTGACTACAACCCCTCGTATCGACAGCGCCGTAGACAGTAGCAGTAGACAGTAGACAGCACGAGCTGCTCCACCCCAAAAAAAGAATCGCATCGCCTTGCACTGCAAGCTACAGTCTCCCCCCTTCCCCCCTTTTTAAACCCCCCACAATACCTATTAGCTACTATCCTTTCTCATCTCTCTCTCTCCCTCTTTTTCATTTCTTCAGCTACAAAGATAGGAAGAAAATGGCTGTTCTTGGTGGTTATCTTAGCCCAAGTTTGGTCCTCCACTTCGCCAAGCGGAGGTTTCGGAGTTTGTTTTGGAGGGTCCGTTCGGAGATTCGGAGACAGCTCAAGAGTCGGTCGAAGCAGACCCTTCGCTTCAACTACGACCCTTTCAGTTACGCCCTCAATTTCGACAATGGAAATTCAGGGTTTTTCTGCTAAACTCCAACATGAAGTAGAAGAAGAAGAAGAAGAAAAGTAGGAACAATCTTCTCAACTCTTCCTTTTTGCCATTTGTTTTAGTTTTTATGTTTTGTATGTCCAGCTCATAAATGGCATATGTTTTGCCACAAACAGGCTCAAAACCCCCACGTCAGAAATGCAGAATCTGAGATGGGTTTTCAAGCTTTTCTTCATCTTTTCTTTCTACGCTCTACGTACTCCGGCAAAGGTTATTCTTCTCAGAAGCAGAGACGGAGCTTTCCTTTTTTCTAACAAATTCGTCAATCAGTACAGCTTTGGTTTTCTCTGCTAAACTCGAAGAAGAAGAAGAATCGTTTTTTCTGTTTTGTCATTGTATGGTGGTGGCTGTGATTTTGTACTAGCTTTGAGGGTTTAAATGTTTTCTTTGCTTCTATTCTGCAATGTAGGTGTTTATGTGTAGTTCTTAACACCACCGCTCACTAAGTATCTGTATCTCCCCCTATTGACTAAAATACCCTCTACCTTTAATCAAGATTTAACTCTCGAGTACTGTTCCCCTCGAGGGTATTTCGGTCAATTGTAGTGGCGACCGTGACTCTGTGAGACTTGTCTTTGTTTGTTTGACATGAAACAAAACATCTAACATTCATCATTCTCAACCGGGGCCTATTTTTTTAAAAAAGGGTCCAGATGAGGCCAGTTGGGTTATTTTGGCGTTGGAAGAGATCTCAGCCGTCCGTTTAAAAGTGGAGAGATTCAACGGATAGTAAGCCCTGTTACCGCTATCCATATGATCAAAGGTTAGAAAAAAGGTAATCTCTGGCATTTCTTTTCTTTTAAAATGAATGTTCTCAAAGAGTCTAAATTTTGAAAGGTAATATCAATATGGTCATAGAGAAAATGAATGGTCAATATGGTAATATCAAAATTTTGAAAGGTAAATTTTGACAGGGACTCATGGATTATCTCTAATATGGTCATAGAGAAAACCTATGTTCATACAAGGAACAGAGACCCGAACGCTGCAAAAAGGCCCAATTCTTTAACCTTTGCCTACTTTTAGGCTGTCACGTTTGTTTTGTTTTGTTTTTTTTGTGAAGCATATGGAGGGGAGCTTGGAACTGAGTTTAGCCAAGCACGAATCAAACCAACTAGACCTTGATTGATTTGGCCCGAAGCAACTTGTTTAGGGCTTGATTTGGCTTGAGCTCAACTAAATATATATTTTTTTTGGTAATGTTATTTATATTAAATATTTCAAATTTTATTTATTATAGATTTTAATAATTTTTTATTTATAATAAATAGGTTTAAGAGATAATAATAACAAAAAAGTTTAAGCATAAACTTTGATCTAACTCTTTATTCTTTGAAGTGAAGGATTACTCCCAATTCTTATTTTCGCATATGAATGTATTAATTTTTTTATTATAATTTATTAATAATTATTTTTATTAAAATTATATGAAATTAAACAAAATAATTCCATGAATCAAGCTTGAGCTCGGCTCGGCTCGGCTCGAATAAAGTTTGAGATCGATTGATCAAGCTTGTTCAAGCCTAAGCATTCGGTCTCCAATTAAGCTCAAGTCGAACTCAAGCATTTTCATGCCAAGCTAAAACTTGGTCAAGCTTAGCTTGAATATACCCCTAGTTTTAGGGTTAGAGTTTGAACCCGAGCCCTTAAATGCCCTTCTCACTCCTATCTCTATGGTTCATGCTTCTCTATATATTTTTCTGAAAATGTTGACATGTGGCCCAAAAAAAATAAAAAAAACTAATGCTAGAATTTAGGCTGTTTTTGCAGCGTTCTTTTATAGGCTGCATCTTGTAGCCTATCTTTTTTTCCAAACAAAATGCCCGACTGGAAGGTGATACTACTATCTCAAGCGGGAAGAAAAACTTTTATTAAAGCAATCATCCAGGCAATTCTAGATCACCCCTCAGCTGGGGGTCTCTTTGTAGAACCTCCTTGTCTCCCACCTCATCGATGAGAACAAGAAATTGGACATTCCCATTCTCACATCCCTCTTTCCCAGTGGTTGAGAAAATCTGTAAGCTTCCAGTTAGCTCCCAAGTGTTCCCGACAAAATAATCTGACACTACTCTTAACTCGGGCAAATTCTTGGTTAGTTCGGCTTCCCACCTAGCAAGATCTATCTCCAATCCCAGAAGCCATCCTCCAGCTCCTCCTTTGATTCTATGATAGATATTGACTAGAAAAAGATATGGCACATTCAGGTTCCCCCTAAGATCCAGACTTTTACTTGGAGAGCCAGTCACAATGCCTTAGATGTGGCTTCAAATCTGTGAAGAAGCAATATGCATGTTGATACGGTGTGTGCCCTGTGTCAAATGGAAGATGAAATGCTTACTCACCTTTTTCTGGAATGTCCGTGTTCCAGGAGTATTTGGTTCGGCTCACAACTTTCCCTACAACGCCCCCTTAGAACTGTTGTTCCTTTTCCATCTTGGTGGTAATTGTCACGCCCCGAAATCTTTATACACAATACACCTTATATATGTATAGGTTTCCGAAATGTGAACCTGGGATATACCCTAAAAGTAAATGCATTTTATAAACATATAAAATCATTCCAAATTTATAAACATAACGAGCATAACTATATGGTTTAAACAAGTATAAAGTGCAACTAAGTTCTCATTGCATTCCTCTCCACATATCACTCACTCTCAAAAAACGATAAAAGTATTCTCCAAAATCCTCAACTCCTTAAGAGCTCCTATTAACCTTTAGATATCTCCTAAAAAGTCAACATAACAAGGGTGGGCACGAGGCTCAACAAGATGAACACATATAACACATGCAATCACAAATCATTATTATATTTTATTCAATATGCAATTAATGACAATTCATTTTCTTTATTTTGTAATACTTAGTCCACATCTGGCGGTCCTCAGCATCACCTCTAAAATCACATCAAATTCCTCAATAGCAGCCCCCCCTTGGCATCGCCTCATGACATGATTTAACGTCTCACACATGTTCCTCTATTGGCAGCCCCTAGCAACACCTCAAGGATACCGATGGAATCATACACCTGTTTCTCTGTTGACAGCCTCGAGAAAAACCTCAAGGATACCGATGGAATCATACACCGTATATGGAAAGTGAAATCTTACTGCCCCCAAGGCGGGTGTATGGTACATCTGTCCGCACCAAATCACCACCCATAAAATGGGTGGTTGGGTTTCGCGCATGCCAAATGCATGGGCACCAGCTGGCCAAGGGCTGGCTCACCGCCAGCCCGCCTAGCATTAAATGCTGGCAGGAGGGCAATTATGCCCCCACGGACATCCCTATGTGTCAGCCTTCAGGGGACTGACATGTGATTAGGGTTTACCCTTGTGGGCAGACCCTCATTCAAACTCTGCGGACATACTCTACGAGTCCATTCGTGACTAGCCCAGTCTGTGACCATAAATGGCCAAAGACTCAATCCAGACCAAGGGCAGGACCCATGGTCTCACCCTGCTTTGGTCCGCGGACTGACTAAGGTCAGACCCTAGTCTGTAGCCCAAATAGGCTTTGGACCTGACCAAGGCCGCGGGTAAGACCCATAGTCTCACCCTTTTAATTTGTAGACTGACTAAGGTCAATCATTTCCCAACTGACAGTCAGATATTGATTGCCATGTGACAGAGAATCCCTGATAAAAAAGGGCTTTTAGCCAATTTTGAGGGATCCCAAGATAGAGATCCCCTCTTTTTCGTCAATAGCAGAGTGTCATATGGAAACCCATTCGAAATGGGGAGTAATCGCTCCCCTTTTCTTGGAAGATAAGATTCTTTTCCTTTTAAAAGGAAATGTCTTATCCTCTTAGGTTTCCCAAAAAGGGGAAACCAATTTGGATCCCTTTAAGAAAAAGAACTACAAATCGTATCAGGTTTCTCTAAGATAGACAGATAACCCTCTCTAAAAAGGAGAGAACCTTTTGATTCCCTAAAAATAGGAAGTCAAAGGGGAGTCCAAAAAGGACACTCCAAAAGCTATAATAAAGAGGGTTTCTCACAAGAAACCCTCACTCAGAAAAAACAAGCACGACGAAAAACGAAGACAAAACCCACGAAGGAAAAACCCAAAAGAAATACTTTTCTTTTGCTTTTGCAGGAACAAATCAAGAACCAGTGAAGAAGAAGAATCTCCCATCAATGGAGAATATCAGGTGAATCCCTCAATATGACCACCTCTTTTTTTTTTCTTTTCATGATACAAAGACCTCTATGAGGCATCTTGTAACGCCTACATAGGATTTTGACAACCCCATTGAATAAATACAAATACTTTATTCAAATATTTGTTCTTTTTTAATTATTCTTCTTATTCAGAGGTTCTCCCCAAATCAGGAAGGTAATTAACAATCCGGGTTTACTCGGATTAGAAGAATAGTCCCCCACATAAAATAAACTCCATACAACAATGAATGTAATCTGACCGCAAGGTTCAAGATGTCAACCATCAAAAGACTCTTGAAATTTATATGTACAAATTTCTGGCATGCCTAGTGGGACCTTCTTCTCCTCTCATTTTTGATGAAGAATAAAAAATAAAAGAATAACAAAAAAAAGGAAAGTGAGTAATCTTTTCATCTATTTTCTTGTCGGTTTTGTGCAGGATAATCGAGACTTTATGCGTGCGTCTGGCCTACGTCTTGACGATCAACCAGCGGGTGTATGTACTCCTAATGCCGATTCCAGCAACTCACCCACTCACATGGGTTGAGGTAGCAGTAGCCCCAACTAGGAGGGTTCGGCCAACTAGTCACACCTTTGCCAAGAGGCCGCGGTCACCAAACCAGGTCTCTGTTGAGGATGCCCCTTCCTGCAACAGGAGCAGGACCACCCATCAACTTTTTCGCACCCCAAAATCCACCATACAAGTTAGGTGAGACTTTGTGCAAAACTAACTTATCAGATCAAACCATCTTGCATAAAATATACAAGGCAATGCTACAGCGGAAACTAAACTTTCAATTTCTTATACATGATTGTATTCCAAAAGTCTATACACATAACAAAAGTAAAGAGTGAACACGCTCACTCATCAAAATACAAAATAAAATCTCAATATCACTCCACTCAGCAATAGTCTAGATATGGCCACACATCTAAATCTCTATCCTCCTGTGGCTGCAACGGAATAGGCGGCTCCCTTTCTTCGACGTATTCCTCTTCAACCCATGGTTCCGGATTGCATATGTTGAATGGACCTACTAACATCAAAATGTACGGCTGAGTATTGAAACACTCAGTGGGTACCAACCACTAGCCAATAATTTCATAAACAACATCATAATACAGTTTATAGAAATCGTAGAGCGTAGAACATAGAGCGTAAAACAAATGTGCTCAATTTTAAAAAAAAAAACCAATGTCTTGTGAGTTTTTGTGTAAAACATATATCTTGTAAGGTCTTGCGAGAATCAATAGCTTATGAGTTTTTCTTATGAGTTCTTATGAGCATAGAGCACTTATGAGTTCTTATGAGATCCATAGAGCATGCGAGATCCTTATGAGCATAGAGAACATATGAGACTTATGAATACTTAAGAGCTTTGAGATCCTTATGAGCTTGTGAAACAATCTTAGACTTATGAGATCCTTATGAGCATTGATCCTTATGAGAACTTATGAGATCTTAGACATTGAAATCCTTGTGAGCATGGTTAACCGATCTTACAAACCAACCCAAAGTTTGGCATAATCACTTATGAGTCCTTGTGAGGTTTTTCCTTAAAACATGTCTTATGAGCTTTGAAATCTTCTACTTATGAGAAATCCGGTTCATGCAAGACATGTGTACATGTGAGACTTGTGAGCATCATCATAGACTCAAAACATAGCTCTTGTGAGCATCCTGTTAAGCATAGAAGACTTAGAACATTTAGTTATATTCATGGAAGATCATACATCATAGAAATTCCATTGAAATCATAGTTTACAAACACTTAGACTTTCATCATCCAATAAACCAAGAACATACTTAGAATATGGTTTAAAGGAATAAAACAAGGTTAGATAGTAGAAGGTATCTGCCTTTTAAAAAGAACACCTTTGAAGCTAGAAAAAGCTTTGAGAAAGCTTATGGAATCAATTCCAAGCTTAAGAAGCTCGAAAAGCGAAAATCCAGACTTCACCTTTTGCCCTAGCACAACACTAGCTCTTCTCTCTCTTTTCTCTCCAACTTTCTCCCAAAAACTTCTTCTAAGGGTTCTTGTAACCCTAACCACGAATTTGGCCTATTTATAGCTAAAGGGGATGAGCCAAAGTGTAGAGACCTGAATCTTTTCATGCTTTTTATGCAAGTGTTAGGGGTATTATAGTCCTTGTGATGTTTTAATGTTTATTAATTTATATCTAATTAGTGTGGTGTGATATTGGCTTAATCAAAGTTGTAAAGAGAGGGATGTCATAACATACTCTTAACTTTAGGAAGCTCTAGTTTTGTCAGCGTTTATCAGAATTGAGTGATTCGTGAACCATTAGAAAGGTATTAGAACCCTCTTTGAGGTTGATGTTTAATATTTTTCCAGATTTTTAGTCTAAGCTAAGTCAAAAGTAGGTTTTGCGATGTTTTGTCTGCTGAAATTGCAGACAAGTCAGCTTTAGAGTCTATTTAGACCTTTAAAAACTCAAAATTAGGATTTTTGTAAGACATCAAAGTTGTTCTCCTTTCAAAGACAAGTCCAACACAAGTTGAATCGTCAAAATCCAATGAACAAGTCAAAAGTTATAGTCAAAATACCAAAACAAGGTAAAATCAGTCGGAATCAGGAAATGAGGAGTGCGATCTATCGCAAATAAGGTGCGATCGATCGCAAAATAGTGCGATCTATCACAAATTTCTGCAATCGATCGCATTCAGGTGAGTTTTTTTATTGGCTTTCAGGTCTAAGTGCGATAGATCGCACCAAAGGTGTGATCGATCGCACGTGGACCCAGATTTTATTAAAAAAGCATTTTTTTGGGTTTTAAACCCTTAAGGCTATAAATAAGGACCCTATTTCGAGGTCTTAGGGTATTCTACCAATTTCTAACCTAATTTAACAAATGAAGAGTAAGAACCTAGGGTTCTAAGAGGGTTTTAACTTAGAGAAGAAGAGTTTTTCTTAGAGAAGAAGATGATTAGCTTGGAGATCTTCCCCAAAGCATCTCGGGAGCGATTTGGATCCAAGGGAAGGATCCCTAAGGTCGATAAACTCCCTAACTCAACTCTATTATTGATTTTTGTGAGTATTAGTATGATATAAATGTTAGAAATAGAGATTGTGTATGTTTTCCCTAATTATGTATGGATTAAGCTTGTTAGAGATGGAAATAAGTTTATACTATGGATGGATTGAATGAAAGAAGGGAAATACTATGGAGGATGAGATGAATGTATGGATGTGGATCATATTTGGGTTGTGGGGATGGATTATTGTGTGATTGAAGGTTAAAAATGTTAAATGGTAAAGTATCCATAGTTAACGCACTCAAGGTGTTTATTGAAATGCTTAAGAAGGAGGGATGCTAATGCTATTGATTATTAATAAATAAAGTTAAATGGATATTATTGTCGTTATGATAAATTATGCCCTATTTACTTGTATGGTGATCGGTATCCAGGTAGGCCAAACCTTAGAGAAAAATCCTCCACATTGGGAATTCTCTAACTAGGGAGATGTAACCTAGCAGAGTTTCCTAATGGAAGATTAGAATCTATGAGATGATTTATTTGAATTCCAATCATGACACTCAAGCACACGTACACTTGCATGATAAGTATGTAAGTCTCATGAGTTCACTTGTCTCACAAGCATGTATGCATTGGACACGAACATATTACGAATTATGCCACGAAAGAATGATCCCCCACTACGAACATCCACTCTACGTGTCGCACTCATGTTATGCTATGAAAGAATGATCTCCTACTACAAACATCTACTCTACGCATTGTGGCACTCATGTTATGCTATAAAAGAATGATCCCCTATTACGAACATCCACTCTACACGTTGTCGAATACTATGAATTATGCGTTGCCGGGACAAAACGCTATGAATTATGCGTTGACGGGACAAACACACCATGAATCATGCATGTAAGAGTCTATGCATATGTTAAGTTCAAGCTCATGAATAAGGGTTACACAAGTACACGAGTTAAGATGATGTTATGACATGTTATATGCTTCACATTCTGATTATGTCTATGTTATGTGAATCTATTACGATTAAGCATAGATAAACTAAGTTATGATACTATCATTGCTCATGTTATTTTATGTTGTGGTTAGTTTGTTTATCCACTGAGTATTCCATACTCAGTCGACCTATCATTGTCTTCAGGTTTAGGAGAAGAGCCGTGGACTGAGGAGGTGTACGTCGAAGAGAGAGAAGAAGGTGAGCTTCTTGAGGAGGAGGCTATGGATATTGATAGTTATCCCTATTGATTAGTTTTAGTATTTTTTTTTGGAAGAGATATTTATATCAGACTTTTTGACTTTCAGTTGATGTTGCTTAGTTGTTTTACCGTGTTGATGGTTTTAGACTACTTCGTTTATGAGGGGTTATGATATGTGGATTATCATTGTACAAGATGGTTTTGCTTTTGTGTAAGTAATGTGACGATTCCAAAGTCCTATTTTAGGCTGGTCAAAAATCCTATACCCTTAAAATATCTCACAATGGGCGGTTCAAGCAAAAATGTCATGATCGGTCGACTGGTCAAAAATCCTCTATGTTAAAAATCCCCATACAAAATTTAGGCTGACCGATCGATCGGTCATGGGCACTGGTCGATCGGTAGGGGACGGATCGATCAGTCACGAAACTGATCTATCGGTTCTGTTGGGTTTTTGCCTGTTTTTCTGTTTTGGACTATGCTTTGTTCTCTTTCCCTTTCTTCTACTTACTCTTATACTTATTTTACTTTAAAACATTTTATTTCATTAACTTTAAGTCTTAAATTAAAATAAGAAAGTACCCCCCCCCCCCCATTTGAATCTAATAAAAATACTTAGAAACTCCAATTCCTTATAACTTAAAATCTGATTTTCCAATTTTGGGCAAAACCCGATAAATCCGGTTTGTCGTAAAATTTTCCATTGTTCGGGAAACCATTCTAAACATATGAATAAAATTTCATAAATTTTCATAAGCTTAGTTAACCTATAAACAACCATTACCGAGAATTTTTATCTCAAAATTCAAAAATTTACATTACATGGTCAATATTCACAATACCATTCACAGCACTATGAAAGTGAGATCCGGGGTTCTACAAACTCAAGGGTGGAAAGGCAGGCTACTCGCCAAAATCAAAGGCAGGTTGTCCGGCCACAGCAGGTTGCCAGCCCGCAAGTATCCTAGAGGATGTCATCCAGCCTGCGGGCACCTCAGAAAAAGAGTGCCCACCCGCAGACACCTTTGTCCGTGGACTCTAAGGAGGGTGCACCCAACCGGGTGCACATAAGACAAAGTGGCTCGACCACTTTGCAACAGGTCAGCCCAAAAGGTAGACCTATGTCACCAGAAACCCTGAAAAGGGAATCCAAAATAGTTAGTCATTCAGGGTCCACTAATGCAGCAAGCTTGTTTCGGGCCCTAACCATGATCTAGTCAAGGTCTAAACAGGAAAAGCCATATGGACCGATCCTAAGACAGACTGCTAAGAACCCTCAACCCAAGTTGGTTGTTGGAACTCCACCCTCAAAATTTGATCAAGAGAGGGGAGATGCTGCACAAATTTCTCAGGGTGAAAGAATAAGGCTACTGGCCTAAGGGATTTAACAAGAATTTCCCCTGTAAAATTGGTTAAAAACGACAAAAATAACCAAGTGTAGGGTACCAGTCCACAGGAGAAGTCCGCGGACTGAAACTTGAGTCTGCAGACCAGATCCCTAGACCAAAAGACTAGTGGGCAAGGGACAGTGCCCATCCGCGAACACCAATCAAGTTCCATGGACCTAAAGCCCAACCAAACCCAAGGGTCCAGCCCAAGTTTACCCCGCGGGCATAGTTGCAAGCAACTCCGCGGACAGGTCTAGAGACAGACCTGAGTCCGTGGACAGAAGAGTCCACAGAAAAGTCCCTCTCAAGAGAAGGAGGGACCTGTGGACAGATTCAACATCATTCACAGATTGTTCCTATTTCAAGAAAGAGAAATGTTGGTAGTCGAAGGCCAACAGGGTCAGGGTTGCCCTGGGACAACACTGAACACCTGATGATATTATCAACGATGTCATTAAATCAAAAAAGGAAAGAGCGAACTTGTAGGTTTATTCAACCTATACAAGGGGCATTAACAGCTGTGATCAAATTCACCCAGCTGTTAATGCAAGAGCTAACATAGACTCAACAGAAGCAGACAAAATCTTGTTGTTCAGGCTAGGTCCAAATGTCTTTCGAAGCGCTAATCCGATAACCTTCGCAGCAATGATGATAACTGTTCGTCATCAACATCAACGTCCTTCATCCAGAGATGTTAGTCCATCATGGAGCCGAACAAATACGGAACTAGAAAGAAGTACCAGAGCACCATATAGCCCTTGGATTCAAGTGCTGAACATAAGCACTTCTGCTTTTGAGATGCCAATGAAGAAAACTCCTGAAGAGATCCTCCAGCTCAGAAACTGGAAATACCCCTCAGCTCCACCAAGGAGGGTATATAACTATCGATCGAAGCCAAGAGGGTCTAGAAATCAAAGGCCAAGAAGGGCATCTAATGCCCCAGTCACAGCTTGCTCTGTACATAGAGAATTAAGGAGTGACATCCCAGCTCATATTCATCTTGTTCAGGAAGAACTAAGAACCAGAACGTCACATCCCCATTATGAAATGGTGTCCGTTAATGTGATTGGTACAAGAAATAACCCAGCTCCGGGAGAATTTACAACTCCGGTATTCTAAGGAACTGGAGCATTGCCTGAGAAAGACCTATCAGATAAGCAACGTTCATAGAATTCAGCTGCTACCATTTTAGCTGCACTAGATGAAGCTGAATCCTCCAGAGCGGTTGAAGCATTGGTTCCTAATCCAAGGATTCCAAAGAGGAAGAGGAGCCATATAAATAAGGCTAGGGGCAAAGAAGTGGTTTAAGATCCGACTCATTCAGTTCTGGAACCAGATATCAATGAATCCCAAGAGGGATCAGAGCAAGAAATAACTTCAATAAGACAATAACCTCTCCAAGAGAGTTGGGAAGAATCCTTTCAATTGAGGATTATGACTCTGAAGAACCGATTATTCAATTTGCAATGTCAGAAGTGATGCTAGAATTACCTCAAGAGGTTTTCAATGCACCCAACCCTCTGTACGGAATGCCCATGGCTTATTTCACAGAAGAAGAGTTATTCAAATCTGTTCCTGCCACGAGAACTGTCGCGCCCTAAAATCCCACCTAGGAGTTATGTGAGACTTTGTGCGTGACTAACCTATCATATCAAATCATCCTGTATAGAGTTCAGAAGGCATAACATAACATAAGCAACAACATAGCGGAAGCGTAAACTGAAATTTTCTTTTATACATACACTGTATTCCAAGTTTATACAAAACAACATAACCCAAAAAGTGACGTGGACATGCCCACTCTAACAAAATACAAAATACCATCTCATCCTCTCTCAATAATACCCAGGATAAGGCCACCTATCCAAGTTCTTATCCTCCTCTGGCTGAGCCTCTGCCGGCCCCTCCTCACCGTAATCCTCCTCAATCCAAGGACCGGGAGCACAAATGTCAAATGGACCTACCGACATAAAATATATGGTTGAGCATGGAATACTCAATGTATACAGTCTATTAGCTAACAATAATATAATCAACAATATTACATGAAACCTTAAGCAACAAATCATAATACATGCTTTAAACCAACATAAAAATCATTCTTCAAAAACTTAACTTAACCGTGCATATCTTTTCCAAAATCGTTATCTCATGAACTTTCGTAAAACCAAAATATATCTTATGAGATTTCTTTTCTTATGAGTTACTTATGAGCTGATAAGTTTCTTATGAGTGTTATGAGCTTATAAATCTTATGAGCCTTGTAACCGATCTTAGACTTGATCCTTGGAGAATTGTAACCGATCTTAGATATGATCCTTAGAGATTTGTAACCGATCTTAGACTTGATCTTTATGAGCCTTATGAGAATTTGTGAGCCTTATGAGCACTTGTGAGCCTTATAAAAGCTTATGAGCTTATGATCCTTAGAAACATGTAACCAATCTTAGACATGATCCTTGTGAGAATTGTAACCGATCTTAGAAAATACCAACCCAAAGTTTGGCTTTGTCAATTCTTGTGGCTTATGTGTTTCCTTATGAAATTTTCCTTAAAGCCCTTTCTCATGAACTTTGAAATGTCATGCTTATGAGAAAACTGATTGTGCGAGAATTATGAGTCCATAGTGTACTCGTGAGCATCATAGTATATTCGGAAAACGTTAAACATTTGAGGTACACTTATATAGGTCATAGAACCATCATGATATCCTTAGAAAACCTTTAAACATTCAAAACATGTTAATATCGAACTTATTAATATCATAATAAACTTAGAAACTATTAAACACGGTACACAATCCCTTATAAGCATCATGGAAATCATAAAATGTCTTTAAACATAGAATCATTATCATAGAATATCATTCATGGACATAACATAGCAAGATCGTGGCTACTTAGCCTATTTCATCAAGAACATGCTTGAAAATCATAGTTTCTTTAGAGAAATTATAACAAAGCTAGAGAGTAGAAGGTCTCTACTCAATATCATCACATACATGCTTTTAAAATCTTATTTATAGTGTTTAGGTCATAACCTAGCCAACTAGTAGATTGTATTTACCTCTTTGAGCTTGAATCCTTGTGGTCTTGTGTTTGAGAAGCTTTGGAGGAGAGATTTGGGCTCACCTTTGATCCTTGAGAAAATCTCTTCCAAAACCCTAACTCCCTCTCCTTTATCTCCCAAAATCTCTTTTAGGTTTAGTGTTAACCTAAAACCCTCCAAAAATGGCTTCTATTTATAGCCCAAGGGATTGAAACCCAAAAAATCCCGCATTTGGGGCTTTTTCGCGACTTAACTGGGCATGACTGTTTGAACGGTCTTTTGATCGTTCAAACGGTTGTCCACTGTTCGAATGGATGAACCTACTGTTTTTGGCTTATGAAACAATTATTTTCAATTGTTCGAACGGTCAGGGAACCGTTCAAACGGTTGAGGCTACTGTCTTCGATTTATTGCTCATATTTGAGCATCGTTCAAACGGTAAGGGAACCGTTCGAACGATGGCCCCAGATTTTTCCTGTTTTCAGCATTTTCTCATTTTCTTCCTTATTGGCTTAGACCTTTTTACTTTCTAACATTATAAAATTTCTTTGGGACCTTAGAACACATGTCATAACTCATTATTAAACACAACAACATCATTATCATAAATCATATAACTCAAACCATACATTGAAACCTTTTAGCTTTAAAATACACATTTCATAGCACTATTCATAGCACTATTCACTAGTACTCTGCACATGATGTTTCGGGGTTTTACAAGAACCAAGTGCCGAGCGACCGGTAGTGGTCATGATGGAAAACTTAGATGGGAACGGGGGTCAAGAAAATTGTCCTTCAGCATTAGCACCTCCAACATTAGGTGATCAAGCAGTTGCCTTGTAGGCCCAACTCGGGTACAAAGATGATGAAATTATGGTCATCATATCTCAAATGCAAGAATTGTCTACTCAGTTGTTAGCTCTCAAGTCTGCATCGACACTAGGACCGCATTTCTTGTACGAAGGACATAGCAGTAATCAAGGCACAGCCTCTGCACCTTAATTCGAATCATCCAATTGTACCAGGAACAGGGCCAGTCCCAGACCAGACATCACTCATAGGAGGGGTGTAACTATCTCTTCTTGCTACAATCGAAGAGACCTTTCACAACCAAATACCAAGGGCCAAGGAAAAAGAAGAGGATGTTCGTATGATTGTGAAACCATATCCGATTAACATCGATGCGGTTCTGTTCCTACTAGGTTTCGTTCAACCAACGTTCAAAATGTTTGAATATTATGCTAATCTTCGTGAGGCATTAATCCAAAATTAGAATATAATGGTGTCTGAATTTAGCAAATAATTCTACAACACTCAAAGAAGAGTGAGTGTTCCATAATTGATTGAGACTAGACAATGAGTCTGTAACAGAGTTCATTGCCCGATGGAGAGCCTTGACCTTCTCCTGTCCTAAAAAATTCACTCAGCTGGAACTCATACGGATGTGTCTCAACAACTTGAGGCATAATCTATTGACTGCACTTATGGCCCAAACCTTTGAAGGTTTTGAAGATCTGTGCACAAAAACACATGTCATGGAGAGCCACATAGGAAAGAGAAGGTGAGGTAGAGGCATTGATCGCCTTGAATTTTCAACAGCCGTAGTAGTTAAAACAAAAAAGTCTGCGCAACCAGCACCAAGTGCAGGTAAACCAACTGATCGATCAAACAATGGCAAAGGACCAGTCAAAGTTGGTACTAAACCAGCTCAAGGTAGAGCTAGAAGGCCACAATAGCAAGATAAGCGCAACCCACCAAAGAGTCACTATTGAAGAAAGAATGAATAAAATATATTCTTTCTCTAAGGATACCGTCGAAGACTTGTTCGAAGACCTCCTCACCAATGAACTAATCACTCTCCCAGAAAGCAGGAAACCCCAAGAGATCAGGATAAAGGAGGATCCCAAATATTGTCCTTATCATTGTATAATCAGTTAGGAGATAAATGACTGCTTTGTACTGAAGGACATCATTTAACGACTCTTGGACAATAAAGAGATTGTCATTGGTCAATATCTCCAACATGCAGCTACATCCAATACGGTAGTTGCTTCAGAACTACTTGATAAAGATAAAGCATATTCAAGTGACAACTCTTCTGGAGAAAAACCATCAGAGGAAGAGGATTAGATCCTGTTCAAAAGCAAATGTGCCAAGAAAAAAAAACAATTGGCCCAAAATGTTGATGCTAGAAGATAAGCTCTGGCTAGAAGGTAAGCTCAAGCCCAGAAAAGGAAGGGAAGCGCATAACCAAGGCTGAGAAAAAGAATAAGAGAGAAAGAGTAAGGAAAGCCAAGAAAAATGGCCCTCCCTAAGACACTCTTCTGGAACAAAAGTCATTGATGGCAATCACCTTGATGGATTTCATCCCTCCAGGTTTTTGCTCCAACTGTAATTATGATAACCTCTAGTTAACAGACTCGAGAGATGAATCCAACATCTTCTCTTGCCATGTCATCAATGCGGTACCAAATGAAGACCCTTCATGGTTGAACGTGCCAAGGCAAGTAGTATCCTACAGTCTAGAAAGACATCGAGTATTTCAGGATTAGCTAGATCAATTTGAAGATATTGAATTCTCAGAAAGGAGGTCATCCACACCAAGACGGACACCTACAAGACTTTCAGATCCATCTGAAGGATTTTCATTTGGAGGAGAACAAGAGACAAATTATAGATAAGTACAATCTGGTTCCCTTCAAGAGACACCAAGCACACTTGAGACTCCAAGTCAAAATCATCATCAAATACGGTGATCGATATAATTTTTAAGCCAGCCCGAGAATCAAGATTCGCTCACTGCAGCCAATTCAAACAAAGACCCTCCAACAAAAGAAGCAGTCCTAAGCTCAGGGTCAGCTGACAGTTCGTTGGCGTCTGAATAAATTTTAGTTCTCCGAGGGCTTTCCAATTTTTCCAATGGCTATATCTCTGAAGAAGAACAAGAAGAGAACAATAAATGATCACCACTCAGTTCTCCTGAGGGTTCCAAATTAGAATCCTCAACTCTAACTCAACAGGAAATATCAGCTATTATTGAGGCATTAGGCCTACGTCATTGCAAAACTCGATGGTCTACGCCAATTTTTGCTCAGTCTGGAAATCCAACCGGACAATATGAAGCACAAAGACAGTTGCCCTTCCAAAGTAAAAAAGAGAAGCTGGACTTCAGTTCTGTGAACATGGTCTAACTCTTAGAAGAAGAGTCGTCTGAATCAATGGATCAGACAATTTTCAAAGTCTACCAACTCAATCTCCAGTCAGGCAGAAGGGTACAACCAAGATTTGTATCCCAGTCCAACATGAAAATCGAACTAGAGCTCAACCGGCCCCTGTACAAATGGCTCCTGGCAACAAAAGGGTCAAGTACGATTGTTGAGCATTTATGATGCTCTCAAGATGTACCTGAATTGAAAAGGTCTCTCATATATGCCCTCTCCAATCTGGAGAACTTTTCTGAAGAAGTTACAAGTCATCCACCTCAGTCACTTGAAACAAGGACCTCGTGCCTCTTCATGATCACTTTTGATGACGAAAACATGCGAGCTAAGACTCTCCAACACAATTGGCCATTGTTCATCACAGGTCTAGTTAATGAAACTAGCATTTCCCGAGTAATGATTGATGGAGGTTCGATCGTCAACATCCTCCCAAAAAGGATGTTGTTCAAGCTTGGCGTACAAATAAGTCGGCTCCATGAAAGCAACCTGATCATCCAAGATTTTAACCAAAATGAGCAAAAACCCATGGGTATGGTTAACCTCAAAACTAGGTTTGGAGATATTGCTGAAACTACAACATTTCTGGTGATTGATGTTGATACATCATACAATGCCTTTTTGGGGCACCAATGAATGCATAATCATCTTGTTGTGCCTTTCACCTATTACCAATGTTCAAATACCCACCGGAAAACAGGCAAGCAAGAATCGATGCTGATGATGATCCGTTCAATGATGCAGAGGCATATTACGCAGATGTGCGTTTCTATGTCAAAAGTACCCAAAGAAGTATTCAACAAAAGCCCAATGGGTAAAAAGTTGAGAGCGGCCCGAAAAGCAATCTGAGACCTACCCAAACTGCAGTTCTGAAAATGGTGTTCAAATATACCTTGAAGTCTCAAAGAAAAGAAGGGCAACTGACCCTGGCTTTGGTCAAATCTTCCCGGAATCTCAAAATGGATAAACCTACTGACCCCTTACAAATTTGCAAGGTCAAACAAGTCAACCCTCTTCAAGATCTTAAAGCTGATCATCTGGTTCCATTGAGAAAGATGAATTGTACAATGGTAGAAACTACCTCCAATCCCACTGTTTCAGTCACAAGAAGATGACAGAAGCCCATAATCTACAATTCTTTTGGTTAATATGAAAGAATTAATATTGCATACACTGATGAAAGGCACTGGGTGATCAATCCCTACAAGAAGAAGTCAAGTTATGGCAAACAGACCCTCACAGTTCTAAAAAATCACGGACTGAATCCGGAAAAAGGAGAACAGGTCAAAGGAAATCTCCTACCTATTTATGAAGCTACATTCAAAATGGACTAACATAAGGCTTTAGATACTGGCAACTATGTTGATACAGATATGCCAGGAATTGGATATGAGCCCCCAATCTTCATATATGGAGGAAACCATAGTCGGACTGTAAATATAGTCACGATTAGAATAAACTACTCATCGAACAAAGAAAATTCCATAGAGTGGTCCTCAGAAGAAGAAATAGAGCATTCATAAGAGCACCTATAGGATGAAGCAGTTCATCGAGAAATGACTGATAATCTAGCAAGAGTCAGTCTCAACATGTGGCGACGATGGTCAGCGGCAGGAAATAGGCCTAGCTTTATACTTCCACCTGGAAAGATAGGGAAAAAGTCTATCATCTTTGGTCCTGCAAAGCAACTAAGCGAGGTCACTACTTCCCACAGCTCCGACCAAAACAGGGAAACAAACCTATATCGAAAAATGTTGTATATAAACCAGTAAACAAAAGACTACTCGAGAAACTAAGGTTGAATCCTGAAGAAAAAGAGCAAGTCAAGGCGAACTAATGCCCGCCTATGAGTCAACATTTACTCCCAAATAGAGGAAGGATTTGGTAACCGGTAAAAAAATCCAGCGTCATAACTACGGACTTGGGTTCCCTGATTCTAATTCCTCATCTGATTCTGATTCCTCATCCGATTCTAATTCCTTGTTAGATAAAGATGAGGTCTGGATTGCCAATACAGTCACAATTAGAAAAGACCACGTATCGGAAGAAGCCTCAATGGAATGGACTCCAGAAGAAGCAGAGTCCCTACAAGCATCCTCATGGGTTGAAGTGGCATATCAAGATATGATTGATAGTCTAGCTAAGGTCAATCTTGATGCATTGCAAAAATGCCCAACAACGGAGGCCATTCCCAGTGTCATTATCCCATCCAAAGGAGCAGAAGAAAAACCTATTGTTTTTCATTTCGCAGGGCAAGCAGACAAAGCCGCCTCCCGGAACACTACAAAAGACAGAAGAATGAACCCTTACCAGAAGAAGCCTATGTATACTCCAGCAATCAAGAAAATGCTTGAAAAACATGAATTCAATACTGAAGAAAAAGAGTAGGCTGAGCGCAAAATTATGCCAGTACTCAAGACTTTGGCTACTGGTAAGCGGGTTGGCTCTAACTTGGGAAGATCTGAGTCAGGAAATTCTGATCCTTCATCAAATGAAGATCAGGTCTGGACCGTAAATACTATTACGGTAGATGAAGACTCCTCTTTAGTAAAAGAAATGATTATGGAAGAACCACCGGAAGAAATAGAAGTCCATCCGGCTCCTCCAGAATTTAAAGTAGGTGGTTAAGCAATGATCTCCTTGAAGTTAACCTCGGATCAGAACAGGACCTAAGGCCAACATTCATCAGTGCTTCACTCTCTCAAACAGAAGAAGAGAAATATTTTTGTCTCCTAAAACAGTACAAGGATGTCTTTGCCTGAAACTACACAGAAATGTCTGGCCTAGATCCTAAAATTGCAATCCATCATCTCACAACTCAAGATGATGCCAGGCCAATCAAGTAGGCACAAAGAAGAGCTCACCCATAATTGGCAGCTCAAATTGAAGCCGAAATCGATAAACTCCTTAAAGCTAGGTTTATAAGAGAGGTTTAGTATCCTACTTGGCTTACCAACGTTGTTCCCAAAAAGAAGAACGGAGAGTTCTGGGTTTTCATAGACTTCCGGGATTTGAATGAATCTGCTCCAATGACGATTTCTCTTTGCCTATCACAGAAATGATGGTCGATTCCACAACCGACTTTGAAACCTTATCCTTCATGGATGGATACTTTGGTTACAACCAAATCAAGAGGGCTCCGAAAGATAAAGAACTCACAGCCTTCCACACCCCTAAGGAAGTGTTTCTTTACAAAGTCTTTTCATTCAACCTTAAAAATTTCGAGGTAACGTATCAAAGGGTCATGACCATCATATTTGAGGATATTCTCCATGACAAAGTCGAGTGATACGTCGACGATTTGGTTGTCAAGACAAGATAATGGAGAAGTCATCTGGATGATCTTCGAGAAATCTTCGACAGACTACGACTGCACCAGCTCAAGATAAATCCACTCAAATACGCATTCGGAGTTGCATCTGGAAAATTCCTAGGCTTTGTGTTACGGCATAGAGGAATCGAGATTGACCCTACTAAAATAAAGGTCATCCGTGAAATGCCCCCTCTAAGGAATTTGCGTGAGCTTAAAGGACTTCAAGGTCGACTTGCTTACATTCGGAGATTCATCTCCAACTTGGCCTGAAGGTGCCAACCAATTTTCCGGTTGATGAAGAAGGGAATACCATTCCAGTGGGATCAGACTTGTTAAAATGACCTCGACAACATCAAGACCTATCTCACCAACCCACCAGTCCTCATGGGTCTCATTAGAGGATCTCTCGGAGCTCTCCTTGCTTAGCATAACGACTAGGGAAAGGTAAATGCCCTGTATTATCTAAACAGGACTCTGGCTAGAGCAAAATACAGGTATACTCCAATACAGAAGGTTTTTCTAGCCCTCATATTTGCTCTGAAGAAATTAAGGTATTATATGCTTAAACATTCTGTGAAACTGATATCCAGAGCCGATCCCCTCAAATACATAATGTCTCACCCCTCTCTCTGGCAGAATGGCAAAATGGGCGGTACTCCTGTATGAATTCGAAATCGAGTTTGTATCCCAGAAGGCAATGAAAGGGCAAGCCCTTGCTAACTTCCTTGTAGCACATCCGATTATTGCAGACTCGCCACTAGTCACCGATCTCCGTAACGTAGAAGTTATGCTGGTACATGTCAAACCAAGCTGGATGATGTATTTTGATGGAGCTTCAAGAAGCCCCAATGGAATCAAGTGCATCAACCAGAAGAAAAACAAGTCAGCAGCTGGTATTATTTTTGTCATACCAGAAATTGCAATCCTACCATATTCCTTCGCACTAAAAGAAGGATGCTCAAACAATGAAGCTGAATATGAAGCCCTGATAGCAGGTCTTGAATTGACTCTTAAGATCCCCATAGATGAACTAACCATCTATGTGGACTCAGAACTTGTCATCAAACAATTTCGAGGTGATTATGTCATGCGAAGAGACAGCCTCCTTCCCTATCAGAAGAGAGTGGACCAGCTACTTACTTAAATACCATGGAGCAGTCTCTTTAATGTCTGTAAAGGACTCAACAATCAAGCTGATGCTTTGGCCGGTCTTGCAGCATCTCTAACTCTACCAATAGACAGGGTGTTGAAAATTACAGTGGTAGAAAGAAGAACTCTCAAACCCCTTCCAGATATAAACTTCGTGGAAGCAGTTTGCTCTATGACAATCAAAGAAAAAGACAAAGACTGGCAACAATCCTTGTTCGATTATCTCCAACATGGTCGATTGTCCGAATACCGTGCCAAACGCGCTAAAGTCCATCAACGTGTCACAAAGTGTAGCACCCCGGACTTTTTCATCCTTAATGAATAGCACCTTCGTAGCTAATTGGCCGTTTTCGTAGTCTAATTAATAAATAAGGGAGAAATCGGAAATTCCGAAATGTAAGAAATGTTCATTTTCGAAAGACGGATCCAACGCAAGTTGAATCGTCGAAATCCGACGAGCGAGTCAAAAGATATGGTCAAAACAGTCCAGACATGCAGAGAACCGATCGCTCGGTCCAGTCAGCGATCGATCGGTCCATAACCGATCGATCGATAGCTATCGCACGGTCAGAAATTTTATATGGGAAAATTTTCCAGAGAGTGAGTTTTTGACCGGTCGATCGGTCATAAACACCGATCGCTCGGTAGGCAACCGATCGATCGGTCATAACCACCGATCGCTCGGTCTTCGCGTTTTTGCAGAAATTTCAGTAAGGGCGTTTTCATCTTTTGGGTGTTAAACCCTTACCCATAAGGGTTTGCTCGACCCTTTGAGCCCTCATTCACAACCCTTAGACATTTTGAGAGCTAGAGAGTGAGAAGAAGAGGGTTTTGACCTAGGGTTTCCATTGAGGAAGAAATCAAAGGGGTGGACCTTCCTAGGTCGTCCTCAAACTTGGATTTGCTTCAAGTTCAAGGCTTGGATTCTCCAAATCCAACCTCAAGCTCGTGTGGAGTACCTCTTCCAAGGTAGGGCAGCGTTTCTACATCCTCCTCAAGGATTTTCTTTCCCTTTTCAAGGTTAGTACACTCTTCCTAGTTACTTTGGTAATAACCTAGGATTTTTTCTAAGAAAATATGTGTTAGACCTTCCCCATTGCTCCCTTGTGTTGGTATATGCTAAATCCCTAAAACATAAACAAGATAATACAAACAAATGGTGGAATGTATGAATGGATGAGGAGTGGAGGCGATTGGATGCCATGTTGTGATGTGTTGAATGATGGGAAAAATGGTGGAAGGGTATATTACGCATAATGAACACACCCCAAGTGTTTGATGAAATGTTCGAATGAGAAAATATGAAATAACTAAAGGTAAAAAGGTTGAATACCACATGTTTGATAGAATGCATGAATAAACTAAGATTTGAAAGCATGAGTCACATAAATGTTCCCCATTTGGCAAGTTGTATGCATGTGTTTATTTCGCTTCTTAAATTCTCATGTGAGTTGGGAATTGTTAAAATACTATATGTCATCATAATTTCACGATTGCTATGCACGAGCACATATGTAGATGGAGGATATTGTCAAGGAGGTTGGTAGCCCAGGATTATGCGGGTGCTAACCTCTGGCTCATAAGAAACGTATTGCATTGTCAAGGGGGTTGGTAGCCCAGGGATCATGCGGGTACTAACCCCTGGCTCATAAGAAAGGACTCGAAAATGTTGTACTGTCAAGGAGGTTGGTAGCCCCGGTTAAGGATGCTAACCTCTGGCTCATAAGAAAGGAAATGGTATTGTCAAGGAGGTTGGTAGCCCAAGATTATGCGGGTGCTAACCTCTGGCTCATAAGTAAGGTATCGTACTGTCAAGGAGGCTGGTAGCCCAGGGATGTGCGGGTGCTAGTCTCTGGCTCATAAGAAGTGTATTGTACTGTCAAGGGGGTTGGTAGCCCAGGGATGTGCGGGTGCTAACCCCTGGCTCATAAGAAAGGTATTGTACTGTCAAGGAGGTTGGTAGCCCAGGGATATGCGGGTGCTAACCTCTGGCTCATAAGAAATATTGAAAGGACAACTCAAAGAGGAATTGTATGATGCATAGACATGTTTTAGTTTCATAATAATTATGACTTGATAAAATGTTTATGTATGAGGTTGCTAGAAATGATTATGAACTATACTCCTCCCATTACTTGTATATGATGTTGTTCGTTATTACCATTGTTAGTTAGGGGCTTGTACTCGCTGAGTATTCCATGCTCAGCCGTACTTTCATGTCGGCAGGTACTCGAGTCCCTCTCGACATTTGTGATCCGGGTCCTTGGATAGAGGAGGACTATGGCGAGGAGGAACCTTATGAGGATCTTGTAGTCGAGCCTCAGGCGGAGGCGAGAGACTTAGACCATTGGCCCCACGGGGATGACTATTGAGCGAGACAGAGTTGTATTTTGTCTTTTGTATTTTGTTAGGTGGGCCTGTCCACCTTAGACTTAGATATGTTTTGTATTTATGTTAACTTGGAATACTACATTTTGGATCATTATAAAGAAAAGAAAATTTTAGTTTTCGCTTCCGCAAATTATGTTTCGCTTCCGCGCTCTGATTATCATTGTTTAGTACCTTATTTATCTTGTTCATTACAGGATGGTTTGGCAGGTTTGTATAGTCCACCTAAAGTATCCCTAAACTCCTAGGGGGTATTTTGGGGCGTGACACAAAGTTTGTGATGCTAGTGGATATTTCGTACAAACGGTCCTTGGATGCTATCTTGATGAGGTGCCTCTTAGAAAATGAAATTGATCAAGCCATGAAAGAAACTCATGCCGGGATCTGCGGTGCCCACCAAGCTGGGCTCAAGCTTCAAATGCGGCTGAAAAGATTGGGCTACTACTGGCCTACGATGATCACTGATTGTTTTAATTATGCGAGAAAATGCAAAGTGTGTCAGCTTCATGCTGACTTCATACATCGGGCTCCAGAGACTCTTCACATAACAACATATTCATGGCCTTTCGCGGCATGAGGAATGGATGTCATAGGACCATTCACCCCACCATCATCTACTGGCATCAATACATCCTAATTGCAACGGATTACTTCTTAAAATGGGCCAAAGCCGTTGCTCTCAAAGAGGTCAAACACCACTCAATGGCAGACTTCATCCGGTTCAAAATTTCTGAAAGCATCATCATAGATAATGGGCAACCTTTTCGAAGCACCCTAATGCATAAGTTGTATGTCAAATTTGGCATCAAAGAAAACCATTCCACCCGATATTATGCAGCCATGAATGGTCTCGCTGAAACCCTTAACAAGACTTTATGCAAAATCCTTAAGAAAGTTATGGACAAAAGCAAACGGGACTGACACGAATGCCTACCCGAAGCACTCTGGACATACAGGACTACTTACCGAACTCTGACTTAGTCCACGCCGTATTTCCTGGTCTTCGATGGTGAAGTAGTTCTCCCTATAGAATTTCAAATTCCCTTCATACGGGTGGCAATTCAGTAGTCTATCACAGAAGAAGACTCAGCTAAGGTTCGTCTTGCTAAACTCGAAACTCTTGATGAACATTGTCTCCAAGCTTAACAGAGTTTAGAGATGTACAAACAAAGGTTAACCAATGCCTTCAACAAAAGAGTAAGACTAAAGTCTTTCAAAATAGGGGATGTGGTCTTAATGGTCCGAACTCCAATCAGCGTCACTCGTCAAACCAAAAGCTCAAACCGAAGTGGGAAGTGTCACTCCCACGATCCTACACATAATATATCTGATATTTGTGTAGATCCCAAGGCGCGATCCGAGGACAAACCCCAACAACAATGGAATTTATTCCTAATAAATATCATTTAAATATATTATCAAGAAACGAAAGTTTAAACAAACCACAAAGAGTAAAAGAGTTAAAGCAAATTAATTAGACATCACTACAGTTCACTCTACCTCAGATAAATGTTCAAATAAAACTCAACAAAGTCTCAACAACTAACTCTGTCCTCCTGACTCCCTAACCTCTTTAGGTGTCTCCTGAAAATTTTAATAATGGCAAGAGTGAGCTTACAGCTCAACAAGTGAATACAATAAACATGGAGCATTTTACAAGAGTAATTGACATTTAATATCCAAATTAAATATGCATTAATTACTGTAGTTAATTCCATTTGGTCTGGTCCTCTGACCATAGGATTCTCCCAGAGTCTACCCCATTGGCAGTGGTCTAAGGTCATCTAATCCATCGTTAAGGGACCCTTAAGTCGTATTGTCACACTAAGAAGTCCCAAACTCCTGAATTCACAAATACACCTAAGGTTGTCTCACTAAGAAGTCTCGGACTTCCCAGTGGAATCTCCTGGAGATCACTCGTAGACTTAGACTTCTTCGAGAGTATCATACTCTTCACAATCATCCATTGGGAAGTGGTCTTTACCATTAACAAAATATACTCTCATTATTATGGTGTCCCATACCATCATAATAAAGAGGAACAAGAATAAACATGCATTCAAACAGTATATATAGGAAGCAAAACAATGATAACATTACATTAATTAAATAACTCATGTTTTTCAAGTCTATCTATCAAGTTATGAAGTTTTACATAATTGTAACAAACAATATATTATTTTCAATGATCTTCTTTAAAATAAATAAAACAATTTATTTATTTATTTAATTTTTCTTTATTTTCCTTCTCTTAATTTATGTACTTATTCTTTCATAAATAATTAACTCAATACAATTGCACTACCTCACAAAATAATAAAAAAAACAGGGAACTTTATGGGTTTCATATTTTCTCAGAGATTTATCTCTTACCTAAAAATTATGAGGCATATTTTCTGGAAAATAGACTTCCAAAACACATTAATAAAAGTATCATAAAAATCAAATTATAATATTTTAAATATAAAATATTGAGTGAAACACAACCAATCTGCAGTGAGAAATTTTCTGACAGTTTTGAGACCTTTCGTCAATAATTTCACCAAATATACAATATAAAAGAAAATAATATGAGACCAATTGGGTTTAAATTCTATTAGATTATAGTTGGTTTAAAAATTTTAAAACAATACTCTCATGTATAAAATATTTATAAATATTATAAAACAAGTTGAGTTTTTCTGATTCTGAAATTGCTGACAGGTTTAACACGTCCTAAACATAATTATGAAATCAATATCAAACGAATTTCTTTTTGTCTGAAATTTTGCAGAGATGTGTATTTACAAATGTGTGAACTATCCACAAAATTTGTAATTTGTGGAATACAAGAGAATATATTATGAATATTGTCCCATGAATGGTTCTAAAATTCCAGAAATCTAACAACTGCATATTAATTCAATTAAAAATGTCTAAACCTAAAATATGATTATCAAACTTCACATACTTCATAAAAAAAACTTTGAATAAAGCTAATCATGATTCAAGAAGAATACGTCTACTTTTAAATTAAAAAATTTACATACAAAGACCTAGATCTAAGGGGAGTATTCATTGGCCTCTATTTGAATCCCCACGAGCAAGAGAGAAAATTTATTAAGATTCGAGATGTGATCTTCGTGGCTTCGAATCTCTAGATCAAATCCCCCAAGTTCTAACGCTTTTCCCACAAGTTTTCTCCTCAAATCCCTTTTCTTCTACGATGCCTCCTTTTCTCCAATTTAGGCTTTGCTAAAGATAATGGTTTACTAGGTTTAGTTTTATCTATTTATATTTACACCCTAATTTAGTATTTTATTAAAAGGTCCTTACAAAGAGGTGTTTGGTTACTCATTAATTTAATTCAAGTTTGTATATTATTCTTCTTTGTTTCTTTATTCTCATTATTCTATTTAACCTTTAGTTAGGCAAATTAGCATGGTTAACTTTAAGAATGTAATTACTAACCTACCCTCAGTAGAATAATTACCTAAATACCCTTAGAATTAGAATAATAATTTGAAGGGCACTAAAGGAAGGGCCCTGTGTCATCGAGAATGTATATTCTAATGGAGCATACCTATGGACTTCAATGGATGGAGAGTGAATCATCTCTTCAACCAATGCAAGATTTCTAAAACGATATTACTCCTAAGAATCGAAAAGTTCGCTAGACCAAAACTTTAAAAGATGGTCTAGGCAAAATTAGAGCACGCAAAAAGACTCGCTAATTTGAAAATCCGAAAGGACGACTTAGGCAAAAATTAGAGTCGAAATTGAAGCTCGTTAAGTTGAAAGCCCTAAGGGACGCCCTAGGCAAAAATTAGAGCGACAATGGCTCGCAAAGTTGAAAATCTAAAATGACAGCTTAAGCAAAAATTAGAGTCAAAACAAAAGGGCCACTAGGCGAAAACTTCCAAAGACAGTCTAGGCAAAAACTAGGGCAACAAAAAGCTCGCTAGACTAACACTCCAAGAGTCAGTCTAGGCAAAAATTAGAGCGATTTGAAAGACTCCTGAATATGAGTTAAAACTGTTCACCGTGCTTCAAAAATCTTTGAATACAAGACCAAAGTCAAAACCCTCCTAGGTATGAACAGAAACTTCCTATTCACTCTTAAAATGCGAATCAAAGCTTCAAAAGTCTTTGAATACAAGACCGAAGTCAAAACCCTCCTAGGTATGAACAAAAATTTGCCTATTCGCTCTCAAAATGCGAATCAAAGCTTCAAAAATCTTTCAATATAAGACCAAAGTGAAAACCCTCCTAGGTATGAACAAAAACTGCCTATTCTCTCTCAAAATGAAAATCAAAATTGTTCACTGTGCCTCAAAAGTCTCTGAATATGAGACTGAAGTCAAAACTCTCCTAGGTATGAATGAAAACTGCCTATTCACTCTCAAATTACGAATCAAAACTTCAAAAGTCTCTGAATACAAGACCGAAGTCAAAACCCTCCTAGGTATGAACGTAAACTGCCTATTCTCTCTCAAAATGCGAATCAAACTTCAAAATTCTCTGAATACAAGACCAAAGTCAAAACCCTCTTAGGTATGAATGGAAACTGCCTATTCGCTCTCAAAATGCAAATCAAAATTGTTCACCATGCTTCAAAAGTCTCTGAATACAAGACCAAAGTCAAAACCCTCCTAGGTATGAACGAAAACTGCCTATTCGCTCTCAAAATACAAATCAAAGCTTCAAAAGTCTTCAAGATACAAAACAGGAGTCAAAATCTTCCTAGGTATGAACGGAAACTACCTATTCGTTCTCAAAATGTGAATCTAAATGCCTCTCCTGAACTACGTTTGGCTTTATCCTATTATAGATACGAAGGCAACTTGAGAAAATTAACTTGGGTTCAGCTAGTTCTTCTAAAAGAACACTATCTCCCTGTGATACAAAATCATCATTGTCACCTCTCAACATGGGTGAAACAAAGAAAATTGCTACCTGATGCACTTAGAAGAAACCAAAACTCAAATGAAGGACTTCTCACCATCAAGGGAATGCACTCAAATGAAGCATATTTGCTGATTACAATGGATGGATAACGGAGCATCTCTCCTGGCCAATGTAAGATTGTTAAAGTGATACCACCCATGAGAATCAAACAAAAGCTTGCTAGGCAAAATCTCAAGAGATGTTCTAGGCAAAAATTAGGGCACTAAAATACCCACTATGTTGAAAATCTGAAAGGACGACTTAGGAAAAAATTAGAGTGACAAAGCTCGCTAAGCTAAAAACCTGAAAAGGTGGCTTAGGCAAAAATTAGAGCACCAATGGCTCACTAAGTTGAAAATCCAAAAGGACAGCTTAGGCGAAATTAGAGTCAAAATTAAAATGCCCGCTAGACTAACACTCCAAGAGTCATTCTATGCAAAAATCAGGGCAACAAAAGGCTCGCTAAACTAATAGTCCAAGAGTCAGTTTAGTAAAAAATTAGAGCAATTTGATAGGCTCCTGAATACGAGCTAAAAAAATTTATCATTTCTCAAAGACTTGTCCCTAAAACATAAGTCTAAACCTTCCTAGGTATGAACGGAAACTACCTACTTGTTCTCAAAATACAAGTCTAAACCTTCCAAGATATGAACGGAAACTATTTACTTGTAAATTACGAGTCTAAAAGCGCCCCTATTTGGAACTATGTTTGGCTTGATCCTATCATGGGTATATAGGGGGCTTAAGAAAATCAACTTGGGCTCAACCAGTTCTTTTAAAAGAACACTAATCCCTCGGGAAACAAAAATGGGTCATATCACTTAAAAAAAAAGGAGACTACAAGACATAAAAAAACAAAATAGGGTCTTTTATTCATGGGTAACAAAATGAGAGAACTCTACATAAATTAGAGGACTCACTCGAGTTAAACAAGCAGTATCTTGAGAACATGTTATCAGCTCCAACAAACTACTAAGTTAAACAAGCAATATCTTGAATATAAGGTTGGAGGATGGAACATCATATTGGTGGATGCTATTCATAAAAGAATTTATCCTGGACTGATTTTCCCACCATCGTCTTTGGTGATGATGTTACGCATCCATCTCCAAGAGAGGATTCTAGCCCATCAATAGCAGCAGTGGTGGCTTTTGGAAGCAGAGCTAAGAATTGTCTCTCAGTGTGTCAGACGCGAAAAGTTGCAAAATTAGATAAGCAACACTTTGAAAAACATATCCCTCAACATCAGTGAGGAGGTTGTTCAGCAGCATCAAGCAACCCAGACATGCTTCATTGGAGTAGACGGGTAAAATGCAGAGTATTTCCTTTGGCAAATGCTCAAGCTTACCGTTATGAACACCTGAACTTCTGAAAAACTCCAAGAAATTGAGTACATTCTCATAACATCCTATCTGCTTTAGCAAGTCACACAACTTGACAGCTTCGGTCTTATTAGTGTTAAGACCCCTTGTAGTCTTCAAGTAACAAATGACGGCAAACTCGGTTTCGTTGATCTTCAACCAATCAAGAACGTCCCTCCTCGAAGCATGCTATGATAAAAGGTCCATGTTGTAAAACAAAAGAGCATGAAATCAGCAAAGGTCAAAACAAAAGTCTGTGAACAACCTCTTGAACTTAACCAAAATTTGGAAAAGTCCAAGTCTACGGACAACCTTCTAGGACTTAACCAAAATTTGGAAAAGTCCAAGTCTGCGAACAAAATGTCTAGGGGAAATTATTAGTACCCGCAAGCATGATGCACAGGTATTAATTAAAACCCGTGGACATAAAGTTCTTGAGACAGTTGTAAAGCCCGTGGACAAGGTCCTTGGGCAAGATCAGTCCACAGAAAAATCTGCGGATGGGAAGTTATCCTTTTAGATGACCCTTGAGGTTTTCTTCATCGAAGAACCTTAGAACTCTGGTAATGGTACCAGAAGTCCTATCAAAAAAGAAACAGAATGTCCAGAAAGACATTCCAAAGCTTTTAGATGAGGAAACCTTCATCCCCTTCTTCTGTGAAGTCAAGAAACCCAAAGAAAGGGTTTCTTTCCTTAATTAAAAACACAATATACCTCCCCACACTCACTGCCATGTGGCAGGATCTGAATGTCTGAACCATTTTCAGCCATTCAGATCCTAAGGGGCATTTGTAGGAAGTGATATCTCACCACTTGCAAGGCGGGTGTATAGTACACCTGCCCGCACCAAATCACCACCCTAGATGACTAGTCCATACTTGGAACCTAAACTTCCTAGATTGACCTAAGGACTTGCTTGACACCCATTATGTCACGGTATCAAACTTAAGTTAGGAAGTTCTTCTGAGTTCTAAGTTCAACTTTGAGAACATGCTTCCGCTTAGAAGATGACTTAGCCCATGAGAAACTAATCCCTAGGCTCTGATACCAAGTCTGTCGCGACCCAAAATACCCCCTAGGAGTTAGGGATACTTTAACTCGTGACCGCCGTGTTGCCCAGATATGGACCCTAGAGGGGGGTGAATATGGTCAGTGGCAAATTTAAAACTTGTTTACCATTTTAATGCGGAATGTGAAAATCAAAGGGAAATGCAGCTAACAGATAATGAAGAAATCTAGTAGTGAGATAATCTAAAAGATAGAAGAGAGAAAAAGAATTGCAAACTCAGTTGTTAACGAGGTTCAGCAATCACCAACCTACTCCCCGCCTCTGCAAACCGCAAGAGGTTTGACTACAATCCTCGATCGTACAAGCTCCTTATAAAGCATGTGAAGCTTAAAGCCTTTTTACAATCTCTCTTTTGGTTGAGATGCAATGTTACAATCCCTCTTCAGGTCAGGATGGAACCTATCACTGTCAGAGTACAACCCTCTCTGACAAAAACGAAGCAGCAGCTTCAAACCAAGAACACGCAGGTTCTTGACTGATACAGATTGAGGTTTTGGAATTACAATCCGAAGTAAAGAACTCCTTTTGAGTTAGATTTGAATGGAATCTTAAACTCTAAGAAATCTCTCAAGTAGATGATTCGGATTCAGCTCAAAGAGAAAAACAGAGTACCATTTCTCAAGATTGGGATTTTTAGCTCGTGTGGATGATTGATCAATAGTATAGTGTAATCTTAGCTTGATAGTTCTTCTTTGATTCAAGATCATCTCTATTTATAGTGATCTAAAATTTATTACCGTTGGTGAGCATTTAATGAGAAATCACCCGTTATTAATATAGCCGTTTAGCATTAAAGGCGAGTTTCAGTTTTTTTTAGGTCATCCAGTCGATTAGTAGAGTCCTCTGATCAGCTAGATGGTCACCAGATCGGATGGATTAGTCATCTGACTGACTAGATGATAAAAACCACATTTTGAGCTTTTTGTTCTATCTAGTCGATCATAAGGATCGCGTGATTGAATGAATAGACCACCTGATCAGCTGGATAGACCAAAAAAGAGACAGATCTTGGTTTTCTTACTTTAATGATTTGCACGATTTCCAAAGTCTTTTAACATATTAAGTAAACATGATTAATATCTCATAATGATCTTTTGAATGATCTAATATGGATTCATAAAGAGTTTCAACTTGATCAGTACATGTAGACAAATTTTGACAAAATTTGTTCTATCCAGTCGATTATAGGACTTGCCTAATCGACTGGATGGTCTGCCTGATCGGATGGATGGTCTGTCTGATTGACTAGATAGACCATTTTCTTTACTGAATCCATTTTTCAAAACCTATAAGATAAGATTTGATTACAAGGGTTTGTACTTAACCTTTATGAGAAAGATGATCATGTTTTAAGGTCCTTAATTATATTTTTATATTGGTTTAAGGAACCTATGGTCAATCTAAGGTATTTTGAGCTTTTCACCAAATCACCACTTGAGGATTTCTTACAAAAAAATCCTAGACAAACCACTAACTACCTATTCTTAGACCTTGATGGGTTTGATCCTTTGTTTCTTTGGTCTTCAGTAGCAGTGCCTCAAAGATGATCTTCGAGAATCCTTTTTGTTTATAGATGAATATCTTCTTGAAGCTTTGATTTGGAATTGTCTTCATTGCTTTGACTTGATCTCTTGCATTGAAAGTTCTTGAATCTTTGCTTGAAGTGAATACTATATCTCTTGAATACTGTAGACAATGATGCTCATGGTAGATATTAGTATCTCAAGAGTCTTTTCATTATTTATGTTATCATTAAAATTATTGAGGGTCATATAGTTGTAACGTTTAGGCTAACAATCTCCCCCTTTTTTATGATGACACAAATAATGGAATGAGATGGGATAAGCTCCCCCTCAACATATATTTTACATAAAATTTTTAGGAGAGCTCCCCCTAAGCATATGCATATAAGTAAAAACAAGTAGTTTTGAACCAAGAGAAGTTCCACAAAGGAATTCATTTATATCTTCTTTTAAATACCAAGAGAAATTTAGGAATTCATTCAATTTATAAGAATTGATGGAAGTTCCATGATGTTTCAAGTTGAATTAAAGTATAACATCATAAGAGAAATATATCCATAAAGATTCATGTATTTTATATGTCAAAAAAAAAATTCAAAAAGATATAACCATGATATATCATCACATTTCCTTTCCTCCCCCTTGACATCATAAAAAAAAATCAAAAAAAGAAAACAGCCCCTACAACAATAGCGAAAAAATTTAAATGGACTTCTTCTTCTTTTTGATGGACATGTACATAGAGTCTTCTTCACTACTGGAGCTGACCAAGGAGGCATCCGAACTATCAGAGGTAGAACTAGAAATGATGGCTGGATCTACATCTTCATCAGATGAAGGATGAGAGATGATAGGATCTACACCTTCCTAGATTGACCTAAGGTTCACTAGGAGTGGGGACTGGAGTTTTGCCCTTGGATTTGGCCAAGGGCTTCGAACTGGAATCACCCATGGCTTTCTTATGGGTATCCGAAGGTGGAGGAACCCGGGTATGAATCGCACAGCTCACATGAATTCCGTGGCCAGCATCATAGGAAGCATCATCAGAATGGGGAGCATCATCTTCATCCCGAGAGATGATGAGGCGGCGCTTAGATCGACCCGCCATGAAGATGGAAATCATGAGGAGAAATTGAGCTAGAATCATGGTCCTCAACACAAAACGAACACAGGGAAGGCAAGGGTTTACCTGGAAGGAGAGGTGGAAGCACTCACGAGCTTGAAAATGGTGCTGTGAGTGCTGATCTTTTCTGTTGAAGAAGAATAGCAGTAGAGAAAACACTCGAGCAGCACGATGATCACACGAGAAGTTTGATTTGGGGATCTTGAAAACCTAGGTAGCAACTGGAGGCCACTGTAGAGAGCCTGAAATCTCAATAAAATAGGGCACAACCTAGTTGAAATGAATATGAAATCCTGAAGAAGATCTCGTGCAGCTCTAAATGAGGTCTGGGAACTTCCTGTTGCACTGTATTGAGTAGCAGAAAACAGCAATAACCAGCTGGATATAGCATAATAGAAACACTAAAAGAGGAAAGTGAAGCCAAAAGATTCGATTGAGGGTTTTGACTCCATCTCTGCAAGTGATTCGGTCGACCGAATATGGGGTGGGTCGACCCATTCCCAAAAAAAATATGGACGCTGCTGGTGAGGTGAGTGTAATCCCTTTACTTCAGTGTCAGCTTGTGGGATTAGATGCATGAGAGGGAATCTTCAATGAGAAAGCTGAAAAATCTGCAGAAATGGCACCATATGCCAAAATACCAATGCACCTTAGAGACTCTAGGATCTCAACCTTGGGATGGATAAAATCCAAGTCATTTTGGCATTATGTGCAACCTAAGATCTACCTGTAAGCTAACTTAGAAGGGTAACCAAAAGAGAGCAGAGGTGGTCACAGAAGATGTAAAAAAATTTCAATTCTTCACAAAAACTTGAATACAGATAGTGTAAAAAAAATCAAGCAACTCAAAATCATTCAAAAGCTTGCATCTTTCAAAGAGCCTCCATTTTGCTTAAGATCATCAAACAACTCAAAAACCTTCATCTGGAAAAAAAAAAATTTAACATTATGTTTCCAGGAAGCAATGCCAGTATGTGCAAATTTTGCAAGAGGCCAATAATACAGTGTCCAATAATGTGAAGCATAAAATGATGAGTAGACGAGGATATTTCCATCGACACTATGCACAAGGGAGATCAAGACACAGTCACACAAGCTAATATACAGTTAGTTATAGGCTATACCAACAATGTGAAGTGTGTGAGGTAAAATTCTGACCGGACTCCTGTAGAAGTAGGCACCCTTAGACAGATAAAGACATTAGTGCATTTCAGGAACAACAGGCTTAAAAAAAATCTGAGAGACACACTTAGGGTAATCCAGACAGTGGAAGAATTTAATGTGTTATTTTTACCCTTTTTTTTTCATATTTTGTACTCACAGTATTTGTGAAATTTGCTGTTTGGTGAAGCTATTTTTATTCAGTCTTTTTCTTTTGAATTTTTTAATGCAATAGTGGCTTTCACACTGACTGAGTAGGTAGCCCTAGCTATTGGCAGTAGGGGCTTTCACTCTAGGGGCCCAGATAGATACCTACTGTCCACCTAGGTAGCCATTTCATACTATTTGCATCCAAGAGTGACTTTCACACTATCTTAGAGGTAGCCCTTTCCATTGCATAAGACTTTAAACTGGGGCACATTTTGAGGAATGGTACCTTCATGGTCAAGACAGACTTTTATCAACCCGGAGAACCATCATGACTAATATCATCACCTATTCATAGGGATATGTACCATTTGTAGGTGATAGTCAAAGTGCAAGTGCATGTGACAGTGCAATAGTATAAGCCATATTTCTAATTGTATGTAGCAAGATAGTCTATGTGCACTTTCCCAAAGGACACTTTGGTAGGTATGATATCCTCATGAACTCAATTCTATGAAGTATGTATCTTGGACAAGCATTATAAGCTCAAGAAAATTTCAGCCATGCACAGCAAGGGATATCAATCAACTCCAACACAACTCTTTTTGAATTTTTTATTTTTCAATGTTTTTGGATTTTCAATATGCTTAACTAAAAGAAAACAAAAAATCTTTTAGGAGTTTTTCTGATTTTGTAATGATTTCGGATTTTCTAAATTTTTCAATGTTTTTGGATTTTTGAAATAAGGGAAACAAATAAAAGCAACAATAAGCAAAAATTGATAATGTACACCGAAGGAATAGAGCTAGGAAGAGATGTGGATATAAGATCACCTAGTCTATTAGAAAGCACTCAATCACTCAATACCGCACACACCGATGGATTTTCTAAGAAACTCAAACCTAAAGGAGTCTAGAGGTTTGGTGAGGAGATCTGCAAGTTGAGTATCAATTTGCACATATTACAATGTCACAACACTTTGCTCAACAAGCTCTCGAATGAAGTGGTGTCTAATGTCTATGTTTGGTACGAGAGTGTTGCATGAGATTTTTGGAGATGTTGATGGCACTTGTGTTATCACAATACACAGTCATGGTGCCCTGTTCTATCCCGTAGTCCTGCAACATCTGTTTCATCCACAGAAGTTAGGTACAACAGCTGCCAGTTGCAATGAACTCAGCCTTGGCAGTAGACAAGGAGATGGAATTCTATTTTTTACTAAGCCAAGCAACTAAACAGTTTCCAACATAGAAGCATCCTTCTGGAGGTGCTTTTCCCATCATCAGTATTTTTGGCCCAGTCGGCATCGAAATATCCAACAACCATGATAGTGATATCAAAGGGATACCAGAGGCCAAAAGAGAGAGTTCCGCTTACATATCGAATAATACATTTGACAGCTAGTAAGTGTGACTCTTTGGGGCTTGCTTGATAGCAAGCACAAACTCTGATACTAAAGGCAAGGTCAGGACGACTGGCAATAAGATAAAGCAAACTACCAATCATACTTCGACATGTGGTTTGGTCGACACTTTTGCCTGAAGCATCTTTGCTAAGTTTGGTGGTGGTGCTCATAGGAGTGCGAGCATGTTTAGCTGAGCTCATGCCAAATTTCTTTACAAGGTCTTTGGCATATTTGGTTTGGGACACAGAAATCTCATTGCTCGTTTGTTTGACCTATAGACCAAGAAAGAAATTCAGTTCACCAACCATGCTCATCTAAAATTCATTCTTCATTTGTTCAGCAAAGGAGTGAGCATGTGAGTCTGATGTGGAATCAAAGACAATATCATCAACATAGATCTGAGCAATAACCATATCATCCTTGATGTTTTTAATGAATAGGGTCCCGTCTACTCCCCCTCTCGAAAATCCCTTTTCTAAGAGGTGTGTAGTCAGTCTCTTATACCAGGCTCTGGGAGCTTGTTTCAAACCATAGAGAGCCCTTTTTAATCTGTAAACCTGATCAGGATGATTAGGGCCCTCAAACACTTTTGGTTGTTCCACATAAACTTCCTCCTGAAGAATGCCATTCAGAAAGGCACTCTTGATATCCATCTGAAAGAGTTTGAATTTGAGATGACATGCGACAACTAGCAAGATCCTGATAGACTCTAGTTGGGCAACAGGAGCAAAGGTTTCATCGAAATCAATGCCCTCAATCTGAGTGTATCCCTATGCAACTAACCTAGCCCTGTTTCTTACAATGGTACCATGTTCATCGGATTTTTTTTTGAAAATCCATTTAGTACCAATAATATTTGTATCTTTAGGCCTAGGAACTAAAAACCATACATCATTCCTTGTAAACTGATTTAGCTCTTCTTGAATGACATTTATCCAGTTTTCATCTGTGAGAGCTTCAGTTACATTTTTGGGTTCGAATGTAGAAGTATAGCAAAAGTGGCTAACTTCATTTTCAACTTGTTTTCGAGTTCTCGCTCTACTTTCAAGGTTTCCAATGATTTCAGTTGAGGAGTGAGGTCTCATAATCCTAGGATGTGTAGGTTTTTTAGGAGGTGATTTTGAAGGTGATTCATCTTCTGATTTAGATGTTGAAATTTTCACACCTTCATCAGTATTGTCATCCTCTAGTTGCAAGGACTCAAATCCTGAGTTATCAACCACCACATTTATGGACTCCATAACAGTAGAGGTTCTCAAGTTGTACACTCGATAAGCCCTACTATTTGTGGAATATCTAAGAAAAATCCTTTCATCACTCCGGAAATCAAACTTACCCAATTGCTCTCTATCCCTAAGGATATAGCATTTACTTCCGAATACTCGAAAGTACTTGGCATTGGGTTTTTTATCGTACCATAGCTCATAGGGTGTCTCCCTAGTTCGGGCTTAGTGTAAACTCTGTTTACAATATAGCATGCAGTGCTAACTGCTTCAGCCCAGAAATGAGCAGCCAGATTGTTGCTGTCAAGCATCACCCTAACCATCTCTTGAAGCACCATGTTCTTTCTCACCACAACACCATTTTGCTGAGGTGTTATTGGTGCTGAAAATTCATGTTTGATGCCCGCTTCATCACAAAACTCATTGTACTTAGAGTTTTCAAACTCTTTTCCATGATCACTTCGAATTCGAGTAATAGGGCATCCTTTTTCATTTTGCACTCTCAAGCAAATGTTCTTGAAGTTCTCAAAAGCATCCGACTTCTCTCTGATGAATGCAACCCATGACATCCTTGAGAAATCGTCAACCATCACTAGGATATATCACTTACCTCCTAGACTTTCAGTTCGAGTTGGACCCATGAGATCCATGTGTATTAGTTCTAGTGGGTGTGAAATAGAAATATTTGAAGCTTTCTTGTGTGAGCTTTTAATTTGTTTGCCAATTTGACATGGCCCACACACAGCAGTAGAGGGCTTCCCTAGTTTAGGCACACCTCTCACACGCTCGTGTTTTGAGAGTTTGCTTAGGTCTTTGAAATTCAAGTGACCTAGCCTTCTGTGCCACAGTTCAACTTCTTCAACTTTAGCCCTGTTGCAAATTTGAGAAGAACCATCACTTGGAATTAAACCATAGCAATTATCAGTGGTTCTTAACCCTTCCAAAACACACACACCTTTGTCATCCATAACAGAGCACTTGTTGTTGGTAAAGTGGACAGCATGGTGATCATCGCACAATTGACTTATGCTAATTAAATTAGCTTTCAGTCCTTCTACAAACAAGACATCCTTCAGTTTAGGTATGCCTGGTGCTTGGATGATACATTTTCCTTTCACAAAAGATTTGCTTCCATCATCAAAATTAACAGTCTCATCTGAGCATTCCTCAAGTTGAGTGAAGAGGGACTTGTTACCTGTCATGTGTCTGAAACATCCACTATCGAAATACCACATGTTAAAATTTTGGGCTTTCAAAGCGGTGTGGATGACAAGGCATTTTAGGTCATCCTTTCTCACATAAATAAACTTAGACTTTTGGGGAACCCTATTGTCTTTGTTCACTTCATTTGTAGGCATGACCTTCTTTTTGTTAGATCTCCTGTTCTTCCTTCTTTTCTGGGAGACCCTAGCATTTTGGTCCATCCTGTTACCTTCTTCATGATGAACATAAGAAGTGTCACAACCATATTAAGTACTAGAGAGTTGAGCAATTTTCATCACTTCTTCACTCAAACTCCTACACTTTTTTGCTAAGGCTTGAATTTGCCTTTGGAGATTCCCTTGATGTTGTGTTTGATTCCAAGAACCATTTCGAGGATTTCTCCTAAAGGCATTGCAGTTAGGTCGGGTGTGACCCTTTACTCCACAATGGTGGCAAGTAGGAATGAACCTGGGAGGTGGAGATCTTTTAGCTTGGGGCTGAACTTTAGTTTTATCAACTTCAGTTGAATTTTTACCTTGTCTAGAAGTGACAAAGGTTTGGTACAACTGAGAGTTTGACATCCTAGCTTTTGATCCTGAGGAGTTGGAACTCACAAATCATGGATTTTCATGTATTGGCTCAAAAGTTGCAGTAGACATTGTTCTGACATTCAAGGGACCAAATGGTCTGTTTGGATGTCCTATGCCGGACATGTTTACTGTTGAGCGCTGCATACTAGCCAGTTTATCCAAGATTTGAGTGTTGTTAAGGAGTCTAGGTTCCTTTTCGAGTTATGTTACTTTCTTAGCTAGCCCATCCTTAACTTTTAGAATATCAAAAAATTCCTTTTCTAGAAATCTAACTTTTTCAATAAGGTTATTTCTTACAGATTTCAATTCTGAGATACGAGTCTTTGACTCTTCAGAGACACTCATGGAGTTATCTTCCTCAGTTTCTAGAACCTTGATCCATTTGGACAAAGAGGCATTTTCTTCCTCAAGTATTCTAGTTTGGACACCAATTCAGCTTTTTCACTTTCAAGCTGAGAAACTAGAGCATTCTTCCCTTCTACTTCTAGTTTGCACGAGTCACTTTCCTGTTGGATAAATTTAAGTTTTTTTATCAAAGAGATCTTAGCTTTCTTCAGCTTGAGACTTTCAGAAAACAACCTTTCATAAGCTATATCCATATCTTCATCAGACTCAGAGACAGTGTGACTTTGATCATGATCTTCACTAGACTCACTCACTTAATCTTCATCACTCTTCTCTTGATGATTAGTGGGAGTATTGTCAATCTCTGATAGGGTGACAGTGAAATCCATATGATTTTCAGATTCCTCACTTGAGGTAGAGCTTTCGGATTGTTCATCCTCAAATTCACTGTCATCCCATGTGGCATTCATCACATTTCCCTTACTCTTCTTCTTGTTAGGGAAATTGGGTGAAATGTAGCCATAGCCTTTGCATTCATAGCATTGAATGCCACGAGATTTCTTGTCAGTTCCTTTGGGGACTTCTTATTATCCCAAGGTTTTGACTTTGGCTTTTCAAGAGGTTTTCCTCCTAGTTTAGGCTTGAATCTTCTATTTGTTTTCAGGTATTTTTGAAATTTTTTAACAAATAGAGCCATCTCCTTCTCTCCCAACTCAGTATCACTGTCATCCTCATCCAAAGTCACCTTTACAGTTTTTAAGGCTACAGATTTGTTTTTCTTGGATGGTCGAAGATTGAGTTCGTATGTTTGGAGTGATCCGACCAATTCCTCAATCTTGAGAGCATCAACATTCTTGCTCTCCTCAATGGCAGTGACCTTAGATTGAAACATTTCTGGTAAAGATCTAAGGATTTTTCTAACAATTTTAGACTCACTAATTTTCTCACCTAGGTTAAAAATGGAGTTAACAATGTCACTTAGTTTAGCATAAAATTCATCAAATGTGGCATTGTCCTCCATTTTCAAATTTAGTGGTGAGAATTTGGAGCTTTGAGATCTTAACAGTGGTTATACCCTCATGAGTCATTTCCAGAATATCCCATGCCTCCTTTGCTGTTTCACATGAAGAGATTCGTCTGAATTCTTCAACTGTGACTGCAGTAAAGATTGTATTGAGACCTTTCGTGTTCCAACCACTTATCTCGAGCTCATCTTTGCTCCAATCCTTGGTGCTTTTAGTGAGAATTACATCACCTAAAATATTCACCGGTGGGGTCCATCCATCCTGAATGGACATCCAGATTCTCTCGTCTATGGATTTGAGAAATGCTCTCATTCGAGCTTTCCAATACGCATAATTGTTCCCATCAAACAATAGGGGACGAGAGATGGATCCACCCTCTCTTAGAGTAGTCATTGACTTAAGAATAGACACAAGATCACACTTAAGGAATTTAACCTTATGAGTGTACCCGCTTTGATACCAATTGAAATTCCTTATTTCAATGCACTATTTGACCTAGAGGGGGGTGAATAGGTCTACTTAAGATTTTCTACCAATTTTAATTTTAGCTAATCACACACAATCAATCTCATATAAACACACAAGATTTTTACGTGGAAAACTCTTCCAAGAAAAACCACGGGACCTAGTCCAGCACAAAATTCACTATGAGAAGAATAGAACAATACAAGACTTGAATCTTACCCAACCGGACACGACACAACGTTCCTTGGTATCGATTCCTCAGCTTGCAAACCACGAACACAGCACGTTCGATCTCCGCAATAGCAGCTCCAGTTCCTCACTGGCCAATCTTGCTCAAAGTAATCAACCACGATCTCCGAAGAGCGATCTCCGTCCTTGACGCCTTTAGCTCAAGCTAACCAACGCTCACAGTAGAGCACACAATGTGTTTTAGGGTTTATGGAAGCCGTAGGGTGATCTCTTCAATGTATGAGGATCATACAATGCAAGTTGAAATAATAAGAGTGAGAACTTGCAAAACCTAGAGTCAAACTAATGGAGTTTGAGTTGGATGATTTCAAGAGTTTTCATAAACTCTAGAGGAGTTCAAAGTGCTCTCAAAAGTCTCCAAGGAATATCCTTCACAGATTGGGAGAGGTCCCATATATAGAGGAATAGTTCCAAGGGTTTAGAAGTTACTGAATAATAGAAGCTTTTTCCATATCAGGGTTGACCCTGGGGATTCCCTGGGTCGACCCACTGTAGCAAAAATCAAAACCAAATCAAAATCTCATATCAGGGTTGACCCTAGGGGTTAGTTGGGTCGACCCAAGTGTGCAGTTCGGTCGACCCAACTAACCTTCAGGGTCGACCCTGGATTTTTCACCTCTCTGCCAAATTTCCTCATACAAAAAGCCTTCTATTCAGGGTCGAGCCCCAATGGTTAGGGTCGACCCTGGAGTGCATTTTATTCATTTTTCATTCTTTTAACCCTTTAATGCAATCCTCTACTTTCCCTATTCCTTTTGTACTTATGTTTCATGATGATTGGGCATTTCCATAAGGAAATTTAGGAACTTCTAGGTCTCTCTTTCAATCCTAATTTTTTAGCCAAATTGGGGTGATGGAGCTTCAAGGTTCTTCAAGGCTTCTTCTTCACTTTGTCTTCAAACCGGATGTAGACCCAATGGTGAACTATTACAACTTTTTGGGCTCGGAATTTTTCCAACAAAACTTTGACTTTACAATTATGTCTTGGGAAAATGCATAATTATAATAAGGAAGTATTAATGATTGGTGTGTTAAACTATGCCCTATCTACATTGCATGGTGATTGGTTTTCGAGTAGGCCAAAACTTAGAGAAAGTCTTCCATGTCGAGAATTCTTTAACCAGGGAGATCTAATCTAGTGGAGTTTCTTGACGAACGATAAGAATCTAAGGGAAGACCCTTTTGAATTCCAATCACGACCCTTAAACACATTTTCACATGCATGGTAAGAAGTAAGGTCCACAAGTCCACGTGTCTCACAAGGCCATGCATAGAACTTTAACATGAAATGTATTATGCTATGAAAGAATGATCCCCTGGTTATGAACATACCACTCTAAGCGTTACCGCGATTACGTTACTCAATATGAACACACAATGACGATATGCGTTGATGGGACAAAACACTATGAATTATGCGTTGACATGACAAACACTATGAATTATGCATTAACGGGACAAACATACTATGAATCATGCATTTACGGGATATGTTGGTTATCATGACCATGTATGAGTTATGTATATGTTTTGCATATGAACATGTTTAAGAGTCACACGAGTACAAGAGTCAAGATGATGATATGTATGTTCACATGTTGCCGCACTCTAATTATGTCAAATTCATATGAAATTGTATTGCTTATGTAGATATGAACCAGATTATGATATTAATAATGTACCAGTTATGTTATGTTGTTAGTTGGACTGTATATACGCTGAGTGTTTTCAATATTCAGTTGACCTGTTATTGTCGGTAGGTATAGAACCGAAGCATACGACCAAGCCATGGATTTAAGAGCAATACATTGAAGAGGGAGAAGTAGGTGAGCTTCTCGAGGAGGGTACTAGGGATTTTGATAGTTATCCCTATTATTAGGCTCTGCTTTATATTTTTAAAGGATTGTAATAGACTCATGTTATTTCAAGATATTGCTTAGACTGATTTACTTTTATTAGTGGTTTTTTGGTTACCCGAGTATAGTGGGTAATGTTGGGCATATTTTAGTTGTACAAGATGATTTTACATATCGAATTTTATTATTGCTATCTTGGAGATTAGTGTTTTGCATTGCCTTGTATGTATGAGATTGGCAGGTTTAAGAAATGTAACGGGCCTAAAGTCTCATTATGTCTAAGGTGGGGTTTTGGGGTCACTACAGAGGTGGTATCAGAGCCCAAGGTATTAGAGTCCTTAGTGCTAAGGTATTAAGTAGAAGAATAAGGGGATTTGTTTAACTTAGGAAAGCAAAATCAAGTTTAGGACTTAAAATCTATTGAAGATTAAGTCTTTGTTAGACGTAAACTTAGGAATTTCATACAAGTATGTTCCTAAATGAATTATTTTCTACTTCTCAGGACACTAGTCATAAGGAAAGGTATGAGAAACAATAGGAATGGAGGAGGCAGTGTGACCAATGGAGATACCCCGGAGGGTGCCCACCAACCCAATGTGAGTCAGGCTATGGAGGCTATTGCTGCAGCCATGACTCAACAGGTCGAGATTATGGCCTAGCAAACTGCTTGGCTAGCAACCGGACAAGCCAAGCAAGAAAGGTCAGTTGAAATCCACCACCCGACAAAATGGAATGGAAGCTTTCAGGAGGATGGGTCCTCCAGCTTTCTATGGAAGCATGGATCCGTCAGTGACAGAACTATGGATCATGCAGTTTGAGAAGATATTCTCTGTGCTTGAAGCCACTGATGAGCAGAGAGTGAGATGGGCCTCTTTTTTCATGGAAGGTGAGGCAAAACATTAATGGAAGGCTACTTCTAGGAATAGGAATGATGTACGAACTTGACAGGCATGGACATGGGGAGAATTCCTTGATGTCTATTATGAGCAGTATTTTCTGACATCAATGAGTAAACAGAAGGAGATAGAGTTCTATACTCTCCGGCAAGGGAGCATATCAATGGCCGAGTATGAAGCCAAGTTTGTAGAGTTGTCCTGGTTCGCACCTCATCCAATCACTACGGAGATCGTGAAGGTGAGGAGACTCGAGGGAGGTCTGAGAGATTACATCTGAGACAAGGTCAAGAACTTACGTCTTGGAATATGTCGGGAAGTGAGTGAGCGAACTTTGATTGCCAAGAGAAGATCGGCAAAGTTTTTGAGGAAGAAGGAGGTGCAGGAAGACAAGTATGGGCCGCAGGACAAGAGGCCAAGGATGGCAGGTCCAGCACCAGTGGCTAGGTCAACCCCGTATTAGAGGCCAGCACTTGCACCTACCGTTCCTCAGGCACCGCGAATTGCCCAACCTACTCTATAGGTGACTACATACAAGGTGTGCAATTTTTACAACAAGAGACATGAACATGCATGGTGAATGCCGAGTAGCTACATGAGGATGCTTTCATTGTGGTAGCCTAGAGCATCAGATTCGTGATTACCCAGTTCAGAATAGGGAGTGCTACCACAGACTCAGCCCCAGGGAGCTAGACCCCCATTCAGGTAGCTTGTACAATAGAGGCCACCTCAGGGTCAGAGGCCCTAGCAGCCCCTCTAGCCAGTTCGGGGTCGAGTATTTTCCACTTCCGAGCAGGATGCACAGGCATCTGACAACGTGGTGCAGGGGACGTGGTTTAAAATTCAGTTATGTATGATATTATTCTGATTGAGTGATTATGATGTTTTCCACTATGTATAAACATTCTAAATATATAATAATTGTTTGCGCACATGTTTTGCCACACTTAGTTATGTATCCAATTCAGGTACCTTGTTGATAAATGATTGTCTAGCTCATGTATTAATTGGCACCAGATCCACTCATTCCTTCATCACAACCAGTTTTGCATAAGCTTTCTCTTCAGAACCAATTCTATTAGACCGTGAACTATCTATCGCCACTCCAGTTGGTAGTTCAATCATCAAGAATAGAGTCTATCACTCTTGTGCAATTCGGATAGGGGAACATGAGATGCCAACCGATCTGATTATCCTCGAATTTCAGGACTTTGATGTTATTCTAGGCATGAATTGGTTTTCTGTTCACCACGGCCAAATTGACTGTTTCGGGAAATTTTTTAACTTCAAGCCAGTTGATGGACCTCCTTTCCACTTCCGGGGTTTAAACAAGAGGGATGTAGCTAGATTTGTAACTTTAGTATTTCCACACCAGAAGTACCAGACTCCTCGAATATTCCAGTGGTGGGAGAATTCTTAGATATCTTTCCCAAAGATTTACCAAGTTTGCTACCTGATAGGGAGATCGAATTTACAATTGATCTAGCCCCAGGTACGGCACCCATCTCCAAGGCACCGTATAGAATGGCTCCAACAGAATTGAATGAGTTAAAGGATCGGGTTTATCCGCCTAAGTGTGTCACCTTGGGGAGCTCCAGTTTTATCTGTAAAGAAGAAAGATGGTTTGGTGAGGATATACATCCACTATCGGCAACTGAACAAGGTCACTATTAAAAACAAGTATCCATTGCCAAGGATCAATGACTTCTTTGATCAGCTACAAGGAGTGAAGTACTTCTCCAAGATTGACTTGAGGTTGGGCTACCATCAGTTGAAGATTAAAGCCAAGGATGTTCCAAAGTCTGCATTTAGACCCAGATATGGGTATTATGAGTTTCTAGTCATGCCTTTTGGTTTGACTAATGCACCAACAGCTTTCAAGGACCTTATGAATAGGATATTTAGGCCAACTCTCGATCTCTATATGATAGTGTTCATAGAAGATATCCTAATATACTCTCAAACACACAAGGATCATGAAAGAGATCTCCGGACTACCTTGAAAACGTTAAGTGAACATTAGTTGTATGCTAAACTAAGTACGTGTGAGTTTTGGCTTGAGAAAGTGGCATTCCTAGGCTACGTGGTGTCAGGAGAGGGTATTTCTGTGGATCCTTACAAGATAGAAGCAGTGGAAGGGTGGGGAAGACCAAGAAGCATCACAGAGATTTGAAGCTTTTTGGGCCTCGCTGGGTATTTTCGAAGATTTGTGGAAGGATTCTCCATTTTGGCAACACCACTCACTCATTTAACTCAAAAAACAAATGCCCATTTCAAGTGGAATGAAAAGTGTGAGAAGAATTTCTTTCAGTTGAAGAAGCGTCTCACCACCGCACCGATCTTGTTAGTTCTAGCTGGTAGCAGAGGCTTTGTAGTGTATAGTGATGTCTCTCTCATTGGGTTAGTTTGTGTTCTCATGCAATACAGAAATGTCATTGCCTACGCTTCCCGACAGTTAAAAGATCACGAGAAGAATTACCCTACCCATGATTTGGAGTTGGCAGTGGTATTTTTCGCTTTAAAAATCTAGAGACATTACTTGTACGGTGAACAATTTGAAGTATTCGCCGATCACAAGAGTCTGAAGTAATTGTTCTCGCAGAAGGAGCTGAATTTGAGGTAACGCTGTTGGGTGGAATTTCTTAAGGACTATGACTGCTTTATCTAATACCACCTAGGAAAAGCAAATGTGGTGGCAGATGCACTAAGCAAGCAGACTCTTGACACACTTTATGGTCCAAGAATGGAAGTTACACGACGAAGTGTCCAACTTTGATGCGGGTTTCAGTGTGGGAGCATCTAGAGCCTTAGTGGCCAACATTATGGTTAGGCCAGCCATCTTGGATAGAATTAAAGACCTACAGTGGGATGATGAAGAACTGCACGTTGCTATAAACAAGTCGATCAGTAGCAGGTTTGAGGACTTCTCCTGAAGAAATGGTGGGATCTCCTTCAAGGAAAAACTTTGTGTTCCGGCCAATGAGGAATTGAGAAGGGAGATTCTAGATGAAACACACAAGTCTAAGTACATAGTCCATTCAGGAGGTACCAAGATATACCAGAACCTTAAGAAGTACTTCAGATGGAGGAATATGAAAAAGGATGTGGCTACCTATGTGTCCAAGTGTTTGGTTTGACTGCAAGTAAAAGCCGAACACTGGAGACCGCCAGGACTTCTTCAGTTTCTTCCTATTCTTGAGTGGAAGTGAGAAAATATCTTCATGGACTTCATTGTTGGTCTGCCAAGGACAACAAAGAACTTTGATGTTATCTGGGTCATAGTTGACAAGTTGACCAAGTCAGCTCGTTTCTTTCCACATCAGATCACGTACATTCACAACCGGCTTGCGAATCTATACATCAATGAGATAGTTCATTTGCATAGGGGGGCCAGTCAATATTGTGTTTGATCGAGACCCAAAATTTACTTCCAGGTTCTGGAAGAGTTTTCAACAAGCCATGAGTTCTCGTTTATATTTCAATACGGTATTTCATTCGCAAACAGATGGGAAAATAAAGAGGATGAACCAAATCATAGAGGACATGCTACGAGATTGCATGTTAGACTTCCGAGATAGTTGGGATGATCACTTAGCGTTGGTTGAATTTGTCTACAACAACAGCTATCAAGCGAGCATTCAGATGGTATCGTTTGAGACACTCTATGGGAGAAGTTGTTGTTCACCTTTTTGTTGTGATGAAGTTGGCAAAAGGAAACTTATGGGTCCCGGGCTTGTGGGTTGTTAGCCTCAAGGTTACAACTCTAAGTACCCTTAATAGTTTCGATGATAACACAATAATGGAATGGTCATTATGGTGCTAATGTTTCCATTTAGTCTATGTACTTTCAGAGAAAAAGAACATTAAGAGCATCATTCAAGCTATGGAGAATAAAAAAGATACTCTACTCAAGTAAATCAACCCAAAGGTCAAGTCTCAGTCATTTCAAGGAAAAAGCTTCAAGAATTCAAGCCAAATCATGAAAAATAGTCAAGAATGAAGTTCCATCAGTTCAAAAAGAAGACCAACTCTCAAAGTTGCCTTGTGTTAATCTTAAGAGAATCTAGGACCATGTAAAGTCCTCAAGAACTTTGAACTTGACTGCTCAAAAGTACCTAGAGTGACCTTAGGATACTTAGAATAGGTTGGCCATCATTCTAAGGCCCTAAAAATGATTAAAATAATGATTTTATGAATGCCTATGGACCAAGACTTCATTCCTATCGATTTGGTCTCTTAAAGATGAGTTTTCTGTAAAAAAATCAGAGAACTCGTCGACGAGTGCAAGAGACTCTTCGATAAGTGGCATGACAGTAAACTGTCGCAACCCAAAATACCCCCTAGGAGTTAGGGATACATTAGCTCATGACCGCCGTATCATACCATCTTGTATGACACATAAGGCATACTTAACGTCCTGTTAGAGTGCACAAGTGATACACATAACGGAAACAAAGCGGAAGCAATTCAAAATAACATACTCCTATCATTAGGTTCAAGTTTGAACCAACAAAATATATCCAAAAGGATGGAGTGGACAAGTCCCACTCTCAACATGCACAAATCTTTCATCTTAGTTCGATCAACAAAAGTTGAAGTCGGGCCGCCTATCTAGTGCTCCCTTGTCCTGATAATGATCCATGGTGGGCTACGGCTCATAGTACTCTTCCTCTATCCAAGGCTCTGAACCACAGACGTCAAAAGGAACACGTGCACCTGCGGAAGTCAATAATTCGGCTAAGCATGGAATACTCAATCACATACAAACTACTAGCTAACAGTGAATAATATCATGAACATGCAAAAGCTTAGAGTTTATAATCCTTGCAAGTAGTTTCCCCAAAACCCTTTCCTTAACAATTTTCGTGTAAAATCAAAACCAAGTAAATCTTGTGAGGTCATGTGATAATCATGTTCTTGTGAATTCTTGCAAGAGATGGGATTCCTTGTGAGCATGCGAGATCTGAGTATGCATGATTTCTTGTGAACTTGTGAGCTTGTGAGACATGACTTCTTGTGAGTCCATGTATATTGAGATTCCTTGTAAGCTTTGAAACGATCTTAGAACACCAACCCAAAGTTTGGCCTTATCACTTACCAACCCATAGTTTGGCCTTATTAATACTTGTGAACTTGTGAGATTTCTTTTACAAAAACCTTGTTTATGAACTTTGAAAAAATCCTTTCTTGTGAGACATCATCGAATCATGCGAGACTTGTGAGTATAGAGTGCATAGAGTACTTGTGAACATCATGGTAGACTTAGAAAGCTTGTAAACATGAAATCATATTCCTAGAATTTCAATAGTAGTGATAGTTTACATCCCATGTAAAAATCATCATTCAAGTCATCCAAGAATTATACTGCATCATGGTTTTCTTAAAAATATAGCACATGGTAGGTAGTAGAGTTTATCTACCTTACAAGGAAGTTTTTACACTTTTGTGAAACAAGAATCAAGCTTGAGGGAATTTGGTTGAAGCTTTGAGAAGCCTAAACCTTAATTGGAAAACAAACCAAAACCCTTTTTTTTATTTCAGAATTGAGAACTACCTTGAATAGAAAATCCAAGCTCTAAAACACTAAAATTAGTAAGGTACAAACCTTAGAAGCAGGGATTTAGCTTCACTTTGGTCGGAGAAGAACGCTTGGAGAAATCAGAGTTTTCTTCTTCTTCTTCTCTTCCAAGAATCCTCAAAATCTATGCTTTAGGTTTGGGTAAATCCATACCCACGAAATCTCATCTATTTATAGTCTAAAGGTTGCCAAAAATCCCAAAATATCTTAGGAAAATATCCCAAAATATCTCCCAAGGTCGGTGGAAGAGTTCTAGGCTGTTACAGGGTCATTTTTGGCCGTTTCAGGGCTGACTTGTCGATGAGTGACGTTCACTCATCGACCAGTGAAGAGCACTCGTCGACTAGTGAATACAGGAACTCGCTTGAGTTTTTCCCACTTCAGCAATTTGACCATAAATTTTGACTCCCTTATTGGATTTTGATGATTAAACTTATGTTGGATTCTTCTTTCAAAGAAGAACAATTTTATGTCTAATAGACAAATCCTAATGTTGAGTTTTTAATTACCTAAATAGGCTCTAAAGCCAACTGGTCTGAAAATGGATTTCAGCAACCCATTTTTTCAGCAATCCAACTTTTAAGTTAACCCCGACCCAAAATCTGGAAAAGTGATCAACATGAACCTCGAAGATGGTTCCAATACCTTTCAAAAAATTCAAGAATCACTCAATTCCGCTCAGCAGCGAGAACTCTAGAGCTCTTTAAAGTTGAGGGTACGTTTAGGCATCCCTTTTTTTGACACTTGGAGTATGTTATACTCTCATTTTTCATTTGTTCCTAACCCCCAAAAACACTTTCCATTCATATTTTGATTCATTCAGAACCTCCTTTCATTATAAAACATAAACCCACAATTTCCTTAAGGCTTTTAGCCTTAAAGGCACTATTCACACACTATTCACATGAACAGTAAACCTAAATTCCGGGGCTCTACACTCAAGTTTGAGCACTATCTTCACTTGGCGACGAATCCTCATTCTTCCAGACTCACTCATCGACAAGTGCTTGTGGGAACTGAACATAACGGCTAGTTTTTCAACGGTTTTTTCGCTTTAAATGTTCCCACAACGGTCAAATTGATTGCTCAACTATAAATAGAGCTTATTTATGAAAAAAAAAAAACATAACAATCTAACACTGTTCATTGATTCATTGATTATCCAATCTGATCTAGCATTCAATACTCTGTTTTTCATTGAAAACCTAGAATCTCAATCCCTGTGTGTTTGAGCATTCAATTCCAATCATCTTTGAGAGATTATAAGCTTTCCTTCTCACTCTTATTTAGCTCATCAATGAGCATTCAATTTTGGATTTATCATCCAACCACTCATTGTAAAAAGCTAAGTCAATAATCAATGATTCTTGCACCAGTGAAGAAGAGTTCTTCTTGTAGCCAAGAGAGCCACTCTCTTGAAGAGGTTATATCCTTAACCTGAGAAAATGATTGTAAGAAGTGTAATCATCACCCGTGAAGAAGGGTTGTAAAGTCTTACTCTTTGCCCATAAAGAAGAGTACGATCAGTGGAATCATGTGGAAATCCTTGAAGCGAGAAGCTTAAAGGCGGGGACGTAGGCAAGTTGCTGAACCCTGATATCAATCTTGTGTGTGGTATCTTTTATTTCTCTCTCTCTCCTTTTAATTTAGTTATTGCTTGTAGCATTTTTGTTAATTCATTTAAATTCCGCATAAATCACTTAGAAAATTTTTAAATTGCCATTGACCCTAATCACCCCCCTCTAGGGTCCATTAGCTAGGCAACATGGGTCAAACTATGGATCAGGTTCAATTAATCAGGGAGAGGTTAAAAACGGCTCAAAGTAAGCAGAAGAGCTATGCCGACACTCATACGAGAGACCTTGAGTTCCAAGTTGGGGACTTTGTATTCTTGAAGATCTCACTTACGAAGGGTGGGATGAGATTCGGCAAGCGAGGTAAACTCAGCCCGCGTTTGAGGGTCCCTTTGAGATCATCACTCGAATCGGGGAAGTTGTTTATTGGGTTACTTTGCCACCCCACATGGCGAGTGTGCATAATGTCTTCCACGTCTCTATATTGAGGAAGTACATCTCGAATCCTTCGCACGTCATTGATTTAGATTTATTAGAAATTTGAGAAGATTTGACTCTTGTTAAGCAACCGGCTCAAATCTTGGACCGAAAAGAGTAAGTCCTGCACACTAAAGTCATTCCTCTAGTACTCTTGCAATTGGAGCACCACTCTCGGGAGGAAGCTACATGGGAGCGAGAGGATGAAGTTCACGAAAGTACCTGCACTTGTTTATCTAAGGTACGTAAATTTCGAGGACAAAATTCTCTTAAAGGGGGAGGATGTAGAGACCTGAATCTGAAATCTTGTTTCTATCTTGTTTAATAAGGGTAGATTAGTCTTGTGTTATGTTACTGTGCATGTTTATTCATTTCTAAACTAAGTGGAGTATTTTAAATGTTTAACCAATCAAACGGTGAAAAATCAGAGCCTGTGATCGATCGCAGGGGAACCAACGATCGATCGCCATGAACCTGAAATCTGGGTAAGCCTCTGTTTTGTTCGATGATCGATCGATCAAACTAATGTGACGATCGATCGTCCTGAACCAGAAAAGTTAAGGAGATTATGTTTCTTCCACGATCGATCGCCAGGTAAACGATAATCGATTGTGCAAGTTGCAATTCAGGTTTCTAAAAAGTTATGGAAATGAAGGTTTTAAACCCCTAGACTATAAATTGCACTTCTAATTCAAGGGTTTTAGGCTCTAAAAAGTTTCTACCCTAATTTGGGGGAGATTTGGGGAAAAACCAAGAGTTTCAAAAAGAATTTGGCTTGGAGAGGAAGAAATTGCTCAAGGGAGAAGAAAAAATATTGGAGATCCCCCTTAAGGAGCTTTCCCTAGCACTTTGGATCAAATAAAAAGACCCCTAAGGTCGATATACTTTCCAATCTAACTCTATTAAGATGGTTTGTATGTTACAGAAATATGGAAATGAAGATACATGTATGTTTTTTATGTTTTATGCTTAGATTGTGGATTTTGGAATATGAAATGGGAATTTTAGATGATTTAAGGATTTTATTAACTATGTTTTGCTATTATGAGATTGGGAATGATATTGATGGTTATGGATGTGATGAATGGAGGATGGGAAATACTATGGAGGAAGGGTTAGATGTATGGCTATGTTTTGTAGATGAGGTGTGTGGTGAATGAGCTTTAATTATGGATTAAATAGTGAATTATGGGTGAATGGTGAGATTAAGGGAATTATAGAAGTGAAGCATGATGTTTTTGTTATTATCATGTCTTGGGAAAATGCATAATTAGGGTAAGGAAGTATTAATTATTAGCGTGTTAAACTATGCCCTATCTACCTTGCATGGTGATTGGTTTTCGAGTAGGCCAAAACTTAGAGGAAGTCTTCCATGTCGGGAATTCTCTAACCAGTGAGATATAACTTGGCGGAGTTTCTTGACAGAGGATAAGAATCTAAGAGATAACCCATTTGAATTCCAATCACGACACTTAAGCACATTTTCACATGCATGGTAAAAAGTAAGGTCCATAAGTCCACGTGTCTCACAAGGCCATGCATAGAACTTGAACATGATACGTATTATGCTATGAAAGAATGATCCCCTGGTTATGAACATACCACTCTATGCGTTATCGTGATTATGTTACTCAATATGAACACACAATGACGATATGCGTTGACGGGTAAAGCACTATGAATTATGCTTTGACGGGACAAACACACTATGAATCATGCATTTACAGGATAAGTTGGTTATCATGAGCATGTATTAGTTATGCATATTTTTCGTACATGAACATGTTTAAGAGTCACACGAGTACACAAGTCAAGATGATGATATGTATGCTCACATGTTGCTGCACTCTGATTATGTCAAAGTCATACAAAATTGTATTGCTTATGTAGATATGAATCGGATTATGATATTGATAATGTGCAAGTTATGTTATGTTATTAGTTGGACTGTATATACGTTGAGTGTTTTCAATACTCAATCGACTTGTTATTGTCGGTAAGTATGAAGCCGGAGCATACGGCTGAGCCATGGATTGAAGAGCAATACATTGAAGAGGGAGAAGTAGGTGAGCTTCCCGAGGAAGGCGCTAGGGGTTTTGATAGTTATCCCTATTATTAGGCTCTGCTTTACATTTTTAAAGGATTGTAATAGACTCGTGTTATTTCAAGATGTTGCTTAGACTATTTTACTTTTATTAGTGGTTTTGGTTTACCCGAGTTTAGTGGGTTATGTTGGGCATATTTCAGTTGTACAGGATGATTTGAGTTTTATATATCGAATTTTGTTATTGCTATCTTGGAGATTCATGTTTAGCATTGCCTTGTACGTATGAGATTGGCAAGTTTAAGAAATGTAATGGGCCCAAAGTCTCATTATGTCCAACGTGAGGTTTTGGGGTAGTTACATTAGATGTGGGTTCTAGGGTTTGCCAGGAGTTAAAAGGGGGGTCCTAGGGTTGGGACGAAGGTAATACCACGGGGCCCTTAGGGTGTAAAAATGGGGTGCTTACACCTTTAATTATAAGTTAAAACTTAAATAAGGCTCGACATTGCTCCAATTGAATTTTGACTACAAATTTAGACTGTAGATTTTTCATCTGATTTTAAGCACATAGCAAAAAATCATGTCAAATTTGGACCTTGGGAGAGCAAGTTCTATCCCAAATAATTTTTGGGACATAACCTACTTCAGTACACTAGAAACATAATAGATGGGAACTGCAGTTGACAACAAATATTTTACCTCCAACTATTGTTCCAAAACCTGACTTCAACTCTAAAATTCGTTATTAAGAATTTTTTTTTCACCCTCTAAATTCATGAATGACCATAGATTTTATTTTTAAGATGATTTAGGAACCTATAGTTATAGACAGAAACTTAAATTGGGCCCCATAATCTAGTCTGATTGAATTTTGAGCCCAAATTTAGACTAGATTTTCAAGAAAACCCTCATCCAATGTGGAGTTTGGGAGAGAAAAATATGGTCTGAAGAGGTTTTGGAACATAATAGATAGGAATTGTAGATGGCAACAGATCTTCTACAGCCAACTATTTTTCCAGACCCTATTTCAGGCTAGCGGTGGACTCAATACTAATAATAGTATTTTGCTTTATTTTCACTCTAGCTAGTAACTTTGACGACACACAAGATGTAGTACAGTAGCCCTATGTTTTCCCAAAATTGGGGCTTGAAAGCCCCTAATTAGGTTTGCTATTTTTTGTTCTGATTTCTCAACATTCTATTTATACTCAGTGTACACTTGTATGATTCAATCTAAGCTTTCTATACATCATGCTCCGTACTCGCATGAGCATAAACAGCTTGGGGCCATCTAAAATCCCAAATAAACATGGAACATGATGTATAACTTCCATCATGCCCATCAAATTTAGAGATTTTGAAATATCTAATGATAATTATGTAAATGATGATGGTGATATGTGATGGAAACAAATTTATTGAGAATAACTTGAATCATTTACAATGACCACAAAGAGGGTTTATATAGATATTACATCATCTTAAGATAAAAACTCTATCAAATCTAATTCTAATCAAATCAAACTAATTGACCCTAATCATTTCCAAAATTCAAAAGATATGAGTGTATCTCATCTCACCTTATTACACCACTCTGTATTCTCTAAACTATCTCTAATAATATGATTAACTATATTTAATTTGCAGATTGTGATCCTATTAGGTTTGAAGAAGCTGTGCAGAAATAAAAGTGGGTGGAAGACATGGATGGACAAATCAAGGCTATCAAGAAGAATAACACATGGGAGTTGTCAAATTCCTAGAGGTTATAAATCAATTAGTGTTAAAGGGGGTTTATAAGACCAAGCTAAAGTCAGGAAATTCAATAGACCGTCATAAGGCAAGAATTGTGGTGAAATGTTATAAGCAAAAAAACTGAAATTGATTTCATGAGGTATTTGCTCCTAGTGCTTAGAATTGAATCTTTTAGGATGTTATTTTCTTAAGCAGCTCAAAGCTAGTGGAAGATCCATCAAATGTATGTGAAGTCGGGATTTTTTCATGGCATTCTAAAAGAAGAGGTCTATGTTGACCAATCTACTGGAAATGTAAATAAAGGCAATGAAAGAAAGTTGTACAAACTAAAGAAAGCACTATAGGGGTTGAAGCAAGCTCCAACGGCCTAGTACACTCATATTGACTCATATCTTCATGTTAACGGTTTTCGTAAGTACGTAAGTAAATATGTTATTTATGTTAAATGTAATGGGATGGTAATCTGTTATTAGTCTCATTATATGTAGATGATCTTATCTTTACTAGCAATAAACTTGCTATGTTTGATGAGATCAAAGAGCTATGATTTATGAATTTGTATATGGGCTTGATGTCTTATAACCTTGGGGTCGAGGTAAATCAGATGAATGATGAGAATTTTCTTTCATAGAAGAGATATGGAGTGAGATTTCAAAAGGTTAAGGATAGAAAATTATAAAACTGTTAAGACTCCTATAGAAACTGGTTTGAAATTGTCCAAGGAAAAAGGAGAAAAAAATTGGTTGATTCTACACTCCTTAAGAGCTTAATGGGGAGCTTATGATATTTAATCGCTACAAAGTCAGATATTGTGAACGGTGTGCTTATCCATTACATAGAGTCCCCAAGTCAAATTCATATACAAGATGCTAAATGAATTTTGCGATATATAAACTGTATTGATGAAGGTATCCTTTTTAGCCGTACTAATGATTCTAGAATCTTGTTGGGTTAGCAGTTAGTGATTGGGCTGGTGATGTTGATGATAGAAAGAGTATCGCGCCGCAAAATCCCACCTAGGATAAAGTGAGACCTTGGCACGTGACTTACTTATCATACCATCTTGTCAGAAGCATTTAAGGCATAGTAAAAGATAGACTTAAAAATTTTTCCTTAATTAATAACAATTCATACCTCAAAATAATATTAATTAAAATTCATAACTAAACTGAATATAAATAATCTGAATCATCCCCCATGATTCTTAACCATCAATTTAACCTAAACATAAATCCATTATAAATTCAATTACAACCTCTTTGAAACTCAAATAAATGCTAATAAACCAAAATTAGTAGTAAGACCATCGATCAAGATCCTGTTCTTCATCGGGATAATCACCTACAGGATCTTTCTTTATGTACTCTTCAACCGAAGACTCTAGAGCACAAATATCAAAGCTTGGACCTACCGAAAATAACAGTTCGGATGAGCGTTGAAAACACTCAACGTATATGAACTCCTAGCTAACAATATTATAAACATTAATATAAAGTATATATCTTGGTTTGACAATACATGTATACGAACATAAATAAGAGTGCAGAAACATATTTTTCTTTCCAATTCTTACATGTGCTTACTTTTCTGACTTGTCTCACTTGTCTTACTTTTTTTACTTTTCTTTCTTTAGCCATGAGTGAAGCCATAAGTGAATTCAACATACATGCACTGTGCAATAACTTAAAGTAACTCCACCCTATATATGGATTAAGATTAACATATACTCTACTTACCGAGATACCAATTCCTTAGCAAATTATTTGGTGCGCACAGATTAGCACATTATCCGGTGAGCACGGTTTACTTGTGATTAATTTTCTTGACTTCTTTTGTCTTGATCTTAGACTTGTTGGTACTCGGGCAATGCAAAACTCAAGAAATAATGAATTCAGACTTGTGTACTCACATACTTGTGTAATTACTTATGATCGTGTTTTTCATCATGCTTATGCATATATCATTATCATGAGTGAGTGTGAGTAAACAATGATAAAACCTTGGTTAAATCACACACTAGATTATCGGTCAAGGGCCCTCAGAGATCCATCATAACGACTCATGCCACCATGATAACACTCCTAAGCAATGCAACAATAATTCAAGGCTTGTTTTAATCGAACAGATACCACACATGCAAATTGTACATTATACATCAAGATCAGGGCATATCATAAATCTCATGATTGGTAAATTAAAACATGCTTAATAAGGTTCTTATAATAGAATTATATCATCAAATCAATCATTATACATTAATTTCACACATACAATTTCGTACATTCAACTTGACTTAAAAACCTTAATGGCACAAAACATCACAATCATAATCATTCCATCAATCCCAACATACATCTCTTCCTCCATTCTCAATCATATATACACCACAAAATATTCTCTTTCCCCTTGTTAGATCATACATAATGGAATTATAACTCTCTAAAAATCATGACAATCTTACATATGGGATATTCATTCGATAAAACATACTTTAATAGAGTTCTTACTTTGAATTTTAATATTTTTTGTCCTATTTACATCAATAATTATTCTATTGATAGAAGTGAATCCATATTTACTTTTCTTGATCACTTCCCTACGATCTATCGCTTGAAAATGGCATTTGATCATCTTGATCTCCAAGCCCTTCTCTTCTTCTCCAATTGAAAACCCTTAGAAACCCTAGATTTTCCCTCTTTTGGATCTCTAAAGCTCTTAGGATGTTTCTCTAACCCTAAACCCACAAAATAATGAGTATATATAGGGTTTGGAACCCTAAATTATTTTAAAAATATAAAAAAAATAGTGCTTTTTATGCAAATCTGTTCATGCTAGCTGATCGATCGCAACTTATGGGAGATCAATCGGAGCCAGTGATCGATCAGCACTGGTAACTCTGATCGATCGAAGCTTTCCCCCCCCCCCCCCCCCCCCCCCCCCCCTTATTTTTTAAACTTTTTTGTTAGCTTCAATTTCATGCAATTAGATAATAAAAAGAGCTAAAAATGAGCAAAATATTTGGATTTCTAAAAAGAGCACACCCGGGTTTAATGTTCTTTATTGGCGAAATAGAGTAAATCAATGTCATATGGTTCAAAATAAAGACTCAAAAAAATGGGGTTCATATGAAAAAGACCAATAAGGTGTTGGGTTAAGTCCCACAACAAGCAAAACCCTCGTGTTTAGTTGCCACCGTTGAATTTGGAACCCTGAACAGACTGCCAGTGATAAGCCGAAGGAAGGTGAGGATGACGTCAATCTTTTACTTGGTTGTCAAAGAAGCAAGATGTTATTACACTTGCAACTGCCGAAGCGGTGTCATAGCCTTGGCATTGTGTGCAAGTCAAGCCAAATGGGTTAAAAGAATGTTGGAGGAAATGCATGATCCTCAAGTAGTTCCTACTATGATTTATTGTGATAACTGCTCGGTTATTTCACTCATGAAGAATCCAGATTTTCATGGTTGAAGTAAACACATAGATATATGGTTTCACTTTATCTGAGAAATCATGAAGAATGAAGCTGTGAAGATTGAGTATTGCAAGAGTGAAGAACAAATTGACGACATTTTTACAAAGCCAATCAAGTTCAATACATTCGATAAGTTGAAGATGAAGTTTGGCATGACAAGTTTGAAATCCTAGTTTAAGGGAGGCTGTTAGAAGTATATGTAAACTTGGATTCATAAAGATAATTACATGTTAGCGTTTTAGTATATATGTTGCTATAAATATCTCTCTATAAAGGTGTGCTTGTTGTAAGAGAGTCCATAAACTAAAAGTTTTTTTTCCTTATTGTAAGAGTCCTATTAGGATTGGAGTTAAAAGAATATAAATTGTGGTTAAGTTGTGTTAGTTTTTTAATTGAATAGTGGAAGAAGCTCCATCCGTTCCTTTCATTTTGTGGTGTTTATTCACTTCCTCTATCAGTGCTCAAGGATGTACTTATAATTCTGAGTCTTTTTATTCTCAACATGTGTGTGTGATTCTAGAATTATATTCCCTTATAAGAGTTCTCTTGTTACGGGGATGATTTTAGAAAATCATAAAACGAAGCAAATCAGACTCAAAGAGTGTTTCAGTGGTATAATCAATCTCTCAATTTTATTCTCATTTCCATACTTGTCATGAAATTTTTATTTTATATATATATATATATATATATATATATATATGTTGGAATGGTAAAATCTTGTGTTAATTTTGCTTTTCTACTTTTCTAAATTGACAATAGGTAGCAAATGAAGGTGGTGAGAAATGGAAGTCTATGACAGATGAAGTGAGTGAATCAATCCTTTCTATTTTTATGTTTCTTTTAGTTCTTGCTTCAAATTTTCAGTTATCTGAATGCATGTTCTGATCTTGTACAAAATCACGAGAAAAAACCTTATATGGATAAAGTTGAAGAGCTGAAGGCAGAATATAGAAGGTTTGGAAAGCTTCAATGCTGGAAGTGGCGAAGTAAATCTTCTTTTCCTGATTTATGGAGTTCAAATATAACTACCCATATTGTTTTCATATGTTTTAATATTGGGTTTCTAAATTAATTTTATCTTTTTCTCTTTAGCAGGAGAGAGAGAGAGAGAGGAATAGTGGGTAGTGTTTAGGATTTGTTAGGGACCATTTTTAGGTCAGCTTTCCTTTGATACCTGATCTTTGTACATGTTGAATCTGGTTGATCTGATGAGTTTTGCTTGCCTTGTTTTCTTCTCTCCATTTGTAACAACTAAAATGCTTAAATTCAAAGAATTACAATCTGTTTTTCTCCATTTTTCATAATTGAAGTCAATGAAAGGTAGAGATTTACTTCACCAAATAATTGAAACCAAGTTCCTTAAATACTCATAGATTTTATAGCTAATAATAAGAACAAGAAAAGAATTCAATTGTTGCAAAATAGAAACAAATTCTCCCCCTACCCATTTGACAATGCTCATATGGCATGAGCAGGTCACAAAGCAGCTGAGTCAGCATTTCACTGACCTCTCTCTCTTACTGTCTCTTTCCCTTACAAGGTGGCAATGGCTTCCCACATAAGCACTGGTTGTGGGCATAAGCAGCCACTGGGAAGATGTTGAAGGGTCTTGCTTGTGGGATCTCCCCACACAGTCTATTTGCCCTGAAACTTACATGCCTGAGGCTTTCTAGTCCTAGAAAGCTATCTGGGATCTTGCCATTAAGCCCATTGATGGACAAGTCTAGCCATTGCAACCTTAGCAATTGCCCTATACTTGTAGGGATGGTACCCATAATATGGTTCCTTGAAAAATCCAACCTTTCAAGTTCAATCAGGTTTGATATTGAACTTGGTATTTGGCCAGTGATTTTGTTGCTTGCCAAATTAAGAGATTTAAATCCCAAACCTTCGCCGAATTCAGGAACTGCACCTGTAATCTGATTGTTTGAGATGTCCACAAACTCTAGAAAGCTACTTTTGTTCTGTATGAGGCTTGAGAGAGAGCCATAAAGCTGATTTGAGTGGAGATCAACAGAAGAAATCCCATCTGGTAATGCAATCTCTGAAATATCAGACTTCAACAGGTTGTTTGAGAGCTTGACCTTCTGCAAAGTTGGCATTGTCGTGAAGAAATCTGAAATTCCACCAGTGAGGTAGTTATCAGAGAGGTCAATGGAGTTCAAGGAATCCGGTCTGGTAAAATTTGGGAGTAATCCTCTGAGGTTACAGCCAGCAAGATGGACATCCACCAGAGCTTTGTTTCTTAACCAATCAGGAACTGTCCCTAAATTGAGGTTGTTGTAGGAAAAGTCTATAGACAACAGGGAAGGAATGCCCTTTCCAAGGGCACCTGGCAAAGGATCTGAAAACCCATTTCTAGACAGATTTAGGAACCAAAGTTTCTGAAATCTAGAAATGGATTCTGGGATTTGACCTGTAAGATTATTGGAGCTAAGAGAAAGTCTGCCAAGGGATTTTAGGTTTCCTATATTGTCTGGGATTCTTCCTGTGAGCTGGTTATGGCTCAAAGAGATGTCCAAAAGATTGCCCAAGTTACAAAGGGAACTGGGTATCTGCCCTGACAGTTGGTTACTGGAGAAATCAATAAATGTCAGGTTCTGAAGCTGCCCTATAAAATCTGGAATAAACCCAGATAAAAGATTGGAGCTGAGATCTAAATACTGCAAACTAAGGAGGTTCTTGAAGGTGGGTGGGATTTGACCTGTCAGTGAGTTCTTTGCTAAATTTATCTGGAGAAGGTTTCTGGGGTTTCCTAAACTTGGAGGAATCTGTCCCTTCAAATTGTTCCCACTCAGCGAGAAGGTCTTAAGTAAGGGCAACTGACCTAGACTTGAAGGTATGGACCCTTGAAGATTGTTGTCTTCAAGAACAAATTGGGTGAGGTGGATTAGCTTTGAGAAACTCACAGGAATGGTGCCACTGATCTGTTTCATCCCACTTATCACCATTTCCTCCAAGAATTGGAGACTACCCAGAGAAGGGGACAGCACACCTTTCATGTAAATGCCACTGTCCCTATCTGCAGGTCTCTGCAACTGCAACCCAATCACCCTCCCTGTTGTTGGGTTGCACTGAATACCCTCCCAATCTCCTCCACAGCAATCATTGCCTGTCCATGAGGAGAGAATATCTGTTGTATCCTTCAAGATTCTGGCTTTGAAGCTGAGAAGAGCAGCTCTGTCTGTTTCTGAGCAAGTACCTGTTTGAGATAGGGTTTCTGAGAAGAGACCACAGAATGAAAATATGAAGAAAAGCTTGGGAACCCATCTCAGGTTCTGCATTTTGGGAAGTGGGGTTTTGATCTGTTTGGGAAGATTGTTGGAAAATATATGGGATTTTTCAAGGGAAGTTGGGGTTCTTTCTGGCCACTCAGAACTCAGAAGAAAATATTATAAATATTTTCTTTAAAAAAAATTACAAAAGCTCAAAAGCAGATAATGTTTTGTTTCTTCACGTAGAGTGGAAGCTATAATGATGAAAAAGGGAGTTGGAAAACAGAAGATTGAGAATTATAACCTGGTCGGTGGTTTGAACAAAGTCCCTCTTCTCTACTTATAGGAACAGAAGAAAAGCATTTTTTTAAATAAAAAAACAAAATTGAAGAAATGTTTCTGCTCTTTTAATTTTGTTCACATGTATTTTTGTGACCGTTTGATGGATCACGAGGACTCTATTCCTTGTTAACGTTGGAGCGCCTCAGATTCAAATTCTCCTCACTTAAAATAAATCTCAGGTAGGGGTATCAATGGCCGGGCTTGGGCTTGCATATGGTGATTTTTTAATAGGTGCGGCCCAAGCCCAAGCCCGACACATTTACCAGAGGCTTTGAAGCCCGAATTCGGCCCAATCGACACCCCTAATCCCAGTTTTAATTCCAACTAGATTGTCGGGGTCCACCCGATTCTGTTGATATGCTGGTTGGCTGCACCATATATGTTGATGCTGAGGCTCATCGTAACTCATCAAAAGATGGCTTAGTTGGGCTAGATCAGTCGATCTTGTGGTCCACGGCACCACCGGCCTATGTGGTGCGGCCACCACAGAAATCAGATATTTCCTTTAATAGTAGTTTAGAAAAATGATTATCCTTTTTTCTAATTTGTTGTTAATTATATCTAAAGTGATTATTTTATTTGGGACTTTACAGCCAAGGAAGGAGAAAAACTGATTACCCTAGAACACATCCAAACTGGCAAAATTCGTTTTTTTGTCCAAAAGCTGACAAACCGAATTTTTTTTCCCGGATTATAATCACTTTTGTTTTCCCCTTTCCTTTTTTCTTTTTTTTTTTTTGGCTTATTTAGGATGGAATTAGGAGATTACAGACAGTGCATATATGTTGGCAGATAACTAATCCAGTTCATCAACCCCATATCTACCGTTGATCATATCTTCTTCCAAAATCAAGAAACTCAGTTTAAGAAATAAATTATTGCTTTGAACTCATATCATATTAGGAGTGGGACCCATCAAATGGAGATATATTCAATGATACAATCCAATGTACATATGAATGAGCCCGATAAGGGTAACTTATTAGGGTGAAAGGAGAAACATCATATATTCTGTTCTTTTCTCTTCCACTAATTACTGCTTAATGAATACTAAAGTTGTCTTATATCTATTATTAGACATTCCAAGAAATTCCCAGAAGGATTAACAGCAAGATTTTGGCGGGCCCACTTATGGCCGTTTTAAAAAGTTCAGTGAAAACCTCAACGGTCCTGATTTTCTAGATTTACGGATTTGGAATGATGAGCTGGATGGAGAGAAGGAATATCCCAGTTCAAAATTAGGTGGCTTTTGGTGGGATTCCAGTTGGAGTCAATCTCAAGACATGATAGTTGTTGGGAGGGGTCCGGCTTTGTAACATGTGTGATCACTATTAGTATATATATAAGAACGGTTAAGGGAAAAAAGCTAATTAGACATAAGTAAATGTAATCTTAACAATGATATGTCTATCCTCTTTATTATATGTATAGAGTTCTACTGAATAAGTTTTCATATAAAGAAGGAATTCAAAAAAAGGTACAATACAGGTGTGATGAACCAAATTCATATCGAGAATGCATGAGTTTTCTCTTTAGGAGGCGAAATTGAGCCGTAGACAATCCTTGTAAAGTTGTCAGCAATCTGGTTTGTAGTAAGGATGAAACAAATGCGAAGCATCCATTTGAAACTTGCTCACAAATAAAGTGATAGTCGATCTCAATATGTTTCGTTTAAGCATGCATGATTGGATTGGCGGCCATATACGTGGTAGTGATGTTGTTAGCGAAGGCATACTGAAAGTTGATGTTGCAATCCTATCTCTCATAAAATATAGCGGATCCAAAGAATATCGACGGTAGATGTGGGAGATTTAGGCCAAGGTAAACGGTTGGTCATAGTAGTGATGTCGTCCAACGATAGAACTTGTTTTGGTCATAACTTTTGATCCGTTAGTCCGATTAAAAATTATAATATATGAATTTGGGGTAGCTCGACGAGACGGATCTCGGATGAATTGCTTTGACACTTAGAATTCCATTTCAAGGTCGTTTTGAGGGTTTTAGGGCTAAGGGTGAAACCTACTAATTATGTTTTTTTTTTTTTTTAATTCAAACCAATTGGGATTCATATTTAGTTTTGATTAATTGATTAGTTGAATAATGTTAGATGAATATTACATATTTATATATTTTCTTTAATTCATTGTTTACAATTGTTACATTAAATGTTTAGAAAATCCGTGTGATGTGTTAATAGGGTTAGATTGTTTCTTCTCTTCAATCAATTTTTTTAATCATATTATAATTTTTAAGGGTTTAATTATTATATTTTCCGGTTAGATAGAATTTTTATTCAATTCTAACTGAGAGAAGTTTGATTAAAGATAAATTTGTGAACTGTTAGTTGAATCTCCGACGCCTTAGCACCATCTTTATTTGTGTTTTGTCTTTTTATTCATGCTTATTCCATACGAAAGTGTGGAAAATCTTCTATTGTTTTCATAGTTTAGGATTACTTCTCATCGTAATTGTTTTTATTTACCAAATAAATCAATCCCTATGGATCAATCTCAGACTCCTGAGTATTTTATTACTATACTATACACCCATTACTGGCACTAACAAGGATTTCAAAAATTACACTTTGAGAAATTCTTCTTTGAATAACACTATTAAAGTTGTAGCACTTACCATACTAGTTGTTATAGCATTATACACTGTGTTGTTACTCTTGCTCCCATCGGGATAAATTTAACCTTTTCCTTAAATTGGAAAAAAGAGAAACAAACACAATCAATAAAGCCATGATTCATCCAACAAACTGAAGTCGATAAATCAATGTCATATTATGTATTTACTCTTTGTGAAGAAAATCTAGAAAAATAGTAACTAATTAATGTTCTCATTCTTTGCCTTTTTGTGCAGTTATCAAGATGTGATTGAAGCACCATTAGAAGAACAAGAATAGTAAAAGATCATTTGAAAGATATGATATAGTTTGGGTATATTTTACATGAAAAAAATATTCGATTGTTGGGCTTTCGTTAACTTGGAGTTTTTATTTGGTTTAAAAGAAACCGGTTTTATGTGACGCTATGACACACTGCTTAATTATGCTCATATTTTTCATCCTCCTAACATATTTTTATTATCGTTTTTTGGCCACTAAATCCCTATTTATGACCGTATTATGAAGTCTTGCACGAATGAACTGACACCTATGTATATATATATATATATATTAACTGCATTATGTTTGGGTTGGACATCCTGAAAAATAAAAGCATGCTTATCAAAAAAGAAGAAAAAAAAAAACATGGTCTTCTTCAACGGCATTACAAGGATAATCCTCATTCTAAAAAGTGATGAGATTCTAAGAGAAGATATTAAATGTAAGTAATTCATTATCACATACATGAAAAGCCATTAAATTATGAATTAATAAATACTTTACTTGTTGGCCAAGTTGTATATTTAAGATAACAGTACATTAGATTGGAGACATAACACAAAGTTTTTATTAACATGTTCTTTTATAACCCTGTGTGTCCCCAATCCATTTAGATCAAGACTATTCCCCGTGCCTAATATGGGATACCCCCCACAACCTTTGAGCCTCCTCATTGGGCAAGTTTGGGGATCGGGCTTGAACTCAGGATGAATGGGATACCCCCCCCAACCTTTGAGTCACCGTACCTAATCTGTCACAGCAATAGGAATGACTTATGCCAAGTGACTTTATATTTTGATCAATCAAGGTGATTACTAAAATTCCTAACAAACTTTAACTTGGATATTAAAGAAAACTTTTTGATTAGTTTATCAGCATATTTACATAAAAAAATTTTATTAAACAATAATTACAACTCTTAAAATATACATAACAAAAATAAGAATCTTTATGCTTAATTTTAATATGAGATGGAGATCCATATAGTGTTTCCTACAGATTTTAAAACTATATTCGCTCAACAACAAAAATCTTAATATTCTATAATGGCCTTCTAATTATTTGAAAGAGAGAGAAATAGAGTAAAAATAAGAGAAAAAATAATAATGAGTATAGCCAATTTTGTATTTGCACACTGAAAAAAAATAGAAAATGATCTCTTTTCTATTTTAGTGATGTTACATTTTTTACTTTAAATTTAACTCTTTCATCAATTTTGGTTTCTCAAAAATGATACGTTGTGGCAGGTTCTAAAATCTAAGATGCTCAACAAGTGAATGAAAAGTAAAATAATAGATGTGTAGGTACAATATGAGTTATCTATGTATTCTCACCAAGGATGGCATAGTTTGCTCTTGCTAATAGATATCAAGTAAGAGAAATATCATGGTTTTCATAATTTGTTATTAAAAAAATTGATCTTACCAACATATATACACATTTAATCTACTACAGTCTAGTGTATGTGTCAACAACAACAATGCCAATCATACAATCAAGATTTCGATGAGATTCTTGATGTGGGCTACACTGGCTCTTGAAAACAACTTTCTTTCAAATACTTAATAGTTTGAAACTTTTTTTTTCTCACACTGAGTTAAACTTTTTTTTCGGAGGAGGTGCATGCACTTCTGCTTGTTCAAGTGCAGCTGCAACAGGTTGCCTAACTGCAAGGAGTGTCATCGTTTGGACAATGGACCCCAAAATCTGTGTCAAATTAGGCTGGTTATTACCCTCTGGATGTCCTTCTCCAATGTCCCTTCTAGCATTTCCCTAGTATTATATCCACGACCTCTGCCACCGCATCTCATTATGATAATTTTGAGAGAAAACAATAACTATAAGTTTAATCTTGGAAAAGAATTTCAATTCATCAAAGAAAATTCTTATAAGAACACAATGACTAGTCCTAGCATACAATATTGCTAAACTCACGCCATAACTAACCTAATGCCTTTGCTCTGATACCACCTCTCTCACACCCCAAAATCCCACCTATGAGAATGTGAGATTTTGGCACGTGACTTACTTCTCAAACCATCCTATTAGAAGCATTTAAGGCATACTAAAAATATGAACTTAGAAATTTCTTCAATTAACTAACATTTAATACTTCCAACAAACTCCAATTAAAATTCATAATCAACTTAATATAAATAAAATTGATCATCCATCGTGATCCTTAACCATCAAACTGAACTAAACAAACTCTTTCATGAAGTAAATTAAAGTCTTCCTGTAATTCAATTAATTAATTAATCAACTTCAATAATAGGGTTATCGATCAAGATCCCTTTCTTCTTCAGGATGATCACCTTCTGGTTCTTCTATGAAATTCCTCATCTTCCCACAGTCTGGATGCGCAAATGTCGAATACAAGACTTGCAGACAACAAAGTTATCGACTGATTAACAAGTTACTATGCATATATAACAAACCGTAGAAAACAATATCTTAAACATTAGCATGCATATATTTGATAGATCAACATCAGTTCTCATACATAGATCAGAGTGCGGTAACGAGTAGGTACATTATGTCAATTACTTTCTTTCTTTTCTTACTTATTTTCTTACTTTTCATATTTTCTTACTTTATAGTTTTATGAAAAACACATCAACATGCATCGAGTAATAAATTAAAATACCGTTTTACCTTATATAGAAAGGGGTTACTATACTTTACTTTACCGAGGTACCACCCTTCGTGCATTATTCAGCACGGATGGCTTACTTAGTACATTAACTGGTACGACGGCTTACTTACTTTGGCATTATCATCGCCTATTTATGGTAGTCGGTGGTGCAAAACTTAATCATGCATAATCACATTCGTGTATCTTTCTTTCTTTCTTACTTTCTTAATTTGCCCTTATCTTACTTGTGTACTTATTAGTGCTCTTAATTTCCTCTTTATACTTGTGCATGTTTTACAATGATGAGTGCACAGTGATACACACTCGGGTAAATTTTACGTAAGACTATTAGTAAAGGGTCATGAGAAATCTCATCAAAGCATCTCATTCCACTATGTTAACAAACCTAGGCAAGTAAGACCCTCGTCAAAGGTTCCTTTACCCAAAGATATATTATGTATAACAACATAAAATAAGTACAAAACAACATTAATATTTTCAACAATTTAACAAACTTTAATCACAGTTTATTTTTCTATGAACATCATTTACTATTTAATTTAAACATCAACAACACATTATTTTCAATATTAAAATCATGAATACACACATAATTTATCAATCACAAATCTCATCAAACATATCCACAAATCATACTATCATGTAACCCTAATATAACAAAGAGTCTACATCCATCATTCAATTCGTTCATACATTCCATTCAGCTCCAAGAATTCATCCCTTCCTCATATATCCACATACATCCATCATAAATTCTCAATCCCCTTGTTGAAGCATAAATAAAATATAAACATGGTTATGCACAGCCTAATCATATTATTGACATCTTACTTTAACCATTTATGAAAAAATGCATCAATGATAATAAAAATTCATAGATCTTACTTATTTTCATGATCTTACTTAGATCTATCCCTTTTTACTCTTTCTTTAAATTTATATTTAAGAAATTGAGAACTAGGGATCGTTATTTACCTTACTTGGTCGCTTCGCTACGATCTACCGCTTTCGAATAAGGTTCAATCTCGATCTTCAAGTCTTTTTCCTCCTTTTCTGATCGAATCCTTGAACTTCTTAGGTTTCTTCCCTTTTGATCTCTTAGAAAACCATATCTTTTCTCTCTTTTAGGTTTAGAGGCCTTTGGAAACCCTAATTCACGAGTTAAAAATGTATTTATAAAGTTTGGGACTCAAAGAGTTAAAAAAAATCAGAAAAACATCGTTCCCGAGAAAATCACCGTCGGGCGATCAATCGCCACTAGTGGCGACCGATCGACCGGTGCGCCGATCTTCTTATTTTATTAACTTCAATTTCATACAATTTATTTATATAACGAGCTAAATTGAATGAATTAAATGAGTTTTCTTATTTGAGATATCAAACATAATTTTTCATATGAATAATGCATTAAAAATCCGAATTAAATTCGTTACACCATGTTGACAAGACAAGAGATGTCATCAACTACTTGAAGAGAAAAGCTATTGTGTTAAAGACCACCTATAATACCCATTATTTTAATTGTAGAAAGAACCCACGATCCTTATTAGAGGCATGTGTGATCCTTAAAGATGAAGGGCTACTCTAATTCCTACACTCCACTTTGTTATGCTACCCTTTCATTCTATATTTCTATTAATTTTAATTGTTGTTCTACTGAAAATGTTGTTTGAGAAGAACATTTGTGGGAAGGGGTGACAATTGGGCCGAAGCCCTCCTCTAGCTCTACTGGCAAGGTGTACAAATATTAGTACTGAAATTGCCCCCTAAAAAATATATATATACTTTCCTTTATTAAGGTGGCAAGGTGGAGGTTCACTCATCAATTACTAAACCCTTAACCCTAACTAATAACAGCAGATGTCCTAGACCAAAAACAAGGGTTGAAAGGTCCGCTTCATCTTTGCGGATACTAACCCCACCAAAGATTAGGATTGGTGTTAATTAAAACAAAGTTGTGCACATGGGTGGTCTACATGAAGTTGACATAGCATGCCAATTATAACTACACATGGTACTTTCTTATTATAACCTTTCAAAACACTACCCTCCAAACAAAACAGACAACCTTCTCTTCAATCTCTTCCTCCCCGAAACATCCTTCTCATTCCTTCATATGAGATTTTGTCTAAGAGACATGGGATTCTGTAATGGAGATAAAATTGCCAGTTTTTGAAGCTGTTGGCTACTACTGGAGTCCAACTGGATGATGGTGAAAGATTTGGTTGTTTCGCGTTTCTAGATTTCCTGTTTCGGATAACCTAAGCAGACCAATGTCGCAATTTTTTGGTTAAATCAAAAAATCACAATAAATGCAATATATATATTTTTTGGTGTTAATAAAAGGTAAGTAAACCTCCAACAAACCACAATGTGAGAAAATTTCTCTCCTCACCTCTCTAATTGAGCTATAGAGGCACGTAATTCAGTAGCAAATTATGGGATATATTTGAAAACTTAAAAAAATGTGGTTGAAGGCATGGCCTATGGATTTACTAGGTGGCATGAAAACAATTAATTAGTCTTTCCTGGCATCTTTAATCTAGCCATGTCTGTCTTTTTCCCCTTTCCTTGTCTAGATCCTTAGTTCATTGCCAAATTATCATTTAAGTTCAATGGACAAAAGGCATCCACTTTTGGACCACAATGACATGTAACACAGCTGCTTCTAAATATTTCTCAATCTATGTAGTAATGAAGCACAGGCCCGCATCTCATTCAAGCACTGGTTTCAAAGGGACCTCTCTCCCTCTATAAAGATAGTCCTAGGGCCAAGACATCCCCTTACAACAATCAACCTGTTTTTTTAATAGCAAGACATCCCCCGAGATGGAGTGATGTATCCGTATGGTTGGCCATTTATCACTATCGAGTAGGAGACCGTGGTAATGCATTGTCGCAGGAGATGAATCCACCGAGCAGCAAAACCCATTTGTCTCATGGTTGAAAAAAGAAAGTCCCACTCGACGCTGTCATGAGCTTTAGTGATATCGAGTTTTACCGACATTCGGCGATCAAGCCCCTTCTTCTTTCTTTTCAGATAGTGGTTCACTTCATGGGCAATAAGAACGTTCTCTGTGATCTGTCGTCCAGGAATGAAGGCTGACTGAGCTGGATGGATTATCTTGGGGAGTATTATTCGCAACCGAGCTGCCAGAATTTTTGCTATCGTCTTGTAAATCACATTACAAAGACTAATGGGACGATACTCATGCACTGACTCAGGGGAATGGATTTTTGGGATCAGCACTATGTTTGTATGATTTGCCTGCTTTAGCAAATACCCTGTAGAGAAGAAGTGATGGATCGCAAGACAAAATTCATGTTCTACTATATCCCAATGCTTTTGAAAGAAGGTACCTGGCATGCCATCTGGCCCAGGAGCTTTCGATGGCGCTATACTCATAAGAGCTTGCTTGATTTCCTCGTTGGTAATCTCCCGGCAGAGTACTTCATTCATCTCTGGAGTCACCCTCGAGGTGATAGGGCCAATGACCTCCTCAATATTGGTCGGCTGGGAGGAAGAGTAGAGCTCCTGAAATGACTGGACTATATGTTCTGTTACTTCCTTTTCTCCTTCTAGCCAAATACCCTCTGAATTCTTCATATGTACTATTCTGTTCTTAGACCTGACAGACGAGTAATTTGGATTTCTCCAATACATTATATTATATTATATTATATTATATTTAATGGGAGGTGTGTTGTGCTAATAATGGTCGAATCGGGCCGTAGGAAAATCAAGGCCATGCCAGGGCCATGATCGAGTGAGGGTAATAGTGAAACTTCATGGCTGGGTTGGTGCAATACGGATAACCAAAAATCTACTAAATTGAAAACTTCTGCCAAGGGTATTTTAGTAATTTGCACATACAATTCCGAAATCATATTATGCAAATAGGTTCCAAAGGTTGACAATAAGCTCTTAGATTTCAGCTAGGATTTGCATCTCAAAAACTTGATTCAATCAATGAAAATAGCAATCAACCAAAGTTAGCAACAATGATCAAATTTAATCAAAGCAACTCTTCAATTCTTCAAAATTCATCAAATCTACTAATAGCAAAACAAAAGCCACCAATATATAGGCATAGGTGCTGAAAATTTACTATTCTCCAAATCCAACTATATCTTTTAAAATTAGCAATGACTCCATCTCCTATTCCAAATAGAACTCGAAATATTTGGAAACAAATCCTAACAACTCTCTAAAATAAATAGAAATTTCAATTTTTAAAAAACAATCAGCAACTAAATAAGGCTAGCATGGGCTGATGAAATCCAAAGATTAAAATAACGGTTTCAGCGAGCTTAACGGATCCTGTCGAAACCATTACGTAACAATCGTTACAATTTGGGCCTTTTTTTTCTTGGTCATTTTTACTTCAAACGACACTAAAGACGGCATTCTTTTATTAAAAGGTTACAGGTCGTTTTTCGTATAAATAAGTTGTTTATACCAAAAACGACAGGTTTTTTTTAGATTAAAAAAGGATAATTTTAGAGTAATTTTTACTAAAAGTGACCTTTTTTTAAACCATTTGGCAATTTTATGTTTCGGTCAAGGTATCTCATCGATCCCCACCAAAACCACTATGTAGCGGGCAATACGTATTGATTTTGGTAATTTTTATTTCCATGTCGAAATCAACTAAAGAATCATTAGTGGGCCCTCTCTTATGAGATGGATCAATGATCTGTTGATCTAATGCGGTGCCCACTAAGGCCCATTCGTGTATCCCTTCCGTAAGGAAGTGGTTCCGGGATCCATTCCCGTGAGGGTGAGAGTCGGTTTACTCTCTACCCGTCCCACTAACTTGAGCAGATACTAACACTCTCTAATTGGGGTTGCGGCCTAACCATATAAACTGTGCCAAAAAAAAAAACATATCTCCTAGGCCTTAAGTGATTGGAATCAATTATGGATCAGACCATGGATGCTCCTGCATCATGGGTTGCGTTCTTTAACATGCAGTCAGCTGCATTATGTCTTGGATATAAAAAATATATAAAATAATAAAAAAGCCTACGACCATTTCAACTAAAATTTCATGGGATTCATGCTTAGGAGAATGAGTTTTGACACTTGCTGACGTCAATGTCCATATGCTGACGTTAGAAGCCGTATGGACGTTGTTCTAAGTTTCAACCGTCTTTGAAGTATTTCTAGATTTTGATTTCATGGGTTTTTTGGATCAAGTTTCATGTGATTCCGATATGTTTTGAAGAAGTTATGTTCAATTTTTTGGAAGATCGAAGAAAATCCAAAAAAAATACAGATCAAGCTACTATATCTATATAAGAATTTTTTTTTAATGAGATTTTTCTTAAGTGGATGATGAAGAGAAACTGATATTATTAAATTCTCAAGATGATTACAAAGAGACACAACTATGGTTTATATAGAGATTACATTGACCTCAAAATTAGAAACCTAATCTAATCAAATCCTTGATTGATGCTAATCCAATATTGTCTATGAGATCTTGTATATCTCATAGTTATTACATAATTATTTTCCTAACATAATATTTCCCTAATACTCCCTCTCAAACACAAGAGAATCGAGATCTTTATGTGTTTGCCACAAGTTGAGTACTCCGCATCCCTGATCTTCTTAGATAATTTGTTGACGAATAGGTTTGTGCTTGGTGTTCACCACCGGCCTGTGAAGTCCATCTCTATCGCATCCCGCTCATTTTTGAATCTGTCGGAACCGATGGCCCACTAGATCAGGCTGTCATGATCTTTTCCCAAAACACATGATATATGACCCCGCAATTTAAAGAAAAAATTCTCGTTGGAGAGGTCTTCAATAAATGAAAAGAAAAAAAGAGATCGTGAGGCATGAGTATGAGTATAAGAACTAAGGATTGTAAATATATAGAGAATGATAGTAGAGTTTTTATTTAATTCAAAAATAAAAATCAAATGTTTCATACCCAGCGGACGGTAGCAGTACCACCCGCCGGAAAAGTAGAAAAAAAAAATTCAAAATAGGCGGTGGATCGCCCACTCTGATACCATGAAGAGAAACTGATATTATTAAATTCTCAAGATGATTACAAAGAGACACAACTATGGTTTATATAGAGATTACATTGACCTCAAGATAGAAACCTAATCTAATCAAATCCTTGATTGATGTTAATCCAATATTGTCTATGAGATCTTGTGTATCTCATAGATATTACATCATTATTTTCTGAACATAATATTTCCCTAATAGATGAAGCATTTTTTTCTGCTTGATCTAATGGAAGTGGTTATGAATCATTTGGATCCATATAGATGCTCCGGTGAACAATTTTTTAGAGTATATTTGTTGTTTTCTACTCCATATTGTTGGTTTCTCTTCATGGTTTGTATCCCCAATGGTCTGATGCGGTATGGGGTGTTGATTGGTGATTGTAGAATGGTAGAGATGCTATTTCTTGTTTGAACAAGTGATGGTATGGTCGTGGGATTAACCCAGTTATTGTGAAGAGTCCCGCTGGGTAGTTTTTTGGACTATGTAGTTTCGCGACATCGTAGTAATTGATCTGTGGGGATCCGTGGTGAATTATTAAGGTCTGTTTTATGTAAAGTACCCTTGTATTGCAGCTAGAAGGGTTAAATTTGTGAAGTTGAAATTTAGTCAATGTTCTAATATCCCTTTGAATGGTGGAGGAAGCATGGGTGTGACTCCAAAATGATGCCCCGAATCTTCAAGTGAAGCTAAATGGCAATAATTTTCTTCCCTGGTTGCAATTTTCCATGTTATATATTGAGTGAAATTGTCACCTTTTGTAAATCATTCTCACCCTTATATTTGCTATGATTATAACTTATAAGAGTTTTTTTTGTTAGACGCTCTCTTAACTGCTACGTTTCTTATTAATCGTATGCCTTCCAAGGCTTTGGGGCTTAAAATTCCTAATTAAGGTCTTGTCTTCTCCTAATCATTTGTTTCCTATTAAGGTAAACACATGTTCCATATTAAATGATTGTTATTAGTTTGTATTATGAGTCATATTTATTTATAATTATTAATTATTGTTTTAGCTTTGCCATGTTTTGTTGTATAACACCCGTACTTCCCGAACAAATCATTGTCCTATTATACCCGTACCCATATTTGGTAATTATGCTTTCCGGTAGAAAAGATAAAATTAATAAAGGCCGGACTTCATCATCGAAATTAATACCAACCAAGCTTAACTGACAAATATCAGTGTTGACCTCATTTAGATGTTCTGCCACAGTCCCCTCTTCAACCATCTTCATATTAAATAATTTTATCATCAAAAAAACTTTGTTAGAAGCAGAGGGTTTTTTGTACATGTTTTATAAAGCTTGCATAAGACCAACAGTAGTTGTAGCACCCCGGAAATTTTGTGTATGTCTTGGAAGGCGTGTCCATACATGGAGCCTTGTAAATTCCACTTTCGTGATATGAGAAATTGGAAACCTTTGGAAATTTTGCAAGAATGCCATAAAATAACTAAATAAAATATTTAATAGCGTACCATGGACTTAGAAGGGTCCTAGTCATGATTAGAAGATGTTAAAGTGGAAGTAGAATAAGTCTAGGTAGTGGATTGGATGGAAAAATGGACTTACTGTCAAAATTTGCAGACAACCGATCGCTCGGTCCACAACCGATCGATTGGTCCAATATAGTGATCGATCGGTACACAACCGATCGATCGGTATCTATCGACTGGTTAACTAATTTGTATGGAGAATTTTTCCAGAGATGGTGTTTTTGACCGATCGATCGGTCTATCGCGTTTTGCAAAAATTTCATTAAAGGTTTATTTGTCTTTTGGCCAACACCCCTTGGCTTTATAAGCCTTGCTCGAGTGTTGGGTCCTCACACACCACACTTAAAGCATTTTGAGAGTGAGGGAGAAAGAACCTAGGGTTCCAAAAGGTCTCTTCCTATTTGAGAGAGAGTCAAGGGTTTGAGAACCCTAGATCATCCCTTTAGCTTTGATTTCTCCAATCCAACCTCAAGCTCGTGGGGGAGTCCTTCTCCAAGCTAAGGCAGCGATTTCCCAAGGTATTCCTAAAAGGGTTTCTTCTCCACTCAAGCATCCTTCAAGCAAGGGTCTTCCTTTTCCAAGTTGGAGCTTCAATCAAGGGTTTTCATCCAAGATCAAGCTTTGGTTTCAAGGTTAGTACACCCTACTAACTCCCTTAGCAATAACCTAAGTTTTCTATTGTATATGATGACTCTTGATCTTATGTTTTTCTTCCTTTGAAATGTATCATCTTCCCTAAATATAAACCAGATAAAGTAAAAGGTATGAATGTGTGGATGGGATGGTGATTTAGGCGATTGGATGCCATATGGATGTTGTGTGATGTGTGAAATAGAAAATGGTGAAAATGGCATTCTATAAATAATGAACATACCTTGATGTATTGACGAAAAATATGCACTAAAAAGAGGAAATGAAATAACTAAGAAATGTTGCACACCGTGTATTTGATAAAATGACTAAACAATGGATAAATGGATTTGATGAAGAAAATGGAAATAGGAATTGTGTAAATTTTCTTATGAATGATCAATTGCTCAAATGCGCCATATGTTGCCTAAATTGTCATACGATCATGTTAGGAATTGAAATGCTATATTCATGTGATCCTCCCATTCAAGCATGTCATCATGGTTGCCACTATTGACAAGCACGCATGCATACATGAACCGGGTTTTCCAAGAGTATCTATATATGATATATCAAACAAGAAAACGAGTACATGTCAAGGAGGTTGGTAGCCCAAGTGAAGGGTGCTAGCCTCTGGCTCACAAGAAAATGAAACAAGATAAGGAGGTTGGTAGCCCAAGTGAAGGGTGCTAGCCTCTAGCTCACAAGAAAATGAACAAGACAAGGAGGTTGGCAGCCTAAGTGAAGGGTGCTAGCCTCTGGCTCACAAGTAAATGTAACGTCAAGGAGGTTGGTAGCCCAAGGATGTGCGGGCGCTAGCCTCTGGCTCACAAGTATACAAGTCAAGAACAAGACAAGACACTCATGCATGATTTTCACAAGCAAGACCGAGACATGAAATAGGTTTCCAAACATGAGATTTATCGGAGTTTTCTCGCATTCATGCATGCATGTCAAGATATTTGTATTGCTTTATTTTCAATGCTAAATGTCATATGTTGCTAGTATTGCTTAAAATTGCTTATTGTGTATTGTGGTTATTACTGTTATGCTTTGTTATTGCTATGGTTAGCTAGTAGCTTGTACTCGTTGAGTATTCCATACTCAGCCATACTTTTATGTCAGCAGGTGCACGGGTCCCTTTTGACATTTGTGCCCTGGGTCCTTGGATTGAGGAGGACTACGGCGAGGAAGAACCATATGAGGAGTCGGTAGTTGAGCCTCAGGCCGAGGCAAGGGACTTAGACCATTGGCCCCACAGGGGCGATTATTGAGCGAGAGAGAATTCCGAGGTTTCTCATTTTGTATTTTGATAGGTGGGCATGTCCTCCTTAGACTTGATGTATGATGTATATGTTCACTTGGAATACTAGTTTGAGTTATAGAAGAAAAGAAAATTTTGACTTACGCTTCCGCACTCATGTTTAGCTTACGCACTCTGATTATTGTGGTTATTATATCATGTTAGCCTTGTTCATTACAGGATGGTTTGACAGGTACGAACAGTCACTTCTAAAGTATCCCTTAACTCCTAGGGGGTATTTTGGGGCACGACAGTGGTATTGTTTCAAAATATTAAAAGCAACCAATGCAACAAGAGAGATAAACTGTACCAAAGGCCTTTTTGTTAAGTATCTCCCAATCTTCATCTGGCATATCCTTGAGTTTCTTCGATTTACCCCTAAGAGGTAGATACAGATTCTTTTAATAGAATTAATCCACCATCTACATCTTCCAGAATGAAAAATTTCAACCATTGAATTTATCGATTCTTATCTTTCTTTCATCAACCATTTCTCCCACTCGAATCGCAACAATTCGTGCTCTGATACCAGTTATTGTGAACTAAGCCTTTATCGGGATGCAAAAAGACAAAAGAAAAAAGAAACATAAATCCAAGATCAAGCAACACAATGATTTACATGGTTCACCTAATGTGGGCTACATCCGCAGAGATTAACGCCAATTCACTATTTCTGAAACCAATAGAATAAACCTAAAACAAGAGGAACAACCCTCCTTGTTTTCTACAAGAAAACCTCATTTCTCCTTCATCTCTAGAATTTTGCACTAACCTTAATACAATTCTTAACAATATTATAAATATGAGTTAACCTAAACAAGGAGAAATAACAAGTGTAAGACATGTACGAAACTGTAAAATTTATGTTTTAGTGTTGGCTTATTCCATTGTCAAAACAGTGAGTCTAGTGCATCTTGTGTCATTGCCTACAAGCATCCAAGACAAGTGAAGATGAAAACTGAAGAAGATAAGTTGAAGACATTCCGATTATAGCCTTCGTTTCACTCATATATAGGATGGTAAGTAACCTAGATACCATGCTCTATTAAGTGGAAATTAACTTAGAATAATTATATGAACCTTAGAAGACTAGATATGTAGCCATGAGAGTGCTAGAGGATCATAGAATCCAAGGTTCGGTGTGAGGGGCATAACTCATTGACCGTAGCTCCGATTTTTCTCCATAATATATCAAATCGATCGTATCAAAAATATCTACAACTTTCATGAGTAAAGCAAGAGAAAAAAATCGATTTTTAAAATTTAGTCAACCAATTTTATGGGCGGTTGATCGACTTGGTAAAATAAGCTATTGTAAGTGGTTTTTTCACAAAAATTTAAAAGTCGGTCGACCACCCATGATGGCCGGTCGCCCGAGATGTGCGTTTTTAGCATTATTCTTGTTTCTAAATTGGTATTTTGCTTCTATATAAGTTGGGTTTGATTCCCCATTCGAACCTAGGAAGTTTGTGAGAGTTTAGAGTGTTTCTAAAGGATTATTGGGGTTGCTCAAACTCATTCTCCTCTCCTCTTACACCCTAGAGATTGCAAGTTATTCTTCCATCATTGCTTGTTTGATTATTCCTTTGATTGAGATACATCTAGGGATTATGTAATTAAAAACCATCAACCCGTTCTCTGAAGAACACTTTGGCTAGGGTGTTCTGGAGCCTTTGCGAAGGAGATCGATCTGAGAAGGATCGTGGATATTTGGTCGGTGGAATCCGAAGCCGTCATTGACGGAGATCGATCTTTAGAGATTATGGTAGTCAAGACTCAAGAGAAGTAGAGGTTGCTGAGGTTGTTCACGGGTCTTGCGAGAACGTGATTACTTATTGAGGCGTGTAGGACTAGCCGTGGATCGATAAGTTCAAGTCCTATTTGGGTGAGGTTCAAGTCTGTAAGTAACTTTACTTTTTCTTAGTGATCTCTTTGTTGGACTAGGTCCTGCGGTTTTTCCTGAAAGGGTTTCCACGTAAAAATTCTTGTGTTGTGGTTTGCTTGTCTTCCCTATTTCTGCACTTTATTGTTCATCCTCCCTTAGTTAATAATTTAATTGTTAAATCTTAAAAATGGTAGATAGACGTGAATGGAGACCTAGCTACCCCTTGAATTTATGAGTTCTCAATTCAAACATTAGATTTGAGGTTCACCGGATTTTTTCAATTGGTATCGAAATAGGTTCAATAATTTATTAGTGAGATCTCATTTTTTTATTCGGTGAATATGAATTTCATTAGAAAAAAGGGTGATTCCATTTCTTGTCCCCTATTTTTCATTAGGTATAATATTAATTATTGGAAAGCTCTAATTAAGCGTTCCACCTATCTTTGGAGAATAGGTTATAAAACACAATAGAAAATGGTTGGACCCATCCTACAAAAATTGTAGAAGACCAGACCATCTCTAATTCTTCAAATAAATTGTTAATGACTAAGGGGGCATGGGATATTCTTAATGTTTCCCATGAGGAGAGTATAAATTTTATAGCTTCCTTTACCTCCGTTGATGGGAATGAAGAGTCCTCATCTATTGTTAGTATAAGTGATAAGATTGAGGATGATGAAGAGATTCAGAATAACTCAGAGTCTGAGGAAGACCTCGAGGCAGCTTATAATGAACTGTTTCAGGAATGCCTAAAGCTGAAAAATGTTCAGTTTTCCATGACTAAAAAGGTCAAATTTATCGAAATGGAAAGAGATGCCTTAGACCAAGTGGCTTTCGGGTTGAAAGCTCTTGTGTCGCAGCTTAAAGAAGAGTAAACTTCCCTCCTTGTCAAGGTTCAGCTTCTTGAATCTGTTTTGCATGTTTGTCTTGATCAAAAGGCAAGTTTTGAAATCAAGTTAGCTGATCTTGAGCAAGATCAAAGGTGTGGAGATGAAAAGGGAATTCCATCTGTAAAGTCCATGTTTTAGTGTTAGCCTATTCCGTTGTCAAAACAGGGAGTCTAGTGTGACTTGTGTCATTGCCTACAAGCGTCCAAGACAAGTGAAGATGAAGATCGAAGAAGATCAGCTGAAGATATTAACATCATAGTCTTCATTTCACTCATAGGATGGTAAGTGACCTAGATACCATGTTATCTTAGGAGAAAATTGACTTAGAATGATCATATAAATCTTAGGTGACTAGATATATAGCCTTAAGAGTGTTAGAGGATTTTAAAAACCAAGGTTCCTTGTAAGAGGCATATGTCATTGACCGTAGCTCCGATTCTGCTCCATAATATATCAAATCGATCGTATCAAAAAGATCTACAACTTTCAAGAAGAAAGTAGATTAAAAATCATGTTTTTGAAAGTCAGTCAACCGAACCATGATTGGGTCGACCCAGTCCTTACAGAATTTGCATAGGAAAAATGGACAGAGAGCTTGCAAAATTTGGGTTGACCCAAAGGGCCCATTCGATCGACCGAACTGCCCAGTTGGGTTAACCCAATCCAAGCTTGGTCGACCCACTCTGTTTTAAATGTTTCTAAATCCGATTTTTTACCTTCTAAAAGTTAGTTTTTGATTCTCTATTTATTAGAACCTTGCTAGTCCGTGAATGGGGACTTGTGGAGAGTGTTGAGAGTGTATTGGGCTATCTCTAGAGTTCTCAAAAACTCTGGATTTATTCTCTCCTTTCCCTTTATTAGTTTATCTTCCATCCTAGAGTTTGTAAGCTATTGTTTCATTCTTACTTGCTTGGACTTTCCCATTGATAGGAATTCATTTAGGATTTGATTTTAATCAACCATCAACCCGTGCTGGAAAGAACAAATTGGACAGAGTATTCCAGAGCTTTTACGAAGGAGATCAATCCAAGGAGGATCATGTTGTGTGATTTGGTAGGCGGAATCTGAAACCATCATTGACGGAGATCACTCGTAGAGATCGTGGTTGTTGAGACACAAGAGAAGAACAGGCTATTGCGGTAGATTGCGAGTCTTGCGAGATCATGATTACTTATTGAGGCGTGGAGGACTAATCGTGGATCGAGGAAGTCGAGTCCTATTTGGATGAAGTTCGAGTCTGTAATTATCTGGTTCTTTGTCTTAGTGGATTCTCATTGCTGGACTAAGTCCCGTGGTTTTTCCTGGAAGGGTTTTCACGTAAATATTGCTCGTGATGTGGTTTGCTTGTTTTCCTTATTCCGCACTTTAAGTTCATCATCCCTTAATTAATAATGTGATTGCATAATCTTAAAAAGGGTAGATAGACCTATAGGGAGACCTAACCATTCCCTTGAATTTGTGAGTTCTCAACTCAAACATTAGATTTGAGGTTCACCTGATTTTTCATTTGATATCAGAGCGGGTTCACTAATTTATTAGTACGATCTCATTCTAATATTCGGTGAATGTGAATCTCCAAAGAGAGAGAGGATCCATCTCTTGCCTCTCATTATTTGATGGTGTAAAGTCATGGTTTTTTGTAGGCTAAATTCCTAGTCCAAAAGTGGGTATAGTACTCCTTAGGTCACATCATCCGGTTCGATTAAAAGCGAAGAAGATGCCATTATAAAGCATGAAAAAACATCACCCAAGAATGGCTCAAGTTTTAGGATGGTAAGTGAGACCTAGAAGACCAAAAATCATTCATATGAAAATGCCCAAAATCATATAATATGATTCCAAAAAGTCTAAACCAAGGTGAAGCAAAGCATTAGAGATTCAAAGGAAGAAAAATGTCAAAATCCACTAGTGGGTCGACCCAAACCATTTTGGGTCGACCCAGACCCTCAAAAATTTTGTATGGCAAAAATTTTCAGAATGCAAGAAAATTGAGGGTCGACCCAAAGTGTCACTTGGGTCGACCGAAGTGTACAATTGGGTCGACCCAAAGCACTCAGGGTCAACCCAGACCTGGAAATTCCTTCTAAATCCGGATTTAGCATGTTCTAATTCAATGGAGTTGCTTCTCTATTTAATGCAATTCCTCTAATCCGTGAAGGGGACTTTGTGGAGAGCATTGAGAGTACTTTAGGCTCATTCTAGAGTTTCCCTAAACTCTGGAAATCATTCCACTCATTCTCCATAAATCATTACTCTAGAGTTGCAAGTTTTTCATTCAAATATCTATAAACTTGCATTGATTGATCCTCAAACCTTGATGCGATCACTCTAGAGTTTCTCAAAACCCTAAAACCCTTATTATGCTCCACTGTGAGTGGCTTGAGCCAAAACCGTCAAGGAAGGGAATCGATCTTCGGAGATCGTGGTTGAATCGCTTTGAGAAGAATTGGCCGGTGAGGAACCGGAGTTGCTATTGCAGAGATCGAACAAGCTGAGTTCGTGGTTTGTAAGCTGAAGAATCGATACTGAGGAATGGTGTGTCATGTCCGATTGGGTAAGATTCAAGTCTTGTATTGTTTAAATCTTCTCATAGTGAAATTTATGCTGGATTAGGTCCCATGATTTTTCCAGGAAGGGTTTTCCATGTAAAAAGTTTTGCGTGATCATGTGTGATTGAATGAATGTGATTGAATAAAATTAAAATTGGTAGAAATTGTTAAGTAGACCTATTCACCGCCCCCCCCCCCCCCCCCCCCTCCTCTAGGTCAAAGGATTCATTGAACTAAGGAATTTCAATTGGTATCAGAGCAGGTTCACCCATAAGGTTAATCTCTTAAGTGTGATCTTGTATTTATCCTTAAGTCAATGACTACTCTAAGAGAGGGTGGTTCCATCTCTCATCCCACATTGTTTGATGGGAACAAATATGCATATTGAAAAGCTCGAATGAGAGCGTTTCTCAAATCCATAGACGAGAGAATCTGAATGTCTACTCAGGATGGCTGGACCCCACCAGTGAATATTCTAGGTGATGTAATTCTCACTAAGAGTTCTAAAGATTGGAGCAAAAATGAGTTCGAGACAAGTGGTCGAAATACAAAAGGTCTCAATACAATCTTTACTACAGTCACTGTAGAAGAATTCAAACGAATCTCTTCATATGAAACAGCAAAGAAGGAATAGGACATTCTGGAAATGACTCATGAAGGTACCACCACTGTCAAGATCTCAAAGCTCCAAATTCTCACAACCAAATTTGAAGATCTGAAAATGAAAGACAATAAAACTTTTGATGAATTCTATGCAAAACTAAGTGATATTGTTAACTCTAGTTTCAACTTGGGTGAGAAAATTAGTGAGTCCAAAATTATTAGAAAAATCTTTAGATCACTATCGGAAAGGTTTCAATCTAAGGTCACTGCCATCGAGGAGAGCAAGAATGTTGATGCTCTCAAGATTGAGGAATTGGTCGGATCACTCCAAACCTACGAACTCAATCTTCGACCATCCAAGAAAAACAAGTTTGTGGCCTTAAAAACTATCAAGGAAACCTTGGATGAAGATAACAGTGATGCTGAGTTGGGAGAGAAGGAGTTCGCTCTATTTGTTAAGAAATTTCAAAAATACCTGAAAACAAATAGAAGGTTCAATCCTAAACAAGAAGGAAAACTTCTTGAAAAGCCAAAGTCAAAACCTTAGGAAAACAAGAAAATCCCCAAGAGAACTGACAAGAAATCTTGTGGCATTCAATGCTATGAATGCAAAGGTTATGGCCATATTTCACCTGATTACCCTAACAAGAAGAAGAGTAAGGGAAAGGTGATGAATGCCACATGGGATAACAGTGAATCTGAGAATGACCGATCTAAAAGTTCTACCTCAAGTGAGGAATCTGAAAATCATATGGCTTTTCCTGTCACCCTATCTGAGATTGTCAATCCTTCCCTTAATGAGAAAGAAAAGAGTGATGATAATCAAATAACTGAGTCTAGTGAAGATCATGATCAGAGTCACACGGTCTCTGAGTCTGATGAAGATATGGATACAGCCTATGAAAGATTGTTTTCTGAAAGTCCCAAGCTGAAGAAATCCAAGATCTTTCTGAACAAAAAAACTTAAAATTGTACAACAGGAAAGAGATTCTTGCAAACTAGAAGCAGAAGGGAAGAATGCTCTAAGAGCTCAGCTCGAAAGTGAAAAGGCTGAACTGGTGTCCAAAGTAGAATACCTTGAGGAAGAAATGTCTCTCTATCCAAATAGGTCAAGGTTCTAGAAACTGAGGAAGATAACTCCATGAGTGTATCTGAAGAGTCAAAGACTCGCATTTCAGATTTGGAATCTGAAAGAGATAACCTTATTGAAAAAGTTAGATTTCTAGAAAAGAAGTTCCTCAATATTCTGAAAGTTAAGGAAGATCTAGCTAAGAAAATAACTGAACTTGAAAAAAAAGCTAGACTCCTTAGCAATACTCAAATCCTGGATAAATTGGCTAGTATGCAGCGCTCACAGTAAACATGTCCAACATAGAACATCCAAACAGACCACCTGGTCCCTTGAATGTCAGTACAATGTCTCCTGCAACATTTGAGCCAATGCATGAAAATCTAAGATTCGTGAGTTCCACTTCCTCAGGATCAAAAGCAAAGATGTCAAACTCTCAGTTGTATCAAACTTTTGTCACTTCTAGACATGGTAAAAATTCAACTTCAACTGAAGCTGAGAGAACTAAGGTTCAACCTCAGGCTAAAAGATCTCCTCCTCCTAGGTTCATTCCCACTTGCTACCAGTGTGGAGTGAAGGGTCACACCCGACCTAACTACAATACCTTTAGGAGAAATCCCCGAAATGGTTCATGGAATCAAACTCAACATCAAGGGAATCTCCAAAGGTAAATTCAAGCTTTAGTAGAAAAGTCTAGGAGTTTGAGTGAAGAAGTGGTGAAAATTGCTCAACTCTCTAGTACACAACATGGTCATGACAGTTCTTATGCTCATCATGAAGAAGGTAACAGGATGAACCAGAATGCTAGGGTCTCTCATAAGAGAAAGAAGAACAAGAGATCCAAAAAGAAGAAGGTCATGCCTACAAATGAAATGAATAAAGACAATAAGGTTCACCAAAAGTCTAAGTTCATTTATGTGAGAAAGGATGACCTAAAATGCCTCACACAGCTTTGAAAGCCCAAAATTCTGATATGTGGTATTTTGATAGGGGATGTTCTAGACATATGACAGGTAACAAGTCCCTCTTCACTCAACTTGAGGAATGCTCAGATGGGACTGTTACTTTTGGTGATGGAAGCAAATCCTTTGTGAAAGAAAAAGGTATCATCCAATCTTCAGGCATTCCCAAACTGAAGGATGTCTTGTTTGTAGAAGGGCTGAAAGCTAATCTAATTAGCATTATTCAATTGTGTGATGATCACCATGTTGTCTACTTTACAAACAATAAATGTTCTATTGTGGATGATAAAGGTGTGTGTTTTAGAAGGGTCAAGAACCACTGATAATTGCTATGGCTTAATTCCAAGTGATGGTTCTTCTCAAATCTGTAACAAGGCTAAAGTTGACAAAGTTGAACTATAACATAGGAGGCTAGGTCACATGAATTTCAAAGACCTAAGCAAACTCTCAAAACAGGAGTGTGTGAGAGGTGTGCCTAAACTAGGGAAGCCCTCTACTGCTGTGTGTGGGTCATGTTAAATTGGCAAACAAATTAAAACCCCACACAAGAAGGCTTCGAATATCACTACCTCACATCCACTAGAATTAATACACATGGATCTCATGGGTCTTACCAGAACTGAAAGTCTAGGAGGTAAACAATATATCCTAGTGATGGTTGATGATTTCTTAATGATGTCATAGGTTACATTCATAAGAGAGAAGTCGGATGCTTTTGAGAACTTCAAGAATATTTGCATGAGAGTGCAAAATGAAAAAGGATGCCTTATCACTTGGATTCGAAGTGATCATGGAAAAGAGTTTGAGAACTCCAAATACAATGAGTTTTATGATGAATCAGACATCAAACATGAATTCTCAACCCCAATAACACCTCAGCAAAATGATTTTGTGGAAAGAAAGAATAGGGTGCTCTAAGAGATAGCTAGAGTGATGTTTCAGAACAACAACCTAGCTGCTCATATCTAAGCTGAAGCAGTTAGCACTGCATGTTATACTGTAAATAGAGTCTACACTAGGCCCGGAACAAGGAAGACACCTTATGAGTTGTGGAACAACAAGAAACCAAATGTCAAGTACTTTCGAGTATTCAGAAGTAAATGCTACATCCTTAGGGATAGAGAGCAATTGGGTAAGTTTGACTCCCACAGTGATGAAGGAATTTTTCTTGGATATTCCACAAATAATAGAGCATATCAAGTGTACAACTTGAGAACCTCTACTGTCATGGAGTCCATAAATGTAATGGTTGATGACTCAGGATCTGAGAACATGCAACTTAAGGATGACAATATTGAAGAAGGTGTGAAAATTCTAACATCTAAATCCGAAGATGAATCACCTTCAAAGTCATCTCCTAAAAAACCTACACATCCTAGGGTTATGAGACCTTATTCTTCAACTGAAATTATCGGAAACCTTGAAAGTAGAGTGAGAACTCGAAAACAAGTTGAAAATGAAGTTAGCCACTTTTGCTATACTTCTATATTTGAACCCAAAAATGTAACTGAAGCTCTCACAAATGAACATTGGATAAATTTCATGCAAGAAGAGCTAAATCAGTTTCCAAGGAATGATGTATGGTTTTTAGTTCCTAGGCCTAAAGATACAAATGTTATTGATACTAAATGGATTTTCAAGAACAAATCTGATGAAAATGATACAATTGTAAGAAACAAGGCCAGGTTAGTTGCACAGGGATACACTCAGATTGAAGGCATCGATTTCGATGAAACCTTTGCGCCTGTTTCCCGGCTAGAGCCAATTAGAATCTTGCTAGCTGTTGCATGTCATCTAAAATTCACTCTTTCAGATGGATGTCAAGAGTGCCTTTCTGAATGGCATTCTTCAAGAGCAAGTCTATGTGGAGCAACCAAAAGGGTTTGAGGACCCCAATCATCCTGATCAGGTTTACAGATTAAAAAAGACTCTCTATGGTTTAAAGCAAGCTCCCAGAGCTTGGTATGAGAGACTGACTACATACCTCTTAGAAAATGGATTTTTGAGAGGGGGAGTAGACATGACCCTATTCATTAAGAATATCAAGGATGATATGGTCATTGCTCAGATCTATGTTGATGATATTGTCTTTGGTTCCACATCATACTCACATGCTCACTCATTTGCTGAACAAATGAAGAACGAATTTGAGATGAGCATGATTGGTGAGCTGAATTTCTTTCTTAGTCTGCAGGTCAAACAAATGAACAATGGGATTTCTGTATCCTAAACCAAATATGTCAAAGACCTTGTAAAGAAATTTGGCATGAGCTCAGCTAAGCATGCTCGCACTCCCATGAGCACCACCACCAAGCTTAGCAAAGATACTTCAGGTAAAAGTATCGACAAAACCACATACCGAAGTATGATTGGTAGTTTGCTCTATCTTACTGCCAGTCGCCCTGACATTGCCTTTAGTGTCAGAGCCTGTGCTCGCTATCAAGCAAGCCCTAAAGAGTCACACTTACTAGCTGCTAAACATATCATTCGATATGTAAGTGGAACTCTATCTTTTGGCCTCTGGTATCCCTTTGATACTACTGCCATGGTTGTTGGATATTCCAATGTCGACTGGACCAGAAATGCTAATGATAGGAAAAGCACCTTTGGAGGATGCTTCTATGTTGGAAACTGTTTAGTTGCTTGGCTTGATGGTCATAATATACGCTTTGGTGGGCGTGATATTGCGGAGATTTTAGGGTGTCGCTTGCCTCGTGACCCGGATATTGTGTATGCTGATGAGGCACCTTTGGTCACGGTGCAAGAGATTGTTGATACCATGTGTGTTGGTCAGTACAGGCGACCATAATCAGACTTGCACTACCCGCACGCGTCTATGGTTGGTTGACTCCATTTTCCGACGAAATCTTAATCTACTTGGTCATAAGTTATAGCGTCGGGGGCCACTTCTCAAAGCTCTATTTGCAATCCAGGAGGGCTTTTATTTTGATGAACCATCCGCAATTCTAGACGTTTTTGAGCGAGTGTTGAATGAGCTCGTCAATACCCAGAGCTCCTCTAGCAGGAAATGGGCACTTCCGTTACCCAATCTTATTTGTTCCATTGTTGCCAGCTCCGGGTATGCAATATCTGTAGATCAGCCCTCCGACTCCACTATGCCCACCTTCGGCCATGCCCAATGGGAAAAGAGTGTCCACACCATGCATGCCACGTGCAGTGCTCCTGTTATCGCCTCCCCCTCGAGTCTGTCACCTTGCTCCATCCTAGGCTTCCTCCTCCATAACCCACGAGCAATATGAGAATTTCTGCTCTCAGCATGAGCAATTGAGGGGCGATGTGGCTAGTTTCTAGCACGAGTTTGACATCTTTTGTGACCGCACTTATGCATCTCAAGACCAATTTGAGTCTTCGCTAGACAATATCTACGAGCACACCATTGTCATGTCTGAAATCGTCGAAGAGACCCAAACCTTGCTGCGTGCTTTTCATCTCACTCACTTTCCCCCGCTTCTGGGCCCTCAGTGAGGACTTCTTCTAGTGGTTCGGCTATGCTTTATCTTCAGTTGTGTTCTATGCTGATATATCTTAAGCTTGTTGGACTTTTATTGTAGTCCAGATGTATTTGCTTCAAATGCAGGGTTAGTGAAGTTTGGGGTGATCTCTGCTTGTTCCATTTGTTATCTTCCTCCTTCTTCATTTTTGATGCATGGTTTGCCCTCACCTGTCAGGTTTTATTGTTCCCCTTACTTGTGCTTTATTTCTCTTTCCATTGAGGACAATATAATTTTTAAGTTTAGGGTTGGAAAATAACTGTCATTATTTGCTGACTAGGCATCCATGCAAGAGGGTAGGGCATGCAAACAAATAAAATTGATCTATGTTTTAATCTGAATCAAATTGTGATACATATGTTATAATCCACTTATTATTGATTGGCTTAATTTGAGAACACATGATCCCAAATAGATACAATTCTTACTCTTGACTAAACTATGCATGCTAAAAATTTATGAAGTTATTAGTCACTTTGAGAAATTGCCCGAGCACTCTACCATAGTGTCTTGTGGAGTTTGAAACTGAGTCAATCAATTAATCTTTTTTAAACTTCTGAAGAAGTTAGGTGACCTAGAAATTGAAAACCACCATTGGCTAAATTGAAAAATCTTTAATGACACAAATGATTACCTGACTAGGTTTGCACTTAGTAATTAGGCCTCATGCCTCACTAAGCAGAAAGTGTTCGCATCAAACCGTGTGAACTTTGGAAATGATAAAGAATCACAGAAAAGTTGTACCTCCACTAATATCATTCAATCTTTGAACCGAACTCGTACCTAGTAACCGGGCCTCCTGCCTCACTAAGCAGAGAGTGTTCGCGTCAAACAGTGGAGGTTTGGAACAAATATTTATCAAAAGTGACTAGTCTGAGTTCGGAGCCTATTTGACTTAAGTTAATAAGCCCTAGGGGTGTAACGACCCCAAATCCTACTAAGGCTAAAATAGGACTTTGGAATCGCCACATTCACTTAACCTGTTTAAAACCATGCATACAAGGCTACTACACGAGTCTCCAAAAATGAGAGTAATAAAATTCCGATATATAAACCCAATCCAACCTGCACAAGTCTAAGGTCTATATATACAACTCACAATGAACCAACAAGTCTGATACACAACTAATGAGAAGTCTACTGAGCAACATCCTCTAAAAGTCAATTACAAAACTCTGTCAATGAAAAGAAATGTAAACTAAGAGGTGTAGCCGCCCAAGTCTCCAGCTCCCTCCTCAGAAGGCTCACCTTCACCTCCTTCCTCAATGTATGTTTCCTCAACCCACGGCTCCACCGTGTACTCCTGCTCTATACCTGCCAAGACAAAAGTCCGGCTGAGTACAAAGGTACTCAGTGTATATAAAATCCAATCAACAATAATAATATACCTGCACTTAGTCAGAAACATATCCAATAGCATAATAACATAATCAGAGTGCGGAAGAACGTGTGCGCATATTCATCATATCATCACCTTGACTTGTGTACTTGTGAGAATCTTAGACTTGGAAGACAATACACTTATGAGTTGCTTATGCTTATGAGACCACGTGCTTGTGAGATGCTTACACTTATGCTTATGCACTTATTCAGATCATACCAGGATGAGACATGCCGTTCTTGGCGGATACGGACCATGCCTTATGCACTTATTCAGACCACACTGTAATGAGACATGCCGTTCTTGGCGGATACGGACCATGCCATGCTTATGCTTATTCAGAATGTCATATGTATGCCATGTTCATGCTTGTAGTCCATATGTGTGACTTGTGAGACTCTTATCTTAACATACACGTGCATATGTGCTTAAGTGTCGAAATTAATATTCGAGTTGGTAATTGCTTAGGTTCCGATCTCCCACCATGGAAACTCCACTATATGTCTCATACCAAATAGTTAGAGAATTCCCGGTTTGAGAGATGTTCCTCTAAGTTCTTACCTTCCCGACTATCAATTTCCATGCAAATAATTAGACATACTTAACAAACCATTCACATATACATATCTTATCATAATTCATATCGCAATTCATAATCAATTTACCACCATTTCATAAGAGTATAATAGCATTTATCCATTCAAGCCTTTTCACAAACACCTTGTGTACGTATAATATGAATCCATTTCTCCTCTATATTTTCAAGCATTCATCAAACCATAATTCATCCATACAATCAATATATTCATCCACATCCACAAATTAATCCCATCCTCCATACATTCTACCCACATTTCCAATCCACATATCCATTCACATTCCCATCCATAATTAGCTTATTTCATAGAAAATTAGGGAAAATGCATCAACTATCTATTTCTACAATTCTTAGCACATCAACATTCACAAAACCTTAAAATAGAGTTGATTAGGATAGTATATCGACCTTAGGAATCCTTCCCTTGGATTCAAAACGCTCCCGAGACGATTTGGAGAAGCTTCCCAAACTTTTCTTGCAATCTCCTATCAATTTCCTCCTTCTCCAAGAAAACCCTCTCTCAAAACCCTAGGGTTTCTCCCCCTTTTTGCCAAATTAGGTTAGAACTAGGTGGAGTATTTTAATATTTCGAGTAGGACCCCCTATTTATAGCCCCAAGGTCTGAGAACGAAAAGACCAAAAAGCCCATACTAAAAATCAGCAAAAACACGAAGGACCGAGCGATCGGTGGTAATGACCGAGCAATCGGTTGTCTACCGATCGATCGGTGTTTATGACCGGGCGATCGGTCAAAAACACACTCTCTGGAAAATTTCCCCATACAAAATTTTGGACCAGTCGATAGATACCGATCGATCGGTTTTGGACCGATCGATCGCTAGTTCTGACCGAGCGATCGGTTCCTGCAGGTTTTGACTCTCTTTACTGTTTTGGCCATAACTTTTTACTCGTTCATCGGATTTTGACGATTCAACTTGCGTTGGATTCGTCTCTCGAAAATGAACATTTTTGGCGTTTTAGAATTTCCAATTTCCACTTAATTTATAGACTAAAATATCCCCAAAGTTGACTGATCTGCAATTCCATTAGACAAAACTCACTATTGACTTGACTTAAACTCAAAATGAGGAAAAACACTAAACATGAATCTCGAAGAGGGTTCCAACACCTTTCTAATGGTTTAAGAATCACACAATTCCAGTAAACAGTGCTAAAACTAGAGCTTCCTAAAGTTTAGGATGTGCTATGACATCCATCCGTTACAAGTTGATTAAGCCTAGTTTACATCACCATAATTAGATATGAATACACACACTTTAACATCTTATAAAGACTAAAATACCCTTAATGCAATGCACTAAAAACATGAAAAAGATTCGGGTCTCTACAAGGGGTGTCTTAACACCTGGTGTCCTAAGATCGTCTGGTTTGGGAGTCATTGGCCTAACACTTGCTACATGGGTTGTCTAGAAAGCTTAATGAACTTAGACTCTGCACAGTCCACTCATTTAATAAAAAGAAAGAAAAATGTCAAGAAAAAACCTTGGGTCGGTAATTAAATTGATGAAAAATTTGATAACAGAATGAGTGATAGAACATCTGTTGAGAGAAAATGTTGAGATCACATATTCAATTGATAGTCACACTACACATCAAATGAGACAAATGACCAATCTTTAATAAGCATAAATGTTCAGAATTGTGGAGGTTGTGTGAAATTGAGAATGTGGAGAGTCAAGAATAAAGTCGGTTAATAATGAGAGAATTATGTTGTGTGTATCATGATTTTTAATGATTTAAGAAATGTGTATCAGATAATCTTTTAATCAATGCATGTCATACTTGAGCATAGGTGCAGAGTTGCAGGGAAATACTAATGTTTGTGGGTATCATCACTGGTAAACCTTCACGAGACTTCACTCGTCCACTAGGGCCACCTAGGGGTTTAAAAGGCTTATTGCATATGTCAAATGCAACCGGGGATCCCACGAAAGGGGATGTAGCTTATCTTAGTTTTATTTTTATTGCTCGAGGACTAGCAATATGTAAGTTTGGGGTTGTGATCGGTGCTAATTGTTACACATTTATGCACTTTAAACTTCATTTGTTAATCTCTTTGAGCTCATTTATCCACTATGATACTTCACTTGGGTGTATTTATTGTTTTTAAGTTCATGCGAGGAAAAGAAGACTAAAATGATAGTTTACAAGCTTTAAAGTCTCTTGTGAATTGCTACCAAGCAAAGATCCGAGCTAAAGAGAAGTAGAAATGCAAAATCAACCCTTGTTCGATGTTCGAGGCATAACTCCTTGACTGTAGCTCCGATTTATGCCATATATCAAATCAACTGGCTCGGAAAGCTCTACAACTTCCATCAAGGGAAGTTAGTCAAATTCTGAACTCACCGATCGATCAGCGGCCTTTTGATGGATTGATCGGCGGTTGCCGAATTAAGTGTATTAAAAAGTGTGAAATTTTGATTTTGGAGCTCGTTTTGGATGTTTCTAAAGCTACACTTCATTGAAACTCTCTCTCTATAAAAGCAAAGCCTCCTTCAATGCAAAAGGTTCTGAATTTTGGAGATTGGAATGAGAGTAGGCTCTGGAGATCTGTGAAGGTTGGAGGATGGATTACTCGCATTCTCGTATTTTTTATCGAAAGCGGTGTTCTTTGCTGTCGCTATGAATTAATTCATTTTTCTAAGATTTAGATGAAACCCTAGCCAAGTAATTGTCTCTTTATACTTTGTTTTAGTTCATTCAATTGTAAACAATGATTACATAATAAGAGGGTTATTCATAACCAGAGTTTATTGATCATATTCAATTTCAGTGTATTTCTATCCTTGTCTTAGGTTTTATTATATTGAGATTGAAATCATCCATCTTAATTTTCTGTGATTATTAATATGGATTTTATGCAATGGTATTACTGTTGAGGAATTAATCATAGGATATTTTATGCTAAGGGAAGACAAGTGATTTCACAACCCTGGTTTAGTGTGTATCACTCGTGCTAACCGAAGATAAGATATGCCTAGTGTCTAATCCCTTGAATCATTCTAAATAGATGAGTAGAGTCTTGTAGTCACTCTCATCCCTATTGTTTACATTGTGATGGACTTAAATAAATGCATTAAGGACCAGTTATGAAGCTAGTGGTGGATTCGAACACTCTAGATCTTCTCTCACTGATATATCATCAAAAACTCTTAGTTTAATTAGTTAAAATAGAATCTACTAGTTTAAGTTCTGTTTTTAGTTTAAAATAAATCCAATCAAATCAACTTGTTACTCGTGGACTCACAATCAATCTTGAGATAAAAGCAATCAAACCAGCACAATCTTCTGTGGTTGGACACCCCATACTAGTCACTATTCTACAGGATTGTAGCTACTATGAGGTTTATTTAATTGATGATCACATACCGAAGTACTGAGGTCCCCACCCCTCAAAGTATTGTTGGAACATGCCAAAGTAAATTAGTCACCATCCTTTATGATACAACATCATATTCAATCTTTATCAATGTATACCTGAGTACAAAGGTCACCGCCCCCACGGGACATACCTGGGTACAAAGCTCACCACCCTATTAAGGTCTACAGTGCCAAAATACTTTAATATAGCACCGACGCTCCAATGATTCACTTAAAAAAAATGTCATTTTGTTTCATTATCATATTTTTTTCCAATCAAGCATTACAAATTGTCACATTTTGATCCGTCGTAAATGTATTTCCCCACTTTATTGAATGTTGAATGTCTTACATTTTTTTGGGGAAAACAAGATAATATAAAAATAAAAGATTACAAGAACAAGAAAATAATTAAGCATTTTAAAGCACAAAAATAAGAAAATAAATTAGTACAATTAAATAATATATATATAGACATATGTGTGAGAGCAAAATAATAAAAATAATTTTAAAAAAAATTAAAAATAATCGTTGAAAAGTTACCGTTTTATATAGAGAGCCGTTGAGAGGATATTAGCAAAAGTATAAAAACAAACAAAGAAAGTCAAAGAGTCAAGTACAAAATGGCAAAAGTGTAAAATACAAACAAGAGAAGTCAAAGGTCAAAGGCAAAATGGCTTTCCATTTTGCCTATTCCGTTTCGCATAGCATTGGAGTAGCCCCATTGTCATTCAAAGCTTTCTTTTGACTTTCACTGATAGATTTGAAAGAGCACTGGAGATGCTCTTAGTATAGATATAGATATAGATAAGTTTTAATTAGTTTTCTCTTTATATTTCCCTCTTTAATTGTCTATTCTATTTTCTTCACTAGAAGATATTGCTTATTTTATTTTCGAGTTTCAAGTACATGGGGAGTCATCTAATTGCAATTGCTCATGTAATGCTATTAATTCATACCTTACTGATTATGTTATCCCAGATTATGTTATCACACTTTATATGACATTAGTTTCTTCTAATATAATTTTTTTTTAGTCTTAGAATAGGAGATATGACCTTATTTGACTAGGAACTCTCAAAGGGGCAATCGACCCCACTAGAAATTCCGACGTAGAGAGCAATGGGAATCCCTCTAAACCCTCTCTCTACTTAGATTGCTTGTCAAACCCCTAGGTCTCCTGGATTCCTCCTAGTCATGATGTTCTCAAGCTTAACACCGATGGCGCCGTGGCTGCTTCCCATTGGCTACGGATGCATCTTTCGAGATTCTGAAGGGCTCGCCCTTCGTGCGATCACTGGTTCTAAAAATGGGGCATATGTGTTGGAGATGGAGCTGTTGGAAATTAAACTGGGCTTGGAAGAAGCGGCTAGGATGGGTTTACGACGGATTCAAATTGAATCGGACTCATTGTGAGGGGTTAAGTGTGTGCGTAAGGACTGTGAGCATCCTTGGCGGTTTTGGTGCATATTGGCTGATATTGATAGATTGAGACAAACTCTTGACTATGTTGATATCAAGCACGTCCCGCATGAAGCCAACAAGGCAGCTGACTTCCTATCCAAGTTTAGTATCTCTAGTAATGAGCTTGTTCTTCGGGTTGATGATTTCCCTATGCGATTATCTAAAATTGTGATGATGCAAGAGGTTGTAAATTTATAATGGTATAATTTTCTTTGGTTTTATCTATATATTTTTGGTTGGCGTCTACCTAACCCAGCATTCCTTACCCCAGAAAAAGGGAAAGAAAAACAAAGATTAACAAACGCTTATACCTATTGATGTAATTGACAGACCTTGAGTTAGGATGCTCTATCGTTTTTGAACGTCATCATCTTGAAAAATAAGTGTCACTATTTCAACTTCTCAAATTCCAGCAAAATAACAAATAAACTAGGAACCCTCTTGAGTGAATTTCTTTTGAAAGAGTGCATGTCTACGATAATCTTGAGGTAACCCGAGAGCATCTTTACGATGCATATGTAAGATGAAAAATCAAACTCCAATGTCAAGTTTATAAGGCATTAATACAAATCCCACCACGAACCATCCGTAAAGAAAATAGAGACAATTTTCGTGTATATATATATATATAGAGAGAGAGAGAGAGAGAGAGATGAAATAGGTCCTAGGAGATGCTCACAACAGTTTTGGATAGTAATTTAAATCGAAAGGATATGGAGCCTTAAGAAGTGGTATTAAGAAAAATAATAAACCTATTTTAGATATGAAAAATAATAAACAATATATATCTTATTTTAGTATGAAATGGATCGGTGTTTTTAGTAGAAGAGGGACAAAGAACATTAAAAAAAATTAATGCAAGCATTAAGATAGTGGTTCATTTTCTGAATTTGATAGTATGAAAATGGTTTGAAAGGATTGGTTCAAGTAATGGGATTCAACCAAAAAAAAGTAATGGGATGAATTTATTAATCAATAATTTAGTTTCGTCAATTTAAAAATGCTCATTAGCTTGATTTGATTATATGAGAAAAGGATTAGTCCAACTAACGGAAAAATGTGGCACTAACTTGAAGAAAATAAGAAGGAACAGGACGTGCCACTTGGAGACCAACCAGCATATAATATAGTACAGATAGATCCGATAAATGTACCCATTGAATGATACTTCTCAATGCTAGGGGATGATTGGGTCTTGAAACCCAAGAAAGCATGGTCCTAACTCAATGATCTTACTAATATATGTTAATTCCTGTGGCTACAATCAATCAATCCCTCGAACATGATTATTAAAGACACCATTGATTCATAAATCCATATAATACAGAAAGCTCAATTTTTGGATAAGATAGCCCTATTGCATCTATTAACTAAATAGAAGGCATACTTTTTTCTCCCCTCCTCCTTTCGCCACGTAGGATTATAATGTTCTCATCTTATGATACGTGTCACACTGATCACCTTTATTCTTCTCATTCTCAAACGACACACCTGTCCCCGCTTCTTTCCTCTGTCCTCAAACGACACAACTCTTGTGAAGAGTTATCTCAAACGTATAGATTAGTATTATCCTCTTAATTCAAAAAAATATTTAAGATATTTTAAAAGATTGTGATAAGAGAGATAGAGACATGTTGATTAGGCACCCTATCACGTTTTTCTCTCTCAAAACCCTCAAACCACACTACTCTTTGCTAGAGTTCCCAATAACCTCATTCTCTACTTACAAGTTGACTGTCGAAAAAGAAGCTATAGGTGTGGAGGTTTGAACTTTGCCAGAGAAAGTTGATGCTTGCTCTTCCTTGCTTCAACTTTGTATATTTTAATCTAAATTTTGGTGATGGATTGCTTTGTTGCTCATATTTGATCTGTGTTCCCTTATCTTTTTTAATATATATACTATTCAGTTTTGTGTATCTCATATTTATAATACATGTGTGTGGTTGGTGTATGCGTGTTAGTTTTGTATTTTCAAATTGAGAAATATACATTTAAAAAACAAAAATTATTCTCTTTCAATATTCTTTGTATTTCCGTGCATCGCACGGGGGCTTTACTAGTACATTATATAAGGGAATCTCCATGTCGACAAGACAAGAGAAAGATGTCAACAAGTACTTCAAGAGAAATGCTTTTGTGCTGAAGACCGCCTATAATACCCATTATTGTAGAGAGAACCCATCTCAGTTATAGGCGTGCACGATCCTTAAACATTCCATTTTGTTATGCTACCCTCACATTCTATATTTCTATTCATTTTAATTGTTGGTCGACTGAAAATGTTGCTTGAGAGGAACATCTGTGGGCAGGGGTGGCAATGGGGCCGAGTTCGGGCTTTGAAGCCTTTGTAATGTCTAGCATCATGCCGAGCCTATTCAAAAATCACCAAAAATTCAAGTCCAAATCCGCCCCATTGCCACCCCTAAAGGCATGCACAATCCCTCCTAACTATACTGGCGAGGTGTACAAATGTTAGTACCGAAATTGCCCCCCACCCCCAAAAAAACAAAAACAAAAAAAAAATTCCCTTCAGTGAAGTGGCGAGGAGATTCACTCTATCATTTACCAACCCTTTAACCCAAAGTACTAATAGAAGATGTCCGCTTCATCTTTAGATTAGGATTGGTGTTAATTAAAACAAAGTTGTTCACATGGGTGATCTACATGAAGTTGATATTGCATGTCAATATCAACTATAACTACACATGGTACTTTCTTCTTCTTTTTTATTTGGTGACGAGGGTATCCGGGCCTCTTAGAGCACCCGACTAGTTCCCCAGGCACGTGCAGAGCCCTCTCTCCACACGCACCAGAAAAGTCGGGATAAATCCGGAGGGTGGCCAACGAGAGCAGGGAATCGAACTCAGGACCTCCGCTTCGTGAGGCGTGGTCCTGGCCATCAGCCCCAACCCCCGTTGGTTAACATGGTACTTTCTTATTACAACCTTTCTCAACACTACCCTCCAAACACATCAGACAGCCTTCTCTTCCTCATGGGGCTCAATCACTACTATGTACGGACAAACAACATGAGATTTTGTCCAAGAGACATGGGATTCTTTAATGGAGATAAAACTGGCAGATTTTGAAGCTGTCGGCTACTACTGGCAGATGGCGAAAGATTTGATTGTTTTGCATTTCTAGATTTCCTGTTTTCGGTTAACCTAAAATGTGGCAAGTTTTTTCTAATATAAAAAATCACAATAGATGCTAGAATATATATATTCTTTGGTGATAATAGTAAATGGTAAGTGAACCTCCAACAAGCCACATAAGTGAGAAAATTTATCTCCCGGTATTTAATCTCACTACCTTCCTCAAATGAGACACACCTCTCCATTTGAGCTAGAGAGGCACGTAATTCAGTAGCGAATCATGGGATATACGTGAAAACTTCAAAATGAGGTTGAAGGCATGGCCTATGGGTTTACTGGAGTGGCATGAAAACAATGAATTAGTTTCTCCTGGCATCTTTAATCTAGCCATGTCTGTCTTTTTCCCCTCGTCATATTTCTCAATCTATGCACTAATGAAGCATCCTTCCCTCCCTCCCTCTCTCCCTCTCTATAAGGTTTTAAAAAGCATTTAACTTATAAAAATGTTTCCATGGTTTCTCAAATCTGTAGATCAGTTTGTGCAAATGCTGCACTACACCATTAAAACAGTCATTCAATCAATTGGCCCCCTGTGGATCTTCTGGTCAAAGGATCAGTCTAACTAGACAATCTTGGCCATCCAACACATGGAAATCTTCTATGGACTATTCGCCATTGTTAGTTTTCGCCATCAAATGGTTAGGTTCATTGGAAATATCAGCTCAAGAACATAGATTAGCAGTAGAAATTTAGCATGAGTGCCCATTTTAAGCAATCAGAAGTAGCATTCAGCAATATGTGCAGTAGCGACATATATTGTTAAGTTATTGTAGTCTGTGGAACACTAAATCATTCCGCTATGTGCTTATACAGATGTATTGTAGTCATAGGAAATAATTAATCGATTTATACTAACCAAGAGGTTTAGATAAAAACATCTTTACCCTCAGTTGGATCATAGAAGCCCAACTATTCTGACATTCATCAACCAAAGCAGCTGTTAATGATCCTAGCCATCAATCTGTTCTGCATAGCCAAGAAAAAAAATTTGAATCAGTTCTGCATTGCATCCAAGCAAATCATAGAAAAATAAAACTGAATAAACTGTGATGTCTTATTTTAGTTCATCAAGGACATCTTTTCTTTCTTGAGCCAGTCAATGGGTACTATACTCCCTAGTCCCTAGTATACTCCCGAAATCTTAACCCTTTAATTAAAATAATTAAGGGTCAAGACTAGAATAAAAGGTGTGGCTTGGCTTCCATTTTCATAAGTTAGCTATGGGGGGAAATTCATTCTGATATAATATTAGGGGGGCTTAATCCCATAGTCGAATTCCCTTAGAAGGAAGGGCCTTGGTAGCCAGTTTCGTCAATCAGTTCTTGCTTGGGAAGATCAAACCATGATAGGTAACAGGTTGGTTTCTCCTTGATGGTTATAGTTCTTGTCTGATTAGAACAGAAAAAAGAGGGGCTTATTTGGTCTCATGCATACCATCATCATTTGCGGCACGGTTCAAATCATGTGCATTTCTCTGCTTCCCGTTGGTTCTTCCTCCTTTGGGTTGCAAGGGTGAGCGGTCATTTGACCTGTCCTAGACACTCCGACGTTCAAGTCAGCATAGGGCATATCATCAGACAAGTAGACATTAAAGCATCAGAGTATAAAAATACTTATCATGCAGTTGTTAATTGATTGACGGAGAGTGGTTGGATGACAGAGATCCATCGACTGGCATAGAGACGAGCTATTGGCCAGGTCAGGCGATCGGGTAGATGATCAGGTTAGGTGGACGAGCGAATGTCCAGTCCGGGCATTGGGCATTTGATCAGGTCGGGTGGACAGGCGGATGTTCGGTCCAAGCATTGAGCATGTGATCAAGTCGGGTGGGCAAGTATGTGTTGGATGAGTACGTGACCAGCTCAGGTGGTCGATTACGTGTTGGACGAGTACGTGACCAGCTCGGGTGGTCGAGTACGTCCTAGACGAGTTCGTGTTGGGCGAGTACGTGACTAGCTCAGGTGGTCGAGTACGCGTTGGACAAGTATATGACCAGCTCGGGTAGTCGAGTACGTTCTGGACGAGTACGTACTGGATGAGTATGTAACCAACTCGGGTGGACGAGTACATGACTAGCTGGGTGGTCGAGTACGTTCTGGACGAGTACGTACTGGATGAGTATGTAACCAACTCGGGTGGACGAGTACATGACTAGCTGGGTGGTCGAGTACGTTCTGGACGAGTACGTACTGGATGAGTATGTAACCAATTCGGGTGGACAAGTACATGACTAGCTGGGTGGTCGAGTACGTTCTGGACGAGTACGTGACCAGCTTGGTTGGTCGAGCACGTGCTGGACGAGAACGTGACCAACTTGGTGGTCATGTAGGTACTAGGCGAGTACGTGTTGGACGAGTATGTGACCAGCTCAGGTGGCCGACATATCATCAGTTAGATAAGCATTCAAATTATCATGTTGTAGAGGTAGTTATCATCAGATGGGTGTGATCATTTGTGGAGAGCATCATGTGGCCGTGGTTGATCATAGGGAGCACTGGTGACGTGGAGAGCATCGTGTGGCCGTTCGTGGAGAGTATCGGGTGGCGCAATCATTTGTACACCACTTCGGGGTCGGTGTTCCTTGATTGAACAACCGGAGCCCCCAACTTCTCTTCTGGTGTTCTCCTTCTCTGGTCACTTTACATATCCCCTCCTTTTTGTGGTTTTTGCCTATTTATAGGCAAAAGCTGCTTTGCTAGCTCACAGGTCCAAGTAAGCCAAGTGGGTTGCTTATGTCAGTTGGTGTACAATAACCAATTTTACCCCTCACATTAGCCCCCTCTCGAAGCCTTAACTTTGTGCAAGGTTCCGAGAATACACTATACACTCTATTGGGTTCGATGATCATGTTGGATGTCAGTAGGTCGAGTTACATTTAGATTATCGAAGGTCGTCAAGAGCAATTGCCTTAGTCGATTTAATTGTCTGGTCGACAATTCTTGTGTTAATCAAGAGCAAGTGTCTTGGCATTATAAGTCCGGTGGCTATCCTTGCCTTGAACCAGTGCAAGTGCCCAGCATCATGTGGTGGTCATCCTTGTCTTAAGAAAGAGCAAGTACCTTAGCATTGTAAGTTTGAGGGCTATCCTTGCCTTGAACAAGTGCAAGTGTCGGGCATCGTGTGGTGGTTATCCTTGTCTTAAGCAAGAGCGAGTGACGTTCATCGTATGGTGGCCATCGTTGTCTTAAGCAAGTGCCTTGGCATTGTAAGTTCAGGGGTCATCCTTGCCTTGAACAAGTGCAAGTGCCTAGCATCGTGTGGTGGCCATCCTCATCTTAAGTAAGAACAAGTGTCGTTCATCGTGTGGTGGCCATCCTTGTCTTAATCAAGAGCAAGTGCCTTGGCATCGTAAGTTTAGGGGTCATCCTTGCCTTGAACAAGTGCAAGTGCCCAGCATCGTGTGGTGGCCATCCTTGTCTTAAACAAGAGCAAGAGTCGTTCATCTTGTGGTGGTCATCCTTGTCTTAAGTAAGAGCAAGTGTCTTGGCATTGTAAGTTCGGGGGCCATCCTTGCCTTGAACAAGTGCAAGTGCTCAGCACCGTGTAGTGGTCATTCTTGTCTTAAGCAAGAGCAAGTGTCGTTCATCATGTGGTGGCCATTCTTGTCTTAAGCAAGAGCAAGTGCCCAAGAGTTGGGTAACCGGGTTTGCCCCTCAGTCCAGGGATGAATCGGATTTGCCCCTCCATGTAGGGATGAATGACCACGACTACAATCGACATCGATACATAGCGATTACATAGTACAAACCTTCACAGTTAGCCCCCAACTTCGTGGGGATGACCGCATTCTTTGGTTGTGTATCAGTGTTGGCTACTTTGTTCACCTCCCACAGACAGCACCAATTTTGTGGGGGGAAGTTCTCATAAGTATCATCATCACTTGTTGCACGGTTCAGATCCTGTACATTTGCCTGCTTCCCATTGTTTCTTCCTCCTTTGGGTGTGGCGGTGTAATCCTCTAGTTGCACGGGTGAGCAGTCGTTTGACCTGTCATAGACACTTCGACTTTCAAGTCAGCACAAGGCATATCATCAATCAAATAGGAATTAAAACATCAGAGTATAGAAATACTTATCGTGCGGCCGTTGATTGATTGACGGAGAGTGGTTGGATAACTGAGATCCATCAATTGGCATAAAGACGAGCTATTGGCCAGGTCGGGCGATCGAGCAGGTGATCACATCGGGTGGGCGAGTGGATGTCCGGTCCGAGCATTGAGCATGCGATCAGGTCGGGTGGGCGAGTACGTGTTGGACGAATATGTGACCAGCTCAGGTAGTCGAGTACGTTCTTGACGAGTTGCTGGACAAGTACGTGACCAGCTCTGGTGGTCAAGATCGTTCGGGACGAGTACATGCTGGACGAGTACGTGATCAACTCGGGTGGTCAAGTATGTTCTAAACGAGTACGTGACCAGCTCGGTAGTCAAGTATGTTTTGGACGAGTACGTGATCAGCTCGGGTGGTCGAGCTCTTCACTGGACGAGTACGTGACCAGCTCGGGTGGTCATCTCTGGTGGCATCGACATATCATCAGTTAGATAAGCATTTAAAGCATCATGGTGTAGAGGTACTTATCATTGAATGGACATGGTCGTTTCATAGTTGTTAAAAGCGTCGCCTCAGGCGTCTCAGGCGGTCGCCTAGGCGACCAGGCGCTCTGCTGGGCTCAAGCGATTGGCCGCCTCAGGCAGTCATTATTAAAAATATAATATATATAATATTATTATTGTTTAAAGATATAAAAATTTATTTTATTAAATTTTTGATTGTTCGGTAACAAAAAAATATATTAGTTTATATACTTCTCATGTCTTTTACAATATAATATGTTAGTAATTGTATATCTAACAAAAAAAGTTGGCAGATGGAAGAAGAAAAAAAAGACAAATAGTGTCAAGTATGTTTCTATCATGTTAACTTGTTCTCTCTCTCAATGGGTGGACCAAATGGTCTCTCTCCCTCTATTTATGGGTGGACCATATAGTCCCCATTTGTTTTATTCCATGATTGTTAAATTATAGCTAGCTCAGGTGGCCCAATAAAAAATTAAGAGCCTTTAAATGCCTCAAATTCCTTCTTACCCTCCCCCCAAACTCTCTTAAACTCATATTTAAAGGAGTCTTTTATAATTTAAACAAGTGTAGGTCCTATAATTATATATTTTATTTATCAATATTATTTTTATTACTTATCTCGAGTATAATCGATAAAAAGAAATAAATGAGAGTAAGTGGTACAACATCTCCATCTCCCCCTCTTCTTTCTCCCCTGTTCAGCGTCACATTTGACTGTCGGGCTATTTTCAGCTTTTTATTCAGTCTTATATTCTCCCTTCTCTCCCCTCTCTTTTTCCTATTCGGCTGTCTATTTTTTTATCACTCACAATCTCTCTCCCCTCTTTCAGTAGTCATTGTAGACTTAATTTTTATTCTATGTTTTTTTCAACACTTGAAATCCCCCTTTATTATTCTTAGAACTGTCTCTAGTGATGGTTCCATCAAAGTACGTATTGACAATGATGTAATTTATATGAATGCAGAGCCTCTCATAAAAGAAAATGCATCATACATAGATCTCATATTAAGGGAAATTTCTGCAACAAAAAATTCATCAGGCGACGCCTCGAGCGCCTTAGGCTACCGACTCAGGCGTCTATGGGGTTTATCGCCTCAAGTCGCCTGGTCGCCTTGACTATGGTCGTTTGTGGAGCCTCATGTGGTCGTAGTTGATCGTAGGGAGCACTGAGTGGCATGGAGAGCATCGTGCAGCCGTTCGTGGAGAGGATCGGGTGGCGCGATCATTTGTACAGCCTTTCGGGGTCGGGGTTCCTTGATTGAATGACCCGAGCCCCCAACTTCTCTTCTGGTGTTCTCCTTCTTTGGTCATTTTACACATCCTCTCCTTTTTGTGGTTTTTGCCTAGCTCACAGGTCCAAGTGGGCCAAGTGGGTTGCTTATGTCGGTTGGTGTACAATAACCAACTTTACCCCTCAAATTACCCATAGACGGTTACGATTCGGGAGTATATTTGAGAGTACCCATAGCAATACTCTTCTTTCTTTTCCTTTTTTTTTTATCAGAGTCAGAGATTTTGTTTCTTTGACAAATAAGCTGGGTTGCAGATTATCTAATTGAGCAAAAGGCTCGATGCCAAAGTACCTAAAATTACCACTGTATCAAAAGAGGGTGTGGGGGTGTAACAGAGCCAAGTCGACTGCCCAGATGTGGGTTGTTAAGGCGCTCATTAAATTACATTACTGTTCAAGCTCGGCTTGTACAAAAAATATTGCAAGCTCAAGCTTGACTTATAGATTATGCTATGCTATATACTTAAAAACACACATGCATGCATTTAATAAGCCGAGCACATGTGTGCTCGAGCTCGGTACATTACCAATCGAGCTCCAAAATCAAGCTAGCTTGACTCATTTATTATATGAACAAGCTTGAAAGAGCTTTTAACGAGCCAAGCTTGAGATGTTCATGATCAGCATGGTTCATTTAACAGCCTTATTAATGAGACCTTTGGATCCATGTTCCATCCAATAGCAGGTGGCCACATAGTGACAAAGTCGGGGTTCGGGAATAATCCGGCAAGGGTCAAATTCAGAAAAATCCGTAAAAAATTCGGGAACAATTCGGGAAAAATAAATAAATAATTATAAAAAGATATCTAACAATTTGATTAGATAATATAGAAAATAAGTTGTTTACTTGGGTGAAATAAAACGAATTATTGCAAGTGAATAACTTGGGATTAATACGTGAAATTCAGGAATAATTTGCAAAATCCACGAATAATTCGGCAAACCTAAAATTTTCGAATAATTCAGCAGACCTAAAATTCGCGAATTTTTCAAAAAATCGGAGAATTTTGTTACTATGGGTGGACCATAAGAAGAGTCTCATCCTCAATCTCAAAAACTGAAGAATGTGCAAGGGGAGTGGGGCGCACATAAAAGATCTCCTGTGTCAAATAGGAACTGACTGGAACAATGTAATTATCAGATATAGACTTTCTTCTAGACTTTTTAGAGTATTTTTTTCATTGTCCAAAAGATTGTGACAGCTAGGAGGGCCCTCAGGGCGAAAACAATCGCAAAGCTCGGACCAGACCAAATGGCTGCCTGCCTGTTAACAGTCTAACTTAATCCTGAACCGTGCACATGCAATAAATGCCGGTAAAAGATAGTTTACTGTTCTTAGACCTAAAGGACGAATTATTGGATTTCTCAGTCAATACATTATATTATATTTAATGGTGGTGTGTTTGCTAATAATTGTCGAATAGGCCACAAATTTTTGGGGGGTTAGAAAATCAAGTGCATGCCAAGGCCATGATCGAGTGAGGGTAATAGTGAAACTTTATGGAGAATTTATGACATCATGGCAGTAGCATTTTCTTTTTCAGAAATCTAACTATGTCTTAAGCAGAATTGGTCAAAAACAAAACTATGTCTTAAGCAGAGAAGAGTAGATTGGATGAGATTAAATACCTCCTTCACAACCTGTTCACATGGCTAGTAAGTTTTGAACGGACTAACTCCAGATCTGGCACTTCCTTGATGCTGCACATGCCCAAGAAAATCGAGATTAACAGCAAAGCCATTTTAAGCACCAATAAAATACATTATTCACTGGCCATGCTATTTCAGAAGCTGCTCCAGCTATATCAATTTATAAAATATGTTTAAATGCTTCTCCCCTCCTTTTGTTTAAGTATTAGAAATGTTTTGAGGTCAAAGCCAACAAAGTGAAAAGGAAAGGGTGCATAGGAAAGGAGAACAGCGGACTCTCCATTTTATAAATTATAAGAGGAGTGTGAAATTTCACTTTTCAAACAAGATATCTCTATTTATTTGATGGCATAAATGTGCCATTTCTGTTAAGTGTATTAATTTTAAAATTCTTGATATTCATATTGTTGAAGTACCAACAATAGATTTACCATTTGCAATTTTTGTAATATGGTTCTCCCAAGAGGTGGGCAACCGACTGAAGAGTTGTGATCAACAAGTTAATGAGCGACTAGTATAAGTGGTTTGGTGCAATACGGAAGCAATTGCCTTGAATTCCTCAAGGGATCGACCTTAATAACCAAAAATCTCTAACTGAAAACTTCAGCCAAGGGTATTTTAGTAATTTTCACATACAATTCCGAAATCAGATTATGCAAATAGGCTCCAAAGGTTGACAATAAGGTCTTAGATTTCGGCTAGGATTTGCATCTCAAAAACTTAACTCAATCTTCAATCAATGACAATAGCAATCAACCAAAATTATCAACAATGATCAACTTTAATCAAAGCAACTCTTCAATTCTTCAAAATTCATCAAATCAAATAATAACAAAACAAAAGCCACCTATATATAGGCATAGGTGCTGAAAAATTACTATTCTCCAAATCCAACTATATCTTCTAAAATTAACAATGACTCCGACTCATATTCCAATTAGAACTCGAAATATTTAGAAACAAATCCTAACAACTCTCTAAAATAAATAGGCATTTCAATTTTATTTTATTTTTAAATTAGCAATTAAATGAGGCTAGCATGGGCTTGCTGAAATCCAATGATTAAAATAACGGTTTTAGCGAGGGTATCAGATCCTACCGAAACCATTACGTAATAGTCGTTACAATCTGGGCTTTTTCTTTCTTGGTCATTTTTACTTTAAACGATACTCGTTAAGTTTATAGTAAAGACGGCATTTTTCATTAAAATGTACTATTAAAGGTCATTTTTCGTATAAATGAGTTGTTTATACCAAAAATGAAAGTTCTTTTTTAGATTTAAAAAAAGATAATTTTATGATAATTTTTACTAAAAGTGACCTTTTTTAACGATTGGGCAATTTTATGCTTCGGTCAAGGTATCTCATCGATCCCTTGCCAAAACTAATATGTATCAGGCAATTCGTATCGAATTTGGTAATTTTTATTTCCATGGCGAAATCAACTAGAGAATCATTAGTGAGCACTCTCTTATGAGATGGCTCAATGATTTGTAGATCTAATGTGGTACCCACTAAGGTCCGTCCGAACATATTTCCTAGGCCTTACGTGATTGGAATCAATTATGGATCGGCCCATGCATGCTCCGGAATCATGGGTTGCGTTCTTTAACATGCAGTCAACTGCATTATGTCTTGGATATATAAAAAAAAATTAAAATTAAAAAGGCCTGATTTTGAATTTAGGTTTTTTTGGATCAAGTTTCATGTGATTTGGATATGTTTTGAAGAAGATATGGTCATTTTTGTGGAAAATCAAAGAACAGCCAAAAAAATACAAATCTAATGTTTTCAAGCTACTATATCTATATAAGATTTTTTTATGAGATTTTTCTGAAGTGGATGAAGCATTTTTTTTCTGCTTGATCTAATGGAAGTGGTTATGAATCATTTGGATCCATATAGAAGCTCCGGTGAACAATTTTTTAGAATATATTTGTTATTTTCTACTCCATATTGTTGGTTTTTCTTCATTGTTTGTATCCCCAATGGTCTGATGCAGTATGGGGTGTTGATTGGTGATAGTAGAAGGGTAGAGAGACGCCATTTGTTGTTTGAACAAGTGATGGTATGGTCGTAAGATTAACCCAGTTATTGTGAACAGTCCCATTGGGTAGTTTTTTGAACTACGTAGTTCTGCGACATCGTAGTAATTGATCTATGGGGATCCGTGGTGAATTAGTAAGGTCTGATTTATGTAAATCAACCTCGTATTGCAGCTAGAAGGGTTAATTTATGAAGTCGAAATTTAGTCAATGTTCTAATGTCCCTTTGAATGGTGGAGGAAGCATGAATGTGACTCCAAAATGATGCCCCTAATCTTCAGATTGCCATAGTGAAGCTAAATGGCTATAATTTTCTTCCTTGATCGCAATTTTTTAGTGAGGGAAATTGGCACCTCTTGGAAATCACTCTTGCCCTTTTATTTGCTATGAATGTTTTAAGAGTGTTTATGTTAAATGCTCTCTTAACTGCTACCTTTCTTATTAATCGTATGCCTTCCAAGGCTTTGGGGCTTAAAATTCCTATTAAGGTCTTGTCTTCTCCTAATCATTTGTTTCATGTTAAGGTAAACGCATATTCCATATTAAATGATTGTTATTAGTAGTATTATGAGTCCTATTATTTATAATTATTAATTATTGTTTTAATTTTGCCATGTTTTGCCGTATAACACTCGTACTTCCCGAACGGATCATTATCGTATTATACCCGTACTTGTACTTAGTAATTATGTTCTCCGGTAGAGAAGATAAAATTAACAAGACCAGACTTCATTATCAAAATTAATACCAACTAAGCTTAACTGGCTAATAACTGTGTTGAACTCATTTAGATGTTCAGCAACAGTCCCACCTTCAACCATCTTCATATTAAATAATTTCTTCATCAAGAAAACTTTGTAAGAAGCTGAGGGTTTTTTGTACATGTTTGATAAAGCTTGCATAAGATCAATAGTAGTATTTTCTTGTGAAATATTAAAAGCAACCGACGGAGCAAGAGAGACAAATCGAACCAAAGGCCTTTCTGTTAAGTATCTCCCAGTCTTCATTTGGCATATCCTTGGGTTTCTTTGATTTACCCCTAAGAGGTAGATAGAGATCCTTTTGACAGAAATAATCCACCATCTGCATCTTCCAGAATGCAAAAATTGAACCAATGAATTTATCGGTTCTTATCTTTCTTTCTTCAGTAATTGCTCCCACTCGAACCACAACAATTCGTGCTCTAATACAAATTATTGTAAACTAAGCTTTTATCGGGATGGAAAAAGACAAAAGATAAAAGAAAAAATAAATCCAATAACAAGCAACACAATGATCTACGAGGTTCACCAAATGTGGGATACATCCGCAGAGATTCACGCCAATTCACAATCTCCGAAACCAATAGAATAAACCTAAAAACAAGAGAAACAACCCTCCTCATTTTCTACAAGAGAACCTCGTTTCTCCCTTCTCTCTAGAATTTGACATTAACCCTAATATAAGTCATAATAACATTATAAATATGAGTTAAACTAAACAAGGGGAAATAACAAGTGTAAGATATGTACGAAACGAGATGACCCATAGACGAGATGCCTCCGCACCCCCTAGACCCAAAATATTTCGTACCTGCCTAATCATTCTCTATAAACCCATCAATGGGGACACTCTTGTTGTTAAGGAGAAAGATTGCATGTGTATTTGAGAAAAAATGAACTAAAGAATGTCCTCGTGAGCCCTACCAAGATGCCTCCCTCCATATGTTCAAACAATAATCCTACTTATACTCTGAGAGTTGTTGATGATTCTAACATTCCTATTGCAATTAGGAAAGGTGTCCGTTCATGCACCAACACCCTTTCTCAAACATTGCTTCATATTGAGCTCTGTCTTTCCTTATATCACCCCTTTGTTATGGCCTTTTCTTCTATCAATTCTTCACAGTGTGGCAAAGACTCTCTCTCAACCTAAATGGAGAAAGGCAATGGATGAAGAAATGCAGGCTCTTGAAAAGAACAATACCTAGGATATGGTTAATCTACCAGGAGGAGTAAGGATCGGTGGAGTGTAAATGAGTATTTACAATGAAGCATCATTCAAATGGATCAGTTGAAAGGTATAATGCCAGACTTGTCAATTGTCACCGAGGGGTACACTCAAACTTATGATACTGACTATCAAAAAATGTTTGCTCATCTAGCTAAGATGAGCTCTGTTAGGGTTCTTTTATCCCTTAAAATCAATCAGGATTGGCCCTTGTTGCAATTTGATGTGAAAAACGTCTTTTTGCATCGTAATCTGGATGAATAAATGTAAAATAATATCACCTCCTGGTTTTAAGTGTTCCTCTGTGAAGAGAAAGTACGTAAAGTGAAGAAGGCATTGTATGGCTTAAAACAACCACCTAGAGCATGGTCTGAGAGGTTTCGCAGTGCCATAGTGAGGAATGGTTACAAGCATAATCAAGATGACCATACACTATTCATTAAGCACTCAAACAAAAAAGTTACAATTATTATTGTCAATATGGGCAACATTGTAGAGACTAGAAATGATCATGATGAGATGAGAAATCTGAAAGGCCACTTGGCATTTGGCAAAGGAGTTTGAAATTAAGGACCTAAGTCAGCTAAAGTACTTTCTTGGAATTGAAGTTGCCAGATCCAAGAGGGATATTTTCATTTCAAAACAGAAGTACAATCCTGATCTTTTACAAGAGATAGGAATGATGTGATGTAAACTGTAGGACACTCCCACAGATTCGAACCACAAATCAAGTGAATCTGATGGTTATCGCCTCATAGATGCAGAAAAATATCAGATAATTGTAGGTCGGCTTATTTATCTCTTTCTAGCCCAACCAGATATGGCATATGCCACATCAGTGTGATGAGTCAATTAATGCATGCACCAACCACAACACACTTAGATTTTGCATATAGAATCCTCAAGTGCTTAAAGTCCACTCCTAGAAAGGATTTGTTGTATGCTCGACATGGTAATCTGCGAGTTTGAAGCCTATCCTGATGCAAATTAGGCGGGATCAGTTTCAGACTGGCATTCCACTTCAGGATATTGTGCATTCATAGGGGGTAATCTTTTGAATTGGAGAAGTAAGAAACAATTTGTGGTTGTTGGGTTAAGCGCAGAAGCAGAATTTAGGTCCATGGCTCATGGAGTGTGCGAGCTTTGGCTTTGAATCCTAATAACAGGGTTGGGCATCCATATTCATGGGCCTAAGTTTGTACTATGTCAACAAGGCGACAATTAGTATTGCACATAATCCAATACAACATGATAAAACCAAACACATTGAGGTAAATCGACATTTCATCAAATAAAAGTTGAAATCTAGCCAATTTTGTACTCTATTTGTTAATAGTGGAGATCAGTGAGCTGACTTTCTGACTAAGGGGCTTGATAGTTCACAATTCCATAGTATTGTTAGCAAGTTTGACATGTGTAATATCTTTACACCAACCTGAGAGGGTACTCTATGTTGTTGTAGTTAGGATATTTTGGGAAGTATGAGTAATTGAGTATATTAGTGTCATACTTGTAAATATACAGTATAGCATGTGTATTGGTCTAGTATATTGAATATATAATAGATAAGTGAGATAGAATAATTCTCTCGCATTCTTCCCAATTTTCTCTTCTTTTTCTTCTCTTTTCTTCATCTGCAAACCCTAATATTCTTGATCTACATAAAACAACTCTTGCATCAATAGCTGACTCGTTGGAACAAAAGCAAATGATTTTTTTTATGGCAAGGAGTTGAAGGCATACTTACCAAGGACAGGTACAGGTATAATATGACAATGATCCGTTTGGGAAGTACCGGTGTTATATGGCAAAAACACGACAAAAGTACGGGAAAATTTAAAAATAAGTAATGATTATAAATAAATAAAAATCATGATATTAATTAATAACAATCATTTAATACAGAATATGCATTTAAAACGGTAAAAGTACGGTAAAAATATGCATATTGTACGCGTTTAATACATAATGCACGTATTAAACGGGTATTATATGAAGATACGCATATAATACATAACATGGCAAAAGTACATTGTTTTAAACGGCAACCCCCTAAATATTATATGGTACTATACGAGTATAATACAGGTGTTTGCTAACTATGGTTGAAGGTGAGCATAAGTACACCACTTGTTCTAATGAAAGCGAGTGTCCAAGCCGAAAGATAGTGTTAGATTAGGCCTTAGATCACAAAGAAAGATGAACAAAGCTCTTTTGGGAAAATAACTGAAGATTTGTCAAGGAGAGGGCGAGTCTCTGGACACAAACCCTCATGGGAAGGCACGATTGCAATACTGGGTGGGAACCTAAGGTGGTAATGGGCAATCATCGTATGGGTTTGTGGAAAGGAATGTTTAAAAAAAAGGACTTCACCAAGTTCATTTGTTTTAAAGTTGGATGGCGACAAAATTTATTTTGTGAAGATATGTGGAGATGGCAATCTTCCCTAAATTAGGACTCTGAGCCAATATACACTTTTGTTGTGGATAAATAACTTTTATGCAAGTTTCTTTAAAAGAATTGCATGTAAGGTAGTTTGGTGTCTGCCTCTAAGACGGGGAGAAAATATTGGAACTAGAGCCATTTTTTCTCTTTTAGAGCGCCTAAATGAGAATCATCCAAAGGATAGTGTTAGAGATATACGCGTGTGGTCTTCAAAAGGCAAAGGTCGATTCTCTATTTGATGATTTCACATGGCTTCGACAGAGAATGGCACCAACATTTTTCCTCATCTGACTAGGCTATCATTCTTTAAATGGATACGACACCAAATTGTTGGACATGATGCCCAGAAAAGTCATTTAGATTGTTAGAACCTTATTAATTTGATTAATGAATGCTTCTTCTTAATCTATTGTGTATTCATTATGGATAATTGACCATGATCATGAGATGATCTATACGATATGAGATATCGATAAAGGTCCATAAGATATATTGTAGGAAAGTTATGTGATTAGATTATCACAGGTAGATATAACTTTCCGGTTCCTTATACCTTATATAATCACAGCTGTAGGTGAAGCTGGGCACTTCACTTATATGGCTACCAGAATGTTAAGATGTTCTCAATAGTTGAGATGTAGTTCTATCTCGAACTATTGTAGTGGAGACTACACATCAGCATATGGGTGCTTAAATGTACACTGACTGATTGCATTCAATGAGAGACCTCTTGCATAAACATACTATCAGATAGTTGGTCTCTCATTTACATTGAACGGTTTCGATGATCCTTAGATCTGATGAGTTCATCTATAACTGAGCAGTGATCTGACGGTTTTGATTCCACTAACGTATTTTCTAACTTAGGGAATACAATACAGTGACAGTTGGATAGTCAGAAAGTTGTTCGAGTCATGATGAATTTCAAACAAGAAATTCAAGCTCATTAATTTGAGGGATTATCCAAGTTCCGGGTAAGACAGTTGATTAAGTTCAAATCCTGCGCAGGTGATTTTGAAAACAAAATAAGTTTTGAAATATACTTTTATTAAAAGGTATTATACTTATAAAAGGATTTTTTCAAAATGTTTTTCATGAGAAATTGTTTCTCATGGCTTAATCATAAGTCTTGGAAATCCGGATGATTTGCAATGGGCTATGGGTTAGATAGTATGTCAATCTCGAAGGCCCATTAGGGATAATGTATTTGGAACGATAAATCGAATTTAAAAATTCATGTGGCGGGATCCGTAATGGTTAATGTTCATACACTGGGATTCAATTGCAACATGGATATCTCACGTCACTTGCAATTCCGATGTAATTCCATTTAGGGTCAATGGGATAACATTGGATAAGCCAGGATAAGAATGTCCCAAAGCAATCTGTGGAGGTGCTCACATAAGAAATACAAGCTCAATAATTGATTAATAGTTAATCAATTATTTTAAGTGATTAAAAGTTAATCATTTAATTAAATAGATTAATAGTTAATCTATTGTTTAAATTAATTGTTAATTTAAACTAAGGGATTATTTTAGTAATTATTTGATTAACATAATTAAAGGGGAAATGGGTTTGACCCATATCCATAAACCCATTAAAATGAACCTTTAATATGGGCCAAAGCCCATGGGTTTAAACCCTAGAGTAGGGGCGCCCACTTGAGGAATCCTAATTGGATTAGGATTTGTTTAATTGAATAATTATTGAAATATAATTCCTTTTATTATGGAATTAAAATCCAAGTGTTGGATTGCAATTAGGATTAAGATGTTATTGTAATTAGATTACAATAAGGAGTTTTAACTCCTCAGATCCCACGCCCCATAGAAGCTCACGCCCCCCCTTGTGAATTCCTAGTTTGACTAGGTTTCCTACTTTGGTGTAGGATGTTGACTTATCCCTTTTAATTAAGGAATCTTCTTATAATAGGGACTCTTTAATTAATAGGATTACTATAACTAAAGTAGTTATAGATTAAGTAGGAGTTTGTTTAATTAATAATAAGAGTTATTGTTAATTAATAAATCCTACTAGATAAGATCAAGTTGGAGTAGGATTAGGATTAGGATAAGATCCTAGTCTATAAATACCCCAACACCCTAGACCATTAAGTAGAATTCTCCAGAATTTTTTCTCTCCTCTCCTCTCTCTCTCCAAACCGTGAGCCCTAGGGGAGACCCCTAGGGATTTTCGTGAGCTATATTGATGGTCCTAGTTGGGTTTTGAAAATCTAGGGTTTTGAACCTTAGTATTATTGGTGATAGAAGGTCTACACCATTGATCAATCTTCTTCCTCTTGCTTCTATAATTCCAAATGAGATTCTAAAGCTTCGTGGGAATAGCGAAGAACAAGGATCGAGCTTCTAGTATTTTTTTCGGAGAAATCTCTACAAAGAGTTCTGACGGTTCGAGTGGATTAAGCTTCACCGGTGAAAAACATTCACCGAGGTGATATGACTAAAACTCTTTGATAATTTTGATGCTTTCTATGGTGTTAAGATCTAGGGGATCCAGTTTCCGCATAAATTTTTATCCGGATCCCCCTTCACAAACAAGATTCTCTCCCAGTGTTGTCAAAGCATCCAGATGAGGGTTCCCTAAACGATCAAATTTTATTTAGTTTTTAAAGTTATGAAAATCTAGGACATATTATTGAACATAAAGACAAAAACTAGATGTAAAGCACATAACGCAAAAATGTCACAACAAGAGATAAAGTGCATAGTTTAGGAAATGAGAGCCAAATGCAAAAATCCTAGACAAATATGTAAAGTGAAAAAAAAATTATTATACATACATATATATATATATATATATTAACTTTTCAGATTGTCAATAATATAGAACATTATGTGGGTTTTTGTAACTTGCGCTTTGTGTGCCCAATACACTAGCCCAAGGCACCCATTAGGTGATCTCGTCTTCATGAGTTCCCACTAGACCCTAATTAGGCAATAGGTGTCCTAACTAGGAGAGGTGATGGCCTAGGCATTGCCCATGCAACATTTTGACTACACAGTTCACCCATTTGATGAGTAGATGTTGAAGAATGGGTAACAAGTGTGCCTTGTGTTTGGAGGACATAGAGTCCAAGGACCACTTTGTTTATTTATTGAAAAAATGCAGCTACCATGGTTTTAAATATCGGTATGTATCGGACGGAGTAGAATTTGCACTATCTGAAACTCTGATACAGGGAATACATAGAATTATTGAGTATCGTAAAGTATTGGATCGATACTCCCAGCGCAATTATAAAACAAGATATTTTACTATTTGGGTGTTTTTAAATACTTATAGAACCCATTCTTCTAACAATCTTTCTCTAATCAATTTCTAGGCCCAAAACAACAACTTTGTTATCGATTTTATATTCAAAAAAATCTAAGCAATTGATTTCGGATTGAAAGGGTTTCCAAATTGGCAAATTCACACTATTTTATGGGAAGAGGCTGCTTTTGGAAGATATTTGTTCCAAAAGGAAGAAGCTCATTCGCTTGACGACATACAATTCAATTCATCTCTTCCTCAACGGATAGAAGAACTAACCCGCTTCATGAGCTTGTCTCGCCACTCGCTTCGCTCAACGATAAAGACCAGTGTCAAATATTGTATTGCCTATACTAAACTAAGTGGCTACGGTTTGTGTTTTTAATTCAAGGTTTTAAACTTTGGTTTCGACGTAAACTTCATTCACTATGGAAGTAGAAACATTTCGAGAAAGATACAAGATGTCTGCCAAAAGTAAGTAAATGCACAAAATCTCAAAGAGGCGTTGAATATCTAAGATAAAATTTGAGGAAATGAATAACTATGCATAAATACACATCCATAACTCGGTACATAACAAAATTGTAGATGCATTTATGGTGTCAAATATAAGAATCAAGCGGAGTAGCATGTGTTGTCTGAAACTATAAAGCCAAATGTGTGCGTAAATGAGTTTTTATATGATAGAACATTCATAAAAGAGATATATCACAATATAATTCTCAAAAACTCCTGAATAATGAGTCATGATTCATAATTAAATATAGATATTTGACATGGCTTGAAGTCATTATCTGTATTTCGATGAGGTTAGCGAAGCTGTTGCTCTAGGTAATGGCAGTATTGAGCCCAAGTGATGTAACTCTACTACAAACTAGTATACTCCCGATGTACTGCTCTTACTGTCAAGCATCAAGACCCAAAGGTATCCCTAACTATGGGTAGTCTTGGTGATGAGCAGTGAGCTACCACTGCAATTTTGTAAAAATACCCTTGGCCTTGCTCATAACCAAGAGGTCCAAGACTATTGAAAGTGCCATATCCATAAAATACATGGCTATAATCATAGAGCCCCATTCTTTATCATGATAAATGAGTAAGGTCATTTGCCTAATTATTTTATGATTAATAACTATTATAATATTTTAAAATAAAATACTTTTCAAATATCTTTATTATTGAAATATTAGATAGACTTCATTTTTAAAAAAATCACTCACCCAACTTGTGGATTTGATCAAGAGATTAACACTAACTAACGTACAAACATAAATATATAACATATATATTGCCTAACTTAGTGTAATAGGTATAATAAAAATATTTAATGAAAGATGAAATTAAAATTTTAAAAATAATTTTCTTCATAAAAAATAAGAATAATCTGACCAATTGTAGATTGGATCCATTTAATTAATGTATAAAAGATTCAATGGAAACAGTGAAGTTTTAGGTGAAATTGAGTAAATTTTGATTATTTTTTCCCCAAATTCCATATAAATTTCTAGTTTGGATCCCTAAAATAATGTCGAGATGCATGAATTTAATGCATCTTCGCACAATTAAATTAATTGCAACATCTTTGTAAGAAAATGTGATTGAGTGCACTCCAAGCGATTTACTTTTTTGGAAATCCTCATCAATCTTTCAAACCCACACAAAAGAGAGTGTTTTTACACAAAACATTCGGAGCTATATCACCCAAAGTAAGTTTAGAACCCTCCAATATAGGGATAGATTTCAGAAAAAAGGGGAATTTGGAATTTGAAAACAAAATGAATTTTCTTAGTAAAATTCATGACTTAGATCGATTTTAGTTCATGTCAACTGAAGTTAAATAATTTATATAGAGGTTTTCTACGTTTTGGTAAATGTTATTGAAACTACCAAAACCTATACTATTGACAAATGACACTTCAAGTGGTTATCATTCTTCAACTAATGAAACCAACACGTTTTCACAGAAGATTACAAAAATTAGTAGATTTTGTATACCACAACTAGATTTCATGTCAGATTGTCGGGACAGATTAATATGGAAGCGTTTCGTAGAAAACATTATGAAATGTGTCGAGAAATTCTGTAATTTTGATGTCACAAATAGGTTTCGTGTCAACATCAATGGAAACGGAAGCATTTCGTAGGAAACATTTGAAAATGTGTCGAGGTTTTAAAACATGGTTTTCATACCCGTTTGTCAATATGTTGACTCTTTTTAACTTGTAAAATTTTTAACTCTCATATGTATAGTTATAAATATAATTTGAGGACTTCATTTAGTTTATTTTAGCTTATATTTGTATTACAAGAAGTTGTATGCAATGTATCCAAGCTTTTCCTTGCGTATCTCAGTGTATCTTAATTTTTGCAGCATATTAACACATATCGGACCGATATTCCAATACGTATCCTAAAATCACCTTACTGATACTCATACCAATGGCCTCGGATTGTCTCTAGCGAAGCTAGAAAGGGCTCTCGGGCAACCATAGAATAAGGGACATGTGGCGTTAAAAAGGGGAGAAGTCATTTCATTTTCTCCCCATGATTTTGACTTCTCCCCACTTGATATCTCTTCCCCTTTATCTCAACACCTTATCGTCATGTGTCATATAGTGTGTGGAGAAGTCAAAATCATGGGGCCCATGATTTTGACTTCTCCACCACTTGTCCCCTATTCTATGGTTGCCCGAGACAAGCCCATTCTGGCTTTGCCAGAGACAATCCGAGGCCCATACCAATACAATATTTTGAACCATGGCAGCTACTCGAGGAAGATATGAGTTGAGCTGCTGAGGTGTGCAAATTATTTTGTGTGGATTGAGTGTTCTCATCGAGATTAAGAGATTCTATAACAAGTTGGAATGTTCCAAACATTGGTAAAAGAAGATCCCTAGTATGGTGTTTGGTGTTGGGTGCGGTGTGTTGGATATTGTGGAAGTAAACAAATCGCCACATTTTTTATGGCCAGCATGCACTAAAGACAAGCTGAGTGTCCACCAAAAAACTACCTGTTTTCTGGTTTTCTCCTCTGAATGAATTTGCAGATATTACTTTTTTGGGCCTACAGATGTGTGACTTTGTCTCCATTCTTTATGAATTATGCAGGATTTTTTTTGTATAGCTATACAGTATCTGTTTCTTTAAATTGGTCGTTTTTGCATATTCAGCCTTGCTAAATTCTATTTGGGAATAAAATTTGTTCTTACCTATCAAAAGAGTATACTAGAACATACTATAACATTAACTATATATTAATGTTCTCATACCCGAAGATTTTGGGATCAAGAAAATTCAACACTAGTGATACCCACAGTCATGCCATGGTGGAGGAAGCATGAAGATTTGCGTTATTGAAAGTCTTTATCCTTAAGATACTAATGATTTAACTACCTGTAGAAAAGATCCCCACTAGGTAACAACTTCCTGCAAATCCAATCTGGAACCAACTCCTCCAGTAGCTCGAGCTGTTCTTCAACTTCTCCTACAAATTTGATAACACGGCATCCAGTCATCATCTAAAGTACAAAATGCAAACCTCACTATCATCAGTCAACAGCATTTGTACATACTTCTATCAACAATATCACAATTATTTGAGATTATCTTGTGCATAAGCTCATGCTTTGTGATTGATGAGCATTTGGCAGACTGAAATACACGGTGAATCAGATTCAAGAGATCAGGCAAGGAGGCAAGCATCTGCTGACTCATCTTGCAATCCTTGACAATCCTAAGCTTATTCTCCTCCACCTGTAGAAGTAAGAATCATGAGTCCATGGAAGCGGCATAGAAGAAATTTGAGATGCTCATTAGGAAAGGCTTAAAAAACAGCATGGCAGCAAACATTGTTCATTTGCAAGGAGGTAAGATCCACCATTTTTTTCGTGACTGGCCAAGGATATCTCTTAGAACACAAAACAAAAATCGACAAATTGGATACTCTAAGCATCCTATGCATATACTTTGGAGTTTGGAGACCATTAGCAAATCTCTTACATACATCCAGAAGTCAAGGGTCCTGTTAGGATCATTCATGGATAGCCTAGCAGATAGGTTTGACCTATTGAATGGTGGATCTCAACCTCCCTCGTGCGCACATGGAATGCTACACCACTAGAATATCTCAATGGTTTAGACTGTCGGTGTTGAACTATGTCTTTGTTCCACAATCAAGTGTAACTGATCATGGAAACATATGAAAAATACGAAGTGTTAAGAATCAATGGAAAGTTTATAAAAACTATAGCATTCTCACATGATTATTTTAGACTGCTAAAACAAGCATTGAAAATATACTAACTTATTATACGACTATACGCAAGCATTTGAAATTTAATAAACAAAAATGCTAAAGACCATGTCCACACTAGCCACATATTTGAGAGATTCAGACATACTTAACCTTTACACATATCAAAAGTCATATAATCTATATAGATATGATTACGGATAATATTGTATATAGCCTATAAAAAACACTGCATTCTCACATATTATAGATTTAGTGTTTCCTAATTTTTTCTATTTTACCTGATTTAAGATTTTAAGAAATAAGTATCTTTTATTACATTATGAACTTTGACTTGGAAAAGGGAAAATTCCTTTCCTAATTTGACTTGATAGATCTTTCTATCAATGGATCTAAAAGAAAGTATTATGCAGAAACTTAAAAATAGAACATTTATTTTATTTTTTTATCGCTGAGAAAAGTTATTATTTGATTAAGAAAAATAATATATGATACATATATGAGTTAAATAAATCACGTCTCCACACATGGTTTTATACTTTTTCCCACATTATTCTAACATTTTCCTTTTTCTTTAATTTTTATCTAAATAAAACTGAATAGAAATTGACTCAATCAACAGAGATCGACACAGCTAGAGTCAAGGATGTCCCTTTTATGAGTTTCTGATATTAGATGAGCAATTTTACTCACCAAAAAAAAAATTGTAAAATCTCCCTACCAGATTCAGTCAGATCACCAAGCGAGATACCAAGTTTCAGAACTATGATGGGAACATAACCGTATAGAAAGATCATACCTTTTGGAGCACTACAGAAGGAGCTCTGTTGACATCTTCTTCATCAAGAACACTCTTTGTTGCCACAGTCTGAAGGCTGGTATTGTGTACAGCACTGCACTTATTTGCCTCGCCCACAGTAGTGTCTAAATCACTTTCATCACCTTCCAAATGTGAGAAGACTAAGGACCTCTTTGCGGAAATATGGCATGGCTTTCCAGTCTCGGTAGTGTGGGTGTTTCTCATGTCATCAGAGATGGGAATCAATCTCTTTGGTGTTAGCTGAGCTGGTGTTTCTACCATCATGTTATCTGAAATCAAGTCAAGCTTCAAAGGAGGGCTTTCACGAGCAATGGAATTTATAGAGGATTTGGGACTGAAGATCAGTTCTGCGGGGGACTTAATGTTGGTGGATTTGGAAAGTAAATAAGAAAATTCTTTCTGTTGCGGGCTTTGGGTATCTTGGCTAGTTTCATTACTAGAGTTCACATATAAAAGAGGGACTGGGGATGCCAAGAGTTTAGTCTTTTCTGTTTCCGGGACAATGGTCTTCTTAGAAAAGCGTCTACTGAAAGATGGAGATAAATGGGATGGGTCTGATAACAGCTCATGTTCAATAGAAGTTGGCTGAAATTTTATGGATGATTCCATGGGCAATGGCTCTGGCATGTGACTTCTTTGGTTAAAGGGATCCGGTAACATGGCCTCTGGGATGTCGCAACCCTGTTCCCCAAAACACACAACAAAAGATCAAGGTGAATTTCCAATAAGGTAAATTGACATTCTGGTCCTAAGTACTATAGAGTATAGACGGTTAACTACAGGCTTCAAATATTTTTTTTTGATCGGTAACTACAGTCTTCAACTGATATAAGGATATGCTAAACAAATCAAGGAGTGGGACCTGACAATTGTACAGGTCCCACCTAAAAGATCCTCTAGGTCAAAACTCAGTCAAATCAAAGGATCTGAAATCCGATCCTTCATTGCCTTTTTGCACGATCACTGTTTGATCAATTTCTGGAAGGTGGTCCAAAAAAGAATATAGATTGGATGGCATCATCCAATCAGCTTGACTATTCACCTTCAGAATCTCCTAGACGGTTCCACGGAGTAGATCCCATTGAGTCATCCATTAACATATGCACCAAGTATCCTTATCTTATGTGTGCGATAGCCGGCCCGGGTCGATCCCCTCCCCACATCCGTGTTTTTCAACTGATGTGAAGCCGAGATCTGTTAGAGTCGCCACCAATCAAGATTCTGGGTGTGATTGGTCACCCACAATTAAGAACCCTCGATTAAATAAAAAACCGAGAATGGGTCCGGGGATTCTTTTATGAGTTGGGGAAGGTGTTAGGCACCCCACCTCATCCGTCGAGCGACGGTTACCTCTTAACTTTCTCCATTAAATTAATTCGAAATTATTTTCTATTTTTTTATTATTATTTCGAGAAAAACCACCCCTCCTCGACCGAGTTAAGGCGATTTCATCCCTACTTGTTTTCTTTTATTTCGAGATTGGAAAGTCACCCCTCCTCGACCGAGTTAGGGTGAGTTTCTCTCTACTTGCGCGGCAAAATCCATTTTCCCTAAATCGGCGAACGGCCACACATCCCTCCTCAACCGAGTTAAGAGGGGCCTCGCCTACCTTTGGGTGGAAAAGGGACGAAACTACTAACAATAATAAAGAAAAGCTTAAAAAGAAGTCGAAGATCTGGTCTTCTGGCCCTTTCCTTCACCCGGATTTCCTCGTCCGCACAACCGTAAAGAGGGAAATCTCCGAGCTACTCAGAGAAAGTGAGGGAAGAGACTTGGACGGGTAGAAACAGAGGATGAGGATGTGGCATACCTTTTCCCTTTATAGATGCTCCAAGTGGTTGAAGAGAAGAGAATGCTTTGACGAGATCCGAACTCCTAGGATTTCCCCCCCAAAGTTGGTGAAGATCCCTCCTAGGTTGATGGCTGGAATTTCTGGGATTCAAGGGCTAAGCTAAACTTGTTTGGAGTTCTCCCAAGCTTCGGAATTTCAAAGCTCTCAAGGATTTTCCCAGATGAGTTATGGGTTGGAGTAAGGCTCCTTTTATAGGGTGAAACAATGGGATTTTCACGTTTTTTCCCGATGTGGGACTAAAAAAAATAACCCAAAACCCGTTGGCACGCGAAACGAGGTCGCAATTAGGGTTCACTGTACGTCGCGGCTTTCAAAAGAGCGCGGGCCAGCTTTGAGGCAAAAATAAGGGGCGCGCCCTTACAAAGGGCGCGGATCAATTTCAAGCTTAAAAAAAAAAACCTTGCCCTCTTGGGGCTTGAGCTAGATTGGGTTTGGGCTTTTTGGCTTTGATCCTCGATATTCGGGAGTCCGGATCTCGTCTTCTCTCTCAGTACTTGGCACCACTGGATTTTCTCAGGCGCATGCAAAATAGGGTGTCTACATTATGTTTACATATTCTAGTTACCAACTATAGCATCACTTAGCCAAATAGACTTGAGGTCAAAGATGAAATCATTCATGGAAAAGGCCAAACAAATTCTTACAACATACAAGAACTACAGGGCTGTTTCCCCAACAATGCAATCAGTGCTATTTTTCAATTTACACCAGTTGCATTGATTGAAGGTTTCCAAGTGTTTAAACTGACATAAGTTCACCTTGTAGTTCAAATCATTCACAAAATTTCCTCAAAACAGCTATGGCACAAATTTAGCATCAAGGTGTTTTAAGCACATTAACGTTTTTCCCTCAAACTTGTTTTGTGCAGTTTACTCATCATGGCGCTTCCAAATGGGCCCCTAACATCTGAAAAAAAAAACACTAAGACAAATACTAATATCATGACAGAACCGTACCTCAGGGTGGGTGTTGAAGAAATCTAAAAGCCTAGCACGGAAAACTTCACGCAGACCCATAAATGCAGATTGGTCCGGACAAGCTTCTACTACATCAAATACTAGAGTAATCTTCATGTCTTCCTTCATGCACAAGGTTTTCTTATCATGCATGAGAATCTTCTCAATCTGGACGACTTCAGGAAGTATGTATTTTATCTGTGCAAGATGGTTGTACGAGAACTTTCTGGGGAAAAAAAACAATCAGTTCATCTTCAGTCATCAAAGAAAGGAATCATATAAAAGATGGAGAAGGTGTTGATCCTCACATGATGTTTAAGACATTGGACCATACACCCACATAAATATATTCATACACATGCATATGCTCTCAATGAATCCCACCAAGCCATAGATCAAGACCATAAACGGTGAGCCAGATCTTGAATTGAGCATAGCCCAAAAAACTGATTAATTGGAGGGCCTTAACCTTTCTCAACAAAAGCTAAAACTAGTCTGATGGAAAATATAAATTCATGGTTGGAAAAAATGTTTTTAATCAGTAAGAGGTCCAGTCAGTCAAAATTTTGGGACACACCGTCCAATTGGTGGACTGCTGATTTTCAGCCGTCTGGATCAATGAGTCAGTAGGCCATGTCATGTAAGGGTGTCCGATTCGTATCCTAATTTGTTTACACGGATATTTATCCGAATAGGTATCCGGCAGAGCGAATACAAATAAAACTTTTACTATCTGTTTAATGTTTATAATCAGATACGAATTCGGAAATTGGTACATCCGATTCAATAACTATCCGACTGGTTATATGATATATTTTAATATATATATATATATATATATATATATATATATATATATATATATATATGCATAATGTATTATAAGTTCACAAGGCCAAAATACCCATATTGATATATATTTGTAACATAATTTTAAGACATTAAATTATTATTTTTAACATCAAAAAATAGTAATTTGTAATTTTTTAATAAAACTTATATTTTTTTCAATATTAAATTCTTTCTTTTAATTTTTGTTAAAGTAATTGGATAATTAGCATATTATTGACATTCGAATTATTTAGACGGATTCAAATATAAATACTCTATTTCACTATCCTTCGGACATTTAATCGAATACGGATAGTCGGATATGTGATCGAATACGAATTCAGATATACCACTATCCGCTTCAAATTTGCTTCGTAAACAGCTCTAATGTCATGTGTATATGTGGCTGTAGACATCAGGACCATCATATCTTTTATATAGATTCATTATACATGTATATGTATGTGTGTGTGTATCACATTATATAGAGAATTACAAAAATGCCCCTAATTACTAAACTCAACACATAAGGCATAATATTGCTTAAGGGTACGATAGGAAAAACAAGAACCATATAAACTCAAAAGATACCAACAATGAAACAGAGATAATGAATAAAGATCATTATCCCACGACACACATAATTCACACCATCTCCAACGTACCTTTTCGTCAGTATTTCCACCTGAGTGCAAATGTTTTGAAAAGTAGGCAACTTTTTACAAAGAGTGAGCAACCTCAGAGAACTGTTCATACGATCAAAGAACTCTGCTATGTTCTTGTATCTGGTAAAAGAGGGGCAAGCCTGCCTTTGTTAGAAATAATTCCCAATGATCTTTAATAAAATACAAGAAGAAAAGAAGATCGTTAATTGAAGTACCCACTGGTCTAGGAGTTTGACGGCTTCCTCTTTGTTCTTACTCCACAAAGGCTCAGTTGTCTTTAGTGGTGTCAGAGATGCAAATTCATTTACCGAATCCTGACTTTTACACTCGAAATCCAAGACATTTTGCATGCTTTCCTCACGTATTTGTTCCATGCTTTGTGGTGGCAACAAAATAACAAGCTGGACTGAAAACAAATATTTGGATAGGCAACTCAATAAGATTTTAAGAATTATAAAGACGGAAAATGATGGAGAAATCATTGAATCTGGACATGGGAACCAATGTTGTTAAAAGGCAGAAAGTGAAAGCAGCAAAGCATCTAGGCTATGAAAAAGCAGAGTAAAATACTTATTGAGAAAAATAGCATCTAACGGAATATTAGAAAATGCTATAATGGATGCTTAAATGCAATGAAAGGTAAAGGAAGATCATAAGAAAATAGAACCATAAACACTTTGAATTGCTTCTACTATCCTAGCCTATATTAATTGCCCGTATCACTGCTTCTATAATCGTCGGTAGGAAAATCAGGAGCATATAGAGCCAAAAGGGTTATGAAAGTTTTAACAGCCTAAAAATGTTTAACTACAGATAAAGAGATAGGGACAACATTAATTGTCCGAATCCTTGAGAAAATAGAAGCATAACGACTAAATAAGCTTAACACCCTAAAATGTTTTACTACAAACAAAGAAATACGGACATCATTGCTTCCACGGTAGGTAACAAAGATCAAGAGGAAATATATCCATAATGATTCAATATTTTAACACCTAAAATTGTTACTGCAAATAAAGAAATGAAACTACACACCCTAAAAAAGTGCAATTAAGTACAAAGATAGTCTTAAAATTTATTTATACTAAACTCTACGTCAAAAAAGTTCGAGCAATTCTCTAAGGTTCGAGATAGGATGCAAATAGCCTATCCTAGAGCGAGCATTGCAAAAATAAACCTCAAAATTTCTCTAAGTTTATGTACGTTGTGTGCAATTCCCATTCAAGTATTCCAGATGTATTCTAGAATCTAAACACTGTTTTCACTTCTCTATCATTTGAGGTGACAAATTTATTTGAAGTGACAAAATTGTACACCTACAAAGCACAACACAACCACTCATCACACAAACAGTTAAAGATTAGGACATAAGCTGAGTAACAAAGACACTAATATACTAATATGTCTCAACATTAAACATGGACACAAGGTGTTATAAAAGCTAAGAAGGGCACCAACATTCTTTTATTTTTGTGGTAAGTATATATTAGTTCATATCTAGACCTGTCTGTACACTTAATTTGGTAAAATTAGGAGGTAGCTCATGATTGTCATAGTTCAATAATAGACACACTTTGTGTTCGATTTCGGCCTAAACGTGCTTAGGGGTGTCAACAGGCCGGGTCGGGCCGATTGCAGCACATTTAATAAGCAGGCTGATTCGATAATAATTCGGTGGGGGTCTTGTTCGGAAAAAATCGGCAAAGTCGGGAAAATTTCGACAAAAAACATAAACTATAAACAAAATTAATAATTATAAAGAGAAAGTAACATGATTGATGATACCAACCATAGTTACCATCGGAGTTCGAGAGTTATTTGTCTAGTAAATTTTTCAAAAAAATTGGCAAGATGAAAAAAAATCAAAAATAAATCGGTAAAAATAGGCAAGATATGACCAAATATTAAATGAGATTACTAATTATGAAAATTTTAAACAAGTATATTTCGTATATTAGATATTTATTCGAGATTTTTTCAATGTGAATAATTCGTGGAATTCGCGACTTTTGAAAAAGTAGTGATTGATTCAAAAAGTCGTAAATAGTTCGGGGATTAAGCGTTCGACAAACAAATTGCGTATTATTCAGGACTTCTTGAAAAAAAAACTGATAACTTTATTACTAGGGGCCCAAGCCCGCCCTATTATTAATCAGGCCAGGATAAAATGAACTCTTTCCCTTTAACAAAATATTTGAGGGGTTTGTCTAACAAAGTAATATATGTAGAGGAGGCCTCTTCATTGCTCTCTTTTAAAACTTCTCCAACTGATGGATAAGAGCAAGCTGCTACATTATAAACAAATATCATGAATTGTAATATTCATTCCTTTACAAAGGTACTGGCACCCACCACTAAGCACACAACTCGAACAGGCCAAGGGATTTTTTTTCTTAAACATGAATCCATTGGCCATTCAAACCAAGAGAAAAATAAAAGAAAAAAAAAATAAGAGAAAAGAAAATTACTTCATCGACTGCATCTTCGATAACGTGACTTCTTAAACATGTAGCCATACTAGTCTCGGTTAGATGATAAGGCCGCCTTGAATGAGAGGTTAAAGCACTAGAAGAAATAGAAAATCCTAAAAAAGAGCTAAACCCTACTTCCTTTGTTTACACATGGAAATTGGGAAACAAGAGCCAACTAGCACACATCTGCCTATAACGCATGGGTTCAGACCTACTAAGTGGCTAATGGCATGGTGGATTGGTGGGTGGGAGTGGATGTGAACTTAGAACATTATTGTATTGTGAGAGAAAGAAGTAATCTATGGAAAACAAAGGACATTCTCCTATTAATGGAGAACTCCTTTTGGAGACTATAAGATAATGTTACTCAATCAAGCTTGATTTTAGGGGTATATTAGTATTTTAATGAAAATAATAATATAATATATTTATGTTTTATTAAACAGGTCGGGTCAGGCCAGGTTCACCCGATTAGAAGCTCACCACAGGGCACGATGGATATCTAGCTCTAGGTCCAAGCCTAAACAAGTTTGAGTCGAGCTTTAGCTGGGCCAGGCCGGGCGATGAGCCCGGCGGGTCCATTAACACCCTTAAACGTGTTGATATTGGTGAGGTTATTAATGAAAACTCTCCATAAATATAGAAATCCATTGTTTGCAAAACATGTAGATTAACTTGTTTAGTATCATTTCGATAACCTTTGATCTCACGATACAAATTTAGGAATTAAATTCACCAGTCCACATCAACAAAGTAGACCTATTAATATTTCTCAAACTTTTTGGGCAGCAATGTTTTCTTCTTTTTTTTTGATCGGCAATCAAAGGAATATATTAATCAAGAGAAGCTGATACAAGAAAGAAAATATTAGAGGTTACAACAACATAAACTAAAATACAGCATAGTAGCATGTGATACCCTGGAATATGTTATATGTCAACCCATCATGGAGTCCAAATTCACTCCACCATTCCGGTTGGAGATATTTGATTTCCCAATTCATTATTATGTAATTAGGTCAAAATAACCATTCCATTTCAATTAAAGAGATCAAAAATGCAATTGATCGACATTTTAAAGATTAGAGGCATTCATCAACCAGAAAGGGTAAAATTCCACTTGTCCCCTATATGTCTTTTGTAGATTTAGGTTAAAATAAACCAAAACATGTGCAAATGAATCATAAATGTATCATCATTTATGCATTTACACATGATTCTATGGATTTGTTTCGGAATTTAGGAATAAATTTGGGAAGGGAAGTGAGAGATAAAGAACGAGAGTTTCAAGCGGTCATGCCTCTAGCGAGGCTTCACCTATGCTTGAAATGGCCAAAGCTAAATTAAGCCAATTACTATATCTTTGTGTATTCCTGTTGAGATATATTATTACTTTATTAGTATGGGTGTAGATACACCATATCATGTTAGAAAGGATGTTATTGTGATCTTCTTTTATAAGTACTATAAATAATTAGAAAGTGGAATCCGTCCCCAATCTTTATATCTTATTCTTTTCTTCTTCCTTTTTTCATCTGGGGTTTCTCTTTCTACTTGGAATCAGAGCAGGAAGACCAAGCTTGTATTTTTTCATTTTTTTTAAATGGAGGGTCGTGAATAGTGTCGTGGATAGTGCAAATTCAATAATATGTGATTCAGAAATTTTTGAATGGTTTTCGATTTTTTGGATGATGTTTAGAGGCTTTTTTCTCACCTGAGGTGTTTCGTGGAAAACAAACTTAAATTTTAAAAATGTGATTGGTGCAATTTGTCCAGACAATTTTACCGGGGAAATTGGTAGAAATTGATGAGTTTAAATATTTCAGAATTTCTTAAACTCGTTCGGGGGCATTCCTTGAAGAATTGCAACCTGACTGGTGATTTTTCTCTCTTTAGGGATTTTTTTTAGTTTTTTGGGCTCCAAATTACATAAATTGGAGATTTAAAGAATATTTGTAAATTCGGAAAATATTAAAAAATATCATCACCAATGTCGGCTAAAGGTGGTTCTAGAGCAACTGGAGTGATTTCCAAGGAATCCAAGAATCCAAGTTCAATGTCTATCACAGGAAACTACGGTGATAATCCTAGTGAACATATCACAACTAAGTTGGATGGCATTAATTTTCTGAAATGATCCCAATCCATGAAGATGTGCATTGGCAGAAGATGAAAATTTGATTACTTGAATGGCAAGGTCAAGAAACCTTCTATGAAAGATGTTAGATGTGTCGTATGACAAATGGGAACAAGAAAACGTTACGGTGATGTCATGGTTACTCAATTCCATACAATCACATTAATAGATGTTTTTTGTTCCTTAGGGCAGTGAAAGAGGTTTGGAATAAAGTTAGCACCAGGGTGTATCAATTTAGGCAAGAAAATGAGAAATTGCTACTCTTCGACAAGGGAGAAGAGTATAGCTACTCACTATTCTACTCTCCAAGGTTTTGGGGGACTATTAGATCATTATCAGGTCATACAGTGGGACTTAATAAATAAGGGGATAGACATCGGCAACAAGTGTAGCTAAACAAGATCTTCGACTTCCTAACTAGTCAGAATTCTGAGTTTGAGTTACGTATGGTTCGGATTTTAGGAAAGATGAACTTCCTACTTTAGATCACGTATTCTCTGAAAGTATGCCTCTTTTTAATTTTAGAAAAACAGTTCTTTGGTGAGCATACATCGAATCCCAAGATCTGACTAAGATTCTAATTGATTTTATTCAATGAGAGTAAAAATCACAATCACCTTTGCGACTTAGAAATAGATAAGTCAAATCCACGAGAGAATGGTAGATAGAAAAATCCAAGATAGAATTAAAAAAAGATCGGCAAAACTTCACAAGCGTCAAGTCTCATTTGCAATCCACACGGACCTTTTTTTTCTTTAAAGCTTTCTCTAATGGAAGCTAATAGCCCTTCCAAATTTCCAACTCCAGGATCTTGAAATAAAGATCCAATCTTTATTGATCAAGAACCTTTCTTGATTAACAAGATCCTTAATATTCTTCTTCTATTTCCAAACTAAAAAAACAAGAGAAGAAAAGGGAGGGGAGGTGTGACCGTAGACCTTGGGAGAAGAGAGAGAGGGGCGTGAGATTGAGGGAGGAGAAGATTTCCAAGAAACTGGAAATTAATTATGTGCCCAACACCTTGGACGTCCACCCCTTATATAGAGATCTTTTTTGAATCTCATCCTTATCCTAATCCAATTAGGATTCCCTCAATTGTTTCCTTTATTGATTTCTCCTTAATTAATTAGGATTAATCAAAATAGAAACTAACCTTATCCATTAGTAACCAACTAATCATATCTTTATCCTAATCCAATTAGGATTCCTTGATTAGCAAGAAACTAATAGAATCTTTGTCCAACAAGGAATCTTTAATTAGTAACTAACTCTAACTAACCTTATCCAATAAGGATATTAGTTATTAGAAACTAATTAAATAATAACATTTATTATTTCCTCCTTGAAGTGGGCGTCCCACCATAGGTGGGCCCCACTCCACACGCCCAAAGGGTTTCCAAAACCCTCTTGGTCACTTGAATTATTCTTTTATAATAATTCCCAATGGGTCCTACCCATTTGGTTTTTCACATCTAATGTGATTCCACCTTTTAGAGCTTCACTATACCATATAGTGATTACTTAGAGAAATTAATTAATTTAATTATAAATTAAATTAAATACTTTAAAAAAGTCCTTGTGTGTGAGATCTAAAGGAATCGCCTATTTCCGGTTGTGGGACCAAGTACTCAACCTTTTGGTTGTTACTAGGAAACACATTTCCTACACTCCATTAGGATTATAGAATTTTATCTATATCACTGAACTTCCACCAATCACAATTAATGTCCATTAACACAATGTGATTAACCTCCAGAAAATAGAATATTACTTGCAGGTATTTCTATTTCAAGATTTATTTACAAATAAATCATTCCAATTTCCGATATCACTTGTAAGCTTCTGGGATTAGAACAATTCCACTGTCTAGTCCCTAGCTTATGAATAGAACTCTTTCTCATGATTACTTTTTCATTGAACTGAACTTCCAAAACACTTTTGAAGAAACATTAGAAAAGAACTGACATATATATTTATATATACTTTTCCATATTGAAAATATCAACTTCGATAAAGACCATTTTACCGAAAAGCACCAGTACTGGATTTAACAATTCAGTTCAACAAGTATCACCTTGATATCATTATCTCCAATTAAGGAGTTGTGGATTCCTTATTAAGTGTTTACACACTTCTCCAAACATTGTGTACATGACCCAACGTTCCCGGAGTTAGTCCTGTGTATTGGACATTGCCGATTGGCATATCAAAGTCATATAGACAAATATTTGAGAAGATGTTAACCTCTCAGGTCTAAGGACAATTTGTCGAATGGATAACACTAATACAATCTGACAGTGTATTTCATAGGGTATCCACTAGTGACCCCGTTCAGTAATATGTACTTGCTACATATACCCACATGTTAGTCAAGAGTCACCACTCTCTGTGAATGAGATTCATCACAATATCTCATACAACTACACATGTGCAAACCATGATGAAGTACGGCGCCCAACCAGGACTCTAGAGGCTTCAAACAATATTAGGTTTACAAGGAACCGTAAAATCATATCGATTAAATTGCGTCTGATCACATGATTAATTTTTTCCTCTGTTTTTCTGTCTATACTTTATCGTTTGGAAGAAATAAGGTAAAGATTGTCAATGGACCCCTTAACTCCATCTCTGGAAAGGGAGATGTCAACCTTTCCAATAATTTATCCCTTTCGTTTGTTCTTCATGTTCCTAGTGAGTAAATGACATATTCCTGCACTCAACTCGGTGAGATAAACAAAAACTATTCCCAGATATCAATTTGACTTATTTAGTCATATTTTTAGGGTCAAAAGAACCGATTTTTATTTTTGAAAAAAAAACTAGAACACTTTCCGTTATGATCGTATCTACATTTCTCGAACTCAAACGCAGTCCCAAACAGTTTTTTCTAGGTATGATTTAAGCATATGAGCAGCACTAAGATCAAGAATAAAAATGCATGAATGAGAAAAATCAGGAAATATAAAGGAGATGTACTGAATCAGACGTTTCTTCACGAATGAAAATGAATAGATATTATTTATACTTGGGAGGATGAGAGTGAAAACGAAAACGAACCTGTAGAGATGCGGAGACAAGGTTAGGGTTCCGACCCGACCCGAAAATCTGAGAAGCAAATAGAGAATGAGACGCGCCTCTGCTTTTCGGAGGATCTGAAAGCCCTAGATTTTAGGGAAAGCAATACAGTGGAGTTGAGAGCAGCTGAGACGAGAGAGGGGTTTCCCACTTCCCAGAGAGTGTGAGAGGGAAAACGGTCTTGAAAAGAGTGGTTCAAATTTCGAACGATTTGACAAACATTTGGGAAAGATGGGAATCGGATATGTCTGGCCCACCCATAGAGCCCTCTCTTTCAACCTTGGTTAAAAAATAGAAGGTTTCCCCATATTGCCCCTCTAGTTTGAGGTTCTTCCCTAAATACTCAGGTTTTCTCTAGTATGGGATTCTTCCCTAAATACGCAGGTTTTAAAAACCCTTCTCAAAATGTCCTTATGAAGTATTTTTGGTACACGCCAGGGCTTTGTCCCAGTGATAGTGTATCCCCTACTTTGGGGTGAGGTACCGGGTTCCATTCCCGAGAGGGTGGAAGTTTGTATATATTCTCTACCCGCTCACTAACTGAACAAATACTAACACCTAACTGGCGTTGCGGCCTAAATGAATATCTCGAACCAAATTCAAAAAAAAATAAAATTTGGTTATTATAGATATATGTAAAGTCCAAAATACCCCTCTACTACCTTCAACCATTAAACAATCAACCATGAATGTACTAACTTTCAAAAAATGTTGAGATCGGTGTAGTTTACGTATGTGCATGGGGAAAACATTCTACGTGCATTATCCTGTAAAATTTTCCGGCGAACTCCAATCCAAACTCATTCTTTTTGTGTGAATCATTTTGTTGCGACCCAAAATACTCCATAGGAGTTAGAGATACTTTGACTCGTGACCGCCGTATCATACCTCTCATATGATACATAAGGCACGCATAGCAACCTATCAGAGTACAAAGACATACATAGTGGAAACAATTTAAACATAGCGGAAGCAACAGTATAAATAAACACTCTTATTCCTTGGTCCAAGTGTGAACCAACATAAGCATACACGTGTGTAAATATCCAAAATGGTAGAGTGGACAAGTCCCACTCTCACTTAACAAAATATCATATGTTTCTAAATGTGGAAATCAACAGAAGTCGAAGTCATGACACCTATCTAGCGGGCCATCATCCTGGTAGTGGTCCATAGAAGGCTCCGGGTCATAATACTCCTCCTCTACCCAAGGCTCTGTACCGCACAAATCGAAAGGAACCCGGGCACCTGCCGATGATAACAAATATCGGCTGAACGTGAAATACTCAGCGTATACATACTACTAACAATAAAGCAATAATAGCATAGAGCATGCGAATCATGGAGAATGAAATTCTTAAAACATATCAAAGCATGGAAACCGTGAAATAACACATATGATGAAATCTGAAACCAAAACCGTGAGTCATGCGATAATCACAGCCTTGTGAGCTCTTGGAGTTCATAGAGTTCCTTAGAGTTAATTATGATCCGTAGAGACATAGAGCAATACCATAGAGCAAAACCATAGAGCCAATACCATAGAGATCTTAGAGCAATTTCATTTGTGATCCTTAAAGCTTGTGAACCGATCTTAGACATTATCATAGAGTTCTTGTGAGTTTAACATGATCCTTAGAGCTTGTGAACCGATCTTAGACGATATCATGGAGTTGCTTAAAATCATTCATATAAGTCGCTTATTCAAAAACCCTTTTCGTAACTTTGAGATATCCATGAAAAAACACCGGTTCATGCGAGACATGAGAACATATGAAAAAATAATACATTTACTCACTAAAAACCCTTAGAAGCATTTAATCAAACACATAGAGTGCATAATAATACTAATTTACATCCAAGTATAATAATACCGTCACACACCATAACAATCAAGATTTGTAGTATAGAATGAGTAGAGCATCATGTGGTAAACTATTATTATCACAAGATTGGTAGTAGAATCTATCTACCTTGGTGAAATCAATGACTTTGATCCCAAATGCTTGGAACACGTGAAAACCTCAAGTTCTTGGTTGAAAACACCAAAGGAGGGAAGAAACTTGATCTTCTCTTCAAGCTGTGAGTAAACCTTAGCTTCCTCCTTCTTCTTCCTCTCCAAATCCTCTTAAAATAATGCACTAAGGGTTTCTGAAACCCTAAGGCACGAACCAAGCCTTTTATAGGCAAAGGGGTGGTGGCTAAAGACTCAAAAACCCTTAATGAAGAAAATCTGCGTACAACCGATCGATCGGTGGTCAGGACTGAGTGATCGGTGGCTTACCGAGTGATCGGTGGTTTCAATCGAGCGATCGGTTGAAAACACCTCCTCTGTAATTTTTCCTCATACAAATTAGTTAACCAGTCGACAGCTACTGAGCAATCGGTAGATGACTGGTTGATCAGTGGTTATCACCGAGCGATCGGTGCTCCCTGTTTTGCTGCAAACCCTTTTTCTACTACTTGAACCTTCTCCAATCCAATTCTCATGCCTTCTATACTCAAAACACACTATTCTAGGCTATATGTATCCATCAACACGTATACACTATATAACCAAATATTTCCATTAGCATAAACCCACAAGTTTACAAGACTAAACTTGAACACTATTCACACATTATTCACTACTTAGTGAAATGAAGATTCGGGGTTCTACATCCTCCCCCCTTTACAAGAATTTTGTCATCGAAATTAGAACGACACCAAAAAAAACATAACAAGAACAAAACACCAAAAATCCAACGAAGGAAACTACACAAACAAGTGAGGGTACTTTTCATTCACTTCAGCTTCACACTCCCACGTAGCCTCTTCCTTGGAATGATGCTGCCACTTCACAAGGACTAACGGGATAGTCTTGGTACGCAAGACTTAATCTCGACGATCCAAAATCTGAGCCGGTTGCTCAACTAAAGTGAGATCTTCTCGAATCTTCATAGGATCAAGAGCAATGACGTGGGAAAGATCCGGAATATATTTCCTAAGCATGAAAACGTGAAATACATTATGTACCGCTACCATGTGAGGCGATAGGGCTACCCTGTAAGCGACCTCACCAACAATAGTGATAATCTCAAATGGCCCCACGTACTTAGGGTTGAGCTTTCCTTTCTTCCTGAACCTCATGATTCCCCGGCTCAGCGAAACCTTCACAAAGACCTGATCCCCAACTTGGAATTCCAAATCTTTGCGGCGAGTGTCCGCATAGCTTTTCTGCCTATCGTGAGCAGTTTTCAATCGCTCCCTGATGATTTTGACCATTTTTGCGGTCTGCTTAATCAATTCAGGAAGTATAGAGGAGATCTACAACTGCAGCCATTTAAAGCTTCAAAAGGCGTCATTTGGATGCTTACCTGGTAATTGTTGTTGTAGGCAAATTCAACCAATGACAAGTGTTCCTCTGAACTGCCTTGAAAGCCCAACATACAAGCTCGAAGCATATCCTCTACAACCCGGTTTACGCGTTCAGTCTGCCCATCGGTTTGAGGATGAAAGGCAGTGCTGAAATCCAAACGAGAACCCATAGCGTCCTGAGAAGTTTACTAGAACCTGGAAGTAAACCTAGGATCTCGATCAGACACAATGGAAACCGGCACCCCGTGCAGACGGACCACCTCTTTAACATACAAAGCCACCAACTGATTCGAACTGAAAGTAGTATGGTACGGAAGAAAGTGTGCAGACTTTGTCAATCTGTCAACTATCACCCAAATAGCATCGGAGCCCTTCGTTGTCCGCGGCAAGCCCACTATGAAATCCATCGAGATTTTCTCCCATTTTCATTCCGGAATAGGGAGGGACTGTAAAAGACCTGCCGGCCTCTGATGCTCGGCCTTCACCTACTGGCACACCAAACATCTAGAAACATACTTTGCGACTTCCCTCTTCATGTTTCACCACCAGTAGTGTCTCTTAAGATTTTGATACATCTTAGTACCTCCTGGATGTACCGTGTACTTGGATCGGTGAGCCTCGTTCAATGTCTCATTTGAAGTTGTTGGAGGATTGGATTTTGATTCTGAGTGCAATACGGATAGGCTGACTAATATAAAAGAAGACGATTTTCATATGAAGGATCTATTTGGCATTCATGATAGTGTAGAAGACATTAATGATAATGTGCATATGAAGGATGTTGATGACATCAATGACAATTCATATCTTGATGACATCAATGACAATTTGCATATGAAGGATCTTGATGACAATGATTCAATAGATGATGTTATGAATGATGTCATCCCAAAAAATGTAGATCATAGTGCAGAAGTCATCGTAAACGACTTCCCTAGCTTCAGGTAAATTCTTGTCTTTATAACTCTACTAAGAAAACCTTTCTCGAATTATAGATTATAATATGAAACTCTCTCTACTTCCACATTGTTTTATAGCCGTGATAGTCCTCCCCTCATCCCAGAGATGCATAATGAGGACACAACAAACAATCATTTTGAGATAGCACAATATGAGGATATTCTAGTGCACAATGATGGTTCAGATGTTGAATGTATGTTGCAAGATATGACAGTAGTGAAACTTGGTCAATGTTTTAAAGACAAGAAGGCACAGCAGAGGTGTATTCATAAGTATGCGATGCGCAAAAACTTTCAATTCAAGGTAATACGTTTGGATAAACAATGATACACATTGAAATGTCATGTTCAGAATTGCAAATGACGACTACATGCATCAAGAGTTAATGGTTCTGGCCAATTCAAGATAAAGACCTATGCTGGGGATACACTCTTGTTAGTCACCAACTGGGGAAGATAATGTGCAAGTAAGAAGCTGGGTATTGGGCGAGTACATTCTATCACATATCGAGGGCCATGATGTGTATAGGCCAAGGCAGATTGTAAATGATATATAGTGCGAGTTCGGGGTCAAACCCAGTTACAAGAAAGCGTGGAAATCTCGAGAAATTGCAATAGAGAAACTTAGAGGATCATTCAACACATCATATGCGGATCTCCTAGCTTATTTCCACGAACTTGAGAAGCGCAACCCGGGTACAGTAATTGCAGTGCATTCAGATCCAGTGAATGGGGTGTTCGATTATGCTTTTTGGGCGATCAGTGTGCTACTTAATACTTTTCAAACTTGTTGCCGAAAAGTGAACCCTTGACGCGACACATTTGAAAGGAAAGCATAAGGGGATACTATTTTTCGCAGTGGCTCTTGACGGGAACAATAACCTCATACATGTCGCCTTTGGACTGGATGAAAAGGGAAACCATTCTTCTTGGGAATGGTTTTTAATTCATCTAAAACAAGTATTGGGGCCACTAGAGGATTCAATGATTATCTCGGATAGAAACCCTTCATTGTTAAGCAAAGTTCTTCAGGTACTCCCAATTGCATTTCATGCCTACTGTGGGTATCACATTTCAATGAACATGAACAAGTTGTGTAAGGACAAGAGTGTCAAGCCTTTCTTTTGGCTAGCAGTAATGGCTTTCAGACGGTCTAAGTTTCGCGAGTTCATGAAGATTATTTCTCAGACAAATCAACAAGCACATGAATTTTTAAACAGGATTTTGAGGCAAAAATGGGCAAATGCTCTCCTGTGAAGATATATGAGATTGTGACGTCTAATATAGCGGATAGTGTTAATAGCTTATTGAAAGAGGCAAAAAAATACCCGGTTACAGCATTAGTAGAGACCACACATGAAATAACTCAAAAGTTTTATTTCACTCGACGAAGGGAATGGTTAGAGTGGCCATCAAGGTTGACTAAAAATGTCAAAGAGAAAATGGAAAAGGATTTTCAGAAAGGACGAGGTAGACGTGTCGACCACAGTAAAGGGTCGATACATGTATCTACCTAGTGCATCCATTCGATACATTCATTGCACTAGGTTGATGCATGTGTATCGACCGTCGTCTTCAACCTCCAAAAAAGTATGTTTCGGCCTATATGCATCGACCCCTTCACATATATGCATCGACCCTTCACATATTTGCATCGACCTAGTGCAAACAAATTGTTGCAACAAATAAGAAAATATTTTAGGTTTTTACTCTCGTTTTTCAGAGGAAAATGTATGAGTTTCATACGAATGAAACTCATATGCAAGGTTTTCATAATATTTTACAAGAATGTATGTTTAAAAACAGAAATCCTTCAAAAAAAGCTACTGTATATCCAAAAATCCGGAAAGCTATATGTAAACAAAAATCCTTCAAATTGAATTAACCACATACCTTTAACAATCAATGGAACTTCTCGGAATTGCTTCACGAAGGAACCTTGAGGATCTTGAAGGTTTCCCGGTTCAGATTCGATATAGATAACAGTAGAGTCGATGAAAAAGATGAAGGAGTCAATGCGCAGATGAACCGTTCTTACGGTTTCCCGCTTACTTATGAGTTTGAGGACACAGAGGTTATAAAGGAAAAGCAAAAGGGTATGAAGGAGAAAAAAAAACTACATGTGCGAATGAATGCACATGTGTGTGGGGGCATTTAGAGAAGGGTTTTTAAAACCTGGATATTTAGGGAAGAACCCCATACTAGAGGAGCAATCTGGGAAAAACCTCTAAAAAATATTTATCACTGTGATTAAATTTATTTTAACATTTTTTCTTAAAACTAAGGTTAAATGATTGAACCTTAAGGGTTAGTAAATTTTAACCACAGTTAAGAGGTTTTAAAAGGGACATGTGTTGACATGTGTGGGATGAGGGCTAAACGGTTTTCATCTAGAGAAGGTGAGGCCAAATCCAGCCAGAAAAAAAAGGGGGTGATTTATTAAGGGTGGTGCCACAACCTACACGCCCACCAATCTATCTATAATATAAAGAAATAAATGTCACCTAACCCCCAAGAAATAAGTGACACCTAACCCCTCTCTTTGCTCTTCAATCTTCAGTCTCATGAATCCTACGAGTTCTATTTTAAAGATGTCACGTGGCAAAATTCTTTAATCTCAACCGTTGGATCTCTACTCTATCTCACACATGTTTCTCACTCACCAATCTTGAATCCGAGTGATCCAAGAGATTTGTATCTTATAGATGTCATGTAACGACCCCAAAATCCCACAAGGCTAAAATAGGACTTTGGAATCGCCACATTACTTAACCTGCTTAAAATCCATGCATACAAGGCTACTACACGAGTCTCCAAAAATGAGAGAAATAAAATTCTGATATATAAACCCAATCCAACCTGCACAAGTCTAAGGTCTATATATACAACTCACAATGAACCAACAAGTCTGATACACAACTAATAAGAAGTCTACTGAGCAACATCCTCTAAAAGTCAATTACAAAACTCTGTCAATGAAAAGAAATGTAAACTAAGAGGTGTAGCCGCCCAAGTCTCCGGCTCCCTCCTCAGAAGGCTCACCTTCACCTCCTTCCTCAATGTATGTTTCCTCAACCCACGGCTCCACCGTGTACTCCTGCTCTATACCTGCCAAGACAAAAGTCCGGCTGAGTACAAAGGTACTCAGTGTATATAAAATCCAATCAACAATAATAATATACCTGCACTTAGTCAGAAACATATCCAATAGCATAATAACATAATCAGAGTGCGGAAGAACGTGTACACATATACATCATATCATCACCTTGACTCGTGTACTTGTGAGAATCTTAGACTTAGAAAACCATACACTTATGAGATACTTATGCTTACAAGACCACGTGCTTGTGAGATGCTTATGCTTATGCTTATGCTTATGCACTTATTCAGATCATACAGTAATGAGACATGCCGTTCTTGACGGATACGGACCATGCCTTATGCACTTATTCAGATCACACTGTAATGAGACATGCCGTTCTTGGCGGATACGGACCATGTCATGCTTATGCTTATTCAGAATGTCATACGTATGCCATGTTCATGCTTGTAGTCCATATGTGTGACTTGTGAGACTCTTATCTTAACATACACGTGCATATGTGCTTAAGTGTCGAAATTAATATTCGAGTTGGTAATTGCTTAGGTTCCGATCTCCCACCATGGAAACTCCACTATATGTCCCATACCAAATAGTTAGAGAATTCCCGGTCTGAGAGATTTTCCTCTAAGTTCTTACCTTCCCGACTACCAATTTCCATGCAAGTAATTAGATATACTTACCAAACAATCACATATATATCTTATCATAATCCTTAACACAATTCATAATCAATTTACCACCATTTCATAAGAGTATAATAGCATTTATCATTCAAGCATTTTCACAAACACCTTGTGTACACATAATATGAACCCATTGTTTCTCTACCTTTTTCATGCATTCATCAAATCATAATTCCATCCATACAATCCATATATTCATCCACATCCACAAATTAATCCCATCCTCCATACATTTCCCATCCTCCATACATTCTATCCACATTCAAATCCATATTTTCATTCACATTCCCATCCATAATTAGCTTATTTCATAGAAAATTAGGGAAAATGCATCAACTATCTATTTCTACAATTCTTAGCATCTTAACATTCACAAAACCTTAAAATAAAGTTGATTAGGATAGTATATCGACCTTAGGAATCCTTCCCTTGGATTCAAAACGCTCCCGAGACGATTTGGAGAAGCTTCCCAAACTTTTCTTGCAATCTCCTATCAATCTCTTCCTTCTCCAAGAAAACCCTCTCTCAAAACCCTAGGGTTTCTCCCCCTTTTTGCCAAATTAGGTTAGAACTAGGTGGAGTATTTTAATATTTCGAGTAGGACCCCCTATTTATAGCCCCAAGGTCTGAGAACGAAAAGACCAAAAAGCCCATACTAAAAATCAGCAAAAACACGAAGGACCGAGCGATCGGTGGTAATGACCGAGCGATCGGTTGCCTACCGATCGATCGGTGTTTATGACCGGGCGATCGGTCAAAAACACACTCTCTGGAAAATTTCCCCATACAAAATTTTGGACCAGTCGATAGATACCGATCGATCGGTTTTGGACCGATCGATCGCTGGTTCTGACCGAGCGATCGGTTCCTGCAGGTTTTGACTCCCTTTACTGTTTTGGCCATAACTTTTTACTCGTTCGTCGGATTTTGACGATTCAACTTGCGTTGGATTCGTCTCTCGAAAATGAACATTTCTGGCATTTTAGAATTTCTAATTTCCACTTAATTTATAGACTAAAATATCCCCAAAGTTGACTGATCTATAATTCCATTAGACAAAACTCACTATTGACTTGGCTTAAACTCAAAATGAGGAAAAACACTAAACATGAACCTCGAAGAGGGTTCCAACACCTTTCTAATGGTTCAAGAATCACTCACTTCCCGTGAACGGTGCCAAAACTAGCGCTTCCTAAAGTTTAGGATGTGCTAAGACATCCATCCGTTACAAGTTGATTAAGCCTAGTTTACATCACCATAATTAGATATAAATACACACACTTTAACACCTTATAAAGACTAAAATACCCTTAATGCAATGCACTAAAAACATGAAAGAGATTCGGGTCTCTACATGTCACGTGTCACTCTTAACTCAATCAACGGTCCGATTCTTTCTTCCTCTCTCTCTCAGAACCCTTTAACCGCACGACCCTATCCAAAGCACCTTCTCACTTTAAATCTTTCGAAAAAACCTCCTCCCTCTTCCCTATTAAAGGGGGAACATGCTTCTTTCTTTTTCTCCCATAAATGCCACATGTCACTCTTAACTCAATCAATGGTCAGATTCTTTTTCCATCTCTCTCTCTCAAAACCCTCAAACCACACGACTCTATCTGATGCACCTTCTCACATTAAATCTTTCAAAATAACCTCCTCCTACTTCCCTATTAAAGGGGGAACGTGTTTCTTTCTTTTTCTCCCATTCTCTATTGGTAATCTAATCTAGATCAAGTTTTCTTTCTTTGACTCTCATTCTCTCTTGGTTATCTCTGAACCAAGGTTTATTGCTTTTTTTTCTCGTTCTTTCTTGGTTATCTAGGATCAAGGTTGTTATGGTTTAATTCCGTAAATATTAGAAATCTGTCATCGTTCGTCTCAAATATTTTCATCTGGATCGACGAAGCAGGTTGTTACGGTTTCCGTATATATTTTTTCAATCAAGGAAGCTATTACATTTTTCAATTCAGTAAACATGAGAAATCCCGCATCTTTCATCTCAAATATTTTTATTTGGATCGAAGGAACAGGTTAGTTTAATTTATTTTTTAATTCTGAATTTTCACCTATGTTCATCAATGTTGCTCAGTTCGATAAGGTTTGAAAAGTTCCCAAGTGTTTTAATCTCGATTCAACGAACTACTGATTAGTTGTATTCAAATCTTGATTCATCCAATTATTTTAACATGAATGGGGTTGAAAGTTGAAACATCCCATTTGAGAATAAATTCTACAAATTTTAAGTTTAAATACTAATTGATTGTTAACTGAGCGCCTGCAATGTAGTCTGGTAAATTTATAAAATGAAATTCTCATCTACAACTTATTTAAGAAAAATAAATAAATTTAGCTTAGGGTCTTGAAGGGAATCCAGATAAAAAATTTATGCGGAAAACTGGATCCCGAAAATCTTTACACCATAGAAAGCAAATAATACTAATTACATATTTAGATATTACCTCGGTGAATGATGTTCACCGGTGAAGCACAAAACAACTCGAATCGTCAGAACTCTTTGTAGAGATTCCTCGAAAAAATACTCAAAGCTCGATCCTCGTTCTTCGTTATCCTCGCAAAGCTTTTGAATCTCTACTTGGTATTGAAGAAACAAAAAGAAGAAGATTGTTGTTGGAGTAGACTTTCTATCTCACAAAACCTAAGGGTTCAAAACCCTAGCCTTCAATCAACTTGGACAAACCTTAGAGGCTCACGAAAATTAGAGAAGGGAGTTCTCTCCCTTAAGCTCGCGGTTTGAGTAGAGAAGAAAAAAATCTTTTTAATGATGATATGCTTCCACACGTTTTGGGTGTTGGGGTATTTATAGATTAGGATCTAATCCTAATCCTACTCCAATTAGAACGTATCCCTTTAAAGAGAGTTACTAAATAATGATATCATTAGTTATAACTAACTTTCTAATCTAGGATTCATTTTCCTAAAAGGATTCTTTAATTAAAGGGGTGTAACTAATTCCCTAGATTCTAGGGATCCCAACAAATTCCCTAATAGTTAAGGATCCTAATCAAATTAGGAAACCCCCAAGGGGGGACCGCGAGCTAGAGGGGGGCGTGAGCCTAGGGGAGTCTTGCACTCCAAGTTTTAATAAACTTCCAATCTTATCTCTTTGTTTCTTGCTTTCCAAGTATTGGAATCTAATTCCATAAAACAATGATTAAATAATTAGTAATTATTTAACTAACAAACTCCTAATCCAATTAGGAATCCCCATATGGGCGCCCACCCTAGGGATTTAATCCCATGGGCTTGGGCCCACTTATAAGGTCCACTCTTCTAGGGTTTTATGGATATGGGTCAAACCCATTTCCCTTTATATTGAGTTAATTAAATAATCATTATTATTATCCTTTAATTTAGATTAACTTTTAATCTAAACCATAGATTAGCATTTAATCCATTTTATTAAAGATTAACTTTTAATCCTTTAATTTATAGATTAACATTTAATCTATTAATTGAGCTTGTATTTCTTATGTGAGCATCTCCGCAAATTGCTCTGGGACATTCTAACCCTGGCTTACCCAATGTTATCCCATAGGAATGACATCAGAATTACAAGTGATGTGAGATATCCATGTTACAATTGAATTCCAGTATAAGAACATTAACTATTAAGGATCTCGCCACATGAACTTTTTAATTCGATTGATCTTTCTAATAACATTATCCTTAATGGGCCTTCGAGATTATTATACTATCTAACTCATAGCCCATTGTACATCATCCGGGTTTCCAAGACATTTAATTTGAGAAACAATTTCTCATGTAAAACATTTTGAGAAAAACTTTTGTTAAGTATAATATATTTTAATAAAAATATATTTCAAACTTATTTGATTTCAAAATCACCTACACAAGATTTAAGCTTAATCGACTATCTTACCCGGAACTTGGATAATCTCTCAATTTAATGAGTATGGATTTCTTGTTTGAAATTCATCATGACTCGAACAACTTTCTGATTATCCAACTATCACCATATTGTAGTCTCTTCGTTAGAGAGTACTTAGGTGCAATCAAAACAATCAAATTACTGCTCATATATAAATGAACTCATCATATCTAAGGATCATCAAAACTGTTCAATGTGAATGAAAGACCAACTATTTGATAGTATGTTTATGCAAGAGGTCTCTCATTGCATGCAATCAGTCAGTGTACATTTAAACATCCATATGCTGTTGTGCAGTCTCCACTACAATAGTTTGAGATAAAACTATATCTCAACCATTGAGAACATCTTAGCATTATGACAGCCATATAAGTGAAGTGTCCAGCTTCACCCATAACTGTCGCGACCCAAAATACCCCCTAGGAGTTAGGGATACTTTAGTTCATGGCTGCCGTATCATACACCTCATATGATATATAAGACACACGTAACAACCTGTCAGAGAACACAGTTACACATAGCGGAAACGATTTATAATGCATAGCGGAAGCAACTTACAACAATTACTCCTATCGATTAGTTCAAGTCTGAACCAACAAAATATATATTTATCCAAAATGTGGAGTGGACAAGTCTCACTCTCACTTAACAAAATATCATATCTTTCTAACTATCGTAGTCAACAGAAATCAAAGTCGTGACACCTATCTAGCGAGCCATCATCCTGGTGGTGGTCCATAGAAGGCTCCGGGTCGTAATATTCCTCCTCTACCCAAGGCTCCGAACCACACAAGTCGAAAGGAACCCGTGCACCTGCCGATGATAACAAATATTGGCTGAGCATGGAATACTCAGCGTATACATACTACTAACAACAAGCAATAATATCATGGAGCATGCAAAACATGGAGATTGAAATCTATAAAATATATCGAAGCGTTGAAACCGTGAAATAGCACGTATGATGAAATCCGAAAACCAAAACTGTATGAGTCTTGCGATAATCATAGCCTTATGAGTTCTTTAAGTCGTGTTAAGTTCATAGAGTTCCTTAGAACTATTTATGATCCATAGAGACTTAGAGCAATACCATAGAACAAAACCATAGAGATCTTAGAACATTTGCATTTATGATCCATAGAGCTTGTACATCGATCTTAGACCTTATCATAGAGTTCCTTGTGAGTTTAATATGATCCTTGGAGCTTGTGAACCTATCTTAGACAATATCATGGAGTTTCTTAAAATCATCATATAAGTCACTTATTCAAAAACCCTTTTCGAGACTTTGAGAAATCCATGAAAAAACCCCAGTTCATGCGAGACATGCGAACATATGAGAGTACTAACATATTTGAACACAAAAGCCCTTAAAGGCATTAAACCAAACACATAGAGTGCTTAATAATGGTAGTTTACACCCAAGTATAAAATCAACATCACATACTACATCAATCTAAAATTTATAGTATAGAATATGAAAACTATCACAAATTGGTAGTAGAATGTATCTACCTTGGTGAAATCGATAAAGTTGACTCCAAAAGCTTGGAGAAGTGAAAACCTCGAGTTCGTACTTGAAAAACACCAAAGAAGGGAAGAAACTTGATCTTTCCTTCAAGCTTGAGCAAACCCTAGCCTCTCTCATTCTTCTTCTCTCAAATCTCTCTTAAAATTATGCTCTAAGGGTTTCTGAAACCCTAAGGCATGAACTGAGCCTTTTATAGGCAAAGGGGTGATGGTTAAAGACTTAAAAACTCTTAATGAAGAAAATCTGTGTGTAACCGATCGATCGGTGGTCAGGACCGAGCGATCGGTGGTTTCAACCGAGAGATCGGTTGAAAACACCCTCTCTGGAATTTTTTCTGATACAAAATATTTGACCAGTTGACAGCTACCGAGCGATAGGTAGATGACCTGTCAATCGGTGTTATCACCGAGCGATCGGTGCTCTCCTGTTTTGCTGCAAAACCCCTTTTTTCACTAATTCGACCTTCTCCAATCCAATTCCAATACCTTATACACTCAAAACACGCTCCTTTAGGCTATATGTACCCATCAATACATGCACACCATATATCCAAACATTTCCATTAGCACAAACCCACAAGTGTACAAGACTACACTTGAACACTATTCACACACTATTCACCACTTAGCGAAATGAAGATTTGAGGTTCTACAATAACTGTGACTATATAAGATATAAGGAACTAGAAAGCTATATCTGTCTGTGATAGTCTGATACCTATCACATAGCTTTCCTACAATATAACCTAGGGACCTTTGTCGATATCTCATATCGTATAGATCATCTCATGATCATGGTCAATTACCCATATTGAATTCACAATAGATAAAAAAGATGTCTCTATTAATCTAATTAATAAGAATCTTACAATCTAAATGAATTTTCTGAGCATCATGTCTAACAATGTAAACCTGAACTGTTGTGTTCAACATGTTCTTACTAAGACCGAAGGGTCTCTCTCCTTCCCTAAACCGTTGTGTTCAACAGCCCTTCCTAATAAGTTTATGCAAACCTGGAAAAAAACAATGATTAGAGAAGCCGGTGAACAGTGTTGGTTTCGGGTTAGGTTAACCGAACCAATGCATTATCCATTTCCCCATACAAAAACTCATTTTATTGTACCCATATTATAAGATCCGGTTACCTTCAATGGTAAGTCTGGCCTTCTTTTAAAACTCTAAGGTTAAAGTCTTTTAACCATAAGGATAAGTTAATCTTAACCATAGCTGAAACAATTTTTTAAAAAATACTTTTTTTCATAAGGGTTTGTGATTTTTAACCACAGTTAAATACCCTTTTCCATTATAAAGGTTAATTCCTTTAACCCCAAGGGTTTGTGAATCTTAACCACTGTTAACTAAAAAACAATTAGCTTCTTTAACCCTAAGGGTTAGTGAATCTTAGTCACAATTAAAAGTTAAATATTTTTTAAAGAAAACCCTTAGTTATCTTTTTTTTTTTTTCTTTTTTTTAAAACTAATCTAAAATTATTTTTTTAAAGAAATCAGGCTACTTAGGGCTGTTTGGCATCATTCCTTGAAAACGATTTTTCTTATCCCCGAGAAGAGAAACAATCTAAACGCATTTGGCAAGTCATTTTTAAGAAGCTATTATAAGAATTGTCCTGCTTTAGGCACAATTTTTAAGGAAACAAAAAGTCGCTTTTCAGAATCAATTTTGAGAAACACGCTTAAAACGAATGAGATAAGCATCAAAATTGATGAGAAAAATAAGACATAATAAAAAAATTGGTATTTTATGACACTTATATATGTGTTGATGATATAAAAATATTAATGCCTAAAATAATTTTATTTCTCTCTCTATTTTTTTTTTCATCCAAACGTAATTCTGTTATTTCTTTTCTTCATAATTGATTATAACCGACAGTTACCAAATGCATTCATAGTACAAAATTGATTATAAGAATCAAAACTTATAAGAATTATTTTTTCAGAATGAGAGACTCGTCAGAATTGATGCCAAACGGCCCCTTATTTTCTTTGTACTCCCGTGCATCACACGGGGCTTTGCTAGTACCAATAATTATGACTACGAATATCCTCTGGCATAGTATACCCTTGAGCATAGCCTCTTCACTCAACACATGGTGAGAAATAAGGGGATAAATTAAACAAACATGGAGACTATACCAAGCATATGCAAGAGGAAATCTATTGTCAATAATTATAAACTATACACCAAACTAATAAAAACATAGTTATATTTTAGTTACACACCAAAAGAATAGAGAAAGACAATAAGGCCCTTGTCGTCTTCTCTTTCTTCCCTTGTCCCACACAATCCCTTGTCCAAACAAACACCATATTTATTTCACTAAGAGAAAAGAGCAGCTATTTCACTTAGAGAAAGAGCAGCTATTAGTAAATACTATCAATCCAAACAAAACTCTTCTTATATCTTATATGGGTGGTGGCGTTTGGTCTCTGACTGGTATTATTAATAATCGAATGGGGTTTCTTTTTTTTTTAGGGTCATCTAAAAACAAGAGTCATTGTCACAATTTCTTTATCAATTGTTTCTTGTTCTTGTGCTTGTCTAGCTATGCAAGCTTATTAAATATAAAAACAAAGTACAATTTTGATAATCTTTACTATCATAAAAAAGAATGGGAAGGATGGAGTTTATTAATCTTTTTTCGGACCAAAGCACCCAAAAGTTATATTATCATATTACTACATGAGATTAGTTAGTTAGGGTTATTAAGGTAATTTTTCAGCATAACTAAGTACAACTCCTTTACATCTCCCAATCCCTTCAAATCTCTATTCCTCTTTTCTCTTAGTCTCTCCTCCTCTCTTTGTTTCCATTAGGATTTTATTTTCTTCACTAAGGACGTTCCTCCGTTGTCTCCTAGATCTCATAAAAACAAAATCTCAACTATTATATATAAAGAGAACTAGCAGAGACCCCATGCGATGCACATGTTTTAAGTAAAAAATAAATCCCTACACTCTCTTTATCCCTCTTATCACAATCTCTCTCTATCCATAATCTCTCTCTACATTTTCTATCTATCCCTCTTATCACAATCTCCTGAAATCTCTCCATTGGTTTTTGAATTGTGAGGGAGACGTGTGTGAGAGAGATACTTAACGGTTGAGATTAGAGATAGAACCGTGGAGGGAATAATCCCCTAAAATCGCTCCAATGGTTTCTGGATTAAGAGGGAGACGTGAGAGAGAGAGAGAGAGAGAGAGAGAGAGAGAGAGAGAGAGAGAGAGAGTTAACGGTTGAAATTAAAGAAGTGTGCCATGTGGCATCCTTAAAATAGAACTCATAGGATTCCTGAAATTGAAGATTAGAGAGCAAAGAGAGGGGGTTAGGTGGTACTTATTTCTTTATATTATAGTATAGATGAGAGGGATGGAGTTGATTGATTTTTTTGGACCAAAGGTTATATTATCATATTACTAAGTGAGATTAGTTAGTTAGGGTTATTAAGGTAATTTTTGGCATAACTAACTATAACCCTTTTACATACCGCGATCCCTTCAAGTCTCTATTTGTAGAGACCTATATTTTATTTCTTGATATTTGTGTCATACATTTAATGTCTTGTTACTTGATGAGTTTAAGTCGAGTTAAAAATGACTTAGTATAGGAATTTCATAAATTATAGGAAGTGTGTGGTTTTAGCAAAAAAACAATTATCGAATTTTGAGATAATTTCTCCCGGAAATGGATGTTTATGAGTTAAATAAACATATGTGATTTTATGAGATTTTATTATTACGTTAGAGTAGTTTAATTGACTATCGAAAATTTTACGTCACGCAGGATTTTTCATTTTAAGCCTAAAACTGGAAAATGATATTTTGATTTACTAGGAATTTGATTTTCTAAGTATTTTTATTGAATTCAAATTGGGGGTACTTCTTTATTTTAATTCAAAACTTAAATTAAATGATTAAATGTTTTAAAGGAAAATAAGAATGTTGTTGACTAGTGCGGAAGAGAAAAGGTGGTCATTGTTTTGCTGAAGAAGAAGAAACAGTGATGCAGAGAAAAACTTGGCAATCCGGTCAACTGACATCTAGCTAGGTCGACTGACCTTCGAAAAAAAATGAGTACAAAGAGTGAGAAAAGCTTGGTTGATCTGGATGATCCGAATCATAGGTGGTCGTTGTGACCACTAACAAGTGGTATCAGAGACTCGTTGGGCGGCTTTTGTATAGAATCTTTTTTTAAAAAGTTGTTTAAGGCGTAAATAAGATTCATTTTGGGTTTATTTGCTTTTATACCCAGAAATTTCATTATGAGTCTAAGACATGGTAGTTGCAGAAATTCTACTTGGGGAAGAAGATGATTACATCATCTTCTCTGTGAGGTGGCACTTCACCTCCACATGTCAAGATTATTAACTCCTTATCCATGCAGGTTAGCTATTACTGCTAAATGGTAGTGACACATGCAAAGAAGCTCTTTGTTGTTGATATCTCGTTGCAAGCTTTAATTAGGCAATTTTTCCCTGATCTTGTGGCCACGGAACAATAAATGGTTTTCCATTTGTCTGTGACCTTACTTGCGAATTTTTCCGTGAGACTTGTTCACGGCCTTGTCCGTGAATATGGTCCGCGAGATTTAAACTGTCCGTGAGATTTGCAGTTGTCCATGGACCTAATTTGTCCACGGAAGTGTTTAACCATATGTTTTGTCCACGAAGAAAATGAGCGGAACCTTGTCCGTGAGATGAAACCGTCTGTGGACCAACTTAAAAAAAAAAAAAAAGTTTTGCCTGTAGGCAAAATGTTTGTTCATGGGAATACTCGTTCGTGGCATCATTTTGTCCATGGACAGAATACCTGTTTGTGGGTTTTCAATCCGTGGACAACATGTTTGTCCTGTCCGTGGGTTTTCAATCCATGGACAACATGTTTGTCCACAAGCTTTTGGTAATATATCATAATCGAATGGCAATAAGGAAATAACATGGAAGTTTAAAGGCATAACTATAAAACAAGAAAAGAGACAAACGTCGACAATTTTTGAGTTTCTTACATGGGTGATGTCATGCTAATTAATAGAATAATTATAAGGTGGTCTAAGGATTGGGTTTGGATTCGGGTATTGCCCTACACTTCATAGGGGTTACTTATAGTTCTATCCTGCACAATTGTTTTGTGGCTTTCAATTGTCAGAAAGTAAGTGATCAAGCCCAAAGGTGGGTTACTATCTTTTGGACAATATGAAAGGGTATGGTGGTAGGTTAGGGTATCGAGAAATAGAGGTTTGTTTCTGCCCAAAGGTGATAAAATCCTCGAATTTCTGATATTTATAACTTACTAGCCTTATATTGTGAAATATTTTTCATCTTTTAAATATTTTAGTACATTGCAGTGCTTTCAGTTGTTATAAGGTAGTGATCAAGCCCAAAGGTGGGTCACTATCTTTAGGACAATGTGAAAGGATGAGGTGGTTGGTTAGGATATTGAGAAATAAGAGTTTCTTTTTGCCCAAAGGTGATGGAAGCCTCGAAAGTTTCTAATATCTGTAACTTATCAGTCTTATATTTATAAAAGGTGATTATATCTTCAGTAATTCCTGTATGTGAATGGTTAAGTTGCTGCATGCAGTTGTAAATCCCGCTGCTATTACCGATTATCTGTCATGCATTGAACCTTTATATAGTTTGAATTTTTCAAAATGAAAACAACAAATAGAACTGTTCCTAGGATGCATGGATCTTGATATAGCCCTATGTGATGTTAAACTGATTGAACCCACTATTGAAAGCACAGTTGAACAAAGATCCAATTATGAGAAGTGGGTAAGATCCAACCAGATGTGTTTGATGATTATGAAATGTTCCATCTCCAAATCCATCAGAGGTGCTATTCATGATGTTGAAAATACCAAAGACTTCATGACTGCAGTACAGGAACAGTTTAAGATTTCTACCAAGGCAGAAGGAAGCACTTTATTGACCAAACTGGTCAATTTAAAATACAATGGTTCTGGTAATTTGCGAGAGCATATACTTAGAATGTTTGATATGTCAGCCCAACTCAAAGGTATGGATATGGAGGTTTCTGAAGGTTTTTTAGTACGGCTTGCACTTCAGTCTCTTCTTGTTTGAATAATTTAAAATCACTTATAATACGCAAAGGGAAAAGTGGAGTTTGAATGAGTTAATTGCTATGTGTGTTCAAGAAGAAGAAAGAATAAAAACCTGTAGGCCAGAGAGTGCTCATCTGACTAGTAAAAATTGTTCTAAAATAAAGTTCAAAGGAGAAAGTAGTAGAACTAGTTATCAGAAATATTTTTAAGGTAAGGGAGTCTGGCCCAATCAATAGTAGAACACAACATAGACTAGGGATTTTGTCTGTTTCTTCTGTCATAGAAATGAACATATGAAGAAAGATTGTTATCAGTACAAGAACTGGTTGGAAAAGAGAGGTAATGCTCTATCTCTTGTGTGTTTTGAATCCAATTTGATAGATGTTCCAATCATACTTGGTGGGTTGATACCGGTGCAACTATTTATATATGTAATTCTATGCAGAGCCTTTTAAGAAGAAAGATGGTAGAAAACAAAGAAAGAACATTGGTGATGGGAAATTGAGAAAATGCGAGAATTGAAGCTGTCGGTGTTTTTTTAGGCTAGTCTTAGAGTTTGGTTTTGTTTGGGACTTAGCCGACACCGTGTATGTGCCTAGTATGAGGCACAATCTTTTGTCAGTTTCAAGGCTCGATTCTAGTGGTTTCCAGTTCACCTTTTGTAATGGGAGTTTTACTTTGTTATACAAAGCTCAAGTTGTTGGATCTGGTTCTTTGTGTGATGGCCTTTATAAACTTAATATTGATACTGTGTATGCTCAATCTCTTTTATCCACATATATATGTGAGAGCTCTAAATCAAAAAGACCAATAATAAATGAAAATTCTTCTATGTTGTGGTATAAGCATTTAGGGCATATTTCTAGAGAAAGAATTGAGAGATTAGTCAAAGAGAATGTTCTTCATCCTATTGATTTTACAGACTATGAGGTTTGCATATATTGTATTAAGGGCAAACACACAAAGAAGAAAAAGAAAGGTGCTACTAGAAGTTTTGATCTCTTAGAAATTATTCATACTGATATATGTGGACCTTTTTCCACTCCCTCTTGGGGTGGTCAGAAATATTCCATTACGTTCATTGATGGTTTCTCCTGACATGACTATGTGTATCTCATTCATGAAAAATTCAACGCATTAGAAGTTTTCAAGATTTATAAAACTGAAGTTGAAAATCAACTTGAGAAAAGAATCAAGGTTGTCAAATTAGATAGAGGAGGAGAATATTATGGTAAATATGATGCATCAGGTTGTAATCCAGGTCCTTTTGCAAAATACCTACAGGAGAATGGTATTGTTGCTCAGTATACTATGCCTGGAATTCCAGAGCAAAATGGAGTAGCTGAAAGAAGGAATCACACTCTTAAAGATATGGTGAGGAGTATGGTGAACAACTCTTCGCTTCCAGAATCTCTATGGGGTGAAGCCTTGAAGACTGCAGCATACATACTGAACATAGTGCCTAGTAAAGTAGTAAGCAAGATTCCGTTTGAGTTATGGACTGGGAGAAAACCTAGTTTAGCTCACTTACGAGTTTGGGGTTGCGTAGCGGAAGCCATAATATATAATCCACATGAAAAGAAGTTAGATCCCAGAACCATCACCTGTTATTTCATTGGTTATCCAGAAAGATCCAAAGGATATAGATTCTATTGTCCTTCTCACAGTATGAAGATTGTTGAGTCTGGAAATGCCAAATTCCTTAAAGATAGTGAGATTAGTGGGAGCGATAAAAGAAGAAATGTTGCTTTTGAAGAGAATCGTATTAGTATACCTTTATCTATTATTCAACAGAATGCTACTATTCAACCTATTGTCAAGGGCACCAGTTCAAATGACCAGACAATTGATCATATACCATCTCAAGTGGATACTATGATTGTTCCACCTGTTGTTGACATGTCATTGAGAAGGTCTCAAAAACATAAAAAGTCTACTATTCCTGATGACTATATAGTGTATTTGCAAGAAAATGACTTTGACATTGGTTTGGATGATGATCCAATTTCGTTTGAGTAAGCTATAGACAGTTCTGACTCATGTGAATGGATCAATGCCAGGAATGATGAGTTAAAGTCAATGGAAAAGAATCAAGTCTGAAATCTTATTGAATTACCAAAGGAAGTCAAGGTAGTTGGTTGTAAATGGGTATTCAAAACTAAGCGTGATTCCAAAGGTAATGTTGAAAGACATAAGGTCAGGTTGGTTGTAAAGGGTTTTACTCAAAAAGAAGGCATTGACTATAAGGAAAATTTTTCTCCTGTTTCTAGAAAGGACTCATTGAGAATCATAATGACATTAGTTGCTCATTTTGATTTAGAGCTGCACCAAATGAATGTGAAGACTGATTTTCTTAATAGTGATTTACATGAAGATGTTTATATGGAACAACTAGAAGGGTTTGTGTTGAAAGGCATGGAGCACTTGGTATGTAAGTTAAATAAATCTCTATATGGTTTAAAACAAGCTTCTCGACAGTGGTACCAAAAATTTGATGAAGTGATTACATCTTTTGGTTTCAAAGAAAATGTTGTGGATGAATGCATATATCTGAAAATTAGTGGGAGCAAAATTTATTTTCTTGATTCTCTATGTTGATGATATATTGCTAGCCAGGAGTAATTTGACTATGTTGTTTGAAACCAAACAGTTTCTGTCAAAGAATTTTGAGATGAAAGATTTAGGTGAAGCATCATTTGTTATAGGAATTGAAATCCATCGTGATCGATCTCGTGGTCTTCTAGTTTGTCTTAGAAAGCTTATATTGATAAAATATTAAGACGTTTTAATATGTAGCATTGTTCTCCAGGAGTGGCACCGATTATTAACGGTGATAAATTCTACATGTTTCAGTGTCCCAAGAACGATCTTAAACGAAAAAAGATGGAAAACATCTCTTATGCATCAACAGTTGGAAGTTTAATGTATATTATGGTCTGCACCTGTCTGGACATAGCATTTACAGTTGGTATGTTGGGTAGATATCAGAGTGATCCTGGTACGGATCACTGGAAAGCAGCTAAGAAGGTAATGCGATATTTGCAGGGGACTAAAGATTATAAACTCACGTACAAAAGGTTTGATCATCTTGAGGTGACTGGTTATTCCGATTCAGACTATGCTGGTTGCCTTGACAGCAAGAAGTCCACATTTGGATACATTTTCTTGTTAGCTGGTGGAGCCATTTTATAGAAGAGTGTAAAGCAAACTCTTATAGCCTCATCCACCATGCAGGCAGATTTTGTGGCATGTTATGAAGCCACTACTCATGCAATATGGTTGCGTAATTTCATCTCTGGCCTTCAGATTGTTGATTCAATCTCTAGGCCGTTGAGAATATTTTGTAATAATCAAGCAGTAGCTTTCTTTTCTAAGAACAACAAGAGTTCCGGTGGTTCCAAACATATTGATATCAAGTATCTCGTGGTAAGAGAAAAGGTGCAAGACCATCAAGTGCCAGTAGAGCATATAAGTATGAAGCAAATGATTGTTGATCCTATGACTAAGGGTTTGAACCCTAAGGTTTTTCAGGAGCATGTTGCTCAGATGGGTCTTGTAGACAATTTTGATCTATTTTGCTAAAGAGATAGTCATGACATTTGTTTTGATAATCATATTGCAAGTTGCTCTATTTATATGTCAAAAATATTATATCCCCATAGGTATCTAGACCACTAGGTGAGCATAATGACTCAAAAGCGCTCACATGGAGATCTAGTTGGTTGTTGGATCCTCTAAAAGGCTTGGGCTAGCATGATTGGACATCACAGCCGATAAACCCTCGTTTCAGATGTGAAGGGTGACACGTCTCAATCGCATGACTGTAATAGTCGTAAAAACATCTGAAAGACATACATGAGATAATGTGTGAAGCAAGTAAGGACCAATAATGGATAAACATGAATTGATTACTATAAGGTTTCATGCTGGTTCCATGCTGCATAGATTATACCAATGCGGTGACTTGGACAAAGGATTCTGTCAGTATTGTGACTATGGAAGATCTTATGTTGATATGATAATATAATGACCGCCATAATTCAATGTTGACGGTATTTTTTCTAACCAAATTGTTGGGTGTTGCGCGATCTTGACTGAGAAGATAAGTTTTTCTTAAAGAGTGGCCACTCGTTGTGTTTCATTAAAATGTCTTCATCCGGGTAATTTTTCTTTAAAAAGAATTTTCAAATAAATGAGTCACCGTGATCATTGTACACCAAGTGAGAGAATGTTAGATCTTGTGGTCACACAATGATCACGGGGTTTGATTTCAAAACTCCGGATCAATCTTCCCGTTTGATCGAAGCATACCGGTAAGAGTCCGATCATGCGGTGGTGATCATTAAGGTACACCGGATTCGGTACACCCTAGACACACCCTAGTGTATGATATTTAAAATGGTATAATCACCATTTAATTTGTGGACCAGAATACTTGATGGCTAGGATTCAGGGACCCTATAAATAGGGATGGTCCAAACTCTCGCTCCCTAAGGTTCTTTTGGTTTTCCAAAAAGGAAAGACTCTCCATCCAGCCAGAGGAGGAGAAGAGAGTTGAAGATCCATCTTTGCAAAAGAGGACTTCAAAACTATGGTAGGTACACTATTTAGTTATATTAGTTGAATTGTTTTCTATACAAAAAGTCGGATGATCTGAATTATAGGTGGTCGTTGTGACCACTAACATGTTATGCCATTCTTTGATAAGTGAATCTCATCAATTTTTTGTGTGAAAATCTACCCTTTTTATCAAAATTGAAATATGTTATTTCTTTTGTAAATGAATGTATTATAAGATTGTGATTTCAATTGCCTGGTCTGCTTGAAAAGGTAGCTCTCAAGTTCATCAAAACAAAGCCCACATTATCTAATATTTTTTAGGGCTTGGAACGCTGCACACTCCACCTTTCTTTGTCCTCGTTTCTCTATTTTTTTTTCCAAAAAAATTCAGCACAAAGTAGGGCACCACACTGGTAGACATGTATGCTAAATGTGGCAAAATTCTGAAAACAAAACAAGTGTTTGGCCAAATACAAGAAAGAGAAACGGCTTCTTGGAATGCTATGATCAATGGGTTCACAGTTAATGGGTGTGCCAAGGAAGCATTAGATCTATTTTTGGAAATGAAAAATTGAGGAGTTAAACCTAATGGAGATGCAAAACAGAGGAGTTAAACCAAACGAGGTAACCATGATATGGGTCTTGTCCGCTTAATCATAGTGGTTTAGTGGAGGAAGAGGGGAAGTGGTTTAAAGCAATGGAGGAGTATACCGAAGCTTGTAACCATAGAATTGAGCACTATGGTTGTATGGTAGATCTTTCGATGAACCTCACATTCTCTTTCTTTTTATATTTTTAAGAACCTCGCTTTCTCTTTCACTGAATTCTTTGTTCTGGATATGTATTAAATTGCTTTTCTTGAAATGGGGTGTGTTTAATTTCTGTGTTTGACTGAGAAATTTCTGTTTCGAGTAGGGATTTGATCATCTTCCAAAATAGATTGTGTTCACTTCTCGGCTTAACAAAAATTGGTTTCTTGATGTAGATTAAATTGCTTAGTTTGTAATGTTCTGTGGCGGCTTTCAGAATTGTAGAGAAACTTAAATTATTTTTAAGTCAAATCAAAACTTTTTGATGATTGTGGGTCTAGTGTTGTTTAGATCTCCTTTGTTTTGTCTGTTGAATCGTTACTTATTATTGTCTTTTGATTTTGGTTTTGCTTCATACCCACTAGAATCGCACCTCAAAAGGGTTTCAATCAGTGAATTTCGTGGATACAACCATTCATTTAAGACCTCATATGGATGTAATTTTACAAACAACATGTGAGACTCTGTAAAGGGCTTGTGCATCTCTATCCCTGGTTAAGTCTCAAACTAGACATGGAAAAGGCATACGAATAAATAGAGTGGCATTTTATTAGAAGAGTTCGACTAGAAATAGACTATGTTAGCTTGTCTTGAATGGTTTCAAAATCAGCATCATCATCATCAATGCTATTCGTCTACATGTGAAGGTCAGTGACACTTAATAACACTTTGATCATCTTATTCGTTTTTTTTTTGGAAAGGCACTTTAATGTAATTAGGTACCATTACTGAGTGTTAGACAACGGGCGGTTGACAACAAAAACATTTTATAGTCATCTATTTTCTTTAAAGCAACCAGAGTGGTCTACTTGACCCTATCCAAAAAAAATGTGTGCTAACTGGTCGTGTTGCATGCTCACTTCCAGTTGACATTTGTAACTTGGTGCTCTTGTTTGTGATTCAACTCATTCTTTTAACCTTAAATTTTCCCCCTGCCACATTTGGAATTAGTGCAACACATGATAAGTGTAGTGATCCCTCATATCAACCATAGATTAAAACCTTTTGTATTTCATTAAGCAACATTAAATATTTAATATTTCCTACTGGTAGTGGTACATGAGGCATTCTCTGTTAAACTGCATATGAACCAGTTGGTGGTCGAGATGATCCATACACTAGGTTTCAGCTGTAGTTTATAGTTTGATGTCGCCACCGATTCACTTCTTTAGAAATTTTTGATTAGGTATGAGAGGCGAATACCCGAACACAACAGTGGGGTTCGTGCACATAGACGACGTGGTTGCTGCCCACATATTAGCCATGGAGGACAGGAATGCATCAGGCAGGTTTATATGCTCGAGTAAAGTAGCTCACTGGTTAGAGATAATTGAGATGCTTAGGGCCAAATATTCATCCTACCCATTCGAAAACAAGTGAGTGAATCAATACAATGCACTTGGTTTCTTAATATCTGGGTGGTTGGTAAAGCGAAACAGAGACACTCTATTAAAGTGGTTCAGCCTTGGTTTGGCTTACATCCACTGTAAGTGCTTCCCACACACAATCGGTGCGTTTGCTCTTCTTTATTTATAATGGTGATTGGTTACAAAGATGGTAAATGGGTAGAGAGAATTATTGGGTTAAGATTTGATTGATACAAAGATAGAAGGGAAGAGAATAAGATGGAAACGGTAGATGGATTTAAGGAGTTTGAATCCTTCCATGAATCTTTTGTGTTGGCTTTCCCTTCTCTTGAATCTTTTCATGAATCTGTTGTGCTGGCTTTCCATTCTCTCCAATACCCCCCTTCAAGGTGATGGGTCGATCTAAGACCTTCAACTTGTAGGTCAAATGGTGATGTCGTTGGGACGGTAATCCTTTTGTAAAAATATCTGCAATCTGATCAACAGTGGAGAGGTACTTGACTTCTAGTACCTTGCGAGCAATAAAATCACGAACAAAGTGAAAATCAATTGCCACATGCTTCATACGTGAGTGAAAAATCGGATTGGCCGTGAGGTAAATGGCACTTAAATTGTCACACCACAAGGTAGGTGGGCACGGTAGCTGGCAACCAAGTTCATCGAGTAGAGAGCAAACCCAAATGACTTAAGCTGTGGCATTTGCTAACCCTCTGTATTCAGCTTCAGTGCTAGCTTGTGCAACAGTTGGTTGTTTCTTTGAGCTCCAAGAGATGAATGGTATGCTTGAGATAGCGGAGAATTCTTTTCACAGCAACCCAATGATCACTAGTAGGGCAGTGCATGAATTGACATACTTTATTGACTGAAAATGCAATATTAGGTTGTTTCAGTGATAAATACTGAAGCGCCCACAATGCTTCCATATTCAGAACCATCAGAAAGAGGTGTGCCAGAGTGTCTAGAGAGGCTGCATTGCTGGCAAGAGGTGTGCGACAAGGTTTTGCACCATCCATCTTAGATCGCGTAAGTAAGTCCCTTATATAATTCGTTTGAGAGAGATGAAGGTTTGGTCCAAGCTTGGTAACTTCAATGTCAAGGAAATAGTGTAAGGGGCCAAGATCTTTAATTGCAAATTCTTTACGGAGCCAATGAAGTAAGTTATCAATATCCATATGATGTGATCCAGTAAGAATAATATCATCAACATAAACAAGGATGATGAGGATATTCTGTCCATTTAGCCAAATAAAGAGAGACGAATCATTTCGAGACCCGTGAAACCCAAGTCGACAAGATGAGTACTAAGGCGATTAAACAGGCTCGAGGGGCTTGTTTGAGCCTATAAAGAGACTTATGAAGCTTGCATACATGAGATGGAGTACTTGGATCTGAGAAGCCGGGTGGTTGGGCCATAAAGACGTCCTCATGAAGAACACCATGTAAGAAAGCATTTTGAACATCAAGTTGCTTGATGGTCCAATTGTTCGTGAGTGCGAGGGATAGAACCGTTTTGATGGTGGTTGGTTTAACAACCGGGCTGAATGTTTCAGAAAGCCTTTGGCCACTAATCGAGAATTATACCAATCAAGAGTACCATCTACCCGCTTCTTGATACGGAAAACCCATTTACACACAAAAACATTCATTGATGGATGATGAGGGGTGAGAGTCCAAGTGCCATTTCGTATGAGGGCATTATATTCCTCGGACATGGCTTGACGGCAGTGGGGATGTTTGTTGGCCTCTGTGAAGCATGTTGGTTCACTAATGTCAGTTAGACATTGGGTTGTTAGAGCAAGTGGCAAGGGATACTTGGTGGCTAAGAGAAGGCGAGGCTTGGTGATGCTGGATTTAAGGCGAGTGGTCATTGGATGACTATTAGTGGAAGCAGGAGTGTTGGAAAGAGAGGGACGTTGGGCAGGGGGTTCAGTAATGTGGGGTGTGTGGTTAGAAGGGGCTGCATGAATTGTGGAGGAGGTATTGGGTGGAGATGGGTTTGGGTAGTCGATGGGGTTGTCATATTGAGGTAGGGTGGGATGGTCAGGATCGAGGGTGGCAGTGGGGGTAGGGACAGTCAAGGGTACAAGTGAATGCAATTGTGTTGGAGGAGGAGGTTGGTTAGAGGTTGAAGGAGAGGATGTGAGAAGAGGTGGGGTTGATATAGGGTATGCAGGTGGTGGAGGGGAGGTTGTTGAGGTAGAGGTAGGGGAGTTGGAGGCAGCAAACGGAAAGATATGATCATAAAAAATAACATGCCTTGAGATGATAAGGCGGCCCGTTTGAATGTTGAGGCATCGGTATCCACAATGGGAGGAACTATATCCCATGAAAATGCATTTGGCTGAGCGATACTCTAGTATATGTTTTGTGTAAGGCTTGAGAAGTGGGTAGCACAAACAACCGAAGGGTTTAAGAAATTTGTAATTAGGTGGGTGCTTGTATAAAATTTGAAAGGGGCTCTGGTTTCTTGTATTTGGGGAGGGTAGCCTATTTATGAGATAAACAACAGTTTGGAAGGCTTCATCCCAATAGTTTTTGTGGCAGAGAGGAATGAGCCAAAAGAGTGAGGCCAGTTTCCACAACATGACGATGTTTACGTTCAGCTGTGCCGCCATTTTGTTCAGGTGTATGGGCACGAAATCCGATGGATAATTCCATTGGCTTCAAGGAGAGGTTTAAAGGGAAAGTATTCAGTGCCACCATTTGTTTGAATTTGTTTAATTTTGCAACCAAAGTAATTTTCAACTTGAAGTTTGAATTTGAGAAAAGCATTGTAAGCATCAGATTTTCGAACTAGTGGGTATAGCCATGAAAATTTGATGAAGTCATCTATAAATTTGCTGAAGTCATCTACAAAAGAACGAAGCCTAAGGGGTTGTTTGGCATCGTTCATCGAGAACAATTTTTCTTATCCTGGGAACAAAAACAGTAGAAACGCGTTTGGCAAGTCATTTTTAGAAAATGATTTTAAAAATCATCCTACTTTAGGCACAATTTTTAGGAAACAAAAAAAAGTCGTTTTTCAGAATCAATTTTGAGAAACACGCTTAAAATGAATGAGATAAGCATCAAAATTGATAAGATAGATGAGACATAATAATTTAAAAAAAATTGGTATTTTATGACACATATATGTGTTGATGATATAATAATATTTAATTCCCAAAACAATTTTATTTATTTATTTTTCTTTTTTTCATCCAAACATAATTCTGTTTTTTTTTTCTTCATAATTGATTTTGTCTGACAGTTACCTGAAGGCATTCACACAGTACAAAATTGATTATAAGAATAAAAACTTATAAGAATTAATTCTTTTTCAGAATGAGAGAATCATCAGAATTAATGCCAAACAACTCCTAAAAGAATTTGGAATCAATTCCGATAGTATTTTAATCCAAATTCATTGACTGAAAGTAGGTCCACTTTGTTGTTTGTCTCTCCATTAGCATATGTCATGTATTACACGTTAACCAACTAGAGATATCTTTGGTCACACATGCTTAACATAAAAACCTTGGCTCTCTTGAGGTAGAAACTTGCACGCTTGAATCAAAGGTTGACACCGCTAAGAGGCTAGGCCAACTCAATTTGGTCGGACCATTGAGTCAAACCAAGTCGACTAGTGGATTTTGTTTGTAAATTTTACTTATTTGGAATAGTAAAGCTTTCAGGGTCACACGCCAAACTTAGATGACACGGTTTAGCAACGTAATTATAGAAAAATGTTTGCCCAAATTAGGGTGTCAAACAATGCAGTCTGCCTTTGGAGTGTAGTCCTAATAGCTTCAATTAGTGATTGATATTCTCATATATTGGGATGGTCTAGATAACATTACAAAGGCCCATCTCTGTGTGATTTTTTTTCCTAAAGAAATCTGCGTTTCTAAGCGAGTTTTAGGCCTAAAAATGGTATACGGTTTGAAATTGTCAAGGGTCTTAGAATTTTATTAGGTACTTATAAAATGTTAAGGTTTTAATTGGTCAAGAGTAACAATACAACGCACACATATTTAGGACAACAACACACACCTGCCACGGAAAATTGAACCAAACACACCAGAGGCGAAGCCATGAATTTTTCCTTCGGGCCGAATTACATATATGAAGAAAATTAATGGGCTTGGGTTATGGGGTCTTGAGGGTTTAGGGGTGTAGCCCCTAAGAATTTCTTTTAAGTAATGGGTTAATCGAGGTCATAAAATTTGTTAATGTTGAATTCTAATAAAGGTTCGTAACAAAGAAAAATAAGATCCTCTTTTTGGTAAACCATTATATAAAGAGCAGCATACCCCTTAGTATGTTATCTAACGTACCCTTGTGTCCTCGTGTCCTTTTTAATACCCCTTTAACCCTGGTTAAGCTTAACTAAATTAAAGTTAATTTTTTCCCTAAAAACCAAGGTTGGATTGCTTAACCCTAGGGGTGAGTGAATCTCAACCACACTTGGTAAGTGTTAAAAAGTAGGGTGTGGACCAATGAGAACCCCCATTTCATTACATAGTGGCAACATGCGGTAACATAACCATTTCCTTATATAATTAAAATTAATTATATGTTAATATTATAGATATTATTTTTTCCCACGTGCATTACACTAGGTGGAACAGGCTTCCCCGCTTGACACATACCTTTTAACATCCATTAACTGCGGTTGAGATTTACTCACACCTAGGGTAACACATCTACCTTTAGTTTTTATCAAGAAAATTAATTCCTAAGTTAATAAATCTTAAGTACTAGGGTTAAAAGGGATACATGGACGCTTAAATAAGCATCTCTTTATGTTATACATATAAAAAAATCACCTTTTTTTTTTGGGAGGGGGGGCGCATGCCCTTCCCTACCCCTGCCTGCAACACACCTCTTTAAAAAAGACCTATCTTTGGGGAAGAGCAATGCTACGTCCACTTTCTAGCTATTTTGTTTTTATTAATTTTTAAATAAAAATAGAGAGACCTACCAAAAAAATATAATACTATTTTGTTTTCTTGTATAAAAGTAGGAGAGAGTGGACCACCGGAAAGTGGACATAGCATTGCTCCTCTGGGAATGATCTTTAAGTGGCGAAGATACTTAGACATCCATTGCCGATCTGAGACTAATTGAATAGAACACCAACTATCCAAACATTGAGAAGTATAACATTTTAGAAATTCCTTTGCATTATATGGTCCTTTACTTTATTGAAAATTATTTGGAAAATTGAAAATTATTTGGCAAATTGAAAAGTAATACATCTTAACATCAATGAAGTTAAATCTTGACAAAAAAACAAAAAAAAAAAGTTATTTGGAAAATTGAAAATGATTTCAAGCATCTCCGATGCTAAGACCGTACATGCAGTTCTGCACGCAAAGCTCTATTTACTTTATTGGGAGTGGTCTCTTGGTGGTCCATCTGAAACTCATCATCTTAATTATAAATTGAAAAATATGGCCTAATCTATTAGTTTAGTCAAGGTAAAGCGGGCTGTCCAATTAATACCTCTTTGCAATCTATCGAACACAAATCGTCTAAGTGGTTCCGCTGCTTCCGCATATCAGTTTTGGTCTCCGAACTACATGTAACAATAAAAATGTATGGTAAAGTCTATTGTTAAAACTTTTTTTAAAAGTATTTTTTAATCAGCATTAGCCAAAGGATTTATGCTGACGTAAATATGATTTTATAAAAAATAAATTGGCCATGCAATTGTTACTTTTATGTTAGTTTATATGCCATTTTCATACTTTTACTTATTTTCTATAATTATCACTAGCACGTGCGATATACGTGAGAGCGAGGGAAAAGAGTTAACCACAGTTAATAAGAGATAACTGGGACAAGTGTTAACCTGGAGGTGCGATTGAACTTTCCCCGAATTCAATCGTGATTGGCTGTGATTCTATTATTTAAATAGATAGATAAACAAGGGATAGTTTAGAAATTAAAGTAAAACATTGAATTAAAATTTTATTTTATATAAGGGTAGATTGGAAATTTTGGAAAAATAAAACTGAAACAACGATAAAGCTTTTGAGATTATGCATTGAATTTCTGGTAGTAGATCCATAATAAAAAAAATTTTTTGTGATTGTTCAAGAAGAAACGAAACAAAAGATACGGTAGAGCTAGGATAGTTATTGGGAGGAAAAAGATCACCACTTTAGAAGCAGTATTCGCCTTCTATTTCTAATAGGTCATGAACTAGATCAGAATCATTCTCAACGAGTCCATAAAAAGTGATCCTATTTTTTTCATCGGGTTTGCAGATGAAATACTCTGTACTCCTGATGTGGTTTCTCATTCTTTCTTAAGTGGTTAACCTGACTCTCCCATTATAATAACTAGTGGAAGGCACGCGCGATGCACGTGAGTATACAGTCCAAACAATTATAAGACATTAAATTAAATGATAAATAAATTTTTATGTGAACGGGAAATAACCGGAAACAATGAATTTAACTATTGTAAGATTTAATAGATTATTATTGTAAGAAAAAAATTAGGAGAGAATAATGGTAAAACCATTTCCTTTGGAACGGAATCCTTATTAGGATAAGATCTAGGAGAGTTACCCTACACATTTAAAACACTCTCATGTCCTCTTATCCCAATCTCCTAAAATAGCTCCTAATTAGTAGAGATGTGGTTAGTTATTTTTAAATTAATATAATACCTAGAAAAAATTTAGGAGAGAATAATGGTAAAACCATTTCCTTTGGAACGGAATCCTTATTAGGATAAGATCTAGGAGAGTTACCCTACACATTTAAAACATTTTCATGTCCTCTTATCCCAATCTCCTAAAATAGCTCCTAATGAGTAGAGATGTGGTTAGGTAACGCTATCTACCCTTCTTGCATTATAATAATAGAGATAAAAAAAAGTGGTGTGAGTATCATTTTTTATGAACCTGTGTAGGGCATTCCTTCTATTTTTTGGGTACTTTATTGTAAACTCTTAAACGTTGAACAGTATGGACAACTGAAAAAAAACAAAACATTGAACCGTATACGGTCATCATGGGCCATCCAGACGTGGGGCCCATGTTTTAAATTAGCTACGTGTGTGGCTCTTACCTCACCTAAAGTGGCTGTGATCTTGTGAAGACCTTCCACGAGGTTTTCCTCACCACATGGCAGGGAAGGGACAAAAGCCACTTTTTGGAGACAGCGTCCCAACTGTTTATTCGGGCGTTAGTCTGAAACGGCTAAACAAAAGAATCCGAATGTGTTCGTCTCACACGTGTTAACATCAAAACCGACTAAATCTTGCACCGCCCCAATCGGAAATTCAAAACCTCGCCCTTTTCATCTACTGACATGTGGACGTCAGACGCCACGTGTGGCCGATGCAGAAGCTTGGGCGGTGGAGTTCGTCCCGTTAGGTCATCGGTAATCAAATCAACTGTTTTCTAAAACATACTCTGACACCTGTATGATTCCTTTTATAAATTATAATGACCACTCGGTCTCCAAAATATCACGATTCCACGTGGCATTGCCTATTGTACTCTCATAGTAGCATGCACTTGGTTGTGTTGCGTGTTCGATTGATTCCATAAAATTCAAATGGCCTTGGCTCCTCTTTGGCGAAGCCTGAAAGAGCTTTATCTCGAGTTCCATAGAAAAGGAGACAAGTGGTGGAGAAGTCAAAATATGGACCTGGTCTATGATTTTGACTTCTCCACCTATAATAAAACATGTAGTGATAAGTGTGTGGAAACAAGAAAGAGAGATATCAAATGGGAAGAAGTCAAAATAATGGAGAGAAAATGAAATGACTTCTCCTCGTTTATATGTTAACTGTCGCACAATGTATGGAACCCCAAGAGCCCCATCTGGCTTCGCCAGAGACAAACCAAGTCCAAGTCCAATTCAAATTTAGGAGAAGATGGCGAAATGGTTTGTGAGTTCTATCCCCACGTAGTAATCTCTTGAAAAGGAAGTTGAAATCACTGCGAAATAATGTGATCCTACTGTTTTGCTGACTAAATAAATTTGCTAATAAAGAAGATTGCTAAGTGGACATAGAAGTAAAATTAATGCCACTGGCCTTTCCCGTGAGTACGTGTCAAGCAATGCGCTTATTGGTGACCTATGCCAAAGATATTTTATAATATGTGATATGTATTTAATAGAATGATATTCAATACATATATGGGTACGTGTAGCCGTCGAATGACAAATTGTAAAACTGGAGGTCTCGTGGTTGAATCTAGATTCCCCTTAATATCGGATGTATGGGTTGAGAGTTTACTTATACATCATGTGGGACTAGCTCGTCTAAGCTTGGCCCAGGATATCCACGTTTACTGAAAAAAGATTAACAATTTCACGCATTTAGTGAATGATAGCATTCTTCATATATATATATACTAGCGGGTGGCACGTGCGATGTACGTGAGAGCAAGAGGGAGGAGTTAACGACACCCGATTGAACTCTCTAGTGGCACGTGAGAGCGAGGGGAAAGAGTTAACCACAGTTAATAGGAATTAAAAGGGGCACGTGTTAACCCAAAGGTGTGATTGAACTCTCCCCAAGGTCAATCGCGATTGGCTGTGATTCTAAATAGATAGATGTCAATGGGTAGTTTAGGAGTTAAAGTAAAACATTAAATCAAAGACAAGGGTAGTTTGGGAATTAAGATAAAACATTAAATTAATATTTTGTTTTTATATAAGGGTGATTTGGGAATTTTAGAAAATCATTTACACATGTCTCTCGCATTATAATAGCAAAGAAAGATAAATAGATAGATGAAAAGGGATAGTTTAGGAATTAAAGTAAAACATTAAATCAAAGGCAAGGGTGGTTTGGAAATTAAAGTAAAACATTAAATCAATGTTTTATTTTTATATAAGGGTAATTTGGGAATTTCAGAAAAAACTTTTACCCATACCTCTCGCGTTATAATAGTAAAGATAGGTAGAGCTATTTTCTTGTAGGGGAAAAGTGGTGGTTGATTAATATGCTAGAAAATTGCTGATGATTTTGAAGACTACAGGTCATCTGTATGAATAATGTTTCCCTTTCTTTTAGAAAATGATTTTCCAATGGCTATGATTGGTTAAATAACATAATTTAAAGGATATCTATATTTCAGGGCAGCTGTTGCCCCTTTTCCCGAGGGTATGCCAGTTAAAAAATCAAATAATATAACATGTTTTTTTTTTTTCGAAATTTGGGAGATAGCCTCTTGGCTCCGCCCTAGATTGATTTATATGATTATTAGGTTCAACCATGCTTCGTCACACTACTGACACATGGTTTATGCAAACGTGCTACTAGCATTGCTCTTGTTACATTAGCATAACAAACAATTGTAGAATAAACATGTCTTATTATATTATTGAGGAAAAAAAGGATAAATTACGATTGTAGCGCTTGAAACATATGTTGCGATTTGATCCGTACTAACCAATTGATCTACCTTTTATAAAAATCAAGTTTAATTGTTATTTAATGTTTTATTTATCTCTATTGTTGTTATTGTTGGTGTTGTTTGCTCTAATACTAAACCTAGTTTATGTAAATCTAATTTGATAATCTATACATAAGTATCTTCCTTGGCATTATTCATCTAAAATATAAGGCTTTAATATAGAGATAGGTGCCCAATATATATATATATATAGAGATAGAGAGAGAGAGAGAGAGTGTGTGAGAGAGAGGGAGATAGATTAAGTTTTACATTTTTGCAAGGTAACCAATAGATTGACTAAAGCGATTTATTTATTTATTATTGCAAGCTTATGCAACATTTTTATATTATGAAGTATCCAACATCAACATCTCTCTCTATATAATTTTTAATATCTTGATATAATTTAACAAAATCTATACTACAATATATATATTTTTAATCATACAACAGTCAATAAGTACTTGAAAAGTTTATACATGAATGAGCCGGTGCTTAATTAGTTAAATAATCAATATTCTGTTAACAATAAAAGAAAAAATAAAAAACTTGTTTGATTTTCAGAAATTATATAAAAAGTATTTATATGAGTTCTGGTTCTCACCATGACATGGTGACACGGTCATCCTCCTACCAATCGATTTGCATGGATATCTTTTATGTTGGTTTTGGTCCACAAGGGTTGTTTTTACACAGTCAAGACCCTACCAATGGAGGAATATACTTCTATTTTGTGAAATATACTTGAGAAATGCTAAGCATTCTCTTGTAATCCATACTCTCATCTTTTTAAACAATAAAACAAATAATTTTGTGTTAACCACTTGAAGTCCCATACAAATTTATTTGTTCTATTATATCTAAAATGAGTGAAAGTAAGCTTATTATTCTTCAATATACTTTACAATAAGAAATAAATAGCGATAAAGCCTCACAAATGAGATATCTTTCTCATTGATAAAAACAAAAATCTAAAAAATATATCCTTATTAAATCTATGTGCCTGGAAATTGATGCTTGCTTTTCCATAATAAAATAAACTAAATAGCTTGTTAGCTCGCCGAGATAATTGAGAAAAAAAAAAACAATAGAAAGACAAATATGAAGAGGTAGAAATAGAGAAAAAATATTTTGAAATGTACTTTATTGTGACCTTTAACCAATGGTACTTGGTTCGTCAGTTCGCACTTGGTTTGAGTTTGGGTTCGTAATTCACAATTCACCGCTCTAAAGTGAACCAGGTTCACTAGGGGTAGGATAAAACAATTTTTCGCTTAAGTTTTTAGTTTGGTTCGCTAGCTTAGTTTGCTTATATAATATTAATACATATATATTTTAAAAATGTAAATAAATATATTCTAAATACTTATTTAAATTAAAAAAAAACATGACAAAATGTGTTTTATGGCCCGTTCGCAAACCCATAAGCAAAATTAGCCGAACTCAAAGTATAAGTTCGACGAACTTAAAGAATAAATTCGTCAAACCCAAACAAAAAATCTGTCAAACCAAAGGTATTGGGTTTTGGTACAGAGTTTGCTCATCTTCACGAATCCAAACGAACCGAACCGAACCGAACCGCGAACTAATTCGCTTTGAACCAATTCGCAGTTCGTTCTAGACTTCTAGCAGGTAGCGAACTAGGTAGCACTGCCTTTTAACTCTCTCCCTCCCTTATCTCCGCTCCCATGTGCCCATTGACACATGGGCACATGTTTACTTTATGCTACCACTATCGTGTTCCCATATCATTTCAAAATAGCATGCTCCCTCCAAATGGCGGGATTTGAAGTCTCTTTATTTTTGGTGGGCGATGTTGAAAAGTTGAAAAAAATCACTTTTTTGGGTTTTGAAGTCTCATATGATTTATAAATCCCCAAAAAATTTGACTCAAAAGCATTGAAATTGACAAGTCTCTATAATTTTGACTTTTCACCTTCAATTCATGGGAAAAAGAATAGACCTTAAGTAGAAACAGATAAAAGCAACCCATGATTGGATAAGTGCACAGTAAATATTTCACCCTCCTAAGGATAACATTTTGTCCAAGGATTTTAGCAAGCCAAATCTTGGGTTTAACTTCCATCACAAAAAGTTATGCAAAAAATTCATGTTTTATGCAAGTTACATATACCTAGTAGATGCTTCCGTTTTGGATTTGAATTAGATTGCTAGAAAATTAATTGAGCTCACCCTAATACATTCTAATCAATTGATTTTTTTTTAAAATCTAATCCTTCAAATATGTATCTAATTAAAGATCGAATTGTATTCAACTCGAGTTGAATTGAGCTGGCTAAGCTAGAGCCCAATTCAAGCCTGTAAAGTTAGCTCCAGCCCAATTCAAACTCAAACTTAATTCAAGATCGAGCCGAGCTTAGCTCAAATGATTTCACTTATACATATATATATAGAGAGAGAGAGTAAGAGTAATTTTTAGTAGAGTTGAGCTCAAGCCGAATCGAGTCTTGAATAAGTCGAGCTAAATCAAACAACATAGAAACAGGGGTCTGGCTCAAGCTAGGTTCATTTAAGAACTCAAAACTTAATTGAAAACTCGGCATCACTTGTTCAAGCCTTAAATGCCTTTTTGAACTTACTTGAACAAATCGAGCAAAACGCTCAAGTCAGCTTTGCTTGAGTGCGCACACACACACATAGAGTCAACTTCTACTCTCAGCTTTCAACAACCACATGTCCATTGCGCAAGGTTAAAACACTCTCTCACGAATAAAATGACCAACTGGTTGGTAGAGGTTGAGAGTAAGGATTTAGAGTAGTGAGAGCATTCCTCAGCTACACTAACCAGAGAGTGCCAATAATAATAATAATTAGTGCCATGCGAAACCAATATGCATAAACTACGTATCCATTATACCCATAAATGTTACATATATATACTAGCAGGTGGCACATGCGATGCACGTGAGAGCGAGAGGAAGGAGTTAACCACAATTAATAGGAGTTAAAAGGGACACGTGTTAACCTGTGGGTGCGATTGAACTTGCTAGTGGCATGTGAGAGCGAGGGGAAGGAGTTAACCACAGTTAATAGGAGTTAAAAGGGACATGTGTTAACCCACGATTACGATTGAACTCTCCCGGGGTCAATCGTGATTGGCTGTGGTTCTAAATAGGTAGATGAGCAAGGGGTAGTTTGGAAATTAAATCAAAGGCAAGGGGTAGTTTGGGTTTTAAAGCAAAACATTAAATCAAAAATTTGTTTTTATATAAGGGTAGTATGGGAATTTCAGAAAAATCATCTTCGCCTGCATCTTCTATTATAATAGTAAAGATAAAGAAGATATATATATATATATTTTTTTTTTGGGTTCATTAGAGGGCACATGGACCTATGATCTATATAATGATAATGAGGGGTAGCCCTCCCCATCTCCTAACACCTCCCCCCCTCCCAACCCCCAAGTCCACAACCCTGGTGTAGGTGGTGGGAATGGATCCCAAGTCTCTGGTAGGATGGCAAGAAGTAAAGTAGCTGGCACCTACGTAAAGGGCGTGTATTGAGAAAATGAAAAAAGCGGAGACGTCATACCGACTCTAAGATGCTCAGTGAATACATGATTACTCAATTGGGTAAAAAACTAAAAAGTAGAAGAAGCTCAGAAAGTGTAGCTACAACATTAAAATCCTCCTCACCCGATCTTTCCTTTTCTGTTTCTCTAAATAATAATAAAGGGCTTCTTCATATCTTCCCAAATCCGAGAGATTGAGAAAGTCAGATTCTATAAATGCTTTGTGTTGGGCGCCATTTCAACGCTATTCTGTCACGAATTAGTCAATTGCTATGTGAAATTCTCTACACACAAGATATTGTTTAGGTTCTGGGGAGCATTTCTCCATTTTCTAGGGTTTCGGATTCATCTGCTGTTCAGAAGGGGTGCCTCTTATACTGCTCTCCTCAATTTACCCCCCCTTTTTTTTTTGTAGTGGATTTCACGGGAGTCATCTGGTTTAAGTGTTTTAGAGAAGGTACTACTCGTTTTCATGGCGGAATTCTATGCATCAGATCGGTTTTTCTTTTTCTCAGTACAACAAGTCGAGAAAAATGAGTTACGTTATCTCTGTCAAATTCTTCATTTAGTTGGTTTTGAAAGAGATATATTAAAACCTCGAATTCGCTGTAGTCGTTAATTTGCAGTTTTCTAAACCGAATTGTGTAGACTTGGCCTCTTTTTTTTTTTTTTCATTTGTTTATTCTCTTCCACTTGCGATGAACTGCGAAATCCAGTCGATTTTAATCTTCTGTTCCAACCACTTGTAAATTTACTGGAAAATTCACGGGTCTTTACTTGCTAGATCATTTAAATATTCATCCTATCTGCGATTTAGATAGACCCACACATAGCTTGGCTGTTCTTCTTCTTTGGTTGCGTTTTTGAACTCGTTTGGTGATCCTTTACTCACATTCTTCTGTGAATTTGAGCCTCTTTTGTCTCTTATTTATTTATTTATTTAAGCCTTTTATCACATGTCAGTATTCTTTTGTTGAAGCTTCTTTTTGGGTTTTCTTTCTCTGGTTGAAATTGAACTCCTTTACCTTTACGTTTGCCTTCCCAAATTTCGTCTTCTGTTCTTAGACGCAATGGTTGTTTGTACCTTTGAATTTGGGTCAATCGATTGCCACAAAGCAAAGTCAGCCATCACCGCTTCCATGTGATGTGATCGGGTTGCTTTTAATTCTATTTTTCTTTCTTTCCTTCTGACTCGTGAAGTATTTGTGCAGAGATTAAGAGAAGTCTTGGTGGATCAGTTAATCTTCTGATAAGGGGACAAGCTGAGGAGATTTCTCTTTGACGTATTGATTTATCAACATTGGGAGACAGTTCTGTTGCAGAAAAGAATCAAGTAAGAAAACCCAAAAGAGAAATTGAGTAAATTTTCATTTAAAAAAAAATAATCTTGTAGAGAGTTCTAGTAACAGCCCCTGAAACCTGCTCGTGAATTGCCTTCTTCCCTGAGGTTGGCATTTAATTAGTCCTCTTTTTGGCGTCTTTACTGTAAAGTTTTCTACTTTACTCGTGAGTGCGACCTACTTCATCTGAATTTCAGGATTTCAGTTACTCTTTTAACCTGTGTATCTTCTTGTGAATTAGTATTGCATTCTGTTCCCAAGTCACCTTTTGGGCATGTGAGCAAAGTTTCATTTATCGCTATCTTTCTGTTTCTCTGCTTCTTCGATACATCTTTCCGTTCTTGGGCAGAATCTGAAATTATCTGGCTAATTTATTTTGTTTCAATTTTTGTTGTCAGAAATCAGTCCCAGGATATGGGATGCCTAGTATCAACACCAAAGGATTCCGGGGGGAATAGAAGAAGGCCAGGAAATGTAGGCGAGGTTGCTGTGTTTGTTCCCGGATTACGGATTCCCAAACCTGTGGACTTCTCCCAGCCATTTGGTGATAGCTTGTCTAAGAGCTTAGTGGAACGTTTATCCGCTCTTAGAACTCGAATAGTTGTCATGGCAGGCCAAGAAGCACCGATGGGTACAAAACCGAGAAGAAGAACAGCCACGCGACATGGTTTGTTGAGTTATAAAGAAGTCAGAGGTTATTTTGGTTAACCACAATAATTGACGTGAGATAGAATCGTTATTGCAGGAGGTTCAACACTAGCTGATCTTCAGCAGGCTCTCGAAGATTACTTGCCAGTTCTGTTAGGACTAGTTAAAGACGGTAAAGAATACCCAAAGCTTTACGCCTTAAAAAAGAACCATTCATTGGATTAATACCTTTAGTATAAGAGGACTGATAATATAATGCATACATAGAAATAGATCAGATGTATACAGAGCGGTTGGCTGGAGAAGGGGGACCCTGATATTGGCTTTTGATGCGTTTCTCTTGGAAATGGACAAAAGACACAAAATTTATGGGTCCCAATTTGTTCAGCTGATCCATTATGTGTATAGGTATAGTAGTATTTTGATTTGAATCATGGATAATGTCATTCCTGTTAGCATGTATCCCATGTTTAAGATAAGTCCTGATGGTTGTTGACTGTATTGTACAGGAAGCCAGCTACGACACGAGGTACAATTTGTTTGGGTTAATCAGGAAGATGAAGCAGAGGTATGATCAGTACAGCAATCCATTATTAGCAATTTTACAACCTTTTTTCATAAAATTTCTTTCTTTGAATAATGAAATCTGGATCTTATACCCATTACTATGTTTGCAGGAAACAGCCATGTCAAATTCTTGGTATGAAGTATTGTCAGTTCTGCACTTGATGGCGATGCTATCATTATCACAGGCAAATGTATTACTTCTTCCTACAACATCTGCTGATGGTTATCAGCCGAGAGTATCAGAAGGTGGGTATTCACTACTAGGCTATCTGATTTAGACATTTTTTTGTTCTATGTTTAACTTTTGTAGTGTTTGGTATATTGAGCACATGGCACAAATTCTGTTTCTTGAATATTAAATTGGTTTGAAGCTTCTAATGAATTTACTACATCCTCTTTTTTTTAGCGAAGTCCGACACCTAACACTCAGCATTATTCCCATCAGCTGAAATATTGATCTTCTCATTGAGAAATTGTTCTTAATTTAGTCAAAAACTTTGGAATATCCATAACTTCATAGAGGAATATTGTATCAGACAATAAGTGTCCATCCTCTTCACTGCTGCTGGCCATTTGACCTCATGCCCAGATGTGCAAATGTATATTTGTTGATCGTTACTTGTGTCATGATGGTTGGACAAGAAGTACCCATCATTGCTTCTTGTTTTACATTAAGGCTTGACACATGCAAAGATGCAGAAATGTAGATTTATAAAGGAATACTCATGTCAGTAGGAGAAATCCCCAACACCTCTGTCTGTTGTACTTTGTACAGTAGACATGCAAGGTTGCTGGGACCCATCGTTTGATGGGTACTGCTTAGAATGTCTCATAGGCAAAAAGTTTACTGGTGTTCATTGATAGAAGCAATCCAGTCAATCACATTCTTTGGATTCATCTGAAATGGATTTGTCAGAAATGGAGAAAAGTAAAAGAAGTTACAAATTGGATGGTTACACACATTCTTGGTGAAACTCACTGACTTGTTGATCCAAATCCCTTACATGTGTGAGCCGCAGATAGAAAACAGAGGGAGCACCGCGTCTTTACGTCCTGATGTGCTGCAAGTATTCCTCATATGTATAATTGTTATACCTTTGGCTAGGATTTGGTTCTCCTTTGCTCTGGTAAGATTTGGTATTTGCCAAATTAGCATTGTTGATTTATCCCAGTACCTATCATTTTTTTAAAATGTCGGTCCAAAAAGTGATCCTAGAAATTTCTCATTTAATTCAGGTTCATTTAAATTTATAATGACTTTCATGGTGTGATAATATGTGATTACAAGCTTTAACACAATGCAAATCTCACAAGTAACCGCTGCTTATAAACATGCGAAGATGCTAGACTGGTGAAGAGTCTGGAAGCAGTTCAACTAGTTATCTCGCATGCCAATTGAGCTATTTGTGTTTCAAGGGATTATCCCTGCTAATTGAGCTCGTTGTGTTTGTGATGGCTGGGCTGGTAGACCTGATAAGCTTTGTTTTATACACCGTTTTCCATTTTCTACACCTTTGCACTTCCTTTGGCCTCTCTTACTTTCATGGATTCTATCACAAACTGTCATTTTCTGTTTTCTTTTGAAGCAGAGAGCAGACGAGCTTCTATTGATGTTTTCTTGAAAGCAGCAGGATATTTGGATTGTGCTGTCCGAAATGTTCTCCCCCAGTTGCCTGCTGAATTCAGGTTTGTAGATGAAATGCTTGCTTGAACATTACTGCCTGTTAATTCTAGTGTTTTTTTTTTGAAATCTTATGGTCAAGGTCATCCTGATTCCTGTGACTGTTTTTCTAACTGTAGGAGAGATCTTCCAGTAGACCTAGCAGAAGGAGTGCTACGAGCCCTTTGCCTGCAAGCACTAGGCCAGGTACTAGCTTATGCTATACGCCCAACCCTTTTCTTTGTAATATTCTGAGTCTGCACCATCTTGTGTGATCTTATTTTTCTCGTCCTTTCTCCGAGTTTTTTTCTTTGATTTACTGGTTGGAGTTGATGAAATTGGTAGGTTGCCTATGCTTTGTACTTATGAACTGGCAATTCCCATAGACATGGTTGACTACCCATTGGAATACTCTCTTTGAACATTGTTTCCACTGTTGATTAGTTTTTGTATTAAATGTCGGAACAGAGACATATTATTGAGCAGAATCACCTTTGGTATCTGTTTTAGTGCACTAAGTCAACACCATGTTATATAAGAACATTGTTCTCTGGTATGCAGTGACACACATGTAATTACTGTAATACATGTAGCACTATGTTGTAAGTTGTAAAATCAACAGTTACGTCTGAGAGAAATTTTATAATGGTTATTGATTGTTCATAGAACATATTAGATAAGTGGGGAAAGGAAATTCTCAGCAATTGGGGAAGCTAAAGCATACACAGTATAGAATAGATGCAGGCATGTAGTGTACGGTGACATACCTCAGGATTATGGCATCTAAAGATAGAGCGAACAAGTAAAAGGAGGAAGTTTCTGGCTACTTGCAGTGCATAATGCTTGGATACAAAGCTAAAGATGGGCAAATGAGTCTGATATGGCCAGGAAATGTATGTGATGCAATTCAAAATCATAGGCCTCTGTAACAAAAATTCCAGGTGTGGCATAGGAATAGCAGACTTGTAGGAGGTGGAAAAAAAAAACAGAGCCAACTGGAACCGCAATGTATTTATGCCGGAAAAAGAGGTCCTGAATTTTCCAAAACCGTGGGAGTAATGATAGTGAACTTCCAAAGGTGATATTGATATCATCAAGTATATGATTGTAGATTTTTTTGAAGACTTCGAAAAGCTAATTTCGATATTCTATAGGAGCTATATCTACAACTTTGCAAAATTTCATTGTTTGTGCCTCAAAGTGACGCTGGAGTTTTAATAATGGGATTTAAGGGTATATTAATCATGATTAGATTCGTATGATGTTATTTTAAATGGATGGTTGACATTTATTTCTTATCCTCCAAGTTAGTTTTGAATGGTGAATGAAACTGCCTTTAGAGTTTGGCTCTTTTGAAAAAAAAAAAAAAGACTCAAAAGGGTAATCAGTTTCATCTCTAATTTATGTGGAAAATTATTGCTGCATAGCAGGGTTACCTTGCATCAGTACAGTACAAGGTTAACTTTGACAGCTCAATTTTCTTAAATTAGGTTAAGATGCGGACATTTTTAATGACGTGACAAGGATTGACCATTGACCCAGTAATTGATTTTTTCATTTCTTCCTTCTATCCTTTGGAAATTTTAAGTGTAGCAAGTGCATATTTTATAGTTTAGGACAACAAGGAGGATTGGACCAATTGAGTCAAGCTACTGCATGATTCAGATCAGTGTACAAAAACTCGGAGAGTTGACTCAAAACTCGGCCAAGTCAACTCGACTCAACATAGTTTCGAGTCGACTTGCTTAAAAAACTCGATAGCTCCCTTTTAATCGAGTAACTCGAGTGACTCGGTCGAGTTGGGCCAAGTTACTTGACTCAAAAAGACTCGGCCGAGTCAATTGAGGACATAGATGTCTTTTATTTTTAAATCCCGTTCGACCCATATCAAGGTCTCATTCAATAAGAAGAGGAATATTCTAATTTCTGAAATTAACAATAGTATTATAATTTATGAAATTAGGATTGATTTTAGACTTTTAGCATTAGAATTAATTTAGAATTGTTTTTAATTTTTAAGTTTGCAGTAAAATTTCATTAAGTATAAATTATTTTGCAGTAGAATTTTTTTATTTATGTTTGATAATATATACATACTTGCGAGTCAGTTGAGTTTTTTTTGAATTTTCCGAGTTACTTGACCGGGCTAACTTTTGATTCGAGTCGAGTTTTCAAGTTTTTAAACTATGATTCAGATAACTAGGGAGGTGTATTTTTAGAAACAAAATGCTGCAATGGATTAATATGACAAGAATGCTTTAGGATTAGAGATGTGAGCTTGTGGGTGAGACCGGACCTACTTAACAACAAAAATTAATATAAAGAAGAGATATAATTATGAAGTGTCAGTGTGGCTTTCTCAACATGTTTCCCCAGTGTGGAACTTTTAAAGTCTCTGCTACTCAGCATTGAAGGGACTGCCTTGTGGGCTCAATGCGTATGAGTTGGACTTACGGAAGCATCCTAACTATTATGTTATTGTCTCTGCAGACCAAGATATGCTATTTTCTTCTTTCTTGTTGAAGGTTAAAATCCGCAATTAAAACTGGAACATGAATTTCTATTTCCTTGATAAAGCAGCGTACTAAAATTAAAATTTCCTGGATTTTGCTAAAGCATTGGGTACCATTATTACTTTTTGCACTTTTTTTTTATCATAGGGAATTTTTAGCATTATCAGTTGTTATTTTGATCATAGGATTCTCTGCTACAACTTACAATTCAAAAGAAACATGAAATGGATTGATAAATGTGGTTCAATATCGTATAATGTCGATAATATTGTTTGCTCAAAAGCCCTCCCACTCCTCTCCTCCCACACAGACCAACATATAGCTTCAAAGAGAAGGCTGCAAATCACTATATGGATGACATCCGCATCCCTCAAGAACTAATTGGAGATTTAGTCCTCGAAGCTATGAGGGAAGGCCCACGACACCCCCAGACGGGATAGGAAATGCTCACACATCCCTCTGACCTGAAAACACTACATAAAAAGGTGATCTACCGATTGCTCGTCATCCATACACATGTAACACCTGTTGTCCAATCTCATCCCTATTCCTTAAGTGATACAAGGTAGTAAATTTGTCCAGAAAGGCAATTTTAAATAAAGAAGCTTATCTTGGAAGGAATACTAGGATTCCGCACCACTTTGTTATGAAAGGAGAGACTAGGACTATCGCCCTGATAGAATGCTCACAATGAAGCAAACTTTATTATCTTTCAACCAGACTCTAGCAACTTTGGCACAAGGATTTGACTTCATAGTATAAATTTGGCTCAGTAACCTCATAATGTCCTCAATTTCCCAACTATTCACCTCCTCAACTTAGGCAATCACATGGCCTCGACATTTCTCATTTTCATAATGCAATGCCATTGTACAATGTTTATCTGAGGCAATAGAGTAGATATTACCAAAATTGTTTGTAGAGAGTTGTTACTACAACCATAAATCCTCCAAAATTTGACTTCCTCTCTAGATTCAATTTAGAATCTAATGTTTTTGCAGAAATCCTCTTTACCCTTGATAATTGCTTTTCACAGACTTGCACCATGTGAGAACATGACATCCTTCGGATCCCATTCCGGTGTCGAACTGAACTTAGCCACTATCACATTTCTCCATAGACTATCCCTCTCTTCCCTGAACCTCCATAACCACTTGCCTAGTGATGCTCTATCATATCAACTAACTACAAAATACCAAGACCCCCTTCTTGAATTGAACGACACACATCTTTGCATTCAACCAAGAGATATTTCCTTGCTTCCTTTTTATCATTCCATCAGAAATTCCTTTGCACTCTCTAGATTGTCGCCATAAATCCTCAGATGGTCAATAAGGATAAGAAATAAATAAGCAAACTTCAAAGGGTAGTCTTTCGTCCTTATGAGGGTAAATTTGCCACCTTATGAGGGGAATTGAGCCTTCCACACTGCCAACCTTCTATTAACTCTTTCTACCCCCGGATCCCAAACTGATTTGGCTTTAAAATTGCTCCCAGGGTGCACCTCAACAAACCAATTAGAAGCAATAAATTGAGAACCTCCCCTACACCATTCATCTCTATCTTTTGAACTCGGCCCAAAAACTACCTCAAAGCATCTAAACAGACATTTAAGATACCAAGCTTGCTGGTGCGGTGCATCACAGAGGATCTACATGCCAACACTATGGACATGATCTTATAAACACTTCCCACTAAACTGATGGGACAAAAATCTCTTAGCTCTTGGTGCTCATTACCTTAGGAATCAAATCAATGAAAATGCTATTCAAGACTCATTTTAAAGAGCCTTTCCGATAAAATTCCTCCAGCACTCGTGAAATCCGCAACAAGGATAGGCCAACACCTCTAGTAGAATGAAATGGAAGAACCATCAGCCCTATGTGCTTTGTCACCATCCATATCTTTGATGACCCCAAAAACTTCCTCCTCCAGGAATGTCTATCCCTATCCTCAGAAATATAATCAAACATAAAAGCCTCCAATTTAGAAATAAATGATTTTATGTGGTTCATCCGATTATAGCATCAATAAGGGAAGTGATCTGGGGTCCCCACTACAGATAAACGAGGAGTGCCTCTCTTAGTGAATATACTAAATATCCCTTTCAAATGATTATTCTTGACAATGCAATAAGGACAGTTTTGTCTTCTCACTAGTAGGGGCGTCAATTTATCGAAATATGCCCCCCAAATCACCAGCTCGTTAATAACTACTACGGAATATCATCAATCAATATTAATGGTAATAATATTAATAATTGCTACTGAATATCCTTTCATAACTGGAACAAATAGTTTTGGGCGAAGTTTTTGCCCTCTCTTCCTTTTTCTGTTTCACAAAATAATTTAGGTAGGCAACTTAATTGCATGTGACATGTGGATATTGAGGTTCTACTAACACTTGGGAATGTTTGATTGCAATAATTAACTTTGTGATTTAAAGCGATTTTCTTGAGACCTCAGTAATAACTTTTGATTTTTATGATTTCTTGCAAATTTCTTTGGTTGTATATTGGAAATAGTGGATTTATCATGTTTTCATTCTATTGATCTCTCATTGTGGTTTATATTGGTTTTAGCCGTTGATGATATTGCGTATGATTGACTTCCTTCCTGTAAGTGAGCATATCTTCTATCATTTTTGTTTTATATCTATTATTATGCTAATTAAATGAATCAATATGATTTTTTAAGTCCAAGGTGGTGTACATGTTTCTTATAAAACATGATTATTTGTTGGCTTTACTTCTCAAATTGACAAATTACATTCGCAATCTCCTCTTCCTTTTTTCTCTTTCTTTTCTGATTTCTTTACCACATCTGATATAGGGCGGTGATATTCAACTTGGAATGGCAATTGATAGTACTAAGGCCACACTAGCAGTGAAACGGCGGCTTGCATGTGAGATGGTAAAGTACTGGCATCAGGTACTAATATATTCTTTACTCGTCATTGTTTATTAGCTTTGACCGACCTACAATTGTTCTTTAGAATTTTTTTTTTCTGTTGTACTGTATTCCTTTAGAGTTCTTTGTGTTAGGAATGCATTTTATTGACAAAGCTCTTGGATTACGCTGACCCTTATCAGAGTTTTATATAAAGATAACATAAGTAAGATAGAAAAACACTCTAATCAAATGTGAACTAACCTAATCTAATGTAATCACACAATCCAATATTAGCCAAATAGACTAAAGATTTGATGACAAACACTAGTAATGAAGTAGGATATTCCATCACACTGTATTTTCTTAATAAACTTAGGGGGATTGAAAAGTCTTCATGAATTTCACTCCAATAATGCATCGCCATGAGTAGGTTGCTGACTAATAGATTGCTGGAAGACGTTTACTGCATGATGAATGTATAGCTGCCACTGGACTGGATGTGGTTGTATGGATGAAGATAACCAAGAGATAGCAAAGATTGAGTTTAATGAACCTGCAAAAAATCTAAAAAGAAGGGCCTTTATGGGTGTGGAAGGGGGCCTCTGATGTACTAGAGAAAAAATGGGTTCTAAAGGGCCATTGGCCTCTAATGCACCTAAATAGATTGCCTTTATGGCCAGGGAGAATGGGCCTTAAAAAGTGCCTTATTGGGCCTAGAGAATAAGTCGCTGTAGATTAGAATAATGGGTTTCTATGGGCCTAGAGAAAGAGTGTAGGGTTGAGCTGTTTTTAATAGTCCATTGAGTTGAATTTGAGCCTCCATGGACCAAAGAGAAGAGGACTTCTATGACCACTATGGGAGAAATAGAACGGGCAAAAAAGAAAACAAAAAAAAGAAGGGAGCCATTGTAAGCCAAAAAGAGGTATAGACCAAAGAGAATAGTGCCTCTGTGAACCAAAGAAGTTTGTTAGTTTTTAATTTTTTATATTTATTTTCTTCTTCAATGCCAAAGGAAATGGGATTTATTCAAACCCTAAAAATTCTAGTCGAGCCCAAAATTAATTGTAAGTAAAGAGAACTTGTCAGTACACATGGTTCAAAATATCGGTATTGGATGCCGTATCGGTAAATCCCAAACAAGATACGTATCAGCGTATCGGACCATATTGGATGGATACGGAAGAACAATTTGGGATACGCCAAGAAATGCTTAGATACGCAAGGAAAAACTTGGATACCTTGCATAAAACTTCTTTTAATGCAAATATAAGCTAAAAACAAACTAATTGAAAGCTTCCAACTATGTTTATAACCATACATATAAGAGTTAACAATTTTATAAGTTAAAAAGGCGTGCATGCAATGTATGAAATTACAAAACATAGTCACTTATTTAAGTATAAGAAAAACAATTTATATTTTAAAACCTTAAAATAAGAATGTATCGAATTATAACCCTAAATTTTAAGCTTAATACAAGTCTTTATATTGAGCTGTTACACTGTTAGTTGATTTTTGACCCTATAGATGAAAATATTTTTTAAGAATAAATATGACTTTTTTTGCCAGACTTTTGGGTTTTGGTAATTTTTGATATAATAGAATTTATGAAATTTTAATATTTGATAAATACTCTTATCATTTGAAAGTTGAAATTCTGACTCAATCCCTAAAAAGCGCTAAAAAGAGGGTTTTGTTCTTGAACTGGATTGTTGACTTTTTATTCTTTAGGAATTTGTATACAGGATAATTTTTATTAAATTCAAATAGCAGGATAACCTTATTTACGTATGAATATCTAAAGTAAATGAAAGTAAAATCATTTACTTAAATAATATTTTATGTAAATAAGTTGTGTGTTTTGGGTTTGTGTTGTGGATCCTAGTGTAAATGGAAGGAGATAAAAATTAATTGAAAAATCTCCGTATCCAACGTATTGGGCTGGTATCAGCCCGATACAGTGGATTTCTTTTTTTCTAGCGTACCAGTGTATCCGGTAGCTACATATAGGATACGTATCGCAATGTTAAACCATGTTAGTGCGGGAATACCATTATAGAGATAGGACGCAATCATAAATTTGAACTACAGATTGCTGGTGGTGATGGGAGAATTGAGGCGGGCTTGACGACAATTTCGGTTTCATGATCAATATTCGTCTTGGTTTGGGCAAAGGGATGGACAATAGCTACATTCTGTGGATGTCGACGCAGTTTCAGGCCACAAAATTGGTCTCCAACAAATGGGTACAGGTAATGACAGGGCCACAACAGTGGCCAGCCATTCGCTAGGTAGGCAGATGCTTAACGACATGAAACCGTCAAGAAGAGCTGGCAATGATATGTTAGTGTGCTGTCATATGTTGATTTTGTTAGTAGAGTAATTGATGATGATGTAATGGGTATATTTTGTTATGTTTTCTACTTACTATAAAAGGCTAGTAGGGTTCTTTCTAGGGGTGTCAACTAGCCGAGCTGGGCATTGATCAGGCTCGGCTCGTTGGATTTTTGATGTTGCTCAAGCTTGGCTCGAGTTCAAAAAGGTCAGTTCGGGCTCGACTTGTCCACAAATCATCGTGCTCGAGCCGGCTTGTTAAGCTCTAATTTAAAAAAAAAATAGTATAGTGGGGACGATATTCTAACAGTTAAATGGTGGGGTACAAAGAAAATGGGAGGATAAAATAGTGCTTTCACTAACCTGATGAACATTTCATGTTCTTAATTTAAAAAGCTTATTTCATTTTCTTATACTTTTAATGTGAAACTCAATATTGGTAGGGGTTTAACTGTACATGGGTATTCATTGAATTAGTCGAGCCGAGCCGAGCTACCTCTTACTTGAGCTCGGCTCGTTATCTAAACGAGCTCACTCGCTCGGCTCGGCTCGGCTCGGCTCGGCTCGGCTCGGCTCGGCTCGGCTCGGCTCGGCTCGGCTCGGCTCGGCTCAATGAGCTTTTTAATCTTGCTCAAGCTCGGCTCGTTTCGAGCCGAGTCAAGCTGGCTCACGAGCTAGCTTGGCTCATTGACAGCCCTAGTTCTTTCTCCCTAACTAAGCCATTACACAAAATCTCTTTCTTCTCTTCTTCTCTCTTCTCTCAAACCCCAAAATCTAAAAGTCCTCATCCAAACCTTAAACCTAATATTCTTTCTTCTCCTATTTGGTATCTAAGCAAGGTTCCCTTCTTCCCACTACCTGCCTGCACCCTGACATCATGCTGACATCAGTATGAGGTTATCCCTAACCTTGGCTTATGTTGAAAAACAACAGGGTTCTTTCTCCCTAACTAAGCCATTTACTCCAAATCTCTTTCTTCTTTTCTTCTCTTCTCTCAAACCCTAAAATCTAAAAGTTCTCGTCCAAACCTTAAACCTAATCTTCTTTCTTCTCCTATTTGGTATCTAAGCAAGGTTCCCTTCTTCTCACCACCTGCCTGCACCCTGACATCATGTTGACGTCAGTATGAGGTCATCCCTAACCTTGGCTCATGTTAAAAAACAACTCGGTTCCTAAGAGAAACATTTGCATGCTTTTTTGAAAAATGGCTCCAAAAATAGTGAAAATTCTTGATTCTTAGTCATCCAAACCTCTGATCAAAGTTTCCCCACAAAGGAGTGGTCGTTTGTTTATGGAGATTAATCCTATTTGCCTTGCTCTTTGACCCAAGGCTTGTTGAGGTGTTGTAGCCCTCTTTTCTTACAGTCACTTTTTCTTGTCCATAGCCATAGGTAGGGGTGGCGATCGGGCCAGGTTGAGGTTAGTCCAAGCTCGGCCGAAAATTCAGAACCTTAGCCTAAGCTCAGCCCAAGCACCCCAGCCCAAGCTCGGCTCACAAAAAACATCAGGCTTTGGGCCAAATAAAGCAGATTATGCGCCGAGTTCGGCTCACTCTTTCCCTTCTCTAGGTTATAGACTTTTTTTTGGTACAGCAGGTAACATTTTACAGAATGAGAAATTGAGAATGTGTGAGGATAGGGAGTAGGGACTATTAAGGACTGTTGGATGTAATCCAAGGGTCAATTTTATTTGCTAGGGCAAAGGTTATTTTATATATATATATATATTAGTTGTTCAGGCCGGGCTGAATTCGGGCTGAGCTAAGGGCAGCCCAAGCTCAGCACAAAATTTACTCTGGATCTAAATTCCAGCCCAAACTCAGCCCAGCCCGATTGACGCCCCTATCCACATGGGCTCTTTTGCTCTCTGCAACCACCCTATTACAACCTCTAACAGCCCCTAATCCCTCTTCTCTTTGCTGCACCATATTAGTCCCTGCAGCAGCCCCTGTTTCAGCCCCATAACTCTTTTATTTGCCCTACGGACACTAAGCACCTTAGTCCTTCTTCCCTTTTTGACTCCATTGCTCATTCTATCACCAATATTAAATTTAATGGTGATAATTTTCTTGCTTGGCGATGCTCTGTAGAGATATTGGAGGACGTTCGAAGATGGGTTATCTTATCGGTGAGACTCCTAAGCTCCCATCCGGTGCTACTGATATTGCAGAGACCTTAATGATTAGAAGAAACTTAGGTCATAGTTCCATTGTGGTCACTAATAATGCCTGGCCTGAAATTTCCACCGTATTAGGTTGTGTTGCTTTCCATGTTGCAAGTTTAGGTCCCAAATGATGCCCTGAACTGCAATGTCCCCCAGATTAATTTAGGTACAATCCACAATATTCTGTTAGCTCCACCATCATCACCGGGCTTCCTCTGCATGCCTCACATATAATGATTCTCTTGGTTCCATATTCATATCACAATTTCCTTTGTTAAAAGTAAACTGTAATTATTGTTCGTTCATTACCAATTTTTTCCTTGTGCTCATTTATTCATCTCTTGTTTTGCTTAAAATATGGATTTGTGTTGCTAATGACTATTTCACATCATATTGTTTTCATGTCTGTTCATAAAAATATAGGTCTAATTGTAGACCCTGACATATTTTGTGCTTTGTCCATCTTTGCCGTTTCCTTTGCAGGCTCAAGATAGCATTATGAACCTTCCATTAGCAAATGGATGGGGGGAAAAGCATAAGCTTTTTGTCAAGTGGAGATATGCTGAAGCAAAGGTATCTTATGATTGCTTGTGATTCTTTTTTTCATTCCTATGATCTACCATTCTTGTTATCATTCATGCTCTTTCATACTCAGCATCTTTCTCCCCTTTTCTGATTCCGAGACCATTAGTTAGATGGGATATTTTGATATCTCCATGAATAGTATGGAGATTGTCCTCCTTTTGTTCTGTTGTATGGAAACTCCTGAAATCCCTAAGTAACCTGGCATGGGTAGACGAGATGGAACATTATGATTTTAAAAGGTAACATATAAAGGTACATTACACATGAACCTTTGTTTGAGTAGAGGATGTGGGACAACTTACACAAGCTTCCTTGATGTTGGAGGGCCTGGTACATTATTAATGCATGTGGGAAATATACCAAAGTATGCACATACATTTCATTGCTGGTAAACAATTGCAAATATGAGGCCACAGACACCCTCAGCATAATCCAAAATTTTGAGTGTGCAGAAAATTGGTTTTTTTGTTGTTGTTGATGGGATTATAAACAGTGTGCTTGAGATTGACTTACCCTGTAGACTCTTTAGACTCAGCAGAATGAAGTGCAAATTTAGATGAGGAAGTGGAAAAGAATGCTGGAGATGCACATAAGGCTGTCCCTCATTTTTTCTGATTGGTATGTTTGTTCATCGTTATGCTTGAGAATTACTTACCCTCTAGACTCTTCGACTCGGTAGAAGGAGGTGGAAATTTAGATGAAGGAAGGGGAAAGAGAAAGTTGGAGATGCACATAAGTCTTTCCTTAATTTTTCCTGATTGGTATGTTTGTCCATCATGAGCTATTAAGGTCCAGGAAATTCAGAGGCATTTTATTGCATTGCTTTATAGTTTATTGGGAAATGTTAAAGGGGGTATTAAAGATTTCCGGACCTTATTTTTTTTGGTACAGAAGAAGTTCCTAGGTTTGCGCATAGGTGCCCATCCTTTACCATGAGGGTTTTGAACCTATGATCTTCCCCCTTGTGGGGGATTCCCTTAACCACCCTTCCATTAGGGTGTCGTCAACTCTAGTTCACCTCAATGGATAATCATCCATGTGCAATTTAAGACTTTTGATACCTAATGGATATTTTTTTTACATTATATAGCGTTCAGTTAATTTACTTTGAAATATTTAATATATTATTTGATAGGCTGAAATAGCAAGAATATTTGTATAGTGACTGGAAAGGAACACGGAATTTTTTTGTAGTATGGTTTGATATTCAGAGAGATAGGCGCGTCTCAAGTGAAGAACTCCATAATTTACAGGGAGTTAAAAACTAAATAGGAAGTATTGAGGGACTGCCCGAGCACTTGACGAAAGAGAGACAACTCATGGATCATTTCAGAAACTACTTTTTTCGTCATTGTGAAGAACCCAACAAGATCCTTTCGAGAGAGAATCCATGTCATATCAAAAATATTCTTTTTGCTGATGGAAGTAAGACAAGAAGTATTGGCTTCCTAGAGACATTCATTAGCCAAACCTGTTTGTAATAGCCCGGATTTAAATCTTGATGACAATTTCCATGAGAACTGAAACTCTAGTCTTTTGAAAAGATCTCTCGGGTATTCCATAGAAACATGTTTCATGAAATCAATTAAATAGAGTAACCTATTATGTAAAAAAAACAAGAAGAAATAATTAAAATTTACATTATTATTATTATTATTTTAAAATTTTTATTTTTACATTTCCCTTGGGAATGCTTGATAAATGCACTAAATTTTTTCTTGTGATGAAGTTTGCAAATAATTTGTAGTTAATAGATGAACCACTTGGCTAATCATGGGAGGGGTTAAAGTGGATTTGGTCTAGTCAATGAAACACTATTCCCTTTTATTTCCTGGAAAGAACTGTGGATGTGCATGAATCACGGGATACATTTCTTCCACCAGGATATATAGAAGTGGGTTGAAGGATGGAAGTTCCATCAAGATGCTCCTAGATGTGTCATGGAGGTTTTGGTAAAGGAACATAAAGTGGGATTGGGTGAAAAAAATTGTATCAATGTGAAAAGCAGATTTTAATTTACAAAATGATTGAGATCTTGATATGCAAACGAATGTAATCAGGAATACCCTTGGTTATGGATTGAGATCTTGATCTGTGCAGGATAGGTTGTAGTTTGTCAGTTGGTAATGGGTTAAGATGCATGTTGAACCCGGGTCATGATATGAACAGACACAAGATGGGTTGGGTTCCTTCATCATTGGGTAAGTAAGGTAAGATGGGTTTTGAACCCGGGTCGTGATTTGAACACACATCACCTTACCTCATTCTTTTCTTACAACTTTGTTACCATGTTACATGCTAAGCTACTTTCATTTTTTGTCAGTTATAGTTCTGTGAAACCTCCACAATTGAAATGATAATGGAACTAGGTGCTCATGATGAATATCTATGCTTGAAGCATAGTAACAGAGTTCTCTGTTTTTTTTATTATAAAAAAATTCCTAATAATTTGTGACTTTTTCGTCGAACGATTAATTAATGAAGTATTCGCGACTTATTGAAAAAAAAAAAGATTTTTCCAAAAAGTCGTAAATTTCGCGTATTGAAAAAGTCGCAATTAAATATCTGATATATGGAATATATTTGTCTGTAATGTTTGCAATTAGTAATCTTTTCTTTTAATTTTTTATATCTTACCCGACATTTTGCCAATTTTGTGTTTGAATTTTTTCCTAACCGAATAATTCCCGAACTCTGACTTGGTGACTATGGCTCCAATTATATTGTACTTCTTAGCTACTTACATAGGCAGGCAAGGAATTTGACTCCACATATACCGGATTGAGTCCTTGCATATTAAGTCTGCTTTTATTTACTCTCTATTTTTGGTGGATATAACCCTTGAACTTACCGATGAATCTTAAGCACTTGGGAAAAGGGCCAAACCCAGTTGTTTTTATTTATTTTATTTTATGTTTGGATGTCTTTTCAACTGCCATGAATATATACATAAATTCCTTTTGACATTCCTATGTTATTTTGTTTTGTATCTCCAACTAAGTATGATGCATCCAAGAGTGATTTTTTATTTATTGGCCAGGCGGCAGCATATTATTATCATGGTTTAATCCTTGATGAGGGGAACACAGAAAAATCTCATGGGATGGCTGTGGCTGCTCTGCAAGCAGCAGAAGAGTTTCTCAAAGAAAGTAAGAAAGCCTGTGAAGCCTTCAACATGGCTCCTCCTTTATCAAGGTAATTTTCTGAGGCTTATCTCTCTTCTCTCTCTCTCCCTCCCCCCCTCCCCAAATCAACCAACCAACCCACTCACACAATGCATAATGTCTTTGGTAACCACATATTCCTTTCATCTGTATCAAGTGATAAGTTTTCTAGGATTAAAAGTAAATTTCAGTGCCTTATTCTCTTAGATAATTTGAGCAGCAATAGGGGTCGGAGATATATTAAGAGAATATATATGATGCTGCCTAGGACCATTGATGATGATACTACCAATACCCTATACTTTGAACACAGTTCACCAACTTGTTGATCCAAACAGACCTTACAATTAATCAGAGAATAGCTCATAAATAAACAGACTTGAGGGATCTAAAATGGCTGAGCTAGAGCTGAAATAAGGTTTACAGTCAGGAAAAGGTCAACGTATTTGGTGGTAAAGTCGTGCTTGGTTGGTCCAATTTTGTGCTGTGCTTTGTTTGGAGGTGGCTCGTCAATTATTCTATCTAGATTAATTAGCCGGTGGACCATATGAACAATAGGGATTGCAGGAACCATCATCTTAAATGTTCAGTACTTGTAGGAAGCATCATATATTTCTTATATACTAGTAAATTACATGTGCTTTGCACGCATTAATCATATATTTCTTATATACTAGTAAAGGTACATGTGCTTTGCATGCATTAATTTTCTACTAAAACATAATAAGATTAAAATAAAAATTATTATTGTTAATTAAAATATTATGGTCTCAATAGAGATTTTATAAACAATATTAATAGTATTTACTTATGGTGAATTTTTTGTTTTGAACGCTTAAGAAAATCGCTGCTTTTGATTTTCAAATGATATTTGTTACTTAAACCTGATGGCTGTTTGACTGCTAAGACGTTGATGTTGAATCTTCATCTAAGAGGGTTCCTAAAGAGCAACAAATCGCATTAAAAAAAAACTATTTACTTTAGAGGAATGCTTGCCCTACTCTCTGTCAACTCCTACTATTAGCCTCCACCAACCACCTGTCCATTCTTGATGAGAGAGAATGCATTAACCATTGAAACTGGTTAAATAATTGACAGTTGGTTGGTGGAGGCTGAGAGTAGGGGTTGACTGAGAGTAGGTCTAGCATGCCTCATATGTTCTTCTCACATCATAAAGTAACCGGTCTCTCTCTCTCTCTCTATATATATATGTGTGTGTGTGTGTGTGTGTGTGTGCACCAGCGTGTTAGTATGAAAATAAGAATTGATCGTAATTAAGAGATCTGATAGTTTTATTATTTAGTTAGTAAATTTATTTTTCAGTTAATTAGTGATATAACCATTTGTTTTTTCAGTTAATCAGAGTTTTTTTTCTCAAATTAGCATTCTAATAAATTGATCTTAAAAAGTTTTAGAGTTTTAAGGAATTATGATCAAGAGTTGTAAACTATTATTATATTTACAAAAAATTATTAAATATTCTTTAAAAATTCTCAAACATTTAAAAATAGTGTGATTCAGAATTGAAGAAAGAATTTACATAATTTTAGGAATTATAATCAACTTAGTAATCTTTTTTATAATCCAGGAACCCAAAAATATTCAATTCCAGTTTTATTTTGTTATTTTTCCTGTTGATAGCTTATGAATGATTAATACTTAATAAGAGTGTTTGTAAATATCCTGGGCTTTATTTTTTTTGTTATATATTTTTAATGATTACTATTTTACTTAATTATAGTTAATCAAAATCAATTAACTAATAATTTTGTTAATTAATGTTCTAATAATATTTATTATATTCATGATATTTCAACATTTTGTTATTAGGAGTTTATTTTTTACATAGGAATTTCTTTTAGAAAAGGTTTTCTTGACTACCCAGTATTGATGATGGCCCTTTCTTGTAATTGCTAATATATGAAGATGAACAAAATTTGCTTTTTTCGTCCAATGCGAGAGTTTTAAGAGATCTACTCATTGTATTTGTTTAATTTTAATATCCAACTTATGCTTTTTGTTTATTTTTAATCTTTACTCCATGAAAAAAGAAGCAAAAATGAAGAATCTATATTATCCACCTTTTCTTATTTTGATTAGGATACCTAACTACTTTCACGCACCGATAACCTGAAACCAAAATAGGATCAAGAATGGAAAAGAAACATACAAATAAAGTGAAAGAACTTGCTACCTCAGAAGATTGCTAGTGAATAGTCTTACGTTCACAGAGAACAAGAGGAAAATCCATAAATCAAGCAGTTAGGACTCTTCTCATCAAAAACAGCAATTAGGTGTGCCATTATGGCTAATATTGCCAGTATACTATATTAATATAAGAAGAGTTCTGGAAGGATACAATAGGGATTTTATGTACTTTATTTATATTAGAACTTCTAAGATAAGTAAGTTCTTAGTAGTTTACTTAAATATATAATTCTACTAATTGCTTAAGGTATATTCAAATATGTAGATATTTATTTGGGACTTTTTAAAAAATCGTGAATAATTTGTGAAATTCACGACTTTTTGAAAAAGTCGTGAATAGTTCAGGAATTAATCAATTGATGAAAAAGTTGCGTATTATTCGGGAATTTTTGTAAAAATCGAAAAACTTTGTTACTATGGTTGGTACCAATTGCATGCATGTATGCTCATTGTACCAATTGTGTGCATGTGTGCTCCTTCTACTTATATGCTGTTGGTAACTGGTGCTGACTGTCTACCTACCGTATTTTGGATGAATCTTATACCCATATACTTCAGAGACTTTTTGAGACGTTTGACCTAGATTTATTTGAGTTGAGAGATGAAAAAATGCCATGGAACTCCTTAAATTCTGGGTTTGGGACTTCATGGTGTTTTGTTCTTCAATTCTAGCGTTTCCATTTGCTGCAACATTTTAACTACCTTTACTTTTGCAGGAATCCACCTCTTTGGGGAACCATGAAGTATCTCTCTGAAAAGATTCCGAAAGATACTTCTAGCAAGGTGCGAATCAACAGAGATCTCTACAGTCATGAAAAGTAAGTTATGGTTGGGATTTATCTAAACTTTACTTGAAATTGCCTTCAATTAATTCCCTTGCTCCAGTTAGCAAATAAATGAGGAAGAAAGCTAGATGGTTGTTTTAGCACCCAGTGGCGTCCGATGGGCAATACTGTGTCACCATCAATTTTTTTTCTACGTATCTGGGCGGAGGTCTTAAAGGGATTTTAGTCTCAAGGACAGGCCACCCATCTTAGTGATTTGACACCCTAGATTTTTTTTAATTTAGTTATCACAGACTGTAGTTCACTTGCATGTATATATATATACTAGTAAAGATGCACATATTAGTTTTTCATTAATGAAGTAAAATATTATCATCATTAGTTTTATATTAAATTTGACAAATTAAAAAAAAAATTTACTATCTGTGAAAATGGGGCAGTCGAAGCCAAAGAAAAAACTGAATTATCTTGTTCTGTCACTCCATCACAAACAGATGATCACAAACAATCATTCATGTGTTGATATATAAATATATATACACACACACACAGTACACCTATATGGCCATACATAAATGCAAGTAAGCAGCAACTTGCATTCAGTATATGTGCCATCAGCCTTGCATGCCGCAGCAACAAAAGTTGACCCTGATTTGAAGCTACTGGATCATATTCACGAATAATTGTGGTTCAATGCCCATATCTTTTGTCTCACAGGATTATTGAGACGGCACCGGCATTGCCAGATTTCGCTTTGGCCCTGAAACCCGACGAATATCAGCTTCCCTCGGTGGATCCCTCATGGAATGATGAGAACATCAAGGGTCAATTTGGTTTCAACCAGCTCAACAATGAGAGACCATGACAAACCTCAAGCGTGGGGTAGCAGGTGGGCAAGTCTTCCATTGCCATGTGTGTATTATGATCCATGTCAGCTGTTGTTTTTTCCCTTCCTTTTTCTCCCGAGATACATAGCTTGCCTTGACTGGAGAGCTGTGTACAAGAAGTTCCCTGTGTGTAAATGATTATTGAAAAGAAAATATTCACCAATTGAGGAATAAAATGTATGCCTTTTTGTTCATCTAGACCAGATTCTTAGAGAAAATATTTATTTGTTTTTTAAATTCATTTGTTTTGAGTATTCCCTAAATCTTAGGGAATCTCTCTCTCTCTCTCTCTCTCTGTGTACAAAGATCTTATCATTTTGGTTACCAAAGTTAATCATTTTACGTTAATGAGAGTGGACAGGTATTGGTCGTAGTAATTGACAAAGATAATTTCTCATCTAATGATGCATGCAAGAATCACAATGATTCAAAATTGAAACATAGAGCTTGGAACTGAAGAGGATGAAGAAATTCTTAATTTCATGATTTTGCCTATCAAAGTAGAGAATAGAAAACGAATCATTAAGGTGCCGTTTGGACACACTGTCGTTTTTCTGTTTTTATTTTCCATTTTGAAAAACTGGAAATGACTTCTGTTTTCAAAATTTTTAAGCAGAAAACATTTGGCATTAATAACTGTCACTTATGTTAAAAAAAGAAAAAAGAAAAAAGAAAACGTGTTTTGATAAACATGATGAACATAATGAGTAAACAATTCTAATCCATGGTGGTGGTGGTGGTGGTGGTGGGTGGTGTAGTGTGGTGGTGTGGTGGTGGACTGGTGGGTGGTGGCATGGTACTATGGTGGGTGGGGTTGGTAGTGGGTGGTGAAGAGGTGGGTGGAGTGGTGGTGGGTGGGTGGTGGTGTGGTGGGTGGTGCTAGTGGGTGGTGGGTGATGGTAGTATTGTGGTGGGTGGTGGTGGATGGTGGTAGTAGTGAGTGGTTTTGGTGGTAAATGATGAGTGATGGTGTAACACTCTTTATGTTTTCTATTTTTTGTTTTTTATTTCTGAAAAACAGAGGCTATTACCTTGATTTTCAAAAAAATTGTTACTGCTTTCTAAGAAAAAAATAGAAATATGTTAACCAAACATGTTTTGCATAAATTTTTAAAAGTTTTGTTTTTAAAAACAGAAAACATAAGTGCAACCAAACGGGCCCAAGTTTATGTCATGCTGAGGACTTTCTTCAAAACATTCTCAGATCTCTTTCAATACATTTCCCTTCGGAAAAAATAAAATAAAATCATATATTAGTTTTATTTCACACTTCGGGTCCAGGCCTTGAACGGGCTGGGTTCTCGGTTCAACCGGCCTGGATGAACCGTGGCATTTTCTCTTATATATATACTAGCAAACACCCCGTGCGATGCACGGAATAAAATTTGAGATTAGATGTAAAAAAATAAGAAAAAAATGAATAGAGAATACTTAAATATTATCAAAATAGAAACACTCGTATAATTAGAAGATAAAAATAATTATAATTAATAAAAGGTCGGCGAACCGTAAACTCATAGGTCGGTTGTTCAAGTCCCTCTCTTAATGCCTCACGAGGCTTGTGGTGTGGGTCTCATGGGGGTTAGGGGATTAGTTTGGCATTTGCTGAAATACCCCTAACTTGAAGAAAAAGAAAAAGAAGGAAACCACATAGATAAAGTAACAAATACAATAAGAGATATGTAACGAATATTCATTATGAAACATGTCAAATAATTATGAATGATATTGTGACAAAATCACAAAATGTTGTAAGTATTCTTCAAAATTGAATTATATCTGCAAGAAATACGATAAGAATAAATTGTTATAACTTGTGTTGTGGCAATAATTTGCTGTACAAATAAGTAAATAAATTGATTGTTGTGTTGATTACAGTACCTTTCAAATTTTGTTGTTGTTTATGCTTGACCCGACATGTCTTTCTATTGTGCGCACTTCTGGATGTGATCGCATGGTCCCTTTTTTCTTGTAAAACTGTTACAAACATAATGTAAATGTGTTGCTCGGTTAATATGTTAATGTATCAGTATTTCAATATATAAATAAATACATCAATTCTATTTATATAAAAGTTAAAAATTACCTTTTTCAAAAAAATTTTAATCGTTTTGTCTAATCTTGTCCTGGAGTGAAATGTACAAAGATAAATTGTTAACAGATAAATAGTAAACATTAAATTTAAAAAAAAATACTAATATTAGTGTGCGTAAACTTAGTTATGCATGACCATTTTTTTAAAATGTGTCTCACTTGTAAGCCAGCGCGACACTGTGGAGAAGTATTAGTTGATTTAGATTCAAATGGTAGAAATTGAAAATATTTGATAATAAATATTTAATAATCATATAAATATAATATAGATAGGGCATACATTCATATTGTCTTTGTTCGCGCAATAAGTGATGTTCTTCCTGTTACATTTGAAATTTAAAGATGTTATTATATTGATGTTATATAAGAACTATATTAAAAAATAATACATTTACTTACTGTTCAAATAGCTTGTTTCTCCACTCTCTTAGAATAATATTTGAAAAGATAGTTGTGTTTGTTGTAACTGAGCAACCTCATCCGTGTGTAAATATCCGCAAGGGTACATCCTTTTAATTTGCTTGTAAAATCATTTCATTGCTACATTTTAAAATTGACAACAAATATTATCAAAATGTTAGTGGGTTAAATTAACATCCAATTACACTGGAAAGTCAATTTAATATGAAATAAATAATGCAAACGATTTCTAATGTCAACCCTTAAAGAGCCCAAATATAATCTCTAATTTCATTTATATGCTAAAATCAAAATCAATTCCAATTTTAGAGACATTTTGGGTAAAAAAATTGTGAAGAACATGTCGGTGATAGAAACACGAGGGATATTTTGTGATCCAAAAAGCTTTAGGGCATTTTGGGTATATAAACTTTAGGAACATTTTTTAAATAAATAAAATAGAATATGTGCAAACTTGATGAGAACTTTTGTTTTAAAAATTTGTGAGAGATATTTGGGTATAGAAATATGACTTATGGCATTTCGGAACTAAAAAAATATTCAAGACAATGTCTTTAGGAAAAAAATTTGAAGGCATTTTGTGTATAGAAACCTGACTTAAAAGGCATTTTGAGAATAAAAAAAAATTTAGGGACATTTTGGTCAAAAGAAAAAAAATATTTTTAATAATAAAGGGACATGATCCAACTGGACAGGTAGAATCAGGAATCGGTCATCCAACTTGTTCGACGATCGGTTCAGTTATGAAAATATTGATTTATATATTAATAAATGACAAATTTAGAATTAAATTAAATTTTAATGACTTTTTAAGTCCCCTATATTAATAAAACTAAATTTAGTAAATTACAATTTTAGAATTGAGCTAAAATTCAATCAACGTTTTCTACCCGATCGTTCTCTTTATATTGGTAAATAATATATATATATATATAAAGTGTAATTATGAAACTAAGTTAAAATTTAATTAAAATTTTAAAATATCATTCCATTGGTATATTAGCGAAAGGATAGTTCGTAAAATATCATTGTATTTTATATGAGTAAATTGGATTTTTAAATGTAAGTAAAATTAATTTTATATTTTGAAATCATGCAAGCAAATCGTGAATTGTAGTGTTGAAAATAAATAAAATTTTAAGCAAAATTTTGTACGTACCCATCTTCATAATCTTTATATTAGTATATATATATATATTATTGAAAATTAGCGACAAAATTTCCATTAATATAAAGTGTCTGAGAAACGAATTTCTAATATTTGTTAAAAAAAATCGAAAACATAAACTAAGATTTTATTTAAACTTTTGGTTAAAAACAATTAGATAATAGGATGCCTTTTCCAAAAGTTAACTTCATGATTCGTCTGCTAAAAGTCAAACATCAACAAAGTTTTTTTTTTTGCTAGAACAGAAAAGGACTATTATCATTAAATGGACAAGACTACACTGCAGGGAATAGGTTTTTTTTTCTTGGTGTCAAATCATCTCCGGTGATAACCGGATTTGGCAAATCCGGTTATGACCCCTAGAGTTCGCCACGTGTCTCCTTTTACACCCCTTAATCGTATTAAAAAAAATAAAAAAATGGGTGGGTAAACCCTAGAGGTGAGTGAACCTTACCCGCAGTTAAGGGGTGTCAAAGGAGACACGTGGCGACCCCTAGGGGTGATAACCGGATTTGCGAAATCCGGTTATCACCGGAGATGATTTGGCTCCTTTTTTATTAGCTTTAAGAAATGAAATGTTTGGATCAGAGCAGGCTTAAGTTTCTAGGAAAAGAAGCCTACTGAGGGGTTTTCTTCCTTATACTCGGGGGTTTTCTTCCTTAAGTGATTCAGGCTCTCGGAGCTCGGGTGTTCGCTTACGATATTGAAATCTTTTACGAAAGGAGATGGGCAAAAGACAATTGGTACAAAAAGAATGAATATATTCGTCTGGAGGAAGATAGGGATGTTGATGAATCTAAGTTATGTTGAGGCATGGCAACCAAGCTGATGGTGTTGAGTGAGTTTTTCTTTTCTGTGTGATTACAAAGCATCAAATCCCTTCCATTCTCTTTTTTTTAAGAAAAATATTTTATGTTCCCTGATGGATCGATCCACCAACTCAATGGAGTTTAGTTGAATCAACCGAGTAGCGAGCTTTAGACAGATTTATTGTATGGCCGATCTGAGTTTCGAGTTAACTTGGTTTTTTTTAAATACTGTTTGATACCAACCATGTCAGTCGTTTCATTAATTATTGATGTTAAAGGGAAAAACCACATATAGAGATAAGAGTGATGGAATTACCTATTGGGTTTGTCGGCACCAAGATGGGTGAATAATGGAAGTGCAGGATGACGGGAATGCAGCATCTTCACTTGGGAAAGCAATCGGAAGTGTAGGATCGATGCGATGCAATGCACACAAAGAGAGAGAGAGAGAGAGTGAGAGAGAAGGGAATGAAAGGTGCAATGGAAGATCAAAATATTGGTGGAAGGGATAATTAAAGTTTGGAATAGATGTGTCTTATTAAGAACAGATGTCTGTTTAATCAGATAAAGAAATCCAAAGAGTTGCGTCCCCTAAATATCTGACTTGGCTTCATCAGTGAAGAAAGGTACACATGGTGGTGATTCGGTTGGAGAACATCTCATTTGTATTGTGAAGTATAGGGATGTGATGCTCGGAGAACCCTGGTGATAGTTGGGGGGAAAAACGGTGAATTAGTTGGACTCGGGAAAACGAAAAGTTAGAATAAATACGTGGTAGAAAATGGATGACTTGACAGGCTCAGAAGAAAGGAAAACATATGTGATTGTTCAATGGAACAAATGTGTCTGTTCAGGTTTCAAGAACCGGGGTGATGGTTGGGGGAAAAACAGTGAAGTTGTTGGATTCGAGGATATGAAAAGTTAGTAGATACATGGTACGAAGTGAAAGTGGAGGACGTGGCATGCTAAGAAGAGAAGAAAACATTTTGTAATAGTATTAGGTAATAGATACGAAGTGAAAGTGGATGACGTGGCATGCTAAGAAGAGAAGAGAACATTTTGTAATAGTATTAGGTAATAGATATATATATCCTTTTCTTTAGCCAATTCTCACAGTTTTTCCGGTTAAATCATTGTTTCTCCAGTTGAACCAGTCAAATTTCAATGGTTCCTAATTTTACCGGTTCAACTGGCCAGTCCAGTCCAATTTTTAAAAAACTGGTTCAAATTAGATTTATCTCAAGTCACTTAAGGTCCTTCTTTTGGTGAAACTTTTAAAGTCTACAACTTTCACTTTTTTATGCCTAATTTTACTTGATGTCAAACTATATTATTCCATACGAGGCAAAAGTTCCATAAATATGGAACTTGTAAGTTCCACCAAAAATTCGGTTTTTTAAATTCCATACATGTGGAACTTCCCGTTAAAGTGAACCAAAATCTGAGATAACATTGTGTAAAAGAGATAGAAACCCTCTCCCCTCTTCTGACATATATGCTTGTGCTTCAATTTTAGATCGCGGTTCAAATGAAGTATCACTGGAAAACGCCAACATCCATTGACATTCTAAAGATTCAATGATGGTCCTCAAAAATTTGATGGTGATGATCATTCTCATAATTGATTTTATAAAACTAAACACTCTAATTTAGAGCATATGAAATAGGCAACAATATCCTGGTGTGGGTGGGTTGGAGAGGAATAGTCTGGCCAAAGGTTGAGCTTGGGATACCTATTCCTTGTCACCAAACAAAAAAAGAAATAGGCAACAAAGTGTTTCTTCCAAGGTTCAGAATTTCCTATTCTAATTAATTCATGCATATACATAGGTGAAACATTTAATCCTTTTAAAACATCTTCTAGTCTTCAAAATGACTGTTTTTGTATTCATCTCCCCATGGTACCTTTAACGTAACACACCCAGTTTGGATTTTCTTAGGTGCTGAGCTTCAGCTCTCACAAAAGAAATAACATTTTCAACTGAAACAACCTTCAATTACTTGGATTCTCATTCTCATCTTCCACAGCAAATCCCCCATTTTCTTCACTCGAGGTTTGATTCTGTTTTTCTTGTTCCTCTGCAAAAGCATCAATTCATAATACCAATTACAGAAAGCCTCATAAAATTAGTCAATATATAAGGACTCAATTGCTCATTGTTTAACCATGTGCCAAAGATGGGAGGTCCGAAAGAATCCATCCTCCCTACCTGTACCACACAGGTGCGCACACAGCAGGACAGTTGAGCCCCACTGTTCAGTGGATAAGACCTAGAAGGCCCACCAATGAGAGCATTCAACATCCAAGATATCATTGCTACATAAAATAAAATAAAATTACACATCCAAAATATAAGATTCAACTAACAAAAAATTTGATAAACATTCCACAGAGTGGGCGGATTAGGTTATCATCATATCTAATTATTTAATTAACATACAAGATCAATGTGTATCCATTGAATGCAAGTACAAAATGTCCACTCTCGTGATTGTCTGTCACATGTACAGCACTGTGACGGGAGAGGCTTCTTCCCATCCTTGCATCCTAATGCAAGTGTTATTGTTTCTTGCTCAATTTGTACATAAGACTATATTGTAGGGTAAATAGTAATGTCAAAATTAATGAAACAAATTATTATTTTTGACCGGTAACAGACAAAATATATATATCAAAAGAGTGGGAACAGAAACATAAGCACCGCTGGGAATTAACTGAGAAGTAAGCTCCAAGCAGAGAAGAGAAAGCAACAAAACAAAGATCTACAATAGCTGCTAAATCCTAAAGAAAAATCAGCGAGCCACTAAAAAATAAGCCACTCTAATCATCCAAAAGGTTATCCAGGGTCCATTTCTGGTTGCCAAAACAATTCTCAATAAAGAAAACATAACCAAATAATAAACACTGGATAACTTTCTTATAATTAGGAAAGGGCTGATATTGTGGCATGAACGAAATAAATCTCAACTATTTTCAGGTTTTTCTTAACAATTGCATAAATAAAATATACAAAATGCCAGGGAGAAAAAATAATAATAAATCGCATACGACAAAAAAAAAATAAAATTTAGCAGACAAAAAAGTTGGTCAAATATAGAAATTAAAAGGAAAAGATAAAAAAACAGATTCGTACTAGAAGAGAGTGATGACCATTTGTGAGTTTTGTGAATCTCCTCGGAACTGGAAAATCATTTAAGGAGCTTCAAACATATTTGAGGGTTCCATGTGACTATTGTCACTTCTGCCAACAAACAAGATGAAACTTTACCACCAAGGAATTGCTTTTTGCAAAAGATGAGGGGAAAACTCAGTGAGATGTTGGAGAAGTGAAATATATGAGATCACAGACGTAGACTGCTTGCTGCTAAATATGAATTGAGATGGCAGCACTTTTCCCAACCATTTTCTTAAAAGAAAAATTCATTTAAGTGAAACTTTACCACCAAGGAGTTGCTTTTTGCAAAAGATGAGGGGAAAACTCAATGAGATGTTGGAGACTTGAAATATACGAGATCACATACGTAGACTGCTTGCTGCTATATATGAATTGAGACGGAAGCACTTTTCCCAACCATTTTCTTAAAAGAAAATATTCATTTAAGCAAGAAAAGAAGGGGTTCAATAAGGGGGCAATCACTCCAGCTCAAGGGCTTGCTCGGCAATGGTGCCCTTCCTTAATGACATCATCAAAGTATAAAGGATCCCCTAAAAATAGGAAGTTAAAGGATACAACGGGGACTATAGCAAGTTTATGAATAAAGCTCACATTAATCTTTACCACTAAAGAAAGAAGAATTAATAAAAAAAGGGGAAAACACTTACCCATAAGTTGAAAAATTGCCTTATGAGTACGTCTTTCAAGCTTATCAAGCTTCTTCTGTATGTCCCTCCGGAGGTCCCAGTTTGGCTTCTTTGGAGCAATGTTTACGAAAGGGTCCTGCAAACTCTTCAAGTTAGAATAAAGGGACCATGGATAACATATAGAGCTTACCCAAAATGCTAATATAGTATTCAAGGTAAATCAAAACCTCAATCTTCTCTGATGGTGGAGGTGCCACTGCAATGGGGTCTTCAAACTTTGGTAGGACTGGTGGAGCTAACTTACCCTCCTGAAGCTGCTTATCATGAGGAAGGTAATTTCTGAACTTCATGTTTAGATCCCTGAAAAGAGTTGGTATTTGTACAGTTGTCAAGACAAACACCATTAGTATTAAGGAAGTAGACTCACCAAAGATAAATATTTACCCAAATAATAATAATAAATAAATGGTAATGTAACTCAATAATTCATGTATTAATGAGATAATCAGCAATATTAGTTTCATGGTACATAGCTACAGTCTGTAAATGTTAGCCATATAATCACACAAGAAGATTTACCACTTTTCATAACAGCAATGCTATAAACAGGTAAAACAATGACTTGAAAACTAAAAAATAAAGTACACACTTGTTAGCAAACGTTAGAATGTGAGGATAAAGGATAAAAGCACTCACCTGTCTTCATTAGTTCCATCAGCTTCCTCTGTCTTATCTTCATTTTGAACTGAATCTTCATCTGGAGTGCTTAGAAGTTCCTGAGCTACCTTAAGAGCTTTCAGCCTCTCACGTCGAGCTGCAGCAGCTTGTTCAATGGAGTCTTCTTCGATAGTCATTACTTCACCTATATTATACACATTTAGAATAAAATATAAGAAAAATAACAATTACCTTGTCTACATATTACTTCTTCTTGTATATATTTAATGTCTATGTTTCAAGTTTATCACGCATCCTTCCTTTAGTAATATCACTTGCTTCACCCTTGATGAAAAATAAGACCAGTCATTATTCTCATAAATACATTGGGGGAGGGGGAGAGTGGGGCGGAGCCAAGATTTTCTTGTAGGGAGGTGGGTATGATGTTGCCCCAAAGAAATTTTTTTGATGCCCAAGTTTGTGGGCAATCTCGTCTGTAACCTTTGTACATATCTTACGAATATTATTTCTCCTTGTTTAGGGTGAACTCATATTTATAGTTTTGTTATGACTTGTTATTGGGTTTATGTACAATTTCAGTGAGATATACTATATATTATAATATATTTTTTTGAAAGTTGGGGGAAAGCTGCCCTCCGCCCCTCCCTCCCCTTTGCCTCCTTGCCCCATGGCTCAAAAGGTATTTTTTTTTCAAAAGTTCTAGGGGCAGCTCCTCCCCCTTTGCCCTGGCTTTGCCGAAGAAGCTTCTCTATATATACTTTAAAGGAAGTTTGCAAAAGCGCTATAATTTCCTTCATGTGCTAAACATGATTGTGGGGTCTTTAAAATCTAATTACTGCTATAGATTAAGTTCATATACTATCCAATGTTATATCCAATATCCCTGATTATTGGAGTCAAGACCTGCTACAAAACCTTTTAATTTTTATATGATTAGCAGTAATAAGTAAAATATCTAAATAGTGACCAGCTAAATAAAAGGGTGAAAAGCTTATGATTGATTATGGTCCGTGCTGAATTAGATAAGACTTCCTCTCATATTTCAGTTCAGTGTAGATACACTAACATGGATGTTTTTTTCTTAGCATTTAATCACTAAAGAAGATTTTCGAGGGTCGGAGTAACCCACTTGGTTATTGAAAGAATGCAATGTCTTCAATATGTTTCTGTTTGCAGGTACGATCTACACATGAGGGTGGAGAGAGAAATTCCAATTTTTTCCTTTACTGCAAAATAATAAGGATCCAAAATTTATTTTTAGGGCACCATTCTTAATTTCTTTAATACCCAGGTTGGATTGGGGTGCACAAGAATAAAAAAACCACTAGTTAGATTTTCTGGATCCTCCTACAAGTTGGTTAGAGTTCAATGTCAGAGGGACAAATATGGTGACAGGTGGGTCTATGGCATCTATTATCAATAAATGCTCCGTTTGTTTCGATGTAAAATAGGGAAAAACAAATGAAATTCATGGAAAATGTCAATTGTCCTACAGAAAAAACACGCAAAAAATGACAACATATTCCGTGAAATTCTTCTGTTTTCCCCTATTTTACATCAAAACAAATGAAGCATAAGAGACGGAAGTGATTCATCATCTTGCAATTTTTGTTGTTCAGAAGGCAACATTCATGCAAATGACTCTGTGTTTGAGGGACTTGGGATCAAAACTCAGTGGAGTTTTCCATGATCTTCTACTAATTTAAAACCCTAAATTTCCATGAACAAAAGAGAAGCCATGATCGATACAGTCAAGCAGCAAAAAATTGAAAAAAGAAAAAAAAATAATCAGAAAATCAAATAAACAAGCAAAAATAAGAATAATTATCCCCTTACCATAAAAGAAAATATGGGATTTCTCTGCGAAGATTGAGAAAATCCTAAAATTCTTAGCTCCTTTGGTTTGCCTATTTTGTGTATAAAGTGAAAGATTGTGAAATATAAATGGAGCTCCCTAAAATATGCCTTGTAAGTGGTATTTGACGATTAATTATTATTATTTTTTTGGAAACTCGAGGTGTCCCCAATCCTTTGGGTCAGGACTAATCCCTGAGGGTGCGTCTAGAGCCCGCAATCCGCCGCAATCCGCCACGCCACACCAGGTAAGCTCGGGGAAAACCCGTGCAAGGTTGGCCCCAAGGAGGGAGTAAGAAGTCGAACCTAGGACCTTCCGCTTCATGAGGCGTAAGTCCTAGGGAACCACTGGTCCACCCCTTCAGGTTTGGTGATTATACAATAAAAGAAAGGCATTTATGCCTATATCTACTAGAGTGCTATTTTTCCAAAATTTCACTTTGGGTGCAACACCTGGCGTTGCTACCAATGTTTTGAAAACTAGAACGGAGTGACGAGTTGAACCGGTAAAATTGGGAACCTGCAAGTCAACCGGTCCCCAAAACCAGTGTTACAAATCTCGTTCTCGGGTTTATATTGACCGAAGTTTTTTTCAGGAGATTTTCAAATATGAATTTCCCGGGTATTTCTCACCTAAAACTCGGCAATGATTAAAAAATATATTAAAATATAAATAAATATCACCATGTTATAAATTCATAAAACCAACAACATTGTTTATTGTATATTTATCACGATATTTTCAAAATCTCGAATAAATCCCAAGCTAAATCTCGTGATATTTAGGGAATAAAAAGATATAATTATAATTCTCGCGATATTTTAAACTTTAGAAGTTTTTCTCGGGAGAGATTGGGTATTTCTCGAGAGATTTGTAAGAATGCTCAAAACCACAAAAAACAACCTATTGTAAAAATTGATCTAAAATTAGAACCGGTGATTTCATTTAACTAGGGAAAACAGGAGAATTGGCCTGAAAAAAAGATTTTTTTTTAGATTAAAGGCCACAGTTCATCCGGCTCGTCAAACCTAGAACCAGAGACCCAACCGGTTCGACCTCCGGTTCGGTTATGAAAACATTGGTTGCTACCCTTTGAACAAGTTAAGAAAACAAAATTTACAAACGAAGAAGTTATGATTTTAACGAATTCTAAAGGGTAACAGAGAAAAGTAGCGAGACTTGTCGCTATCATAGTGAGTTTGGAAGCCAACATTTCTCTAGTCCTTTTAATTTATTTCTTATTGAGTGTATTTGTTTTGTGGACACTTGTTTCTCAAGAAATTGAATCTCTCAAAAGATTGAATTCTTGAGAATGATACGTACCTATATAAAAGTAAACAAATAAAAAGAGAGGGAGGGAAGTAGATGACTCATTCGAGGGAGTCGAACCTCCATAAGGGATCTACTTCGAGTGTCGATCGAACTCCACAGGTGCAAAGCACTAGGTTAATTCATTCTTTTTTTCTTTTTTTCATTAAAGAGGTTACATATATATAATAATAAATCTAACTGTCCGTAACTCCCCACAACCCAAAATCCCCATAATTGCTCACAACCCACCACTCCTATCTTATCTCAAATTAACTACCTATAAACAAAAGGCACATACATAACATAATGATGTGTACCCAATACACATCCTCTTACTATATCACCTCTCTTGTCTTCCTTATCCCTTAGGTAGTTATTTACTTGTAATTTAGTTTCTATAACTCCTATGTAGGGATATAAATAGGAGAATGTAATTTGTATTTGGTATGTTGAATGAAGTTAAATTGTTTTAAGAGAACATATGGAGGTTTGCCCCCTCGAAGAAGCATCAATGGAGGTTCCGGGATGCCTCGAGCAGCCATATCCTCTCCCTCTTCTCCTTTTTTTTTTTGGTTTTCTATTTAATAGAAAGGTACTTAACAAATCGTATCAAAGCACCGATTCTGCGACTGCGGTAAAGTTTGATGTTGTGAAGGGTAAAAGTCGGAAGAAAACCCCCTCGAAGCGGTCACCTTTATCCCAACGGCGTCTATTTCCATTGCTTGAGGATTTAAAGATTAAAGTGTTTCATAACCTTGAGGACAAGGAATGTTTCTAGGGGAATGAAATGATGTGTACCCAATATAAATTCTCTTACAATATCACCTCTCTTGTCTTCCTTATCCCTTAGGTAGTTATTAGTAGTTATTTACTTGTAATTTAGTTTCTAAAACGCCTTTATAACATAGTCACAAAAAATTACGTTTTTTTGAAGAAAAAAAACCCATTTAAAACGCTTATTAATACCCTGCTGTAGAAAATGCTGTTTAAAACCTATTTAAAAAAAAAAAACAAAACCCGTATTATAGTTTAAAACGAATAATACGAAAAAAACACGTTTAAAACGAAAAATACGGATACTCTTGAATTTTTTTTTGCATTCTCAAATGTACTTGAAGCTGAAGGGAATCATGACATTGAAGATATTAGGGAATGAAGATTACGCAGATATTGATGGCTTTGATGATGATACCGGTTTTGAGCAATTGATGAATAGGAATAAGTGATTTTATTAATACGCGTATTATATTTTAGTTTTTAATCTTGATTGTTGATATTTAATGAATTTTGATGTCCTGATAGAATGAATTGGATGTTAAAATGATGTTATGAACTTATTATTATTGATTATAGTTATTCTTTTTGTATGTTATCTCACAAAATTGTTAGATATATTAATTAGCATAATTTCTAATTTTTATAATAATTATTATTTTTCTCCCTTTTTTCCTGTGTTTTCTCAAAATTTTCAAATGTTTCCGTACTTGACCGTTGCCGAATTATTCCCAAACCCGACTTTGTGGCTATGCTTCGTAGGGCTATAAATAGGAGAATGTAATCTGTATTTGGTATGCTGAATGAAGTATAACTATTATAAGAGAATATATGGAGGTTTTCCCCTCGAAGAGGCATTAATGAAGGTCCCAGGCTGCTGCCTCGAATCAGCCATATCCTCTCCCTCTTCTCCTTTTTTTTTTTTTAATGTTCTATTCATTCATTGAAAAGATTACATATTTATAATGAATACATGTAACCGTCTATAACTCCCCACAATCCACCCCTATAACTACCCACAACCCACAACCCACTACTCCTATCTTATCTCAAATAACTACTTATAAACAAAAGACACATAATAGAGAAATTCAACTTTTCAGGACATGAGTACTTAGTGTTTAGTGAGGCATGAGAATTCAAAAGTAAATTCTAACAAATTTTAATTTCCGGAGTTCGGCCAAGCATGGGAAACAAACAAACGAAATTTGGGAGAGAAAATATATGTTTTATTATGCTTTCAATCCAATATATATACACACTAAATAAGGATAGAACAAAAATAGGAAACTAATTAAGGGCTAAAGATACTGCTAAAAATATTCATAATTCCAACACTCCCCCTCAAGTTGAGGCAAATATATTGACGAGCCCAAGCTTGAAAGAGAGGATTGCAGTAACGAGGGACCAAGAGACTTGGTGAACATATCGGCAGTCTGATCGGATGAAGGAACAAAGCTCGGAGAAATGACACCTAAAAGAACTTTTTCCCGAATGAAGTGAATATCAACTTCTATGTGTTTTGTCCTCTCATGAAGTACAGAGTCAGATGATAACATAATGACAAACTTATTATCACAGAACAAAGAAGAGGAGTCCATCACTAAGAAGCCAATCTCAGTTATAAGGTAACGTAGCCAGAGAAGCTCACACGTGCCCTGAGCCATGACACGATGTTCAGTCTTAGCAGAAGATCGAGAAACAACTGCTTGTTTCTTACTTTTCCAGGATATGAGATGACTACCATGGAAAGTACATATGCCAGAAGTAGAGCGCATATCACTCTTAGACCCTGCATAATCAGCATCTGTAAAACAGGAGAGACTTGACTGTGCTCTTGCTGTATAAAAAAGCCTAAGACCAGGACAGGTCTTAAGGTACCAGAGAATATGATAAACTGCATCCAGATGAGAGGTATGTGGAGAGTGCATAAATTGACTCACAACACTAACAGCAAAAGTGAGATCCGGTCTTGTGCTCGTCAAGTAAATAAGACGACCCACAAAATGTTGATAAACGGAGGATCCGATAGTAACTCCCCCGATTCTGCTGACAATTTAAGGTTTGGATCCATAGGAGTAGAAACAGGCCTACACCGAAGCATACCTGTATCCTGAAGAAGGTCAAGAACATACTTTTGTTGAGATAGGGATATGCCACGACGAGACCTAGCAACCTCAATGCCAAGGAAATACTGCAGAGGACCCAAGTCCTTAATGTCAAAGGACACCCCGAGATCACACTTCACCTTAGCAATACTAGGTGCATTATCTCCAGTAATAATGATGTCATCTACATAAACTGAGATGATAATACACCGTCCATCTGACTGTCGCCGAATAAAGCATGTATGATCAGAGTGGCACCAAACAAACCCCATATTCAGAACTACATCACTGAAGCGACTAAACCATGCTCGAGGAGACTGCTTAAGCCCGTAGAGGGATTTTCAGAGACAACAAGCTTTCCCTAAATACTCCCCCTGAGCGCAAAAACCCGGTGGCAAATCCATGTAGATAATCTCTGAAAGATCACCATTAAGGAAAGCATTCTTGACATCCAGCTGATGAAGAGGCCAAGAATAGGAGGCAATAAATGAGACAAGAAGACGGACCGTAGTCAACTTAGCCATAGGAGCAAAGGTAGCACCAAAGTCTTTACCCGGAACCTGAGTGAAGCCTTTAGCAACAAGGCGAGCCTTATACCTCTCAATAGTGTCATCTGCAAAATACTTCACACCGAAGACTCACTTACAGCCAACTGTACGCTCACCAATAGGCAAATCAACAAGGTCCCATGTCTGATTTTGCTGAAGAGCATCCATTTCTGCTTTCATGGTAGCCACCCACTTAGGATTTTGGAGAGCCTCAGAGACTGAATGAGGAATAGACACTGAATCAACTTGACCAAGAAAAGACTGATAGGAAACTGAAAGACCCTGATAAGAGATAAACTTAGCAATAGCATAATCAGTACTACAAGAAAAAACCCAAACGGGTGGGGGATGACGATCACGGGGAGGGTACCGGGGAGGTGCAATATCAGAAGCTAAAGGAAGAGGTGAAGTACCTGAGTCCGGAGTAGAATCTGGAGGAGGAACATGAGAGCGCGGACGGCGAGGAACATTAGAGGGCGGACAACGAGGAACATAAGGGAAGGGATCAGTAGTGAGTGAAGGAGAGGACACCGGAGGAGGCTCAAGAATGAGTGCAGGACGAGAAAGCAAGGGAATGTCCTCCGGAGGAGTCTCCTCAACAGGTCCTGGCAAGGAAGGAGTACCTAAAAAGAAAGGAACAGTTTCTAAAAAAGTAACATTCAATGAGTGATAGATGTGACAAGTAACCGGATCATAACAACGATACCACTTAGACATGCTAGAATACCGCAAGAAGATACACCGAATGGCCTTATCATCGAGTTTGGTACGAGAAGGACTGCAGTTCTGAACAAAGCATGTACACTCGAACACACAAGGTAGGATAGGAAAAAGGGTGCTATCAGGTTGAAGGACATGCAGGGGCCTTGCCTTGCAGGATCCAACTGGGAGTGCGATTTATAAGATATGTGGCAATGAGGATAGCCATTTGCTAGAAATATTTGGGTACTCCCATACCACATAAGAGACCTAACAACAGATATAATGTGGCGGTTTTTACGCTTTGCCACACCATTCTGCTCAGGAGCATAAGGATAGGTAAGTTGCTGGAGAATACCACTTTTGTTAAGTTCACTCCGAAATTCATTTGTGATATATTCCGACTATTATCAGACCGAATATTCCGTACAACAGTATTATATTGGGTTTTGATCATTTGTAGAAAATTAACAAAGTGCGAAAACACCTCAAATTTTTTCTTCATAAGATAGACCCATGTGCAACGAGTGTAATTATCTATGAAAGTGACATAATAACGATATTGAGATAAATCAGTCACTGGAGAAGGACCCCACATCAGAGTGTATAAGATCAAAGGCACTAGGTGCACGGTGCATGCGAGGGATATAAGTAGTGCAGGTATGTTTTGACAATTCACATACTACACATTTAAATTTAAAGTTCTTGCATGCTTTATTCAAAGGCGGAAAAAGCCAACATCAATACTGAAAGTTTGCATGCCCTAAACGAGCAAACCACAAATCAAGAGTCTGACTAGAAAAAACAAAAGAGTCAAAAATAGGCAGAACAAACACCTGAAGACTAGATAACGACACTTTGGAAGACGGAGGATCTCCAAAGTAGTAGAGTCCATCGCGCTCATATCCCCTACCAAAAATCTTCTTCGAAGTCAGTTCCTACAAAAGACAACGATTGGGTAAGAAAATAACAGCACAATGAAGGTTTTTCGCAAGCAGACTAATTGAGAGAAGATTATAAGCAAAATTAGGAACATAGAAAACAGAGGGAAGAGTGATGTCTGAAGACAAATGTGCATCACCCTGACTACTGATTTTGATAGAGGACCCATCGGCAATATGAATGGACTGAGTAACAGGGGTAACTGGAGATGACAAAATAGACAACTCACCAGTCATGTGATTACTGGCTCCGGAATCCAGAATCCATGTGGGATTGTCTGACTTAACATGAAAAGCAGTAGGTATATCTGTAGCAAGAGTAGCCGTGGGACTGGCAGACGAGATGGTCGCCGAAGAAGCAGGACCCAAGCCCAAGTGTGATTGAAGCTGGGCAATCTGTGACTGAAGTTGACTATAATCTAAAATAGATAGAGCAGGTGCTACCTCGGCAATGACGCCTGTACGGGGAGCCCATTTCCCTCTGTCTTTGTTCCCCTAGTCCTGGTTCCGAGACTAATGTTGCTTCAACACAGGATGGAGATCAAAGCAACGATCAATGACATAACCAAGCTTCTGGCAATGCTGACAATAAGGGTAGTTACTCACAGGACGAGAGCCTGAAGAAGCAGCAAAGACCATCTGATCAGGAACCGGTGGAGACAACTCAGGTGACGAAATCAGTGGAAGAAGACGGCACCGACGATCATCTCCATGCACAGTAGCAAATGCCTCGTAAAGAGAAGGCATAGAAGAGGTGTTAAAAATCTGAGCCTGAAGAGCCTCAAACTCAGGTTTTAACCCCATTAGAAATTGGTATGTATGCCTATGATCAAGACGTTTGGACTCAATAGCAGCATCAGTAGGGAAGTCACTAAGGGGCTCACACTGAGCCAACTCCTCCCATCTAGTTTGGAGGTAGCCAAAAAAGTCTGCAAGTGAGAGTCCGAAGGCATCTTGGGAGGCATGAGAGATATCCCGATAGAGCTCGAAGATCCGAGAGTCACAGTGTGCATGAGCATACATCTTAGTCATGGCAATCCATAGACCATGGACAATATCGTGATACAAGAACATGTTGTAGATCCTATTTTCCATTGAATTGAACATCCATTCAACCTTGGGATCAGATGCAGTCGACCTAGGCTCCTTTCCAAGAATCCACCAAATCTTTCGATTCCAAGGTGGAAGGAGCGAGACCAAGCATGAAAATTCTGTCCATTCAACAACACACTCGTGACACATTGAGCCAATGTGGGATGAGTGATAGAGAGATCTCTTCGAGGAACCAAGAAAGCTGGAGGGACAGCAGGGGCAACTTCTTTTTCAGGTTCAGTCATGATGCAAGTAGTCCAACAACACAAAATGGAAAGACAAAGAACAAATCCCGGATAACAATCGGCAATAATAGAACCACAGCCGAAAAAAAACGGCTTAACAGACAGGGGTAACCGGATACTCGGCTACCCAACCAATAGACAAAGAGCTCGAGAGAGCTCTAACACATTACGGACAGGCCAAGAAGGCCAAAGGTGGCAGCATAGAGGCTGCGCAAGGGACCGGAAGGCTGCTGGTGGCCTTTGGTGGTCGGCCGAGAGGGGCGAAGGCCTCGGTGGCTGTCGCTAGGGTTGTTGGCTGGTGGCCTGGGGCTGTCGGCTGGCTAGTGGTGGTGGTGCTGTGGTGTGGTGGTGGTTAGGGTTTTGTCTATTGGGTTGGCTCTGATACCAAAAAGAAATTTGGGAGAGAAAATATAAGTTTTATTATGCTTTCAATCCAATATATATACACAGAATTCCTAACTAAATAAGGATAGAACTAAAATAGGAAACTAATGAAGGGCTAAAGATACTGCTAAAAAATTCCTAATTCCAACACAAACAACCACATTTTTTTAAAATTCAAAAGTAAATTCACCTCTCGATGTCAGGTAGCCCAGTTAGAATAAATTCCGGGGTTCGGGCCTAAAAAAAAAAACAATTGTTCATATTTGATCACATCGGTTACTGCCATTTTAGTAATGTAGACGCTCTGGTGCAGATTATACAAGAAGACAAATGTTTCTAAATTTTCTAACGATTATACTTCCATTGAGGTGTTGACACTGAACAGAGATCATATTATTCTTAATCAACTTACGTTTTCATGTTAACTGATAAAAAAAAAGGGGTTTCCTTGAACAAATCAATTCCCCTGTTTTTAGTATTCTTGGCTATACTAAAAAATCAACTTACTGAGGTAACTTTGGTTCCCTTTAACAAATCAACTTACTCACGTTTTCTCCTTGTCCTTTTATTTTCTTAGTCTCAACAGAGAAAAGTATCAAGCTGAAAATTTGATGGAAAATATGAAAGTAGATTCTTCTTTATTTTATTTTTTTACAAGAACAAACAAAGGGGCGTTTTTGAGATGCCTTTGTGTTCAGCAGAACGAGAGTGAGGGGGAAATCGTAGATGACAAAACAGAAGAAGAAGGGTTTCAACGAAACCCTAGCAGAGAGAGAGAGAGAGAGAGAGAGAGAAACTTACCTGATAATGGCAGACGAAAACTGTGGCCGCCTGGAACGTTCTCGATCGAGAGTCGGTCGAGTAACTAGAGAGATTGTCGAGTCGAGACAGAGGGCAGAGTGCTGCTTTAAAATTTGACGGAGATTTTAGGGGGTGTTCCCTGATTACCCCTCAAGTTTGGGGTTGTTCCTAATTATCCAAGATTTTAAAACCCTTCCTTAACCCTCCCCCCCCTTCAAATTTTTGGGCAGAAGTCATTTCATCCGTCACCATCATTTTGACTTCTGCCCAACTGATTTTTTTTCTTTTAAAAATGCCACATGTTTTATTGTTTGTGGATGCCCGAGCGCCCAGCTCGGGCAAACACCAGAGCTAATCTTTTGCCATAGCCAATAGGCCACAAGCGTCCAAGCTCTGTTTGGTAAGCAACCCGGCCGAGCCGAGCCGAGCCGAGCCGAGCCGAGTGCTACCACCCCTAGGGCAGAGCCAGGGGCGAGGAGGGGCCATGTTGGGTAAGCAACCCGGACGAAAACTGTGGCCCTACTCAAATTTAGGTTTGCAAATAGATATCTTAGGTACGTTAACTATTTTCCTCAACCCTTCATTCCAGAAACCGATGTGCTACTTCATTTATTTTTTCTCGTTCGAGGTTGAGAGAATGCTGAATAAATAGGTTGAAAGGGTATTAATGAGATTTGAAATAATTTATTTTGCTCAATCACAATATTTACAACCAATAGACAAAAGAACCATACATCTTAGTTCTCAAAAAAATAAATAAATATGCATATTGTGAAATGACAACTTGTAAAATACCAGAGTTTATGAGTCTCACCAAAAGAACATACCCTAATTGTTTTGAAGTGGTCATTATCCTAAGATTACAACGTGCCGTCCTGCAAACAAAGTATTTTGCATTTGTGTGTTGCTCAAAATTTCATGAGCCGCTCATGAAATGTTAAAACCCTGATATTTTATGAGTAGATTGCATAATTATGAATTGTCCACACTTTCAAAACCTTACAAGTGTCCATTTATATGAGTCGTGCTGTGACGTCATCGTTTGGCCCAATTTCAAATGCTAAGCTCTCTAATCCACATATACTAACACAATTAACTTAACTGGGGTTGTGGCTTAACCATGTGATACCAAAAGGGAAAAGGGTGGTCTCTCTTAAACCTTATTCGTTTTAATGAGTCATGCATGTATGTCTTCAACTTATTTATTGCATTTTTTTTTTAGGGTATGCTGGGTTAGGTGGACCCCTACCATATATATTAAAAACTGAGGGATTACAATCTAAGATATTTGAATCCATAAGCATAAGTTAATCTTAACCATAGCTAAAACAGTTTTTTTTAAAATACTTTTTTTCATAAGGGTTTGTGATTTTTAACTACAGTTAAATACCCTTTTCCATTATAAAGGTTAATTCCTTAAAGCCCAAGGGCTAGTGAATCTTAACCACAGTTAACTAAAAAAGAATTAGCTTCTTTAACCCTAAGCGTTAGTGAATCTTAGTCACAGTTAAAAGTTAAATATTTTTTAAAGAAAACCCTTAGTTATCTTCTTCTTTTTTTTCTCTTTTTTTTAAACTAAGCTAAAATGATTTTTTAAGAAATCAGGCTACTTTGGGGCTGTTTGGCATCGTTCCTTGGGAAGGATTTTCTTATCCCAGGAAGAGAAACAATCTAAACGTGTTTGGCAAGTCATTTTTAAGAAATGATTTTAAGAATTGTCCTGCTTTAGGCACAATTTTTAAGGAACAAAAAAAGTCTTTTTTCAGAATCAATTCTGAGACACGCTTAAAACGAACGAGATAAGCATCAAAATTGACGAGAAAAATAAGACATAATAAAAAAAATTGGTATTTTATGACACTTATATATGTGTTGATGATATAAAAATATTAATGCCTAAAATAATTTTATTTCTTTTAACGTATTATGTTATTTCTTTTCTTTATAGTTGATTATAACCGACAGTTACCAAATGCGTTCACAGTACAAAATTGATTACAAAAATCAAAACTTATAAGAATTAATTCTTTCTCAGAATGAGAGAATCGTCAGAATTTTGGCCAAACGGCCCCTTTTTTTCTTTGTTTTCCCTTGCATCGCACGGGGGCTTTGCTAGTACCAATAATTATGACTACGAATATCCTCTGGCATAGTACACCCTTGAGCATAGCCTCTTCACTCAACACATGGTGAGAAATAAGGGGATAAATTAAACAAACATGGAGACTATACCAATCATATGCAAGAGGAAATCCATTGTCAATAATTATAGACTATACACCAAACTAATAAAAACACAGTTATATTTTAGTTACACACCAAAAGAATAGAGAAAGACAATAAGACCCTTCTTGTCTTCTCTTCCTTCCCTTGTTCCACACAATCCCTTGTCCAAACAAACACCATATATATTTCACTAAGAGAAAATAGCAACTATGTCACTCAGAGAAAGAGCAACTATTAATAAATACTATCAATCCAAACAAAACTCTTCTTATATCTTATATGGGTGGCGGCATTTGGTCTTTGACTGGTATTATTAATAATCTAATGGGGTTTCTTTTTTTTCTTTTTATTTTAGGGTCATCTAAAAATAGGAGTCATTGTCACATTTGTTTTATCAATTGTTTCTTCTTCTTGTGCTTGTCTAGCTATGCAAGCTTATTAAATATAAAAACAAAGTACAATTTTGATAATCTTTACTATTATAAAAAAGAATGGGAAGGATGGAGTTTATTAATCTTTTTTGGACCAAAGCACCCCAGAATTATATTATCATATTACTACATGAGATTAGTTAGTTAGAGTTATTAAGGTAATTTTTAGCATAACTAACTACAACCCCTTTACATATCCCAACCCCTTCAAATCTCTATTCCTCTTTTCTCTTAGGCTCTCCTCCTCTCTTTGTTTCCATTAGGATTTTATTTTCTTGACTAAGGACATTCCTCTGTTCTCTCCTAGATCTCACCGCAACAAAATCTCAACTATTATATATAAAGAGAACTAGCAGAGACCTCATGCGATGCACAGGTTTTGAGTAAAAAACTAAATCCCTGCACTCTCTTTATCCCTCTTATTACAATCTCTTATATTCTCTCTCTATCCATAATCTCTCTCTACATTTTCTATCTATCCCTCTTATTACAATCTCCTGAAATCTCTCCATTGGTTTTTGAATTGTGAGGGAGACGTGTGTGAGAGAGATAGTTAACGGTTGAAATTAGAGATAGAACCGTGGAGGGAACAATCCCCTAAAATCACTCCAATGGTTTCTGGATTGAGAGGGAGACGTGAGAGAGAGAGAGAGAGAGAGTTAACGGTTGAAATTAAACAAATGTGCCACGTGGTATCCTTAGAATAGAACTCATAGGATTCCTGAAATTGAAGATTGGAGAGCAAAGAGAGGGGGATAGGTGGTACTTATTTTTTTTTTTATTATTATAGTATAGATGAGAGGGATGGAGTTAATTGATTTTTTTCAGACCAAAGGTTTGAAGGGGGATCCGGATAAAAATTTATGCGGAAACTGGTTCTTCTAGATCTTAACACCATAAAAAGCATCAAAATTATCTAAGAGTTTTAGTCATATCACCTCAGTGAATGCTTTTCACCGGTGAAGCTTAATCCACTCGAACCATCAGAACTCTTTGTAGAGATTTCTCCGAAAAAATACTAGAAGCTCGATTCTTGTTCTTCGCTACCCCCACGAAGCTTTAGAATCTCCTTTGGAATTATAGAAACAAGAGGAAGAAGATGAATCAATGGTGTAGACCTTCTATCACAAATAATACTAAGGTTCAAAATCCTAAATTTGTAAAACCCAACTAGGACCACCAATATAGCTCACGAAAATCCCTAGGGGTCTCCCCTAGGGCTCATGGTTGGGAGAGAGAGAGGAGATGAGAGAAAAAATTCTGGAGAATACTACTTAATGGTTTAGGGTGTTGGGGTATTTATAGACTAGGATCTTATCCTAATCCTACTCCAACTTGATCATATCTAGTAGGATTTATTAATTAACAATAACTCTTATTATTAATTAAATAAACTCCTACTTAATCTATAACTACTTTAGTTATAGTAATCCTATTAATTAAAGAGTCCCTATTATAAGAGGATTCCTTAATTAAAAGGGATAAGTCAACATCTTACACCAAAGTAAGAAACCTAATCAAACTAGGAATCCACAAGGGGGGCGTGAGCTTCTATGGGGTGTGGGATTTGAGGAGTTAAAACTCCTTATTGTAATCTAATTACAATAACATCTTAATCTTAATTGCAATCCAACACTTGGATTTTAATTCTATAATAAAAGGAATTATATTTTCATAATTATTCAATTAAACAAATCATAATTCAATTAGGATTCCTCAAGTGGGCGCCCCACCCTAGGGCTTAAACCCATGGGCTTTGGCCCATATTAAAGGTCCATTTTAATGGGTTTATGGATATGGGTCAAACCCATTTCCCCTTTAATTATATTAATCAAATAATTACTAAAATAATCCCTTAGTTTAAATTAACAATTAATTTAAACAATAGATTAACTATTAATCTATTTAATTAAATGATTAATTTTTAATCACTTAAAATAATTGATTAACTTTTAATCAATTATTGAGCTTGTATTTCTTATGTGAGCACCTCCACAGATTGCTCTGGGACATTCTTACCCTGACTTATCCAATGTTATCCCATTGACCTTAAATGAGAATTACATCGGAATTGCAAGTAACGTGAGATATCTATGTTGCAATTGAATCCCGATGTATGAACATTAACCATTACGGATCCCACCACATGAACTTTTAAATTCGATTTATCATTCCAAATACATTATCCCTAATGGGTCTTCAAGATTGACATACTATCTAACCCATAGCTCATTGCAAATCATCCGGGTTTCCAAGACTTATGATTAAGTCATGAGAAACAATTTCTCATGAAAAACATTTTGAAAAAATCATTTTATAAGTATAATACCTTTTAATAAAAGTATATTTCAAAACTTATTTTATTTTCAAAATCACCTGTGCAGGATTTGAACTTAATCAACTGTCTTACCCGGAACTTGGATAATCTCTCAAATTAATGAGCATGGATTTCTTGTTTGAAATTCATCATGACTCGAATAACTTTCTGACTATCCAACTATCACTGTATTGTATTCCCTAAGTTAGAAAATACGTTGGTAGAATCAAAACAGTCAGATCACTGCCAAGTCATAGATGAACTCATCAGATCTAAGGATCATCGAAACCGTTCAATGTGAATAAGCGACCAATTATCTGATAGTATGTTTATGCAAGAGGTCTCTCATTGAATGCAATCAGTCAGTGTACATTTAATCACCCATATGCTGATATGTAGTCTCCACTACAATAGTTCGAGATAGAACTACATCTCAACTATTGTGAAAAAACCTTAGCATTCTGGCAACCATATAAGTGAAGTGCCCAGCTTCACCCACAGTTGTGACTATATAAGGTATAAGGAACCGGAAAGTTATATCTACCTGTGATAATCTAATCACATAACTTTCCTACAATATATCCTATGGACTTTTATTCGATATCTCATATCGTATAGATTATCTCATGATCATGGTCAATTACCCATAATGAATACACAATAGATTAAGAAGAAACATTTATTAATCAAATTAATAAGGTTCTAACAATCTAAATGACTTTTCTGGGCATCATGTCCAACAAGGTTATATTATCATATTACTAAGTGAGGTTAGTTAGTTAGGGTTATTAACGTAATTTTTGACATAACTAACTATAACCCTTTTACATACTGCGATCCCTTTAAATCTCTATTTGTAGAGACCTGCATTTTATTTCTTGATATCCGTGTCATACATTTAATGTCTTGTTACTTGATGAGTTTAAATCGAGTTAAAAATGACTAAGTATAAGAATTTCATAAATTATAGGAAGGGTGTGGTTTTAGCAAAAAATAAATTATCGAATTTCGAGATAATTTCTCTCGGAAATGGATGTTTATGAGTTAAATAAATATACATGATTTAATGGGATTTTATTATTACGTTAGAGTAGTTTAATTAACTATTGAAAATTTTATGTCAGACAGGATTTTTCATTTTAAGCCTAAAACTGGAAAATGATATTTTGATTTACTAGGAATTTGATTTTCTAAGTATTTTTATTGAATTCAAATTGTGGGTACTTCCTTATTTTAATTAAAATCTTAAATTAAATGTTTTAAAGGAAAATAAGAATGCTATTGACTAGTGGGGAAGAGAAAAGGTGAGCATTGTTTTGCCGAAGAAGAAGAAACAGTGTTGCAGAGAAAAACTTGGCAATCCGGTCAACCGACATCTAGCTCGGTCGACTGACATCCAAAGTCGTTCGATGGACCTTCGAAAAAATGTAGTACAAAGAGTGAGAAGAGCTCGGTCGATCCGATTTGTAAAAGTTGATCAACTGACTTGCGCATAAAGTTTTAAAAACGTGTTTTTTCCCACAAAGTTAATAGGGTTTAGGACTCAAAACTATATATATAGTCATTAACTCATGTGCTTAGGGTTTTAAAACATTCTAAGAGTTTTAGAGATCCAATGAGAGAAAAACCTAAGGTTTGAAAGGGCTTTTTCTTTGGGGTGAAGAAAAGGCTTGAAGATCAAGATCAAAGGTCCTTCACAAGTTTCTGATCGTAAGGAAGCGATCAAGAAAGGTAAATATGGATTCCTTCCTATCAATAGCATGATCATTGATGCTAATAAGAAGAAGTAAGATGGTTTAGAAGAAAGAACAATGTTTAAAGTATGTTTTCATCGTAAGAATCTCTCATATGCAAGTTTTCCTATGATTATTAATGTATGATAATTCGATCATGGAATTGTATTGTGATTCACAAGGGGATAGAAATTGATTTTCTGGATTATGTATGATTGAATGTGGATGAAGGGATGTATGTCAGAGATTATTGAATGATCGCATGTTGGATGTATGATTTATGGATTTTGTGCGATTAAGGATTTAGAGTTACTATTCTCATGTATGTCACTTGAAAACTAAAGTATGATGAACGACCTATTAAATTGATATTTGAATGACCGTGATTAGATCTGTTTAAATTGTCATGAATCATGATAAGAATGATATACCATGATTTCGAAGTATGATGTACCAATTACATGTTGTCATGTATGTTCGGTTAAAGGAGCTTTGGTTTATGGTCTTGGATGTAGACTACGGTCTCAGTTGCTTAAGATCTTTATCACTGAAAAATGGACTGTTATGATGGATTTCCACTAACTCCTAACTAATAATTTTGGGCGAATCTAACTAAGGGTTTATCACTTGTTCACTCACCACAATGATGTATGCACAAACATGTTTAATTCACTACCACAAGTATGACAAAAAATAAATATAACACAAGTATGATTGCATGATTGAGTTTTACACGGCTCAAGTACCAACAATCTAAGATCAAGAGGCATGTTTGCTCAAGTAAGTGAATCAAGTAAGCCTGCTAGCATCGGAGTAAGTGTCAAATAAGCGATAAATCGGTAAAGAATGTATAGTTAATCTCTATTCATATATGGTGTGAGTTATTTTAAGTTATTGCATAATGCATGTAAGTTGACATATGTAAGTATTTTCACTCACAGAGAAAAGTAAAAAAAAAAGTCAGAAAGGGTAACACACAATGTAAAGATCTGGATTTATTTTCCTCTTAATACCTTGTTTAACTGAGTTTAAATAGTCCTTAATAATTGCTTTTAGTGTTCTTAATTTTAACTAAGAGTGTAGGACGTTTAAAATATGCAAAAAAGGGAAAAAACTGTGTCGAGCGATCGATCCCCCTGTTGGGCGATCGATCTCCCTCGCGCTAACAACATTTTAAAATGACGCATTTTTTAGGGTTTTAGCCCCCACCCCTATAAATAGGACCCCCAAATTTAAGGGTTTTTAGGGTTTTGAGATTCTAAACCTAATTTTGGGGAGAAAGAAGGGAAACCTTAGGGTTCTAAGTGAATTCTTGTTAGGAGAAGAATGATTTGCTAGAAGGAAGATTTAAGCTTGAAGATTTCTCTAAGGAAGGGTTTCAAGCATTTGGGTCAAGAGGGAAAGCTCTAGCAAGGTAAATATGCATTCCTCACTATCAATGCCATGAACCATTGTGGTTTTAAAGTTTAGATACTAAGTTTCTATGTGAGAATGAGATTAGGTATGAATTATTATAGAAATACCTCTCTAGTTATGTTGTGTTCATTGTTGTAAAATGGTTAAGGGAAGATGTTTGATGAAATAGGTGAATGGAAATATTGGTGTGGAAATAGGAGGATGTGATGCATGTTTGGATTTGAAATGGTAGAAGGGATGTATGATGGATTGAAATGATGGATGGGTTGTGTTGTAGAACTATGATTGAATGGTGTTAGGATGTTGTGTGCAAGTAGTGAATTAAACCTTGTATTCTTCTATGTTACAGTACATGAAAATGACGTAGGTTTGCATGCTAGAAAGTTTAAGACCTCTATGTTGAATTATCATAATTATCTTTATCAAATGATGAAATGTTGAGTTTAACATGATATTGACATTGCAAATCTAATATTAAAGTACAATGAATATGCATGATTAGTTATCGAAATTTGTGAATTTATATGTCATTATGAATGTTGAATGTTGTTGGGATCGCATGAAGTGATGCATTGTAGGGTGAATAAGCCTTTGGATCTAAATCTAGCAAGCCTTAATCTTTTATCATGATGATATGAGGCGTATGATGGATAACCGAAGGTATCTAGATTAGTGATCTAAAGTATTATTTAACCAACAAGCATATCACTCTTTGCACGCTATTATGACAAATGCACGAGTAGGATAAAGACACGAACATGAATATAAGAACAATGTGTGTGAAATTGCATGTGACTTTTGCACTTCACCGGAAACAACAAGTCTAAGATCAAGACATGCGTGTCAAGTCAAGTAATCATAAGTGAATCCGAGAGCACTGGAGGAAGTGCGAAGGTTGGTATATGGAAAGTAGAGTATAGTAATCTCTTTCACCTATATAGTGAAAAATTATTTTAAGTTACTAATAATGATTATACATGTTATGGTGCTTATATGAAAAATGAGAATTTAATGAAGACTCATGAAAAGAAAGAAGATAAAGCATGTCAAGACAAGACAAGAATAAGATAAGTTAAGAAACGTTAAATGATGAAAAGATTATGATGCTTCCACACTCTGAATTATGTATGTTTTACATTGCTCAATTACCTTGATTAACTTGTTCATATGAATTGCTATTATAAACTTGTTCGCATTGACAATTGTATATCCTTAAATGATTATGTTATTTGATGTTTCTAACATTGTTAGTTAAGAGTTCATATTCATCGAGCTTTGTTGCTCAGCCGATATGTTTTCATATCGGTAGGCTCAGGTTCTAAGATACCAGCAGAGCCTTGGCTAGAGGAGGATTATGAAGCAGATGAAGAAGGTGACATTCCCGATGAGGGAACTCGAGACCTTGACTGCTTTCCTTATCATTAGGTTGTTAGACTTATGATGATCAAAAGTTGTAATAGAGTGATTTGACTTAGAGTTTTACTTTGACGATACATATGTTAACTTATTGATTTTGGGATCATATGGAATGAACTGGTTATCCCAGAGTTAGATTTTTGAGATAGACTTGTCATAGTAGATACTTGATTTATATATATGTTTTGGAAGAAATTTTCAAGTTCTCTTTTAGTTTTGCCTTACTTGCTCACAAGTTAATCCAAGATAAGCAATGTAATGAGCCCAAGGTTCCATTATAGCCTAGATGGGATTTTGGGGGGTCGTTACACACAAAGTAAGAATTGAAAAGAATTTATGTTTCCGAACTCTGATTTATGTATGTATGTATGGATTAATGTATGCATGACTATCATGTTTAACCATGATAATTGTATGATATTAATGCTTATGACATTGTTGTCTATGATTTCATATTCGCTGAGTATTTCAATACTCAGTCGAACTGTTATTATTGGCAGGTTCAGGTTTTGATATTTGTGCACCAGAACCTTAGATCAAGGTAGAGTACGCTGAGGAACCGGAAGGTGATCACCTTGAAGATGAGAGGGATCTAGATTGATGACCATATTATTGATCCTAGTTTATTTGACTTTTAAATTATGTTTGAGAAAATTGTAATTGAAACTTTATTAGATGACTTTAAAGTTAATTGATGTTGAGAATCATGATGGATGATTTAGATTATTATAACATTCAGTTTTAATTATGGATCTTTATAATTAATTGATATTAATTGAAAAAAATTTCAGGTTCATATTTTAGTGTGCCTTTATGCTTCTAACATGATGGTATGATAAGTAAGTCATGTGTCAATGTCTCACTTTGTCTTAGGTGGGATTTTGGGGTGCGACATGGTATCCATTCTTCTAGAGAACATGTGTTGCCCAAGTAGTGAGCCCTAGAGGTGGGGTGAATAGGGTCTTGGCAAATTAAAATTTTATTCTCAACCCCTTTAGTGGAATTCTAATTAATCTAATAACAAGGGAAGGAAAATCTAGCAATTCTAAAATAAATGCAACAGTAAGTAAAAAGAAGAGAAGAAGAAAGCAAACACAAGATATGTTATTGAGGTTCGGCCTTCCCGCCTACGTCCCCGCCTCAAGTTACCCACTCGAGGATTTAACACGATCCACTAATTGCACGATCTTGTTCCGGGTGAAAACCAAACCTTACACTTGCAAGAGAATCCTTCTCTTGACTTCCTCCAATGAAGTTTCCCGCTTCAATGACAAGAATCCACCGATTATTGATTTCAAATATTGTATAAGTTTGAATACAATCTGAATTTGCTCCTTAGATGAGCTGATGGATGACTTGAACACTCACTAAGAGTCTCTCAAAGAATGAAGTTGAAAAGTTCAATAATGACTCTTTTGGGATTCTAGGGTTTTCTCAATGAATTAATCAATAAATGTCTTGAGTGAATGATTAGAGTTAATACTATGATCAAAGGTTGTTTCTCATTCATAAATTATCTCAATTTATAGCCCAAGAAAAATTATGACAGTTGGTGGAACATTTAATGCGAAAATGGTCGTTGCAAACTAGTTGTTACAGTGCATTTAATGCATGTCTCGAGCAAATCAGTCGAGTCGCCTAGTTTGTTCCAACCAATTTCCAGAATGTTCAGAGCTAAACCAGTCGATTGATTTTTAAGTCATTAAGGAACTATTCGACTAGTTTTGGAACAATGTCTAAATAAAACACAAAACATGAATTAGTCGACTGGTTTTGAAAATACCAAGGAATCAGTCGACTGATTTTATTATTTTTCACATAAAACTCCTTTTTAACTAATCTAGATGATATAGATGATTTGATAGGTCAATTAACTTATTTTTATCAAGATTGTAATCATTCCATATGATGTCTAAGGACCTTATAATGATGTGCAATTATGTTCTTAAAGTTTCTATGGTCAATCTAGGCATCTGAGCTTTAAACCAACAAACTTTGTGGACTTTTTACAATTGTAAGAACTCTCAAACTTAAATATAAACCATGACTAAGAGTCTTCAATGTCTTTCAAATTTGATCTTGATTTGACTTATTTGAATTCATCTTCATGACTAAGAGTGCTTCTTAGTGTATCTTCTTCTTCATGTCATGAGATTTGCTCTTTTGTTTTGGATCTTCAATTTGATTAGTTGCTTGCTTTGTGGATCCATCTTATACTTGGTGTCATTCCCATGCTTTATGCCTTGGATATTGTGTTAATGCTCTTATACATTGATTTTCACAGAAACTCAATAAAGACATTAGTAACACAATGGTCATTTCATTATCGTGTTACCATCAAAATTATTAAGGGTACTTAATGTTGTAACCTTTAGGCTAACAACATGGGCCTCTTGTTTAAGGCAGGTGGCTCTTCTGACTTTTCTACTACTCCAACAGGAACAGTCTTGGGCTTGATCCGATCATTGACATCAACATCGAACCGCATGTATATGGCTGTATGGCCAAGTAACTAGTCCAGACATCTTGGACGGGTCTTGACGATGGACTCGCACAGTCTGGATCCCACAGGCAGAGCATTCTTTAAAGAAAGAAAGAATGCTGGTACGGTCATCCCAATCATCCAGAGCTTGGACCTCCTCACGAAATCTCTAGACAAAGTCTCTGAGTGACTCAATTGTCTTCAGTTTCAGAGAGAAGAGAGAATCGACATCTGCAACCTTCATCTTGTTTACAATATAACGGGCGATGAAAGCTAACCTGAGCATATTCATATACCCAATTGAACCAGATCGTAAGTGTCTGAACCATGCCAAGGCTTGTCCACACAAGCTGGACGGGAACACCTTCCACAAAAGAGAATTGTCATGGTCCTTGAGAGACATCGATTGGTGAAAGTGAAATAAGTGCTCAATAAGGTCTGAGTTTCCGTCAAACGGGGCGAACTTTGGTGGGACAAACATCCGAGGAGTGATTGCCTATAGAATGCTCATAGTGAATGGAGAGTTCTGGATGTCTATCAACGCATGTTGGGTAGATGTCCACCGGTCGACCCCTAGTGCAAACAAGAGTAAAAAAATGTATGGGGTTTTCGGACAGAGAGTTCGTAACGCCTTAAAATCTCATGTTGGCCTAAATAGGACTTTGGACCCATGACACTGCATTCCATATCCATATCCATATCCGCATAACATGTAAGGCAAACTACATATGAGCTTTTAAATTTCTTCTATATTAAACCAAATAGAATTCCAATCTAAAAATATAAATCAACTATTGACCAACTAACAAATAATAATCCGATCACCTATATGATCTCAATATTGAATTTAAAACCTAAGCAACATCTAAAATTTTATCTTATTACATTTCTCTCAACTGAATTAAAACAATTAACTAAAAGTTCAATAGTATGGATAGTAGTCCGGATTGATCTCTTCCTCGAGATAATCATCTTCCTGCTCTTTCTGGTACTTTTCTTGTATCCAAGGTACCGGAGCACAAATATCGAACCCTCCTGAAACTACCGACATAAAAAGTATGACTGTGCAAACAAAAGCTCAGTGCACACAAGGTCTAGCTAACAATATCATAACAGATAATCAGGGTCATGCTTTATTATAAAGAAACATATCTTATAGTTCATGTGCGGCAATATGTAAACATAACATCATCCATGACATGTAGGACTCGTGATTTGTGTAGACATGTAAGACTTGTGCATGATCGCGAAAGTTCATGGAAGCATGTGGATCAATGCATGTAAGATAATCTAATTATGCATGTAATATGAAAGTTCTCCAATGCCTGTAACATGAAAGTTTTCCGATGCCTGTAACATGAATATTCTTGTGCATGGACTTGTACTTGAGCTTGGACTTATGAGACATGTGCTTATAATACTTATTATGCGATGCGACATGTGCTTGAGTGTCATGATCAACTTCCATCTAGGTTATCCCTTAGATTCCAACATCAAAATATAGAATTCCACCAAAGTCACCCATATAACTAAGGCTAATAAATTTCGGGCTTTGAGATCATCTTCTAAGTATTTACCTATCTAAAATTTAACCAATCCATATGCATGTACAATTAGGCATAATTTCAATGAAAGTCATACAAGAATAGTTTATGTGCATAGAATAGAATCACAGTTAACATCATAGAATTGCATATATACTCATCATTCAACCATAGTCTCTCCCTTATGATCTCATTCATGTGCAAAACCTAAAAATCATCCCCTTCGTCAAGATCAGTAAATATGTGCATGAGAGTTCCTAAAACAATCATAATATCATGCCCAAACCTCAATATAATCTATAATTCATCATCACAACATCAATAGCATATCAAATCCCATATAACTTATTTCATTCATGATCATTAATACAAAATCCTCTTGAAACCATACAAAACCTTCATCAATATAACTTAAAAACATAAAATCATCATTCCTAGATCTTAAAATCATATTGGCATACATAATATTAGGTTAGAATATTGTGTGGTACCTTCGTGTTCAGCAGAACGAGAGTGAGGGGGAAATCGTAGATGACAAAACAGAAGAAGAAGGGTTTCAATGAAACCCTAGCAGAGAGAGAGAGAGAGAGAGAGAAACTTACCTAATAATGGCGGACGAAAACTGTGGCCGCTTGGAATGCTCTCGATCGAGAGTCGGTCGAGTAACTAGAGATATTGTTGAGTCGAGACAGAGGGCTGCTTTAAAATTTGACGGAGATTTTAGGGGGTTTTCCCTGATTACCCCTCAAGTTTGGGGTTGTTCCTAATTATCCAAGATTTTAAAACCCTTCTCTTAACCCCCATAGGCCACAAGCGTTCAAGCTCTGTTTGGTAAGCAACCCGGACCGAGCCGAGTTGAGCCGAGTGCCACCACCCCTAGGGTAGAGCCAGGGGCGAGGAGGGGCCATGTTTGGTAAGCAACCCGGACGAAAACTGTGGCCATATTCAAATTTAGGTTTGCAAATAGATATCCCATGTACGTTAACTATTTTCCAATGTCAACCCTCCATTCCAGAAACCGATGTGCTACTTCATTTATTTTTTCTCGTTCATGTTGAGAGAATGCTGAATAAATAGGTTTGAAAGGGTATTAATGAGATTTGAAATTATTTATTTTGCTCAATCACAATATTTACAACCAATAGACAAAAAGAACAATATATCTAGTTCTCAAAAAAAAAAAAAATTGCATATAGTCAAATGACAACTTGTAAAATACCGGAGTTCATGAGTCTCACCAAAAGAATGGACCTAATTGTTTTGATGTGGTCATTATCCTAAGATTACAATGTGCCGTCCTGCAAGCAAAGTATTTTGCATTTGTGGGTTGCTCAAAATTTCATGAGCCGCTCATGAAATGTTAAAACCCTGATATTTTATGAGTAGATTGCATAATTATGAATTGTCCACACTTTTAAAACCTTACAAGTGTCCATTTATACGAGTCGTGCTGTGATGGTTGATTTGCCTATCTTTTGGCCCAACTTCAAATGCTAAACTCTCTAATCCACATATACTAACACAATTAACTGGGGTTTTGGCTTAACCATGTGATACCAAAATAGAAAAGGGTGGTCTCTCTTAAACATTATTCGTTTTAATGACTCATGCATGTATGTCTTCAACTTATTTTTTGCATTTTTTTTTTAGGGTAAGCTGGGGTTAGGTGGACCCCTACCATATATATTAAAAACCGAGGGATTACAATCTAAGATATTTGAATCCAGATTTGTCCTTATCAACAATAGAGACAAGAACAGGAGGATACTCCCCCTGGAGAAGAATAATAGAAGAAGAATGAGAGTAAAATTTTGTTAAATAATCAGCAGCACCGTTCCATTCGTACCAGATGTGATGTGATGAATGGTGGTAGCTTGGTAGGCTTTCAAGTTGTACCGAGTAGAGTAGCAAAGGTTTTTGAGATACCAAGGAGGATCAGCCATATTGAAGATGCATTGAGAAGCTAGCCCCTAGAGAGTCGGTGGCAATTATGACCAAGTCTCGGATTCCTAAATCCTTTGCGATGGCTAATCATTTGGCAATAGCTTCAATCTCGAGATGGAGGATGTCTGAATTTGAGTATGAGGAAGCAGCTGTGAAACCTACAAGAGGGATGCCCAAATGGTCCCCGAAACCTGAAGCTCCGGTCCTAATAGAACCGTTGCAGTTTAGCATCCATTGGCCCAAAGAGGGTGCATTGCTGCAATTCCTTTTCAAGGTGTGGTCTTCACAAGTGAGTTGGGTAGAAAATGAAACTAAGCTTGGATCGTTTTCCTTTTGCATTATTTCCTTTTACTCGGCAGATAGTTCAAATTCCTTTGAAATCACAACTCTGGGATTGTTTCACAACCTGCCCCTCCCATGAGCGTGGTTTCTGAGATCAAGTCCTATTGGGAAAAAATTTCTAGCAGTGATGCATGCATAAAAGAGGAGGTGCACCCATCACTTACCATCCGTAACTACTAACTATAGATAAATAATGCATGCCAAAGCAGAAAAAAGAAAGAGAGTGTATATAGATCCTAAAAAATCTTGACCCTTTTCTTTTGTTGTGAAACTTGAAAATCTCCCTTATAAAGAAGGGGCAATTCCAGAATTTAATTTCAAAAGGGGCTCGTTAACTATTATTTGTGAACATTTTCCTTTTATTTTGATACACTAAAAATTAAATAAGAGGTGCAGCATTATATTTCCACTTATTCTTTTAATTTGTTTTTCAAAAAAAAATCTCATTTTTCTGCATTGTTCTTCTTTTTTTTTTTTTCAAATTTACTCATTCAAGACGTCAAGATCATCAGGCGGAACTGGACAGTTGAACCACCTAAAATGGTCCCTTTACGGATGAGGTGGATGTACAACCAAAATTTTAAGAAGACAAAAATAAATTAAAAAATACACAAAATGTGATTCCCAGCAAAACTCATTGAATTCCACTTCCCTCTTCAAATCAAGTCACGATGCAAATACCACTACAACAAATCTACCGACTAGCAACGGAATAATAGATACGGAAATATTTCCGTCTCTAATATCTGGCTTATAGACACGGAACAAATTCTGTCTCTAGTATTCCGTCTCTAATATATATTCCAACATTAAATGTAATTTTCTTAATAAAATATATATTAGAGACGGAATATTTTCTGTGTCTAATATCAATGAAAACGGAAGTGTTATTAGTGACTGAAACATTTCGTCACTAAGTTAAATGAATATTAGAAACAAAAATATTTTCATATATAATATTTCTGTGTCTAATAATGTTATATGAGTTTACTTAATCTCTAACCTGCGAAAATCGTATTTCCCCCCAAATTTGACATCTCTGCTCTCTCTCTCTCTCCTTCTCTCCTTCTCTCGGCTCTGACCAGCTCTGATCTCCCTACTGGCGCCGACCAGCTCCGACCACCGCCCAACGCCGCCGAGACGCACTGTAAGTTCCCTATCCCTCTAGTGTCTCGATGTCTCTCTCGCTCTCTCTCTCTCTCTCTCTCGCACTTTGTCTCTCTCTCTCTCACTCTCAGAGATCTATTCTCTCTCCTACTATGTCTCTCTCGCTCCCTCTCTCTCTCTCTGCTCTATTCTTTTTCTCTCTGCTCTAGTCTCTCTGTGTCTATTCTATTCTCTCTCTAACTGTCGACTTTGTGCAGGATCGATCAGCGCCACCAAATCCATGCCCATCATCGACTGTGGACTCTGCGTAGGTGCTCTTGCACAGACCTTTGTCATCAACTATGTATATTTTTGTAATTTAAAGTCATGAGTTTAAATGATTAATATGATCATATTAATGTTGGAATAATTAATGCTGAACTAATGTAAGCTACTGAACCTTGTTGCCTCTGCTATTTTTTGAAATTCTATTCCCTTTTGTTTGATGGTTTTTGATGAAGCTCTCTGGTCTCTATGAGTTAAATTATAAAAAGTGTGTTTTTACTTCTTCGATAGGTTTTTTATTAAGAAAATTATATCCAGAGTTGATGACGAAATCAAGGTTTTATGAAAGTTTATTATTAAGCTAGCTCATATATAATTTTTTCGCTGATGAACTAGTAGGTTTGTTTGCTAGGGTATGTATTAAATTTTGGAGTCATTGTCATACGAATATGTATGTGTGTGTATATATATATATGTATAAACTTCTTTTTTGCCTTTATATTACTGTTTTGATAATTATCATTTTGATAATTAGGTCAGTTTCATTTTGATAATTATTGGCCCAGTGGTTTAGAAACAGAAATAGTTCATGGTTGCCCTAGTATTTGATAATCTGAATTTAAAAAATCTATAAGTTCTTTGTGGACCTGTATTACAATTTATAATATTGGTACTGTAGATTTGCTCTATTATTGGAGGTGGTAAATCATTTAATTAACTTCATTAATTAGTAGATCTACATTGAACCAACCTTCGATAGATAATCACATTAGATTTACTCCATTATTGGATGTCGGGAATGATTAATGATTAATTATAAACACATTAGATTTACTTCATTAATTAGTAGTTATTTGAAATTTTTATTTTTATTTTTGGTAAATATTATGTCTATTGCCTAATATCGATGATTATAATTTTATATTGATGAATGTGGGTTGGTCTAGATTATTGATAGGATTTCTATTGATTATAATTTTACAGTTATGATCATTCAACTGTAAGACCCATAATGATTCATGCATCCCTCAAGGTCATTGTGAATGTGCATGCATTGAAACTTAGATCTCTCATTTAAGAATCATTGTCGGATAAGTGTCTCTCTTACTATGGACGGATTCGTTGTAGATTACGATGTGTAGTTCTCTAACAACTGATCCGTTCTATATGTCAAGAGGAGTCTTTGTCTGCATATGATTTTTGAATTGTCTGTGTGGACAGTTTGGGAATGCATAATCCGAAGCATGTGTCAGTCGCCCATGCACACTCAATTTTGGGAATATTTTCGTCAGTCATCCCTATTGTTCTCTGTGTATATATTTAGACAAGGAATGCATCTCCCCCTTGTTTGAATTGTGTACTTGGAGAGCCATGGGGAGATGTTGCCGAAATTTCCTTAAAATTAAACAAAGTACGTGCAATACTAATTCTTAGGGATTATGTATTCTTGAATGAGATAGGAACACCTCACCCAATAAGTATTCAATAATCGTGGTGCATGCATTACCCTAATTAGGAATTATGTCATTTCTGTATCATTCACTAATGACAGGTATATATTGTCTTCCGTTGTTAGTGATTGCGAAAGCTGATAAAGTGACCATGGATAAAAGTTGGGTTTCTGCAAACAGATAGAGTGATATATATAAAACGGGTGTGAACAATTTCTTGGATTTTGCATTTAGTCAGTCTCCACAACTTGGCAGTACTATCAAGTGTCCGTGTAAAAAATGTAGTAATCGATATTATTGAATACGACACAGTGTGTACGAGCATTTGATATACGATGGATTTGATAAGCATCATGCCACAACTACGTAGATTTTCCACGGAGAAAGACCGCATCTTAGATCTTCAACTGTCCAAGTGGTGAGAGACGTGAATAACCCTGTAATTGATGATATGCAAGAGATGTTGCACGCAGCATTCGGGCCTAATCGTGCAAACAAAGTGATAGTCGATGATGGACCAAGTGAAACAAAAGAGAGTCCCAACGCAGAAGCCGCAAAATTCTATAAGTTAGTAAAAGATGCCGAGCAAGATTTGTATCCCAAATGTAAAAAATTCAATAAATTGTCTTTCATCATCCGATTATATAGCATTAAGTGTTTCAATGGATGGAGTGACAAATCATTTACAATATTACTTGAGTTACTGAAAGTGGCACTTCCCGAGAGTGAGATTTTGTCTGCATCCTTCTACCGAACTAAAAAGATAATTGGAGAATTAGGCCTTGATTACAATAAGATTGATGCATGCCAAAACAATTGCATGTTATACTGGAAGGAACATGCCAATGATATTGCATGTCCGTTTGTGGAATTTCACGATGGAAGATTGCGGACTCCTATATAACAGTTTGAGCTTTAATCTTCTATGATCAATATCCTCACAATACTAACTGACTGACATCATGTAAATAATAGGTTATCAGGGAGAAGAATAGGCAGAATCAAGCGAATCTAACTATGGCTCACAAAGCTGGGACGAGACCTTATGCCCATTACAAGGAGACTGAGGTATAGCTATCACATAATCATTTAGGGTCTAAATGTTCAATTAATGCTTTTGATACTATTTTCGTTATGAAGTTATTAAACTCCTCTTAAATTTTTCATGAAGCGTGCAAACCATCCGGACGGGCTGGAGCTGAACCGGCTCCATATGTTTGGGGTGTTCCATACACGCAGGGATGAGACTTTCGTCGACCAGACATTACAGCAGTTGCACGTATGTTTATGCATTTAATCATTCAGTATTATTGACGTTGCATGCAAATTGTGTTTTTAATGTTAGGTTTGATTATCAAAATTGAAGATATATCTATAACTGCAGATGCAGATGACTGAGCAGTTGAGCCAGCACCCTGAGAGCACCAATAGTAGCATTGTCCGGAATGAGGTATTCACCTAGGTGATGGATCCAGACGGACACAGGTGTGTCTGCACTTATGGACTGGGTGTTACACCCTCACAGTTTCACGCTCCTGATGTAGATCACTGGAGGCCAATGTTATCAGAACCGGACCAGTCATCGAATCGGTTGAGTGGCCGGTTCCCGGTTCCACCGGTCCGGTTCAACCGTGTCCTTTTTTTATTTTTAAAAAATCCATTTTTACCCATATATGACCGATTTTGACCACCGGTTCCCACGGTTCTCACTAAATAGCCTGGCTTTGAATTATGGCCGGTTCTGAGGGTTTTGGAAACCGTTTAGGGGACTGGTTCCTGGTTCTCGGCTCCACCGGTTCGACCGGCAGGTCCGGTCCGGTTCTGACAACACTGCTGGAGGCGGAGGGCACAAGATGTTGAGGCTGCGCGACTGGCAGCGGAGAATGCGCACTAGGAGATTGTGTCGAGGTTGGAGGCTGAGGTGGGCAGACACCGGCAGTACATGGCCGAGATTGCAGGGTTCTTCCAGATTGGGGCATTCCCATCCTTCCCCAGATCACCATCCTAGTTCCGCCCATCTCATGATGACGATGCCACCCAGTCCCCCTGTAGAGACCCAAACTTTCCTTCATGTCAGTAATACAATTAATAAGGGTTTAAATGGTCAAGGATGAGTTTTAGTATATGTGATGCCTTATTCTTTAATGATCTTAAGTAAAAATTTTAAATGATTAAGTGCAAGAAGGTCAAAATTTCAAAAGGGGTGTGGTTTTAGCAAAAATATAAATTATTGAATTTTGAGATGATTTTTCCCGAAAATGGATGTTTATAGGCTAAATAAAGGTATGCAATTTTATTATTATGTATAGAGTGGTTAACTTGTTTATCGAAAATCTTACGACGACCGAGATTTTCAATTTTTAGCCTAAAACTGAAAAATGAGATTTTGGTTTATAAGGAATTGGATTTTCTAGTATTTTTTATTGAATCCAAATGGGGGGTACTTTCTTATTTTAATTTATTTTTAAAATAAAATAAGTATGTTGATAGGTTGATGCTGAAGAAGAAATGGTGCTGGTGTTGTTGCTGCTGAAGAACAGTAAGAACTGTGCTAGCTACGTACGATCGATCGCAGGTAAGGTGCAATCGATCGCACTTAGTCAAAAAATTTCAGAAACATTCTGTAAGATTTGCGATAAATCAGCATCAAGTGCGATAGATCGCAGTCGCGCCCAGATTTTTTTAATAGTTCGAAAATCAAGGTTTTGAACCCCTATACTATAAATATAGGTTCTATTTCGAGGGTTTTAGGATTCTAAACATTTCTAAACCTAATTTGACAAAGGAGATGAGAGAACCTAGGGTTCTAAGGAAGAAATTGCTTGGGGATTACAAGGAGAGCTTGAAGATCTTCCCCAAAGCCTTCTTAAGTGATTTGGATCCAAATGAAGGATCCCAAATGTCGATATCTTTTCTAACTCAACTTTATTTAGATGTTTTGTATGCTTAAATAAGAATATGTATGGATTATCAAGAGATTTATGTGAAATGCATGAATTAAGGAATTGAAATATGAATTGAGGATTAATATCATATCTAGTCTAACTCTTGTATTATTATGATTATTGATTTAGCATGATAAATGAAATAAATGTTGTTTATTGTTAATTGATATGATTACATTGAATAGAATGCTTAGAAATGATAGAGAAAGGGTTCAAATGAAATGGTTGTGGAGTATAAATGAATGAAGATGATGGTGATGGGCTAAAATGGAAAATGGATGAATTATGAAAGTATGGATTGATGTTGAGTTTGGAAGGGATAAATGTGGTTTATCGATGAGTATGTAATGGTTATGAAATGTGAAAATGGGAAGGGCATTGTGTACATAACTAACGCATGATAGGTGTTTGTTGAAATGTCTAAGAACAATAAGTATGGAAAATAATGATATTGGAAGGTTTGTATGAGTACAATAAGATATGCAATAATGAATTATGCATAATAATGATGTTAGAAATGTTAGCATGAGCATGACAAAATATGAAGTATGTTATGATAAATTATGCTTATTCATGTTAAATGGTGATTGATATTCGGATAGGCCAGAACCTAGAGGAAGTTATCCATGTTAAGAATTCTTTAACCAGGGAGATGTAATCTAGCGGAGTTTCTTGACGGAAGATGAAATCTAGGTAATGACCGAATTCGGATGTTAATCATAACACTCAAGCACAAGTTCACATGTGTGATAGTTTACAAGTCACACGGGTGCACAAGCATGAACACGAACACTGCATGGACACTAGATACTGAAATACAAGGACAAGGACAAGTACAAGGATTCTGAACACTGAAATACAAGTACAAGGACAAGGACACTACATGATTTTACAGGGACCCTGAAATTCAAGTAGCTCCGGTATTCGTTGATGCTCTCTATGGATAAAACTTCAAGTCCAGGATAATTATCATGAATATTTGAGATCTAAGAGCTCTAGGGACTTACGTTTCTATTGATGCACCTCCATGGATCTAAATACAAAGACCTCGATGACTATTTTTATAGGAAAACAAGCATGCTTGACATTCATGATACAAGTCCAAGAGTCACAAGTTCAAGAGTCACACAAGTACACGAGTCAAGCTAAGTTATGATGTTCACATGTTTCCGTACTCTGATTATGTTCATATTATATTAAACTATTATTGACTTTATAATTGTTACGTGATTTGGATATTTGATATATGCATGTGTTATTGTTGGTTAGTTTGGATATCCGCTGAATATTCAATGCTCAATTGACCTGCTATTGTCGTTTAGGTCTGGCGTAAGATCAATCAGTTATTCCTTGGGTAGAAGAGGAGTACATTGAGGAAGGAGAAGAAGGTGATATCCCAGTTGATGGAGCCCGGGATCTTGAACGGTTCCCGTACTATTAGTTTGTTACAGTTCCAGTTTTGTTGAGAGAATACTTGTAAAAGATAATAGACTTGAGACCTTTATAGTAGATGTTGCTTTAGTATATGTTTGTAAATTTGAATTATCGTCAAATTATTTTAATCGGATGAGATGTTCTTATGGAAAGAAATTTTATGGTTATTATATATGTAGAATTATTTTTTAGTTTGCCTTATTGCTATGAAGATTAAGCAAAGATAAATAATGTGGTGAACCCAAAGTCCCATTATGACCAAGGTGGGGTTTTGGGGTCGTTATAACCCCGATTTCCCCCTTGACTAGAGATTTACCGTCACATGCTTGGTTGGCATGTGAAGAGTTAAATAGAAGTTCACTTTTTTTGTTCATATTTTTGGTATTGTGAATAGTTAAACTGAGAAACCTATATGCTTGTGCCCAATTTCTGAGAGTTAAACCCGTAAACTTCCAATGAAGGCAATAGTTGCTTGACTAAATTTTATTTCTAGCAATTTTATAGTTGGTTTCCTAGATTTTCATTGATTGAAAATGTTATTCTTATGTTGTCTATTATGTTGCGTATAGTGATTTAATTTGGACAATGACTAAGTTGTTTGCTCCGATTACTAGTTCATGTTCTGTCTTTTTGTTGTATAACACTAACTAGTTTTCTATCTTTAATGAGTTTTGACACGTTTCTATTTATTTTTCCTTAATTAGAATATTGCTATAGTTGTAATTTTTATTACTTATAGTTGTGGATGTGGGATGTATAGATGTGGATATGGATATTGATGTGGATGTGGAATGTATAGATGTGGATATAAATCTATCTATTATGTGAAATCGGAGAAAACATGTTACAGGTTCTATAAACAAGTTATTGTATTCAGGATACTGGTTTGAAAAAAAAAAAAATTTAGTATCAGAAATGGAAATATTTCCGTCTCTAATGTTAATTAGACATGGAAATAGTTCAGTTGCAAAGATGTATTAGACACGGAAATAATTCTGTGTCAAACAAATATTAGACACATAATTTTTTCCGTTGCCAACATTTATTGGACACGGAGATATTTCCATGTCTAATAGTATCATTAGACACGGAACATTGTAACGTCATATACGTTTTTAATATCTACGAATAAAGGTTAGACACGGAAATAGTTCCGTTTCTAATAATAGTATTAGAAACGGATAATTCTTTCTGTGTCTAATAGCATCAGTGACAAGAGCAACTGTCATGGTTTAGGCACGGTTTTACGGAAAATTTTCATTGCTATGCGGTTGTTTTGTTGTAGTGCACCCTTGCCAAATATCATTCATAACATTGATTAGGCTCTCATTAACAACTGACAATTCGACAAAGAAAAACAGATATAGAAATGAGCATGATAATTGCAAGTTATTTTTCATGCTAAGATTTTCCTGTTAGGACAACTACATTTCATCTCATCCACAGACCTTTGTTTTTTCTATCAGAAAACTCTGTTAAAAGTTGCATCTTCTGGGCTGTTTTAATTATTTTCGATAAGTCTGGCAAGTTTTGGGGTTGGAGTAGCTGTTAGATGGGCACATTGTACGGCAGGTCCATTTTTAAGGGTGAGTCTGGATTCATTCCTTCTACACAGAAAAAGAAAATTATTTCAAGGGAATAATATTTTGTCAAATTCCTTAAATTTAGTGACATAATCATCAAATATTACTGTTTGTGCATTTCCTCGACTCCAATAGAAGCCTAGGTAGATCCGTTTCCACATGTTCATATGGAAGTACTTTATCAGAGCACTGTCTATTAAGAGAGAAGATATTAGAATCACTTAGTCCTTCTCAGAGCCAAGGGCTGGAACCATGTTCAGTGATTTCAGTATAAAAGCATAGGTGAAGGCATCTTCTTGGAGCTTCTCAAACCTGCACGCAAGAAAAGTAATAAGTATTAAACAGGGGAAAAAGAAAAACAAATTGGGAAGTGTTTCATGTCTGGGATGAATAATAAAATTTCATTCCTTTAACCAATTGCTAAACAGGTGGCTCCCTACATAACAATCATAATTATGCAACAACAATAATAGTCATCCTCATCATTGTCATATTAAGGGAAGTTCTTCTGTTTCTCCCTAAAGTGGAAATAGAATTTGACCAATATTTTAAAAAGTATCTTAGAGATTGGCAGGAAAAACAAAATTCTAGCTCAAAAGAAGTATGAACAACTAAGATGAGAACTGATGTTTATTTCATAATAGAGCAATAACAAACATCTGCTATTCACTGTCATATAATTGGGGTCCATCTCAACAATCTTGACCATTCCATTGATGGGCCACCAAAGAATCCACCATTGCCAAAAACCAACTGACTAAAACTGATTCTCTGTAGGCTCAAGGGTCTGAACTCATTTGCATATTTAGTCTCGAGGAAAGAAGAAAACAAGCCAAGATTCAAGAATCCAAGGCCCTCCATTTTCTGAGTTCGACCTAGGACATTGTCTACAACGAAAGTCGATCTTATCAAATAAAATCATAATTATTCAAAATCAATTTCTTTTTTACCATTCCGCACTATGAAGTTCTACTATTTAAAGAATGGAACCAATACAAAAGTATGTTTGGTTTTGCAATTTCTACTAGAGGCAATTCAAGTCTAGTGGTTCATCACATGGTGAGAGCACAAGGAGTGGGTGGTGGGGGAGAGGGAATGCATGTGGTCGGTCCTATCCCTAGTGGTGTTAACTGCCATAAGCATTGGAGGGCGAAGGAGATGAATAAAGCGATTGCGTGTTTTTTAGACTACAACCATACTCCTCCAGATGCTTAACTTTGTCACTAGATTATAGTGAAGTATTTTATTATTAGTGGACGAAGCTTGTATTTGTAATGTTTGAGAAGTGAGAACTAATTATTATTGTGTGAATTGTGTTATTTTCAATTGAACTATGCTTGTAGATTGAGAACAATCATGTTATGTTTAACATAAAGTTGTATATAGTAAAAAGAACTAGGGTTTGGTGATTTAGGGTTTGAAAAAGAAAGAAAAGAAATAGAGAAGAGGAAAGCAGAATAGAAGGAGGCATCTCCATTACCTCTAGATCTCCTTTATATATATTTTTTGATCAGTAAACAAGCATATATAAAAGAAAAAAGGAAATAAGAACAAAAACATGATGTGAGGGGGTTCACAAGATCATGAACCCACAAAAAAGATGCAAAATAAAAGCACAACAACCAAGCTACCCCATGACGAGGGACCTCAACCTAAGCCAAGCCATCAGGATAACAAAGGACCCAGATCTCCCCCATAAAAAGAGGAGCACCATTCCATGATCATCACCTGAATTCTGGCACATATGCGAGAAGGAGCACACGGGGAGTCCTCGAAAACTCTCCTGTTCCTCTCCTTCCAAATGGACCACGCTATAGCACCCAACAAAACTGACCAAATTACCATCCTTGAGCCATCACCCCAATTCAAGTGCCAGCAGGATAAAAAGCTATGAAAGGAATAGGGAAAGACTCAATCCATTCCCACTCGGGAAATAAAGAAGCCCAAAATCTCACAAGTGATAGGGCAATGCAAGAAGAGGTGATCTACCGACTCTTCCTCTCGGAGGCACATAAAGCATCGATTAGCCATCCTCCACCCTCTATGTTTCAGGTGATCACATGTGAGTTTTATTCAAAAAAGCAGTCCAGAGAAAAAAATGATGCTTTAGAAGGAATGTCTGGATTCCACACAGTTCTATGATGAAAAGAGATGGGTGGGACTGACCCGAGGGACTATGCTAGAGATCTCACGGAGAAACGACCCCGGTTGCCTTTAGACCAAATTCTACAATCCCGACCCTGAGTAGCCAGGGGGCGGACCCTAACCTCTCGACAAGTCTACCCCCATGAGATGAAAGTATATAAAAGTCCTTTGAAGTAAAAGTAATAAAAGAATTATACTATAAGAATAATAAAGAGACTAAAAACAATAAAGAATAATGGGCTTATTTATTAAGCCCATTACATCCCCTCAAACGGGACAAAGATATCTTGCATGCTTACCTTGCCCACAATGTCATAATGCCAACTAGATGTTACAACTTTTGTAAGGATATCTGCTAACTGATCCTCTATCTTGACATAAGGAAGACTCATCACCTTGGAAGCAACCTTTTCCTGTATAAAGTGTCTGTTAACTTTAATGTATTTTGTCCTCTCGTGTTGGATAGGGTTGTGAGAAATACTGATAGCCACCTTGTTATCATAGTATAATTTCATATCAGACTGGACTAGAAAACCAAACTCTACGGATTTTAATCCATTTTAACTCACAAGCTCCATGAGCCATGATCCCACATTCTGCTTTGACACTGGATTTTACAACTTGTTTCTTACTTCTCTATGTAACTAGATTGCCACCAACAAGTGTGCATAGCTTGAAGTGAATCTCTTAGCCCTAAGCTTGTAACTGAGCCTGTCCAGTAAGCATCAATGTAGCCCTCCACTTAGAAGTGACCATTCTTACCAAACAACCCTTTTCCTAGCGCATATTTCAAATATCGCAATATCCTCTCAACTGCCTTCAAATGGGTCGTCCGTGGATTTTGCATGAACTGGCTAATTACACTAATTGTATAAGCAATATTTGGTTTTGTCAACGACAAGTAAATGATCCTTCCCACTAGCTTCTGAAACATTTCAATATCCTCTAGAGGTTCACCCCCTTCGTATCAAGTTTCTGGTTAGCTTCCATGGGTGTATCAACAGGCTTCACCCCAATCTTGTCGGTGTGTCATAATAAATCCATGACATACTTCATTTAGGAGATGAAGATGCCTTTTTTAACCTGACAACCGCAATCTTAAGAAAGTATCTTTAAAGGAACCAAATCCTCAATCTCAAACTCTCTAGCAATAAATTTCTTCAACCTTTAAACCTCTTGAGGATTATCTCATGTTGCCACAATATCGTCCACATGGACGATTAGGGCTGTAGTAGTTCCTCTCAAGTGATCCACAAATAAAGTGTGATCAACATGACTTTAAATATACCCATATTTTTTCACTGCTCCACTGAATCTTTCAAACCAATTTCTAGGAGATTGCTTGAGTTCATAGATAACCTTCTTCAATCTGCATACATTCCCTTCATGATTTTGAACTTGAAAACCTGGAGGAGGTGCTATATAAACTTCTTCCTATGAAGAAATGCATCCTTCGCGTTCAGCTGGTGAAGAGGCTAAGATATGTTTGCAGCAATCGACAACAATATGTGAACTGAGTTCATCTTAGCCACTGGAGCATATGTCTCTTGATAGTTAACCCCATAAGTCTGAGTAAAACCCTTGGCCACCAGTTTTCCCTTATACCTATATACAGTCCTATTTGCCTTGTATTTCACGGTATACACCCACTTACATCCCACTAGTTTCTTCCCCTTAGGAACATAAGCAAATTTTCAAACGTTGTTATTAGTAAGAGTCTTCATTTCTTCCAATATAGCTTCTTTCCATGAGGCAGTTGCAATACTTCTGCACACTTTTCGGAATTGACACCGAAGACAAAGAAGAGACAAAGACTTGAAGGGGAGAAGAGAGTGAGTCATGAGAGACAAAATGGAAAATAGGATGAACAATCATACAAGCATGTTTTCCTTTGCAAGGCAATAAGGATGCCACCATCAGTAGTAATAGGAGAAAGTAGAGGTGAAGAATTACCAAGAGAGAACTCTGAATCTATAGTTGCAGGAAGAGGTAGAGGTAGAGGTGAAGACTTAATATTAGAGGACTCTGAATCCACAACAACAAAAAGAGAAGGTTTATTTGTTGATGTAGTCATGGTTCAAAAAATCGAAAACTTGATTCGAAAGTTAGTCGAGTTGAGTAACTCGGAAAACTTGAAAAAAAACTCGACTCGGTCCAACTTAGAATATATATGTAATAACTTGAAAAACCTAGGTTAAAAAAACTCAAAGTACGTTGGTTTTACAGCCTCAAACTTAAAAACTAGGTTTAACAAAACCCATAGTAGGTTGTCTTTGTAGCCCCAAAAAAATTTGATGCAAAAAGAGTGACGTTCAAGTGTAGGTTTAAAAAAAAACTAAAAAAAAAAACACCATTCTGTAATTCAACCTAGTCTAACGAATTGAAAAACTCGGCTCGACTTGACCGAGTCACCCGAGTAACTCGACAAATAGTGTCTCCTTTGAGTTTTGAGGTGACTCGACTCGAAATTCAGTCAAGTCGAGTAACTCGCCGAGTTTTCAAACTATGTCATGTAGTCTACTTTAGATCGCCTGGAGTAAGAGTTAAGTTTCAGGTTCTCACCACCAGTAGACCCAAAAGATGAATGAAAACTGATGGAGGACTGAATCATAGAAAAGAAGATCACCAGTATTACCATACTCCCATTGTAGAGAAACACTAAAAAAAATAAGGGATGGACTTAAAAAAAGACACATCCATAGAGACAAGCCTCTTATCGAAAACAGGATCATAACACATGCCCTTTCTGGGTAGATGAATGAGCCCAAAATAAGCATTTGACTGTGTTGAGATATGATTAGTTATGTAAGTGTGATACACTGGATCTCTCATTAAGGGTATATTTGTAATAGGTCTATTAAGATTATTATAATATAAAAAGTTTAGAGATTAGAGAGAACTCTCTCTAATCACTTTTTTTCCCCAACACATCTTCTTCCTCTCTCTCTTTCTCCATCTTCTCTTCTCGGTTTCATCTTCAAGTTGGTATCAAAGCAGGAAGAAAAACATGCGGTTTTTTTCCCCTTTTTATGGAGTTTTCATGAACAGTGTTTTGTGAACAATGCTCGTAAGCTATTTTTCATGACCATGGAAGATGAGCATGTCGCATTATACCTTGGCATTAATCAAATTTTATGGTGAGTTTTTTGGAATTTTTTGGCACCCGTAATTATGTTCTCTAGAATTTTTTTGAGAAATTCAAAAAAATGAAAGATTTTGTTCGACTGATTGGTGCGAAGCTTTTGGGTGTTTTTGAAACCCTAAGATAGTTGTATTTGGGTGTCGAAATTTCCCTCTCTAATGGAAGTGATCTCAATCGTTTTGGAGGAGATTTAAAGTTTTTTTGAACACTTTAGTGTCCACGACTTCACGTGGGAATATCCTAAGTGTGGCTGTAGGCCATCTTTCGCTTCTGATTTCAATCTGATTGCTTTGTTTGAGATAAATAATGGTTGTGAGCCAAAATGGAGTGTAACTTTGGTATTTTCTAGTGTAACAAAGGTTTTCTCCTTGGAATTTGAGGTGTTTTGTGGCTGTTTACTCTGTGGTTGAGGCTGTTTTGTGCAAAACAATTTTTTTCCCTCTTGCTATTCATTTGTTTGGAAGACAGAGGTGCCAACAATGGCCAATGATGGTTTGTCAGAAGGGGTATCTGATGTGACATCCAAGGTTCCAAACAACCCGATCATTACACCCATCACCAGTAGCTATGGTGATAATACTGTGCGCTAATCACAACCATTAAGTTGGATGACACCAACTTCCTTGAGTGGTATCAGTCCCCTAAGATGTATATCGGCGGGAGAGGGAAGTTAGGCTACTTGACTAACCGTGTGATAGAACCGGCTACTGAGGCCGAGACATATGACATGTGGGAGCAAGAGAACCTTATGGTTATGTCATGACTGCTGAATTCCATGCAACCATCGCTTAGTAGAGGTTACTTGTTTCTTCGGACAGTGAAAAAGATCTGGGATAAGGCGACTCGAACTTATTCCCAACGACAAAACATTATCAGGGTGTACCAGTTGAGGCAAGAAATCGCTACTCTTCGTCAGGGGGAGAAGAGTCTATCCACCTACTATACTCTTCAAGGTCTTTGGGAAGATTTGGACCACTTTCAGGTGATCCAATGGGACATTGATAAAGACAAAGATCGGCACAGTAAACAGGTGGAACATAACATAATTTTTGACTTCTTGGCGGGTTTGAATCCAAAATTTGAAGTTAGCCGAGGGACAGATTTTAGGGAAGGATGAGCTTTCTTCCTTGGACCAAGTTTATTCACTAGTCCAAGGTAAGGATTGCACGAAAAAGGTGATGGTATTGGTACCTACTCCGACCAACGATCATCTCGCCCTTGCCACATCTTCTAGTGCTCCACGGGGTGGGAAATACCCTCCTCGGAAAAGTAGGTCTCCTAATGATAAAGATAAGTTTAAGTGTGAGCATTGTGGGAAGACTAGACACACCCGGAAAACTTGTTGGGATCTTATTAGCCGGCCCTCTAAGTTTTTTCGTCCCGGATAGCAAATGGGCACCCCTAGAGGCAACACTGCAACCTTCATGCCTCCTAACTTGAGTAACCCAATCGCATCGACATCTTTCACCGGACCATCTTCCTCCGAAAGCTTCTCTAATGTAGATATTGATCGTCTCCTCTGCCTCTTGAGTCAGATGGAAGGTTCTTCTGTCTTCACTTCCTTTGCTCAGTCAAGTATTCATGCATCTGCTAATTTCGTTTCTCATTCCCAGTCCAGCCCAACCTGAATTATTGATTCAGGTGCGCCAGATCATATGACTAGCCTATCTACTGTGTTTTCTTTATATGTCTCATGTCTGGAAGAGATAAAGTTAGAGTTGCTGATGGATCCTTTTCCACCATCTCTGGAAAGGGTGACATCAAACGGACTGATGTCCTATCTCTGTCATCTGTTCTTCATGTTCTCAATTTATCCACAAATTTATCATCAATTAGCAGTTTGACCAAAAATCTTAATTATTGTGTGACTTTTTTCTCACTCATTGTGTTTCAAGACTTAGTGACAACGAAAATGATTGGGAATGGTCATGAGACAGATGACCTCTACCTCCTGGACGTGGCTGACTCTCCTTCATCATTACAGATTAGTAGTAGTCCTAATAGTAACAATAACGATGCTCAAATTAGATTGTGGCATAATCGTTTAGGTCATTTGTCTTTTAAATCCTTAAAGTTGGTCTTTCCGGACCTGCTTAAATTTGTTCCTAGTCATAGTCTACAATGTAAAGTGGGTGAACTCTCAAAACATTGTAGATCTACTTTCTCTCCAAGTATGAATAAAAGTGTCCCCTTTTCAGCTGATTCATTCTGATGTCTGCGGTCCTACCCCTACTTTGTCTATGCATGGTTATCAATATTTTATTTCTTTTGAGGATAACTTCTCCCATCCTACCTGGATTTACTTGATGAAGTCCTAGACCTCATCAAGAAGATTGAGAAGCAGATTAAAATTTTAGGCTCCTATAATGCGAAGGAATACCTTGAGGGTGATTTAAAGCAATGTTTGGCAGAGCACAGTATGATCCATCAAAGCACATGCCCTTATACCCCTCAACAAAACGAGGTGGTCGAGCGTAAGAATCGTCATCTTTTGGAAGTGGCTAGAAGCTTACTGACCAAAATGAATGTTCCGAAGAAGTTTTGGGCCGAAGCAATGCACACCTCCGTATATTGATTAATCGCATGCCATCTCGGGTCCTGCAGTTGAAGTCCCCTTATCAACTACTCTGTCCAGACCTGCCTCTGTTTACTGTTCCCCCTCGTGTCTTTGGTTGTGTCTGCTTTATTCATATTTTGGGTCCTAATCGAACCAAATTGGATCCAAAATCCATTCGCGGTGTCCTCTTGGGGTATCCCTCTACACAAAAGGGATATCCGTGTTTTGATCCCGTGTCTGGGAAATGGTTCGTTACCATGGATGTCACTTTTTTTTAGAGTATCTCATTTTTTTCCTCGTTCCTCTACCTCTCTTCAGGGGGAGCATAGTGAATTGTTGGAAGAGAGACTATCTGAGAGACTATCTTCAGTTCTACTTCCAACGTTGGTCCTTAATGTTATTCATTCTGTTGTTCCTATTAAGACTACTGCTAAGAAAGACCTACAGGTTTATACCAGACTCGAAAAAGAAGGGACACTGTGTTATGACCATCTCCAAACTCTAACTCCTCCAAACCAGGTAACATTGCTCCACTGTCCTCTGTGATTCTTGTTCCTGATATTGATAATGATATCGCTCCCATTGCCATACGCAAAGGGAAGCGTCAGTGTACGATTCATCCTATTTCTAATTTTATCTCGTATGCATCTCTGCCACCCCCTATTCGGTTTTCTTATCCTCTGTTTCTTTTGTGTCTTTACCTTCCAGGTTTCATGAGGTTGTCTCCAATCTTAAGTGGCGTAATGCGATGATGGAAGAAATGAGAGTTCTGGTCAAGAATGGTTCATGGGAAATGGTTGAGTTACCTAAGGGAAAGAAAATTGTAGGCTGCAAATGGATGTTCACCGTGAAACATAAAACAGATGGATCCATTGAGAGGTACAAGGCAAGACTAGTAGCTAAGGGATATACTCAGACATACAGGATAGACTATAAAGAAACATTTGCACCGGTTGCTAAAATGAACTCCATACGAGTTCTCTTGACTTTAGCTGTGAACCACTCATAGCCCCTACATCAGTTAGATGTGAAAAATGCATTCCTCCATGGAGATCTACGAGAAGAAGTGTATATGTCTCTTCCAGGATTCAAACTTCCTAATAGTAAAGGAAGAGTTTGCAGGTTGAAGAAATCTATCTATGGCCTGAAATAGTCCCCCAAAGCTTAGTTTGAAAGGTTCAGTCAAGCCGTGAAAGATGAGTTACTCACAGAGCCATGCTAATCACACTCTCTTTGTCAGGAGAAAAGGACAGTTATAGCTTTGATTGTTTACGTTGACGATATTATGGTGACTGGAAATGACTCCTCAAATCCAACACCTGAAGAAATTCCTAGCAACGGAATTTGAGATCAAGGATTTGGGCAGCTTGAAGTACTTTCTGGGTATTGAGGTAGCCCGATCAAAGAATGACATCTTTATATCGCAGTGGAAGTATACCTTAAACTTACTCAAAGATACTGGGAAATTGGGTTCTCAGCTAGCAAACACTCCTATTGAATAGAATCATAAGTTGAGCTCTAGTGAAGGCCATAACTAGAAGATAAAGAGGTGTACCAAAGACTGGTAGGTCGTCTTATTTATCTTTCTCTCACTAGACCTGATATCGCATATGCAGTCAGTGTAGTCAGTCAATTCATGCATGAACCTCGGATCGCTCACTATGAGGCAGTGGAGAGAATTTTGAGGTATTTGAAGGCTACTCCAGAGAAGGGCCTTCTATTTGCTAACCATGGTAATATTCGGCTATAAGCCTATACTGATGTTGATTGGGCTGGAAGTATAGATGATAGGAGGTCTATCACAGGGTATTATACTTTCCTTGGTGGCAATCTCATCATTTGGAGAAGCAAGAAGCAAAGTATGGTGGCTAAGTCAAGTGCTGAAGCCGAATATAGGGCAATGGCTCATGGGGTAGCAGAATTATTATGGTTGAAGATTTTGTTACAAGATCTGTGAATGGAGGTGGATGTTCCTATGAAGTTGTTCTGTGATAACAAGGCGGCCATCAATATTGCCCAGAACCTCATTCAAGATGATCAGACTAAGCATATTGAAGTTGATAGACACTTTATCAAAAAAACAAGTTGCTTCAGGAAACCTTTGCTTGCAACAATTACAATGGGAAATCAACTAACTGATATACTCACAAAATGGGTTACTAAAGCTAGCTTAGAAGGTATTCTTAACAAGCTAGGCATATTGAATATCTATGCTCAGCTTGTGGGGGAGTGTTGAGATATGATTAGTTATGTAGGTGTGATACACTGGATCTCTTATTAAGGGTATATTTGTAATAGGCCTATTAGGTTTATTATAATATAAAAGGATTAGAGATTAGAGAGAACTCCCTCTAATCACATTTTTTCCACAACACGTCTTCTTCATCTCTCTCTCTTTCTTCATCTTCTCTTCTAGGTTTCATCTTCAAGTGACTAATTAAAGATCCAATTTGGAACGATTTGGACCTAAAATATGAACAAAATAGGCACAACCAAAAACTTTAACTGGAAGATTAAAGACATGACACTCAAGATGCAAAAACGGATTTAGAAATTTAAAGGACAACACCCTTGACGACATACAATGGATAAGATATGTTGCAATAAGCACAACATCCAACCTATTCCTTTTCTCAATCTTTATTGCCAATAGAAGATTTCTAGCCATCTCAGAAGGTGTCTGTTTTTTCTTTCTGCCACTCCAATTTGTTGTGGAGTATATACATCTGTTCTAGTGAATTACTCCATGTTCAACGAGATAAGATTGTAATTGCCCTTCTAAGTACTCCTGACCAATGTCTAATATAAGAACTTTGATACTTTTGTCAAACTGGGTTCAAACCATCTTATGAAAGATACAAATGAGATAAGAAGCTTCATCTTTGATTTTTATCAAATTAATCTAAGTATACCGAGTGCAATCATCCACAAATGAAATAAAATAGTGAAAACCAAAAATAGGACCCCATACTTAGAATGGACAATATCTAAAGGAAACAAACTTCTTTTATTGCTTGGAGGAAAAGAGACGACAATATTTCACTAGTTCACACACTTCACACTGTAAACTTAGCAGATTAACAGAAGTAAACAAACTAAACGAAACTAATTTTAAAATCTGAAAGGACAAATAACCTAACCAGTTATGCTAAAGCATAATCCAATCTTTATTACCACTACTACTAGACCGGTATGCACAAAAAGAAGTCATATCGTCTCCTTATGAGTTGGGCTTGTGGAAAACAATCCTAAATACTAAGGAAAATTCTCAAAACACATTAGATTCAGAGTGGGCAATGGTGTAGATATTAGCTTTTGGAAAGATGTCTGATGTGGTGAGAGGTCTCTGGGGGATGATTTTGAGAACTTTTTCTCTTATAATTAGTTTGGCGTCTGTGGCCTCATGTTTTGAAAGGGTGGGTTCGTCCTTTGTATGGACCACGAGGTTTAGATGTAATTTGTATGACTGGGTGTCCTTTGTATGGACCGTGAGGTTTAGACGTAATCTAAATGACTGGAGGCGGAAGATCTTCGTCGCCTATTTACTCGTTTGTCATTAGTTACTCCACGATCTCAGTTTAGACGTAATCTAAATGACTGGCGGTGGAAGATCTTCGTCTCCTATTTACTCATTTGTCATCAGTTACTCCACGATCTCAGAGTCCGATGTTCGCCTATGGTCTAAGAATAACAAAGGTCAATTTTCAATGAGGTATTCTTTCAAGCTATGCAAGTCGTTCCCTCCTCCCTTTTTCCCCATAGGGTTGTGTTGAATCCTGGTATTCCGTCAAATGTATCCTTTTTTCCTTTGGTCGGCAGCACTGGACAAAATTCTCACATGCGAATGTTAAAAAAATAGAGTGGAGGATAATCAATCACTGTTTAATGTGCCTAGAGGAGGAAGAGTCGATAGATCACCTATTATTGCACTTTTTCAATATGGAGACAATTCCTATTTGCCAGGGAATTTTTTTTATTTTTCCTAGGTCCCTTTGGGATGCCTTATTAGGGTGGCCTTTGATTGGTATGGAGGCTCCTACATTAGTGGTGTGGGCCATGTTACCAGGGGCAATAAGGTGGGCTGTTTGGTTAGAAAGGAATCAAAATCTATGAGGGAATAGCCACTTTAGTGGACAAAGTCTACTACAGTTCCTGTCAGCTTCTACAAGCTTGGTGCTCAATTAGGAAGGATTATGCCTATGACTGGTTGTAATCCTATTTTCCTAGGTTGACCTTTGCTTTGCTTTTTTCTTGGTTCTTGTTTTCCTCTGTTCTCTTTTGTGATTCTTGTTGTCTTCACCATGTTCGGTTCATTTTCTTGTGTACCTTTGCTATTTGTTGTAACTGGCTCTTCTTATTTAATATATAAGTTAGTACTGATAAAAAAAGAAGTCAGAATCGAATCCAGGAGGTAAAGACCGTCAACTTCAAGACAACTCCCAATCTACCGATGTCTTCGGATCTTGCAATACACAATGTGATGGAACGAAAGTTATATTGCATTTTAAAGTCTTAGTCAAGCTGCAAAATGATAGGATGAAGAAAAATCAGGCACATGGAGAACATAAGACAGGAAGATTAGAAGAGATGCCAATGGTCCCCTTTCCATAGATTGGGGAAAGAGAACCATCGGTAACCTTGACTTTAACATTAATAATACATGAATTATAAGAGAAAAAAATATATGATGTACCAGACATGTGATCGATGCTCTGGAATCAATAACCCAAGAGAAACTAGATAAGTGTAAAGAAGAGACATGATGTGCAGAGGCGAAAATATTGGTACCTGACTAGGCACAAGAAGTGGAAGATGGAGAAGAGTGATACAACTGAGCAAGTAAGCGGCGAAGGCTCTTAAGTTCATCCCGAGGAACTGTCAACATTGCCCTAGAAGAAGACTGTGTAGGAGGAAGTGGCCTAGATGGGGTAGAACTGGTCGATGAAGCGCTATGTGCAATAGAACTGCCCAAAACGAGTGAATTTTGCAGGTCTGCCAAGTAGATCCTAACAAGTTTCCTTAGTGTGCCTCGAAGAACTACCATCCATACCACTTATCCCTGACATACTGTCAAATATGGTATCATACATGTGATATGGATGAGTTTGGGGCCTCCTAGATACAAAAAAATAACTCCTACACCAAGGAAACAAAGCTGATTTACACAAATCAGCTTGTCACAACAATCCCCACAAATCAATTAACAGTCATATATTTGATTTCACAGCCCAATCATACCCGAAAAATAAGGGGGCACCATAAATAAATCCTTGTAGAACCTTCATGCCTAAACTTCAAAAAATGTAACTCAAAATTTTCATAACAATAAACCACATCAGTCTCTGTTACCGTGTGCGTTAGGGTGTTATCCCAGGTTTAGTCCCACATCGGTTGGGAAGTTGACTTCGTAGGGGTGTATAAGGGGTCATCAACCCTCCTTAAGACAGGCCCTTTTGGAGTGGTTGCTTGGACTTACCCTTATGGCACCTTAGTGGCTACCTTAGGTCTGGCTGTGCGTGTGAGTTTAGAGTGTGTAGAACCCCGGATCTCACTTTCAAAGTGCTGTGAATAGTGCGGTGAATAATGCTTTTGCACAAGGTATGTTTAAACCAATGTCGTTTATGTGACTTTGGTATTCTAGTTATAGAATGAAGATTTTTGGTAAAATCCTAAGTATGGTTGTGATGCGTGTGTGTGGGTGATTGGAGCAAGGTATTAAGCACCCTAGTTGAGCTATGGAATTTAAGCAAAGAGTATGAAAAATACTCTAAGTGTTGGAAATGGGAAAAATAGGCAAAAACCCACAAGGACCGATAGATCCGTTTCTTGACCAATCGATCCATCCACTACCGATTGATCCGTGTTCATGACCGATCGATCGGTCAAGCTAAAATTTGTATAGTGTTTTTACACAGAGAGGAGTTTTCAACCGATTGATCGGTGCTCATGACCGATTGATCTGTGGTGCCTGTTTTGCCTTGTAACCGACCCCTTAGGATATTTTGAGGGTGTGTGGGTCATTGGCCAACCCCTTTGGCCTATATAAGCCCACATTTCGTGGCTTAGGGTTCTTAGAACCCTAAGAAGAAGTTTTTGAGAGAAAGTTGAGGAGAAAGGAGAAGAAGGAATAGAGGGTTGGGAAGTTGCGTTGAGTTGATTTCTCAACAAGAAAGTGTTATTTCTCATTCCTTGGAGGATTTCCAAGCTTGATCCTTGTTTTTCAAGGATTTAGGTTCTTCTAAAGGTAACTACACTTTACTAACTAGCATAGCCTCAACCTTATTGATGATGAGTGGATATATTATACTACTTACCTTGTGATAATCTATCAAGCTAAACTATAGTATTATTGAGTTGTTCTTGAATGAAATGAATTGGATTGATGAAGTTGGATGGTTTGTAAGCTATCACTATTATGGAAATACTATGATTATGACTCCATGTTTCTAAGACTTCTAAATATAGTATGATGTTCACAAGCACTCTATCCACTTTAAGATTTCTAAGTACTCTAAGGTTTACAAGTCTCGCATGACTCTATGGTTTCTCATAAGTGCGGTTTATCGAAGCGTTCATAAGGATTTCTAAGAACTCATAAGCTACCAAGCTCATAAGCATTGATAAAGCCAAACATCGGGTTGGTCAAGGGTAGGGTATATCCAAGGATATATCATACCTAACTCAAAGTAATCTCATAAGACATTTGATAAAGCCAACGGGAAGGTTGGTCAAGAATCTTGGCAGCCCACTTCGATGTATTCAATGAAGGGTATTTATATGCCCAGCTCTAAGTCTTTTACGGGTACTAAGGTCTGGCTCTAAGTTATGCTCACAAGAACCTCACAAGCTCATAAGATCTCATAAGTGAATGCTCACAAGCTCATAAGTGCTCTAAGATTTCTACGGCTCATAAGAACTCTAAGGATCTCATAAGAACTCTAAAGAATTCATAAGACTTGATTCTCATACCCTCATGAGACTCATACGATTTTGGATTTCATAAGAAACTCAGAAGGAAATAGTTTTGGAACTAGTACGGGTTTTCACGAATTTTTATGTTCTACGGCTCTCTGTCTTTGCATGCTCCATGATATTATCTTATTGTTAGCTAGTAGTTTGTAGACACTGAGTATTCCATGCTCAGTCGTTCTCCTAGGGGGTATTTTGGGTCACAACAGTGTGTGTTAGTCATGTGATAACATTTTCACAAAAAAAAACCAACCATTTGGTTCTCTGTTACCATGTGCGTTAGGGTGTTATCGTGGGTTTAGTCCCACATCGGTTGGGAAGTTAACTTCGCAGGGCTGTACTATGTATAAGGGGCCATCAACCCTCCTTAAGACATGCCCTTTTGGAGTGGTTGATTGGACAACCCTTGTGGCACCTTAGCGGCTACCTTAGTTTTGGTTATGTGTGTGAGTTTAGAGTGTGTGTTCGTTACATGATAACATTTTCACCAAAAAAAAAAACCTCATCAGTCTTTAACACTTCATCACACAAAATTGCTCCTAAAAACTCCACCCAAGGATCAATCACAAGACTGATTTTTTTTCAAAAATTAAAAAAAGGGTATAAGACCATTCAAACACCATCAAAAAATCTGAAAAAAATACCACAATTTTCCAAAAATATAGATCATTAAAAACTAACTTTTCCCAGAAAAAAACACTGTTCGCTGCATTATACATGAACACTCTATTAAAAAAGATACATAGGGCTTGTCTTCCTGCTCTAATACCAAGTAGAAAACTAGGGTTTGATGATTTAGGGTTTGAGAGAGAGAAATAGAGAAGAGGAAAGGGAAATGGAAGAAGGTATCTCCATTCCCTCTATACCTCCTTCTCCTTATATTTCATATTACAACAGAGAGAGAGAGAGAGGGATGCTGAATTGTATAGATGAATACACCTACCTACCACCCCCACCTTTGCTGTTTTCGGTTGTCTACATGACTCCAAGATTTATAATTGGCTGTATGTTAGACCCTTGCATCTTTCATTTTTGGTAAAACGACTTTTTTTATATACAAGTCATACGGTTAGGCTTCAACCCTAATTAGTAGTGTTAGTAACATGTTAAACCTCGTATATATGCCTATAGATACAAGCATTTTTTAAATATAAATATTTAATTGCCATTTAATCAAGCTCGAATTTGGCCCAAGCCCAGCCCATGTCAGGGCTGTAGAACTCTAAAAATTCACAGCTTTACAAAATGGTCCCTATACACCCGTAAAGTTGAAAAAAGTCCTTGCACAACTTACAAAATTACAAAAAGCCCCTTCAAGTACAAGCAATAAAAGAACTATACTATAAGGGAAATAAAGAAATACTAAAGCCAGTAAAGAATAATAATGGACATACTTATAGGCCCATTACAACATATATTTATGCAAATCTTATGTTTTGTGTAATGAACTATGGTTCAATCCTATTCATATCACATGCGTATAACTCATGGCAACTAAGTATAGGGTAATAAAGAGATATTAAAGACAGTAAAGAGTAATGGACATACTTATAAGGCCCATTATAACATATATTTATGCAAATCTTATGTTTCGTGTAATGAGCTATGTTAGAAGCACAACGAACTATGGTTCATTCCTATTCATATCACATGTGTAAAACTCATGGCTCATTTACCAAAAAAATAGCTAAATGTTATTGGATGACTCATAGATAGTTCAAATGGAAGCTATAGGACACTTACGATATTTTGAGGTTATCTTTTCATTAAAATAAATTTGGCTTTGAGTTTTCATGAGATTCTATGGGTTGCCAATGTCTTGGAATTTTTTTCAGTGTTTCCATCTGTTTCCTTCATATTTATCGAGACGTTTCCTATATTGGAGTTACCGATAAGCACTTTCACACCGACATTTTGAATCATGGTGGGAACAAAAATTTAATGATACATTAGTTGTCTTTCCCATTTTTCTCCTATCAAGTCCTTCCTAAATTAACCTTTTTCCAAAGAACAATCATTTAAAAACAGTTCCTCTTCTCTTTATAGAGCTGAAAGCCTTTGATTCGATTGAGGTGCCACTCCTGCCTGGGATCTTACGATTAGGGGTGGCAATTGGGCTGAGTTCGGGCTTCAGACCAGGTCTCTTCAAAAATACTAAAATTCAAGCCCAAACCCGGCCCATTGCCAACCCTACTTACGATCCTACTGGAATAAGATCCTCACTTACCTTTTAATTCTAAAACAGCGCACCCTTTCCAAACACTACCAACAACTAGTTGAGAGAATAAAAAACAAAGCTTTAAGTAAAATTATAACCTTCCTGACTTTGAGGAGTGCCCAGCACCAAATTCACATTTAAACAATAGTATGTTATCATCAGTCTTTAGTTCCCTCAGCTTCGCCACCCACTTTGCAGGTTCAGAATACAAAACACGGGGATCTGTTGTGATACACCAAGAGTTCAAATTGAATACTAAAGGACTACTTGCATCAGGATGCGAGGACACGAATATGCTATCCTCCCTGCCTTTGAACTATATGCATGACACATTTCATGGGATCAGGACCCACCATGCAATAAACCCCACAAAAGAGATCTCCTCATCAAAATTAGATTGGACCGAATGATCTCAACCATCTGATAAATAAGCTTTTCCCTGGACCATTCACATATTTCTTCTGGCTGCCCAATCAGATAGATTTTTGGCATAGAAGAGTTATAGGTTGGATTCAACAAATGGCGAATCGTATTTGTTTATGTGCCATCAATATAGCAAAGGCAGGCGAAGCACTTCCTCCCCCTCCCCAAAATACTCCCCGTGTATTAAATGAAAAAAACAACATCAACCAATCATAACTAATATACTTACCATTTAAACCAGCTGTAACAAGAATGTTCGGATAATTTTGAGGCTTTATCTGTGCAAAAAGAAGGCTGGAGGTCAGCTCAGAAAGCTTACAAGGAGAATCACAATTTTTGTCTTAGTTTTTCAATACCCCAAAAGGTCTATATAAATTTCCGTTTTGCAGAAATTAAAAGGAGGACGCCATTTGGTATTCATACTACTAATTTGTGGAAAAGAGAAGGCACATTCGTTGGCAACAAGGTTATCTTTTTTTTTTATAACCATTAATTGTTATCTTAAGCAAAACGCAGTTTATTCCTAATTAATTGTTTTTTGTCAGTGATATCATAATAATGTCAACATAATCAAATCAATGGTTACTGATTTAAAGAAATAGAAACTCTATGAAAAAACATGAAATAAATTTGAAAATTGTCTAGAATACCACAGTTTATTATGAGAATTCAAATGGTGCCACATGTTGGCTACCGTAAGCTTCATGGTTTTGCAGGTAGTTTGTCAAGAATATCAAGAAACGGAATGAGTTATCTTCTGCTCACATTATCAATAGGGGAATAGGACTTCATATAGAAGTAGAACTCTTCCTTCCGAGGATCGCCCCATTCCTGCAGCAACATCAAATAAATCAGCAAGAACCAACCATATAACCACAACTTGTGTATTGAAAGGTCTTTACTTCATTTCATCATAACATAAAACTCACTTGGAATAATCCTATACAAGCGTTTGAAACTCAACTTAATAGTCGAAAAGGGCCAAGTTGAGGCAGTTGAGGTAAAGGCGTAGAGCTAAGAAAAATCTATGGGATCTGTTGATAGACAGTAAGTAAAAAATATCAATAGTATATCGATACAATTGGAGCACATGGAGGGAGGCATGACCTGAAACTTGCTCGATCCAGTCCAGGAGATCTTGTATGTTAAAATTTAAAAATGAATCCAAATGACTGATTATATAATTAGGGAATGGAAATTATTGTATTAAAGTGACGGTTTTATTCACATTATTACAATATACTTTAATTCCCAAATAAATATTACCCATCTGTTCACAGATTTTTGTGTACCATTCCCCTTTTTCCTGCTGCCTGTCCAAAAGATTGTGATAGATTGGATGGTTATATCTTATTGAGTCAGCTTTTGACCTAGGACACCTAGGTGGGACTGATTTGAGTGGTGTGCCCATCAATCCTGCAGATGATGATCCTTATATCTTACCCAGCATGCCACTCAGACTTCCTCCTAGTTAGAATAATCCAGTTTCTTTTACTCCCAGAAAGATTCAACCGACGACATGAAGATTTTAGAAAATCAGAATATATCATAAGATTCTTGCATTGAACTAGTTCTGACTTGATTAGAAGTGCTCAGGTCCTGCTCAAGTTTTTAAGACTGTTGCATAGATATGTGCCTAAAACAGATAAGGATCCATAACCTGAGTATTATAGACTTTAACTACAGTTAATAAAACTTATAGCCATACATGTGGTTCTTGTAGCAGGAGGTGTCAGCAGTCAGATCAGCCCAATCCAGTTGCTCCGGATGAGAAAATTACCTAGGTTAAAATAGAAATGATCAGATGATACCAATCATTTGCTGGATGAACATTTTCTCTTGTCCATTCAGTGTGATAGCTCAATGATATGGTCATCCAATTGTACCAACTTTGGGCCCTAAGGGTGAAACCCGCGAATGATGGGCCCTGCCTCCCAGGGTGTCTGTAAGTATGACACTTACACAGTCTTTACGGTTTATATGATTCAAAAGTTCATATTTTCTCAATGGACTAGAGGAAGAGAGATGACCTCCCATTCTGAAGTTGTGAGAGGGATAGTTGGATCAAGCATCGTAGTCAGAACATCTACAAAAGGGACTCCGGCAACTGCAGCCTTGAACAAATCGGGTCGCATGTTCAGAACAGCACCAATGAGCAACCCTCCTGCACTTCTTCCATTTATGCACAACTTTTCCTTTGAACAATAATTATTCTTTATTAAATACTCGGCACAAGTAATAAAATCTGTAAAAGTGTTTCTCTTCTTCAACAGCTTCCCATTCTCATACCATTGCCTCCCCATTTCACCACCTCCACGAATGTGGGCTATCACAAAAATAAAACCCCGGTCTAACAAAGACAACCTTGATGCCTTGAAACTAGGATCTATGCATATCTGTTAACAATAAGACAGAGTATGTAATGTGAAGCAAGCACAAATTTAGATAAAAACAATTAAAAGCAAGCGGGAGACAAGCAGAAACAAAGTATTTTAGTAATTAAGTACAATGTGGCTGTCTAACATGGGTTGCAGGACCTTGCTTCCCTCCACACCAATTTGTGAAGGTGGTCATCAAAAATTGCAAGTCCAATCAATGGACAACACAAGTATCCCAAAGATTGGTTCATTTGTTTGATCCTAACTATTTAGCTACTCTACTTTTTCTTTGAGTTCCAAAGATTGGTTCATTTGTTTGATCCTAACTATTTAGATACTCTACTTTTTTTTGGAGATGCAGCACATATTGTCACGGTCTAAAATATCACTTGATACACCCACGAAGTATATTTATTGAGGGGTATTGACACAGTACACAAATGTAAATTATGTATCGAGGCTGCAATGACAGAAATTTCAATGTATAGGAGTGTAACGAATAGAGACACATCAATACACTATTAAGTTTTTTGAATACATGTCTTATGTATCAATTTTCGTTCTTTGACATCATTTCATAGAGTATAGATACAAGAGCATCTCAATGGCACGTACTTAGTACTGGACGATCCATATCGAGTGATAAGGGGACATATAAGCAATTTGTATGGTGTAATATGAGGGTGGATCAATGATATCTCCACACCAAGGGGTCCTATGTCCCTCAATGCAGATACTTAAAACCATGTGTTGTTTCTTTTACCACTCAAAAAGAATTGATTGATCAGGCAATTAGGACAGTTCAGTATGTGTGGTTTTTGATCCAGGGAGTGGAATTGGACAGTTCAGATCAATGGCTCTGTCACCATAGCGAATAGAGAACTGAGCTCACCATCGATGGTACAGGGTGCTTGATGCAATATTTTCTCAGAGATAATGCTTGCCAAAAGTTTGACAACCCACGTTTGAAGAGGTTAAAGGCCACAATATGGTTTTCCTGATTAGGATTGCAGATAAAGGATATTACCAAATGCAGCAAAACTCGGCTGACCAGATACGCCCCATAATGGGTGCGATATATAAGTATTGAATTTCAAAGAACATCCATTCAGAATTCAAACACAGGAGAGCAAACTAAATTTATACAGAATAATGTTTTTGATGACCGGTCCAGAAGTCTATGTTGATAGAAGTAATTAATGTTTACTAACTAATAAATCCATAAAATCACACTTTACCTCATATGAACCATAGCCATAAAGTAGTAATGGATCAGATCCATCAAGCTTCACAAGACCCTTCCGGAATACAATTGATATAGGAATTTGAGTGCCATCTGCAGCAGTGGCCCATTTTCTTTCAGTCACATAATTTGACGTGTCAAAACCTCCTAACACCTGAGTAAAATGGTGGAAAGGTCATGCATAAAATACTGAATGTGTAATAAAGTTTCAAGGAATGTGTATTGTTAAATAGTCTTCTTTGTAAACTACTTGGGGTATTGTAACAATTATCCAATTCGAAAATATAAATTACAAAGTAATGGCTTAGAGATGAAATAATTTCATTTGGCAATAGGGAATAGACTGCAATAACATTGAAGTGTAAGCTGAAAAGGAAATTCATGAATTTCAAATCATTATATTAGATAGGATGTCAAATCATTATCTACATAAATTTGTTTCTGTGATATAGTGGGAATATAAACAACCCACTTAGCAATGTCTTCAATCAAGGGTAATAATAATTAGTCTTACTGATCAGAATAATAATAGTAATTAGTCTTGGTCAACTGTTCTGACATATGTAATTAGGGCACTTGAAGAAGAGCTCCTTTTCCTCCTAGAAATATCTCCAAAACCCTGAAAGTAGGCTCCAAAGCTTTTCTCATCTGACCTATAGTTGCAAAAGTATCACATCAAAATTTCGAAACCTGTACAGAACTCATTACATTTTCCTAAAAACCACCTCATTTACCCAAGGAAAGTCACCAAATGTTTTTAACAACAATCTTTTCCATTAATCAACCAGAACAATGGAATTTTGAGAATTGGAGACATGGCTGTGTAAACATAAACTACATTACATTACTAATCACCAGATTATGGCACCCAACCGCAACATGAAAGCATTCAAATATTTTAGCTAAGCTCAATATGAAAGCATTCAAATATTTTAGATAAAAATACAGAGTTGCCTAACTGTTATTAAATAACCTTCAGACGGTATTTAGGGGAAAATTATGTTGGGAAGTATTTCTTCTTTTTTGGTGACGAAATGGCGTTTACAACTATCCAGTAACCATATTAATTTTTGAAAATAGTTGACCTCAAATAGTTAGGATTAAACTTTGATGATGATTGTGTTTGATCTTTTAAAATGACCAAATGACAGTTAATATTTAGCCTTGAACTAGATATGTATGCTAGGTTCAGAATTTCAGCCAATCTGTCATATGTGTTACACCCATTCATGCCCTCCAGAATAATTATTGATTTTCTAATATATTTATTTTATAGGTAAGCTGCTCGCAAATGGGCCTTTTAACCCATCCTTGTTGGTCAAGGATTTTGAACCCAAGTCTGCTGGTAGTCCACAATCCAACCTTGCCAACTAAGCAAACATCAGTTTTTTTATAAAAAAAAAACTCTGAAATGAAGCATATATTATTGACAGAGGGGATAAAACAGAGTCCTCCAGAATAATTATTGATTTTCTACTATTTGTTTTATAGGTAACTTGCTCACAAGGGGGCCTTTTAACCCAATCCTTGTTAGTCAAGGGTTTTGAACCCAGGTATGCTGGTAGTCGTAGTCCACAATCAGAATTTACCAACTAGGCAAACGACAGTTTTATTTATTTTTACTCCGAAGTGAAGCATATATTATTGAGAGGGGGGGATAAAATAGACCAAAAGGAGTTCACCGACTGGTGAAATCTCAAGGAAAAAGCTTCTAAATGCTGCAAACAGTTTTTTTGGGGGGCCTCTTTTTAGTGTTAAAATTCTGCCAAAATAGCTCAAGAAAATCAATATAAATAATACCTCGACATAAAATAAAATAAAATAAAAAATTTCCCATAAGAAAAGAACAACTGGAGAATTTGAATGACAAAAAGGCTGTTATTTTTAAGATTAGTTTTAATATTTTTTTTGTCTCATTCCTTTCCCTATTCTTCTTATCTCTTTTATAGTGGGTCTCTAGCTTAAGAGCCCCTCCCTTGTGACGGAAAAAACCCATAGACGAACAACTGGCCTGATACAATGCACAGATGGGATGGCAGAGGTTCCCTTTAGGAAATCCCATCACCTCTTCTTTCCACAATCTTTTTTATTCCACTCTTTTAATTAGATGAAACTCTATTTCCTGCATGGTCTCAAAATCCTAAATTCATTGTGCCAATTTCTAACTTGTTTTGAAAATTCCAAACTAAATCTGACAGATTTTCCACAATGTTCAAAACTTAGATCTGTTGAGATACATTATTATTATGGGTGTGTAGATACATTGTATCATATCAGTAAGTCATTAAGGATATTATTGCAATCTTCTTTTTTAAGTAGTATAAATAATAAGAAAGGAAAAGTCAGCCCCTACTATTTTCTCAGCTCATATTCTTCCTCTTTTCATCTAAGGTTTCTCTTTCTACTTGGTATCAAATCAAGAAGACAAGGCCTGTAATTTTTTTTAATCGCTCAGAATCCGGTTCAGCATGATCGTGCATACACATAGAGATTGACAAGCTCTTCATCAGAGAACAAACTATCTATCAGAATTTGTGTTTACTATTTGTTACATCCGAATACCAACTTGCTGATATTCTCACTAAAGGTGTAGCCAAGACAACTTTAACATTGATTTTTAGCAAGCTGTGCATGATAGACATCTATGCACAGCTTGAGAGGGAGTGTTGAGATACATTATTATTATGAGTGTACATACACCGTATCATATCATTAAGTCATTAATTACATGATTGTAATTTTCTTTTTATTAGTATAAATAATAAGAAAGGGAAAGTCAGCCACTAATCTTCTCACAAATCTCTTATTCTCCTCTTCTTCCTCTTTTCATCTAGGGTTTCACTTTCTATTAGATCTTTGACTTAGTTTTCTTTGCCATTTATTCCGGGAAGAAGACCGATTCTATAGAGAAGTATGTAACTGTCATTCAAGAGATGATTAGGGGTGCCGAACACCTTTCCCACTTCTTAACCCAATCTCCATACCCTGGTTTCCTGTCCTTATATCTATTATTGTCAATTTATAAATTTTTTTGTTGGTTTTCTTTTTAAAAGGATGCCCAATCACATCATCAAAAGATCAGTGGAGATTCATTATTTCATCTCTTCATGGAATACCTTTTTTTATTTCTCAACATCATTAGCAAGGTAGTAACTTGAAGTCAAAAATATAGAGTATGAATAGAAAATGAGGATACTATCTGGTAAATGCTGACTAAACGAAGTCATTTGGCTCAGAACAAATTATATTTTGCAATAACCTTCACCCAACCTCGCAGCGAACCATTTCCATTCATATCTATACAAAGTCCTTTTATTATATTAGCACATTTTCTATTCATTTACCCTAAGAGTAGCATGTTTGGAATTGATAATATTGGGATATTCAATGTCCTTAATGAGGAGAATTTCTCAATATGAGAAATTAAGGAAACCAAATTCATCAAGAAGTAACAATGGTTCAAAATAATGGTACATATCAGCCGATACGGGCAAATACGTACCAGGTCTGGCACTAACCGACACGCTGGAATTTTAAAAATACCCCGTATCGAGAGATTATCGGTCCAATATGGACCAATACCTGCGATATTGGCCGATAGAGATAGTTTGGACAGTGTTGAATCTTTTTTTGGGTACCAACCAATATTGTTCATGTACCGGCCGATACGAGCCGATACAAATCGATACATCAACAATATCAATCGATACTTTGTAGAATATTATCTTTCGTCTGTGTAATCCTATGCTACACCCTGTTACATTGTAGCATAGGGATATATCTGTCTTTGGTTGCTTATTATAGCATACTTGTAATTAGGGGAAACCCTACCTATTTATAGAATGAAAGAGAGAGAAAAACATTAAGTTCTCTCCTCTTTTCCTCTTTCTCTTCTTCTTCCTCCTCCTTCAAACCCTATACAAACCCTAAAACCTAATCCTAAGGAGTTCAACTTGGTATCAGAGCGATCTAAAATACAAAGGAAGCGCGAGAAGAGGAACCAACCCTCTAGCAGCTGCTAACATCAACAGATGTACGACTGACGTCATGATGACATCATCAAGGGTAAAAAACAAATCGTGCACTTGGATCTGGTAGACCCATCTCAGACCATGTACCTCTCTTATTAGAGGCGAGGAGCTTTGTGGGGGGGCTTAGTCCTTTTTGATTCGAGAACATGTGGCTTGAGAACGAGATATTAAAGTTCTAGTAGCTGAGGTGTGGACTCATGCTAGTGGGTGGGGCTTAGCTAGCACTAGATTTGGGCTAAAACTCAAAACTTTGAAAGCTCGCTTAAAAATTTGGAATAAGGAGGTCTTTGGAAGTATTCAGCTCCGTCTCTCCGTGTTCTTGAGGGATATAGTCGAATTGGATGGCTTAGCTGAGACACGGGACCTCTCCCCCTCAAAATCTAGAGATAAGAGAGGCCAAGAAAATGGAATAAATTTTCTACTCTCAAGCTAGAAGAAATCAACTAGAAACAAAAAGGTAGAACCAGATGGCTTAAAGAAGGAGATCACAACACAATTTTTTTTTCACAGAATGACAAACTTCAATAGAAAAAAGAATTTCATTTCCAAGTTGAGGGTGGAAGGGATTTGGAAGGAGGAGAAGAGCGAGATTGAAGGCAGTGTGGTCTCTTATTACAAGGATTTATACCGTGAGTGAGAAGGGTGGCAGCCTAGGCTGGATGGGCTTTCTTTTGCAAAGCAGTCCCAGACGGATTTACCATTTGAGGAAGAGGAGGTTCTTTGGGTAATCCGAGGGATGGCTAGTACAAGGCACCTGGGTCAGACGGATTTAGCATTGAATTTTATAGGGGTTGCTGGGAGATAGTGGGGCGAGATTTTATGGATATGATGCAGGAAGTTTATGATACAGGGTGTTTTGACAAAGTTATTAATAGCATGTTCCTTTTTTTAATCCCACAAAAGGAGGGTGCAATAGACCTCAAAGACTTTCGCCCCATTAGTCTTGTGAGTAGTATATACAAGATTGTCTCTAAGGTGTTGGCTGCTCGTCTCAAGCCAGTGATGGCATCTCTTATTTCCCCTCAGCAGCGTGCGTTTGTAGGAGGGTGCCAAATTTTAGATGGATCCTTATTGCCAATGAATATACTGATACCAGGGTTCGTTCTAATACCCCGGGCATTCTGTGCAAGGTTGATATGGAGAAGGCGTATGATAATGTCAATTGGGAGTATGTCATCTATATGCTAGGCAGGAAGAGATTTAGGTCGAAGTGGAGGCAATGGATGTGGTTCTGTATGTCTTCTGTTTCATTCTCTATTCTGGTTAATGGTAGTTTTGTTGGCTACTTCCCCAGTTCAAGGGGCTTGAGACAGGGGGATCCGCTCTCCCCTTTCCTCTTTGTGATTGCCTCGAAGGCTCTGAGGAGGATGGTGTCTAGAGTAGAGGGTATTTTCTTTAAAGGTTTTCGGGTTGGTGCTGATGGGCTAAGGATCTCACACCTCCAATTTACGGATGACTCTTATTTTTGGCCCGGCATCGAGGAGAGATCCTCTTTATCTCAGATATATTCTCAGATGTTTTGAAGCAGTGTCAGGATTACGAGTCAATTTAGCCAAATCCGAACTCCTTAGGGTAGGGGAGGTCCCTATTCTCAATCATCTAGCTATTTGTCTCAGCTGTCAAGTGGGATCTTTCCCTTCGGTGTATCTAGGTTTGCCTTTGGGCGCGAGATATAAAGCGATATCTCTATGGAATCCGTTGCTAGACCGAATTGCTAAAAGATTATCAAGATGGAAATCGTCTTTTTTATCAAAAGGGGGGAAATTGACTCTTATTCGGAGCACTTTAAGCAGCCTCCCCACTTATTTCATGTCTACTCTCACCATCCCACGATCTGTGACCACTTCTATAGAGAAAATTCAGAGAGCGTTTCTATGGAACGAGAGATGGGATAAATCCAAATATCATTTAGTTGCCTGGAATCAAATGTGTTGCCCTACGGAAGGAGGTTTGAATATTAAGCCGCTCATCCAAGTGAATAATGCTTTGTTAGGCAAATGAGTGTGGAGATTTGGAGAGGAGAGGAATAGCTTGTGGCGAACTGTGATAGTCGCCAAATACGGGGCTACTACGTGTTGGATTCCTCGGGAGGTTAGAGACCCTCATGAACTGGGTTTCTGGAAGAGGATTATGGCTACTACCAATTTGGTTGTGCCTTTCTTTAGTTTTCGGGCAGGGAGAGGGTCGGAGATCAGATTTTGGAAGGATGTATAGTCTGGGTCTACCTGACTAATGGATGATTTTGGTAATCTCTTTGTTCCGTCCAACAGGGATGCTCTAGTGGAGGATTCTTATGAGAGGAGTTCTTTGGGAGTGGTTTCGTGTCCAAGGATACAGAGGGACCTGAACGATTGGGAAATCAATGGTATGTCTCATCTACTAGAGCGCAGTACCTCATCTGCCCTTTGTCTAGAGATTAGGGATTGCAGGATGTGGTCTAGAAGCAACCAAGGTCGATTTTCAGTAAGATTTTTACTACAATCATTGTCCCTTATTCTGGGTGAATCGTTTCCTCATAGGGTTGTGTAGAATCCGGGAATTCCTTCTAAGGTATCTTTCTTCCTATGGTTTGCAGCTTTGAATAAAATTCTAACATGTGATCATTTGCAGTATGGAGGATGGAGTTTGGCTAACCGTTGTTTTATGTGCCTCAAAGCGGAAGAGGATCATCTCCTGTTGCATTGTCTTGTAATGCAGGAGGTGTGGCGTTTTTTCTCTCCCGCATGGGAGTTGCCTGGGTCTTTCTCTCAACCTTTCACAACTTCTTATCTTGTTGGTCTTAGGTTAGTGGGGCGGGTGCTTAGGTGTTTTGGAAAGAGAGAAATCTCAGAGTTTTTGAGGATGTTCTCTTTAACGTTCCCCGATTTGTGATCGCATTCAGTTGGTTGTCTTGGAGTGGGCAGGGACCCAGTGTAGAGGGGAGGATCTTCGGGATCTTATGTTCTAATTTGTTAGTCCTAGGGCAATAGGTTTCGTTTTGCATTTTCTCAGTGTTGAAGGGTAAAATAGAGTACTTAACAGGCGAGAGTCCAAGGCCTCCCACTACCGACCCTACTTTCAGGAAATGTCAAGCCGAGAATGTCATAGTTATGTTATGGCTTCTCCACTCAATGCTTCCGGATCTTAGTAGTGGGTATATTTTTCTCTCCACAACCCAGGAGATATAGGACGCCATGACACAGACTTATTCCGAGGGGGGCACAACAGGCTAGAGCTTATGAGTTGCACTATTTAATGGGTAACTGAGACAGGGTGATGCCTCTCTGGAGTCTGGCCATGTATTACTCTACTCTTCGTCATCTGTGGGAAGAGTTTGATATGTTTCATCTGTATAAGACAAAGTGCAGTGAGGATGCTGTAACGTATAAGAAGTATGTTGAAGACCGCCAAGTCTATGAGTTATTGGTTGGCCTCAACCCCGAGTATGAGCAAATTAGGATCTAGATTTTGGGAAACGAGTCATTCCCTTCCCTCACTGAGTCCTATTCCATTCTCAGTAGAGAGGAACGTCGTTGACGTAGTATGCAACCCTCTTCTCTAGATCGGTCTGCTTTTTCTTCATGGTCACAACACGAAGGTCGTGATAGTGGTTAGGGAGCTGAGGAGGTGGTAGGTCAAGGACAACTAGTGATGAAATAGACAACCTGAAGTGTGATAATTGTGGTCGCACTCGAAACACCAGAGAGACTTGTTAGGACCTCCATGGTCTCCCACAGCAGAGAGGCGGAGGTCATAGTGGCCGTGGTGGAGGACCGGACTATAGCGCTCACTCAGTTGCCTCTGATCCAACTCCAGCTCTTACATTAAGGGCATCATCCTCTTCTGACAGCTTTAGCCTCTCCCGTAGTGAGAGACATTTAGGCGAATCAGTTGAAGATGTCGGGTATGGCTTCCACATCCTTGTTTGCTCACTCAGGTACATCAGCTTCAACTTTTAGTGCATTTGTCTCCACATCTACTCACCCCTGGATTATTGATTCAAGGGCCTCGGATTACATGACTAGTATGTCATCTTGGTTTGCCTCTTATCGTATTTGTTCTGGTAGGGAAAAAGTTATAATTGTTGATGAGTCTTATTCCTCTATTGTTGGTAAGGGTAGCATCACGCCTACCCCATTTATGCCTTTTATCATTTGTTCTTCATGTTCTTAATGTTGCTTTAAATCTCTTGTCTATGAGTCACTTAACCAACCTTCTTTCCTTCCCACTGTGTATTTCAGGACTTAGCGACGAGGCAGACAATTGGTAGAGGCTATGAGGACTTGAGGAGAGGGGATTGCACTTGTTGGACATTTCTTCCAAGGTGGCTTCTCCTGTTCAGTAGATTCTTGTTGGGCCTAGTAGTAGTAGTGATAGCAACATTGTATAGTTGTTGCAGTGGCATAGACGTCTAGGCCACTCATCTTTCTTTATATTAAAAAAGCTTTTCCTATACTATTTTCTTTCTGTTTTTATGTCTGAACTTCAGTGTGAAACTTGTGAATTTGCTAAAAAAAATGCCGCTCTTCATATCCCGTTCATGGTAATGGTAATAGAAGCAATTCACCATTTTCCATTGTTCATTCTGAAGTGTGGGGCCCTGCCCCTATTACTTCCACTCGTGGTTTTCTTTACTTTGTTATATTTGTTGATGATTTCTCTAGAGTAACGTGGATTTAATTGTTAAAGCACAAGAGTGATGTTAGCACTATTTTTCAGTCTTCTCATAAAATGATTACCACCAAATATGATGGTAAGTTAAAAATTCTTCGATCCGATAATGGTGGAGAGTATTTGTCTACTACTCTCTCCTCCTACTTCAGTGATCACGGGTATCCATCAGACTACGTGTGTTGGTACTTCCTGGAAAAATGGTGTTGCTGAGAGGAATAACCGTCATCTGTTGGAAATCACTCGTGCTCTTTTGTTTAGCATGCATGTTCCTAAAAGTTTTTGGTCTGATGCCCTTTAGACTACTTCTTATCATATGAATCACATGCCTTCTAGGATTTTGGGTTTTAAGAGTCCTATTGATGTTCTGGCTCCATCTCTCTCTTTGTTTCCTCTTACTCCCCAGATCTTTAGTTGTACATGCTTTGTTCATGTTAACAAATCGGAGTGCACCAAACTTGATCCCAAGGCAATCAAATGCTTATTTTTGGGCTATGCTCCTAGCCAGAAAGGGTATAAGTGTTACCATCGCTCTTCCAGGCAGTGCCTCGTTTCAACAGATGTTACCATCTTTGAATCCATCCCCTTCTATTTAGCGACGGAGACTTCTCTTCAAGGGGAGACCGTTGATGTTGAAGAAATTTCTCCTTCTCCTTTACCAGTCCAGATTGATCTGGTGGACTTCCCTGTGACTAGTGGAAAAAGTGATGAAAATGGAAAAGGAGGGAAACAAAGAGAGGTGCATGTTCTTGGGGAACCCAAATCGTGGGATTTGGATAAAGGGTACTAATGAAGAAGACTCTAATATGCCCTGCCATGAATCCTCCTCAGATCCAGGTAATATCAATTACTCTCTTGTTGATTCTAACCTTCTTATTATTCATATGAAAGGTATTCGCTCTTGCACACAACACCATATTTCTAACTTCATATCATATGGTTCATTGTCTCCTTCGAATTGTACCTTTGTCATGGCCCTGTCTGCTGTGTCTATTTCTCGCAGTGTTGCAAATGCTCTTTCTAAGTCAAAATGGAAAGAAGTAATGGAAGTAGAGATGAAGGCTTTGGAAAAGAATAAGACATTAGACATCGTTGATTTACCAAGAGGGAAAGTTCCTATGGGATGCAAATGGGTGTTCACTGTCAGTGGAAAGGTACAAAGCTAGGCTGGTCGCAAAAGGGCTCACACTGACATATGGCATAGACTACCAGGAGACATTTGCACCAATAACAAAGAATAACTCTGTAAGAATTCTCTTATCTCTTGCATCCAACCTGGATTGGCCACTGATGAAGTTCGATGTGAAGAACGTTTTTCTTTATAGTGACTTGGAAGAAGTGTACATGAAACCTCCTCCTGGGCTCAAGTGCCCTGTAGCTGAAGGGAAGGTATGCAGACTGAAGAAGGCCTTGTACGGGCTTAAGCAGTCTCCTAGGGCTTGTTTTGAAAGGTTTCGTCACGCAATGAGTAAAAATGACTATAAACAAACCAAGCTGATCATACCTTGTTTATCAGGCACAATGGCAAGAAGGTGACTGCCCTCATTGTTTATGTAGATGACATTGTGTTGACTAGAGACGACCGGGAGGAAATGTAGAAGTTAAAGGGTCTACTTGCTAAGAAATTTGAAATCAAGGATCTGGGCCAGTTGAGGTATTTCTTAGCTATTGAAGTTGTCAGGTCCATGAAAGGTATCTTTATCTCGCAGCGCAAATATGTCCTTGACCTTCTACATGAGACAGGTATGATGGGTTGTAAGCCTTGTGACACTCACATTGACCCCAACCATAAGCTTGGTGAAGCCACTGGTAAGAAGCTTGTAGAAGTAGGGAGATATCAAAGACTTGTAGGAAGACTCCTATATCTCTTATTCACGCATGCTGATATTGCGTATGCGGCCAGTGTTGTGAGCCAGTTCATGCATGCGCCTACCTCCGCACACTTGGATGCGGTTTACAGGATTCTAAGATTTCTTAATCGGCTCCAGTTTGTTGTATACTCGTACTGGTAATTTACAGATTGACACTTTCACTAATATAAATTAGGCTAAATCCGTATTAGATAGGCACTCCATTTCTAGTTACTGTACATTTGTTGGTGGTAATCTCGTCATGTGGAGAAGTAAGAAGCAGTCTGTGGTTGCCAGATCTAGTGCAGAGGCAGGGTTCAGTCTATGGCTCATGGATTGTGTGAGATTTTGTGGCTTCGCATTCTTTTGACTGACCCAAAGCTCTCCCTATTCAGGGGCTTATGAAGTAGTATTGTGACAACAAGGTGGCAATCAACATTGCTCACAATCCGATTCAACAAGACAGAACCAAACAAATTGAGGTGGACAGACACTTCATCGAGGAGCAATTGAAGACAGGCCTCTTCTGCACTCCATTTGTGAAAACATCAGTTTGCTGATAATTTGACCAAGGATCTTGGCAGTACACCGTTCACTAAGATTATTAGCAAGCTCGGTATTTGTAATATCTACATACCAGCTTGAGGTTTGGGGTTTGGGAAAGCGTGAGGCGAGGCGTTAGGACCCCAAGATGGGTAAGGCGTAAGCCTCGGGGCGTGAGGCGTAAGCCTCACAATAAAGCTGCATCTCTCTAATTTTATCAAATAAATAAAATACAAGAAAAATTGCAAAAAGAATCAAAAAGTTAATGAAAGTATAGTATTTATATAGAGAGATACATTTATATATATATATATACATATACATATTTGTATACGTGTACATTGTGTATGTTCATGTGGGCGCACACATACACATAGGAAATACTATATAAATTAGTTGAAACAAATAACAAATTAAAAAAACGACATTTAAGTCTCAGAGTTGGCTAGAAACCTAATTTTAGTTAATGTATGAGATGTACACCATAGACATAAAGGGATCTTCAAGGCATGAGGCATGAGGCATGAGGCATGTGCCTTATGTGAGCCTCATGGGGTTTAAACCTCATGGTTGAGCCTCAAGGCGTTTTCCTTAAGCTTCGCCCTGAGACAAGCCTCGAGGTGTAAGATTCACACACTTTTTAAAACACTACACGAGATTGCTAATATTCAAGATCTAGACCACCAAAAATTCAAATATTTGATTCCTCTCCATCATCATTTTTACTTTTACTACATTAGCTAGGTTGGAGAGTTGAAGATCATGATAATGATCCAACTCTTCCCACATCCTTCTCATCTAAGAGAAGTAGGTAGCGAAGGTCTTTTCTCCCCGTCGTAACTGGCAGATACTTTGTTGTAATTGATAAATGTGTCGTTTTCCCCACTTTGGAATATGTCTGCTCCACAACATCTCATAGATCATTGGCAGTGTTCAAAAACATTAAAACTACCACTGATGTCTGGCTCCATAGAGTGAAGGAGCCACAACATAACCACTAAATTCTCAGAATTCCACTTATCATAGTGAATGAAAGATTGATCGGGTTTGGCTATCTTTCTGATAATATAACTCATTCTTCCTCCCATTGATGTATAGCTTGGCTGACTGGGATCATGCAAAACTATTGACTCCATTCAACAAAAATGGTAGTGATCTTTTGATTGAGAACATCTACACTATGTCCATTTGACCCAAGAGGGGAGGAGCCCTTCAAAGGGCCCATTCCAGATTGCTTGACTTCCGACATGCTTCACTCCTAAAAAACACAAAACAAAATATCACAAGGAGTACACACTCCACCAATAACCAAACACCTTCTAGGTGAAAATAAGCACCAAATGTTTTTTTTTTTTAATTTAAAAAAAAAACGCTTCAACGCATAAGGTAAACAGTGGCTAAACACCAACAGCCATCTCTAAGTAGTTTTAATCCAAATAAATCATTGTCACCCTATTACAAGAAGTGGCCAAAAAATCCAAAACGGCAACATCTATCCCCTCTTAAAATCATCATAACTTCTTCAAATATGAGTGGTTAAGCATGAGACCACTTTCAAATGATAGATTAAAAAAAAAAAAAAACTTAGAGGGGGGGGAGGGGGGGTGATTCATTCACTCTAAAACAGCTAACTGGCAAAAGATCTTGGATCATTCACAGAAGTTATTTTTTGGATTTGTTTTCTTATTTTCTGAAAAATCCTCATAAAACCTTCAATACTTATCCAAATTTCATGAACCAGGGCACAAAAAACTCAGAAAAAAGAGCTCTACCGAATCATTACTTCAAAAAACCAGATCCCTACCCTTTGGTCTGTACGGCTGACGCCAGTAATACACATAGTGATGTCACAGAGAGGTTCCTTCTGCAGTTGGCTGGTTTGTTTTAAAAAGCCTCCTTTAATCTTTTGGTTGTGCTCGGATAACAAGTTGAAATCCAAAAGACTGGGTTTGGATGAGAGAAGAGGAAGAAAAAGAAAAGAAAAGGAGAGAGTATTTAGTCTCCAAGCCTCCTCTTCCACTAATTTATAAGAAACAGATTACAAAAATACGCTTACTAACTAAAGAGAAATAAGAGCTAATACAGGAGAGGACATAAATTCCCTCACACTACATAACATTGATAAATCATAAAATTCTCAACACCTAAAACCTAACCTATCCAAATCAACTTAGCTTCCGAAAACTATTGGATTTCGTAAGATAGGTAACTCATGCAAAACCTCATAAGATAGGTAACTTGTGCAAAACCTCCATTTTGTCCATGTACTCCTACAGATAAACTTGACAATAAAAAATAATGGAAACTAATTTCTATGTAAGAAGTGCGTACTCTTTAAGAAGAAAACTAAAACATAAAAAAATGGATAACGAAAATATACTAAGATTAACTCAACCCCTTCAACCTTGTTCAACTTGCAAGCGCATAGATGAATATCAACTATTAGAAACCACCTCCCCCTCCACAAAAAATATAAAAATAATTATTATTATTATAATAATAAATCACAAACAGCAAGAAGAAATCCTGCATATAGAGTAGGGCTGTAAACAGAGCAAATTCAAAGCCGATACCACTGTATCCAAATCCGATTCGTTTACATATATAAACTATTCGAATCCAATCCGTTATCCGACAGATACTAATATACACCATTCAAATTTGAAGTCGTTTAAATTAAACGAATTTGGATATTATCCGAATTCGTCCTATTGGATTACCACAAATTCAAGATTCAGATTGTGTTCGGCCAGTATTTGTTCGATTAAAAGAAACCAGACAATCTACTCCATTCATGAAAACCAAAACCCTAAAAATCATTACCCGCAAACAACAAAGGAAAACAAACCTATAAATCTAAGAAAAAATTATGTCTATAAGACTATAATTAGGGCTAGGAAGAAGGAGGAATCGCCGGAGACAGACTACGAAGAAGGAGGAATCACTGGTTGCCTCAAGCTTAGTGTTAGAGAGAGAGAGAGATTCTACCTGCTTGTGGCGTGCAGGCTTGAGGTTTGGGACTTCAAGCTTGAAGCTTGAAGGGGGGAATATGCCATCAATGGCTTCCTTTCTTCCTATCTCCATTTCCTCCTTTCTCCCTCTTTCACTTTCCCTTTCCCTATTTAGGGTTTGAGACCCAGATGAGAACGATGGGTTACTATTTTGGATATTTGCTATTTTATATAAGTTCCAAATTCCCCTTTTAACCTCTCCTGTCTTTGTTTTTACTTTGAAAATCAATGTAAACATGTTATATTATGAAGGATTCATTCGTAAATATAATCGGTCAGATATTTGCCGGAGTGGATACATCACTATTCAAATCCGCTCTGTTAATTAAACGGATACTTAAAAGGTTATTCAGATTCGCTCCGTTGGATACATAAATCCGGATAACCGGATACGAATTTGGATCAATTTCGGATAATATCCGAATCCGTTTACAGCCCTAATACAGAGATCCAATAAATAATGAAACCAATTTTCACATTTAATATTAAAACCAATTTACAAGGATAAAAAAATTGAGATGAATCTAGCAGGTAACTCACTGCTTCAATCTTCTTCACAACAGAAATGCCTGTGTTCATATCATAATCGTAAACAGAGGGAGGAGTCCTCATTGAGCTATAGGAAAACCGTAAAATGCTGGAAGAAAATTGTGATTCTGAAGGATCCACCGAGTATATAGGATCAATAAAATTAACAGCCCGGCCATCTTGAAGGCTTTCTATTGGTTTCCCCATTGCTGGAAGACGATAAACAGTTACTTTAGGAAGACCCTTTTCACGCTCATATGCGACGAGATGATCATTAAAAAGCTGTATATCCTGTATTTTCACACTGGACAAAATGCGCACCTTAGTAAGCTTTCAGTCACTGAAACACATGCCCTCATTGTAAAATTCTGTGAAACAGAACACCATAGAAATTCTATTTCTACATGATTTTGCTCAAATTGGACAGGCAAACTCCTCTAAATTAGCTTGCAAAATAACCACAAATCATACATTATGTTGCAAAATAAGCACATGGACAAGTTTATAGGCAGGGCAGTATTACTGTATTGCATTGTTGCTCCTCAGAAGTAATGGACAGATAAAATGCAAGCAGGTAACTGTTCTCTTAAAGGAAAACACAGAAACTCGTATACTTCTAAGATGTTCAACTCATGGAAATTGGAGAAGGGGATGTTTTAGTCAAGAGTTTACTACCAGTAAACAGATTGAGGATGAAGTTTGTGAGTTCAATCTTTTCTTTCATTGGAAGAGTATAATTATATTAATAAAGACAGAATAAGATGTACATAATGGTTCATTGGTGAGTGAACAAGTAGATATACAAGGGAAGATGAATAAAAGCCCTAGGGCTCCTCGCAAGGTCTAGCCTTAGGAAAATCAGAGAGACGAGATCCAGATCGTCATAGACCACCCTAATGGAACATTAACAATGTAGAAGCTGTGAAATCAGGAATCTTGAGTCTCAAAAGAGAAGGAAGTGTTCTCAAACACTCAAATGTTCCTCTCCCTCCAAACAGTCCAACAAATAGTCCCTGGGAGCAACTGCCACACAACAGGGGTACCCAGCTCCACATCCCTTAATGACCAGCTACATAAACTCCATAAAACCAAATAGGAAAACCCACTGAACTCCAAGTCGAGATAGGAAATGGCCCCATAAACTTTTGAAAGGAGGACAGTGAAGCAACAAGTGACTAATTGATTTCTCCTTGCCCAGGCATAAGTAGCACATATTGGCCATCCTCCACCCTTTGTCAATGAATTGTTGTAGGGAAAGTTTTATCCAAAGATGCTGCCCAAAGGAAGAACTCGATTTTCAATGTAATACCCGGATTCCATACAGATCAATGAAGAAAATGGGAGTGTAACTTACCATCAAGGGTATGATAAGAGGACCTGACCTTAAAGAGCCCCTGCAATTCCCAGACCAACATCTAATTTCTCTAGGTAAAGAATTTGGGACCACTAAATATAAGGGTGTCAATAGCATCAGAAGATCATCTGTTTCTTAAATCATTACAGTTTCTGCCTAATCCGAGGGTGTAAGAAAACTCCACATTCCTGAAAACCAATCAAGAGGCTTCTAAGCAGTGTTTATTTACAGCTAGACCATACAAATTCCCAAAATCTGCTTTCAAAGTGTATTTTTCTGCACTATAGATACTCTCAAAATTTGACGATATCTCCTTTTCCACCTTAAATTTAATGTGCTTGTTGAATTCCTCTTTTATAATCATAAGGGATTTCTACGCCCCATCCCATGAGAACCCTTAACCACCTTAGGGTTTCAAACTGATTGATTCTCGTATTTTGCGATGCTAATATTCCTCCAAATGCTATCGCTCTCTTCCCTAGACCTTCTTAGTCATTTTCTTAATTATGTTGTATTCATGTTTCTCCACAATCTAAACCCTAGCCTAGTCATTTTCTTAAAGAATTAGCACATATTGGTCGTATCGTCCCGGTACATATTGGTTTTGGAGGATACCAATAGCTGGAACGAGGTACTTATAAGAAAACCTGAGTATATCAGTAGAGTATCGATCAGTATCTGGCATATTGGACCAATACGCACCGATACTCTACTAATGCTATTGATACTCTATAAAACAAAAGCTTTTCGGGTGTTGTAAAACATTCCTAGAACTCATTCTTTCAACTATTTTTCTTCTCTAATCAATTTTTAGGCTTAAAAAAAAACTCGATTTTAGGTTAAAAACTAAGGTTTAAGCGTTTGATTCCGGATTGAAAGGGTTTTCCTAAAATTTTGAAGGTATGTAATTTGTTTCTTCTATTTTAATTGTTTAAATCATAGTCACCAAGCATGGGTACGGGTATTAAATGGCAATGACATGTCCGGGAAGTACGGGTTTTAAATGGTAAAACACGGGAAAAGTACGGGGAATTAAAAATAATAATTAAAAGATTTCAATGATATTAAGTATCAAATTAAAAGATTGCAATGATATTAAGTATCAAATTCATAATTAATAGAAGAGGAATAGCTTAAAAAGTGAATGAGCCGAATACTTTAGGCCTCTGTTCTGTTCATTAATCTGTAATTTTCTGTAATTTTATTTTATTTTCATCTTTTTTATCTTATGTTCATGGCATATATGAATTCTTTAAAGGGATTGTTCAACAAAGGACTAAAGGAGGAGAGGGAATCATCTTGGTGGGACTGTGGGTGAAATCCTTACTATAACTTTGACAAGAAGTAAAAAAAAAAAGAGAAACGGAGTCGAACATTCACAATCAAACAAGAAAAGAAGTAAAAAGAAAATAAAACAAAAGAAAAGGATGACTAGTGTTTTCACTTTAGTGAGATGTTGTCGTTTTGGGTTTTTCCCTTGTTAATGGATACTATGAAAATGGCCAGTTGCTTTAATGAGTTCGGGAAAGGAGCCCCCGCATATGATCAACAGGACACTAAGAAGAATCTGGTCAAGGGCTCCAATCTTCGCATACACCGAAGCTAAGGAAAACTGGAGACGAGACGGAACGAGAGAGAGAGACCGTGAAGACTAGAGAGTAGCTTCCACCGGAGAGCAGAGAGGCAAGAGCAGGGCGAGAACGAGAGGTTTTGCCCTAAAACCTCCACTCGTAACTCTTAAATCCTTTTTAAGTTTTTTTTTTTTATTAAAAAAAATGAAATATGAATAAAACCGTTTTAAACATGTTTAAAACAAAAAACGCGTTTTGCCGTTTAAAACAGAGTTTAAAACGCTGACCCCCTCCAAACGTTTAAAACGTGTTTTAAACGCATTTTAAACGCGAACTTTGTGACTATGGTTTAAATTCATGAAAATAGGTTGAAATCAACCCAAAATGAGTAGATATATTGATTTCATGTGAAATTCATAAATCAAAATCTATTTTTTTTTTTATGAGAAATCAATGATTTTCAACACTTTTTTTTTAACTCAGAAAATAAATAAAAATCAATATTTGAACAAATAAATTCAACACTCTTGGGTTTGCAGCCAATCGGGATAGTGTAAGGTCATGACGTCAATCAACAGCAGACAAACATACATACAAATGTACCAGACCACATACCACGTTTACATGAGTTGGCCATAATAATGTAATCATGTCTGGCAAACTTATCATGTATCACTCTATTTATTTCCCAAGCCCACGGTTTTCGACCAACATGTAATTCAATGTGGTATTGTGCTTGCATCATGTATGTCACTTACTTTATAATTATCAAGTAAATACTTTCTTATGTATTTCATTGAATGTAAGGTTTTCATATTTAAACTGTATTGCATATACTTGTATGCTAAATGACTATAGTTTGTGTTTTGATTCCTGTTTATCAGCATTCTCACCTTTTTTAACTTATAAAATTTTTAATTCGCATATATATGATTATAAATATAGTTTATTTTGAATTTATATTTGCACTAAAAGAAATTTTATGCAAGGCATCCCAGTTTTCCTTTCGCATCCAAGCGTATCTTATTTTTTTCCGGTATCGGACCAATACTCCGATATGTATCATAAAATCGCCTTATTGATACTCATACCGAAGTCGATAATTTGAACCATGCTCCTAGCCCACTCTCCTTACTGGCCTATACACGTCGTTCTACTCCCTATGGTATTTCCTCCTACCTTCCTTGTCATCCCACAAAAAATCTCTATGCCTTCTTTCTAGAGTTTTGCAATGGAGGTTGGGATAATCAGTAGAGATAAGTATGTGGGAACTGGGAAGGCTTACAAACGAGCTTTTGATTAGACTCGTTTTGCCTCCTTTTGATAAGAACAAGGACTTCCAAGATCCCAATCTCGCATTGATCCTTTTAACGACAGAGTCCCAAACTGATTCAATTTGAAACCAGCACCCGAAGGGTAAATCTAAGTAGGAGGTTGGTAATTTCCAACCTTACATCCCAAGAACGTGCAAGTTCGTTCAACTTAGACACTTGCTCTACCCCATAGATTATTCTCTTGGATAGGTTAATCCTCATGCCTAACAAAGCTTAAAAGTACCTAAGAAGGCATCCAGAAGACCTAATTGTTGGAATGAGGCATTGCATTGAACCAGGGTAGAAGTGGGATACTCTCAAACCCTCGCCAGTTCAGCCTCAACTCCTCGCTTTATGTTAGCGGACCTATAGGTTGGGCCGGCCTAACAACTACCAACCCCTTAATCACCACCTCTCCTTAGCTCTACTAATGTCCCGCTTAAGGGTTCAATGACTAGAACGAACAGAAATGCAAAGTTCAAGCTTAGGAAAATACAATGTATCCTATGGCCAAATCAACCTTCTCCATTTTATTTTTAAAAAAAATGTAGAATAATTCGGCAACCCAAAGATGCGCGAATAATTCGCGAATTTTTGAAAAAAACGGAGTTTATTTGTTACAGAGGGCACACGAAGTTTGGTGTTAAGCCCATGTTCAGAAAGGTAGGAAGAAAGGTCACTAGACATGTATTCCCCTATTTGTCAGATCGAAGGACTTTGATGGGGATGCCAATTGGGTATGAATCATGTTATGGAAAGTCTTAAACATAGAATATAGATCACTTTTAACTTTCAAAAGGTAAACCCAAGTGACCCGTGAGTGATCATCTACAAAAGTAACAAAGTACTTGTAACCAAACAAAGAGAGTGGGAGATGGACCTCAGACATCAGAGTGATATAAAAAAAAAGTACTTTGATTTCCATGAAATGAGTATGAACTATAAAGATCTACAATGTTTCGCAAGTTCACAGTGTTTACATTAGATCTTGAGAGCTTGCTTACCTGTTTTTATTTAGGATGAATGCATGATTAGAATGTTGTCTACTTACATGTTTCCCATTTGAGAACATGTTTCCATCTTGAATTGATCTCTTCTTTAGCATATTTCCATCTTAATTGGGTTACTTGTCTAACAGTTCTCAATTCTTAGGCACGAATCAATACTGGCATATTACTTGGTTTTCAATTTAGTCTAAGGTGGGTTTAAAGAGTTAAAAACTGCCATTTTGGTGTGTGTATAAGGGTGCCTAACACCTTCCCTTGGCAACCCCAAATCTCTATTTTGACCACTTGCCTTAAACCATAGTTAAATTTCGGATTCCTATTCTCCCTCATTAGAGTAGGTGGAAACTTCAATTTAGTGATTTTCCAATATTCCAGAATAGGTTTTCCCAGTTGAATATCACAGAAGCCGTTATTATATAGTACAATAGCAACATGACTTTTTGAGGGGCAAGAAATGTCACTAGCTAAGTCGAATTTACAATAACAAAAAAATATTCAACCTCTTAACAGAGAAAAAAAAAAAGGAGGCTAGAACACAATTCTATAACTGTCCTGAGAACAGAAATGTTGTTCTCACTTTTGTTTACAATATAAAATCAATCAACCATTGAACGGAAATATGAGTGCATAAAAACTTGTGTTAGAATCCATCAAATTCAATAAAAGCAACTTCATGGTGCTAGTAGGATAAATAAAACATAATACACAAAAGATTCAACAAGAAATCCTTCAACCTCTAACAGAAAATAAAGGCTAAATACAGACTGGGTAGTAAATTAATGGGCATTACCCAGTAGCAAAAACTAGAATGTTAGTAGTACCTTTCCCTGTGAGGAAGCAGAACTGTGGTTGCAGTTATATTATCCAGTGGACAAGCTAATAACTCAGAATTGAAAAATTCATCGCTTCTCTTCTTAATAAAAAAATGATGTCCACGATGGCTGACTGATGTGTCAATGCCATCTAAACGAGGTGTCAAAACTATAAGTCCATCTTCTGGCTCTGAAATGTCAAGGTAGAAAACAAACCGCGTCGTTTTACTTTCAGATGCAACAAACAAAAATTTCTTGCTCTCAGAAGCTTGAAGATCGAGAGAGAACATATCATCCTTTTCATGATAAAGGCAAGAGTCGCTAGATTGGTCGGATCCCAACTTATGTAACCATACCTGTGTAAAATAAAAGGCTCCAGAATGTAAACTGTTTCCAGAACAAGCTAACCAAAAAGTTCTAGTGGAGTTTAACTTACAGACAAATGCAGTAAAATAAATTGCAAGAATGGATAACCAAGAAGGGCTGTATTAGAATATATTTTCTTGTTTGACTAGCACATGATTGTAATTAATAAATAATAACCACTTTGCTGGTTCTTTCCCCTTCTGTGATTTTACATTTATTTTTTTCTCCCATAATCGAGATTAAGATTTTTTAAAAAATCAATATTCCTTTTTTACTACCAAAAGTGTAACGACCCGGAATTTTAATATAATAAAATTATGGGATTATAGGTCCTTAACAGAGATTAATTAGTTAAGCGTTTGTTAAATTTGTAGAAAGTGGATTTTGTTTGGGATGGGAATGTACGGATAAAACTTCATTGTTTTTTCTCGAAAATCGTACACAGTGTATGGGTCGGCTATATGGACGATCATCTATCGTACCGGTTCCGTCGTGTATCGATTCGCAAGACTGCGGAGGTCTTGTGCGTAAGAAAATCGAGAAAACAGGAAATTTTCAGATTTAGTTGGGACTACATAATTGTTGGAGATTCTAATAGAAATCCGCGAAACTTGTACCATTGCGTGTTGGTAGACCCTGTGGTCGACTGTCTGTCGTTTCGGCAGTTCATCATGTCATATGAAGAAACGGCAACATGTGTTGTGTCCGAAATCAGGAAATTAGCGGGTTTTGCAGTTTTCTTCCAGACTTACTTTTTACTGTCAAAACTCAGCATTTTTCCCTGAAATTTCTACAACAGGTGTCGGACTGTCCCAAGTTCGATCACCTGAAGTTTTATCAGAATCGGATTTCATTTAGTAGGGATTCGAAGGCCGTATCCGTTTCATCAGAATCGTGAAAACCACGATGACCTCATTGTGTGATGTCACTCATGACATCATTAATGGGACACCTCACTCCCTTTCCTCCTCTATATAAGGAGGGTAACCCTCCCCCTCATTCTCACGGTTTGCAAACAGGGGGAGGTTCTGCCCCAGAATTTCTAGAGAGAGAAATTCTAGAGAGAGAAAGAGAAAGAGAGAAAGAAAAGGGGAAGCTACCTGGGGTATTTTGACGTCCCCGACGCAATGGCAGCGTCTTTTTTCTCTCCCGACACCTTGATCGGTGTGTAGAGAGAGAGAGAGGAAAAGTTAGCCAGAGAAGAGAAGGTTTGAAGGCGAGGAGCTTCACCTTGGGGTTGATCGTTCTTCTGAGCGAGTTGGCGGTGTCCATTTCTTCCCCTGACGTCTCGAAAATCGTGTAGGGAGGTAAAACCCCTTCTATCTTCTCTATTTTTCCTATTTTAAGCTATTTGATTTATGTGAAATGTATGTGTATGGTTTGGCATGAATGAAAAAGGGTCGGAGACCCCGTGGATGTTGTATGGGAAGGTGGTGGAGCATGGAAAGTGAATAGAGGGATGTAGCCTCGGCCTAAGGTGTTAAAAACCCCTGATTTAGCTCACTGTGAACAGGGCGATCGATCCCCCACATGCAGATGCTTGGGCGATCGATCGCCCAGCACTAGCAATCGATCGCCAGTGCCCAGAAAGGGGTGTTGGGGTTGTGATGATGTTCAGACTTCAAGTGGACCTTCGGGGAGTCCAAATTGGGTCCCGGTCAAGGTTAGAAATATCGAAAATATAGGCGATATATTTTGGTATCGGTAGAGACCGATGCATCTACACCATTTAGAAAAAAAATTACTAAGTATCGGGTGTTATCGTAAATATATCATAGATACCAACAATATATCGGCGATAACCCCACCGATATCGACCAAGTCATCCAAAAAATCCGAAACAAGAAAAAAAAAACCCCTTTTTCTGCCTTATTTTTTTTGTTGTGGAATTTTTTTCCGTGAAACTCTGTTAGGGTTCACTTTGTTTGAAACAGAAAATGAAAAAAATAAAAAGAAGAGAGGAGAAAGAAGGAAGAAGAGAGGAGAAAGGAGGAAGAAGAAGAGAGGATGAAGGAATAAGAACATACCCAGAGCATGGAGGTCGCCGTCGCGAGAGCCGAGAGGAGGGTCGCCATCGCCATCGTCGTCGCAACTTGAGCCACCGAAGGACTGAAGCCTAAAGGTGAGTAAACCCTCTCCCTTCTTTTTCATCTTCTGCATTTTTTTTTTCTTTTGTGTTTTTGGGTTACGAATGTGAGAGACTGAGAGAGTTAGATCTTAACTCTTAATGATATGGGCTTTTGCATATGAGGCCCTTAAGTTTTCATAATTTGTAAATAAATTATTAATAATAACATATTAACTCAATATTGTTTCCTAATTAGCAAATAACCTAAGTTCCTAAAGACTTTTTGTTATCCATGTTAGTAAAATTACTATTATACCCTTAAGATATTGCATAACCTCACAAAGCCCCCTTAACTAGTCTTGAACTATGGTTAACCTGCGCTACCTCTTGTGAATTTTTTTTTTCTAAAATCTTAGGTTAAAGGGGTGTCTCTCTTAACTCCCTTTAACTGTGGTTAAGATTCACTAACCTTTAAGGTTAAAGCATCTAACTTTGGTTTTAAAAAGATAAAAGAAATTAATGTCACCTTGTTACTCCCTTTATAATTTTGACTTCTATAATTTTTTTTAAAACATCTTTTTTTAAAAATACAGTGTTCAAGGGTTAAAATTTTTGTTAAAAAAAATACACTATTCAAGGGTTAAAAAAATACAGTATTCAAGGATTAAAAAATATAATGTTCAAGGGTTAAAAAAATTAAAGCATCTAATCTTGAATTTTATATTTTTTAAAATACAGTGTCCTTTTTTAACTCCTTATAGGCTATAATTAAAGTTAAAATTTACTAATTGTTAAGAATAACTTAATAAAGCATCTAACTTTAGTCTTAAGATTTTTTAAAACATTATCGTCACTCGTCAGCGCACATCTTTGCTCTCTTCTCGTTACATCTCTTATGTACATTGATGTTTTTTTTAATGTTTTTATTCTAAAATGTGTATTAACATCTATTTTAACATTTCCTGAAGTTTCACTACAAAATTCCATGTTTTGTCCCATTTTTTTGCAATTTCTTCAAAAATCATCGATAAACGATATATCTTCCGATATATCTTTTTTCCGCAGCTCGACATGTCAAGCAATATCGACATTTAGAAACTTGGTCCCAGTTAAGTTGTATCGTCACCCTTGGGTGTCGAAAAGTCTGTTTAAGTGTTATGTAGGGCGATGGATGGACCCATCAGCTCGGATACGTTCCCTATCGGAACAACCTTGTTTGATGTGATGGTGTTTGAGTGTTTGCAGGGCGATGGATGGACCCATCGGCCTCGATATATTCCCTATCAGAATAACTAGTATGATGTGATGATCTTTGAACGTGTGAAAGGCGATGAAAAGGTTCATCGGCCGGGTAACGTTCCACACCAAAATGGTATACCTCGGACTTGGTCCTCAGGAGTGAGGCCCAACTGGTTCAATTATTCAAGTAGGGCTTGAATAATTGGAGATGTTCTATGGTTAGAAAACCTAACCTGTGTGAAATGTTGTCTTGGGTCCCTCTTTGGCTAGGTCCCTCTTTGGCTAGGTCCGGAGATGCGGTATCTATTAAAAACCGAGGTTTCTCCGTGACTAATAGTCGGGAGAGTTAGAATGGCATTAGGCCTATGGGCCCAAGTTTGATTAGGGTCTACGGACCCAATGATGTATTGAGTTTACAAATTCAATGATGTTACTTTAGGGGAGCATTGTAATGTGCCGACAGGTACACACCCAGTGGAGACTGTGATGTATAGGATAGTTGTCTTGAGGGATGAGGTTTTGCAGGGGCAGGTACATCCCAACAGAGGTTAGATTAAGTGATGTGATGTCAGTGTCTGACAAGATTTGATGTCAGAGGTATTGTGCCTGACGAGATTTGATGACAAGATTTGATGTCAGAGGTGATTCCTAACAGAGTGTGATATGTCAGAGGTGTTGTTTCTGACAGAGTGATATGTCAGAGGTATTGTTCCTGACAGAGTGTGATATGTCAAAGATGTTATTCCTGACAGAGTGTGATATGTCAGAGATGTTATTTATGACAGTCATCGGGTGAAGGCCCGGGTTATGGTGGATTAATATCCATGGTTCTTCTTTAGCGAGATGCGTGACCATGGTTCCTATTTGGCGAAGTGCGTGACTAATCGTCGGGAGTTGTGGATTAATATCCATGGCTCCTCTTTGGCGAGGTGTGTGACTGATCGTCAGGAGTGGATGGAGTGTTACCCAGAGATTCTCTTTAGCGAGGTGCGTGACTGATCGTCGGGAGTGGTGGATTAATATCCATGGTTCCTCTTTGGCGGGTGCGTGACTAATCATCGGGAGGGGTAGATTAATATCCATGGTTCCTCTTTGGCGGGTGCGTGACTAATCATCGGGAGGGGTAGATTAATATCCATGGTTCCTCTTTGGCAAGGTGCGTGACTGATCGTCAGGAGTGGGTGGAGTGTTATTCAATGATTCTCTCTGATTAGGTCAGGAGAAATGAATGTTGGCTTGAGGGGTGGGGACCTTTGTACTTCGGTATGTTCCAATAATACTTTGAGGGGTGGGGAACTCTGTACTTCGGTGTGTTCCAACAAGACTTTGAAAGACAGGTTGAGGAATGGGAATCGTTGTACTTAAGTATGTCCCAAGATAGGTTGAGGAATGGGGATCGCTGTACCTAGGTATGTCACAATAGAGTTGGTTTGAAGAAATGAATGTTGGCTTGAGGGGTGGAGACCTCTGTACTTTGGTGTGTTCCAACAAGACTTTGAACGACAGGTTGAGGAATGAGAATCGTTGTACTTAGGTATGTCCCAAGACAGGTTGAGGAATGGGGATTGTTGTACATAGGTATATCCCAAGACAGCTTTATGAATAAGGATCACTGTACTTAGGTATAACTTGAGATGGTACAAGATGTGGATTATGTGCTAAGTTTAGGGACTCAAGATTGTGCTAGGTATAAGGACTCATGGTTCGATTTCATTGGATGTATGTCGGATGATCTCGATAGTATCATGGTGGTATGGGATGCCGAGATGATGGAGTTGTACGATGATAACGGATTTTGAAATGGATAATGAGTCTGCGGACTCAAGAATAGAACGGTAATTTGTAATCATGGACGGTGATTGAGTGATCTTGGCAATTGGAGGTTATTATAATATGAGAATGGTATTGAAATACTATATCGTTATTGATGATTGTTACTAGGTGGAAAATAGCCTAGATGGATTGTGGATTTTGCTAGGCTCTATAGCTCACTCATCTCATTTTATGTCTTCAAATTCTGAAGCGGTTGCCGATTGGTAAGGAGCTATGCTTGGTAGAGTTTGGAAAGTGTACCGGCACAGTTGTAGCGCCAAAAGTAAAGACTACTGTAGCCAGTGAGGTAACGCATTTGTTTTGATGGGTTATTGTGAGGACCAGCTGTTATTGCTTATGTAAGCTCATAAGAATAGTTGAAAATTTCCGCATTTTTGTGGGTAAAGTCTTCCGCATGTGTGGTTATGACGAACGGGCAAGCGTCTCGGAACTTGATTCCTAAGGCGCGGGTTCGGGGCATCACAAAAAGTGTGGTAGTACATAGTCTATATGAGACAAGTGGCATCATATTCCTTCCAACCTGAACTGTACAACCAATGGACCACATATAGGAGACCTCTCAAACAAAACACCAGTTTGATCACATGATCCTAACCATCTGATAAATAGAGCTTTTGGCAAAGACTAATGCCCTTGTAATTCTGGCCATCCGAAAGGAATTTAAGGTCGTCTAATTGGCTGAATTTTTATCTAGGAAATCTTCTAGACAGGGCCCATAAATTGAACAGCTTTGTATGGTAGGGGCTGATACTATCAATATGGTGGTAAAGGGACTACCTAGAGTGCACCCTAATAATGATAATGGTGAACAATTCAGAGCAATCTTTTCTCCTAGCAACATAGCAAAAAGGAAGGAAAATGACTAGATTTCAAAATAATAATAATAATTTACACACTCAAAGGAGACTGCAGGTACCTCAATGTTCTTCCTTTAAAGGTTTCAGGTCTAACTTTGATGGCGAGCAATTGAAAAAACTAAGAGAGTCCTGGATCATCCTATTCTTACTAGGTGAGACAGTTTTGACTTTTGTGGAAGGTAAGGCTATTGGACACGGTTTTTTGATGCAGGTCACATTCATGGTTCAAAACACCGATGTGTATTGGCCTATATGGGCCAATACGTACTGGGTTTGGCACTAACCGACACACTGGCATGTTAGGATTTTAAAAATACCCCGAATCGAGAGGGTATCAGCCATATCGGGGGGGTCCGATACGGACTGATACCTGTAATATTGGCCGATAACAATAGTTTGGATAGTGTTAACAAACCATTTGGGTACTAACCGATATTGTTCATGTATCAGTCGGTACGGGCTGATAGAGACCGATACATAAACAATATCAGTCGATACTTGTTTAATATCATATCTTTTTCATTTTGAAGTGTTTCAAAACACCTTCAAACCCTATTCTCCCCCCCCCCCCCCCCCCCCCCAAATTTCTTTCATAATCAAATTATAAGCCTAAACAACAACTCTATTGTTGAATTTAGGTTGAAAAACGAAGATCTCAGTGTTTAATTTTGATTTGAAAGGTTTCCCCAAATTTTGAACGTATGTAAAAAATCTTATTATTTTTTATTTTACTTCTTTAAATTCATGAAAATAGGTTGTAATCAACCCAAAATGAGTAGATGTATTGATTTCATGAGAAACCCATAGTCATGATGACGATGATGGTGATGAAGATGAGTGTTGATGAGCATAGTCATCCAGCTGGAGGCTATGGATATGATAGGCATCGTCATCCTCTTATGGTTATGGTCAAGGTTCGTAATATTGAAAATATTGGCGATATATCGCCGATATTTTTCGGTATCGGTGAAGACCGATGCATCTACAGACTGTAAAATAAAAATTACACAGTATCGGGTGTTATCGTAGATATATTGTCGATATCGGCGATAACCCACCGAAAAATACCAAAGACCCGAGAATCAAGTAAAAAAAAATTCCTCCTTTTTTTGCAGATGTACATGCATGATGCATCCATCCAAAAAAATAGAGAAATTGATCTTCAATCTTTAGATTTTTGATGTAGAAGAAAAAAAAAAGGTTTTGAGAAGTGTAGAAGGTAAAGAAGAAAAAAGGAAGAAGAGGGTTGTGACCGTGGGTACATACCTCTGCCATCGTCATCGCCGACTAGTCGTACCCCTCTCTCCCGATTTCCCCTCTTCCATTCGAAGCTCTACTCCTGTTTTTTTTTTTCATTGTGAATATGATCGAAGGCTTGCTGGTGTCTTAAAATTTTAAACCCTTAAAAGGGTAATACTAATGTCACTCTTACCTTTTTAAACCTAAAAATGGTAATACTAATGTCACTCAGCTCTTTAAACATATAAATACTTATATTTTTAATTGTTTTCACCTAATAAGAGTAATGCTAATTTCACTCTCAATAACATACTTCCCTTTTAAGTATTCTAACATAACAAGGGTAATGCTAGTTTCACTATCTTTAAAAATTGGGGACTTAACCTTTTACTTTTAACCTAAAATTAAAAAGACTAATACTATTTTTAGTACAAAAATTTATAAGTTAAAGTTTTAACTTATAAATTTACAAGTTTTTTTTTTTTTGGTTTAATACATGATCTAAAAAAAATTATAAGTTAAAATTTTTAATATAAGGCTTTTTTGTAAAAATGATGTGACATATAAAAAATTATATTATACGACAAAAATTAATATGTTAAAAATTAAGATTGATTTATATTATACACTCAATTCAAAAAAAGTACTAAAAATTTTAAAATAAATTTTTTTTTTCTATTTTAAGGATTATACTTGAAATTCATGTATATTTTATTTAGTTATGAATTTGAACAATGTTATATTATTATTATTATTATTAACTAATAATTTTAAATATTATACATAGTAACATCGACCAAATAATATAACTTATTTCACTAAAAATAATATATAAAATAACTAAATATTACTTAAATATGTTATTTAATAACAGTAAAACTAAAACAAATTATTTAAGTATTAAAAATATATATATTATTAATCGAGACAGTAGAAGCCATTGGAAATCCTCTATAATTTGTAAAAAAAAACTAAAATTATATTTTCTAACCTGTTAAAAAAATATAGTTAGAAAAAATGAATGAAACATGAATCAATTAGACATTATCGACATTCGTCAGCACACATCTTTGCTTTCTTCTCATTGCATCTCTTATGTACATTGTTGTTTTTTTAAATATTTTTATTCTAAATGGTGTATTAACATCTATTTTAACATTTCCTGAAGTTTCACTGCAAATTTCCATTTTTGCCCCATTTTTTTTTAACGTTTTTCCAAAAATCTCGATAAACGATATGTCTCCGATATATCTTTTTTCCGCGGCTCGACATGTTGAGCGATATCGACATTTAGAACCTTGGTTATGGTTATGGTTATGATGCCCCTGCCCAGCCCTACTTATCAGGAGCTCATAGTCATTAAGCTCACTCTCAGTCATTGAGCGATAGTTATGGATAACTCTCGAGTCAGCAGCTGACGTACGTACATTTGTACCAAGGCACGTACCACACTTTCATGAGTTGACCACAGTATTGTCATCATGTTTGACTCACTTATAATGTATCACTCTACTCATTTCTTGAGCCCACAGAGTATGAGTCGGCACGAAACTCAATGTAGTATTGAGCTTCTTTCATGTAAGTCATTTGATTTATGAATGTAAGTCAATACTTACTAATGTAAGATTTTAATATTCAGATTGTGTTTTCTATACTTCGTTAAGTGATCATTGTTTGTATTTTCATCAATGTTTATCAGCACACATGCCTTTTTTAACTTATAAAATTCTTAACTCTCATATGTATGTTTATAAATGTAATTGAAGGCCTTCATTTAGTTTGTTTATATCTTATATTTGTATTTTTATGCAAGATATCCAAGTTTTTCCTTGCGTATCCAAGCTTTTTTCAGCGTACCATGTTTTTTTCCGTCGTATCCATCCGATATGCCGATAGGTATCCTGTTTTGAACTTACCCGATATGACACCAGATCCCGATATTTTGAATCATTGTCCCATTTGACTCTAGGGCCTATCATTCGTGATGGAAAAAAGATGCACTCAATATCATTCAACGTGCTGAATATGGCATTGAACACCATGAAGGCTAGAATGAAGCTTTTAATGATGCTAGGAAAGGACATAATGCTCCTAAGACAAGCCAAGTCACTTAGAATAAACAAGAAAGTGTCCAAATGATGCAATTTACCACAGAAAGTGATAAATAAGGACACATTAGATACATACGATTGAATATTTTTAGTGTTGAAAAATTATAAGGACCATCATGATGTGGAGATGTGAGATAGTATGGGTATCTAGAACTCAAGCATGTAGGACGTAAATTAATTATAGCTGAACCAGTTAATAGTTTATCGAGGAAAGAAGCACGGACCAAATTTGTAAGACAATTTTACATTTGAAAAATATCAACAGCGAAATAAGTGACAAGAAAGAATACTTTGTCACAAGGCAAATAGAGGTAGCGCAGTTTCTAAACATGGGATTTCAACTAGAAACATCATCAACCAACCTTGTCTGGCCGAAGAATCTCATCCATTGTGATGTAAACTAGTGCCTCCTCACCAGCCCATTCAAGGTATGATGTTGCACCTACTATAGGCTTCCCAACAGGAGTTTGAGTCTCAGCATCAATGACATAAACAGTATAAATCTCATCTCCTTTAGTGTCTTCCGCATATGCTACCAACTTATTATTTGGACTGACCTGAAAAAAAAAAGAACCAAAGAAATGTTTAAAGGAATAAACATTTGGAAAGAAAGAAACCAGTGTGTTTGAATCCAAGAAAATAGATTAGCTGCAGTTACCTCGAAGGCCCTAATGCTATAATACCCGTGCTCTTGAGCCTTAATATTCTCATCCAGGATAACATGCTCTCGAGGAGCATCAGGTCCAGTTGGCATTGTGTCATACACAGAAGGAGGGGCCTCACCATTGGATATGAGGCGCCTACAGTACTGGACATACTCCTTCCCCTCCAATGTCCTTTCATAGTAGTAATAAGGCCCTTTGCGTACAGGTGCAGATATATCATCTTCCTTGATTCGTCCTCTTATCTCAGCATAAATCTGATCTTCCAAGTGTTTGGTCCCTAAAAGATATTCATATGGTTAACAATCCAGCCATCCCAACAAGAAGATTATTATCTAATACACAAATATGAACAAGATTGCAATACTGTGAGTTCGATCAGTAATTTTTTGCAGTTTTGGTAGACATCAAATGCATTAGAGGATACAAGACACTTGAATTTCAACAGATTATAGGTTTAACTTCATATCGTGACCGGTCGTTGGGTACATTTTCTTTACTATCGTGACCTGGCCTGACCTCTACCGGAACATTCTAATTTTTTTTATTTTCAACAGCAATTTAGTTTGGTGTTGTTAGGCTTTGATCTGAACACACTTCCTTCAACTATGAATTCAGAGTAATGATTTAAAATATCGATACGTATCGGTTTTAAGTAATACTGATATACTTGAATGCAGACTCCCTTTTTTCCACTTTATCATGTGTATCAAGCCTTATCGACTGTATTGTTCGATACTTTACTTGATATATACCAATAGAGGTGGGCACGAGCTGTCCAAGCTCGAGCTCAATAAAAGCTCGGCTCGGGTGGCTTATCAAACAAGCTTGAACATATTTTTAGGCTCGTTTGAGCTCGAACACCTTCCTACTCAGCTCGTTAAGAGCTTGGCTTGTTTATATATATATATATATTGCTCAATCATCAAAGAGATAAATTAATTAAGAAGAAAGTACAAGAAGGCAAAAAAGTACAAGAAAAGTGAAACCAATCTGGAGTCCTCCAAGAAAAAGAATTCCTAATCGTCCCAGGTTTTTCCAACATAAGGGAAACCAACTGTCAAAGGACAGATGACTCTCTCTAAAGGAAGAGAACCTTTTTGACCCCTCTAAAAGGAGAAGTCAAAAGGGAGTCCAAAAAGAACTCTCCAAAACAAATAAAATGAGGGTTTCTCACAAGAAACCCTCACGAGCTTAACACAACAAAAAGAGGAGGAAGAGAGAGAAAACTTTTCTTTTCTTTTGCAGGAACAAAGCAAACAACCGGCGAAGAAGAAAGATCTAACATCAATAGAGAACATCATGTGAGCCCCTCAATATGGCCACCTCTCTTTCTTTTTCCTTTTTCTTGATACAAAGACCTCAATGAGACATCCTGTAACGCCTACATGGGATTTGGGCAATCCCTTTGAATAAATAAATATTTTATTTAAATATCTTGTTCTTTAATTCTTCTTCTTAATCAGAGGTTATTCCCCAAATCGGGAAGGTAATTAACAATCCGGGTTTACTCTGATTGGAAGGATAGTCCCCCACATAAAATAATAAACTCCACACAACAGTGGAGGCAATTTGACCGCAATGAAATTTGGACGTTACAGCATTAAACTACAAAAATGAGGTTCACCACCTATTTGTATTCGATGGGAAAATAGGATCCCTAAAATGAATGGATAAGACAAGTCCAGAATTTGAGAACTAATCTAGGTAAGAGATTCATTTGAATTAGGGGAAGGTGTTAGGCACCCCTAAACTCTCATCAAGAGATGGTTACCTACTCTCTAAATCTGAATCAAATCGAAGGAAACCAAAATGAAAACTTTAATGCTATAAATGAACCATGCTAAATCAAGATCTTGTTAAAAAAAAATTCGCAACAAGATACATAAGTTATCATGCTAATCACCCCAAAGTAACATGTTAAACAGAGTATAACATGAAGAGAGATGGAATAATAATGAGTAAAACTAAACAAAAATCTGACCTAGGGGGAGCTCAACCCGAGAGGGGGGTGCCTATGTATCCATCTTCATAGAATTGAGCCACACATAGTTCTAAGAGCATGCTAACTTGATATGATTTTTCAATTTTCTGTTTTCTGATTTTTTTTATTTTTTTTTTGAATGGTTTAAGCAGTTTAGGCTGTTGCAAGGATGGAGAATAGAATATGGCAAGCTTAACATAACCCCACGGTTAAAAACCACTAAGGTAAGTGGGACAGAGTCTAGAAAAAGACAAAGAACAAAAAGAAACCCAAAACAATGCAATAGAGCAAAAATCAAGGGGCAATGCACTGTCCTGTGATGGCGGTAGATGATCTGCCACCAGCTCTAACATTGCCTGAAGCTGGGGCTGGCAGCAGGTCCTCTACCAACAACATAGCCTTTTTCAGGATACAAGCTGTTCAAAATATACAGGTTGTTCTGGTACAAGTCCAAGGTTTCTGGACTCTGCATTGGTTCTGCATGGATTAAAATATTGATACGTATCGGGTTTTGGCCTAACCAATAATAGATACGCTTTATTAAGAAAATCACCAATATTGGCACCATATCGATCCGTGTTGTGTGTATCGGCCCGCTATGCACAATACAGGCGATGCGGTCCCCTTTCTCCTTCCATTTACACTATTAAGGTTATTTATAGCTTATTTACAAAAAATATCATTTCGGTAAATAATTTATTTACTTAAGATATTCATATGTAAATAAGGTTATACCCACATTTGAACTCAATAAAATTTATCCTAGATCTAAATTTCTTAAAGAATAAAAATTCAACTTTCCAGTTCAAGAACAAAATCTGCATTTTATAGATTAGGTCAAATTACAACTTTCAAATGCTTAAGGTATATCTCAAATCTTAAATTTTCAAAAATTTTACTATATCAAAACATTACTAAAACCCAGAAGTACGGTAAGAAAAGCCTCATATTTTAGTCCTCAAAATTATTTTCATCTAAAGGGTCAAAAAGTCATCTAACATTTCAGCAGAAAAGACTTATATTCAAGCTTTACAAAAAAGTTCTAAGCATATGTTGTGTACCCCATTTATATTCATTAAAAATACTCCCAAACTTAAATTCCAAAAGAATCAAAATTCAAATTTCTAATTCAAGGCTAAAGATTCGATTTTTAGTCATCTGAACCAAATTTCAACTTCCAAATTGTAAGGCTTTTTTCGAATTTTAAGAGCTCATAATTTTTTGTATGTCAAAACATTATTAAAACAAAAAAGACTACTAAAATTATTTCACACATTGGCTTCTAATGGTGTTGGGTCATTACATGCTCAATCTCAAGCATTGAGTGATATGAACAAATTCCACAGCTCTCGGATTTATACCAGACGTACATATATATGTATCAGTCTACATACCACGTTCACATGAATTGGTTACATTATTGTTAATATGTTTGGCTCACTTATAATGTATCACTTTATTTAGTTCTCGAACCTACACCGTTCGAGACAGCACGAAGCTCAATGTGGTATTGAGCTTGTATGAAGTATGTAATTCACTTCATGGTTATAATTCAATACTTTCTTATTTAATTGATTGAATGTAAGGTTTTAATGTCTAGATTGTATTGTTTATACTTGGCTAAGTGACTACTGTTTATATTTTCATACCTGTTTATCAGCATGACCACCTTTTTTAACTAATAAAATTTTTAACTCTCATATGTATGTTGCTAAAATGTATTTGTTTTTAGCTTATATTTATATTAAAAGAGGTTTTATGCAAGGTATCCAAGTTTTTCCTTGCGTTTGTCAGTGTATCTAAATTTTTTCGGCATATCCAAGTGATACGAACGGATACATATGGGGGATCAAAGAATGGGGGAAATGATCATAATAGTAGCCCTTACAAAAAAACCTGTGTATATAAACTTCTTTATCATCCTCTGGGGGTCCAAAGAGCGGAGGAAATGGTCATAACAGTAGCCCAAGGAAGGCCAGAAATGAGGGTGGACAGTGCTGTTCCAGGCACGGTTCTATGCTGGAGGTAGATGGTCTACCGCCAACTTTAAGAGTAGTTGAAAATATTGCTTGCGGTAGAGAATTTTCCGACAGCAGATTGTGCTTAAAACGATGCATTTTTGCTAATGTCCGAGCCTTCTGGACTTGGTCTGGGCTTTCCCAAATTCCAGAGAATTAAAAGCAAGGAAACAAAGAAAAACAACCCAAAACAAAGCCTAAATAAAGCCTAGTAAAGGGGGCGATGTACTGCTCTGTGCTCTGTCTGATGTGGTAGATGGTCCATCGCGAGCTTCAGTCATTGCTGAAATTGGTACTAGCAATAGAGCATCTGCCACCAGCATACTTGGTGCCCAGAACAGCATATTGTCCCTGACACATGGCTGATTTGGCCCATGCTTGGGCTATTCAAACTAAGGTAAATGACTGGAAGATGACCAAGCCAAAGAATAGGTGAAATATCTTGAACACTAGCCCACAGGAGCTTGGAAATGAGGATTGTGTGGTGCTCTGTGCCCTGTAGTGGTGGTAGATGATCCACTGCCAGCTTCAATCATTGCAGAAATTGAAACTGGCGGTAGAGCATCTGCTGCCAGTATGGCACAGATGCACAGAGCAATAGACTTATTTTTTTGGAGGGAAAGCTGGAGTTAGGCAGACCCAGACGAGCAATAACAAAAAGCAACTATTACATTTGCATGTAACTAGTCCCCATTGCATCATTAAACAAGATTTGAGCAAGAGCAGAGGGGATATTAGACAAACATACCAATCTTTCACTTACATTTCGACACAATTTTGGAAAAACGCAGCTTTATTAGCTTCTCCATGAGTGTGACTAATATAAACTCATCACCCAAGGCCAATTATAAGTTCTGTTGACGCATTTAACTGCCCATAAGGAATCCACAACCAGTTGCACCCGTCTGTACCCTAAACGAATAGCTTCCTCCAAACCACGTTGAATGGCTAGCACCTCCATAAATATCACCGATCCATGCATCCGACCTCCAGCCAAAGTAAAAATAGGCTTCCCAAACTCATCTCTTAGAATTGCACTGTACCAACTCCATTGGTTCTGACAGCCCAAGCGGTGTTACGCTGAACGACACCTCTATCGATCCAAGTAACCCAACGGACTTGGGGCAGCGTCCATTGAATACCTAAACCCCATAAGGAGGCCAACGCTCGATGATCAGCCATGTCAAGAACTTGTAAGTTAGAAGCATAGTTACCAAACACCCGTATTATACCCGTATAATACTTTTATGGGGGGTGGCCATTTAAAATGGTGTACTTTTGTTGTGTTACGTATTATATCATATTGTCATATAATACGCTTTTAATACACAAATTTTGTATTAAACGCATACAATACACGTATTTTTACCGTACTTTTACTGTGTTAAACGTCTATTCTGTGTTAAATGATTGATATTAGTTAATATCATGATTTTTATTTATTTATTATTAGTTTATTTAAACGTTAAAAAAATGATAAGAGAAATCCAGGAAACCGTCTTTCATAGATGGATGAACTAATGTGCATCAAACCTTCCCTAGTCCATAATCGAACCTTCGTCTCTCAGTTTTCATAGATTTAAGGGGTATTTTTCTTCTAGTGTAGTGGTGATTATCGTAATGGGTCATCTAAATAAGCCCATTACAGTTTTATTGTTTAGTTATTTTATTATATCTTAGTCTCTATTGTCTTTTATGTAAATAATGACACTTATATCCTTTCATTCTATTATTAATATAAAAGAAGATCTAAAGGGATGGAGACATTAATTCCATACCCTATTCCTCTTCCTTCTTCCTCTTCTCTTCTTTTTCTCTCTTCCACCCCTAGTTTACTATTCTTAATTTCCTAATTGGTATTGAGCATACAAGGCCTACAATTTTTCTTTTTTCAAATGGAGTGTTCGTGAACAGTGTTCATGAGCAGTGCGCGAACAATGTTAGTGAACAGAGGCGTGAACAATGTTTTTAAAGAAAAATTTGCATTTTTTTTTTTTTTTTGTAACAATTTTTCCAGTTGTTTGATTTAGGGAAAGAATTCAGTTTTGATTCAAACAATTAAAAGAAAGTGTTAGAGATTGTATTTTGTTGTTGGTGGATAAAAGTTTGTGTTTCGGTGATTGAACCTTAATGGAGCAAGAATCGTGAAATTTTGGTTGAGTTTCGAAGTTCCTACATCGTTTTTCTCAAGTTCACATGCGAATTTTCTTTAATTTTTTTTGTATGCTTTGGCTATGCTACTTGATTATATGAAGTTGAAAAGCCTAGTGGAAGGTTGTAAAGTGTGTGGGTTGCTGATTTGTATAAATTAACATTGATTTAGACCTCTAGTTGAGGCATTGTTGGTGTTTCAAAGAATTGAGGTAGTTTTAGAGGGCTTACGGTTTCGAGTTACATAATTTTCCCGACTGAAACCATTACATAACACCAAAAGTTACGGTCTAGCTTGCTTTGTATTCTAAGTTGTTTATACTTTATACTGAGATCAAAAAATGAAGCTCTTATATTAATGTCGTTTTTGTACAGCACACTATTTATGACATTCTCTCCCTCTCTCAAGTCAAATTGAATACCCCTATTTATTTACATAAAAGGAGTTCTAGTATAGAAAAGGGTTCAGCAATTAAAGACGGAGAAAAGAGCCTAATTCTTTCTTTTCTAAAACTATTCTATCGATTTTAGGAAGAGATTTCAAGATTGCGAAAGAGATTTTAAGAATGTGAAGGATTTACAAGCTAGTTGTGCTTACGATTTCAATGGGGTTATTTCTCGACCCTCCATCTCTCTCGACTCTTGACTCTCTCTCTCCCTAGCCCCTATTTGTTGTCGCCATCGTCGGAGCTTAAAAGTGAAGATATGAACCTTTTTTAAGGGCATCATATATCTATTGTTACTATGTTGGCAATTAGAGTTAGTGAAACTCCCTTTAAGTTTTTGTACCAAAAAAATCATGACAGTGGTAACATCTGAGTCCTACATTCTAACGTTTTTTGTATTTACCTGGATTTGTGTAGGTACAGTATCTGTAGAAAATTGAACTTACGTAACGGTTTTGGCAAATTTTTATACCATGGGAGTGATTAATAGTTTCTCATCTTCAGTTTGCAGACAATACCTTGGTGTTGTTTGATGCATCCAGCCACCAACTAGGTTATCTTAGATGCCCCTTTAAATGCTTCGAGACAACACCTTGGTGTTTTTTGATGCATCCAATCACCAAGGAGGTTATCTTAGATGCCTCTTTAGGTGCTTCGAAGTTGTTTCAGGTTTGAAGATCGATTTCAGTAAGAGCAGCTTATTCCAAGAGGGAGATTCATGACTTAGCGGAACTGGCAAGGAGGTAAGGATGCAAGGCCAGATCTCTCCTGACTCCTACTTGGGATGCCTCTCAAGGCAAGTTTCAAGGCTAGGTCAATTTAGGACCTGGTGATAAATCAATTTAATGTTTGAATGTCTAGTCTATGTATATATTCAGTAAAAATGTTACACCAAATTATGTGGATACCCGAGTCCTTACATATGGTTTGGACAACTATGTCCACACTTTCAATTCGATTTGATGACAGGAATCATTTTCTCCAATGTGAATTATTATACTGTTTTTAATAAATAAATAAAAAATGTGATCTAATATACTCAGTTGTCTTTGGCAGGTTTTGTGGAAAGCATTTGAAGTATGGACTTAGAGGACTGAGGATCAGTTGACCTTCAAACTGGACACTTTTCCAGTTCCAGTACATTTTTTTGGGTAGGCAAGTTCTTTCGTGGTTAGTAGGTGAAGACGGATTTCAAACCCAGGTATGTGGTATCAACCCTCACAAACTTTACCAACTCAGCAATTTAATTTTCGCAATCACACTCAACCGAGTTCACTTTGTACCCAAATGTTGTTGCTCTGGGATGGAAATTCACTACTCGATGCATATTGCATACACGGCATTATGATGATGGTATGTGCATGATGCAAAGCAACAGAAAAACAATAAATTCCACAGAAGACCTAAAAGACCATCGTCATGATAATCAAACAGAAAAGGCGAAATGGATAGATATGTAAGGAACTCGAAGTAAAATACTAATTCCAACTAAATCTGATCAAAATCAAATACATAAAGCACCGGCATTCATCAAAATTTAAATTAGAAGAAAAAAAGTAGGTCACCTGACATGATAAAATCAGTATATGAATTCTCCTCTTTGAGATAAGAGAGAACTTCAGGATTGGAGCGAGAATCGTCGCGAAGCCAATAGTAGTTATCGATCCTGACGTCTCCGAACATCTCCATCTCGTGTTTGACCTTCTTGACTGCTGGAGGAGCTTTCATGGCTGCTTTTCCAGAGATGGAGAAATCGAACTTAGGGTTTGCAGCGGAGAATACGAAGCGAGGAGGAAATGAGAGCAGATGCGAAGTAGATATCAGGGCCGTGAGATAGAAAACACCGCCTATGACGACATGAAAGCGAAGGCGAATCATTTCATAATCTTCTATATATTTCTAATTTTAGAATTTGCTCTAGTGAAGTGAGTCGGGGGTAGTATCGGGAAATGCCAAACGAAGAGAGAGCTCTCCAGACTCCAGTCCAGATTCGAGCTCCGGTGGAACTATGGCATCTGATCCATTCCTCCGTTGCACATATTCCAAAGAAACCAAATCTTCTGATAACTTGTGTCCCGTTTTGCACTTGGCAAATCCGGTTTTTTGTTTTTTGTTTGAAAAGTAGGATTTTTTTTCAATACACTTTGAGGTATCTATTGTTACAATACCCATATATCCCAACCATCCGACATGTGTTTACAAGTTGGTTCTGAGTTAAGTGTTTTTCATGTTTTTATAGGGGTTTTCACGTTCCCTCCGACAGTGCAAAACTTGTTTAAAAATCTGAAATTTTTCAAAAAATCAAGGTTGGTTGTTTTTGGCATATCTCTCAAACCGTAGCTCGGATTTTGCTCCATAATATGTCAAAACGACCGCGTCGAAAAGAGCTACAACTTTCATCATGGGTGTGAGAGCCAAATATGACTTTTGAAAATTGTGTTTGCACCTCAGGGTCGACCCTGGGCATTGAGGGTCTATCCTGAGGTTAAGAAAAAATGTATGGCATATTTTGGCAGAACGTTGAAATTTTGAGGGTCGACCCTGGAGGATACTTGGCTCGACCCAAGTGCACAGTTGGGTTGACCCAAGTAACCCCCAGGGTTGATCCTGATATGGATTTTTGCTAAAATCTTTTCTAAATCGATTTTTTGAAAATTTTGGTCGTTTAAACTCCTTTAGCAACTTCTAAAACCTTGTGTTTGATCCTCTGTATATTGGGAACCCTTCTAGTTCGTGGGGTACAACTTAGGGAGAGTATACAGAGAGTTTTTAACTCCTTCTAGAGTTCATAAAAACTCTGGAAAACTTAGTGTTCTCCTCCCCTTTGTTAGTGCATTCAACCTAGAGTTTGCAAGCCCAAAGTTCTAATTTTGCTTGTTTGGACTTGTCCTTTGAAGGAGTCCATCTAGGTGTTGATTTTTATAAAATCATCAACCCGTTCTGGATAGAACACCTTGGCCGGAGTGTTCTAGAGTCTTTGCGAAGGAGTTCGATCCGAGACGGATCGTGGATGTGTGATTTGGTTGGTGGAATCCAAAGCTTTATTGACGGAGATCGATTGGAAGATCGTGGACTGTTTTCGAGACACAAAGAGAAGTACGAGCAGCTATGGTTGATCACGAGACTTGAGAGTACGTGATGAATTTTCGAGGTGTGGAGGACTAAGAACTGAATGATCATAGTGTCGAGTCCGAAGGAGTCAAGTTCGAGTCTTGTAAGTTCTTATTTACTTTGTATTAGTGGATTCTTGTGGCTAGACTAGGTCCTGTGGTTTTTCCCAGAAGGGATTCCATGTCAAAATCCTTGTGTTGTGGTTTGCTTGGCTTTCTATTTTCCGCACTTAAAGTACATCATCCCTTAATTTATAACTTAATTGTTAAAACATCAAAAATGGTAGATAGACTTATAGGGAGCCCTAATCATTCCATTGACTTTGTGAAATTCTCAACTCAAACCCTAGATTTGAGGTTCACCGAATTATTTTTTTTCACACTTGTTGTCACCACCTTGCGTATGGGGAAGCCTACGATTGGGCCTAGCATTTCTACGAATGAGGGCAGTGCCCCTTGTTCTTTTGAAAAAATAAGACATAGCCATGGGGTTAAGATTCAGTATCCCTAAGGTTTTTTTTTTTATTCCTACGAAAAAATAAAATTCATTTGGTTAAGATATTTGTAAAACTAATTTTTTTGTCACTAACCCTAAGGCTAGCATTTCTATGAAACTTAGCTGTGGTTAAGATTCACCCACTCCTAGTGTTAAACCAGCTAACATTCTTACTTCAACAAATTTTTTTAAAACAAACTATTTGCGCGACCTAGCTCCAATTGGCTTAGTTCGGCTTGTTTACCTAGAAACATACATTTCATTTGTTGCCTTTTCTACTTTTTAAGGTTTATATTCTTTTATTTATATCAATGGACCCGATCAAAACTTAAAACGAACACCAATTCAATGAGGAACCTTATTTGCCTACTTGGCCCACTCACAAAGCCACTTTAACTGTCATTATTTTTACACATCGTTGAGTAATTTTTATTAATGTTGACTATTTTGATGACTTTGATGATGTTGTGTATTTTTCATTGTGAATGAAATGGAATGGACTTGGTATTGATTAATGGGTTGGAACAAGTTGTGTTATATGTCTTTGAATTTAAATGAACAAGTTACAGGTTATGGTTGTGTACACTAGCTCATTTTTATAAAAAAAATTAGGCATTAGAGACAGAAAATGATCAGTCTCTAAAGGTGGTCAAACTTTAGGGATGGGAATACTACCGTCTCTAATTTAAGCATTAGAGATGGAAAATATCTGTCACAAATTAGTGACAGTACCATCGCTAGTAATTAATTAGAGACGGATTCATTGTCGTCGCTAATGTAATTATTTTCGTCAAAATTTTGATTTTCTATCACTAATTCCCCCTTCTTAAGCGACTGAAATCAACCCATTAGCGACGGAAATATCCAACTCTAATTAGCGACAGAGTATGACATCTGTCCCTAAAACCACCTTAGCAACGAACGCATCAACAGAATAGCGACAATCCAAATTTCCCTCTCTAATGCCAATAGGGACAAAAAAATGATTATTAGAGTGGAATATTTCCATCTTAATCGGTAGATTTGTTGTAGTGAAAGCTTTCTATCAAACCTTAGGTTTTTATTATTCTCTAAAGTTCCAAGGTTTTAGTCTGAATAAAACCCTAACCCCACGAAAAAAATACTTAAGAATTATTCATAGGGTTACTTATAACAACCTCCCACGTCACCCACGATTTAAAATTCAATTCTACACAGCTCCTTCAAGTGAACTAATTTTTGCTTGAGTCAACATGGCCTACCTCGAGCCAGTTTGACCTTGCTTGAGCTAAAACATTTGAGCACTAACAAATTTTGACTGAGACATTTATAGTAGCTCTCGGGTTTTCACACTTTTGTTTGAGCGAATTGCAACTCGCTTGAGCGACCTAATTATTGTTCGAGTCCACATGGTCTCACTTGAGCCAGTTTAACCATGCTCGAGCCAAAACATTTAGGCATTGACCAATTTTGACTAAGACACTTATAACTCTAGGGTTTTCACACTTTTGCTTGAGCAAATGAGACTTCCCTCGGGCCAACTTTTTTTTTTTTTCTTGTTGTACAAGCATACAATATAAACAATAATTATCATATAAATTTTAGCATATACTACCATAGTTGACAAGTAAAGACAGTGAAAAACAAAGAGAAAATACATTTACCCCTTGAGGTTTGATGAAAACACACATAGATCCCCTTAGTTTTCTGAAAATACATTAAGTACCCCTACTTTTCAAAATTATGGCATTTACACCTCTTCCATCAGTTGACTGTCAGTCAACTGATAGAATTGTTGATGTCATGTGATAAAGTGTATGAACTTCTAAAATTACCCTCTTTTTTGTTTTAGTTTCCTTAGGAGCTCTAAATTCATGAAGGCTTCACCATCAGATCCACTAGTAGTAGGCTTCTCTCTTGTTGAAGCCAATAAAACAGGAGGTAAAATGAAAAAAAAATATAGTAAAAGAGGAAACCTGCTACTAACCAAACCCATAACCAATTGAGGTATTGTACTCATTTCGAACTGTAAAATCTCCATCTGCATACCAAGCTATCCCGTCCCCCTTATTAATCTCCCGAACACTAATCAAAAATATATTTAAACCATTTTGAGGGCAAAACATCATAAATACACACCAAATGTTCGATTAAAACACTAAGAGAACAAAACAAAAAATATGAAAATCCATAAACAATGAACATAAAAATTTGAAACCATTCAAGTAATGAGGAACCAATTCTCTAAATCTCATAATGATCAAGATAAAGCAAAAATTCAAGAACTCACATGATCAATCTCTCGCGTTGCAAGTGTGACCTTGCCCTCAACAACCTTAATCAAATCATTGTAATAGCTCTCTAGCACTGTTGATCGTTTCTATCCACCCTAGAAACTGAAATCCAGACCTTAGGTCGCAGAACAAGCGAGATTCCCTTCCTAATTGTATTTGCGAGGACTGATAATTTAAGAGAGGAGATAAAAATTCCTTGAGAGAGGGATGAAATCTGAGGCTGCAAATACTAATTTGCGCCTTTGCTCACCTCCAACGCCCACCAAACACGACCTTGCTCCCTCACCTTCTCTCTCACCTTGTTTAGTACATTCACATCATCGGCGTTCCCTTCGACTGTAAACCCGTAAAGATCTTGGAATTTGACAGTGATATTTGCCCTCCTTGTATGGATGCTATCCTTCCAATATGGTATTTGGGTTTGGAATTCTTTGAGAGACTGAAAGCTTAGAAGGAAACCTAGACGACCCCGAAGGAGTAGTAGGTCTCGCTCTACTCTTGGCCGCCGGGGATGGAGGTGCTGGAGACTTCCTTGACCGGAACAGAGAGATATTGGTGAAAGATCTTTGAGATCTCGAACCAGTTCCAAACATTGTTAGGAGGGTTTGGGAAGCTCAACGAGTCAGGGGCAATTTTGGAAGTTTCTACACTTTATCGCATGACGTCAGCGGTTCTATTAGTTGACTGACGGTCAACTAACGGAAGGGGTGTAAGTGCCATTATTTTGAAAAGTAGGGGTACCTAATGTATTTTTTGAAAATTGAGGGGGTCTATGTGTATTTTCATCAAACCTCAAGGGATGTAAATGTATTTTCTCAGGAAATCAATTTTGTACACTTTGGGTCTAATGAATCATACCACCAGACAGTATTGCTAAGAAAAAAAATTTGAGCATCACTAGTAGGACGCAAGGTGTAGTCCTAAGTAAGACCTCACTTTACAATCACTACAAAAAATAGGTTTTTACCGATGGTTTTAAACCTTTGGTAATATACACGTTTCCATCGGTATAGGATTCACCGACGGAATTATATTCGCCGGTATTCCGTCTCTAATACAGGTGTCAGTAAATCATATAGTGACAGTAAATTGCAACCATCACTAATTAGCGACGGAAATATTACCATCGCTATAAATAAAGAGTTCATCCCTATTTATGCGTTATGCAAGTCCTTTCCCAATGCAGTTGCAACTGTTTGTGCTATTTTCAACTATTTAATATTAAATTGTGACGGTAATTGACTGTTGGAAAATAGTATATAGCAATGGTTATATTACTGTGGCCTACATGGTCAAACCGTCCCCGACCTACCTATCGTTCTATCTACGGGCATTCAATAACCTGCGATACTCCCGAGCCGTGAGCCTCTTCAGCCCTGTCAGCGCTTGATATACGATTCGGTACGCGGACCAGCCCTGGTAGCACCGTGGTCCCATGGCTTTAACACACTCACTAAGCTTTCGCGCTTCGTGATTGCCCGAATTATCCTTGCCATTCCTACACATGCACACAATTGCAAAATCAATATCTGATTTCGAAATAGGTGATGTATAGTAGTACTTCTAACCACGCAACTAGAATCGACTTCTAACATTGTATTATTTATCAAGTATGATTTGTTATGATGGTACAAACAAATATGAAGAACTAGTGATTGCCCAAATACAAGAAATAAAAATGACATCCCCAAAGTGCACCCATAAACAACTCAACATACTCCACAACACACCCATAAACATACAACAGACAAATACATGCATGTCTGGTTGTATTTATCAACAGATGCAGCTGGATATGCAATATAAACATTCCAGAAATATACACAACATGTGTACCTATCAAATTGAGGCCTATGACCACTACATCATAAAGATAGAATTCGATAAAGAAAAACTACTATCAAACAAAGGATGAGCTTCTCAAAACCACTACATCATTGCAATTAATACACATGACAACCAAAATACTATAACTCATCTGTAAAGAGAAAATGACATACCAACCATGGTTAGTTCGTGCCTAGTATTGGAATTTCTATAAGGCTCCTTTTGGTTAGCAACAAAATGTAAGAAAGGAAAAAACCCAATTCTAATCAAATTTTTTTTCAAAGGAGTATTTTTTTTATTTTCTTTTACCTTCTTACGTTCTCGTACTAACCAAACAAAATCCAAAGAGATGCTTCCACCAATTGGGGTTGGTGCAGCCCTTCTGGAGTTTGGATCACCATCAATTATGACGAGTTGAATCGCATCAAACTGTGGTTAAGATTCATTAACCCTTAGCGTTCAATAATCTAGAAAAAAATATCAAAAAAATTAACCCTATGGGTTAAAACCTATTAATCAAAGTTAAAATGACAGTTAAAAGGGCTCTGTGAGTGCAATTGAACTCTCCCTAAGTTCAATAGCAATTGGACAGAATCCGAACTCACCCTCTTCATGCTCAGTCCACAACAAACCCTAAAGTAGGGCTACTAGCCCTTAAATGCTTGGATAATAAAATAAAAATTAAAAAACTTGCCAAATAGTACTCTCTCTTTTTCCTCCTTAAACGCTTGAAGACCTAATGCTACCATGGAAGCATTCTTACTGCCCATGTACATGACCTTTGTTGAAAAAGAGGAAAATATGTTTGGACTTTATTATATAACACCTTTAACAACTGCCTATCAAAAAAACCATCAAGAAAGCTACAATTTCACCTTTTATAAAAAAAATTAAAGTACATGAAGTTACTTGGTGTGGTGCAGATTGATATTATAGAAGAAATTTTAGTTGTTGACGCAGGAAATGCGTCATAGCATTTACAGTACAGGGGAGAGGGAAGTATGAATCAAGCGATCAAAAAATGTTACATGAAAATGCAGCTAAATACTTCTCATATTTCCATAGAGATTGAAGACTACACACTATTAGGAACAGTGTAGTAACATACATACCCATTCAGTACAAACCCATTAAAAAAATACATAAACAATAGATAATATTTCTCAAGGTCTCCTAAATAATATTAGATCTAGAAAATTGCAGCTCTCTCAAAATCCTAAATAAATATCATGAAATACACAAATAAATCTACAACATTAGTAAATTAAGACCACTAATTGAAGATCTAGGCTCAAGGTTTTAACTGCGAATGGTGCATGCAATAGAGAGAGAAAGAGAGAGAGAGACCTTGGATGCCAAGAGGGTTGAGTGACTCGAGTGGGATCAAAACTAGAAGAAGAACCACCTCTATTAATCTGATTCAAAAAAGAAAAAAAAATAGTGAGAGAGAGACAGAGAGAGAGGTTACCGGTGGAGCAGACGATGACCATTGAGACGATGACGGCAACAGGGATGGATTCCGGTGGTAGAGGGTTATGGGCGGGAGAATGGTTTTAGGGTGGGAGGAAATGATCGCGTAGAGAATTTGGGGATTTTAATTAAACACTTTTTTAGTGACGGTAATATTTCTGTCACTAATACAAACCACTGACGATTCAGTTACTGTCACTACAATATATCACCGTCAATGATTGGGTATCCAAATTTTTTTTACAAAATTATTTACTTATATAATTACTAGCGACAGAACACCACCGAAATCTAGATAACCGTCAGTAAAAACCTCTTTTCTTATAGTGAATAGTTTAGTTTTTTTCAATCAAAATAGTAAGTAGTGAGCTATTTCATACACTACACACTATTTTAGACTCTAGGCTTTTTCCCCAATTACACCTCAATAATATTGGGATGCCCAAAGTACATTTGCTTTTCAAAAATTTTCTTTTCTACACCTACACATACTAGAGTGGGGGTTCTCTTTCTTTTTTTAATAGAAATTCCCCAATCACTATATGTCCTCAACTTAACGATTTGGATGAGAGGGGTTTTCCTGTGCATGAGACTTTTGGGGTGTTTTCCACAGCTTCCTCAAGGAGAATTAACTTTTTTATTTTTAACCAAAAAAAAAAGTTTGTTATTTTACTTTTTAAAGATTTATTATTATTATTATTATTATTATAATATATTTAAAAGAAATTTCATTTAATGGAATGTGTGCCTCTACTGTTGGTGTAATTAGGCTAAATCTCTGCACTCATAGCCACTTAGCAAACACAGACAGATAATAATGGCAGATAATTAAGCACTTAATTATTTAATTAATTATGGTAGAGAATCGCTTCACTGAGAGATACTACAATTGAGTCTTTCTTGAAGATAGTCGAAGCCTCCCATGAGCAAGGGATGTGGCAGCTCTATCTCCGAGATACAACTTAGCTCGAATTCTCTCTGGTCTTCCCACCAAGTTTGCATTATTCGGTAGAAGACGAGGTACTGATCTCCCTTTAGGATGCCCTTTAATATATATATATATATATCAATTTGAAAGGCTACCCCTGAAACCCTCTTTGAGTTTTCAGAAGTTGAGTATGACTCAGAAGGACGAGGAACCGCCTTAGGAGATACTAGACCTCCTAGAACACAGTGAAGGACTTCTGCAGTCCAACATTGAGGAAACCAAGACAGTGAACCTGGGATCCGAAGATAATCCTCAGGTAGTCAAGATCAGCACAACTATGAGCCCACAACAGAGAGCAAACATGATCAACTTCCTGAAGAGCTACAGTGACGTCTTTGCCTGTGAATAGTGCTCAAAGTGGAGTCTTGTATACTAATAGGTTTTACGCTAATGAAAATGTTGGATATATGGTGTGCTTGTGTTGATAGGTATATGTAGCATAAGGGAGTGTGTTTTGAGTGTACAAGGTGCTAGAGTTGGAATGGAGAAGGTCCAAGTAGTGGAAAAAGTGTTTTGCAGCAAAAACAAGGGAGAACCGATCGCTCGCTCTAGACATCGATCGCTCGGTCGTCTACCGATCACTCGGTATCTATCGACTGGTCAAAGATTTTGTATGGGAAAAAATTCTAGAGAGGGTGTTTTCAACCGATCTCTCGGTCAAAACACCGACCGCTCGGTAAGCCACCGATCGCTCGGTCCTAACCATCGATCGATCGGTTATACGCAGTTTTGCTTCGTTAAGGGTGTTTAAGACTTTTAACCACCACCATTGCCTATAAAAGGTCCCAACTCGTGCCTAAGGGTTTCAGAAACCCTTAGGGCATATTTTTGAGAGAGTTTGAGAGGAGAAGAAAGGGAAAAGCTAGGGTATTGCTCAAACTTGAAGAGAAGATCAAGATCTTCCCTTCTTTGGTATTCTCCATCTAAGAACTCAAGGTTCTCACTTGTTCTAAGCCTTTGGAATCGAATTCATCGATTTCACCAAGGTAGATACATTCTACTACCCAACTTGTGATAATACTAGTTCACCATATGATGTTCTCCTCATTCGATGCTAAAAAAATCTTTGGTTGATGTAGTATGTGATGTTGATTTTATACTTGGATGTAAACTACCATTATTAGGCACTCTATGTGTTTGGTTCAATGCCTCTAAGGGCTTTTATGATTAAATATGCTATTATTCTCATATGCTTCGCATGTCTCGCATAAACCGGGTTTTTCATGGATTTCTCAAGGTTATAGAAAGGGTTTTGAATAAGTGACTCATATGATGATTTTAAGAAACTCCATGATATTGTCTAAGATCGGTTTACAAGCTCTAAGGATCATAAAAAACTCACAAGGCTATGATTATCGCAAGACTTACACGGTTTTGGTTTTCGGATGTCATCACACGTGCTATTTCACGGTTTCTACACTTCGATATGTTTTAAGGATTTCAGTTTCTATGTTTTGCATGCTTCCATGATATTATTGCTTTATTGTTAGTAGTATGTATACGCTGAGTATTCCACGCTCAGCCGATATTTGTTATCGTCGGCAGGTGCTCGGGTTTCTTTCGACTTGTGTGGTTTGGAGCCTTGGGTAGAGGAAGAATACTACGACCCAAAGCCTTCTATATACCACTACGAGGATGATGGATGGCAGGATAGGCGGCCTGACTTTGACTTCTGCTAACCATGTTAGGAAGAAAAAATATTTTGTGTATGTTGAGAGTGGGACTTGTCCACTCCATATTTTGAAGAATATATATTTTGTTGGTTCAGACTTGAACTGAACAATAGGAGTATTTGATTTTAAATCGTTTCCGCTATGTACGACTTGTGTACTCTGACAGGTTGGTGTGTGTGCCTTATGTGTTACACGGGATGGTATGATACGGCGGTCGCGAGCTAAAGTATCCTTAACTCCTAGGGGGTATTTTGGGTCACGACATTAGGGTTTGCCATTAATCCAAATGTCATAAAGTCCCATCGGATTTATAGGAAGAGATTATCTAATTAATTGGTCATTTTCCAACATTACCATTTTACCCTTCAGGGTTTAAGATTCTGTTTGGTTACAAGATTAGGCTCACTCTGGTTTAGTATAATCTTGTTGTAACCTATTCCAAATTAGGTCTGCTCATATTCTATTTGGTTACAAATTCTGGTTTGTCCAGAATCAATTCTGCACAGAATATGTTAATAGTTTGTACAAAATTAATTATTTCTTAAGTCTTGTTTGGTTACAGATTTTAAGTTAATCCATTTAACTTACTCCAAATTTGTTTGGTCACAAGATTATTATTAATGTAATTTTATCTTGTTCTAGATTCTGCTTGGTTACGAGTTTAGGTTTGTCTAGATTAATCCATTCCACATGATACCCTGTTTGGGTATAGATGGTTCTTATAGGATCCATTACGTGGATATGGTAGGTTTGCACTTGAAATCGGATGGTCACTAAGATGGTTATATCATTATAGGTGTACCCATATTTAATACTCTACAATATCCTTCAATGTGCCCTCTCTACATGAATATAAATAATAGGGTGTATCAAACACCAGACTCCCCTTCTACGTTACAATACCTCGCTCCTAGTATCTATGGATCTAGATCAAATGAATAGTAAACAAATTCTTCGCCAGAGAACATATTGATGACTTTTGCATTAAGAATATCGACATATTCATTAAGTGGTGTCAATAAGGCTCTGTTAACCATATAATCACGATAATTTGCATTTTGAAGAATGTTAGGAAATACTTATGAAATTAAGTCAATAACTGAGTCTTCATTTGCATAAGGAATGGTCATATCAATCGGTATTTTTATCAAGTCTTCATCTATATATGCTTCTTCTCCATTACCGATTCATAATAAAAAGTTAGAGAAGTGTGAATCTAATTGCACTCTCATATTAGATTTTAGACTAATGATTTGGACATGTTCCCAAATGTGTGACCTCACGACACATGCATTTATAGTTTCTGTCCGTGTTCCGTTTGGAACAACGTGTAGAACTTGACGAAAATCTCCCCCTAAGACAAAAATTTTCCCCCTAAAAAGTTGTGTGTTGCCCATTAAATCCTGTAATGTTCGATCCACTGCTTCAAATGCATGATGATGTGTCATGGTGGCCTTATCCCAAATGAAAATACTGGCAAGTCGAAATAGTTCAGCAATGTCAGATTGTTTAGTAATGTTACACATAGATGATGAATCCAAACGTATAGGTATCTTGAATCTTGAATGTGCAGTACGACCTCCGGGTATTAAAGTTGTAGCTATTCCTGAGGTTACAGTAGCTATTGCAATCTTTTCAGATTTTCTAATAGAAGCTAGAAGTGCACGATATAAGAATGTCTTTCCAGTATCACCAGGATCATCAATGAAATAAGCTGATCCTTGATTTGTACAAATAGCTGAAGTAATTGTATCAAATGCCAACTTTTGTTCCGTATTTAGTTTATCGATTGCAGCAACGTCCTCATTGGGTATATTGATGGATAACTCATTGTCTATTAATTTAGATGGTGAAAAGTTGGAAACAAATTCTTCATCCACTTGCGGAAGTCCAAAATCTGATAAAGTCTTACTATGTTGCATGAGCAAATTTCGAATATCTGTAAGCAGTCTGTTAGTACAAATTTGTGACAAATTCATAGAACTCGTTGGATAATCTTCAGACATGTGGTTGTAAAACTCCTCTCACAATTTAGATATCTTTGTTGGATTACAGTAAACTAAGATTGTGACGAATAGTCTTCGAAGTGCATCTGGCATTTTAGAATTAACTGCATCAATTAGACACTCTCTGATGTTGTTATCACTTTCAAGTAACCCACAATATTCAGCGACTTCTTTGAAAGTTAGATAATGTATTCCATTATAATCCAGCAAATCATCAAAAGATGTTGGACCTCGAACATGATTAAGAAGTAATCGTAGGAAATATCTTTCCCCTTCCATTGGGGAAACTGCATATAATCTTCCTATTGCACGTTTTTCAGTTCTTCTTTTTGTCCAAAGCTTCTCTCTTTCTATCCAACGATATTTTTTTGGAAATTCACGATATAAGTATTGTCTTGCTTCAACGTCTGTAACATTTGTAGTAAAAATTCTATCAACATTGTCTTCAGAATACGATCATCAGTCAACACATCTGGTAGGTATTGATGACTATAATACCTAACGTGTTTCTCATTGGGCAAATGTATTTGTAATGACTCAACTGAATGATAAATTCGATGTAGTTGGAATTTCAACATTCTCCATAGAGATTCAGGCGCACATATCCATCGGGCATCAACAAATTGAGAAATTTCATTGTCACGAAAATCATGTGATACTTCAAGAGAGATATGGTCCAGACCCTTGTAGAAGTACTTATATAGGTACTTGACAGATTTTATGCTTGCACAAATCTCAACATTGAGGTGACAATCATATTTGTGAATTAGCCAAGGGTTGTAAGGGACAACCATCGATTGTCTACCAACTTATTTGCATTGTTATTGAGACGAACAAAACGACCATCATCACGACGTTGATACACTGGGTAGGAGTCATTACCTTGAACTGTGGCTCAAGTAAATTGTTGTGGATAACCTTTCTTACAAATTCCATCTTTCATGCATGGAGCAGTTTTGTTGTGTGCACCACATGGTCCATGAACTATATGTTTGGTAACCGAATTCCATAATTCAGGTTCTGTTTTGTGGCAAGGTATCTCAGCTCGTACCAATTTTTCATATTCATCAAGGCTCATTAGTTTGTCAGCTTCTTGTAAAATAAGTAGTATATGAATATGTGGTAGACCTCTTTTTTGGAATTCAATGACACTGACGTGTGCAATAACCTTTTCCAGTATGCTACACTCTATGATGTCCTTTTTCAATTCTTTGTATTTAGCACGAAATATCCTTGTAGTCAAATCAGGACGATCTTGTGGCAACTGCCCTGGTAGTAATTCTCTTGTAATTTCTTCCCAAGAAGGATTGCATGTCATCGTTAGGAAAATATCCGGTTTTCCATATTTTTGTACCAATGTCATGGCATCTTGGTAATGATGATACATATCTCGAGGGCTTCCAACGAAAGAGGATAGGAGAATGACCCTACACCCGACTCTATCTGAAACATTTGAATGAGGATAATGAGACAATATTATTGTATTAAATTATATATATATAAGATTATAAACTTAGTATGTAATGAAACACAAACCCGCACTTGTTTCCCCAATTGCTATTGCATCTAGTAAACCTTGGTATAGTTCAGATCTAATAACATTCTGGTTATTACGTAAGTATTTCAACCTTTGAGTTTCGATCTTGACGTAATTGTCAACAGAATATTGTTGGAAAAGTCGACCTCCTTATAGGAGAATTGAGGGATTAGAATTCCTAATATGAAAAACAAATGTGTAAAACTCTAACTTCGTCATATACAATGGTCAAATATATTTTATTGGAAAAAAGTAAGAAAAAAAACAACCTGAATCATATAGGCGTAATAAGAAAGACATGTCAATCTTCGATGTCTTTCATTGTAAACATCTATATCCCAACCATGAGTTCATATGGAAGTAAGAGAGGATATTGCAATGGATCATAGTAACCTACTGTATCTGCTATATCTTGCAAGTGTCCACTCCGTGTCTGTACTATGATCTCTTGCTTGTTTACCTTCATTATCATCCACATCAGTCAAAATTGTTGCAACTTGCGACACGGTTAGAAGGTTGTATTGAGGATGGCCACGTGAAATTTTTGATCGAATTAATAGTCTACATGTACCTAGATCAGGTCGTTGTGCCAGTGAGCGAAAGACTTGAACGAATGGGTTGTGAGCATCCAATATTTGTTTTAACTTGGTTACAATCTGAAAATGTAATAAGTTATTTGTTGCTAGCCGATTTTCGATTTCATGCTCAGTGTCATAAATATACATCTGTATATACCTAGGCCTTCTACCATCAATGGGTAGTATACTTCCAATTTTACGATATACGACACCTTGAGCATGAAAAGTATATACCCCAGCTCTTCCGCTTGCTAGACTTTCATCGATCTTAACGCCCATAGAAGTGAATGTAAATGCAGAATTATATGATCTAATGTATCGTCTGAAATGAACTGCCTCATCAGAATCACTGATATATAAATCCAATAAATCTTATGGCGCTGATGGCGAAGGAATACACACTTGTCCGTTGTTGCAGCATAAATCACCAAACTCAAATTGGAATAATTTTGCATCACAATGACTACAAATTCTAGGCATTGTTAGACTGTTACGATGAACAGTACCCTCAATATATTGCCACCCAATATTTTGCCGCCTCCTAGGAATTGTGGAGTTAGTTTCATTTCACCCACGGACAAAATCTTGTTGTGTTTCTTGGTTAAACCTTAAGATGTGAATTCTATCTGCATATAAAAATTAACATAATGATTGTAATGATGCAAATTTGCAAGTTTTTGTTATCAATAATTTGTTCAAATTTTTAGTTAGATAGATTATGAGTAAATTATAAATGTGTAAATAGTAAAGATGTGTAAGAATTACTATAGACCTTCGGCTTGGTGTTCTTCCATAATGTCGAAGGAGTAACAAATATTTCTTGGTTACCTCGACGTCTACATTGAGCATCTGTTGATATGTACGCAAGAGGTGAGACAAAGACTAACAAAGTAGTACATTAATAGGGTACATATATATGTCTAGTAGGTGAAAAGAAACCCAACAACTGGATCTGGATCGATCCAGACAGCCTTATGGGTCTGGGTTCAGGGTTATGGGTCACCATCTTCTTCATTGAGCTCCAAGGTCTACTACTAATGGAGTTATCCAGATTAGGGTCATCCTAAGAGGTCCTGGTACGGAGTCATCTTAATGGACCATGACTCAAAGCTAACTGGACCAGGGTGCACCTACTCTAGCCTGGGTCTTCTCCTTTGGCTCAATAGTTTGGGTCCACGGATCTGGCTCTAGTCTGAGTTCCAACAAAACCTAGTAACTCTCCAAGACCCTCTATTTATATGGGACCAAGGCTCTCTTGCATGTGCATGGGCTCAGCCACCTGGCTAGGTCCTTCTGCCCCAGGCAGGCCATGCTAAGGCCACATGGCACTTAGGGTTAGGCTTTGGTAAGATCATCTCATGATGGGCCTACACTAATTGACCCAAGCATGCATGTGTCTGATCCACCTGATACACCCATCAGGGTTCTCAGATCAGACACCATGATCCGAAGGCCTAGATTCAATCTGAGCCAAAGACTTGATCAGACGACTCTGATCAACCACGATGATCATCCGATTAGGGTCAACCTTGATCAACGATTGTGATTAGGTGGACGATCTTGATTAATGAAAATAAATAGCGACCCAAGTGATTCGCGACGATGCGCATGTGCGAAGTGCGCCTTATAGCGCCCAAAGCCCTTTGCCCGCACCCGTGTGCGTGCGCTCGCTGCAAGCGCAGCTTGCGCACCCAAGTTATTGTCTAAAGAGTTAGGGGGGTTCAACCTTGTTTTTTTATTTTTTATAATATTGGTTTGATGTCCAATGATTTCAGCTTATAATGCAATAGGGAACGATTGCCCCTTTTAGAAATCATTAACGACAGGCCCCCTTTTTAGAAATCATTAACTGTGGTTAAGATTCACTAACCCCTATTTCATTCATACAATCTTGTTTTTAAAAAAATTGGGTGGTGCTACACGCACCCACTTATTACTGATATACACCAAAAATGAGGAAACACTAGTTAAACACACCCAAAAACATAATGACCAAAAAGCCCTCTTTGCCCTTGTCTCTTTCAAGGTCGGAACCATCATTCCCAACTCCCTAAGAAAGAACATCAATGAGCTTCGATAAGGTTAGAGGTCGGAGCTTTCATAGGATTCTCATTAGATTCTAGCTCTTCATCTTCTTTCTTCAAATGAGATTTTGGATCGATGAATGTAAGCAACAGGGTCTCTGTCTCGTTTCCTCTCATATCACCAATAACAATCGAGTCAGTTCACAAGAATGGGAATCAAGAGGGAAGAGGTTTGGTGTCAAGATCTACGACGATTAGGCCGCAAATCCTGGTGCGATTATCATTCTACAGCGTCAAACGAAGTTCCATTTAGGGAATAATTTTGGATTGGGCAAAACCCCGACAGTTAAAAAAGCAAGGAAGAGAGCGTGTGAGCGCTGGAAAGAGAGAAAGGAAAGCATTGTTCCTCAACCCCAACCTGTATTGGCTTCAAAAGATAAAGTTACAGAACACCGCATGAATGTTCTTGTCTCAATATGTAGACAGTAAAACTACATGAGAGAGGGGACGGGGGAGTTGCATAGAGTGAGAAGGGGGGAGTTGAACTCCAACTATTGGTCGGAGAGGAGAGTAACGGGTTTTATTTTTTATTTTTAGAAGGCAAGAAAAAAATGCAGGGATTGCTTTTTCGTTCATTTTCATGTTTTTTTTTACTATATTTAACAAAAGGTTCCCCTCATCCGATATCTCTACTATTATAAAGAGAATGGAATGGTCAAAAATATTGATATGTGCTTTTTTTACATCTCTACTGTTACAAAGAGAATTGTAGGGTTAAAAATGTTGATTGATCTATTTTTACAATGACTATAAAATCCTATTATTGTTTTATCTTATTCAACATGCAACAGTTATTTGAAGGGTATTAACATAATATCACACATTAACTCTTCAAACCACCCACATCTCTCACGTTCTAACTTTTACCTCTTCCCATTCCATTATTTTCAAGGGCTATATTAAGTTTCATATCTATCTCAAAACAATTACCCATTCTACTATTTTCAAGGGTTTTATGAAGTTTCATATCTATCTTAAAACAGTTACCAATTCAAACAAACTTGCAACTCCCATTCTACATCTCTCTCAAATCTACCTCTACCACCTTAACTTCCCATACATCGTGTCCCTCTTTCTACATCTCTCTCAAATCGTTGCAACCCTCTCATTCCATTGTAACTATTTTAAAGAGTTGCACCCCTTCTTTTCCCATTAAAACTCTTCGATGTGCACAATAAACTTCAAAGGTATTTAATGTATTCAAGAGCTGGGAAATTCGAATTCATTCCATTTGCAAACTGCATTTTTTTTTCTGTGTTGTTGATACATCCTTTAATCTGATTAATCATTATTTGAGAATTTATATCAAATTTTCACTATATCTGTTAAAACAGTAAGAAATATGTCCATAGCTAACTGTGTTCGTTTCTATGTTCTTTGGCATAAGTTTGTGTATTTTTTAAAGCTAAGAATAGGACTAACATGCCCAATTAAAGTATTACTCAACCCTCTTTCCCTCTTCGATCATGTGGTCAGGGATGATGCTTATAAATTCAGGAGAATCAAAGTCATGACCCCAATTCATCAAGTGATATAGTTGATCGATCAAGCACCATCCATTCCACCTCAAGACCAATATATAATGGTAAAAGCCAAATTACCTTGGCAGCCTTTGTGCAATGCCTTCTCCAAAGTGGTTGAAGGCTATAGTGACTTGCATATTCTTGATGATAAGAACTAATTTTTACTGGGCTCTTGAGTGGTATTTGTTCTATAGTCAGCGACATCAAAGCAGATCTACTGTGAATGTTTACTTTTTTTTTCTTCTTCTGATCAAGCATCCAATCAAATATTATTGATAACCTACAATTTTTTATATGATTCATCTATTTCATATGACAAAGAATTGGTTTTTTTCCTGCATACTGCTATAAAAGCTGCAATTTTTCATTTAAATACTATCAAAAGCACGATTTTTATGATCATCTTAGCAGAAAATTGATTTTTTCTGAGAGCTCTTCTTTCCATCCGTTCGTCTCCTCTTCCGATTAGATTTATCCCCTTCTTTACTCACTTATTCCCTCTCTTTTGTTTCTCTATTTGGACATTTGGGAATTTTGTGTTTGAGATTTTTAACAGATGGTGAAGGTGAGATCTATTCAAACAAGAGAGGAAAGAAGATATGAGAATAAGGGATTATGGCAAACTATGTGCATTTTACTTTTAAGAGTGTTAATCTCTACTATTAAAATGAGAGAAGGAGGGATAGAATGTTGGTTGATATTTTTCCTTAAATGACAAAAACATCCCCTATTATGTTACCATATTTTAGATGTAATTTGTTATTTAAAGGGTTTTACAGTAATACACTCATAACTACCACTTCTTTAATAACCCACGTCTCCTCACTTGCGTTTATTTTTCTCTCTCTTTTGCCTTCCTCTCCTTCAATTTCAGAGAATATGCTCGATTGGTTTTGACTGCAATAGAAATTTTCAAGGAATTGGTTATATCATTCAGAATATTTTAATATTTTCCCGAACTCATCTTCCCTACTTTCTATTCTGCATTTTTTCCTCAATCACAGTTACCGTCACTCATCATCTTCATCGTTGCTATTTTTCTGCGTTTCACTGCAATCCCTGATATGTACAGAAACACAACATCTTTTTTGGTTTGAGTTTTCTTCCGCCACTCATTGCAATCTTTGGTATGTATAAAAACGCTGCATCTTTTTTTCATGTTCTTCATTTCTCTCTATGTTTTTGTTTGTAGTGTATTGGAATTTTTTTTCCATGGATTTGGTTCCCTTCCCTCTTTTTTTTTTTTTTTCCTATCTTGGTCTTGGTAAAAAAAAATATTACTCTGGTTTTGATCGAATACCCCTGAATTGAAATAAACTAGAAACTCAATTATGATAGGTAACCGTTGGGTTAGAAATCATATTGGGAACATGAGTTGTGAGACAATGTATAGGCCTGTATCATGGTCCCGAAATGATAAGACAATGAATAGTAACGATTTATGGGTATGGTTATGAAACCCAAACCCAGATCCGGTGAGATCATAAGTGGATGGTGGTGAGATGAGTAGGGATTAGAGATGTAACGGTTTATGGGTATGGTAGTTATGAAACTCAAACCCAGATCCGGTGAGAACATGAGTGGTGAGACATAAGTGGATGGTGGTGAGATGAGCAGGGATTAGAGATGGAGAGACGTGAGAGTTTGGAAGAAGGGGGTATAGATCAGGGATGGAGGAGATGAGTTGGCAGTAAACATCTCCCCCTCTATAAAGTCGGTATGGATAGAAAAAAGGTTGAAGAGATAAAAGATGAGAAAGGGAGTGTTGTGTGTGGATAATGACAGAGTACACCCTGAGAGTTTGAGAGAGAAAAATACGGGTTTGGGTGGGGCTTATCATCCCTTAGAGAGATATGGGTGATTTGATACACCCCTAAGTTAATCAGTTTTAGGACCATTTTAATTGTTATCCCAAGTTCTAATTACTAAATTTAGCATTGCTAACTATGGGTACAATTCACGCACCCCTATGGTTCATCCATCAAACCCTTTTTTTTAAAAAAATAAAAATTTAAAACAGAACATTATCCTTAGATTGATTAAGCTTAATCAAAGTCAAAAAGCAAGCCTCTACAAGTTGCTACGTGTCCTTCTTAACACCCGCTAACTGTGCTTAAGATTCACTCATTCTAACCTTATTTTTTAGAAAAAAAAATAAACTTTATATTACCCTTAAGTTGATTAGGCTTAACTACAGTTAATGAGGGATGCTAGGACACATGTCGGGCCTGTAGTGGAGCTTGCATAAATCATTGGATTGTTATCCTAAAGTCTAATTACTAATTGTGGTTAAGATTCATTCACCCTCATGGTATATCCATCTAACCTTGGTTTTTAGAAAAAAAGAAAATTAACCTTAGAATAATTAAGCTTAACTAAAGTTAAAGAGCAAGCCCCTACAGTCTGCCATGTGTCCATTTCAATACCCATTAACTGCGGTTAAAATTCATTCACCCCAAGAGTTCATCCTTCTAAAACAAAGGGCTTGCTGGGAACGCAGGCTTTTGAGAACAAAATATGATCTGAAAGGAGGGATACTAATATGCGAAATCAAGACACTCTAAGATCTGAGAGGAGCCCTGTTAACACCCAACCACTTGATGACCCAGGGTTAATAGTTACTGATGGTTTTTAGTTAAAATTTTTTTACCTTTACGTTGGTTGATGTTAATCATGCTTAACCTCACTTGAAGGGGACCTATTCCTTTAACTACGGTTTTTAGTTTAAAAAAAATCTATCCATATGTTAGTTTAGATTAACCATGCTTAATCGCAATTGAAGGGGATGAAATGAGAAATAATTCGGCAAGGTGCACCCATCTCTGAAACTGTAATCTCTTAGGATAAGCCGGTGGATCGCTTATTTTATGAAAGACCTAAGTCGGTGTATTTTTTGGTAATTACTTAGGATAAACTGAGGTTGGAAGATTGAGCTTCTCTAATACTAAGGTGTTCGTTTGTCATTTTATGTATGATTATTTATTAGGCTAGCAATATGAGTGTATTCACATGAATGACAGTGGTGGGTTGGGTATACTTACCTTTTAATAATAAAGTTAAATATTATTAGTTACATTGAACTAATGATTTATTATTAGCACATTTTAAAAACAAGATTTCATATGTTTTGGCATTTCATATTTACCCAAATTCTTAGTTCTCATCCTATCATTGTGTAGACATTTTTGTATTCAAAAGGACTGTTCACTCACGTGCATCACACGTGCGTTCTGCTAGTCAATAATAAGTGGGGGTGCGTGTAGACTGTAGCACTAGCAGCATCCAAAAATTAATAACTTTAATTTAATTAAGTTTAACCATGGTTAAAAAGTGAAACGCGGACCGCGCATTAATCACTTACCAAAACAGTACAATAGAAAGAAAATTGATTTAGACGACTCTTGGTTCTTGCTTGCGTTACTTTGTTTACTGGTTTGAAAAGAGATAACCGTTGAGAAAAGAAAAAGGGGATGATTGATGAAAGCCTTGTTGAGTCTTGGCTCCATCAACGGCGCCGATTCGCTTGAGATCTTGGCCATTCCAATTTCTGGATGAACTCTAAATATTTCGTTTTAGGGTTGGTAACGTCATACTCCCTCTTCTCTCGGTTGATTTTAATTTGTTTCTTTTGAAAGCTTTCTCATGCGTTCATTTTCTTTGTTTCTTTTGAATCGAATTACTGCAGACCAACCTGCAAAACCCTAGTTACTTTAATTGCATGACATATATATTTCTTTTATACTGCAAATCGTTTCTTATTATCTTAACACATAGCTCACACTTATCTGATTGATTTTGTTTGGTCTAAACCAAATAAAAAAGTCATTAATTTCTTAATTAGACTTGTCAAATGGCCGATTATCTAAGCTTCCAAATTGGTGTGGCTTTCATTTTTCTTTCATGTTTTTCATTTATTATTTTGATTCAGTTTATTGCTTTTGATTTTGTTGTAGAACATCTTCTTAGGAATTGTTATATGTTTGTCTGGTGATATCCCATTGTTCAAACTTTGGTGTTGTTTTTAATTACCCCAAATTAACTTACAATTTTCATATATGCTATATTTAAAATCTCTTTAAAATGGATAATTTATTTTTTGCAAAAAAAAGAAAAAGTTGCCCGATTTCTTAGGAATTTCTAAATGATCATTTGAAGGGAAAATTTGACCTATTTTGAGGAAAGTCTAGATAAATTCTAGCATGGATGAGTTCTATCTTTAGCCAGGATCGGTTCTTGCTACACTTTCTTGCATTTATTGTAGACAACTTCATGTCTTATTGAAGATGTAGATTTCTTTGAAGATACCAAAATTTCTTCCAAGCCACCACTCCAGAGAGTACTGTGAGTGTGATTGAGGTTTATGAAAATCAATCCACAATCCCTCCCATCTACAGGACTAAGAGTGGTAGAGTCTCCCTAAAGTCTGGAAACCCGCAAGAGTTGCAAAATTATTAATGTGATATTTTGCTGCGTATGGTCAAAAGGGTATTCTTTAGTATATTTAAAATCACTTTCAGATGGATAATTTAATTTTCATACAAACGAAAAAGTGTCACCCAATTTCCTAAGAACTTTTAAACAATCATTTGAAGGGAGGATTTGGCATGTTTTGTGGAAAATCTGGATAAATTATAGCCTGAAGGAGTTCTACCTTTAGCATGCATGGGTTCTAGCTTTACTTTCTTGCATCTATTGTAGAGAACTTTTGCCTTATTGAAGATGTAGATTTCTTTGAAGATCCCTAAATTTCTTCCAAGCCACCACTCCGTAGGGTACTGTGAGTGATCCTAGTTTCTAAAAACGATTACACAATCTCTGCCATCTATGGGATTGAGAGTGGTAGAATCCTCTAAAATCCGAAAACCTGCACCTCCAATACATCCAAGAGTTGCAACATTATTAATGTGATATTTGCCGCGTATGGTCGGAAGGATATTTTTGGTATATTTAAAATCTCTTTCAAATGTATAATATAATTTCCGTTCAAAAGAGAGATTGTCACCCGATTTCCCAGGAACTTTTAAGTGATCATTTGAAGGGAGAATATGGCCTGCTCTGTGGAAAACCTGGATAAATTCTAGCTTGTATAGTTCTATCTTTGGCTCGGATGGATTGTAGTTGTACTTTCTTGCATGAACTGTAGAGAACTCTAATTTTTTATTGAACATGTAGATTTTTTTGAAGATACCTAAATTTCTTCCGAGCCACTGCTCCAGAGGGTACTATGATTGTGATCCTGTCCACAACTCCCATCTACAGGATCAAGAATGGTAGATTCTCCCTAATGTCTAGAAACCCGCACCTCCAATATGTGCAAGAGTTGCAAAATTATTAATGTGATATTTGTCGCTTATGGTCAAAAGGATATTTTTGGTATATTTAAATCTCTTTCAAAAAAAGAAACTTAGGATTTTGCTAGCCCTAGTCGCAAGTCTTCCACAGACGCAACTTGGTGTGGCCACAAATGTCAACTTTTTCTGTTTTTTAATTTTTTAATGTGTTAAAATATGAAACATCTCCACGTGATATGGCTAATCTTGTGTCTGTGGAAACTTTTGGAGTAAATGTGAATGGGGATAGCGCTCCTCAATAATTTAATATCACACAAATGCTAAAATGTCACCCGATTTCTCAGGAATTTTTAAATGATCATTTGAAGGGAGAAATTGGCATGTTTTGTGAAAATTCTGGATAAATTCTAGCTTGGATGAGTTTTATCTTTAGCCCGGATGGGGTCTAGCTGTATTTTCTTGCATTTATTGTAGGGAACGTCATATCTTATTTTATTTTATTTTATTTTGATCAATAACTCATCTTATTAAAAAAAAACTACCAACAGGAAAGCTACAAAAGACACCGAGTTTACAAGAAAATAAACTCAACGCCTACCAACTACAAAAAAAAACCATCCGTCAAGAGTTTCGATAGGTTACTACAAAATGCCCTGAATGTCCTCCCTTGTATAATGCAAACCTGCCCATCCCAAGACTACCATCCGGATACGGTTACAAATCTGGGGTACAGTATTCGAAACATCTTCAAATATTCTTCGATTTCTCTCTTTTCATTATGACCAAGAGATAGCCCCAGGAAGGACTCCCCAAATCATCTCCCAAACTCCCTCCCCGCTACCTCAACACCAACAATCTAGTAGGTGGCGTAAAGATGAGGGGAACACCTATGCCACCCCTATACGAGATAAGAAGAAGCTCCACACCTCCTCCACAACTAGGCAATGCACAAGAAGATCTACAGTCTCTTCTGCTTGGAGACACATGAAACACTTATTGGCCATGCTCCAACCTCTATGCTGGAAATGATCCCCCTTCAAGATTTTATCCAAAGTTGCAGTCCATAAGAAAAATGAGACCTTTGAGGGAATTCCAGGTTTCCACACAACTCTATGAGGAAACGACCCCCCCGAAGAAGGAGACAAGGACTGAAACAAGAGCCTGACTGAGAACCTCCCTTGGTTGCTCCTAGACCACCTTCCGCAATCCCTAACCTTTGGACTAATAGCTGCCGAAGAAATGCGCTCCAAAAGGCGAGAGAAATCACCGATTTCTCAGTCGTTGAGATCCCGCCGCATCCTTGGACACAAAACAACGCCCTCTGATCTTCTCTCGTAAAAATATTTCTCAAGAGCCTCCCTGTCTGAAGAAAGGACAAAAAGGTTACCAAAATCATCCATAAGACGCATGTGACCTGACCAAATATCCTTCCAGAATCTAATCTCTGACCCTCTTCCCGCCCCGAAAGCTAAAAAAAGGAACAACCAAATCTGCATTAGCCATAATCTCCTTCCAAAACCCCAAACCATGCGGGCCCCTCACCCCTCGAGGGATCCAAAGTGAAATCTCCCAATACTTGGCTACTATCACAGCCCTCCACAAACTTTCCCTTTCCTCTCCAAACCTCCACACCCATTTACCTGACAATGCTTTGTACATTTGAATGAGCGACTTTAGATTCACATCCCCATCTTCCTTAGACTTACACAACTGAGACCAAGCTACTAGATGGTATTTGACTTTATCTCCTCTATCATTCCAAAGAAACTCCCTCTGAATTCTTTCAATAGTATAAGCCACTGAACGAGGAATGGTGAAGACCGACATGAAGAACATTGGAAGACTTTGCAGAGTGCTCTGAATCAACGTCAATTTCCCCTCTTTTGATAAGTACGAAGCCTTTCACCCAGATAATCTTCTTGCAACTCGATCCAACACTGGGCTCCAAGCTGATTTCGCCTTATAGTTCCCACATCCAAAGCACAAGGCAAGGTGATCAAGAATAGGGGACCTCCCCAATCCTCACGCAATCCTGACACCACTTCGTAACATCTAAGAATGCATCGGATATGAAGAAGATCCCTGTGCAACACCCGACAAAAAATGATTGTATCATCTGCAAATTGGAGGTAGGAAATCCTCAAACCACTATGGCCAACCCAAAAACCTTCAAAGAAGATCCCCTCTGCTTTAGTCAACATTCTACCTAACGCTTCCGAGACAATCACAAAAAAGAAAGGGGATAGCGGGTCCCCCTGTCTCAAACCCCGAGAACTGGGAAAGTAACCCACAACGCTACCATTGACCAGGATGGAAAAAGAAACGGACGAAATGCATGCCCACATCCAAAGTCTCCACTTACCCCGAAGCCCATTCTACCAAGGATGTAATTCACAAAATTTCAGTTAACGTGATCGTAAGCCTTCTCCATATCAACCTTATAAAGAATACCCGGAATTTTTGCACGCACCGTGGAATCGATATATCGTTAGCTACAAGAATCCTGTCTAAGATTTGGCACCCGCCTACAAACGCACATTGTTGGGGGAGATGAGAGACATCACTACTGTCTTGAGACGAGTAGCCAACACTTTGAATAGAATTTTGTACGTGCTATTAACCAGACTAATGGGGCAAAAATCCCTGAGTTCCATCGCCCCTTCCTTTTTAGGAATCAAAGAAATGAATGTATCATTCATCACTCTATCAAACCGCCCTGTAACAAAAAACTCTTGCATCATATCCATAAAGTCTTTCCCCACTACCTCTCAACAACGCCCTATAAAATTCAATGGTGTACCCATCTGGCCCGGGCGCCTTGTCACTTGCCAAACCTCTAATTGCACCAAGCACCTCCAATTCCTCAAACGGCGTCTCTAACGCCAACCTTTGCTCCGGAGACAGACCCTTGAAATGAAGCCCTTAAAGATTTGGTCGCCACCTTTCCCTCTCACAATACATATTCTTATAATAAGAGATAATCCTAGCTTCAATCTCGCCCTTTTCCTCTTTCCATACACTATCTATCCTCAACTTAGATATGAAATTCTTCTTTCTATTGAAGTTAGCCATTCTATGGAAATACTTCGTATTTCCATCACCCTCTTTAAGCCACCGAGCTCTAGCCTTTTGTTTCCAACTGATTTCTTCAAGCTTTAGGGTAGAGATGTATTCCAATTTCTTTACCTCTCTTTTAGTAAATTCGGCAGGGGAGAGATCTCGCAACTCGGCCAATTCATCCAAGCCTTCTATACCCCGAAGTAAGCCGACAAGCCGTCATATCTTATTGAACATGTAGATTTCTTCGAAGTTATCTAAATAATTATAAAAAGAGTGCAATCGAACTTTTCCAGAATCTGTATTAAGTTGATATTATCTTTTGAAACCCCATAGCAACAGTAAATTTAATATTATGCTTTTTGGTTTATGTAATTTTAATATGATGGAACTTGCTCTGTTTTGTTTTTATTGTAAATCATGAACTAATCTTCATATGCTTCTTTCTCTTGTAGATTTTGAGTTCTTAGAGAGTGATAGACTTTCTTCTACATGGCTAGCTTAATCTTTCGAAAGAATGAGACTCAATTTGTTCGAAGTGTGTGTACAATTTTAGTGAAGGGAAATTGGCATGATCTATCGGAACTGCGAATTGGTTCTAGCTTCACGTCGATAACTGTGAACCAGATTTTGCAACAGCTTTCAGTAGATGGCTCTCTTTCTTGGGCATTCTTCAAATGGGTAGAATCCTTTCCTCACTACAAGCATTCTTTACAAACTTATTGGACCATGATTCATATCCTTACTGAGAAAAAACAACTCAAAGCTGCGCAGATCATGCTCGAAAGGATTGTCTTTAAGGATTTTCTCTCATCACCTTCGGTTTTAAATGCACTGGTGAGCAGCCATAATGACCCTGATTCAAATTCGCAAATTTTAAGTTGGCTTGTGATCTTCTATTCACAGTCAAATATGATTCCAGATGCAATTCAAGTTTTTGACCAAATGAAGATTAATGGTTACAAACCTCATCTACATGCTTGTACTGTTCTCTTGAACTCATTGGTGAAGACAAGAATGACTGCTACAGTATGGAAAACTTACAAGAAGATTCTTCGGATCGGGATTATCCCAAACATCCATATTTTCAATGTCTTGATTCATGCTTGTTGCAAGTCTGGGGATGTGGAGAAGGCAGAGGAATTGTTGAACGAGATGGAATCCAAGGGTATTTTTCCTGATATTTTCTCATACAATACATTGATCTCGCTCTTTTGCAAGAAGGGCATGCACTATGAAGCTTTGGCTGTTCAAGAGAATATGAAAAGAAGAGGAGTATATCCCGATATTGTAACCTATAACTCCCTTATATACGGGTTTTGCAGAGAAGGTAGAATGAGAGAGGCCTCAAGATTCTTTAGGGAAATCAAGGGCACTACTCCCAACCAAATAACTTACACTACACTGATTGATGGATATTGTAGAGTGAATGACCTCGAGGAAGCTTTAAGGTTGCGCGATGTAATGGAGGCGAAAGGGTTGCACCCTGGGGTTGTGACATATAATTCAATCCTCCGTAAGCTGTGTGAAGAAGGCAGGATAAGGGCTGCAAATAATCTCTTGAATGAAATGAGCGATAGAAAGGTTGAACCCGACAGTGTCACCTGCAACACCTTGATTAATGCTTATTGCAAGATAGGAGATATGAGGTCTGCGTGGAAAGTTAGGAATAAGATGTTGGAGGCTGGATTGATGCCCGACCAATTTACTTTTAAGGCTCTAATTCATGGGTTCTGCAAAGTCGAGGAAATGGATAATGCTAAAGAGCTCCTTTTTGACATGCTTGGTGCAGGTAATTTTGAACTCCTATTGGTTTAAAATATAAGTCGAAATTACTAAGCCACGGCATAATATGTAAAAATTGTTTTAAGCCATGAATCTTATATTATTAATGTGCCAATGTCAGGCTTTGCAACCCGACATGCGGCCAAATCTTTGCATTTATAAGAAAATAATTAATGATTAATTTTACGGATGTTATTCTTAGTACTAGAAGTAATGGAAAGATATATCGAGATGAATAGCTGCTATATCCACAATCGGGTGCGCATGTCTGCATGTCTGTCCATCCAGACTATGAACATGTTGGACCCATCTTTTAATACTCTTTTAATATAATTACCAAACCAATAGGATAAGGATTCCCTTTATACAGTTTGGGCTTCTTATTCTACTCTTGATCGAGGATTTCACTGCTCATTAACCAGTTTAGCACTTCTATGGGTACGAAATCACATGAAAATACCTCCTGAAGTCCCAAATGTGGTATAAGAAGGAAAAAAAACAGCTCCAAAGTCCACCAACTGCACCCAAAGGGAAACCAATTGTCTAAATTTCAAAGGCCCACCTTTAATTATCAACATGTCTAGAAGTTTGATTGCTCGGATGTGATATCCATTTGGTAGATTCATTCTTTAGAAGATAATGAAAAACAAATACAAAAGAAAAAAAGAAAGGAAATGGCTTAATGATTCAGATTAGAATCAAAGAAGTCCATGGCCCATGAGTTTGCATGGACCTATATGTGTGACATGGCAATTAAAGGGGCTAGGATAGGGTCATTTTTCTAGGCAGCTCACAAGGAGGATCCTGATATGGATTTGGAATGGCAAAACAAGGTTCATGCTGCTAACCTCAAGTAATTGGGGTAAGGCTTAGTTGATGATAATGAGTTCTTTCTTGCTAAAAACTGTCAGGGAATTCCAAGCATGCCCGCATCAACTCTTTGTGAAAATGAATTGCTTTGTCACATTGGCTATAATTTCATTCGACACCTGATGCCTGTAATTTCCATTTTCTTCTTTAATTTCATTGCTATTGCTATTGCTATTGCTATTGCTATTGCTATTGCTATTGAAGATTTTAATTATACTTCTTGTAAGTTGTAAACATTTGAGTGCAGGATTTTCTCCGAGTTATAGTGCCTATTCATGGCTTGTAGACGGTTACTGCAACCAAAACAATGAAGATGCACTTCTAACACTCCCCGACGAACTTTTGAAAAGAGGCCTTTGTGTAGATGTCTCGGTTTATAGGGCACTAATACGAAGATTTTGTAAGAGAGAAAAAATTGATTGTGCTCAAAGGACATTCAACCTTATGCAAGAGAAGGGTTTATTGGGTGATAGCATTGTGTACACCAATCTGGCATATGCTTATTTGAAAACCGGGAAGCCAATCACCGCTTCAGAGATGTTGGATGACATGGAAAAGAGGAAGTTGATGATAACACTTAAGATTTACAAATCTTTCAATGCTTCTTATGCCGGTGACAATAGCATCTTAGGTCTATTTTGGGGTCATGTGATCGAGAGAGGCCTTGTTACAAAGAAAATTCTCAAATCAATGCAGCAGTTGGATTTACAACAATAAAGAACATCTGGGAAGATGACACTGAAGTTTGCCTGTAGCATATATATTTAAAAGGGGTATATGAGATACACATCCATAAGACTAGAAGGATGATGCGGAGATGTATGCTCACATGAAGTGGTTGGAACATACCATTACATTGTCCAACTACCAATTACTAGATCTCATTGGCCAAACATCAACTTGTATGAATGAAAACCATGTGATTTACTGGATGTTCCTATATGTTGCAGACCACAAGTGCAAGTAGTCTTACTATTGAGGTATAATACTTTCACTGGTATTAATGGGTTTTGTATCTAATCACACATCTAATGGTTTCTATAAGTCAACAGATACTGGGAATGAATTGTACCTGGTGGGCCTACTTGGAATTCTCAAGTAGTTGCGGAGATTGAATACGCCTGAATGGCTATGACTATACAAGCAGTTCCTGCCGGGAGAATTCGCATTTTTAAGCAGATCGAAATCATTTTGGAATTCATACTTGAACATCTGTTCATTTGTACCCACAGCGGCAGGCACGGGCTACCCAATCTCCTCTTGCTCGCAGACCTATGGGGTCCATACTTCATGTTGAGACGGGCATTCTCTTTTTCGGTGGATTGGAGAACCACACCTCAGTGTTCTTTATTGTCATTTCATCATTTGCCACTTGGAGCCATTAGCAAGAATTCAACTTCTCTTGTCAGCAAGCAGGTTAGTTAATGGATTAAAAGGCGTCAAAAGATTCTCAAGAGTACATGTCATTAAACATCACCTGACCTTATGCATCCTTCTGAATTTTGTTTGTTTGTTTCATCTGGTCTAATATTGTATTGTCTAAACTTTTTTTTTTGATCAATCACTGGTACCAACTACATTTTGAATATCATGTTACCCATCATAAAAGAAAATCATGTTAACTTTGAATTACTATTTTGTACTTGTCTTAATGTATTAGCATATCAGAGCTCGTGGAGTTGTTGCAATCTAGCACATCTTTTTGTGTCTGACTTTCACACATATCTAGTCTAAGTTGTACGGAGTATATATCTGTTATGATAGTGAATATTTGCATCCATATGTGAGGATGGAAAGATCAAAGAAGTCATCCTCTTATTCTTTGGTGTATATTTGGTGCACATGCATAAATATAGGACCCACCATTCGATGGGTCACAAATAAGAGATCGTTTAGACCAGAAAACAGACTTCATTGGATCAGCATAACTATTCAGTCTGTTATCTTCATTATTCAATATTATTATTATCGTTGTTGTCGTTTCCTGGTTGGCTGTTTGCGAAACTTTTTCTGAATGACCAAAAGAATAACATAGTTTGAATGGTTTTACTCATCCAAACTATGCTATTATATAGTCTCATTATAACCATTCAGTCTGTTATCCTCATCCTTTAATATTATTGTTGTGGACAATTCTTGGTTGGCTGTTAGAGATACTTATTTTCTGAATATCTAAAAGAATAGCATAGTTTAGATGGTCAGTCTCATCCGACCGCACTTGTTTTGAACTAGATCTTCGAGGTAGACACCAAATTGTTTATTCCATCCCTCTTGGATGTGCCATATCTACATATTCCACAGAACAATAACAGAATCTGACTTATTCCTATCATCCCATCTTAGCATGATTATTCATATATATCTTCTTCTTTTTTAATTTCCATAAGTAAGCATTAAGAAGGATATGAGCTGGAAACTTCTATGTGATGCCACCAAGTTGCTGAAGTTCTAAGATTTATAAGTAAATCTGGGCAGAACTATGGAAAACCCAATCTCGAACAACAAGATACAAGAGGGAAGGCTTGAACAACTTAAGAAATACCCTTTATTGCTGGGAATCCTAGTATAGTTGGAGATTGTTTTTATTGGTAAAGCAGTTGTATTAAAATAGAAAAATATACAGAAAATGGTTTGCAAATGGTTGAACCATAGAGAAACCAAAGAAAAATCCCCAAAAACTGCAACTTCAAAGGTTCCACGTTTTCCCTAATCGCATTGCCAAGCAAGAAGGAAATTGATAATGTACGACCAGACGCTCTTTGGCCGAAAATATTATCAAATACTCTTATGTTCCCTCTAACCCAAACACTAGCAAATAACTTTAGGAGGTATACACCACAATACCCCCTTGAACCATCCAAATCTTGCACAACCTAGCTGGAGATGAATTTCAGGAAGCTCTTAGGGAAAGCCCAGGAAACCTGAGAATAGATAGGAACTAGTCCCAAATCCCTCTACAAGAGGACAGTGAAGCAACAAGAGATCAATTGATTCCTCCGCAGCCTAGAACGTATAGTACCTATTGTTCAGAATTGTTGCCACCCTTTGTTTTTCAGAGTGGTCAGATGCTAGGATTCCAGAATTGTTGCACAGGAAGAAAGCAATTTTTAAAGAAATGCCAAGATTCTACACCACTCAATAAGAAGAAAAGGCCTGAGAACTGGCAAGAAGGGACTGATGTCATTAGGTGAGTCATATGCCCGAGATCTTTCATCTCCCAATCATTGAGACTCCTACGTAGTGTTACTTAGGCACTTTAGTTTTCCCAAATTTTGTTGTGCCGGCATTTTGACATGACACGACACTCTATGGCATGACATTCCTTGGTACGTGCCTATACTGTGTCATTGTTACGTTAGCATTATGGTTAGGCACATGATGCTTAAAATTTGTTGTGTCATTTTAAAAATACAATATATATCTATACCATGGTTGTCAAGGCGACTAGGCGACTTGAGGCGAAAGATCGTTGATGAACTTTTTGCTGCAAAAATCTTCTCAAATATGAGATTCTATGTATGATGCATTTCCTTGAATAAGGCGTCGTGCAATTCATATAAATTACAAAATCTCCATTGTCAAGATGCATTTTGATAGAACCATTCTTAGAGTCAGTTTTAAGAATAATAAAAGAGGATTTCAAGTGTTGGAATTAAAAAAAAGAACAAAAAAAATGTATAATGACTATCGAAAACGGGGAGAGAGAGAGGGACTTTAAGAGATAAAAAATATAAAGAAACAACATTTTCTTATTTAACGTGGCACCAAGCAAGTGAGAGAAAAGAGGGGGAGAAAGTGAGAAGCTATAACTCTTACTCTTCGTTCTTTCTTCATTCTTCTCAAGTATACTCAAGAAAAGTAATAAAAAATAAATAATAAGTAAAATTTTAATTAAGGGGTCTACATTTATTTAATTATAAAAGACTCATTTACATATGGGTTTATGAGAGTTTTTGGGGTCTTGAAGGAATTTAGGGCATTTAAAGGTCTTTTTTTGTTATTGGGCCCCCTGAGCCTAGATGTATTTATGGTCATCTTGGGCCTCTAGGTGATGCCTTTAAAACAAAAACGGATGAGGATTATAGGGTCCACCTACAAACAGAGGGAGAGAAAGAGAGACCAATTGGTCGTCCCATTGAGCGAGAGAGAGGACAAGTTTACATGAGGGAAACACACTTCACGTCATTCGTCTCTTCTTTCTTCTTCAATCTGCAATTTTTTTTGTCGGATATACAAACTACCATATTTTATGGTAAAAGACATTAGAAATATATAAAATTGCTTGCTTTTTTGTTTACCAAACTACCATATTCAAATGAAATAAATTTTTATATCCTTAGATGTAGAGACCCAAAACTTGTTTTTCTTATAACTAGTGCACATTGAATGAAAATGTGGAGATTTTGCTTACATCATTGCAATTAATGTTAATTGATGTCTAAAAATGTTTAATTGATGTTAATTGATGATTACTTATGTTTAAATATGTCTATGTAAAGTTTTAACTAAAGTTATAAGTATCGTATGATCAATGGTTAAGGTTTAAAGCAAAGAAAATAGTCAAAATTGCCTATATCATAGAGGGGTATTTTGGTCATTTTCCGTCATCCAAAATTTATGAAAATTTTAAGGTAGATTCTATATGACCTAAAGTAGCTATGGTTCAAATTTCAGGTTAATCCGATAAGAATTGAGCTCTATAGAATTATTCAAAGTTCAGTGGCAAAACTATAAATAGGATGAATAGTAACTGCGTGAATAGTGTTTCGTGAATAGTGTTTTTAGCAATTCTAATCACTTTCCAACTCTGGTATTGCCAATATTAGGATCTTAACTCATGGATTTTAAGTATTCTACCATTTTAAAACTTATTAGAGAGAAAAAGAGAAGAAAAACTTGGGGTTTCTCAAGGAGTTCTCATTAAAGAAGAAGGGAGAAAAAATTTATTTTTGAGAGACCTAAGAGAGAAAATCAAACGTTTTACAAGGAGAAGAACGTGAAGGCTTAGATCGAGCTCATTCGCAAGTGTAAAATCGTAGGGAAGCGATCAAGAGAGGTTAATAACTTTCTCTAGTTCTCAATTTTATAACTATTAATCCAAAATGTGAAGCTAATGATAAGATCTATATAAAGAATATGATTAATAAGAAGATCAAGGGATTTTGATCACTCCTTATGCAATGTTTTCATGAATAACGTAAATATGAATTTCATTTCTATCAATATGATAATCATTGATGTAAATAAGAAGAAAATATATAGATTTCAAAGTAAAAAATAAGATCAAAGCATATTAAATTATATATATCCCTTATGAAAGATTATCATGATTTTAGAGATGTTTTCTTTATGATTTTTATTATGTATATCAATAAGAGAAAAGGGAATGAAATTTGTGATGTATGTCTAGATTGAGAATTGAAGAATTGATGAATTTATGGAGTTGAATAGAATGTATGAAATAATTGAATGATGGATGTAAATTCTTTGTGAGATTAGGGTTACATTTTAGTGTGTTTTTGTGGATATAATCTATGAGAATTATGATTGATAAATTATATGGATGTAATTATGATATTGATCTCGATTAAAAATGGAGTCTTGATATTTAAATTAGATTGTGAATTATGCATATTGAAATAAATTGTAATTAAAACCTGTTTAATTATTGGAAATATGAATGTTATGGTGTGTTTATTTTTATGTTATACGTAATATATTGTTGGGTAAAAGAACCTTTGATAAGAATCTTGCTTGCCTAAGTCTGGTTAACATAATGGAATGGGATGCTATGATGAGATTTCCTATGGCCCTTGACTGATAGTCTTAGGTATAATTTAACTAATGGTATATTACCGTGCAGTCACTCAAGATAATGAATATGTACAAGCATGATAAAATGCAAGATTACAAGTATTATACAAGTATACAAGTACACACGAAAGCGATGAATGCATGATTGAGTTTTACACTGCCCAAGTACCAACAAGCCTAAGATCAAGGCAAGACAAGCCGTATGCACCGGATAATGTGCAAAAAGCCGTATACACCGGCTAATGTGTAGACAAGCCGTATGCATCAGATAATATGCAGACAAGTTGTATACTCCGGATAATGTGTAAAACATGTAGTACCTCAGTAAGTAGGGTATATGTTAATCTCTACTCAATATATGAGGTAGAGTTATTTTAAGTTATTGCACAGTGCATGTTGTTTGATTTATTCACGAAAAAAAAAGACAAATTAGAAAAGTAAGACAAGAAAGACAAGTCAATAAAAGTAAAACAAGAAAGAAAAGTCAAGTAATAAGACAAGCAAAATAATTAAAATAAGTACAAATGAGCACATGAAAGAATTGAAAAGAAAAGATGTTTCCGCACTCTGATTTATATATGTGAATTGTAATTGAAATGTTACTTGTATGCATGTTATCGTTATGATATTGTTTACTATGGATTGTTATATATGCGGAGTAACTTGTTATTCAGCTGATAACTTTTGTTGTCGGTAGGTTCGAGATTTAATAATTGTGCCTAGGAGCCTTGAGTTGAAGAGGAGTACGTAAGGAAGATCTTGTAGGTGATCATCCCGAAGAGGAACGTGATTTCGATGGATGGTTTTACTATTATTTTAGTTTATTAGAAATTATTTAAATTCCAGAGATATTGTAATTGGTTTATTATGTTTTAGTTTTAATTTGGGATATTTAGATTTGATATGGTTAATAAAAAAGTTGAGAATCACGAGGATGATTCAGATTATGTATGTTTAGTTTAATTACAGATTTTAATTGATGTTCAATTGAAGTATTAAATGTTATTCCATTGAAGAAATTCTTAAGTCCAGATTTTGGTATGCCTTTAAAGCTCATTAAATGGATTAAGTCAAGTAGGTCACGTACCAAAGTTCTCAATTCTCCTAGGGGGGATTTTGGGGCGCGACATTAGATAATATTATATATATATATACCATATTTTTAATAATAACCGCCTAGGCGGCCAATCACTCCTCTAAGCACAGTAAAGCGCTTGGTCGACTAGACGACTACCTTAGGTGCCTGAGGCGTCGCCTTTAACAATTGTGATATAATACTACTACTATAACCCAGTTGGTCTCCACGTGGCTCCTCCAAAAGCCTCAGTTTGAACTCCATTTTGTTGTCATGGGTCACTTTTTCTTCCACTTCTTATCGCCACATGTTGCGTTTTTATTCAAAGGCTGGTTGTTGACCCTACTTGTCCCACTTTCAAAGATTGGCCTCCTTATTGTCGCCATATTAATTGAGCCCACTCAACTTCTTATAAATAAGCCACTTTCCCGTGAGATCGGACCCAATTGCGATTGAACTCGGGGGAGTTCAATCGCACCCACAAGTCAACATGTGTCCCTTTTTAACTCTTATTAATGGTGGTTAAGGTCACTAATTCTTGGGTTCAAGTTCAAGTTGTTCGACACTATAACCTTCTATGGGTGCAATTGAACTCTCCCCAAGTTCAATCGCAATTGACTGTGATCCCGTCTCCTTTCCCATTTATTCCCTCCCCATTCATAATTCATCTCCCCCAATGAAAAATCCCCTTCTCTCTCTCTCTCTCTCTCTCTCTCCTCTCCGTTCATCTCCCCAACCATCCTCTGAAACCGCCCCCTTCTCCTTCTCTCTCACCCATTCACATCCCTAACCTAAACAATCTCTCTCTCCCAGATTCATTCCCTTCACCTCTATTCCCATGGACCGCCCCTTTCTCCCTTTCCTCTATTCCCATGGACGTAAATGTGAATGGTGCTGTCCACAAGGTATGCCCCACAAGTTCTGCCATGGCTATATCAGTAAGGTCTAGAACGCCACCAATGAGGAATCCGTGTGAAAATCAACAAATAGGTTTTATCTCATCTTATGTCCTTATTTCTATCTATTTTGCTGATATGATTTCTGTTTTTGATCATCCGTATGTATTCTTAGCCTTTGATTAGAATTAGTTTTGATTTAAAGCATAGTTCGAAAACTCAGCTAGTTACCCGAGTAACTCGACTCGACTGAATTTTGAGTTGAGTCACCTCAAAACTCAAAGGAGACACTATATGCCGAGTTACTCGGGTGACTCGGTCGAATTGAGCCGAGTTTTTCGACTCACCAAACTAGGTTGTCACATATGGGTTTTTTATTATTATTTTTAAACCTAAACTCAAAGGTCACACTATTTTTGCATTATATTTTTTTGGGTCTACAAAGACAACCTACTATGGGTCTGTAAAACCTATTTTTTAGGTTTGAGGTTGTAAAACCATCGTACTTTGAGTTTTATTAACCCAGGTTTTTCAAGTTATTACATATATATTCCGAGTTGGGCCAAGTCGGGTTTTCCGAGTTACTCGACCCTGCTAACTTTCAAGTCGAGTCAAGTTTCAGGTTTTTGAACATTGGTTTAAAGGAGTTTGATTTTTTGTTCATGTGAAAACTGTATCTTAGTTTAATGTGTTTTTGTTGTATATGGGGTTATGGGATCTGATCAAATATGAAAGCAACCCCGATTGTTTTTGGTTCTGAGTGGTTGATTTTTTGTTGGTGTAAAGAGATACTTATTGTTACTAATAAAATATTGAGCCTGACAGTATTACTACAAGGTGCATTTTCTCCTTTTTTTCCCAGATGAAGCCAGCACACCATTCTTGCTGGCATAAGCTGCCAGGTTCAGTTACATATTCTGATCTTGCTTCCTTCTCATTTTCTATTGGTTGGTTTAGACAGACTGACATTCATAAATCAATTTTTCTTGCACTTTTTGGTAACTTTAGAAATACTGGTGGTTTATCACTCGTTCTGTAATTGGAGAAATCCATTGGGTGTGAGTGGATCATTTGGCTTTATTCAGGGACAAATTTGTTGCAGTGATCTTTGTATGAGATTCGACAAGCATAAGAAGAAAATGAGGTCGCATATGGAAGAAAATCCATGTCAGTTGTATCTCTGTTTGAGGAATGCTAGCTTTAGAGGCCTCAATCCTCCTGTCAGACACATCCCGCCAATCTTACAAATGTACTCTTACCACCCTCAAGTGTCAAAGAGCTCAAATCATGGAATATCGTAGTGGGATTTCAGGTATGTAATGATGCTTTGTGATTTCTCTTTTTTGTAATAGGATTCTTGCCCATATTTTTTAGCATACTGGTGTTGGAAATTTAGAGATTTTAGTTTATGAAGATTTAATTCTTTATCGGTGTTGGTAAGTGCCCATTGCTCTCAACACCCTATTTTCAGGCCCTAATCATTTCCCAATTTCTGTATCCCTTTTGTTTCCTTTGTGTGCCTGTCTGTTTCTTTTACTAAAATCCAAATAAATTGTAGTAAGGTTTGAACTGAAGAAAAGTGTAATGGATAATTTGTTCTTGTTTGAAAAATATTTATCTATTTTATTTTCTTCTTCCATTGTAGAGAACCATTCAAATAGCTAGCTTTTTGATTCCCTTTCATTAGATATGTTAATGAATTCCATTAGATGCCACTATCAATTGGGATCTATGTTTGACCACAACATCCATGATGACAATTGGGTATACTCCTCAAGCATTGAACCTCAGGATCCAAATCAACCCATCTGATGATCATATTAAATTAAGCATTGAGTCACAAGCAAGATTGCAGATTCCTTGGTAGAGAAAGATGCCCATAGTTCTAAAGTTTTTTCCTTGCATTTTATCCTTTTTTAAAAAAAATTGGATTTTAGTTTCGCCTCCACTGTCGTTTTTTAATCCCCTTGGGAAGGATTCTGAGGGGCATTCCAATAAAAAAGCCATGTTTTTTAATCCCCTTGTATTTTTAGTTTACCAAAAAGAAGAGGCCATGTCAAATTTCTATTTCTAGTTTCTCTGAATTTCTATTTTTTCTGATAAGGCTGTGCAGGATGGTGGTATAACATACAATGCAGGTATTGTTATCTATACATTACAAAATGTTCATTGGTACTGGATACCATATGAATTCTTCTAGAATACACTTTTACTATTAACGCCATTATCATTTCAAACCATGGTTTAAAAACCCGAAAACTCAACTCGACTCGGCTCGAAAGTTAGCCGGGTCGAGTAACTCGGAAAACTTGAAAAAAACTCGACTCGGTCCAACTCGGAATATATATGTAATAACTTGAAAAACTTGGGTTAAAAGAACTCAAAGTTCGATGATTTTATAGCCTCGAACCTAAAAACTAGGTTGAACAGAAGGTAATGTTTGTAAACCCAAAAAAATATGATGCAAAAATAGTGACGTTTGAGTTTAGGTTTTAAAAAATTAAAAAATTACTCCTCTGTGACTTGACCTATTCTAGCGAATCGAAAAACTCGGCTCGACTCGCCGAGTCACCCGGGCAACTCGGCAAATAGTGTATCCTTCGAGTTTTGAGGTAACTCGACTCGAAATTCAGTCCAATCGAGTAACACGGTCAAGTTGGTCAAGTTACTCGAGTGACTCACCAAGTTTTTGAACTATGTTTCAAACTATGCCATCTTGTAATTTTTATTTCTGATAAGAGCCATTTAGGATAGTGATATAGTGTACAATACCAATATTGGTATTAATAAGCTATGCCATACATACTGGTACAAAGTACTGAATGGATACTTGTAGGATGCACTTTAGCTATATAATTGGTAACTATCTGAAACTAATTGCAGTTTTTTTTGTGTCCCTGAAATTCAAAAAGTGTTATGCTGTTGCTAATCCTATTGTAATGACTCTCTAAATATTATAGTATTCTATTTATCTAGCATGCTTTAAAAATACTAGATTAAATGCTCATATTAATGAAATTATAACAGAATATTCGATATTGACGCTTTTAGCTATAGTACAGCACATATCCATATTTCCTGGATGTGCAAGAAATAGTTGAAGTTCTGAGAAGTGTTCCAATTATCAAGTGTGGGTTACAACCTTAGTATTCATGATTCTTTCCTCTTCATGTGAACTTCAGTTGAACAAAATGGTTCTTTCTTTAATTCTGCAGGAACTGAATTTTGCGGAGGAACAAATACTTCTTGGATGCGCTTGTCGAGATGAGTCAAGAGCAATGGGAGGGGTGCTTCCCTTTAGAAATATACTCCCTGAAATGGTGAGTCTAATCAACATCCATAGTTGTTAAGGCGTCACCTCAGGTGATTGTCTAGGCGACCAGGTGCTCTACTGGGCTCAGGTGACTGGCTGCCTCAGGCAGTCAGGTGGTCATTATTAAAAATCTGATATATGTAATATTATTATTGTTTAAAATAAAAAAAATTATTTTATTTGAATATGATAGTTCGGTAAAAAAAAAGAATATGCTATTTTATATACTTCTCCTGTCTTTTACAATAGAACATGTTTGGATTTGTATATCCAACAAAAAAAAGTTTGCAGATAGAAGAAGAAAGAAGAAACGAACGGTGACAAGTGTTGTTAACCTGTTCTCTCTCGCAATGGGTGGACCAATTAGTCTCCCTCTCTTTATGAGTTGAACATATAGCCCCCATTTTATTTTATTTTTTGTATGGTTGTTAAAGTACAACTGGGCTCAGGCAGCCCAATAACAAAAAAGAGCCTTTAAATGCCCCAAATCCCTTTTTGGACCCTCAAAACTCTCATAAACCCATATTTAAAGAGCTCTTTTATAATTTAAATAAGTGCGAGCCCCATAGTTATATATTTTACTTATCATAAATTATTTTTATTACTTCTTTGCCCCCTCACTTCTCTCTCCCCTGTATAGCGTCACATCTGACTGTACGGCTATTTTTCTACTTTTTATTCAATCTTATACTATCTCCTATCCTCTCTCTCTCTCTATCCCCTTTCCTATTGGGTTGTCGTTGTTGATTGTTGTTTCTTTCTGTTTTTTTATCTCTCTCTCTCCCCCCCCCTCCCCTTTTAGCAGTCATTATAGACTTAATTTTTCATTTCATTTTTTTCCAACATTTTTTTTTTTATCGGGAATCAAGAGTATGTATTCATTAATAAGGAAAACAAGTACAATGAAAAGAGGGTATGGTGTAGAAAGGAGTTTACAATGGCGTAAACTAAAACCAATATGCTAATATATCGAATCCTGAAACAGTGATTTGTGCATCCCATCACCTGCCCCAGGTCTACCCCTCCATCCTAGATGGAGACCCAACCCAACATTAGTATGCAGATACAATCTTGGATATGAGAGATAGAAGAGGTGGAGTTTTCAAAAAATTTCCTATTTTTGTCTTTCCAAATGGCCCATGAGGTGGCTCTCGATAGTACCGACCAAATTGCCCTCTTAGCACCATCCGCACTAGCCAAGTTCCAGAAGGATAAAAAATTCTGAAAGGAATAAGCAAAGACCCAATCCACCCCTGAACGGGAGAGAAAAGACCCACAATAGGACAGTACAACAACAAATGGTCTCTTCCGCTTGGAGGCACAAGAATGTGCATCTTAGAACTGTCTTTTCCAACACTTGAAATCCCCCTTTATTATTCGTAGAACTGTCTCTAAGGATGGTTCTATCAAAGTGAATCTTGACAACGATGTAATTTATCTTGACAAAAGGAAATGCATCATAAATAGATCTCATATTAGGGAGAATTTCTCTGGCAAAGAGTTCATCAGGAAATGCCTCAGGCGTCCATGGGGTCTTATCGCTTCAAGTCGCCTGGTCACCTTGACAACCATGTCAACATCCAGCCTATTTTTGTGCACTGTCTGGAGAATCACTTAGGTAGGTGGAATTCCAGATGATCCAGTTCCTTATTGGAACGATCCTAAGAATGCCCAAAGAGCTGAGAAGTGATCTGTCATTGCTCCATCAGATCAATGGCAAGGGGATATCCCACCACAACTTGCAGGTTCATGGCAACTTGATTCACCGCAGATATGGGCTGTTGCTCCCATCACCACATTGGGATTTGCTTCACAGGCACAGGCAAAGCCTTCTGAGTAAGAATGTAATGACCCAGAATTTTAATATAATAAAATTATGTGTTTATGGGTCCTTAATGGAGGTTCATTAGTTAATTATTTGTTAAATTGGTAAAAAAAAAAGTTTTGTTCGATATTAGATTGTACTGCTAAAACTTCAGTGTTTTTCCTCGAAAATCGTACACAATATGCGGGTTGACTATCTGGACGATCACCTATCGTTCTAATTCCGTCGCGTATCGATTCGCGAGACCGCGGGAGTCTTAAATGTAAGAAAATCGAGAAAATCAGGAAATTTCAGATTTTTCCGGAATTTAGTAGGACTCCATAATTATTGGGGATTCTAATAGAAATCCGTGCGGCTGATACCACAGCGTGCCGGTCGGTCGTGAGGACGACCGTCTGTCATTTCAGCAGTTAATTATCTCATATGAAGAACGACAATATGTTTTGTATCCGAAATCAGAAAATTAGTGGGTTTTGCAATTTTCCTTCCGAACTAAAGTGCAATTGTCAAAACTTAGTATTTTTCCTCGAAATTTTTACAGTAGGTGTCGGACTGCCCCAAGTTCGATTACTTAAAGTTTCGTCAAAATTGGATGTCATTAAGTAGGACTACGGAGGCCGTATACACGAGAGAAGGCGGAAAAATAGTCAAACGGTCAAACCGTTGACTTGGTCAATGAGACCATTTATTAAGGTCATGTGCATAGCACATGACCTTATATATAAAATGGAGGACAACCTCCCCCATTTCTCACGTTCTGTATTCAGGGGGAAGGTTCTGCCACACAGTGTTTTAGAGAGAGAAAGTGAGGAGAGAGAAAGGGAAAGGGAGGTCTCCTTAGGGTTTTTCGACGTCCACGACGCGTTGGCAGTGTCTGATTTCTTCCCCGACGTCTCGATTTGCGTGTAGAGAGAGAAAAAGGTAGAGAGAAAAAGTGAAAGTTAGAGAGATGGCTTTATCTTGGGGTTGATCGCCCTCTTGGATGTGTTGGCGGTGTCCGTTTTTGCACTAGCTGCCTTGAAAAGCGTGAAGCAGGCAAAACCTCTCTTTTCTTCTCTTTTTCCCCTTATTTTGCTATATTATTTTATCTGAAGTATATGCATGTTTTTTGGCGTGAATGAAAAAGGGTCAGAGACTCTTTTGTGATGTTGTGATTTTATGTAGTCCATCGGGAAGCCCAGATCAGGTCCTGGGTAAATTGTATCGCCACTTTAGGGTGACGAAAAGTTATTTTGAAGGTCGTATAAGGCTATGGAGACATCCATTAGCCTGGAAACGTTCCCTAACGGGACGGTGTGTTACCGGATTTGGTTCACGGGTGCGATGCCCAAATTATTCAGTTAATCAAGCGAGGCTTGGGTTAATTGGGGTTAACCTGTGGTTGAAAATCTAACCAGGGTTAAATATAGTCCGTGGTTCCTCTTTGACTAGGTCAGGAGAGACGGTGTCCAGTAAGGCCTGGGGTTCCTCCGTCACTGATAGTCGGGAGATGTCGGTCTGTTTGTCTAGGTCGTCCGTGGTGCCTCTTGGACTAGGTTAGGAGTAGCAGTGTCCTGCATGACCCGTGGTTCCTCCGTGACTGATAGTCGGGAGATGTCGGAGTCATAGGGAGTTTAAAGTGGCTGAACATCAGATAGTGTATAGTCTGGAGTTCCTCTCTGGGTGGGTCAGAAGATGTTGGCACCGTGTCTACGGAGTCCCTTCTTGGTGGAACGTCAGGAGATGGCGGCATTCGTATAGATGTCGGAATTCCTCCGTAGACTAGCCAGAAGATAACGGTAGGCAGGTTGGTCGGGGTTCCTTCTTGACTGATACCCAGGACGATGGCGGTAAATACACGGTAGATGTGGCCAGTTAATTGAATGGAAAAGTATGTCCTTATTGGGCGAATGCCCATGTTGTGTGTGTAAGCTTCGGATACGAATTGGTTTGAGTCGGTATACTCAGGGTTGGTGTATTTGTCTCAGTTGGTGTATTCAGGGTTCGGTATGGAATTGTCAGATGTCAGGTGAGTTGGGTTGGTACACCCAAGGTTTGGTCGTGCTCGGGTCAAAGCCGGAACAATGTGTGTGAGTCTAAATGGCTCCAAGTATGGTTATGATTTAGAGACTATAAGATAAATTTTGTGGGCTGTGGCCAAATAATAGAGTCTCAAGACTCGAAATGAAACATGATTGATGATGAAATGATAACTTGGTAATATGAATACATTCATAACTGAATCCTATAATTAGAAAGTAATGTGAGGTTGGGAACCTCTATTAGGGTGACGTAACCCTAAGTGACCTTGGGTCACAGTTTATTATATACTGTAACATGCAAATTGAACTGTTTATTATATCATTATTGATGTGTGTTATTATGTGAAAAATAGTTTAGAAGGGTTGTGGTTTTATTGGGCTTCATAACTCACTGACTTTTTATGTCAACAGATCTCAGAGCTGCTGACCAATAAGTGAAAAGTCCAACTGGACATTTTGGAAGCTTGTACAAACTGTACCCGGCATGATAGAGGCGCTTACTTTTGTAAAACAAACTTGATGTAAATAATACAGGTATATGATTTGTATGATGGCTATTGTGATGACAGGTGTTATTTGCTTTTTGGAAGCATCTGATAAATGTTTAAATTTCCTGTATTTTCGCGGGTAAAGTCTTCCGCTTGCGTGATTTGACAAATGGACGCGCGTCTCGAAACTTGATTCCCTAGGCGCGGGTTCGGGACGTCACAAAGAAGTTTGGTAAAGCAGGCTACAGTTAGAGGAACACAACTGGAGATAATGAGGCCGAGGACGAGATCTACCCCTGTAACGACCCGGAATTTTAATATAATAAAATTATGTGTTTATGGGTCCTTAATGGAGGTTAATTAGTTAATTATTTGTTAAATTAATAAAAAGTGAACTTTGCTCGGGATTGAAGTGCACTGAGGAAATCTCAGTATCGTTTAGCAAAATTCGCACACAGTGTGCCGGTCGACTGCCGGGACACACCCCTACCGTATCGGTTCCGTCATGTACCATTTCACGGGACCGCGGGGCCATTATGTGTGATAAAATTGAGAAAAACGGAAAATTTTCATACTTCCAGAAATTAAGTGGGACCCAATATTTGTTAGAGATCCTAATAGAAATCCGTGCGGTTGGCACTAATGTGTGTCAGTCGGCCGTGAGGACTAATGTCTGTCGTCTCGGCAGTTAGTTATCTCAAACGAAGAAGCGACAGCGTGTTTTGTGTCTGAAATCAGAAAATTAGTGGGTTTTGCAATTTTCTTCCGGACTAAAGTGCAGCTGTCAAAACTCAGTATTTTTCCCCGAAATTTTTACAGTAGGTGTCGGAGTGCCCCAAGTTCGGTCACCTAAAGTTTCGTCAAAATCGGACTCTATGTAGTAAGGTTTCGGATACCGTAAATACAAAAACAATTCAAAAAAACTGGTCAAATAGTCAACCGGTCAAACGAGTTGACCGGTCAACTCCACACCTTAGTGGTCATGTGGTTTTGCACATGAACCCATCTCATTTCTTATATAAGGAGGGTTAAAACCCTCATTACCTCAAAAATTCTGCAGAGAGTATTCTGCCACAGCACTTTAGAGAGAGAAAGTGAGGAGAGAGAAAGGAAGAGAGAGAAAGAGGAGAGAGAAAGGAAGAGAGAGAAAGGGAAAGGGAGGTCCCCTTGAGGTTTTTCGACGTCCCCGACGCGTTGGCGGCGTCTGATTTTCTCTCCGGCGTCTCGTTTTACGTGTAGAGAGAGAAAGAGAAAAAGGTAGAGAGAGAAAGTTGAGAGAGAAAGTTGCATGCGCTCTACCTTGGGGTTGATCATCCTTCCGAGCGCGTTAGCGGTGTCCGTTTTGACTCTAGTTGCCTCGAAACGCGTGAAACGGTAAAACCCCTCTCTTTTCTTCTCCTTTTCCACTTATTTTGTTATATTATTTCATGTGATGTATATGCATGTCTTTTGACGTGAATGAAAAAGGGTCGAAGACCCCTATATGATGTTGTGATTTTATGTGGTCCCTCGGGGAGCCCAGATCGGGTCCCGGGTAAATTGTATCGCCACCCTAGGGTGACGAAAAGTTGTTTTGCATGTCTTGTAAGGCTATGGAGACACCCATTAGCCTGGAAACGTTCCCTAACGGGACGGTGTGTTACTGGAGTTGTTTCACGGGCGCGAGGCCCAAGTATTTCAGTTAATCAAGCGAGGCTTTGGTTAACTGGGGTTAACCTGTGGTTAGAAAATCTAACCAGGGTTCAGTATAGTCCGTGGTTCCTCTTTGACTAGGTCAGGAGAGACGGTGCCCAGTAAGGCCCGGGGTTCCTCCGTGACTGATAGTCGGGAGATGTCGGTCTGTTTGTCTAGGTCGTCCGTGGTGCCTCTTGGACTAGGTCAGGAGTGGCGGTGTCCTGCATGGCCCGTGGTTCCTCCGTGACTGGTAGTCAGGAGATGTCGGAATCCTAGGGAGTTTAAAGTGGCTAAACATCAGATAGTGTATAGTCCGGGGTTCCTCTCTGGGTGGGTTAGAAGATGTCGGCACCGTGTCTATCGTGGTCCCTTCTTGGTGGAACGTCAGGAGATGTCGGCATTGGTATAGATGTCGGGGTTCCTCCGTAGACTAGCCAGAAGATGACGGTAGGCAGGTTGGTCGGGGTTCCTTCATAACTGATACCCAGGGCGATGGCGGCGAATACACGGTAGATGTGGCCAGTCAATTGAATGGAAAAATGTTCTTATTGGGTGAATGCCCATGTTGTGTGTGTAAGCTTTGGATACGAAGTGGTCTGAGTTGGTATACTCAGGGTTAGTGTATTTGTTTGAGTTGGTGGACTCATAGTTCGGTATGGAATCATCGGATTCCAGGTGAGTTGGGTTGGTATACCCAAGGTTTTGTCATGTTCGGGTGAAAGCCGGAACAACTTGTGTGAGTCTAAATGACTCAATGTATTTTGGTTATGATTTAGAGACTTTAAGCTAAACATTTGTGGGCTGTGGCCAATTAATAGAGTCTTAGGACTCGAAATGAAACATGATTGATGATTGAAACGATAATTTGGTAATATAATACATTCATAACTGAACCTCATAATTGGAAAGTAATGTGAGGTCGGGAACCTCTGTTAGGGTGACGTAACCCTAAGTGACCTTGGGTCACAATTTATTATATACTGTTCTATTTTACTGTAACATGCAAATTGAACTGCTTATTATATCATTATTGATGCGTGTTATTATGTGGAAAATAGTTTAGAAAGATTGTGGTTTTATTGAGCTTCATAGCTCACTGACTTTTTGTGTCAGCAGATCTCGGAGCTGCTGACCAGTAAGTGGAAAGTCCAATTGGACATTTTGGAAGCTTGTACAAGTTGTACCTGGCGTGATAGAGACGCCTACTTTTGTAAAACAAACTTGATGTAAATAATACAGGTATATGGTTTGTATGATGGCTATTGTGATGACAGGTATTATTTGCTTTTTGGGAGCATCTGATAAATATTTAAATTTCCCGCATTTTTGCGGGTAAAGTCTTCCGCTTGCATGATTTGACGAACGGACACGCGTCTCGGAACTTGATTCCCTAGACGCGGGTTCGGGGCGTCACAACCCCCATGAAGCCACCCACCAAATTCACGAAATAATGTCAGGAGCTCCTCTTCCTCATGCACCTCCTCTTCTATTGGGGTTTTCGCGCACCCATTACCAGTTAAGTCTCCTCACAGTCCTCCTTGTTTGCAGTCCAGCAACATCAGATAAAGAGACTGAATCTATCTATTGTTGGATGTTTTAGTATTCTACTTTACAAGCTGCAATTACCAACCATATATGAGATATGTAATGGAATGCCCATCTTTTGCTTTGTTCTTTCTTGATAGGGTAATGGCTTTTGAATTAATTGACTGTTATGGAATAATAGCTTGATAATTTTATTGAGATAGTTATTATAAATAATCTTAAGTTTAATTGTTATTACAAATGTGTGGAGAACATGTAATTGTGATTTATTTACCAAAACAATTATCTATGTACAATGAGGGACTTTGACATTAGATCTGTCTTCTTACAAGTTTGAAAGCTTTTTTTTTTTTTCTATCAAAACACTAACTTTTCTTTCTATAATATACAAAATTAAAATATATATAAGAGCTGTTACATGGTGGAAAACTCATGTACTATGCCCCCACCTCCTAATATGATTTGGTATATTAGTTTCTTTTGACAAATCTTGATCGTTGGAATATCTCTTATTGCTTGATTCTACTCTCTCTCTCTCTCTCTCTCTCTCTCTCTCTCATATGGGTTGTTCTATCTGTATCATTTTTTTTAAATCTTTACTAAGGTTTGTTTGGCAGCCATGTTTTGGCTAGGCTTAATGTAGAAACTGCTATATTGACCCAGATAGGCCGTTCTTCCTACTGAAACAATAATTATCTCTCTAATGTCATTGTTGTGTGTAATTTATTTATTGTGAAATTATAATTACAAGTGCTGTTACAAGTTGAATATTTAACCACCATGCTTGAAACCCCCACCTTTATATATGATTCATTTTGGCTGTTATTGATGTCCTATATCCTAATAGACAGCTAAGAGTTTTTTGAAATAGTGGAGACCGACTTGGACATCAGATTTGTAAACTACGAAATGCATGATCCTAATAATACTTTTCATCTTCCAATTTTTTTTTTTTCATGTCTATAGGCCATTGGTCCCTCCTTTTAACAAATCATTATATCATAGTTACCTGAGCCAGAAGCGAAAACAAGAAACAAAGCGAAAGCGAAAAGTGAGAAGCGAGACTCAAAAAAACCTTAAGAAAGGGGAAGCGAGATAAATGAGATATAGTTTCCTCATTCTCATTATGTTATTATGGGTAGCCATATCTTTGATTTTACATGAGATTTTTTGTGAAAAGTAGGTAACTTAGGTTCCAAACCGACGATACTTGCTTAGAGTCTACACCCTAGGCTATAGTATGTAGTCTACAGACTCTACATTATCACTTCAAACATACAATTCCCTTTAACTACTAAATGAGACATGATGGAAGCGAACTTCTTAGGAAGCCAGTCAGTCTAAGGAAGTGAATCTGGGAAACAAGCTTCCTAAGAAGTGCGCTTCTCACCCTATACATAGCTTCCATGCAACTTTGCATTATATTACCTTCAACCCTTCATTAAAATTCATCCAAAGTTTCATCTTATGTTCTTATCAGTTAAGGTATTCTGTAGGTTTATATTGTTTAGTATAAGCATTTTAAATATTAATCACCAAAAAAATATACCTTAAAGATGAGACATCTATGGCATGGAGAGGATAAAGCTCTGCGCCAAACATTTTCCAAAATCCTAAAGGGATAATGCAGATATGTCGGGGAACTGTTGTGCACGCACGAGTGGGGATAGGGGGCCTTTAAGCATTATCCAAGTGATTAACACGTGTTTTATATGGATTTAATTTATTCTTATAATTTTTTTGGCTTACTATAGGGTACTGATATCATTTGCTGTTAAGAATTAGTGGGATTATTGGGTATTTCATCTACACCATCTAAATGTGGAAGTTTTACATTACATTGGTTGTTCCTTCTGTCTTGAAATTGAACTGGAAATCTTCTACACATCTTTACCTCCCTACTAGAGGCTATGGTGCATTTTTTAGTGTTTGGTTTTTACCATTTCTTCTTCTATCACATTTTTTTTCTTTTTTTAAACTTAATTTTTTCCTCGTACATCGCACGGGTGTTTGCTAGTATATTTATATATATATATTAGATTGCTATGAACTTTTTGTGAAGTTGTATAGCTCTAGAACTTCAAAACTAACTTGCAGGACTCCCATTAACCAAAATGGAGAAGGATGTCGTTGATACAATCTCATCCAACTACACCATTTAATACCAAAGCCTATTTTCTCAAAATACGATCTAATAATGCCCAATTAACATGATTGTATGCCTTTTATTCGTATCTATTTTGCTTAAAAGTCTAGGTGGACCATTCCTAATCCTCTCATACAGACATTTGTTTGCAATTAGGATATCACGCCCTCTCACGTATGCCCCCTAAGTAGGGGATATCAAAGAACTCATGATTAGCTAAGACGGGAAGCCAGCAAGTATTTTATAAACAGTCCCAACTAAATTACTAGGGCAAAAATTGCTTAAATTGTGGGTGACTTCCATTTTGGGAACAAGGATAATGAAAGTATTATTAAGGACCTTATCAAACTTCCCCTTTAGATTGGAACTCTCTTGTCACATTGACCAAGTCAGGCCCTGCACCAGCCCAACATTTCTTATGAAATTCGATAGAGAATCCGTCTGCCCTGATGCCTTGGCTCCATCCATACTACAAGATTTCCACAATGGATTTTTCTAGAAATTCTCTTTGCTCCTTCGACAACCTATCAAACTCTAAACCCGCTACGATAATTGGTTTTGCCATCCTCATAGCCGGAAGCCAGATCTACTCTCTCTTGTCATTGCCTCATTCAGCTTCCTTTGGTCCGTAAGCATGCCTTTCCTCATAAAAATCTTTTTAGAAAAACAACCGAAGAATTCCTAATCTCCACTTCGCCTCCTTCCACTCCCCCTTTCCATTTTCAGCCTTGCGATGAAATTGACACACTTTCGATGATTAGCCATTTTATGGAAGAAACAAGTGTTTTGATCCCCTTGAGCCATTGAACTTGCAATTTTTGTTCCGAACTAATCTCCTCAATCCTCAAAAGATCCTGATATTCTGCCTTCAAACTTGATCTTGACCCTCATCGACCTCTAACATCAAATCTTTCTCTTCATTTAAATCAATCACCTCAATATCCCTTAAAGTTCTTTTAATTTCAATATTTGATCTTTGACTTAAATCCTGTTATGCACCTTTTATGCATGCACTGTTGGAGATACTACATCCCTAACCCTATTTAGAAATCCTCTTTATTTAGAAACTCTCCTCTTTATTTATTTACTGTTTTTAGAATGTTATTCTTAGCATGTTGATCTATGTCAATCATTCCTAATTAGTAGGATGCTAGACTTATTTAAATAAGCCATGTAAGTTTTTAAGAATTAAGTTTTGAATACAATCGTTCCAAGGGAACTTTGGAGGCTCGGACTCCCTCGAAACAGTCCACTTTCTCTCCCATTTTTCCTTTTTTTACTTTTAGGGTGCTGAATTTGTGTGATCCAGGGATCACACCATTTGGTATCAAAGCAACACTATCAAGGGACCATGCCAAATGATGGGTATGGGACCAGATTTCAAAAGGTGGAGGCAGAGATCCGATCTCTTAAGGAAGGTCGGGAGGAACAAGGTCGGGTTCTAGCTGAGATTTTGCAAAAACTATCTAGTCTGGAAGAAAAATTACGATGACACGGTGCAGTGGCGATCTCATCCACCTGATGATGAAGAAGTTCATACCCCTCAATTTCAAACCCGGGAGGCCGTGGACAGTGCTAGAATCCAAACTCGTATTGTTCGCCTTGATTTTCGACGGTGAAGATCTCGATGGGTGGGTGTACACAGCTGAACAATTTCAACATTTCAACAACATTCCAGAGAATCAAATGGTTGAATTAGCATCCCTACACCTCATAGGGGATGTTATTCCATGGTTCGGGTGATTGGAAAAGACTATTGGCATAGTTTCATGGCCACAGTTTTCTCACGCATTGCGCACAAGGTTCGGACCACTTGAAAACGAGGACCCAAGTGATGCCCTTGCGAAACTTCAACAAACTTCCACCATTCGTAACTATCAAACGCAATTTGAGAGGTTGGTTAATCGCACAGCCTGTTTGCCCTAATCGTTTCTAGAAGGTTGTTTTATTCTGTAGCCACGGGACGACATACGAGTTGGAGTCAAGATGTTCCAACCATTGACACTAGCCCATGCATTTCAGCTAGCTTCACTACATGAGTAAATCTGTTGCGACTAATCGGAGAGATTCACGATTTTTGGCACCAAAACCCATGTCATGATTAATAGCAACTACGCCACCCGACAGTAGTACCAAAGAAGGGATAAACCTTGTCAAACGACTAACTCCAACCACGCAAAAAGGGGTTATGTTTCAATTGTGATGAGAAGTTCGCCCCCGGCCATAGATGTAAGGCACAACTTGCTATTCTTGAAGGATTTGAACCGGATGAAGAGTATAGCGAACAACATAGCTTGAGTGATGACGACCCACCACATATATCGGTGCATGCTCTAACCGGATCAACCGGCCCTCAAACAATGTGTATACAAGGACATCTTAAAATTTTGCGCATTTGCATTCTCATTGACTCGGGGAGCACCCATATTTTCATTAATCTCAGGTTGGTGCGGCGAATTGCATGTCCTGTTTATGAAGATCAAAAATTCAATGTGGCCTTAGCCCATGGGGGTACTATTGCAAGTAAAGGTATGTGCTATAACTTGCTTTTACAGTTAGGTGACTTCTTTTGTTATGTTGATTGCCATGTGTTACCCTTGGGTACTCATGACATGATTTTGGGAATTCAATGGCTTGTCACATTGGGGGAGGTCCTCTGGAATTTCTCTCAACTACACATGAGCTTTGCATTCAATGGCATTGATCACCACCTTCACAGCTTCCACAAAGGTGCAACTGAATTGGTGAGCAGTCGCACAATGTTACGAATGGTTGACGCAACCAAACAAGGAATTTGTGTTCAATTGTGCAACCTTGAAGGCAAAGAGCAACAACTTGAACTTCCTATAGATATGGCAGCACTCTTGGAACAGTTTGCCTAGGTTTTTGCTTCTCCATCTGATCTACCTCCAGTCAGAACACATGACCACAAAATTGAGCTACAAAAGGGGAGTGCGCCCACCAATGTGCGGCCCTACCGTTATCCTTATTTTCAGAAGAATGAAATTGAACGGATCGTACGCGAGATGCGGGCTGCAGGGCTGATACGACCAAGCACGAGCCCCTATTCGTCTTCCGTCTTGTTAGTTAGAAAGAAAGATGGCACTATAGGGCTCTAAATGACATCACCGTTAAAGATAACTATCCAATTTCAGTCATTGATGAGTTGCATAGTTCTCGCTTCTTCACAAAGCTAGATTTAAGATCGGGATATCATCAAATCCATGTTCGAGATGAAGACACATCAAAGATAGCATTTCACACATATGCGGGGCATTACAAGTTTTTGGTGATGCCATTTGGCCTTACTAATGCGCCTTCTACATTCCAATGCTTAATGAATGATGTTTTCCGTGATTATTTAAGGAAATTTGTCCTCGTTTTCTTCGATGGCATTCTGATCTATAGCCCAGATTGGGCAAGTCATTTACAGCATGTGTCCATTGCCTCGGGTCTTCTCCAACAACACCAATTGTTTCCCAAACGTTCAAAGTGCCTTCGGGTGCCCAAACGTCGAATATTTGGGCCACATCATCTTGAATGAAGGAGTAAAGGCTGATCCAAAAAAGATCTCATGCATGGTCGATCGGCCTAAACCTCACAATATCAAAAGCCTTCGTGGCTTCCTTGGGTTGACTGGTTATTACAGAAAATTTATTCCTCGGTATGGTCAATTGAGCAATCCGTTGAGAGCCCTCCTTAAGAAGGATGCCTTTAGATGGGATGCAGAAGCTTCGGTGGCTTTCAAGTCACTTAAGGATGCTATGATTCAACCAACAGTATTGGCTCTGCCTGATTTGTGATTGAGTGCGACACGTCGGGGACGGGAATCGGTAGTGTACTCATGCAAGATGGTCATCCAATTGCCTTCTTGAGCAAGGCTTTAAGTGGCAAAAGCCTCGGTTACTCAACTTATGAAAAGAAGCTTATTGTCTTGGTGCACGCTATAGACAAATGGCGTCCATATCTTTTGGGCCGCCACTTTATTATTCGAACTGATCACACTAGTTTGAAACACCTCCTCGGCCAACGGATTATCACCACAGCCCAATAAAAATGGCTAACCAAACTTATGGGCTTTGACTATGAGATCGTTTACAAAAAAGGAATTGAAAACGCTGCTGCAAATGCACTATCTAGACGCTTTGAGCATGGTACACTAGCTGTTATATCACGTGCCCTTTGGGATGATCTCCATGCTATCATGGAGTCTTACAATGATGATAAATGGCTCAACGATATCATCCATTGGATCAACAAAGGGGACACAACTAGTCTACATTAGTCGGTTCATGATGGTGTTCTTCGTCGAAAAGGATGTGTGGTCTTAACCATCTACTTCACCAATTCGCATAAAAATTTTGATGGAATTGCATGGTTCTCCAATTGCCGGACATTCAGGTTACAAGAAGATGTACAAACGGGTATCAAGGGCATTCTATTGGCGAGGTATGTAATCTGAAATTAAAGCCTATGTTAGGGAATGTGATGTTTGCCAACGAAATAAATCTGAACATGTTCACCCTCCTGGCTTACTTCAACTGCTACCCATTCCTGATCGCAATTGGAGTGATATCTCGATGGACTTCATTGATGGGCTCCCAAAATCACAAGGGTACACTGTCATCTTTGTTGTGGTTGATCGACTTTCCAAATACGCCCACTTTGTGCCCATGTCACACCCATACACTACGGCTTCAGTGGCTCAAATTTTCATTGACAATATTTTCAAGTTGCATGGTATGCCAACTTCGATAGTAAGTGATCGAGACCCAATCTTTGTTAGTGGATTTTGGAAGGAATTATGGCGCCTCCACGGCACTCAACTATGCATGAGCACTACGTACCATCCTCAAACTGATGGCCAATCCGAGGTGGTGAATCACACCCTTGAAACTTACTTCTGTTGCTTTATTGGGGCCAAGACAAAACAATGGGTTCGTTGGTTAGCTTGGGCTGAGTGGTGGTATAATACTACATATCATGAGGCAACAAAGATATCTCCTTATGAAGTTGTGCATGGACAGCCCTCGCCAACCATCATCTCTTACAATGGTACTTCATTGGTGCATCATGTTGACCACGAGTTGTGCACCCGTGATGATATCCTGCGCATTGTTCAAGAGAACCTACATACTGCCCGCCAACAAATGAAGATGCAGGTTGGAAAAAAGCGCACTGAAAGAGAGTTTCAGGTGGGTGATTGGGTTTTCCTGTGGCTCCGACCATACAGAAAAAATTTTGTGGCTCTAAGTAGCTCACTTAAGCTTGCTCCATGCTTCTTCGGCCCTTACAAAGTTCTAGAGGGCATTGGTCCTGTTGCATACAAGTTAGATCTCCCCAATGGTACCCGAATCCACCTGATTTTTCATGTTTCATGGCTTAAAAAACAGTTAGGTTCCAAGGCTATCACTTCTACCGAGCTTCCCACAGTTACTAATGATGGTGTCATCTAACTTGCACCACAAGCTATTTTAGAGTGACGAATTGTCAAACGACAAAATCACGCAGTCACTGAGGTATTGGTTCAGTGGGTCGGCACCACAGCTGAGGACGCTACATGGGAGCTGTGGCACACCTTTCAAAAGCGCTTTCTAGATTTCAACCCTTGAGGACAAGGGTTGTTCATGGGGAAGGGAATGTTATGCACCTCATATGCATGCACTGTTGGAGATACTACATTCCTAATCCTATTTAGAAACTCTCCTTTCTTTATTTATTTACTGTTTTTAGAATGTTATTCTTAACATGTTGAGTTATGGCAATCATTCCTAATTAGTAGTATGCTAGACTTATTTAAATAAGTATGTAAGTTTGCAAGAATTAAGTTTCGAATACAATTGTTCCAAGGGAATTTAGGAAGGTTTGGACTCCCTCGAAATAGTCCACTTTCTCTCCCATTCTTCTTCTTTTTTTACTTTTTAGGGTGCTGAATTGGTGTGATCCAGGGATCACACCAAATGCTTTCAACTTTTTAAGGAAAAATATACTTGCGGATCCCCAGAATTTTTAGTCTCTTCGAACCTCAACAACCAAACCCATAAATTCAATATGTTCCGACCATATGTTCTCAAACTTGAAAGGATTGGGACCACTGCAACTCCTATTAGATTCCAAACCCAATGGATGATGAGCAGAGATCAGTCTAGGAAGGGAGGAAGCCAATACATAAGGATACTTGGATTACCATTGATCGCAAAAAAGAAACCTGTCCAATTTGCAAAGTAACGGATTTATTGCATGTTAGACCACGGATAATGTCAGAGGTCCGCCCTTTTGTTTCATCCACTAGTAACCCATTGTCAGTACCACATCTCAAATAAATGACACGTGATCTTTTCGAATAGTTGCTAGTGAGGAGACCGCCAACATTCATTTTGGGCATGCCATGTACCCCTCTGCATGCTAACCAATGCCTTGGTTTGCATCCATGCACGTTGATTGGCGTGCAAAAGGGTATGTGGCGCACCCAGAGTGTTGTTGGCAACCTTCCTTGCCAACAACTACGGAAGAAGATCCCACATCCAAATAAATCAGCCACCTCAACATTAGAAAGTGCGTCGTAGATAGCCACGTCAGACGAGAGGGACACATCAACTTCATCTTCTTCATTGGAATGCAATGTTTTGAAAACCGGACCGGGCAATTGAATTGAACCTAATGTAGGCCGGGTTGCATTGGTGTGAACCTGGTTCTCTTGGATATATGGTTGGACCAACACCTTTGACTCATGGGTCATCCCAAGAGTGACTCTTCATATGCTTATGGAGAACCTTTATTGTTGTCCTAGTTTTTTGTTTCTTTTCCTAGTTTTCTTTGATGAGCTGCCTTGGAATGTAGTGATGTTATTAATGCTTGGCTGGGAAACGTCCCCTGTTTTTGTTTAAACCTAAAACCTGGCCACACCAGAAAGTAGTTTGTGAGATAGTTTTTTTTACCTCTCCAAGTTGGTGCTTGAAGATTAAACATTGGGAGTTCTTTTAACAGTAAGAACTTGTGTCTCCTTGGATTTTCCTTCAAAAGCTTTTCTTTTCAGCTGCGATTGCATCAGTTGGTATCAGAGCTCAGCTATTATTTGGCTTCTCTTCTTCATCCAATCATGGCTCCGCGTAACCGAGGGCGTGGAAGAAGCGCATCAGTTGCTAACACCATAGTTGCTGGCAAAGTTTAAAAAAACGGTTTCGGACACCGTAACGGACACGACCGAAACATTTACGTAACGTCGTTACGTAACGGTTTCGGCCTTTACTTATTTTTTATTTTTTTTGTTTAAAAAAATCCAAAAAATTCCAATAAATAGAAAAAAAATATATATATATATATGTATATATAATAATTGAGTAATAAGATACTTTTAAAGCCAATATGAAGCTCAAAATTTAGAAATAAAGAAATTAGATGGGTCGAGGGTTGAAACATACTCGAAATAAAGAACCTGCCTTGGATTCCTTCAAATCTATGAATTAAACCTCAAATCAAGTTTTTGTTAATCAACAAAAAACAAAAGGATTTTAGGAAAAAAAAAGATATTAAGAATAGGTAGAGAAAAAGAGATGAAGCAAAGATGAGGTTTTAGAATGAGTTTAGGGATTTTCAGAACTCAGTCCTATGACCGAAACATTTACGTATCGGGCGTAACGCCCGTTACGTAATGGTTTTGGGCGTTACGGTTTTGTTTCAGGATAAACGGGTAAAGGTACGGTATCGGGTATCGGAGGCCACCGAAACATTTACGTAACGGGCTTTACGTAACGGTTTCGACGATTTTTTAAACTATGGTTGCTGACCAGCAGGAAGAAATCGCTCAATTACAAAGGCAAGTTGAGGCTCTTACCCAACGCTTTGCGCAAATTGAAACCCCAACCCATGATGATGATGGGTCGGAGGAAAATTTTGAAAACCCTTTTCATGATCGTGCTTCATTTCGAGAGCCAACTGTTAGGAAAAATAAAAGGTGGGAAGATCGTAGATGGGATGGAGGATTCAAGATTGAAATTCCAGATTTCAACGGTGGGTTGCAAGCCGAAGACTTCATTGATTGGCTTACCACTGTGGAGCAAATACTTGATTTTAAAGACACCCCAGATGATAAGAAGGTTAAGTTGGTAGCTTTAAGGCTAAAATGAAGAGCATCTGCATGGTGGGAACAACTCTCATTGACAAGGCAGCAAAGAGGTAAGTCACAAATCACTAATTGGGAGAAAATGAAGAAGCAAATGCGAGAAAATTTTATGCCTTTCAACTATACACAAACCATGTATCAGAGGTTGCAAAATCTTCGTCAAGGAAACAAGTCTATGAATGACTACACTGAAGAATTTTATCAAGTAATTGTAATGACTAATGTAACTGAAAATGAAGAACAAAGAGTTGCACGTTAAATTGGAGGATTGAGGCAGTCAATTCAAGATGTGCTTAATCTTCACTCTATGGACTGTTTCTGAAGCTTTTCAGAGGGCTTTAGTTGTTGAAAAACAACAAAGTCGGGGTAGTATGTGTGCGGGTTTTTCTCAAGAAAATGGAGAAAGAAATACTACAAGAAATACAACAACACAAGGCACAACTTCAGCCCAAAATCGTGCAGTCTCCCAAGGACTTCAAAGAGGGGGTCGTGCAACACCTATGACCCGTCCAAATACCGTGTCATAAGTGGGACATTCCCAAGGAAACAAATCCATTCGTTGTTTCAGATGTGGTGAATTGGGGCACCGCTCTACAAAATGCAAAAAAAATATTAGTCGAGACGGAAGACAACTTCTAATTGATGAAGAAAATGAAGAGGAGGAAGAAGAGGTACAAGGAGAAGACATTGAAGAGGGAGAAGAAGATGCCATTGTGCAAAGAGATGTGGGAGTTTCATTAGTAATGAAAAAGAATCTCCTCACCCCAAGGCACGAGACACATGAAGATTGGCTTTGCACCAACATATTCCACAAAACGTGCACCATTGGTAGTCGAGTTTGCAAGCTTATCATTGATAGTTGCAGCTGTGAGAACATGGTTTCGGAAGAGGTCATAGAAAAATTGCAGCTAAAAGTGGAAAAGCATCCAAACCCATATAAGCTTGCATGGTTCAAGAAAGGAAATGAGGTAACCGTAAGTAAACGTTGCTTAATTTCAATTTCTATTGGCAATAGATATTTTGATGAGATCATGTGTGATGTGGTAAATATGGATGTATGTCATATCTTATTGGGAAGGCCTTGGCAATTTGACCATAAAGTAATTCATGATGGGTTTAAAAATACATACACTTTTTGGAAGAGTGGCTAGAAAATTATTTTAGTTTCATCCAAGGAAGAGAATAAACTCAAATCTAGACAAGGAGAGGGTAGCAGTTTTCTCTCCATGGCTAAATTTGAAGAAGAAGTGGCTGAAAGTAAAGTTTTTTATGCATTAGTGACTCGGTGTGAGTCCATGGCTGAAGCCATACCTCAAGAAGTTCAACCTATTCTTGAAGAATTTGAAGATGTCATGCCAGTAGACTTGCCACAAGGCTTACCTCCCATGAGAAACATACAACACCAAATAGATTTGGTCCCAGGATCAAGTCTACAAAACAAAGCTCATTATCGGATGAGTCCTAAGGAGCATGAGGAGTTGAGTAAACAAGTGAACGAATTACTAAGAATGGGTTACATTTGGGAAAGCATGAGTCCTTGTGTGGTGCCTGCATTACTTGTACCAAAGAAAGATGGGTCATGGCGCATGTGTATAGATAGTCGGGCCATTAACAAAATCACCATCAAGTATCGCTTCCCCATTCCAAGGCTGGATGATATGTTGGACCAACTAGTAGGTGCAAAGATATTTTCAAAGATTGACTTGAAAAGTGGATATCACTAAATCCGTATTCGTGAAGGAGATGAGTGGAAGACAACATTCAAGACTCAAGAAGGATTATATGAATGGCTAGTTATGCCATTTGGTTTGTCAAATGCACCAAGTACATTCATGAGAATGATGAACCATGTGCTGAAATCATTTATCGGCAAGTTTGTGGTAGTATATTTTGATGATATATTGATCTACAGTTCATTTTCTTGGGATATGAAGTATCTTCTACAGGTGTACGAGCAGATCCAAAGTAAAGGCTATCCTTGAGTGGCCAACACCTACAAGTGTGCATGATGTGCACAGTTTTCATGGGTTAGCATCATTTTATCGACGATTCATTCAGAATTTCAGCACCATTGTTGCACCCATCATGGATTGCATGAAGAAATGTATTTTTCGATGGACAGTTGAAGCGGACGAGAGCTTCCACACTATCAAACAACATCTATCCAAGGCCCCTATTCTTGCACTGCCAAACTTCGACAAGATGTTCGAAGTAGATTGTGATGCGTCGCAAGTTGGCATTGGTTCGGTCTTGAGTCATGAGGGTAAACCAGTGGCATTCTTCAGTGAGAAACTCAATAGGGCAAGGATTAGATACTCCACATATGACATTGAATTCTACGCCATCGTTCAGACATTAAGACATTGGCGGCACTATCTTATTCAAAGAGAGTTTGTTTTATACTCAAATCATGAGGCATTAAAGTACTTAAACAGTCAACAAAGTTTGAGTAGGTGACATGGCAAGTGGGCGAGCTACTTACAAGAGTTCGCGTTTACTTTGAAGCACAAGGCAGGAGTTCATAATCGAGTTGCAGATGCATTAAGTAGAAGATCTACTTTGCTCACTACAATGCAAGTGCAGGTGATTGGGTTTGATAGTTTTAAAGATCTCTATATGAAAGATGCATTTTTTGGACCCGTTGTGCAGGAAGTTGTTACAAGCCACCAAGATGATTATTGCCTTCATGATGAGTTTCTCTTTAAAGGAACTCGATTTTGTATTCCAGACTGTTCATTAAGGGAGAAATTTATTAAAGAGATGCATGGAGGACATTTTGGCCGAGACAAAACTTTAGCTTTACTTGAGGTTAATTATTTTTGGCCCAAGTTAAAGTGGGACGTGGCAAGATATGTGGAAAGATGCAATACGTGCCAAGTGTCAAAGGGAGGAGCTACTAATGCCGGTTTGTACACTCCGCTACCAGTTCCATCAGCCCCATGGGCAGATGTAAGCATGGACTTCATTCTTGGATTACCTCGAGCACAAAGAGGTATGGATTCGGTGTTTGTTGTAGTGGATAGATTCTCTAAAATGGCTCATTTCATTGCATGTAAAAAAACCATGGATGCATCTAATATCGCAAATCTTTATTTCAAAGAGATTGTTTGATTACATGGTGTTCCCCAATCAATTACTTCCGATCGGGATAGAAAATTTGTTAGTCACTTTTGGAAAACCTTGTGGAAAAAATTGGGTACCGAGATGAATTTTAGCACTGCCTACCACTCACAAACCGATGGGCAGACAGAGGTGGTTAATAGGAGTTTGGGAAACTTAATGCGCAGCTTGGTGGGCAACAATGTGAAGGCTTGGGATCAAGTACTATCTCAAGCAGAATTTGCTTTCAACAAATCCAAAAACTGCACCACTCAACACAGTCCTTTTGAAATTGTCTACGGAAGGAATCCCAACAACGCATTGGATTTGATTCCCATTCCTAACATGGGAAAAACTAGCAGCAAAGCCGAAGACTTGATAGAACATATTCAGTCTCTTCATGAACAAGTAAGGCAACAAATTGAAATAAGCAACAAGAAGTACAAGACAACAGCAGATAAGCATCGGAGGAGAGTCATCTTTGAGAAATGAGATTTTGTATGGCTGCCCTAACCAAAGACAGGTATTCAGCTGAGGAGTACAACAAGTTGAGTGCAAGGAAGGTGGGTCCTTGTGAAGTCTTGGAGAAGATCAACGACAATGCATATCGGTTAAAGCTGCCTAGTAATATCTCCACATCGGACGTCTTTAATGTCAAACATCTTACCCCATATTTTAGTGACTCGTCTAGAGGCGATGCTGATTTGAACTCGAGGACGAGTTCTCTCCCACCGGGAGCGACATAACAAATAACTAGGACAGCAATAAAGGTTCTCCATAAGCATATGAAGAGTCACTCTTGGGATGACCCATGAGTCAAAGGTGTTGGTCCAACCATATATCCAAGAGAACCAGGTTCACACCAATGCAACCCGGCCTACACCAGTAAGTAGTTTTTGAGATAGTGTTTTTACCTCTCCAAGTTGGTGCTTGAAGATTAAACATTGGGAGTTCTTTTAACAGTAAGAACTTGTCTCTCCTTGGATTTTCCTTCGAAAGCTTTTCTTTTCGGCTACGATTGCATTAAAACCGGTTAGGTCGACGGTATAATTCAAAACTGAAAATGGTAGAACCGGCTGGTTCAATTCGAAAAACCGTGAAACCAGTGTTGGAAAACTGGACAAAACTAGTGAAAGAATATTTTAAAAAGTTAAACCATCACGATCCAACTGGATTGGTCGAACTGGGAAATAAGAGCCAGTCACCCAGCTAGTCTGGTTATGAAAACATTGCTGCAATGTATCACAATCATATAGCTCCGATTGGTTTCCAGCCTTCACCGCAGTTACTTCTTCAAATTTAACTACTACAATCGTTGGTGATCATATTTTCATTAATAAAGATGGATCTAGGTATCTTTCCTAAATCTCGTCATGAACATCAAATTAGACAGATGTCTGGTGCTAGGGTCTACTACTACAAGACCTCCACAAAGTTTGCATATGTTTTCAAAAAAGAAAGAGGACCGTCTCGAGGAACTCCAATACCACCATGTTCACCAATGGCAGAAAACCACAAATCCCTCTATTTGTCTAATTATAATAATGAACAGACCATCATCTACCTTCTTGCCATTTTCCACCAAATGGCTGACGACTTGTTGCTCATTGGTGGACTATGAGCCTAAGAATCAAACCAATACTTCTCCAACCTCTTCCATTCGGGCATTCAGGGATGACTATGGCTTTTCCCCTACTTTCCTTGAAATTTTATGCCCATTTGATTATGAGATTTGGGCCTCAAACAAATTTGGAACCTCTGCCTCTTGTTCAGAGCTTCTCTCAACTTCCTAAATCCTAATAACCCTGACCCTCTTCACCATATTTACCAAGTTGGGGTTCGGGAATTATTTGTTGTGTCTTCATTGTATTTACAACAGTTTGAATCCCTAAAGTTCTCTTCCTTTGGTAAACCTTTTGAGCCTCATGTGGGCGCTCCACTGTATGCTTGATTAGGTTGCAATTCAGGCCCTTTGATGCTGGCTACATCACAATAATAGGAGTATACGACACATGACACAATCCAATTGAGGTATTTTCTATCTCAACCCCAATCATTTTTGACGGTGTAGTTAAGGCGGCTAGACAGCCATAGGCATTTTTCCCTAGCTAGACAAAAAAATATTCAGATAATTTATGAATACATGCAACCCATAAAACCACACAAAAACTTTTCCACTTGTTTCACCCATTCATCGAAATAAATGTATCATATCACACCTTTGGTTTCTTACTTTCTCTTGGTCAATGGTTATCCCGCTAGTTATTTTCAGTGTTCTAGAGGTCTTCGTCAGGGGGACCCTCTCCCATTTCCTCTTTATCATGGTTACTGAGGCCATTGGTAGAATGATTGGTAGAGCTGCGAAGTCAATCTGTGAAGGTTTCTCTATTGGGAGTTCAAGTTTGAACATCTCATCTGCAGTTCACCGATGACACCTTATTATTTTGTGATGCATCGAACAGTCATTTGGTCCATCTTTGTTGCTCTTTAGGTTTTTTGAGGCGGTGTCAGATATGGAAGTAAATTTTTTGAAAAGCCAAATATTTGGTGTTAGAGAGGTTCCAAATCTAGTCGAGTTGACGGCAGTGTTTTAAAAGGCGTGAGAGGTTTATGCCTCAAGGCTCGCCTCGAGGCGAGGTTCAAGGAAAACGCCTTGAAGCTCAACTTTGAGGCTTAAATCTCATGAGACTAATGCCTCAAATTGCGAGACTTGCTTTATGTGTGAGGCACGTGCCTCATACCTTAATCAAAAATAGGGTTCTATCCACATAACTGAGACTTAAACATTAAATATTTTTTTAAAGGTTTGTACCTCACACATTAATACAAAACTAGTAAACACCCCGTGCGATGCACGGGAAAGAAGATCATAATTGATAATTGATGTGTACTGCGAATTAAAATATAAAATTTATAATGGAGCATACAAAATATGCCTAAACATTAAGGCTGAATTTGGTAATCATTCTTCTATCAAGGAAGATAATTAAAAAAGAATAGGAAACAAATGTTAATATAGTTGCTAGGAAGCCCATGCGATGCACAGAAACTTTTTTAAAAAAGTAGAGATTAACCATGAAATTTATTTTTGCCTACCAGTGATAATTTGGCAAATACAAATACAAAGGAGGATATTTTTTATTATTAATTTTTTTTATAATTCCCAAAATACCACTTTCAAAGGCTTTTTTAGGTTGATTAGGTTATATAGTTGAACTGGAGCTCATGTTCATAGTTAATCTCTAAGTAATAATACTGAAAAATCAATTGAATTAAAGTAAAAGAAGTAGAAGTACGTAAGAAAAGGAAAAGAAAAATTAAGAGAATAATTGCATCTAAAAATTATTGTAAAAAATTGACAAGTACACATATATAAATAGAAAAGGGTTCAAGAAAAGTCTAATTAAGCACAATGAGGTCCTGCAAGTGTGCCAGTTAAGGAAGCCTTAAAAAATATATTGAGACTGCTATACGCGGCCTCTTTCGCCCAATCATGTCGTAAGCACTAAAACAAAGATTTATTCTACATGTAACGTACTCTAGTGACACATTTACAGTTAGTAGTATTGGAAAACTCAACTCAATGTAAAACACCCTTATTGCATCTATATTTTCTGTTACTGTATACAAAATTGTGGCCAACAAATATCCCCTAGAGTTTTCACACAGAAAAAAGTGTATTGCTTCATCCCACTTTGGTGGCCAACCCTTCTGCTCCCATTTTGATCAACCTGCTGATAAACAGCTTCATTGCGTCTGGTCGGACCCCTAAGTTGCCCGGTTGCATGGGAAGTGTAACGGGTAAAATTCGTGTACCAGCTCAGCGTTGTGGGACGAGCTCGTTTTTGTCGTTTTGTTCACGAAAGTGACACGTGTTCACAAGTTGGGGCCACGTGCTTGAAATATAAGGGTCACACGTTGTCTGACGTACAACGTTCCCGTTGTGCGCAGTGCGACATCTTTGTTCTCACGAAGAACAACGTTTCCGTTGTGGTCTCGACAACGAGCTCGTTGTCTGAAGCACAACGTGAGCGTTGTGCTCTTGACAACGTCGATTGTCGTTACGCGAACAACGAGCCCGGTGTCTCATTGACAACGATGTCGTGCTGTGTTTTAAGGCATCTACGTCGTAACCGAGCTTAAGTCGACAACGAGACCGACTTGTAGGAGGAAGTGATCAGGAGGCGATCCATAATTCCGACAAGTGTGCCGAATTCGCCGCTTCGTGCCGAAAGCACTGTCTTGGCATTTAATGCTGGTCACTTCTGCGTACCGTCCGATCCCGTCCGATTGGACTTGGGGGAGGCTCCCACGTGTAATGCAACCGACGGCAGACATGTCTAAAATGTTTGGCAATGAGTGCTAGGACACGTGGTATGGGCACCTATGGCCATCCATGGTCATCGATGACCATACCAACCTCGCCCTATATAAACCCCGTGATTTTTAGTGCACAGGACAGTTGTTGAGAAACCCAGATCCGAGAAGACGCGTTCAAGGCTTTTAGTGTCTTGCGTACATTTCAGTGATTGTTCTTGCGTTTACTATTCATCGTCTTCTACCCCTACTGACTTTGCCATCGGAGTACAGGTCAGGGTGCCACACCCTCCGCTCCAACCTTCTGCCAGTAAACCAGAACGTGGAAGAAGCTGCTGCTGACGCGTGTCCGTCCGGTATTTTTCCCCTCACAAAATTGGCGCCGTCTGTGGGAAATAATAAACGGACCCCCCTTCGCTCTCTGAGACCATGGCTGACCAGTCAGAAGTGTTCGGGCAGGAGGATCAGACCCCTCACTCTACTTCTTTCATACCCTCTGTCGTGCACATTCCTGGAGCCAGTCCTTCGTCTGGGCAGCCAGAGAGGACCGTGCCTCCCCCTGTTGAGCTCTCTGTTTCAGATCGCGTCTTGGCGATGCTGCAAGTGCAACAGTCTGTTCTGGATCAGATCACCAGGCAGCAACAGTTGATGCAGGCAAGACTGGAGGCGTTCGAGCATAGCAGGCTCGAGGTGGAGGAAGTGCCACTGCAGAGGCCTTCCCTGAGACGTCAGTTTGACTTCTCTTCTTCTCCCTCTGCCCCGGAGAACCGTGAAACCAGGTTTGTGCTTCTTCCTACTGAAGGGGATGCAAGGCAACTTCCGGTTCGGGCAGAGCAGAGCATCCCTTCGGATCGTGTGGATTTCAGAGAAGGAGCAGGTAGAGAGGACCTGAGAGTGGGTACTGGAGGTGCAGACACCCAGAAGACTTGGGTAACAGCCAAGGAGGTGGAGGCTTTAATCGGTGCTCGCGTTAAGAGCATGAAGGGAGGGGTCCCTGACCACTTTGCTCAGTCAGCAAAGGAGAACGTTGAGAACTCTCCTTTCACGGATGCTATCAACCAGTCTTACACTTCTTCCAAGTTCATAACTCCGACCTTCTCCATGTATACTGGAAAGACAGATCCGGAGGAGCATTTGTTTGACTTCAAGCATGCAATGGCTGTTCGCAACCCAGATGATGATCTTTATTGTAAGGCTTTCCCTAGCAGCCTGTCGGGAGCGGCATCGAAGTGGTTTCGGAACCTACCTCCTGGATCCATCAGCAACTTCTCAGAGCTCAGGTCGGCCTTTATTGATCGCTTCATCATCAATAAGAAGAAGAAGGCAGGTGCAGATACTCTCTTCTCTTTGAGGATGAAGCCGGCCGAATCCTTGAAGGACTTCATTTCGCGTTTCACCGATGAAGTCCACGATATTGACAAGGTTGACGAAGCAAGCTGCATCGCCGCTTTCAAGAATGCTATCCCCAAGCATTCTGAGCTCTACAAGTCCTTAGCTCTTGACTATCCTGTCAAGATGGACGAGTTGTTGGTACGTGCCACCAAGTACGGGAGGTACGAGGAGGACGTATCCGTTGTGTCAGCACCAAAGCCCAGGGCGAGAGCGGTGGATGTCGTGGAGAGGGCACACCGATCATCGAAGAGGAAGGAGAAGAAGCAGCAGCACGAGTCTTCATCATCTGAGGACTCGCCACCAAGGAAGCGGAAAGAGAAAGTTGTGTATGTGACCCAGCAGGATCAGCCGGATCGGCGCCCGCTGGAGAGAAATTTTAACCAGTATCAGAGCAGGACGGAGAGACGTCCTAATGACCAGCAGGCGAGGCAACAGTATCAGCCACGCCAGGTGCAGCCTCAAGTACAGCACGAGAGAGGCGTGCAACCTAGCGAGAGGCGATCTTTTGCAGATCGAGCCCCACGCATCAATTTCACAGTCAGTCCGGCGACCATCATGAAGTCAATGGAGGATCAGCCATACTTTGAGTGGCCGGCGAGGGCGGTGCCGGATATCACATCGGGACCACGGGTGCATGAGTACTGTCATTATCATAAGTGCCGTGGTCATCTCACCAACCGATGCCGTATTCTGAGAGAATACTTAGAGAGGCTTGTTCAGGAGGGGTACTTGGGAGAGTATCTCGCTCCTGACAACGGCGGCAGGGAGCGTACCAGGGAGCCGGTGTCCCAAGCTCGTGGAAGAGAACCCGCCGAGAATCCCAGTACCAGTGGAGGAGCTTCCCTGGGTACGATCAATGTCATTTGCCGCGCGCACACGCCGGAAACTGATGTGGAGAGGAACTTCAGGGCGAAAGCCAGGAAGCTGTCTCATGAGGCTGCAGTGTGCCAGGTGCAAGTGCCTAACAGAAGCGATGAGCAGGCACTCACCTTCACTGATCTTGATCTGGTAGGGGTGGTCCGACCTCACTATGATGCTCTCGTTCTCACCATGAGAATAGGAGACTTCGACATCAAGAGGGTGCTCGTAGATTCTGGAAGCGGAGCGGACATCTTGTACCTTCATGCTTTCACTCAGATGAAGCTGGACCCTTCCGTCCTCATCCCTGCTCAGACTCCCTTGTATGGATTTGATGGTAGCTCGATGAAGCCTGTAGGCGACGTTGTTTTGCCCGTTGTGGCGGGACCCGTTGTCCTTCAGACCAGGTTTTCCGTTCTGGATGCGCCATCACCGTACAATGCCATCTTGGGTCGCTGGTGGACCCATGAGATGAAGGCTGTTCCGTCCTCGTACTACCAGGTGTTGAAGTACCCAACGAAGGACGGGCCTCGGGAGATCCGAGGTGATCAGTTGGCTTCGCAGAAGTGCGATTATCCAGCTTCCGTTGTACCTTCGTAGCAGTCACAGGTCGTCCCCGTTGTGGAAGAGAGCTCGGAGGCATCGTTGTGCAGACCTTCCGTTGAGCCCACGAAAGCGGTCAATTTGGGAACGGAAGAAGAGCCAAAGGTGTTGCAGGTCGGGACGAGCTTGACAACGGAGGAGGAGCTCGAGTTGCTGTGTTTTCTTAGGCAGAATCTTGATGTCTTTGCATGGTCTCACAAAGACATGACTGGCATCGATCCGAGTGTTATCTGCCATCACCTCAATGCTGATCCTGCCATCCCTCCAGTGAAGCAGAAACCTCGGAGGCTTGCTCCAGCTTATCATGATGCAGTGAATGAGGAGATTGACAAGCTGATTCAGTTCGGATTCATTCAGGAGGTGCAGTATCCTGACTGGATAGCCAATGTTGTGGCGGTACCTAAGAAAAACGGGAAGGTGAGAGTCTGCATTGACTTTACTGGGGTCAACAAGGCGTGCCCCAAGGACTTTTTTCCCATGCCAAGGATAGACAGGCTCATCAACGCCACTGCCGGCCACGAGATGTTATCCTTCATGGATGGCTATTCGGGTTATAACCAGATCCTCCTGGCGGAGGCAGATCGAGAGAAGACCACCTTCATAACGGAGCGAGGTTTGTTCTGTTATCGGGTGATGCCTTTTGGCTTGAAGAATGCAGGTGCCACTTATCAGCGTCTAATGAATCTCATGTTCGGGTCACTCCTTGGCAAGACAGTTGAAGTGTACATCGACGATATCGTTGTGAAGAGTCGAGTACGAAGTACTCTTGTGGCAGACCTTGCTGAGCCTTTCTCTGTGCTGCGATCTTTCAATCTGAAGATCAACCCGGAGAAGTGCACCTTCGGGGTTACCTCGGGGAAATTTTTGGGTTACCTTGTGAGTCAGCGGGGGATTGAAGCTAATCCAGCTCAGATCCGGGCTTTGCTGGACATGCCAGAGCCTAAGTCGAAGAAGGAGATTCAGAAGCTGACAGGTCGGATTGCTGCGCTCAACCGGTTTATCTCCAAGTCATCCGATCGTTGCAAACCTCTGTTCGAGCTGCTGAGGAAGGACTCCATTTTCGCTTGGACTCCGGAGTGTTCCAGAGCTTTTCTTGCCTTGAAAGAATATTTAGGGTCAACTCCTATCCTCTCGGTGCCAGAGCCAGGTGAAGTCTTATATCTCTATTTGTCCGTTTCAGAGCAAGCCCTCGGTTCCGTCCTGGTGAGAAGCTGTGATGGCATGGAGAAACCTGTCTACTTTATCAGCAAGACCTTTCTCAAAGCGGAGTGCAACTACAGCAAGCTCGAGAAGGTGTGTCTGGCTCTTGTCTTTTCTGCAGAGAAGCTTCGGCCGTATTTTCACGCTCATTCTATCGTTGTCATCACAACGTATCCTTTGAAAGTCGTGTTGGGACGACCCGAGCTGGCGGGGAGGATGTCAAAGTGGGCCGTAGCTCTGAGCGAGTTCGATATTCAGTACCGAGCCAGGAGTTCAGAGAAGGGGCAAGCAATGGCGGGGTTTCTTTCTGACTTTCCTGTGGAGGAGGAGGCGGAGGATGCGTTTGTTAATCTTCGAGAGCTCCCAATTGAAGATGACAACGGAGATGCCGTTGTAGGAGGGGGGGGATCGTCAGAGTGGAGCGGTTGGCTGTTGTACGTGGACGGATCTTCCAATTTCAGTGGTTCAGGACTGGGCGTTGTGCTTATGAGTCCGGACAACATCAAGGTGCAGAAGATGTCGCGTCTTGGGTTCACTGCCTCCAACAACGAAGCTGAGTACGAAGCCTTGCTCCTTGGGCTGGAGTGCGCACGAGAGCTGCAGATCTCCACGTTGAGGGTATTTTGTGATTCACAGCTCGTGGTGAATCAGGTGAATGGTATTTATGAATGCAAGGACGATCGGATGAAGCAGTATGCTACTCTCGTTCGTTCGTTGTGTGAAACATTCACCGTTGTGGAGATTAGGCATACCCGGAGGGATGAGAACAGGCATGCTGATGCTTTGGCATATCTAGCTTCCATGGTGCAGGCTGACGAGCCCAGGGCTATTCTGATGGAGTTTCAAGAGTATCCTTCAATAACTCTTCAGGCACAGCGAGAAGTGCTCTTTGTCAATCCAGTCCCGAGCTGGATGACAGGGTTGGTGGCCTATCTGAAGGACGGAGTTCTCCCTATCAGTGTGAAGGAGTCGAGACGCATTCAGTACAAGGCATCTCGTTATACCTTGGTGCAAGGAGAATTGTTCAGGAAATCTTTTGGTGGTCCCTTGCTGAAGTGCGTTCATCCCGTAGACGTGGAGAGAGTACTTGCTGAGCTGCATGAAGGTATATGTGGTATTCATTCGGGCGGGAGGACAATTGCCCATCGAGCTCTGGGGCAAGGTTATTTCTGGCCTTATATGCAAGCTGATGCTCAGAAGTATGTGAAGAGGTGCAGCCAGTGCCAGCGGTTTGCTCGACTGATTCATGCCCCAGCTCAAGAGCTTAGCACTGTATCGCAGCCTTGGCCATTTGCACGGTGGGGACTCGATATTGTGGGACCTTTCCCGAGAGCTCCAGGGAATTTGATCTTCCTTTTGGTGGCAACTGACTACTTCTCACGGTGGATTGAAGCTGTGCCGCTTGCACGTATCAGGGAGCAAGAAGTGAAGAAATTCTTGTGGGAGCATATCGTCTGTAGATTTGGCATACCGCAGTCTATCGTTACTGACAACGGGAAGCAGTTCTCAGGACGGCTGATTGCCGACTTTTGCAGCGAGCTGAAGATCAAACATGTTTTCTCTTCCCCATATTATCCTCAGGGGAATGGATTGGCCGAAGCAGCCAACAAGAACATTCTCAATGCCTTGAAGAGAAGATTGGAAGATTCGAAGGGGAAGTGGACCACCGAGCTGCACAACGTTTTGTGGGGGTACAGAACGACTCCAAGGAGTCCTACCAATGAAACTCCTTTCTCTTTGGCGTATGGCATGGAGGCTGTCATCCCTACAGAGATCAGTTTGCCTACAGTGCGTTCTTGGCACAGCAAGAAGAAGGGCGAAGAGAAAGATCAGAACACAGTGCTCATGGCTATTCATCTTGACCTGCTAGAAGAGAAGCGAGAAGATGCCAACATTCAGATGAGGAGGTACCAGCAGCGATTGAGGAAAGCCTACAACAAGAAAGTACAACGGAGAGTGCTACAGGTCGGTGATCTTGTCCTCCGAAGAGTGTTCCAGAATACGAGAGAGCTTAACAGTGGCAAGTTGGGACCAAACTGGGAAGGGCCCTATATCGTAGAACGATTGGGGAGTCCTGGAGTCTGCTACTTGAAAGACTTGCAAGGTAACCTCATCTCAAAATCTTGGAACATCATGAATCTGAGGCAATTCTTTCAATAGAATCTGAGATGTGCTGTTTACATGCATCGTTGTGCTTACGAGTATTTTCAGTGATCTTACGTAATCATAATGCTCATATTTTAACATGTGATTCGTTATATTATGTGCCTGCTCGTTGTGTGATCGACCATCGTCTAGTAAACAGTGTAATGTTGTGAATGTTTTGCAAGTAATTCGAATAAAGTTTCTGACTGAACGACGTACTCACAACGAACACGGGTGGCTTATATAAGGATGTCATCTGAGCAAATCTAGTGGCTTAACCTAATGACATCCTCTGAGCATGTGTTTCGGAACTGAGTCACGTCGCGTTCGTCTCATGAATTTTATTTGTCAGATTACATTCACAGTGAATTACGCGAATGATGCGTCTGAATCAGTGTTTGCTTGCAATGCTTGTTCATAAGTAATTTTACATAGTGCTTTGCTCGTAGTGAACGATCATAGTGCTTTGCTCGTAGTGAACGATCGTAGTGCTTTGCTCGTAGTGAACGATCATAGTGCTTTGCTCGTAGTGAACGATCATAGTGCTTTGCTCGTAGTGAACGATCGTAGTGCTTTGCTCGTAGTGAACGATCATAGTGCTTTGCTCATGGTGAACGATCGTAGTGCTTCGCTCGTAGTGAACGATCATAGTGCTTTGCTCGTAGTGAACGATCGTAGTGCTTTGCTCGTAGTGAACGATCATAGTGCTTTGCTCATGGTGAACGATCGTAGTGCTTCGCTCGTAGTGAACGATCATAGTGCTTTGCTCGTAGTGAACGATCATAGTGCTTTGTTCGTGGTGAACGATCGTAGTGCTTTGCTCGTAGTGAACGATCGTAGTGTTTTATCCGTAGTGGTAACTCGTGGTGCTCTGATCGAAGTACTTAATCGAAGTGTTCTACTAGCAGTGCTTGTTCGTTGTGCTTTAATCGTTGCGCTCTACTCATAGTGTTCTGCTCGTAGTGTTTCAATTACTCATGATGTGTTCTTTCTTATTCTGTGTGTATGCGTTATACTATATTACGAGGTGAAAAGAAGTGCAAACTTGGCAAAGAAGGGCGATCCATTCATATCGAAAACCTATTTCAGCGATAACTTTTCATAAAAGGAAAAAGAGAATTTACATCAACATAAAAGAGAAGCAGAAGTATAGGAAGGGGCAAAGGATCAGAAGAACAGAAGATCGGAGAGACAGCAGGTCAGACGAGCTCAAGGTCAGGCTCTGTTGCCGTTGTAGCAGGCGCAGCAATGGAGGCTTCAGCGATAGGAGCTTCCACCGGAGTAATTTCATCGGCAACAGGAGGAAGCTCTGGGGCAGCAAGCTCGGAGTATGGCTCGGTAGGAAGGAGTGCAGGGCCTTCAAGAAAGTGAGGCAGCTCAACGCCTTGTACCTCGGGCTCGTTGTCGAGCTCGATCAGTTCCTTGCTCGGAAGCTCGGAGAACGTGGTGGCGTCCTCTTCATTGTCCTCCTTCAGGCGGCCTTGCTGGCGAAGGGACTCGAGGACCTCTTTCTCGGTCTCGGCACGATCTTCATCCAAGAGCGTGTCCAGCTGAGACTGATAATACTGCTGCAGTCTCAGGGTCACGGACCTCTCGGTGTCCTCCTGAATTTTCTTGGCCTCCTCGAGCTCCTCCGCCAGTGCCGACCTGGCTGCCTCAATTTCCTCCAGTTGTCTACCCAAAGCTTGGGAGACATGCTCAAGCTCACTGATGCGCACAACAGCATTCTCAGTCTCTTGCTTGGCCTTCCTTTCGGCCTCCTTCGCTGCTCGTGCCTCAGCTTCGGCCTTTTCCCTAACCTTGGTGGCAGTGCCGAGCCTTACTTCAGCACGAGTCGTTTCAGCCTTGGCTTGGGACAGATCGAAGTCTGCCTTGAGTCTCTCCTCGACAAGGGTCTTCTCCAGCGTCTCCGTCCTGTCCTTCCAGTAGTTGATCCCGTCTCGCAGCTGAGTGTATTTGTCCTGACTGCGATCGCAGAGCTCTTGCACGAGCGCGTTCATCTGCAAAGAGATGTCTGGGCGTTAGCATAACAAGAAGTAGTATTTCAAAACGATTGAGGTAGAAGACGAAGGAGGGAAAGCTTACTGTTGCCACGGACTGACAGGCGGCGTAGGACAGGTCGGCTAAGTGGAGTTGGCCAACCTCAGCGATGTCCCTGGGGAGCCTCATCGCATAAGTTAGAGCTCGGGCAGCCGTCCTCGAGCTCTTCGCCGATTCAATCACGGTCGGCACTCCGAACCGAGTGAAGTCGGGTGACCAGTCCGGAGCGGAGGTCGGCAGCATATTGGCCGGGAGACTTGTCGTGCCGGTTTCCGTTGCCGCCAAGGCAACGACAGCGGAGCTCGTACCGGCTGGGGCAGCATCAGCTCGAGAAGGGGCAGGGGCTGAGCTATCCTTAGGCGCTGCCATTGTCGCCTCGGCTCCTAGGCTTGTTGGAGGAGCGGCAGGGGCGGGAGGAGGAGCAGCAATGGCCGCAATCTCTTTTTCCTGGCGTTTGTCCGCCTTGGCCTTCTTTCTGGCCTCGTGTTCGGCCTGGGTGGCCAACTTTCTCTTCAAGTCAGTAGGCGCTGTAGCCTTGGAGGAATGGTTCCTCTTCTTCTTCGGTGGTGGTGGTGGTGGTGGAAGTGGCTGAGCTGCAGGGCGAGCAGACCTCGGCTTCCTATTCAGCGGTGGTGGGTTCGAGTCGGCCATTTCTTCTTCTTCTTCTTCTTCGGATAGGTGAGGGAACGGTGAAGGTACGGAGGGGGAGGCGCCCTGTTGCTGTTGTTGTGGCTGTTGTTGAGTAGTTGCTGGGTTACTGGAGGAACCCCGCTTGACGAGCTCGAGTGGTTTCCACCTAATGTATTCCCCGCCTCGAGCACGGCGGATACCAGTAAGAAGTTCTTGTTCTTCTGGGGTCAGCTTCTTGTATGGAAATTTCTTTGGGTCCACTGCACACAAAAGAAGGCAAAATGAGTACAACGAGGAGAATTAGCAGGACGAGAAGGTACAGCGTACAACGAGAACGTAGTCAAGACGATGGTGCACAACGGACAACGGGTAACTAGTGGTATACCTGCTTCCACTCGGAAGACGTTGGGGACCGAGGAATTCTCTGCCTTCCAGCCGCCAGAGACGACGAATGGAGTGGCTTTCCATTTCCTTTCTCTGTCAAGGATGCCCGAGACGAGCTCTGGACAGTAGGGCTTCTTGTTCCACGAGAAATAGGAATACAGACCATCGTCATTGCCTCGGCATCTGACGGCATGGCAGAAGTGGAATAGATGCCTAGCCTCTATGGGGTACCCGTCCTTGATGAATTTGATCATCATGGACATGTATTTGTGGAAGCCCGGGTGCATTTGCCCCGGTGCAAGTTGCAAGGTGGACAGAACTTCATCCAAGACAGGATGAAGAGGGAAGCGAAGGCCAGCCTCAAGCTGGGAAAGGTAGACAACGGTACAGGCAGAGCGCCTGTCTATGATGGCATCATCTCGCATGAAATGGAGATTGACATCGGCAGGGAAGTCGAAACGTTCCCTGTAACGGTTCAGATGCGCCAACTGGAATTGGCGCAGAACTGATGATTTTTCAATGTAGGCACCATGAGGTGCGCTACCTGTGCAACTGGCCTCGTCATCAGAAGGGCCTCTAACTCCCTCTATCCTAGCAGGTTCTACGGGGACGTTGGCAGCCATGGTGGTAAGAAGAAATCGGAAAGAGGGACAAGAACAAAAGAGTATGCGCGGAGCAAAACCACACTGGGAACCAGAGAAGGGAGAAATGGAAAAACAGTAAGAGAGAATAAGAGATAGGGGTGAAGGGCGTACCGAACTGAAAAACTCAGAAAGATCGTTGAAAAGCTTGAGGAAGACGAACTTTCGGGCGAGAAGAAGATTCGACAGAGTAACAGTGCTTGATGAAACAGGGTGGGTGAGAGAGAGGATTCGATGGGATTTTATTGACGTCTCTGGCTCACGAAAGTACACCACTACCCTTCATCTGAGGCGTACACCTGTATCGACGGAGTTAAGAGTAGTGGCAAGATCGTCTTTTCACCGAGTATGATAACCGTCAGGGTCATTAAAGCATTCTCGAAATTTAAATCGGTGATGATGACAGCCTGTCCGCATTGAAGAGACGCGACGGTTCGCACGCGTGGCCAGCTGGCGTGAACGGTCGACCTTCTCAATAAGCGTTTAAAGCACGCAACGTTTCGCCTTCCGGAGTGGTGTCAGGTATGATCTTGTTGTTCGTTTATGACGCTTCGAACTACGTTCCAAGCATCATAAATGGGCAAATTGTAACGGGTAAAATTCGTGTACCAGCTCAGCGTTGTGGGACGAGCTCGTTTTTGTCGTTTTGTTCACGAAAGTGACACGTGTTCACAAGTTGGGGCCACGTGCTTGAAATATAAGGGTCACACGTTGTCTGACGTACAACGTTCCCGTTGTGCGCAGTGCGACATCTTTGTTCTCACGAAGAACAACGTTTCCGTTGTGGTCTCGACAACGAGCTCGTTGTCTGAAGCACAACGTGAGCGTTGTGCTCTTGACAACGTCGATTGTCGTTACGCGAACAACGAGCCCGGTGTCTCATTGACAACGATGTCGTGCTGTGTTTTAAGGCATCTACGTCGTAACCGAGCTTAAGTCGACAACGAGACCGACTTGTAGGAGGAAGTGATCAGGAGGCGATCCATAATTCCGACAAGTGTGCCGAATTCGCCGCTTCGTGCCGAAAGCACTGTCTTGGCATTTAATGCTGGTCACTTCTGCGTACCGTCCGATCCCGTCCGATTGGACTTGGGGGAGGCTCCCACGTGTAATGCAACCGACGGCAGACATGTCTAAAATGTTTGGCAATGAGTGCTAGGACACGTGGTATGGGCACCTATGGCCATCCATGGTCATCGATGACCATACCAACCTCGCCCTATATAAACCCCGTGATTTTTAGTGCACAGGACAGTTGTTGAGAAACCCAGATCCGAGAAGACGCGTTCAAGGCTTTTAGTGTCTTGCGTACATTTCAGTGATTGTTCTTGCGTTTACCATTCATCGTCTTCTACCCCTACTGACTTTGCCATCGGAGTACAGGTCAGGGTGCCACACCCTCCGCTCCAACCTTCTGCCAGTAAACCAGAACGTGGAAGAAGCTGCTGCTGACGCGTGTCCGTCCGGTATTTTTCCCCTCACAGGAAGTATAGACCGAGATTCAAGCCAAATCACCCAGCACTTCGTCTTCGGATCCTTCCATTATAAAAACTCCATTCATGCCATCTCCAATCCTTAATCTGCGACCCCTACCTTCCTCCTAATGTCACCACTCGGTGTCACGTTGATGCCATGAGAGAGATAGGTATATAGGGAGAATGAGGGAGAAATATGATGTGAGCTTGAGAGTGAGTGGTCTTCCTTTTATAGATGCAGGAAGAGAGAGAAACAATGAAAGGTAAAGGAAAAAAAGGGAAAGATAAGAATAAGAATCGTGACTTTTCAAAGCACATGTAACTATTCTTTCCAAAGTTAAACCGTTACAATTTAAAAGCTTTTAACGTATGGTAATTAGCCTCGGCCAAAAAAAAAAGTGTAGTAACTGCCTCATCCAAAAAAATATATAGTAATTAGACCATGTGTAAGTGTAACACCTCGTCTTCTCTCTTTTACCCTAGAAAATACAATTAATTAATGGTAATAAAAGAAAATCATGCCAAAAAAATATTACAAAATCATGATCTTAATAAGCATATATTAACCCAATCACGTTGGTGGGTACTTCCATTACTTTTAAAAGAGTTATACTCGAGGTTGGTGGGTGCTTCCATTACTTTTAAAAGAGTTATACTCGAATTTATGGGTAGTGTAATGCTTTCTATGGGTGGTGTGATGCTTGTAACTGATTAGGGATTGGAAATCGAAATTCTTAAATGAGAGAAGAGAAGACTAAGGAGAGAACATCCTTGTAATTGAATACAGAATTGTAACCGCTGTAACCACAATTAGTGTACAAAAGGAAACTTTTCATTAAGAGAGGGTTTTAAGAGGTAGAAATTGAGAAAACGGAATTTAAGTAGACACCCTCTAAAACTGGCAAGTGTCCAAAACCGTCTCTAAGGGCACCACGTGTCACCCAACCTGCTTGGGTTTCATAGTAAGTAATAAAATTCTAGCCACATAACTAAGAACGTAAGGTGTGTGCTTCATAATTTCTTTTATCAAAAAAATATTAAATTTTTTATTTTGTTATTAGTCGAAATTAGCACGTAATTTATTATGTCTAATGTATTTAGGCTTTTTAAAACCTTGTTGAGTATATTTCACTCCAATTTTCATAGTAGACATTTCAAAGATTTGGAGTTATTGTCTAACATATGTAGTTGGTGACTACTTTGTAATTATTTGTTGAAATCCAAAATCAACCACATGATGATTGAACGTTATTCGTCTTTTAATATCTATATATATATATATATATATATATGAACAAAAAAGTAAAAACTAATTTTTAGCTTTTTTTTCTCTTAAATTTATTGTTTTATGCAGAATAATTTATATAGTATTATATATATATATAGTACCTTTAATTAATTTTATGAATCTTTAAATTGAGGTAGCGTAAGGTTTTAAAACTCATGCCTCGAGGTTTACGCCTCACGCGTCTTGAGGTTCAAATGCCTCGCCTCATGCCTTCGCATTTTAAAAAATTGGTCGGCTATTGTCTTTGGTTATAAGTTTGGGTCCCTTCTGACCTCTTATTTGGGTCTTCTTCTTGGGGCTAGGTACTAAACTAAGTCGGTTTAGGACCCAATCCTAGAAAGGTTTGCCAAGAGATTACAAGCGTGGAAATCAAACTTTTTATCAAAAGGTGATAAACTAACTTTGCTCCATAGTACTTTTAGTAGCCTTCCAATGTAATTCATATCCATTGTATTAATTTTGGCATCAGTTGGATTTAAGCTGGAGCCTGGAGCGAATTCAAAGAAACTTTATGAGGAATGAGAAGGTCGATATTAAGACAGTTCATCTTGTCAATTGGAGATCTGTTTGTTGTCTTAAATCTGGTGGTGGGTTAAACGTAAAATCCTTGATTGAGGTCAATAAGTTGTATTAGTTATATGACTATGGTGGTTTGGGTGGAGAGGGAGAGTTGTTGGAGGGAGGTTATTGTGGCTAGGCATGAGAAAATATATTGGTGGAATCCAAAGAAGATAGTGGCCCTCATGGGGGTTTATGGAAAGATATGTGCCTAGAAAGCACTGACGCGAGTTATGAAATACCTTAAGGGTACTGCGTCTTATGAATTACATTATGGCAAGATTCCTACTATACTCGAAGGATACAATGATGTGACGTGGAACTCATGTACGGATGAGTCCACATTGGTGTTAGCCTGGATTTTCACGATAGGAGGAGCCATCATCTGGAAATCAAAGAAGAAGACGTGCATTACTCATTCCATTATGCAATCGAAGTTTATTGCTCTCTCATCAGTTGGAGGGGAGGCTGAATGGCTCAAGAGCGTATTGGTAGACATACCGATATAGGGTACACTTGTGCCAACTATCAGAATGTATTGTGATAATCAAGCAGTCATGCTAAAGGCATATAGTAAAAATTATACATAATTGATTATATATATATATATATATATATATATATATATATATAATCAATTATGTATAATAACTAGTTAAATGTATACATTGTATTCGCTTACATTTGTGTGTGCGTGTGGGCGCACGCCTACACAAAGAAAATACTTTGTAATTACTTAAATATAAAAAAATTATAAGGGCAAGCAAATGCTGAAATATAAATTTATTTTTTTGTTCATATACATATTTAAGATGATGTTCTATCATCAATTCATGTGGTAGATTTAGAATTTTAGTAAATATTTGCAAAGAAGTCATGAACTACATTGTAAACCAGTGGCTCGAAATTTTGCGTATAGTAGGGAAATTAGTGTGAATTAGACCCAAAGGGTTTTAAAAGCTTAAATACGTAAAACATAGTAAATTACGTGTTAGTTGATACCAATATCATCATCATTTTCAATGTCTTATCTGAAATAAATAGTGTTATTTATTATTAATTAAAACAAATGACATTTAAAATAAAATAAAAAGTTTAAGTCCCAATTATGTGGCTAGAACCTTAATTTTAGTTAATGTATGAGGCATATGCTATAGACATAAAGCGAGCCTCAAGGCGTGAGGCATGCTCCTCAAGTGAGCTTCACACTTTGAGGCGTGAGCCTTATGGGCTTTAAGTCTTAAGGTTAAGCCTCAAGGCGTTTTCCTTAAACATCTCCCTGAGGCGAGACTCAAGGCGTAAGTCTCACATGCCTTTTAAAACACTGGTTTGCACTAAGTGAGGGTTCAAGACTTCAAGTCAAAAGGCACCTTCATCTATTCAAATGATTTTCTAGAAGGCTTGCAATATGATTTTTTAACTAATTTACAATTAAGTGGGGGATTGTTGAATCTAATGTTTAAAATGAGTTTAAAGTGAGTTCCTTTTGTTTTAAATATTATGGTTTGGTCCTCAAAAGGTTTTGTTTTATTTCAAAATGATCCCTAGTTTAATCAAATAAAATAGTGTATTTTGTTTGTAGTGTGTTTTGATGCTTGGTCTCTTTAGTGAGACAAGCTCATTCACAAGTGGTTTTTCTCATTGGAAGTTGAGTCCCACGTACATAAGAAAAATAGTAAAGATTCTTCAAGCTAATAAAGCCTTTGAAGCTTTAGTAGAGTGTAATCTAGTAGCTTATAAGGTGTAGTGACATCCCCTTTCCTCTCCTCTACACTATAACTTGGGCGAGCGGCATGTGTGTGCAAAGGACAATGGGCTTTGGGTACTATGAGGTACACTTTCCACATGCACATCGTCGCAAGTCACTTCTCTTTTGTTAGATTTAATTTAGACTGTCCATTAGATGGACCGTGATCGTGTGCTCTCGGACCGACATGTGTGGCTCTGTGGGTGTGTGACCCTCACAGATCTGGGTTGATCCAATCAGCCCGATGGGTCGATGGATTTGGGTTCACCCCCGACCCAACAGTTAGGGAGTTGGGCAGTTAAGTTCACTGAACCTGGCCCATGGGCATTTAGACCCATTGAAGAGGTGCAATACCCCTAGGATCTCTATATAAGGAGGGGTTGAGAAGGTTCAAACCCACCAGCCTAATTAAAGAGCCCAGAAACTCTGCCGGAATCGAACCAGAGCACAGAATAGAGAGTCCAGCCCGTTCAAAAGAAGAAGTCAGACCAAGGAATAAGAAGACTTCCATTCTCAGTCCAACCAGAGAAGGTCAAACCATAGGCCTCGTCTGATCTTTAAAGAGAGTGGACCAGATCCAAATGTTTAGATCAGAACAAATTGCAAATTCCTAATTCCGATCTCGTTAACCAGACTGGTGCTACTTGTAGCCAGTTATAGTGGCAAGCCCAAAAGGGTTATCATATTGTTAGTCAATACGATTGGCCCAATCTCGAACATACCAGTCTAACCAGTTAGTCCGTAGACGGATTTAACCAACTTGACTAATCGACATAAGATGGAATAATCAGACCATGGAATAATCAGACCGCCTAAATCGTCCTAATGGACCCCTCTAATAGACCAGTCTAACTGGTTAGCCCTCTGTGATATAACGACCCTTTCTTTTAAAAAGATTTTTAAAAAAAGAACTAGTCCAGCTATTCTCCACATTAATACACATAAAGCATACTAATATGGTGAATACCGAGTCACCACCAATCATTGAGTTGTGGTGTGATTGGTCACCAAAATTCATTTTTGTTTGGAAAATATGGGTAATGCGAAACCATGGTGAGATTCTAGGAAGGGAGGTTCTATCATGATTTGGGGAAGGTGTTAGGCATCCCAAATCACCCGTCTAAAGATGCTAACCTATGCTTTCAAAATTTCCTAAAAAGTTTATTTAATGGATTGGTTTTAAAAAAAAGTAAATAAGACGCTAATTTGACTTGTACAAAAGGACTCTAGATTTGAAATTTTAGAAAAGAGATGGGAGAAACCTAAGTCTAAAAAGAATGGGCATTATTATGACTCTAATCTAGGTAGATTAGATATCGTCATAATGCAAATGATGAAATTTTGAAAAGAATGACCATGCTCTAAAAAAATGGGCATTATAACGACTCTAATCTAAGGAGATTAGACATCACCATAAATGTATGCAAATGATGGAATTTTGAAAAGAGTGACTAAAAAATTATAACGACTCTAATCTAGGGAGATTAAACATCGCTATAAATACATGCAAATAATATGGGAAAAAATGATTAGACTCTCTAAAAATGGTCATTATAAGGACTCTAATATAAGAAGATTAGACATCGTTATAAATGTATAAAATGATACGAAAAAAAATCGAATAGACTCTAAAAACGGGCATTATAACGACTCTAATCTAGGAAGATTAGACATCGCTATAAATGCATAAAATGATATGGAAAAAATGATTAGACTCTCCAAAAATGGGCATTATAACGACTTTAATCTTGGAAGATTAGATATTGTTATAAATACATAAAAATGACATTGTTTTTCAAAAGCAACCATGTATCTAAATATGAAGGGCATATTCTCCTCCTATTGTTCACAAAGAGCCCCAATTCAGTAAAACGTGTCATAGGGGATCTTTAGTGAATTTTTTAAGGATAAGAAGAATATACCAAAATTAAAATGCTTGAGAATTATGAGATTGAAATAAGGGTTTGAAACGAATGAGCATCTCTATATCTCACAAGGAGCCCCAATTCGGCGAAGCGCGTCATAGGAGGTCCTTAGTGAGTTTTAGAGCAAAGAGGGGAGTTTTTCAACAACTTGGCTCATATTTAAAGATAACAACCAAAAATGGGTTCTAAAAATGTTTATAGGTTCATATCCCTCTTCCTTCCATTTGGAAACCCCTAATCGGCGAAACGCGTCATAGAAGAGTCCAAACTACCTAAAGAAAGTGGGGTAGGTCTCAAAATTTATCTAAAGACTCACATTCATAAAAGGAAAAATAGAGGGTTAAGAGGAAAATTAGCACAAATGTAGAGATAGAGTTTTAAGGTTACCTATGTGGGTTGGAGACCCCCTTGTTTTTCTTTCTTCAAGTTTTCTCCTTCTTGGACACCTTCAAGCTCTTCTTCTTCTTCTTCTTCAAGACTTTATCTTCTCCAAGGCTTCTCTAGCTCTATAGAGATTTAGGGAATTTTAGAATTTAAAAAAAAGGGAAGGATAGAAAATTTTCTAAGACATGGGATGCCTTGCAAATTGCATAGCTTCCTTAGTCTTTTTGGACAGAGGTTTGGCTAGTTGAGAGTTGCTTTGAAATGGGTAGAGGGCTTGGGTATTTATAAGGGAGAGGTTGAGAGGAAAAATTCTCTCAATTCCAATATGGGACTAAACATGTTTAGGGGTACTTCGGTCATTTAATGGCATTTTGTAATTAAAATGGGATCATAATTCAGGAATTTTCCAAGTTGTCAAGGACTTAGCTTATCCAAAGCACAAGAATTCTCTAGAAGAAACTGTGTTGGAATTACAGAAATATCAATATGGAGGTAATAACTTTACCTCCATTTCAAAAATAAGCTAATTTCATAATGTCGGTGATGTCTTTACCGCCATTTAGGACTGAATCCCAAATATGGTGCTCAGATACTGTAGTGAATCTAGCACATGGCCTCAACTGAATTATGAAAATATCCAATAAATGGCGGTAATGTAAGTGGGGACTATTGAAATTAAGCTTATTCTTGAAATGGCGGTAATGTAAGTGAGGACAATTGAAATTGAGCTTATTCTTGAAATGGCAGTAGAGTTAGCACCGCCAATCAGGGACATTTAGATAATTTCAACACTCTGACATCTAACAGGTGCTAACCGTTTCCGAAAAAATATCTTTATCAAAAATGTCGGTAAAGTATTTACCTCCATTAAGAATTCAGGTAAATTTGTAATTTGCAGTAATTAGTTTTCCGCCAATACAAAAACAGTTCATTTTGAAATGGTTGTAATATAATTACAGCCATTTCAGGTTCAATATATTTACAAAACTGCCATTGCAATAGAAGATTGGTCTTTAGGCTATTTCAAAGTGGGTTTTAAGCTGTGAAATGGAAGCCAAAGGGTTCATGAAAATCATGAATTATTAACTCGGGTCCAGTCCCACTTTTGAATGTTAAAATGACTAAAATACCCCCACATTGGATTTAAGGTCTGGATGATCTTTGGATGGTACTGGGACGCCTGTAAAAGGGTTGTAAATGGGTGAATGGGGTTTCGAAGTGATCTCATGGAGTCCGCCTTGCCTTGGAGAAGAGAAAGTAAAAGAAGTATAGGAACATGAAGAGTCCAGGCAAACATAGGGTGTCTACACCCTCGAACTGAACCAATCTGACTAATCGACTTGAGATGGTCTAACCAGACTAAACCAATTGGACCACTCCATGAGGACGAGTCGATCTACCATTATGCTGCCAAGATTATGGCAGAAACTATGGTTGATATATTCTCTAGATTAAAAAAGATTAATAAATAATCAATTTTTGTTAAAAAAGAATTTAACTTATGATTTAATTGAAATACAATTAACTGTTTGGTTGAATTAAACAAATGTGTTTAATTTTTGGACTGAATCATGAAATGATTTTTGGACTAAAATCATGGTTAGGAGTTTTGGATTAATTAATTAAAATGAAATAGACTTTTCATATACTTAATTAATCTACTTTAAATTAATTAATCGGGCATTCTAAAATGAGGTTTGGTGCACCATCATCCGCCGGTAGTGCAAACTCGTAGGGATTGATCGGTTGAATCCGAGTTGAGTTGTATCCCGGAGATATGGCTTTTTTTTCCTTGCACATGGGAGGCTTCAACTATCTTCAAGAAAGACTCTCTTTTGAGTGCCTATCAACTTGCTTGATTTATATATATATATATATATAATTATTTATTTATTGCTATGCAATTATTTAATTGTCTAACTTGTGCAAGGATTTAATGAATAAATCCAATAGGTGAGATTTTGCAATGATTTGTGATTTGGTTAATCTTCATTCAAATAGGATTTTGAAACTATGTATGCTTTAGTTGTTGGCAAGCATGGGTTGGTATTGTCTTATTTAGACTGGAGCCAGAGTACAACTGTCCCGAGGTTAAAGTGCAATCTAAATGATTGGGAATTGGGAGATTTCACTAGGCTCTTAAACTGATTGAAATTGGTCTGCCCTTGTGATACTCGTTCGTGGTCTAGGGACCCTAGAGGTCGATTCTCATTTCTGAGTGAAATTCTTTTACCCGACACTTCATGTTTCTCTTGCCTTTCGCTTTCCTCATCAAACCGTGTGGAATCAGAAAACACTCTCTAAGGTATCTTTCTTTATTTGGACTGTTCATTTGAATAAGATTCTAACTTGTGATCATCTTTGAAGCCGATATTGGAATTTAGCTAATCATTGCATTATGTGCCGAGCTGAGGAGGAATTGATGGGTCACTTACTCTTTTATTTTCCTTTCGCTATGGGTATTTGGAGTTTCTTCTTATCTTAGCTAGGGGTGGTGTGGGTCTTTCCTAGTTCCTTTTGGGACTTATTATCCTGCTGGTCTCCTATCTCACAGATTTCTTCAATAACAATTGTGTGGGCTTTTTCTTCGAGGGGCTATTACTTGGTCTATTTGGAAGGCGATGCATATGGAGATTTTTTAGGGTGTTGATCTTTCTCTGTCTCACCTTTGTAGGAGGATTCACAATCCTATCCTCTCTTGGTGCTATCAGGAGATACTTTGGGGATTTAGGATTAGCTTCCTTGTTTTCAGCTTAGGTGGTATCTCTCTGTTAGTCTTTCTTCTTGCTCTTGGGGATGTCATGTACTTTTAAGCTGTTTCTAACCTGTCTTGGGTCCTTTTTGGTTCACTCATTGTGAACTCCTGTTTTGCTTGCATTTAGTTGTAGGTTGTATATTCCTCCATTTCTGTTCAATGAAATCTGAATTACCTCTAAAAAAAAATGGCTAGAAATATCAAATAGTCATAAAGTTTAGTGGCTTAATGCCACATATAACACCACCAATATTAAAGACCACCTAGTGATCGCTGCATGCCTAGTGGACCACCTAGGTGGCAGGTATCAAAACACTTAGGCACCGCCTTAACTACACTGATTTCTGATGTTATGAACACATTATTGGCCTACAAATTAGTAGTGGATGATCCATTTATTAGAGCTAATTCAACGTATATTTCTTGAACTAGAGCTGTGGTTATAAGGAAGTTGACATTTTGTAGCTAGTTAGCCACTTATGCATGTATTGACTTGGGTGAAAGTATAAGGTTTTTATCTAGTAGACTGTAAATACGGCGTATATTGTATTACCCTTGGCCACATCAACGTGGTTGAAATCCATTGCAACATGTCCCATCTAAGACGTGCACAGAAAGTTACTAGATTGGATTATAGAAACTACTTAAATCTCTGAATGTATGGTATTTTTCAGATGTTCAGAAGATAAATGCCACCAATTATATGGACACAATGAGTGCTACTGTGCTTTGGTTGGCACAATTATATGCATAGGACACAATGAGCATATGTACAGTTGTGCTCTTGGTACTTGGTAGGCTATACACTTTGTCTATCCAACAGGACTTTGGATTTCATACTTGGGCAATATCTAGCCATGATCATTATTTTACAGTTTTGTTTGTATAGACTATAAACATAATCAAAATGGACGCAGATTTACCCCCAAAGACATGGAATCTCTTAGTTTTAAGCTATCTTGGTAGGGGAGAGGTATCACTTGATGAGAATCCAAGTAAAACATCATTTGCTAGGTAGCTATATTACACTTATATATATACGTTTGTATTCCCGCTCGAATATATGTGTGTATTGAGTCTTAAATGCCCTTGGCCTGCTTTATGCCTGAGGCATGCATCTCATACTATAATCAACACTAAGGGATCATCCACATAACTGATACCCTTTTTTTCTTGACTTCTTAGCAACTGTCTAATAATAATTATTATAAGAGTCTGAATCGAAAATCATCCACTTGAGTCGATGACAGAACATCACCCGTCTTTCAACGCATATATGAACAAAAAAGTAATTCAAGTCGCAGTTTTTGCTCGACTGTCTTAAAGGTCACCTTTTTTTTCTTTCTATGTGATTTTTGAGTTATGTATAAAGTATTTCTTACATATAAATCATATATATATATGTAGGCATTGTATGTGTGCGGTGAACAAGAAAAAAAAACTGACATAGTAGTATTGCTGTTATAGGGACCTGTCTGTTACCCCATCTTTCAAACTCCGGAAATTTTCAAATTCTCAAAGAGTTTAAACTCCTGAGGACTGAGAAGTTCGCTCTTTGGATGTGCTCGGGAATTTGTATGGAGAATCTTAATAATCCAAATTCTACTATTCAGGTATGTCCATCCACTCTACACCTAACATTCTCTGATTGAAGATTATTACACACCGTAAACTCAACTGTTTCTTTTCTTCTTTTTTTCTTCTTTTTTATTGGAACATAAGCTGCATGCAAGTGGGTTTCATTACCCGAGTCTTGTTGGTCAAAATAAACTCAAAACTCATTCACCTTAGCAAATGTTACATATATAGAATCTGTTTCTGTGGTTCATACTTCATAGATCAATCTAATAAACTTTAACCATATAGTTGCGTTTTACGAAGACTAGTTACCAATATGTAAATAAGACAATATTAAGTACCTTTTGACGCATCACCATAAATAAATAAGCCTCCCAAACATGATCTTCTGCAATCATTCCCATCCAAAACCCTGCAGCATTTAGGAGTCCATTCACGGTTTTGTGTACTGCCTAGCCTGAAGTTTCATACTAGTTAACTAACATTTTCACTCCTGACACCAACATTTGCTTTACCCGTAAGTAACTAGGACCGTAGTATCATCTCTGTTTTCTAAAGGGTCTTGCTCGATAAGCTTATATATTGATGATCAGTGTTGTCCATCTCAGAAGTCCACCTAAAATTGTCCACACACCAATCCATTCCTAATAGTTTCCTACAAAGTTGGGTTTCCTATGGTCATTGGAGACTTCTGCCGAACACTTGGCATGTGGTTGCGCAATACTGCTTAGCCTGGCATGCCAATATTGCTAGTAGTCGGCCCTTTGTCACAACTGCCGTCCTGCACTAGCACACAAGTCATGGCCAGGTGTCACTACCATTCTTCCATCACTATTTGCACAGCCTTGGTTGTGGCAATGTTCATGTCTTTCTCTCTTTTCGAGTTTTCTTTAAGGTTAAAAATTCTCAATTTTACACAATGGTCCCTACACACCAGTAAAATTATACAAAAACCTAAAATCATTAAAAATGACCTACACATTTAAATTGGACCTAATGACAAGGTATTGGCCTCCTACAGCTCGGGTCTGGGCATGGAGTAGAAAGCCCATAAACTCAAAACTCAAATCCAAATCTAAATGAGTCACACACTCAACAAATGGGTCGATCCGTCACCACAAAAAGCCTGAATATGGACTCAATACCCAAGAAATTAAAATGGGTGGGGCCCATCAAAGTCTTCTAAGTCTCTTAAACTACTAAATGGAGTGGAACTCTTGGAATCTTTATTTCAAAAAGTCTATAAATAAGACTCAAAGTTAGAGATTTGAGAATTGATTCAGATTAAGCCAAAGAAGAGAATTCAGAAAGAAGTTCAAAAAGAATCATCAAACAACACAAGTCAAGCATTCTTCATAAAGAAGCAATCAAATCTTCCTTCAGAGAAAATAAATCAAAGCATTATAGAGAAGAAAAAGCTACAAAGAAATCAGTTCTCCTCCAGAATCACTTTCTAACCGATCAAGCGCGAAGCCCGGAAGAAATGAAAAGTTACATCAACACCTTCAAAGAAGATCGAGATCACGCGTCGGCCCTCATCTTCTATTTCAGAAAATTCTAACTATTAATCAGAAGATTCTTGAGAGTTTTATCATCTTCAAAATAAATAAATATTTGTTCATCCCTTATTTCGTGATCTATTTGCTAATTGCGAAATTTGTGTCGACGGTTAGTTTTATCCACAAGTTGTTTGTGGCATTTTTATAATAAACCAATATGATTGTACCAGTAAGAGTAATCTTTCCTTCTAGAATTATGAGACAAGTTTAGAACCAGCCTTGTAGAAGAAGTGGTAGATCACTTGAGTGGGCTTATCTTGGTTCTAATCTTTAATCCAGTTGCCTTTAAGAGTCAGAAAGCTAAGATGACACTAAATAGCTCAAGAGGAGTTACTTGCATTAGGATTTGGAGGCATTACTTTCTGTTATATTTTGGAAAATATTGTTAGAACCAACATAATTATATTTTGAAAAATATCTAACAATTCTCCACTATTTTCAAAATACTTCATAAAAATAGAATAAAACCAGAAGACTCATACTTAAATGTAAGTATCTTTTGGACTTGAACTTACACTTAGTGTAGATATATCAAATCTTTATCAAAGTCCAAAGTAGTTGTAGCTTTGAATTAATGACCCTATTTGACAAAGCCGAACATATCAGACATACAAGTTTTCGAGTGTTCAAAGAGTTCTATAAAAGTCGGCGCATTTACGGCCTTGCTCCTATACCTTGATTTCCTCATGAGTCGCTTAGAGACAAAACCCAAGTCTCTTACCAAGAAGCGGCCCCACTTCCTCAACTCACTAGGTGAACCTCCAAGGTACCCATGTAACATAAGTACCCCCAACAGAAAAATTCTGATTATAGTTTCATTAAGAGCTCTGCATTCATCCTTCCCTTTTTCATTAAAGGTCCAAGCACTATAATCCTGAGGGATTCTTAAACTTTATTCCATAGTGCTTATCTAATCACTACTAATGGCATACTTTACTCATCGAACTCAAGTCTTGGGTCACAAGTATTGAGTTGAGTTTCTGTCATAGGTGATTTAACCAATGAGCATTAATCCCATCCCTCGATTAGTCTTACTGACTATCCCTTGCAAGTCCTTTTGTTAAAGGATCAGCCAAATTCTGATTTGGCCTTATAAAATCAATTGTATTTACTTCATCTCCAAGTAATTGTTTTCACCTAGCTATACCTCGGACTAATATGTCTAGATTTCCCATTGTATACTTTGTTATATGCCTTTGATAGTGTAGCTCCACTATTACAATGCAAAGAAATTGGGTGGTATTGGCTTAGGCCACATTGGTATTTCTACCAAGAAGTTTCTTAGCCACTCTCCTTTGCCCAACTCTGACTCCATAGTGGAGTGAGTCATGCATGTTTGATTCTTGGAACTCCAAGAGATATCAGTACATCTAAGAGTGAATATTTATCCACTCATGGACTTGGACACTTATAAATCCGTTATCCAGCTAACATCACTGTATCTTTCCAATACAACAAGATACCCACTATAATGTAAACCTAGCTTCATAATTCCTTTTAAATATCTTAAAATTCTAAAAATGACAATCCAACGTAAAATTACTAGTATACTTGCTTAATCTTCTTACAACATATGCAATATCCAACCCAATATAATTCATTGCATATATCAAATCAACTATTACTTTAACATATACCAATTGTGCTACTGCTCTATCTTGATTATGACACAATTTTATGCTAGAATCAAAAAAAAAGTTGATACACTTGGATTTTCAAAATGGTTAAAACTTTCTAAGAACTTTTTTTCTATATATTGTGATTGTGCCAATCTACACAATTGCCTTTTTATAATTATTTTAATACTTCAAATTACATCAGCATAACTCAAGTCTTTTATATAGAAGTTACTAGATAAACTTTCTTTAGCATTAGTAACACAATCCATGTCAATTCCCAAAATAAGTAGTTTAACGTTTTAAGATTGTTAGAATCAACATAATTATATTTTGGAAAATATCCAACACTTTCTTGGGTTGAAATTTGTGGTGAAGACTGATAAGTTGGTCGTGTCTCATTTCATTATGCATTTATGACGCAAAAGAAACTAACATCCAAGCAAGCTCATTGGCAATAATTGCTAACGGAGTTTGACTTGGAGTTAAGAGCATAAATTGTGTCGATACAATAATGTTGCTAATACCTTGAGTCAGAAAGCTAAACTTGTGACATTAGGAAAAGTTGTGCACAAGAGTGTGCAACCGGTATAGTCTATCTTGCACGATAAGATCTGTGACCATCAGGTTATGATGATTTGGCCATTGGTTGAGAGCGACAAAACTTGTCGCTTCTTAAATCATGGACGTGCTTCTCTACACCAAGAAAGTCGCTTGTTTGTCCCATAGATAAAGGGGCCAACGAAAGGAATTGATGTGAGTGTCACAACACTCTTTGGGCAGGCATTCAAGGATGGCATCGTACCTTTGCCTTGTTTGAGCAGGGGGGCTACTACTGGCCAGGTATGTGAGACGATGTTGCAGAGTAGATGAAGACATGTCTCGTGTGCCAATAAGATAAGGTAGAAAGAAATAGGCCTCTTGGAGATGTTACCCATTTCCAAAAGACCATGGGAGGGTATCTCAATGGATTTCATCTTAGCTTGGCCAAAAGTAAGAGAGTGTGGGTCAATCTTTTGGTGGTAATCGGAGCTTTACCAATTCCCAAAAGACTATATAAGGGTGTATCGCCGGATTTCTCGGCTTTGCCTAAAGTAAGAGAGTTTGGGTCAATCTTAATGGTGATCGAGAAATTTTTCAAAATATGCTACATTCATACATGTACCCACGTATTGCTCAGCGAGGGCAGATTACTTGTTCATGAAGAACGTGGTGAAGTACTAGGGTGTGCCTTAGAACATAGTGAATGATATGGACTCAAAATTCACGAGACGATTTTAGTCAAAATTGTTCAAGCTTTTTGGGACGAAGCTCAGCTTCTCTAGAAGTAGCCATTCTCAAACTAATGCACAGATCAAACGTTTCAATGCTCTACTTGAATAATATCTTTGGCACTTTGTCTATGTCAATCAAAAGAATTGCATGACCTTGCTTGATGCCGCTCAATTTTGCTTGAACTTTAACAGAGCTCTTCATTTTACAAGAGCCTATTTGAGATTTTAATTGGGCCACAACCATTAATGTCTCGTATAGTTGTTAGTGATTACCAAGAAACTAGTTCAAGCGCTTACAAGATTGCTAATGAGTTGAACGGAACACAAACATATATTGCCCGAGCATACCTTGAAAAAGCTACTAAGAAAATGAAGAAATTTGTGTACCCAAATGCAAGATAAGTTTAAGCAGGCATGGTGCTTATCAAGCTGAATTAAGAGAACCTGCAAATGCTGCAAATGCAACAAAAGTTTAGTTCACTGGTACGAAAATTGTTTCCTACCACTACAAATATAGGGAAAGTCTCCTATCCACCTGTCACTTAGGAGACTTTTATCAGTCATTTATGTCACTGTTTTTAAGCCATATCATATGGATAAGGATGAAGACTCTACTCGGAATATTCAAATTGACCTGTAGTTTTTTGTATTGACAGTTCTACAAAGACAAGTTGATCGTATTATTGTGGATTGTCAAGCCTCATCAATCTGACCCACTTATATGGTAGGTAATTTGGAAATGACTATCTAATGCCGAGCCAGTTGGACTCTAACGCCACTCTTCTCATCTTCACTAGGAAGATTGAAGAAAATTTAGTGAACAAGATGAGGGCATCGACCTAACAAGTGTTGGGGTGTGCCACGAGTCAACCATTCATCTAGCACTGTTTACACGGCCTTCTCTGTGGTATTGTTCATCTCTTTTTTCTTTTTTTCTTTTTATTTTTTCTTTAAAGGTAGTTTTGTCCACAAGTTGTCTGGGTTTTTATAATAAGCTAGTATGATTGTGCCAGCAAGAGTGAAGTTTCTTATGAAATTCTAAGAAAGACCCATCCACCCTGTGAAGGATGTCGCGGATCACTTGAGTATCATTGTCTTGTTTAAGTGCCTTTTAACATTGATCTTTGTTCCCTTGTTTGTGTGTTTTGGTGTATTATTTCTTGTTTCCTATGTAATTAACCGGACATGCTGACTTGGAAAGTCAAAGAGTTGATGGAATGACACACGAGATTTGACTAACTACATGCTTAGATCGTGACACAAGGCCCAAGCCATACCTTTCCCTAAGCCACTTGCACCAAAAACTGTGGTCCTGCAACAGCACACTACCTGTTCAAATCAATCAAAGCATTGCAGAGCCCTTTGGCTGGGATGAAACCCAAGTAGCTAACACGATGTAATAGTTGGGTGTCTCTAGAGCTCGATATTGAATCATTTTTATGGCTGTAAATGCCAAGTCTGCGAACTTCGAATTCAATACAAAGCTTAGTTTTGATTTCAAAAGATACAAAGAGTTCTTGACCCATGGGTTGTTATCCATTTATAAAAAGGAAAATAATCACCTCCTTGTTCGGTGACGCGAGGAGGTGCATCACGGGAGCCTTTTCTGCCACGTGTCCCCTGTTAATTCTCTTTTGACTGTGGTTAGGATTCACTCACCCCTAAGGTTCACCCATCTACCCTTGGTTTTTAGAAAAAAGATATTTAACCACAAGGGTTAAAAAAATTTAACTGAGGTTAATGGACAATTGAAGTTCGCGAACTATTGCTCTTATAAAATGCAGCCTCCAACAAAGAGGGACTTGTGTGTGCTTCCTTTCTTATGCCTACCTTGGAAGTGTATTTCCACACACTCTACCTCATAAAGTAGTACCATTGGGCCTCAAACGGTTGGTACCCGTTTTTAGGTTTACTTGGGTGAAGCTTCATGGGCTGAGTGTGGTGTGTGTTTCCTTTCCTTTGCCTACCTTGTGGTACATACCACATCTTTTGCATAGGGAGATCGACTCTATTATCCTTCCCGCATGTGCCAGAAGTGTCATAACACTAGTACTCCCATGCCTTCAGATGTAACCTCAAATCAATCGCCCAGACTATAATATATTATATTCCAATAAATCACACAAGTAATTTCTGTTTTGTTTGGTAAAGAGATAATTGAATTAGAATTTAAAAGTGGGGACGGACTAGTTACAGCATCCGGTAGAATCTAGGGCTACCAGGGGTAACAGAGGGCCTTGAAAGGCTTACAGGAAGAAAGACCATGACGGTCGACCAAAAGAGTTAGCCAACAAGAACTCTCTCAAAATTTGGATGTCCCCGGCGATGGTTGAGATTTCTCAGTGTTGTTGAGCATGGTCGGTCACCTAGGATAAGCTGAGTCGGATTCCAAACTATATGGTCCTCATCCGACGAGTCAACACACGTCTCGCCTTTGACACTCTTTAACTGTGGTTAAGATTTACTAAGGTCGCGTCGCCTTTGACACTCTTTAACTGTGGTTAAGATTTACTAATCCGTAGGGTTCAACCAAGTAACTTTGGTTTTAAAAAAAAATACTATAAAAAACTTAACAATAAGAGTTAACGTATTCCTTAACTAAGGTTTAAAGGACAGTTAAAGAAGCTATGTGAGTGGGGCCAGACCAAATCCGATCCCCACAAATGTAGGTTGCAATGTAGGACCCTGTTGATGACATGGCATATCCTTAATATGAGGAACAGTGCAACCAACCATCTCAGGTTGATTCCATACGGGGTGGAATAAAGATTTAATCTGAAAGATTTGCATAGGGAAGGCTTGTACTTTGCATCAGCCAGGACTCAGACAAAAAAATTGTGCCAAGATACATACATTATGAAAGAAAAAAAGAAAATTAGCTAAGGAGCACTGAGCAACAAATATAGTCTTTGTTTTTACAACACAGATTTCAAAAGCAGCAGCCAGTACCAGAGAAGAATCTCCAGCTGATAAAAAATAAGGATCTACCTTCAAATGTCAAATGTATTCAAGGGCTTCCTTGTTATCACATTTTTCCCCTTTTTTTCCCAATTGGCATCAACAAATTGCTTGCCAAACTTCTGAAATAATTTTACAATTAATGCAGAAAATATTCCATTGTTTATAAGAAATAAGGGACTCCTGTCCTGGGCCCTCTCATCTGATTGTTCTCCTCTGTTTCAGTGAAGAACTTCACCTCTCTCTCCTATTGGAAGATTTGACAAGGAAAATGAGCACACATGAGAAGCATTACTTGCCGTAATAAAATGAAGTAAAAATAAAATAATAACTCAACTAAAATCAAAAATGGAGTTCGGGAAAGTGGTCAACTCTAAAACTCAGTCTGTACAGCGACTCATTATTGGGTTTCAAAAGGATCATGTAACCTCTTACTCAAACCAGATTTTGATTGAGCATTACTGTTTTTTTTTTTTTTGATCGATAAAGTAACTCAATTTATTCCATTTGTTGTGTTCTTTGTTGATTTATTAGCGGGCCAAAACCAATCTGTGTAGTATATTTATAGTACTAAAAGGTCTCTATACTGTTCAAGTGTTCACTGATCTTGATAGTCCAACAATGGCCACCGACCTTACAGATATATCTCCAAGTCAACGGTATAAATTATATTATGCTAACCATCACATCAATAGTGCTCTCTCTCTCAAAAAAAATGGAGCTAATCTAGAGCAAATCAGTAGACTTATTAACCAGGTGATTACGTCATAAAATTGTGTTCCTTTGGGGGGCATAGAAATACCTAGTAATTAGTACCGACATATTATCGACAGAGCAGTTAAGAACCCACACCCATGCCCTTTTTTGGACACACTATTTGCTCGGTAGAGAACAAAACTACTACAAGTAATACTGGACAACGCCAAACATTCCCCTATATTATCCTAGAGTAATACATTGAAGCATAAAAGGTTGTAGCATTGTACCATATTCTCATTGAAGCTCAATATAGAAGCTACATTCCCACATCGATAACAATAATTCGGTGCAGACCACACCTGCAGAATCCAAGGACCAAACTGTCTTTTAAACCGCTATGAATATCAACAGATACATGAGTACAAAAGCAATCCGAATAAATAGACCAAAAAAATATAATGTGAGAGGTGATATCTTAAGTAAGAATTTATGACTCACAGTTACGAGTCCTTTGTCTTGAAACATGTATTTGAGACCTTCTTGTACAAGCTGGTGGGCCCGACAAACCAGATCAAGATTGTTTATGTGATTAAACTGCAGGAAAACAGACATTGTAATTCCAGTCAAGAATGTAAGACGGAAGTTGAAAAATCATGTCTTATATACCTCAGATGTGACCCTAGATCCAAAAAGCCAACCCGCTCCCCGTGGACTGACTGCCCATGTTTCGATCTCTTCAGGATCACTCCACATGAGATCACAAAAGGGCCCTTCATGGGGAATTTCACAATTCCGTTCGATGACCCTCATCTGCAAAATGAGAAGTAGAAAGAAGAGGGAAAAGCCAGATTATATCATTTCCATGACACGAGGATTCCTGGCTGCAAAGAAGATGCATGGAGCAGAATACAAAAATGAATGAAAAACAAAACATGCCAACAATGACTGCACAGATTGGATTCTGGTCATCATACGGAGAAAGAGAGATCATTTGGAACAAAAAGGTAATTGATTCAAAGAGAAGTAAATAGCCCTTACGTTCCTACTTACAAAATGGAAGCATCTCTTGAAAGGATTACAGCCCAAAGTAACACTGATGGACATTTCTGACCGTCCAAACTGTGTTTTGGGATGGTCAAAAATGTATGCATGCACAAAGAGGTACCTTACAAGATGTTTATGATCTTCCAGTTGTGATGGGCCTACATCAGAAATCCCATAGCCTCTGATGTAGCTAGTTACTGTGTACATAATTTACACCCTATTAGGGGTATTTATGTCCACACATATTTCATTAAAAATAGATATAGTGTATCCACATTGGATCACTCATTCTCTTTCTAGACAAAATAATACGTATTCTTCTCTTAACCTCTTCTACACAACTATGGTTTCTTTCTTTTGGATTTTAACTCGGTATCAGAGGCCAAAGCAAGGTTGGTAGCAAAAACTTCTCAAGAGATCATCAAGGGCCAGATGAACAAAATTACAAAAGGAAGTTTATTATTTAATTTCTATTCTTCCAAACAAGATAATGCCTACACATTGGAAGATCTTGATAGAGAATTACAAAAGTAGTTCTTTGTTTAATTTTCAGGTTGAGCCATCCAAGACAGCTATGGATTCAACAACGTTGATAAATTAGCATATATGGTGCATAGACTGCTCAGGCCCCAACAAATGGTGTGGCATGGCGGCAAACTTCATTTTCAAGATTTAACTTCATTTCCTTTCATTTTCAAGATTTTGCCATGGGTTCAATTAGTTTGAACTTGCAACCAAGAGAAACTTCCATCGAATTGGAAATCACTTCTACAGAGAATACAGAAAAATGCTATTGAGGTGACGAGAACTTAGTAAAACCAAGTCCAAACCCTCATACACATATTAACAATGCCAATTTCAATCAAATAAATAGCTGATCAGTTGACCCATAAATGAGCAAAGCAAACCTGGTCAATCGTTCGAATATCAGGAGAAAGACCACCATGGACGCAGAGCACCTGGGGTATACCAAATTATAAATGTATCCGAATTAATGGTAAACTCAAAAAACTCAGATAAATATCACAAGAAATATAAAGAATGTGAGGGCATACAGTTCCATCTATAATTGCGGAGAGCGTTAAGTAGTCAAAAACATCTGTGCAATACCGCCATGCATTAGCATTTCCATACTTCCTCTGGCATTCATCATAGAACCCATATACCTAGCAAAATTGGAAACTGTAAAGATCAATCAACTCATCACAATTGCAAGGTGCTCAATTTTGCAACAATCAGATCCCATAATGGAGTGCTAGTAAAATTCACAGCAGTTGAAGGTTCCAGCATCCTTCTCTTAACAGTCAAGATCCTTTATACTATCTTTTATCCTGATTTTGAACTGTGTACTCATCAAACAAAGATGCAAATTGAGATTAGACATGCCAATAATCCCCACCTTAGATTGGGAAGATTCCATCAATTGATGATATCCCTCCCACATAAGGATAAATCAAGTTGGTGATTTCACTTGGTTGCTTCAGTAGGGAACCAGATGTTTGAACATGTAAAACTGATTGTTTAACCCCCCTCCCAAAAGGATTTTACTTGAAAAATCATAATGACCATCCAACTCAATGATGTATGATAAAACACCAAAATGTCCAGACGGCAGGTATTTCTCCCCAATAGACAAGGGGAAAATAGAAATAAACATGTTCACCGGAACAGAAAGAACCTATAAGTCTGTAGTTTCTATTCAAGAAATTGGCACCTTCATTTGCCTCTAAATGGGCAACAATACTATATAAAATGATCTAGTGGTTCCATCTCTCCTGAAAAAAGCAAATGCAAATGAGCCTAGACTGTTCTTTGAGGTATATTAAATTACAAAAAAGCAGGATATTGTTCTGTCAGACTATGAAAACTACTCTTCTATTTCAGCCTCTTGCCCAAAGATAAATAAACTTCAATTGGGTGCTAAATGCAGCACTTCATTCTTTGGCAGTCTCTCAAGAGTGAGATCGAGATCAATTGGAGCACTTGTTAACCTATAATGAGGCACAAAAGGTAGTTAAACTCCTCGCGACAAAGCAAACTTTGTACCGCAACTAGTTAATAACAATGTTGTTCAATAATGAATGGGTGCCACTAGGTTCACCCCTTCATTTGATGACTACACCCCACTTTTTTTAAATTATTGACTACACCATTAAATTGATAAAATTTTAATGCACACCAAAATGGGAGAAAATTATCTATAAATTTTATTACACACTAAATTTTTATTCTTATTAATTAACTAAAAGAGTAAATCATATGATCAAAACATTGCTATCTAACTGCCCATCCATACCAGTAGTCAAGGGTGTACCACATGTTTGATTAAATTATTAGATCATCTCCTCAGTTGAAATTTATGGGCTAGGTATCCCTTTAGAGGTGGGCCATTGACGTACAATGCAAGCCTAAATGGGATGTTGTGCAATAGTTCTAACACCGTCAATCCTTTTTCTTTCCCCCTATTTCTATCCATTTCACTAGCTTAATGGAATGAAGAAAACCTTACATAAACATAAATTATGGAACCAATAACGGAATTTCTAGCATCAATCAATCGAACAAAAAGAGAATTTGAAGCATTTGAGAAATCTAATTATTAAGCTCCTGCACTTCGAAACGTGTCCCCTCTTTTGAAAGGAAATAATGACTGATAACATGAGAGAGGTGCCGTGAATGGAAAAGAAGTCAGTTGGAGAATGAAGAAGTCAATTGAAGGAGGTTAAGATTAGGATGTGCATATAAGAGGATGAGAAATTTCAAAATAGAAGAAATTTTTTTAAAGGGGGGTGTAGTCATCCAATGTTGGTGTGCGCCTAACACCACCCTAATGTATATAATAAGGTCTATGCCTCGTACCATAGCACAACTGAGAAAAAACTTGCAAATTTATTAGCTGGGATGGTAACCAGCTATTTGGTATGACCAACTGGCGAATCTACCTACAAGGCATAAAATTTTCTTCTCCGAAGTGGATGAGATCAAGCTTTTGTTTTCCTTGACCATAACATACTGAGGTCCAAATGAGTCTCTAAGGGGCATTTGGCATCGTTTCTTGAGAACAATTCTCTATTCCATTTCAAGAATTGTGTTTGGCATCACTAGTTATCGGAACATTTCACGAGATCGTTCCACTTTTTCGGGTGTTTTTTTGGAGTGAAACAAAGTCACTCCACGGAACAGAACAAATAGGGAGAAAACTCTCGCCTCTTCTCCCACTCCTCTCTTCATCGCGGCAACTCCTCCGACAGCATCTTCTCCTCGATGACAGCAAGGTCTTCCCCTCCTTTTTCTCTCCCTGCTTTATCTACCCTTCCTCTTCTCCCTCAATCGAACCAACCCCCTCACATTATCCAATCCATCAATTACTTTGTAGAGAAAATTTATATATATATATATATATATATAAAGATCTCAATATTTCACAGCATTCAGTTCTTCAAATTCAGCATAAATTATAGCCAACCCATTATTCAAATTCACAAAACCCAAATGTTGGATAGAATCAAACTTACAGAAGAACTGAAAGTGAAAAAAAAAAGTTGGGGGGGTAAGAAAGGAAGACATACTCAAAGGAGAGCAAATCTATTGCATTGCTTGAGAAGAAGCAAGATTTCATGAAAATAAAAATTACAAAAGCTTGCAGTTGTGATGAAATGCAACATGTGCGTTTCTGGTGTGGTAAGACATGCTTTTGTACATGTATCATGTTTTCAATGGTCCAGATTAATGATCATCTGATCAAATGGTAGGCTTTTCTCTGCATATATCTACCCAAAATCGTCAAATGAGTACTCTGTTCTTATGGTCTACTCCTTTAGCACCTTTAGAGTAGTATTATCTTCTCACGTTTATGTAGGCATGCATGTGAAGAACATACACTTGAGCATTGAAACTTGTCACTCTTATGTGCCATGTATTTACTCTCTCTCACACACAAACAAATTCTCTTTACAAAAGTGGAGCAAAATCACATTACTCTTGCAAAGTAACATAAAATGTATAAATTTAAGGCTTTTACAAGCATGGGATATGACTTTTATAATTTAGAAAATTTTATGAGACTTTATTATACTAAGAGGGATAAACATTTATCATGTAATCTAGTTGTGGTAGTATAATAGTTATCTTACCTTTTTCCTCCATCAAACGGGATTCTATCGTTTTTGTTATCTAGAATGGAATCTTACTAATTGTTTCCAAACGGGTTCTCAACACAGAATCATTCCAAATAACCCAAAGTGTTCCGTTTCAAGAATCGGAGAATCACCAAGAACAGTGCCAAACACCCCTAAAATAAGAGTTATTTAGATTAGATCTATAAAATAAGATTTGTTTATCTTAGGTCTTGTTTTACAATAGTCTGTTTGGTAAGATCAACTTTTTGAAGGGAAAATAGGCTTATTTTTTATATCTTGTTCGGTAAAAAACATACAAACATACAAATAAGCACTTATTTGAGGGGCATTTGCAATGGAGGGATAGAATAGGCATTTGGAAAAATACAGGGGGCATAAACAGCATTTGAAAAACGTATTAAGGCAAAAAAAAAAGTGTTTCAAGTGAATCAAATGCACATGTGAGCAAATAAACCTCTAACCGCTTTAGAACAATAAGCTTTGAAAGAAAAAGTAACCCTGAGGTTACTTATTATTTCAAAGGGACAATCTCTTATGATAAAATATTTAGACATTGGATTAGACATTTACCTGTCTTAATTTAAAATAAACTCTAATTTTAAGAGTTATCAAACGTCCCCTTTGTATTAGAGCCATCAAAAGGCTAAGGTACCCAAACTCGGATATAGAAACAGATAACAGTATACAACGTGGGATACAACTCTTCATTTCCCCAAAATCCAAGACATGGAGTATCCCAACCATTATGCTGATACCAGGCTTAACTTTCAGTTATTTTCCAAGCTAGTTCTCTTCTTTTAACACTTGCATTATGCCAAATTCAATCTAACTTCAAATACTTACATATCTTCTTATAGTATACCATTGATTTAATTTTGTTGACAGAGCGAATAAGAAAATTGGAAGGAGTTAAGAAAACAACCAGTAGTATAATAGGACATGAGCAAATTCAATTTGTATTGGAGAAGTATTTGACTAGAGGAACTTTAAGGCACTTGACAAGTAGACAATAAGGACAGTCAACCAACGGCATAAAAATACATAACTCACATGCAAAAGGATGGATCCTACCATTTGATGACTGGTATGAATAATCTTCTGGGCAAAGACCCAATCGATAATTCTAACCATCCAAACTATCAACGTATTCACTGACACTTGTGCAGTACAAAAAGAATGCAGTATTTCAGATGATTAAAAACAGCCGACCGGGATCAACTTCGGCCTACAATTCCGTAACTGGGACCAATGGAATGACAGATCTCACCTATTGCATGCATGCACATGGATATATGTACTTACATAGACTCCCTGATGGGTACCGTGAATTACTGCTTGCTCAAAAAACAACACAACAGAAGGCTACACTATAAATGTATGATACAAGAGGATACCTGAGTTAGCTGCCTGCTTTCGTGATTTCCACGCAAAAGAGTAATGTTAGCAGGGTACCTATCAGCAAAACACAAATCCCAAAAACAAAAGGAATCAATGTTAGATTCTTCAAAGGAAGAATATAAATTAAATTGCAAAAATGTAGACATTGAAAACAGAAGGGATAAATATAAATTTCTTCGAGGAAGCACTTCTATTTTCATTTCTTTTTCAGGCAACAGCTCGTTAGACAAGAAGCCTGTTCAGATTTTGAGAAACCCATAACATAATCAGAATCAAAAATTCCAAATTATGAAGAAGTACCAAACAAGAAAAATGATGACTATGATGGCAATGAGACAGATAATTTGGACATCCTCATCAGTAGCAATGAACCATCAGCATCACATCAGGGAAATAGATTCTCGCATGGTACCATGGCCTTTTCAATTAAAAAGAATTTGATAATTTCACCGAAAAAATGATAAACAAAAGAATTTGGCTTCTTAATTTGGATTTGGCAAAATAAATTTGCTTTAAGCCAACAAGTTTGTTCTATTGTAGTACAAGCATTAGGTGCAGCTCTGAGTAATCTGTATCTCTTCTTATCCTGTCATTTAACAATTTTACCCATTAGTAATAATTATTCCCTTTTTTTCTATCAATAATCAGAAATTCCATTTAGGCGTAGAGAAAAAATATATACAAGAGTTCACAGAAAGTAAACTTGAAAAACAAAACTAGTAAACAAACACAGAAAAAGAAACAGGAAGACACGACGTAGCCATCCCAACTGAGAGTCTCCCTAAAGAGGAAGATCCCCCACATCCGCAATCTTTGTATGAGAAGAGCACCAAAACAAGATATGATGCCGGATACGCGAACAAATTAGAAGACTGGAAGATGAGAGATTGTCAAAGATAACTCATCAGTGTGTGGTTTCAAAATTTCGCCTTTCTTTTCGCTATTGTATGTTACCTTTCACTAAGGGTGATTTATTCCTCGGAATAATTCCCTTAAAGAAGGGATCTGAATATAATTAGATACGTGGGTTTTTTGTGGAAAAAAATCTTTTAACGGGCCGCGCATTCCAATATGTAGGACATGTTCCCCTTTTTAACACCCACTATGGTTAAGATTCACTCACCCCTAGGGTTCATCAAACATCCAACCTTGGGTTTTAGAGAAAAAATATTAATCATAATTTAATTAAGTAAAAGGGACAAGGCAGTCGACTAGATAACGGAATGTAGGGTCAGCTAATCACTGCTCTCTTTTTTTATCAATGTCGTAATGGGTCATCTAAATAAGCTCATTACATCTTTATTATCTAGTCACTTCATGATGTTTTAGTGTCTATTGTCTTTTATGTAACGAGAGGCATTTATGTCCTTTCATTCCATTAGTAATATAAAAGATCTAAAGGGATAGAGACATTAATTTTCCATCCACTATTCCCCTTCCTTCTTCCTCTTCTCCTCTTTTTCACTTTCACAAACCCTAGTTTACTATTCACAACTTCCTACTTGATAACCAAGGTTCTTAAAATCGACGATATCGGCGAAAAAACGTCGATATTTGTCGGTATCGGTCATGACCGACACATCTACACCCTGTAAGGAATTTTTTACATGTTATCAGGAGTTCGATATATCGGCAATAACTCACTGATTTCGACCAACACAGTTCATTCTACAATTCACTTTATAGAAACAATGGTGTCCACTCCATTCAGTGTCTTTAAATTTGAAAAATCCCACAGATCTTTCATACAAATTGCAAACAATTTTGAGATTTGAGAGTGGAGACTTGAATATTTTGGATTTAGAAGGAAAAATAAAAAGGGCTGAAACTTGAGAGTAGAGAAGAAAGAAGGAAGAAGAGAGTACCGTGGCCATCTGCCGTCGTCGTTTCCAGTAGCCGTTGCCAGATTCCAAGCCAAGGTTCCTCCCCCTCTTCGTCCTTTCTGAGGTCTGCAATGCTCGATTTTTTTTTTTGGGGTTTGCCCTTCTGATCGTCGAATGAGGATGAGGCTTGCTTAAACTTTAAACCCTAACAAGGGTTATGCTAGCTTCACTCTCCATTCCATTTTATTTGTTTTAATTTAAACTTTAAACCCTATCAAGGGTTATGCTAACTTCACTCTTATATAACATTCCAATTTATTTGTTTTAACCTTTAAGTGGTTTAAACCCTAACAAGGGTTATGCAATTACCACCCCTTTTTTTTGTTGGTTTAAAGAGATAACATCCTAAAAACACACAGTCAGACCTAACACTTTAAGTTAAGTAATGCTATTACCACCCATGGATATTTTATTTATTGTTTAAACCCTAACTCTTAACTCTTAAGTGCTTTAACTAACCTTGAACTGTGGTTAACAAGTTTTAACCCTTGTGATTAATTTTTTTTCTAGAAACAAAGGTCAAATTTTTTAAGCCTTTAATCCTAAGGGTTAGTGAATTTTAACCAAAGTTAAAAGGGTGTCCCCTCTTAACTCCCTTTAACTGTGGTTACAATTAACATAGAGGTCAAAGCACATCTTATTGAGAAATGAATGAAACATGAATCAATCATACATTATCGTTACTTGTCAGCGCATATCTTTGATCTCTTATCATTGCATCTCTTATGTACATTGTTGTTTTTATTATGTTTTTATTCTAAAATGTGTATTAACATATATTTTAAGATTTTCTGAAGTTTCACTGCAAAGTTCCATGTTTTGCCCCATTTTTTTTCTATTTTCCCAAAAAAATACCGATAAAATATATATCTCCGATATATCATTTTTCTACGGCTCGACATGTCGAGGGATATCGATATTCAGAACCTTGTTGGTAACAGAGCAAGAAATCAAGGCTTGTATTTTTCTTTTTCTTTTTTTGGGCATGAATAGTGTTGTCGCTATGAATAGTGCCACATGAAGTGTTGCGTGAATAGTGTTGTGTGGATAATGCCGCATGAATAGTGCCACGTGAATCTGGTATGGTTAAATATTTTGAAGTTTGGGATGATTTTATTCTAATTAATTTTTTGGAGTATCTAAGTTTATGTTTCATGCTTTCGAATGATTTTATAAAAAAAAATCAGTTTTGAATCAAACAACTGGAACAAATTATTAGAGATTGTAAGATACTATTGGTTGATAAAAATTGATGTTTTGGTGATTGAAACTTAATGGAACACGAATTGTGAACTTTGGGTGAGTTTCGGAGTTCTTACATCGTTTTCTCTCAAGTTCACATGCTGAATTTTCTACTTTTTGGTATGATTGGGCTATGCTATTTGATTGTATGGAGTTGAAAACATTGGTGGAAGGTTATGAAGTGTGTGGGTTGCTGATTTGTATAGATCAGAATTAATTTAGACCTCTAGTTGAGGCGTTGTTGATGTTTGAAAAATCCGGCTTATTTACTTGTTTAGTTGTTTAATCCCTAAGTGAGACGTATGTCTAGGATTGATGGTATGGAGGAACATCCAAGTATGCACATCAGTACATAGATGGAGTTATCTTTTGGATCCTCCATTCTGTTGCTCAGACAGATACTCATGCATCTGCCCATCAGGCATCTTCATTAACCTCACATAGGATTCCTTGGATCATCGATTCAAGAGCCTCAAATCATATGTCTAGTACGTCCACACGTTTCTCGTCTAACAACTCTCGCTCTAGTCCTTTGAGAGTAAAAATAGTTGATGGTTTATTTTTCTCTGTGTTTAGGAAAGGAAGCATCAATGTCACTCCTACTCTCTCATTGTTGTATGTATTACATGTTCTTGGGTTTTATACTAACTTCATTTCTTTTCGTAGTTCAACTAAGCATTTGCATTGTGGTATAACATTTTTTCCATCTCCTTGTGTAATTCAGGATCTGGTGACACAACAGCAGATTGGGAGTAGACGTAAAGTGGATGGGCTTTATATCTTGGATCATGCTCCTGCTCCTATCTCTAGTGTTTTTCAATCTCATAGTTCTATTAATAAAGACCAAATTTTCCTCTGGCATCATCAGCTAGGTAATTTGTCGTTTCAATCCCTAAATTTTTTTTTCTCGATTGTTTGGGTCTGTCAATTTACAATTGTTTGCAGTGTGAAACCTGGCAAAACATAACCGTGTTTCCTCTTCTCAAGTACTAAGAGTTCATTTTCGTTGGAAATTTTGCATTTAAATGTATGGGTCTCCCACTCTATTCTTATTTGGATTTTAATATTTTATTTCGTTTAATAAATGATTATTTCCGCTACACTTAGTTGTACCTATTGAAAACTCGAGATGAGGTGCCCAATACTATTCGCACCTATCATTACATGATCAAAACTCAATTTGACAAGAATGTTAAGATATTTCATTCTGATCATGGTCGGGAGTACCTTGAGGATCACTCAGAACATACGTTGTTGAACATAGAATTACTCATCAAAACATGTGTATACACACTACAACAGAATGGAGTGACAGAATGAAAGAACTGTCATTTGCTTAAGGTTGTTTGAAGTTTTTTACTATAGATGAAAATTGAAAAAACGTTTTGATCCGAGGAGTGTTAGTGAAGAGATACCCCTTTTAAGTTCCTATTCTGAGAGAAACTCTTTTAGTCCCGTTGTTGTCCTCTTTTGATGGCACTAGAGAGAGGAAAATGAGTTGAAGACACTCTAGACGTTCCAAGGTGGAGCTTCGATCAATTGAACAACACTCTCAGCATACCTCTATGGACTCAAATTCATCTCCTACTTCTCTAGTTGCTCTCAATCTAGGTAATTCTTCATCCTTACCCAACACTACTGATCATGATGTTCTCATTACCTTACGGAAAGGGAAACACACTTGTAAATCTTATCCAATCTCTAACTTTGTTTCTTATGAACCTTGTTCTCCATTTATTCGTGGTTTTGTCTCATCTTTGTCTTCAATATCTATTTCATCTAAAGTAACAGATGCATTGCAATACCCTAACAGGAATGAAGCAATGTAAGAGGAAATGAAAGCACTCACAAAAATTAATAAATGGGAACTTGTTGATGCTCCTAGGGACAAGAAGCTAGTTGAATGCAAGTGGGTTTATACCGTAAAATACAAGGTCGATGGTATTGTTGACAGATACAAAACAAGGTTGGTCGCTAAGGGATTCACACAGACCTATGAGATCGATTATCAAGAAACATTTGTACATGTAGCTCAGATGAACACAATCATAATTCTTCTTTCAGTAGCAACAAATCAGTCCTGACCTCTCTTTCAACTAAATGTGAAGAATATTTTTTCATGGAGATCTCCAAGAAGAAGTTTATATGACTTTACCTCCTAGGTTGAATGTTCAGGATCATAAGGGTAAAGTTTGTCGTTTGAAGAAGGCAATTTATGACCTTAAACAATCCCTTAGGACTTGGTTTAAAAGACTTTGTGGATTTGTGAAGAAGTTTGGGTATACTCAATGTCACTCAGATCGTACGCTATTTGTGAAACATTTGAGAAACAAAACTACAAGAAGTAGTGTATGTACATAATACTGTTGTAACCAGAGATAACTCAGGGGAGATACAGAATCTGAAGGATCTTCTGGCCAAAGAGTTTGAGATTAAAATTTTGGGTTTTCTCGAGTATTTCCTTAGGATTGAAGTTGTCCACTCAAGGAATGACATCTTTATATCTCAGAGAATATATCCTTGATCTGTTAAAAGACACTAGAAAGTTTGGGTCGAAACTTGTGGCAGCTCCTATGGAAGCTAATGTTAAGCATGACTATGAGAGCGGCAAGTTGCTTGAAGATGTTAATATGTTCCTGAGACTTGTTGGTAGGTTGATTTACTTATCCTTCACTCGTCCCAATATTATCATGGTTCAAAATATCGGTATCAGGTATCGTATCGGTAAGTCCAAAACTAGATATGTATCAGCGTATCGGATGGATACGGTGAAAAAAATTAGAATACGCTAAGAAACACTTAGATACGCAAGGTAAAACTTGAATACCTTGCATAAAACTTGTTTTAATACAAATATAAGTTAAAAATAAACTAAATGAAAACCTTCAATTATATTTATAATCATACATACGAGAGTTAAAAAAAATTTAAATTAGAAAAAGCTTGTATGCTGATAAACATGTATGAAAATACAAACCATAGTCACAGCCAAGTATAGGAAATAGTAATACAACATAGATATTAAAACCTTACATTCAATGAGTTATATAAGAATGTATTAAATTACAAACTTAAATTATAAGTTTGAATGCAAGTCTTTTGAACTGTTACTGCAATTGACTTTTTGACCATGTAGATGAAAATATTTTTGAAGACTTCATGGGACTTTTTTTGCTGAACTTTGGATTTTGATTATGTTTTGATATAGTAAAATGGATGAAAATTTAATATTGAGAAATATTAACATTTGAAAGTTGAAATTTCGAATCCCTAAACGACACCAAAAAGAAGATTTTGTTTTTGAACTAGAAAGTTGACTTTTTATTCTTCAAGAATTTGGATTTAGAACAATTTATATTGAATTCAAATAGAGGATATACCTTTATTTACATATAAATATCTTAAATAATAAATGTGAAATTTTAATTAAATAAGTTGTGCATGTTGAGTTTATGTTGTGGTTATGGTTGTTAAATCCTTGCGATTTATGATTCAAATCCTACGATTCGATTCGAATCCCAAGCAAAATAATTCAAATCGGAGGTGAAAATCTTAATTGGATAAATCTCATTTAATTTGGGATTCATATTACGATTTGTGATTCAAATCGTACGATTCATACGATTCGAGCACGAAACCCCTTTTACGGATCAATACTTAAAAAATATTCTTTATTCTTTTGATTTTCTAAAGATACTTTATATGTTTTAAGATGAAAGAAGAAACAAGAAAACCCTGTTACGGACATATCAAAACCCCTATTTGGATTGTCTCTATGTTGTTGTGAAACGGGAAAAAAAAAATGAGAACAAAGGAAAAATGAGGAAGGAGAAAGATGATGGAGTTGGATTTTGGGAAAACTTGATAGTTTATTTTATTAGTCTTTTTAATTGTACAAGTCTTTTGATACTTGATCTCCTACAACATGATTGTATGAGTTTACTTTTGTTGATTTATCTTTAATGATATTGGGTTTTTTTTCATTTTACGGAGATCATTCGTGTTTTTTATAGTGTATCCAATGAAATATTAATTACTTTCTTTTATCAATAAATATGAATGAAATCTTTTGGATAATAAATTATTCTATTTTTCTGATTTATTAAGTAAGTTTTTTGTATTTTTTAAACGATTTTTAAAAAAATGGATTGAATCTTACGAATCCCGATTTGAATCCCGATTTGAATCGAATCGGTCCTAAAACGATTTTACAATTCAATAACGATTTAATGACCTTGGTCGTGGTAACTAGTGTAAATGGAAGGAGAAAAAAATTAACTGAAAAATCCCTCATATCGGACCCATATTAGGCATATCGGTCCCGTATCAATTTTTTTCTCAGCGTACCAGTGTACCAAGTAGCTCCAAACAAGATTCGTATCGGCCAAAATCGGTCGATAGTATCGAAATTTTAAACCATGGATATTGCTAATGCAGTTAGTGTCAGTCACTTCATGGCAATCCTAGGACTATACAGCTTGAGGCTACATAACAAATTTTGAGATAATTGAAGTCCACACCAAATTGAGGGTTAGTATTCAGACGGAATGGGCACTTAAAGGTAGAGGCATACACAAATGCTGATTGAGTTAGATCAGTCACAGATCGTCGATCTACGTCAAGCTATTGCACCATGGTTGGTGGAAATTTGATTACCTCGAGATGTAAGAAACAGTTTGTGGTTACACGATCTAGCGCGAAGCAGAGTACAAAGCCATGGCTCATGGAGCCTCTGTGAATTATTGCGGATCAAGACCTTGATGATAGAACAAGATTTCTCAAACCCATCGGAGATGACACTCTATTGTGATAATAGAGCTACTATTAGAATTGCACATAACCCAATGCAACTTGACATGACCAAACATATTGAAGTTGACAAACATTTCATAAGAGAATAGATAGCTTTAAAGATAATTAGGCTTGCCTTTGTAAGAAGAGAAGATCAGTTAGTAGATGTTCTTACGAAAGGATTGCTTCATCACGTCATCATGGGCTTATTGGCTTGGCATGCTTTATGCCCCGCTTGAGGGAGAGTGTCGTAATGGGTCATCTAAATAAGCCCATTACAACTTTATTATCTAGTTACTTTATTATATTTTAGTGTCTATTGTGACTGTCTTTATGTAACTAAGGGCATTTATGTCATTTCATTCTATTAGTAATATAAAACATCTAAAGGGATAGAGACATTAATTTTCCAAACCCTATTCCCCTTCCTTCTTCCTCTTCTTTTCTTTTTCTCTTCCACAAACCCTATTTTACAATTCCTAGTTTCCAACTTATCGGTAATTAGACACACATGTTTGTCCTATTCTTTTTTCTCCTCTTTGCAAGGTACTAAAGCAAAAGCACCTAGCTCTAAAACACAAAACCCTTTTTCTCCCATTAAGGACCTCATTTCAGAATTTTCATCTCCATCACAAATAATGATACTACAAAATGCTCCACACTGTATGGGAATTGGGAGAACATTATGCGTTGCAGCACAAAAATGCAGTAAATGCTGAATACTAATGTTTTGACAAGCATAACAAGGAAGAAAGGCTTTGCTGCTAATACTCAACTATACATAAACAGCATACCTTGCTTTGAGAAGCAAAAGAATTGTGAAGACTTCAAGACTGTTGTACCCACGGTCAACAAAATCGCCCTGTCAGGATTGAGGAGACTTAATATCCGCAGGCCATGAGTATATGATACTAAATGGATGACTAAAGATTCAAAACAACACATCACGGTAAAAAAATATGAAGTTTACCATAAATATGTAATTTGTCTCTGGCACATGACCTCCTGTCTGGAAGAGTTTCATTAGATCATGGAACTGGCCATGGATGTCGCCACAAACCGTGACTGGACTATTGACAGGCTGCACATTGGACTCCTCAATGAGGATCTCTTTAACCTGATAAGTTCAACAAATATACGTCAACAGCAAAAAAAAAAAGGGGTAATCAATCATGAAACAGATTAAGAAAAGAAAATAACATCCAAAGGAGTTAAAGCAACAACACGGTTGGAAATTGAACCAACCAATTACTTCTTTCAAGCAGTCTTGACTTAAAACTATTAGAAAGATTTCAGTCCATATGACATCTTATCTAATAACAACACAGTTAAATAAAGTACCACATTATAGACAATTAAGATATGTCAGCAATAAAGCTAGTACTTAGTGGGCCTCCCTCCCTCACTGGTTATCAGAAGGCCTAGATTTCCACTTGTAAGTTGATTTTTGACTGAGGCCTCAATATAAGAATCATTGTCCTTGAGAGTTGAGACCGATCTTGCCCCTCGTCAGATCATTTCCTCAGTCAAGATGGATTATGGCGGCCAATCCCCATTATTCAACATTCATGGTCTAGTAGGGTGGAAGGGAGAATTTATGGAGAAAGGTTCTAGTGGCGAAATATGGTGAAGCCACAATTTGGGAGCGGAGCCATCTGAGGTTAGGAGATCCTAGGGTGTAGGACTGTGGAAAGATATTTTGAAGGTCAGAAGTTTTTGTGAGTCATATCAGAAATAACATTGGGAAAGGAACTAAGATTAGATTTTGGGAGGATTCATGGTGCAGTCTAAATAGTTTGAAAATGGATTTTGTGATCCCTACGCCATTGCACTAGACAAATTGTAAGGTAAGTTCCTGCTTTGAAGTGAGTAATGGTATCCCTATTTGGACTCCTAGGTTGAGAAAGGATTTGAATGATTGGGAGCTTGAGGATCTAAGTAGGCTTTCGGCTCACTCAAACTCCAGCAGACCTAATATCTAAGTTAGAGATGCTAGCCTTCGGGATAGCAAGAGTATCACGGTGGAAGCCTTTTTTCCAAATGTTGCATGTGAATTTCGGTAAACTCAAATCTGAGTCCAGAAAACTCATTCTTCATCCTCCTCCATAGTATCATAATACCGAAAATCAAAAAATTTCTAGATCATACCTTGATTAACTACCCAAACCAATCAACACCACACGTGTCACAAGGTTTACACGTAATTTCCCCACAGAACTATTTGGAATCCTGAAATTCCTTCTCAGTTGTGTTATTCATGTGGACCACCACACTGTATAAAATCCTTACATTGAACCACTTGAAAAATAGTAGTTGGAAATTTGCAAACATGTGTAACTAGATGAGTATGGGCGTTGCTCATTCTGGCATGAGGTTGCTTGGGTTTTCCCACTTAGTTTCAAGGAAGCCCTATCCGGTTGGTGTATCAGAGGCTAGGAGCAGAATGTGCGGGTTCTTTGGAGTTTGTTGTTGGGGGCCATCTGCTACAGCATTTGCGAGGAGATGAACAAGAGTCTTTGACAATTTGTCCATTTCAAAGGTAGTATATGGTCTGTATAGCGAAGGTGCTTATGTCTTGGATGTCTCCCAAGGACAAATAGATGTTTTACTTTTTGCATCTTTCTTAGATCACAATTAGGCGTGTTGTCGTTGGCTTTCCCTTAGTTTGCTTCTCTTTCTTTTCCTTGTTTTTATTGTGTTCACCATCTTATAATCTTTGTTGCACTACATTTCTTTTTAATGCATGATCCTATTGTCGATAAAAAAAAGTGGTAGCCTGCACTTGTAAATCTCTACCAAGGGAATTGTTCTGTTGTTCAATATTGCCCACAAATAGGAACTCATGAAATTGTTAAGAGGAAAAGATGCTCGTTTTCTATAACATTACCATGCAAGAAAGCCATTTTTATTAATGGGATCCTCCTTTGGTCAAAACTAGGGCTCATAGAGCCCACTAAGCTCATAAAGCCAACTAATGTCAAAAAACAGTTACAAGAATGCACAGTAATGTGATGGGAAAACCAACAATCGTATGTACAACACTACAGAAAACCAAAAGCAAAGAGGTGAACAGCGGCATTAGTCCCATGCGGATGTGACATAGAAAGTAGCGACGTGACCTTCCAGCCGCATGCCCGTGCATCTCCCTGTTACCCTATCTGAGCCATGGGCTTGTATTGGCAAGGGCTCCCACTACCCTAGCCCATGACAACCAAGCTTCCAATACAGTAAACCCTTTCTAAGTGCTTCTCCCACCCGATGTGGGAATAAAAACAAAGAGCAAGGCACCACATAAGCAATATAAACACATAAGTGAGGGTGCAAAAGACAAAATACGAAAAAAGCAAGCTTCCCTCGAAAGTTTAAAAAGGTACAAAATAGCAGATAATGCAGGAGGGTGAGGAAATGGAACCTGATTTAGGTCTAGACAATGAGAACACTGCAGTCTATCTCAATGTGAAATTGTGACCGTGTTTAGACCAGAGATTGGGTCCGATAACCAAATTCTTCACATTTAGTGAGGTCTTTGGGAACGGTATAAGAGATTCCAATTTCCCAGATGTGGAGTCAGACTAGGAATTAAGATAAAGGATTTTGGTATGTTTCTAGGTCCGTCCTTTGAGGGCTAAAAGAGGTTATGGTTCTATTTCAGTATCTAAAAAGGGAAAAACGTAAGTCAAACAATGTAGGAAAAGCAGGAGGGGGAGGGGGGAAATAAGAGGTTTGCGAACGGACTTAAGAGCTTAGCCAGTAGTGTAAAGTATGAGGGGAGATTGATGGGGGATGGGGAGAATAGTTCAAGAAAGGTAAAGGGGTGGTCAACGTTTTACTTAATGGCATTAAACATCAGCTCTTAGAATATTAGAGGTATAAAAAACAAAGATAAGAGAGTGGCAATTAACTAATTAAGCAGGTGGTGAGATCCAAAGGACCATCCATCCCATTAGAGCATATTAGGAATTATTATGTTCCGGATCTGGGGCTCAACATGCTCCAATTGGATGACATTGCCTTCCATTGCAGCCGAGGAGAATCTTGATCGTCTGGGATAAGGAGGTGGAGATTATTGATGTGCTTACTCTTTAACTAGCCTGTGTCGTACCTTAGAAGATGGTTTTAATTTGATGTATTCTAGGGGTTAATGGTCCTACTTATAGTAGTGAGTCCCAGGGGTTTTGCAAAGAATTGAACAATATCAGTAGCATATGGGGCTCTCCTTAGTCTATACAGGATGATTTTAATTGTGTCCGAGCCTGCAAAATCAATAGTAAAATGACTAATGAGAGATTTTGATGAGTGTCTTAAGAGTTCAGACACAGCATCATTGATTGCCCCTTGAACGGTGCTAAGTTCACTTGGTCTACTTCCAAGAGGCCATCTCTCAGTAGATAAGATAGGTTTCTCTTCACCAATCAGTACTCAGTAGGAAGTCTTATTTTCAAATGTTATTCAAGTAGCCTTCTCCAGCCCACTTCCGACCACATTCATATTATGCTGGACATGGATCGGATTCAGTAGTGGTCCAATGCCCTTTAGATTCAAGAATATGTGGCTTAGAGATCCAAGCTTTAAAGATGTAGTTGGAGGGGTGTGGAAAGGTTCTAGATAAAAAATTGCAATGTTTTGTCTTATTTTGTATGAATAAAGTGAATTTTATTAGAAAAAAATGTACAAAAGGGAATAACAGTACTCTCCTTGACAATGCTTAAATACAATCAGGAATCCTTAAAAGTAAACCGACTTCAATTTGAAACAAAAGCAAAAGTATTAACATTCTTGAACTCCTTAAGAGCTCCTCCTAATTCTGAAGATCCCAACTGATCGACGCGCATAGCATCATACCCAAGGAATTGATGTGATACCCATCAAAAATTCTCTGAAATCTCTCTTCCCATAAACCACAAGCATACCACAAAGAAGATTTCCATTGTTACTAGAATTTCCTGCTGGCCAAATTTAGAATCAACTACTAACATCCTTTGAGTCACACTTGTAACCTGGAAAAGGGAGAAATAGAAACTCGAAATGCACAAGGCCACCGAACAAAGAAGAAGAAGGTGTAAACGTTTTCCCCCACCCTCTTACACATACCACACCTATTTGGGAGGTGAAAGCCCCTATTTTTTAGATGATCAATGGTAGGGTTGTATTCGAGCCGGGCTTGGCCCCTGCTCCGCTCAGTTTGAAAAATTTTGATCTATGATCGAGCTTGACTCGGTTTAAAAATTTTTCATCTATGTTCGAGCTCGGCTCGGCTCGAATCTGCTTGGTTAGGCTCGAGCTTGGTTCAAGATCAAATTGATTCAAGCTCGAGCCGAGCTTTGCTTGGCTTGAGCTCGGATTGAATTATTAAAAAATAATTTTGAAATAAAAATAATATTTTTATTATATATAATAATTATATTATTTATATGTATAATAAATGTATTACTTATATATAATAATGAAATATATATATATATAAATATATATATAAAATATTATTTTTTACATAATATTCAAGCCAAGCTGAGCTCGAGCCTCAATCGGGCCAAGCTTCGAGCCGAGTCAAATAAAACAGACCTTGGCTCAAGCTCTGCTTATATACATTTTCAAACTCAAAAAATAACTTGGCTCGGCTCAATCGAGCCTATTTTTCGAGCTCAAGCCGGGCTTTTTCGGGCCGAGCCGAACTTTGAGCTAGCTTGGTTCAGATACACCCCTAATCAATGGTCAAGGTCTTATCTAGAGATGTCGACCAAATAAAGACTTGCACCTTAGGAGGGACATTTGAACTCCAAATCTTCCTAAAACTCGGCATCCTCACCAAATCCGCTTCCTCGTTAAGGAGAAAGCTATAGAAATCTCTCATTGTGAATATGCCCTTTAGGTTTCCTTTCCAAAGCCATTGACCTCTCTGACCAGAACTTGAACCCTGTTGAGCTTCTCAAGAGGTCAAGTGGATCTTTCAATTTCTCTCCCTCTAAGGTTCCTGCAAAAAAGTCAGGCACCACAATATCTCTTCATTTTCCCTTTCAAGCACATCACAAACAAGAACATTCTCCAAAGGGACTAGCCTGTATAATCTTGGACACAGCTCACAAAACCATCCAGCCTCATTTCGATCATCTTCCCGGAAATGAACATGTTACCATAGCTGACCTTGAAAATAGTTTCCTCCTTGAACTGCTCAAGAACTTTCATATCCCTTTCCAGACCCCAAACCTTAAAAAAAGAAAAATAATTGATTCAGATGTCAACCGTGATTTGACGTCCCAAACTTAACCCCAACCACATTTCTCCACAAAACTTTGTGTTCAGTATCAACCACCACAACTATTTCCCCATAAGAGCCCTATTTATTCGTTGTGTTCTACGAAATCTTAGCCTCCATAATCCTTGGGGCTACTGGCCACATACCCAACCCCGTATAACCAAATGAATTTTCCTCCTATCACCCCTACCAGTCCATAAAAGTCTCTTGAGTCTCTCAAGACATCTAGCCATTGAAGCATACATCTTGAAAACAAAAATGCAGAAATTGAAATTGACATGACGCTTTAAATAAGAGTCACCCTCCCACCTAGAGACAGAAAGCTTTTCTTTTAGCCTACCAACCTCCTTTCAACTCTATCACTGGTTCCAAATACCTTTGGCAACAGCTCCAAAGTGGTAGAGTCAAGGAGCATGCCCAGATATTTAATAGAGAAATGTATAGTAACAAAGTTCTCCAATTTTTTTAAAAAAATTTGAATAATTCATAACTTTTTCGTCAAACACTTAATTCACGAGTATTTGTGACTTTTTCAAAAAGGCATGAATTAGTGACAATTTTATGAAAAATTCACGAATAAATGTCTAATATATGAAATATATTTGTCTAACATTTTCGTAATGAGTAACCTTGTTTTTAATTATTTATATCTTATATTTTGCCCGACATTTTCAAGGATTTTTCGCTTTTTCCATGATTTTCTCCAGCCAAAGAATTCTCAAACTCCGACTTGGTGACTATGGGCAAATGACCCACTAGGCCACTACATTAGCACATTCCACCAAAAACTCCCTTTTTCATTCCTCGCATCCCTTGTACTATTTTTTTATCAGATAGTAATTAAAATAAATATATTTTTTAATCAGTAATAATTAAGATGCATATACAAAGCATGAGAAAGAAACATGACTGCATAGCAATTCACAAAAAGGTGAACTCAAGGGAAGAAAAGAAAAGAGAGCACAAACTGTGGAAAGTCAAAAGCGACTACGCCCAATCTAGTCTAATAAACAAAAACCATGCTGCCCCAAAAAAATCAATCGCATCACTCATCCAGAACAACTGCACCAAGTGTGAGGGAATAGTCCACCCCATATAGCTTCCTCCCTCAAATGTCGAAATCCACCTCAGAGAAGAGCCAAAGAGTGAAGCAACGACATGCTTACGAATAAATCTGCTCCTGATGATATAAGATGCCATCAAACGCTCTATGGTTTTGTTCCCTCCATAAGGGCCAAGTTATCACCTTTGGCGTAATAGCCTTGATATATGAAATCCCACCCTCTACCGCTCCCCATGCTCAACAAGATAAGAAACACCAAAAAGTACGGGGGAGACCCAAATTACCCCCAACCTTGCTTTAAAATCCCGGTTCGTATTGGCCGATACGTATCGAGCTATCCGGTACACCGGTATTCTGGAAAAAAAAATATCCCATATCAACCCCGTATCGGGCTTATCGGGCCCAAATCCCAATACACCGTTGTCGCCCGCTATATAGAATTTTTTAGTTAAATTTTTGTCTCTTATTACACTTAGATCCACAGAACAAACTTGATACCCACAACTTATTTACATAAAATACTATTTAAATAAATTTTTTTTTATTTTCATTTACTTAAGATATTTATATGTAAATAAGGTTAACCCTCATTTGAATTTAATAAAAATTATCCTGGATCCAAATTCTTGAAGATTAAAAGGTAAACTTTCCAGTTCAAGAACAAAATCCTCTTTTTAGTGCCTTTTAAGATTTATTTATATCAAAATTTCAACTTTCAAATAATAATGTATTTCTCAAATATTAAAATTTCATATATTCTACTGTATCAAAACATTACTAAAACCCAAAAGTCCGACAAAAAAGTTCTCATATTTTAGTCTTCAAAAATATTGTCATCTGCATGGTCAAAAAGTTAACTAATAGTGTAAGAGTTCGGCATAAAAAGACCTGTATTTAAGCTTATATGGTTGTGATTCAATACATTCTTATTTAACTCATTGAATATAAGGTTTTAATATCTAAATTGTATTTCCCATACTTGGCTCAATGACTATGGTTTGTCTTTGCATACCTGTTTATCAGCACGCACGCTTTTTTTAACGTATAAAATTCTTAAATCTCATATTTATGGTTATAAACATATTTGGAGGCCTTTATTTAGTTTGTTTTTAACTTATATTTGCATTAAAATAAATTTTATGCAAGATATCCAAGTTTTTCCTTGTGTATCCAAGCGTTTCTTTGTCTATCTTGATTTTATCAATCATATCCACCCGATAGGGTCCGATACGTCGATACATATCCTGTTTTGAACTTACAGATACGACACATGATACCGATACTTTTGAACCATGTCCCCAACCAGGATTAAAACATAACAATTGGCCCCAGAGCTGGAAAGCAACAAGGTAATGCAATTTGAAATGATCCATTATTTTCTCTGTCTAGGGGCACATAAAAACAGCTATATTAGTCATCCTCCACCCTCTATGTATCATAGTCACATATGAAGATCTTGTCCAGCATTGTCACCCACAAGAAGAAGGTTACAATGGATGGAATATTCTTATTCCACACAGATTTATGGGTAAGGAGAGTCCACAATCAACCCGCAAAATGTGGTACAAACATCTCACTAATCTCACTAAAAACTGACTTTTGTTCCACATCTGTGAGATAAGGGGAGGTCACTTGTACACTGAAGCGCTCCAACAGCCAAATGGCACTATCAACTTCTCAGTCATGGAGATTACGCCCAAAGTGAGGGCACCATACTGCCCAGTTAGCCACCCATTCTAGATAGGAGTCATAGGACTCAATCTAAGCATTCTTATTCACTACTAAGGACCAAAGATCATTGAACGCATCCCTAAGACTCCTATGGTCACACCACCATCTTCCTAAAACCTAACCACATCCCCTCTAGCTACACGGAAACAAATCTAATTTGAAAACTCCGACCAACCTCCATGATACTTTTCCATAAGCCAAACCCATGAACACAGAAGACCTTAGACTAGCTTTGGATTCCAACGCGATAGCCCCCCATATTAATATGAGATTACTTTCCTCCATAGAGCTTCCTTCCCCAACTTATCTTGGTAATGGGTTGAAAGCTTTAAAGCAAGGCATCACTTTTTGAAATAAATAGGTTTTGGGAATGTGTTGAGATAAAAATCAATATTCCAGGAAATAATGGGATGACTAATGCTAAAATTATAGCAGGTTGTGCAGAGGAGATTAGGGAGACTGTTGATTCTTTTGATGAGGGGTTGTACAAGGAGTCACATTTATAGACCAAAATTAGATGGGTTGTCTTTGATAGCATTTTAGATGAAGAGATATATAGTCTAGAGAGGCTTTTGAGGAAGAGAAAAACCATAAGATAATCATAGAGGCGATAAGGCCCCCCGGGCCGGATGGGCTCAACATAGAATTTTACAAAATTATTGGAACATTATTGAGTCAAACTTTGTGAAATGGCAAAGGACTTTTATAGGGAGAGGAACTTGACCAAGTCCTTAATAGAACATTTGTTGCTCTTATTATCAATATCAGGGATGCACAAGTCCTTAAAGATTTTTGTCTGATTAGTCGGTTGGGAGTATGTAAAAGATTTTGCGAGAGTTCTAGCTTCCAGACTTAAGACAGTGATGGGAAAATCATTCCCCCGCTCTAGGGTGCCTTCACGTGTGGTAGACAGATTTTGGACATCATCTTGATTGTCAATAAAAGTGGGAACGATAAAATTAGGAGTGGGGGATCATGCATATTATGTAAACTAGACATGAAGAAGGCTTATGATCATGTCAATTGGGGATTTCTAGAGTATATGTTGAGTGAAATGGGCTTTGAAATTGAGTGGGGGTGGATGAAGGCTTTCTTTTCGTCGATTTCTTTCTCAGTTCTTATAAACTATAGACCTGTGGAGTATTTAGTTCTCGTGAATTGCATCAAGAGGATCCCTTCTCCACTTTTAATTTCCTTATAAATTAAAGATCATTGAGGCCCTTAGCTGAATAATTAGTAGATCAGTTGATGTGGGTATAAAGGGCTTCACCAATGGGAGGGAGGGTCAATCATTTCTCATCTCTAGTTCATTGGTGACACTTTAATTATGTGATGCTTATGCATCTAGTCACCAATTAGGTTTTTATCTATAGTAGGTGTCTTTTTAGATGCTTAGAGACAATGTCAAGTTTGAGGATCAATTTTAGTAAAAGTGTGATGTTTGAAGTCAATGAGATTCCTAATTTAGCAGAGTTGGTACTTGGTACATTGCATGTAAGATTGTGTCTCACTTTTGACATCTTACTTGAGGATGTCTCTTGGGACTAGTTTTACTCAAATTGGGGCCTGGTGACATAGTTTAACAAGAGGCTAACATGATGGAAATCTCATTATCTTTCGAAGGGGTGTAGATCGACACTTCTAAAGAGTACTCTAGGGAGATTGCCCACTTACTTCAAGTATCTTATTACTATCATGTTTCAATTGCAGATAGACCGTAAATGATTCAGTGGGATTTCTGTGGAACAATAGGATGAATATTAAGAATATCATTGTTGCTAAGTATAGAGGGGTGTCTGCTTGGGAGCCCAAGGAGTTTATAGCGTACATATGTGAAAAGGCATTTTGAAAGTCAAGAAAGGAACGATTTGGATAGACAAGATAGTTTTAAGGGTTGGTAGAATAAGATTAAGTTTAGGAACGATCTATGGCATGGTTAGTCGTGTTTAGAGGGGATTTTTTTTAATTAGTATTCTATAGCCCTGTACATCAATTGTTTGATTGCTTCTTGTTTTAAGATTGGCGGCCAACATTTAGGTTTGGATCTCTAGGATGAGAAGAAATCTTAACAGTTGGGAGATGGATGATTTTTTTTGTTTTGGAATTTAAGGGCCACTTATGAGACGTTTACTACCCTATGGTCCCTATGCGATCAAAAGCTCTATAAAAGCAAAGAGTGCTTTTTGAAAGGAGTGAAGAACGGTCATTTTGTGCTAGTCTGGTTCACTGAAGAGATTTATACTCTTGTAAGGTACTCCAACTCAAAACAACGCAGGAATGTTTAGGAAGGATCTTGATAATATATGAAGCGAAAATGTGTTATGTGCTTCTTTCTCTTCCCAAATAAAAAGGTGAAATTAAATGAGAAAATGAGAAAGGGATAGATTTAGATCTCATTAAACGGAGAACTACACCTTTTGGGCTCATTCAAAAGAGTCCAACACCTCCTAAATCTCTCTTTCGAAAGAAACTCATCTTCATTCATTAGTTCTCAAAATTAAGGATTACAACGCTTCAATAGACACAGAAGTAAGTTATAAAACTACCTACTACAAAAACCACCCCTAATAACTACCCATTTACAACACCCACTCGATAAACACATAACATTGTTTCTGGTATTCATCGCCCTTCTCTGACACAGCATATTTTGGTTTGGTTTTAATTGGCTAAACACAAATTATAGATAATTGTAACTATGTGAGACTATCAACTCTAAGGTGCTAGCATAGCAATTAGCATTAACAGTGGAATAGTAACATGTTCTGCCAAATAGTCACTGAACCTACACCATTCAAACGCCCATACATAGCATCCGGAAAACAGAACAAGTTAGGGTTTGGCATCTACATCGACAACCGAACAACACCTTGAAGAGCATAGAATAAAACTTAAAATTCATTACAAAAAAAATACGGAAAAGATCATAGAAACATATACAGTTACATTACACATTGATTGAGTAATACAAGAATCTCTAATTTCATTAAGAGAACGTCAACAGAACCAGAAATCTACGAAACCCTAATTCAATCTATAACAAACATGAAATAACGTAAGAGCGTCGATAAAGGCCTAAAGAAAGTGGAGTTGGAAAGCTTACGTATTCGCAAAGAAGCTGGAGCTCGTCTTCCATCAAATGCTGGCCTTCTTTAACCTTTGAGATCCAAAGATCCAGATCCATGGCCGGACTGGCAGAGACGATTTTCTATGAATCTTGCTTAGAGGTTTAGCAATCAAACGAAGAACACGGAGGGAGAAATACGAAAAGGAGAAAGACGATTGATACAACACAAGGAAAATTTGAAGGCACTCTTTTTTTTTTCTCTCTCTCTCTCTATAAAGGCCACAGGGCAAACAAATATTCTTTTTCTGCGAAAAACACTTCTTTACGGGAGGAAAGCTCAATGACAAAAGTTACCCCTTCGATTCTGAATAAAATCTTGCGTTTCAAAGGCTGTTTGGAAACATGCCCATACCCGCCCCTCGAGCTGGGATAGTGTCCCGAGTTTAATTCTTGTAAAGGGGAATTCCCAATAAATTGGTAGTAGTTTTGCTTTAAAAATTTCATATTATATAAATCTACTTTTAAAAAAAAAAAAATTGTATTTTATTATTGTATATAGTGGCCACCCCAACTTAAGTTGTAATTATTGATTATGTGAGTAGTGCCACCCTTAGAAATTTTGTAATTTTTTATACATATTTATAAAAATTAAAAAAAGAGTTGATTCCCATAAGAGAGGGTCTTTATTTTTCTGTGTACTAGACGTTTATTGGAATTCAACATTAACGAATTTTATGAATGCAATGGACCCATTAAGCCAATATATATATATACATTTCAGGGGCTATACCTCAGAATCCTCATGTCTCATATTATTTCATGCACACATAATCATTCTCCACAGAACCCGTTAATTTTCTTGATATATGTACTTTGGTTCCCAAGGAAAAATTCTTGGCTCCGCCCCTGTGTGGCGGGAAGCCCACACCTCACTAACCCTACAATGAACTGTATATAAATTGTCATCGAGTTCTTTTTTTTTTTTGTTGAAGAGATAAATTTTCATTGAGGATAAGAGGAAACCGAATACACAGGTATCAGACCAGATTCCCCTTGAGGATCGGTCGAAGAAGGAAAGCAAAAAATTCAGTTTGTTGATCGAATACTATCTGATAAAGCTTGTTGAGCCTCTAAATGAGCCTCCGAGTTAGCAAGCCGGGGGATATGCTGGAACTCCAGGTCTACACAAAGACGACTAAGTCTCTTAATGTCCTCCAACAGATTTTCCACCTCCCAATGAGGCATGAGGCCAGCACCAATAAGAAAATCAATGAATTCTTTTGAATCTGATTCAAAGGTCACCCTGGGCACCTCACCTCTACGCATTCAACACCTAAATTGTTTGGTGTACGTTTATTTTTAACAGTAAGTAGAATTTCATTATGTCAAAGGAGGGGAAAACAACAAGAGACAAACAACATAATTTCACAAGTCATGAACCAAGAAAAAACTCAAAAAATAAAAGAAAACAAAAACAAAAAGACCATCCATAACAATGCTAGATCAAGGCCAGACAAAAATTTGTAAGTAGAGAGTAGAGAGGCTACTCCCAACTCCTCGTATTCTCCCAAGATACAACACCATGATAAAATGAGTTCGTGAATCTTCGATCAGACTCGGGGCAAAGAAACTTCCACAACCACAAAAAATATGAATGTTCAGCTCCATCCAAATGGACCAAGCGATGGCACCTAGAATAATTGCCCACGCAAACTACCAAGGGGGAGCAAGCGACGTTAAAGACCAATAAGATAAAAAGTCTCAAAAGGATTGAGGCAACACCCAAGTCACTCCAAGCTGAGACAAAAAGAAGCCCCATATATCAAAAGTGAAAGGACAGGGCAAGAGTAAGTGTTCCATATATTCCTCACCTGTAGAACACAGCACGACAGTTCACTAAACTCTATCATCAACTTTGAAGATGACCATATGTAAGGACATTATCCAAACATGTTGTCCAAATACTTCTTTAAAAAATACCTTGGTTAGAATACTAAGATGCCACACAAACTGCAAAGGAAAACGTGAGCTAGGACTACCACGAAATGCCTGATATAAAGATTTTATTGAGAAAATCCATTAATTTTATTAAGCATCTCACGAGGCTAAAGAAATTTCTAAGTTCCCAATCATTGAGATTACGCCTCAATCTAGACACCAAAAAGGTTACTCTATAACTTCAAACAAAAGAGGATGGAACATATGCATACCTATAACCCGCTAAACGAAGCAAATTGTCAAACTCTTGATTCAAAGAAGATTGACCACACCACGTTTCATTCTAAAAAACCACCCCATCCCCCTTCCCCACTATAAAGCGAACGTGTTTCGAAAAATCCTCCATCACTTTCGAAATAGCTTTCCACATACCAACCTTATGAGGGTCGATGACTTCCTTAGACCCCCGTCTATTTTTTCACCCCATGCCTTGCCACTATTACTTTCTCTTTCCTCCCCAAACCTCCAAAGTCATTTACATATCATTTTTAACTTCAACCAATGATTTCTCATTAAACCACCACAATATTTAGGCCAACAAATGGATTTCCAACCACCCAAATGGTATTTTTTGGTAACAATCTTTTAATTCTACAATAAATCTTTTTGAATCTTTTGAAGCCTATCTACGATAGATACCAGAATATATACAAGATAAATAAAAGTATGTTGGAAGACTACTAAAAGTGGTATTGAGATTGGTGAATCTCCCACTTTTCGATAAAATATATATATTTGTCACCTTTATAATCCCTTGAAAAATATTTCTAACACTAGATCCCCAACCAACTTGGCCTTGAAATTTGACCTTGGAGATAAAACTCAAATGTGATGTCAAAAAGTCTCAGGTTTGCATCCAAGAAAAGTCGCCAATTCAACCAGATTTAAAACTTCTCCAACGGCAAAGACTTTGATTTTAGAGAAATTGATTTTCAAACCCAACACAATCTCAACACCAGAACAAATAGTGGATGCGGACCGAGTTCCTACTCGATACATCACAAAATAACAGTGTTGTTCGCAAACTGAATGTGGGAGATGATCATCTTTGATATCCCAATGGTGAAGCCATCCTAAATAGTTTCCAAGCTCTGCTATGCAACCTACTAAAGGCCTTAATGACCATGATAAAAAGAAAATGGGATAGGGGATCTCCCTGATGTAAACCTTTATAACTCTAAAACAACTCGTCGGGTAGACATTGATTAGAATTGCGAAGGAAACTGATGAATAACAAGCCCTCATTCAATTCTTCTACTTGACTTTGAATCTCGTTCTACCTAGGATATAGTCCAGAAAATTATACTTTACAAGACCGTTTGTCATTTCCATGTATATCTTGTACATAATGATCACGAGATCAAATCTGATTTCATCATCGACACATTCATTGGCAATTAAGATCACGTCCAAGATTTGTCTCCCCACTCACACATTCTTAGTGTATGGGTGGCATGAGGGAGCATTTTCTCACCCCAATCAATCGACCCGCTCAAACTCCTTTTGTAATTTTCACAAGCTATGTTTGTTTGAGATTGTTGACCCATTCAATTTAGGGCCAGGTTTCCTCAACCTATTTAAAGTCAGATTGAGTTTGAATTCCACTCTACGAACCCTTCGGGTTATATACCTAATTAATTAAGTTGAACTACTTTAATAGTGTATTTCAAAGAATAACTTCTCAAAGTGTACTTTTTGAAACCCTTATGAGTGCAAGTGAAGGGTGTGTAGAACAATAATAAAATACTCGGGAGTCCAAGGTCAATCCAAAGAGATTGATTAATTTGGTAAACAAAAACAATTGCGAGAAGGAAAGTGATCTTAAACTATATAAATAATTGAAGATTTTTCACACTTTCGTATGGAGCAAACGTGAATAAAAATATAAACACAGCTTAAAATGTGTTAAGGCGTGTTAAGGCATCGAGAATCCACCTAACAATTCACAAATTTTTCTTTGATCAAACTTCTCTCAATTAGAATTTGATGAAGATTCTCTCTAACCGGAAAATATAACAATTAAACCCTTGAAATTTATAATGTGATTAAATAATTGATAGAAAAAATAATCTAACCCTAATAAGACATCACATGTATTCTCTAAACATTTAATTTAACAATTATAAATAATAAATTAAAGAAAACATATAGATATGCAATATATATCCAACATAATTCAACTAATCAAAACTAAACATATAGATATTGTTGCCCAAGTATTGACCTTAGGGGGGGGGGGTGAATAGGGTCTTGGCAAACTAAAATTTCTATCTTAGTTTCTTTTGTAGAATTTAAAATAAGTTAAATTAACAAGAAATAAGATGCTACCAGTTCTAAAAGATTCAACAGAAATTAATAAGGGAAAGAGTTAAGGAATCAAACACCGAGATTTGTTATCAAGGTTCACCATTCCAACCTACTCCCCGCCTTAAGTTCTCCTGGCTTCAAGGATTGAACTACGATCCACTATCATACAATCTTCTTCAGGTGAAGGTTAAACCCTTACAATCTCTGTTCCAGGTCGAGATTACACATTCAAAGCAAAAAACACAATCCTCTCCTTGTTTCACAAAGCCTTCAGCTACACCCAAAATAAAGATTCTGAGATTTAACAGAGAGATAAAATGGTTGATCTTGAATCATACAAAAGCTCCATAATGAGCTGAATAAGATTGAATATCAAGCTTCTAACTAAGCTGGATAAGAGAGAATAACAATCTATAAAAACCTCTCAAAGGTAGGAGTTGAATAGCTCAGTAACAGAGATTTGGGGAAAAGCTGGTTTTACAGAGTATTAGATTGATTGAAATGAATGAGAGTTAATAATTCAATCAATAGTAGTTGAGTTGTTGTAATTTGTTAATAAATGAACTCTATTTATACCAAAGGGAAAATATAGCCGTTGGCGGAACATTAAATGCAAAAATGCCCCGTTGAAAACTAGTAGTTGCAGAGCATTTAATGCGCGTCTCATGTCATTCGGTCGTCTGAATGGTGACGAATAAAAATCTCTTTATTGGATTTGTCCGGATGCTCTATTTGGTCGACTGAATCAAATGACAACAACCAAATCAATTTTAGTTTTTGTCATTCGGTCGTCTACATAGATATAAATTGAGAAACAGTAGCTAACTGTGGCCAGACTGAGATTTTATCTCTTCATTCGGTCGTCCGAATGAGCATTGATTGGTGCTAAATGTTATACATAAAAGCATCACAAACTTAACTTGTTAAATCTTTGAGAGTAATTATTTGTATTATTTTATGCTACTTGGATGTTTATTTTTGTTTCAGGTTCATGCGCGACAAAGAGCTTAAAATGGAAGATTTACAAGCTTCAAAGAATCTCAGAAAAGATAAGAACAAAAGAAAGAAGAAGATAACAGAGCGAAATCACTGAAATCTACCTTGATAGATCGATTGGCCAAAATCGCATTTCAATCAATAGAGGGGTAGTTTGGTCATTTGCCTTCATCCAAAATTTATGAAACTTTTGGATAGATTCTAGATGACCTAAAGTAGATATGTTTCAAATTTTGGGTCAATCCGATTAGAATTGAGCTCTCTAGAATTATTTGAAGTTCAGTGGCAAAACTGTAAATAGGGTGAATAGTATTTCATGAATAATGTTTTGGCACTTCTAAACACTTTCCAACTCTATTATTGCCTTCATAAATGAGGGTTTGATCCTCATTCAACCCTAAGAGAGTTTAGAGAGAGAAAAAGAAGAGTTGGACCTCAATTAGAACTCCCTATTTTACAAGGATTCTATCTTTTTCTCTTTCTCTATAAAATGAGAGATTCCTTGTAGAGATTCCATCATGATCATTATCAGAGAATTTTATAGAGATTTTGGATCTGAAGAAGAGAAACTCTGGAGATCAAGGAAGCCATGAAGAGAAGTGTTGCAGCTTTGTCTATGAAGATGTTGCATTCCTCCCTCGCGATGAACTAATTTCCACTCTAGGGTTTCGATGAAACCCTAGCCAAATAACTGTGCCGTTCTATTTTGTTTTTATTTTTGATTTCTAAATTGTAAGACATTGATTGCATAAATTAGAGAGTTATTTCAACAACCGGATTTATTGATTTATATTCGATTTCAATGGAATTCTCAACCTTGTCTTAGGTTTTATGAAATTGGAATTGAAATCACTTGTGTTAATTTTCGTTAGAATTTAGACATAAGTTTTATACAATGGTTTTAATATATCGAGAGATTAAATTCGAAGATATTTTATGTTAAGGGAAGACGAGTGATTACACAACTGTAAATTAGTGTGTATCATTCGTGTTAACCGAAGATACGATATGCTTAGAATATAATCTCTTTAACTTTTCTAGATTAGTTGAGAGGGGACGTGCTGTCACTCTAGCTAGAATGTTTGCAATTTAAGAGGTTAGAAAAAATTTAAAATAGGGGCTGGTTATTAGGTTAGTGGTGAATTTGAAAACCCTAGATTTTCTCTTCCAAATGATTTAAAACCATTAGCTGATAATTAATTTAGAAATCTCCTTTAGTTTAATTCATTGTTTTAATTTAATTATGCAAAAATTCAATTATCCATTTTATTAGTTTAAAATTAATCTGAATAAAAGACAATGAAACTAGTGCAGTCCTCAGAGGAACGATACCCTTACTAATACTATTCTACGAAATTATTACTAAAAATGAATAATTTAAGATTAACTGACGATCAATTTTTATCCTTGTAAAATAAGGAATCCTAATTGAGGTCCAACTCTTCTTTTTCTCTCTCTAAACTCTCTTAGGGTTGAATGAGGATCGAACCCTCATTTATGAAGACAATAATAGAGTTAGAAAGTGTTTAGAAGTGCTAAAACACTATTCACGAAACACTAATCACGGAATACTATTCACCCTATTTGCAGTTTTGCCACTGAACTTCAAATAATTCTAGAGAGCTCAATTCCAATCGGATTGATCCGAAATTTGAAATATAGCTACTTTAGGTCATCTAGAATCTACCCAAAAGTTTCATAAATTTTGGATGAAGGCAAATGACCAAATTACCCCTCTATTGATTGAAATGCGATTTTGGCCAATCGATCTATCAAGGTAAATTTCCGCAATTTTGCTCTCTTTTCTTCTTCTTTCTTTTGTTCTTATCTTTTCCGAGATTCTTTGAGTCTTTGAAGCTATCTTCCATTTTAAGCTCTTTCTCGCGCATGAACCTGAAACAAAAATAAACATCCAAGTAGCATAAAATAATACAAATAATTACTCTAAAGAGTTTAACAAATTAAGTTTGAGGTGCTTTTATGTATAACATTTAGCACCGATCACAATCTCAAACTTAGACATTGCTAGTCCTCGAGCAATAAAAAATAAAATAAATCTAGAATCTAGACTAAACCTACATCCCCTTTCGTGGGATCCCCGATTGCATTTTGCATATGCAACAAGCCTTTTAAACCCCTAGATGGCCCTAAACGACGAGTGAAGTCTCGTGAAGGTTTACAGTGATGACACCTACAAACATCTATACTATCCTGTAACTGTGCAATATATTCAAGTAAAACATGCGATTTTTAACAGTGATTGAATTATATTTCAAATTTTTCAGACTCACAATACATACAAGATAATCCACAAATTATTAACAAGATTGAATTTTCAACTCTCCACATTCTCAATTTCACACAATTCTTAACTATTTTTGAAAAATTTAGCTTCTAAAAGATTTGTCAGAATTTTCTTTGATGTGTAATGTGACAAACAATTGATTGTGTGAAATCAACCTTACTTTTTAACAGTTTTTCTGTCTTCTCATTTATCATTGAATTTTCTTTCAATTGAAACTACCAACTCCAAGGCTTTCTTTCAATACTTTTTTTTTATAAGTGTGATTGTGCAAAATCTAAGTCCATTAAACATTCTAAACAACCCATGTAGCGAGTGTTAAGCCGATGACTCCCAAACCAGATGGCTTTAGGACATCAAGTGTCAAGACACCTCTGAGGGCTTAGTAACTCGAGTTAACTAGGCTACGAACTCAAACTAGTCACACTAGGTTATTTTATCTATTCCAAAAATCACACGTTTTGACGCGAACTCTCTTTGCTTAGTGAGGCAAGAGGCCCGGTTACTAAGTGTAAAACCTGGTTAGGTAACTCATTCTTCTATCAATTTTTCTTTTTAGCCAAAGTTGATGTTCAATTTTTTAGATTATCCAGTTATTATGAGTTAACAAAATCACTATCAATTAGTTTGGTTTTAAACCCCACTAGACAATATATTAGTGCGCTCGTGCAAATTTCAAAGTCTATTCACGACTAAAAAAAAATAAGCTTTTGTAAGGTTAAAAACAGTTACAAACAGTATGTATTTGGGATTATATGTTCTCAAACTCAACCCTATCAATAAAATTTGGATTATCCGATATACATTACAATCTTTCAAATTTTAGAATAAAACAATCGAAAAAAATTTCAGTGTTTTTGCATGTTCTATCCAATTCATGTTTGCACAATCATCAAAAATAACTATTTCCCAACCCCAAACTTAAACTTTACATTGTCCACAATGTAAAAATAAAAATAAAGTACAGAAGGAATTAGAACAATAATACTTGAATCGTGAAATGCAAACCATGATTAAAAAGGTGAAGGCGGTGAAAATAGATCAACAATGAAGATAAACCACCCCAAACTTCGTCTAAACAATACCTACAGGGTTAGTACAAACCAAGAAATATCCACAAAAAATATATGCTAAATTAATATATTTCAATTAAGTATAGAAAGCATCAATCAATAATAAAATTGGGATATTTAAAATTTTTTTTTCTTAAGGTCGGTATCGAAATCCCGCTTTGGGCGATCGATCCCCCTTTTTTTTTATGAGTTAGATGGGCGATTGATCCCCCTACAGACGACCGATCGCCAAAAATGCAGAGAGGTCCCGAAATATATATATATATATATTAAGACTCAAAAAAAGTAGGGACGTGAAATTTACCCTAAAAAGACTCAAAAAAAGGTAGGAGAATCCCTAACTGACTCTCTAAAATAGTAGGGAGATGTAAAATTCACCCAACTGACTCAAAAAAAAATAGGGGACTGACTTTCTAAGTGAGTAGGGTGATATCAAAATGCACCCTACTGACTCTAAAAAAAATTTGGTGGATACTAATCCACCCCAAACTTAGAATCTAACTCTAAGAAAAATAAAATACACCACAAAATCAATGGGTTGCCTCCCACAAGCGCTAAGTTTTACGTCTTCAGCCAGACATCCTTAAATTAATCAACCGTTTAGGTAGGCCTTAACCTTGAGCACACGTCCATCCAGATCAGAAAAGAGAGATTTTCTACTCATTTTCAAGGTCACAATTTTATGCTTAGCCTTCACTTTATGTTTTTCCAATGGAAAACCTTTTAGATGAGTGAGATTAAGCAAAGAAGGTCCATACCCTATGGATTTGTCTATAATGGAATCCGGGGGTTTAAGATGAGTGAGTGATGTCTCAAAGAGATTATCAATTAAAACATAAGGAGAAGCATCCTCTACTATTTTATCAAGTTTATCAACAAGGAAGCAATCTTCCCCTTTTGATTGTTGTTCAGGAGTAGTGAAAACATTCAACCGAACTTTCATGTTACCAAATGATACCTTCATCACCCCAGTCCTACAGTTTATGCAAGCATTAGCAGTGGTCAGGAAGGGACGACCGAGGATGATTGGAATTTGGTTTTTTGAATTGTGCACAGGTTCCATGTGAAGGACAAGAAAGTCGACAAGAAATAAAAATTTGTCAACTTTAATCAGAACATCTTCAACTATCCCACGAGGCTTTTTCGTTGATCTATCCGCTAATTGTAATACAATGGATGTGAGACAAAGCTCTCCTAAGCTAAGTTTCTCATACACCGAGAAAGGTAAAATATTAACACTAGCTCCTAAATCAAGGAGTGTTCGGTCAATGGAATGATTTCCAATGATACACGAAATAGTAGGAGCACCGGAGTTCTTAAATTTTGGAGGAGTATTGTGTTGGATAATGGAGCTCACTTGCTCGGTGAGAAGGACTTTCTTGGACACATGAGTCATTGATTTTCGCTTTTGAGTACACATGTCCTTGAGAAATTTGGCATACGCCGAGATTTGCTTTATGACATCTATGAGAGGAAGGTTGATTTTGATTTGTTTAAATACCTCCATCATCTCATCAATTTTAGTTTATTTTTTCCCAAAATTGGAGGAATCTTTTAAGCACTAAGGGTAAGGAGCTTTGGGCACATAGGATTCCGGGGGAGTCAGATTAGATAAAGATAGGGAAGGACCTTGGTCTTTCTCAGAGACACTCACTCTTTCTTCTTGGAGATTTGTTTGACCTACATTGGGTTCTTTTTCTTCGTTTTTCTTTTCTCTAACCTCATTTTCAACTACCTTCCTACTCCTTAGGGTGGTAACGGCAATAACATGCTCAAGATTAATTTCATTATTTTGAGTATTGTCAAGGGTGCTCACCGGTTGGCTTGGGAGCTTCCCTTCTTCTCTCTTGTATACGACATTAGCTAACTGCCCCAATTGAAACTCAATTCTCTTGATAGATTGAAAATGAGAATGTAGAAGTTGGGTATTAGCCTCTGAGCCTTTGAGAGTTTGCAACACTTTCTTCTCGAAAGATGGATTACTTTGAGGATGAGGAGGGTGTTGAAATTCCTGTTATTGGGGAGGATAGTTAGATTGACCTTGAAAAGGCCTACTGATTGGCCTTTGAGGTGGGGGAAAATTATTCCCATGAGTTTGTGGCTGCCATGAAAAATTAGGATGATTCCTCCATCCCGGGTTATAAGTATTTGAATATGAATCATTACCCGAATGGATATAGGCAGCATTGGCATGTTCTTGGACAAGGTCCAGAAATTAGGCAGCAGAAGGACACTCATGCACATAATGTGCAGGGCTAGAACACATAAGACACACCTCCTGCTGATTAAGATTTGGTTGAGGAGGTGTGTAGGAAGGTGACCCTGAAGTCATTAGTTTATCCAATTTTCGAGACAATTCATCTACTTTAGATGAAACATCTATTGAATTGCCAACTTCATAGATGCCTCTCTTAGGATTTGATGAAGATGAAGGTCTCTCAGTACAACAGTTTGAAGCATGGTGGAGAGAGTTTTCACTAAGATTTTCAAAAACTCTCATGCTTGATTCTCATTTTTCATCATAAATGTTCCTCCACAAGAAACATCAACCAACTGACGGTTGAGTGCAGGCAATCCATTATAAAAAGATTGGACTAACTGCCACTTTGAAATTTGGTGGTTGGGATACTTACGGAAAAGATCTTTGAATCTCTCCTAAGTTTCATAAAATAGCTCACCATCAACAGGAGCAAAGCTTGTGATGGTTCGCCTTATTAAATTTGTTTTTCCTATTGGAAAGAATTTCATAAGAAATTCTTGCTGCATTTGTGCCAAAGTGGTAATAGAATTGGGCTCTAAAGAATTAAACCAATATTTGGCTTTGTCTTTTAAAGAAAATTGGAAGAGCCGCAATCTAAGGGCATCATTAGAAAATCTCTGCAACTTGAAAGTTGTGCAAATCTCATGAAATTCATCAAGATGTTTGTAGGGATCTTCATTATTAAGTCCGTGAAAAGATGGTATCATCTGAATAATATTAGACTTAATTTCATAATGGGCTGCTGTGGTGTCCGGCAACCGGATGCATGAAGTGGATGAATATGTAGAAGGAGTAAAATACTCCTTCAAAGATTTCATTTGGTCATGTTCTTCTGCCATGATAAGGAAATGAATAGCTTCTAGGTTTGCTTTAGGGATGGTAGAAGCTTTCGCTTCAGAATTAGATTCGAATAAGGCAGAAGCCTTGAGAAATCTAACAGTACGCTCTAACTCATAATCAATGGAGAATAAATTTGGATTACAAGACCTCCTACCGTGCATACACTCTAAAGAAAAATCTCTATGTTTGATAGACACCAAATTGAAATAAAATATCTATTTAAAAAGTAAATACTCATAGAACTCTCCTGCTTTCTACGACGTTGAATAAGTTTTTTCAATCCCTGCAGTTTGAGTGATTTGGTACCTGAAAACACAAATATTTCCAATTAAATAAAAATAAAAATATTTTTGGATTTTTTTTTATGATTAATTTAAATTTAATCTTTCAAATTAACAACTAGACCGTTTCAGCAATCCCCGGCAACGGCGCCAAAAATTGATCGTTAGTCAATCTTAAATTATTCTTTTTTAGTAATAATTTTGTATAATAGTACTAGTAAGAGTATCGTTCCTCTGAGGACTGTGCTGGTTTTGTTGTCTTTAATTCAGATTAATTTTAATCTAATAAAATGAGTAATTGAAATTTGTTTGATTAAACTAACACAATTAATTAAACTAAGAGAGATTTCTAAATTAATTATTACTAATGGATTTTTAAATCTTTTGAAGAGAAAATCTAGGGTTTTCAAATTCACCATTAACCTAATAACCATCCCCTATTTTGAATTTATTCTGACCTCTTGATTTCCAAACATTCCAGTTAGAGTGACTGCACATCCCCTCTCAACTACTCAAGAAAAGTTCAAGGGATCAAGCCCTAGGCATATCGTATCTTCGGTTAACACAAATGATACACACTAATCTACAGTTATGTAATCACTCGTCTTCCCTTAGCATAAAATATCTTAGGACTTGGTCTTTCGATATGTTAAAACTATTGCATAAAACATATGTTTAAATTCTAACGAAAATTAACACAAGTGGTTTTAATTCAAATTTCATAAAACCTAAGACAATGTTGAAAATTCCATTGAAGTCAAATATAAATAAAATAAATCTGGTTGTTTGAAAACAACTCTCTCATTATGCAATCAATGTCATACAACTAAGAAATCAAAAATAAAATAAAATAAAACGACACAATTGCTTGGCTAGGGTTTCATCGAAACCCTAGAGTGGAAATTAGTTCATCGCGAGAGAGGAATGCAACATTTTCATAGACAAAGCTGCAACACTTCTCTTCATGGCTTCTTTGATCTCCAGAGTTTCTCTTCTTCAGATCTAAAAATCTCTAATAATGATAATGATGATGATGGAATCTCTACAATGAATCTCTCATTTTATAGAGAAAGAGAGAAAGATAGAGTCCTTATAAAATAAGGAATTATAATTGAGGTCAAACTCTTCTTTTTCTCTCTCTAAACTCTCTTAGGGTTGAATGAGGATCAAACCCTCATTTATGAAGGCAATAATAGAGTTGGAAAGTGTTTAGAAGTGCTAAAATACTATTCACGAAACACTATTCACGGATTACTATTCACCCTATTTACAGTTTTGCCACTGAACTTCAAATAATTCTAGAGAGCTCAATTCTGATCGGATTGACCTGAAATTTGAAACATAGCTACTTTAGGTCATCTAGAATCTACCCAAAAAGTTTCATAAAATTTAGATTAAGGCAAATGACCAAACTACCCCTCTATTGATTGAAATGCGATTTTGGCCAATCGATCTATCAAGGTAGATTTCCGCGATTTCGCTATCTTTTCTTTTTTTTTCTTTTGTTCTTATCTTTTATGAGATTCTTTGAGTCTTTCAAGCTTGTAAATCTTTCATTTTAAGCTCTTTCTTGCGCATGAACCTGAAACAAAAATAAACATCCAAGCAGCATAAAATAATACAAATAATTACTCTAAATAATTTAACAAGTTAAGTTTGAGGTGCTTTTATGTATAACATTTAGCACCAATCAACCATGTTCACCAGAAACACTGTTTTTCCAATTCTTTTCATTCTGGGATTGTTTCATGAGCCTTCTAACTGACTTTAATCATGTTGATTACCATATTTTAGGTCTTTAGAAAGATTTTCAATATTGTCTAAAGGAACCTATGGTCAATCTAGGTTTTGTGAGTTTTTCCAATCCAACCTTGGAGGACTTCTTACACAAGTCCTAAGCTGATAAATATTAACTAAAAGGTCTTCTTTGAGAGTCTTCAACTTCAATCTTGGATTGTTCATGATGATATCTTCTTTGTGTTATTCCAAGAGTTCTTCTGAATGAGACTTCATCTTCTAATGACTTTTGGAATGATCTTAAAGTAGATTGTTTAATCTCTTAGACTTTTGATGCTATGAGCTTTATTTATCATTGTGACTTGAATGATTGTTTTCATGCTATATTTCTTGAATGATTGGCTTACTAATACTTTTATATTCTGTTTTTCATAAACACTCAAGGGAGACATTAGTAATACAAAGATCATTTCATTATTTGAGTTATCATCAAAATTATTAGGGATACACAAAGTTGAATCCTTGAGGCTAACAGATATGTCTATCGAGGAACAACTTGTAATTTTTCTATTAGCATTTAGGCACAACAAAAGAAGTAGGCTAGTACAAGAAATATTTTAACATTTTTGAGAGACGATTAGCAGATATTTTCATAATGTCTTGAAAATCATTATGAAATGTTCAAAGGAAAGAATAGCTCATTATTCACATTCTTCAACTCCATTTGAAATTTTTACAAACTCAAAATATATCTGTGGTTGAAGGTAATATATTGGGACGATCACCCGTCGTTCCGGTTCTATTGCACATCGATTCACGAGACCGCGGGGGCCTTGTACGTAAGAAAATCAAGGAATTCACAGATTGTCGAAGTTCAGTTGGGACTCGATATTTATTGAGTGTTCCAATAGAAATCTGTGAAACTTGTACCATTGCGTATCGGTTGACCGTGGGAACGACTGTCTGTTGTTTTAATGGTTCATCATCTCAAACGGTGAAACTACAACGAATTTTGTGTCCAAAATTAGGAAATTTGTGGGTTTTGCGATTTTCTTCCAGACTTACTTTTTACTGTCAAAATTCAACATTTTTCCTAAAATTCGCACAGTGGGTTTCAGACTGCCCTGAGTTTAGTTACTTGTCATTTCGGGTTCGTAACACATCATTTAGTAGGTTTACAAGGGCCGTGTGCATGCTAAAAACCAGAAGACGGTCAAATTGATCAACGTGGTCAAAGTCGCACGTGTGCAACCCATGTGCTAAGCACGTGGCCTTGCCACCTATGCGAGGCCTTGTCTATAAAAGGAGGGGCACCCCCCTCATTCTCAAAATAGTTTCAAGGAGCCGAAGCTTTGCCCCTTTGCTTTCTAGAGAGAGAAAGTATAGAGAGAAAGAAGAGATAGAAAGGAAAGTTCACCTTGGGGTTTTTGGACGCTCCCAACGCATTGGCGGTGACTTTTTCCGCCCCCAAAGTGTAGAGCCCCGGACTTTTTCACTCTTAATGCATGGCACTTTCGTAGCCATTTTGCCTTTAATATAGTACAATTAATAAATAAGAAAGAAATTGAAAATTCCGAAACGTCTGAAATGTTCCTTTTCGAAGCACGAACCCAACGCAAGTTGAATCGTCAAAATCCGACGAACGAGTTAAAAAGATATGACCAAAAAAGTTTGGACCTGCAGACCACCGATCGCTCGGTCCATGGAGCGATCGATCGGTCTAAAACTGATCGATCGGAGGCTATCGACTGATGGAAAAATTTGTATGGGGAAATTTTTTAGAGAGCTGATTTTTGACCGAAAGATCGGTCAATACACCGATCGCTCGGTATGCAACCGATTGATCGGTCATAACCACCGATCACTCAGTCTTTGCGTTTTTGCAGAATATCATTAAGGGCGTTTTTGTCTTTTGGGCGTTAAACCCTTTCCTATATAGGATTGCCCGAGCCTTTAGGGCTCATTTACCATACTTAGAAGATATTAGAGAGGAAGAGAGAAGAGAAGAGTTTTCCTAACCTAGGGTTTGATTTTTGAGAAGAAATCAAAGGGTTTGTGAACCCTAGATCACCTCAAGCTTGGATTGCTTCAGGATCAAGGTTCAAGCTCGTGAGGAGCACTTTTCCCAAGCTAGGGCAACAACTCATGTGCGTCTTGGAAGGGGATTCTTTCCTTCATTTGTCAAGGTCAGTACCTCTTGCTACCCTCCTAGTTATAGCTTTTTCTTTCCTCCCTTACTCTTTGTATTCCTTGTTTTCTTTCATCCATAAATGTATTATGAGTTGAAATGGTGAATGGTGTGAATGGAGAGGGGTGTTGGCGATTGAATGCCGTGTGGATGATATGATGAATGAAATGGGAAAGGGCTTGCACCAATAATAAATATACAAGCATGTTGTGAATATGAACTCACCTAGAAGAGCATGTGATCGGCTTAACAAATAATGTACTCAACATGTTTGATGAAATGCCAAGGTGAAAGAAATGAATTATAATTAAGGGAATGCATGTTTAATTAATTGTGGAAATTGCTAGGACCTATGATAGTGTGCCATCTTGTTTTCCTTAAATTACGTGAATATTGAATTGCTCAAATGATTGATGTTCTATGTATTGTTAACTCTCCAAATGTCATATTTAAATTTAAATGCAAGTATGTACACGCTTCCACGAGCATGACATGCATGACATGAATTTACCGAGGTTTTCAAGAACGAGGTTTAGAGGTGGGACATATCCTACGATATGTTTTACCTTGCTTTTCACAAGAAAATAAGAACAAACATACCACGAGGGGACTCCCCTCACTCACAAGTGCATTGCATAAAGAAGGGTCTCCCTTCCCTCTCAAGTGCATCTCGTAAAGAATGGTCTCCATTCCCTCTCAAGTGCATTGCATAAAGAAGGGTCTCCCTTCCCTCTCAAGTGCATCTCACAAGGATATCTCACAAGTGTATCTCACAAGTTACATGATCACAAGCAAGCACGCATGACACGACATGATACGACAACTCAAGACAAACATGACAAGTTTTCAAGCACGGAAAGGGTATTTTTAGTCAAGTCAAGTGCACAAGGTTTCAAGGGTTTTATCGGCTTTACGAAAATACAAGCATGATTATAAACTGCTTTACTTTCCTATTATGATCTGAATTGTTTCCTGCTTTATATATGTGTAACATTGTTGTTGTACTATGGCTGTTGGTTAGCATTTGGTACACGCTGAGTATTCCATGCTCAGCTGTACTTCTTATGTCGGCAGGTGATAGCGGAGCGGCTGCTCCTTTTGATGTCTGTGCTCCCGGCCCATGGGTGGAGGAGGAGTACGTCTAGGAACCTTTGGAGGAACCTCCGGTAGAGGGCTACTATAGGTAGTGGTTGTAGATTCTGAGTGATAGAGCTGTGGGTGAGATGAGAGATATATATTCATGTATTTTGGCGGGCCTGTCCGCACTTTCTTTTGTGCATTCTTCTTTTGTACCAACTTGGATCATGTATATGTTTATACACATAGAGGTTTTGATTAAGTATTCCGCTATGCTATGTTAGTGTATGTTTCCGTTGTTTACATCCTCTTTGTGTATGCTCTGTGGGTCTTTTGCAGGTTATTTTGGTCAAGCAAGTCATTAAAGTCATGATTGGTCGTCCAAGATTCACTCTAACTCCTAGGGTGGGTTTTGGGTCGTGATACGAAGTCTCGAAAAGCACGAAAGAGGTAAAATTCCTTCCCTCTCTTCTATCTTCTCCTATTTAGGCCTATTTTTATGTGGAATGACATGTATGATATTATGCATGAATGGAAAAAGGGTCAAAGACCTCGTGGTTGGCGTATGGAATTTGTGGATGAGATGAATTTGCATGAAAATGGAGTAGAGGGGCATAGCCCTCGGTTTCGTGTTGTTTATAGCTCAAAATTTAGGCTCAAAGCGAATTGCAATCCATCATAGGGATGTGGCAATCGATCATAAAAATGATTGATCACTTGGGGTTTTATCTGATCCCTGAGTGATCGATCGCAAGTGCAATCGATGGTACGATCGATTGCATATAGCACAGATTATGCAGGAAGCTTGCGTTGGCTCCCCTATATGTTGTAAAGTCATCGTTTTTTATGAATATTGTGTTTGGCCCTTGCCTTAAGGCAATGGAAGGGTCCATTGGCCTGGGGATGTTCCATATCGAAACAATATACTTTGGACTTGGTCCACGGGCGCGAGGCCCAATGGTTTCCATCATTTAAGCAAGGCTTGAGATGATTGGGGTTTACCTTGTGGTTAGAAAAAACTAACAGGTATTCAGTAATGCCTGGGGTTCCTCCGTGACTGATAGTCGGGAGATGTTGGAGGCCTAGGGAGTTTAAATTGACTGAACATGATACAATGTATATACCGGGGTTCTTCTTTGGTTAGGTCGGAAGAGATGACGAACTATCTATCGGGGTTCCTTCGTGGTGGATAGTCAGGCAAGACGGTGTCCAGTAAGGCCCCGGGTTCCTTCATCGACTTGCCAGAAGATGCATAGATAGGATTGTTGGGGTGCCTAATTGACTGATAGTTGGGAGATGGCGGCGAATACACAATAGGTGTTGGCAGTCAGTTGAGTTTGAGGAGAATGTCCTTGGCAGATGAATGTTCGGGTTATGTGTAGAATCTTTGGATTCTAGGTTATATGGGTTGGTGAACCCAAGGTTTGGTCATAATCGAGTGAAGGCCCGGGTTGTATAGAATCGTTGGATTCTAAGTTGTTTGGGTCGGTATACCCAAGGATCGGTCATGTTCAGGTGAAGGATGGAACTGTATGTGTGAGTCTAAACGACTCAATGTATGATTGGAACGGGTGAATGCCCGTATATGTGTTGAGACTTAGGTCTTTAAAACTAGATTTGTATGGGTTAAGGTCAGTTAATAAAGTTTAAGGACTCGAAATGAAACATAGATGATTGTTGAAATGATAACTTGGTAACTCGAACACCATTTCATAAATAAACTCCATAATTGGAAAATAATAAGAGGTCGGGAACCTCAGATAAGGTGACATAACCCTGAGTGACCTTGGGTCATTGTTTATTTTATATTGATTTATCTTATTGTATCATGGAAACGAAACTGTTTACTATATCAATATTGGTGCGTGTTATTATGTGGAAATTAATCTAGATGGATTGTGGTTTTATTGGGTTTTATAGCTCATTGACGTTTCATGTTAGCAGATCTCGGAGCTACTAATCAGTAGGTGATAGACCACTGAGTATTTTGAAGATTGTACAGACTGTACCCGACACAGTAGTGACACATACTTTTGTAAACAAACGAAATTGTAAATAATACAAGTATTTGGTTTGTATGATGGATATTGTGATGGCTGTGTATATTGCTTTATCGAAAGCATCTAATGAATGTTGAAAATTCTTGCATTTTCGCCGGTAAAGTCTTTCGCTTGTGGGTAATGACGAACGGGCATGCGTCTTGGAACATGATTCCCTAGGTATGGGTTCGGGGCGTCACATTTAGCTCGTTCAAAAGTTGTTTTTTTCTTTTGCTTTATGGAAACTAAACCGTAAGGCTATTGCTGGTGATAGGTGGTTGCTTTTCAATTTATTTGTTCTCTCGGTCAGTGAAGAAAATAAGCGAGCCGTTAATTTAAGTGGTTTGTGGTTTTCCTTCTTTTCGAGTCTAGGCTTTGTAGATCAGATCAATTGTTGGTTTGGCGGTACGTTTCAACCAGTTAAACTATAAGCACCTATGGATCTCTACGCACTATTCTATCGTGCCCCAAAACCCCACCTAGGAGAATGTGAGATCTTGGCACGTGACTTACTTAACAAACCATTCTGTTAAAGCATTTAAAGCATACTAAAATACGAACTTAAAAATTTCTTCAATTAAATTCATAATCATTGATTGCAACTGAAATATAATAAATTCTGATCATCCATCGTGATCATCAACAAACTAAACTAAACATAAATATTTATAAGGTCAATTAAAGTCTCTCTGAAATTTGACCACAACAAATTAAATTCAACAGTAGGGCCAACGATCAAGATTCCGTTCTTCTTCAGGATAATCACCTCCTGGTTCCTCGAAATATTCATATTCTTCCCATGGTCTGGGCACACAAATATCAAAACCTGAACCTGAACTTGCCGACAATAAAAGTCATCGGTTGAATAACGAGTTACTCCGCGTATATAACAGGTCATAGTGGACAATATAACAAATATTAAATTACATACAGTATACAAATTCATACATTAGTTCACGTACATAATTAGAATGCGGAAAATAACCAAATACACTGTGTCAATTTCTTTCTTTTATTCATTTCTTTTCTTATTTTCTTTTATTACTTTCTTACTTTTATTTCTACATACTTTATCATTTCAGAAACAAACCACTCACATGCATTATTAATAACTTAAAATACTGCTTTACCGTATAAGGAAAAGAGTTACTATACTTTACTTTACCGAGATACCACCCTTCGTATATTACTCGGCACAGATGACTTAGTACATTACCCGATACGACGGCTTACTTACTTTGGCATACTTTCCGCCCTTTGATGGTATCCGGGGGTGCACAACACATCCATACATTATCGCTTTTGTGTATTCTTTTTCTTACTTACTTACTTTTATGTTCGGTCTTATTTATACTTTTCTTAGTTTCTTAGATTCCCTCTTAATCATTATGCATCTTTTCATTTGTGAGTACTCAATGATACACATTTTGTTTAAATTACACCTAAGAGTAATTGTCAAGGACTATAGGACATCTCACCATAGCACCCCATCCTACTATGTTAACCAGACCTAGACAAGCTTGACTTTTCGCAAAGACTCCTTTACCCAAATGTATGTCACGTATAAGGAACATAAAAGAAGTATACAAAATATCATATTTCCAAACGATTCGGCAATATGAAATCACAGTTTATATCAAAGCACACATAAATCACGATCTAATGTAAATATCAAAATCTTCTTTTTGTTTAAATCAAGACCAACATCCTAATTATAACACTATTCATAAATAAGAATTTTCATCAATTATAATTATAAAATCAACTCATATACGGTTAAAACCCCATCATAATTTATCCATTCAATCCCATTCATTCTCCTTAATCATCCATACACTTCAATAAAAATTCTCAATCATTCGTTGAATCATAAATAATTTTAACATATTCTTCACATCCTAATGTAACAGATTCATAAATAATAAGATAGGAATCAAATATGGTTCTTCGTATCCTACTTTAATAAATCCATGAATAATGAAGTAGGAATAAAATCATGGTTCTTCACATCCTATTTTAACAAATCCATAAATAATAAGTAAGAATAAAAATCACGGTTCTTCACATCCTATTTTAACAAATCCATAAATAATAAGATAAGAATCAAATCATAGTTCTTCACACCCTATTTAATTTCATGTTCTTACTTGGGTCTACCTTTTTTAATCCATCTTTTAGGTTAATGTTCAAAATATTGAAGAGTAGGGTTGTTATTTACCTCTTTTGATTGCTACCCTACGATCTATCGCTTGCGAATAGGGTTCTATATCAATCTCCAAGCCTCCTTTCTCATTTTTCTACTCGAATCTTTGAACTCTTTCAGTTTCTCCATTTTGATCTCTCAGAAAAACTCTCAATTTTCTCTCTTTTAGGTTTAGAAGCATATAAGAACCCTAGAGTTGGAGGGTTATTTATAGAGTTTGGAGTCCCCAGGGAGTTAAAAACTTGTAAAATCGCGCAATACGGTAAAAATCACCATGTCAGGCGATCGATCCCCAATTTTTTTTGGCAATTTTTTGTTCTTCTTATTTAATGCAGTTTATTATTCAAAACTAGCTAAATTGAATGAAATAAATGAGTTTTCTCATACGAGATTTTAACACATTAATTTCTCTTAGGATTTATGTACAATTCCTGCGTATTTATCGAGAAGATTAATTTATATAACCTGGAAATAAGGAATTTAATTCGGGTCATTACAAATTCGCTCACTTCGGGAATCAATCCTCAAGCGACACCCTTGTTACCTTTACTAAGATTTCCCTTCTTTGCTTCGAAATGAAGGGCCGGGTATAATCTGGTTGTAAAGAAAGAAACCGCAAGAGTGGGGGATTGTCTTGTCCTCCTCACTAACCCCAAAGAAGGTGGCTCTATCGCTAAGCAGGTCGGCTCCCTTCCTTTGGCCAACTATACCCAGCAACACATAAAAGATATTTCTTATATGCGTTTTTGAGCATGGCACCGTTAGCCCTAATAATACAATTGCGAGGACCCATAGCTCTATTTCAAAGTCCTATCCTCTATGCTGCATTTCCAACACAGTGGACCTTAGCTGTTCCCAGCAGGGGAAATAGCTACTTCTAGGCATCTAGCCTGAAGGAGTTGGCTCCTTCGTTACGTGGGGTTGGGATCTTCCCTGATAGAAGAGATGGCTCCCGATCATAAGCCAGAGTCTTCTCAGGACTTTGCATGGAAAAAGATTTGGGCCGGCCGGCCCATATCATCCAAATCACTCTCGAACGGTTGGATCTGGTTCAGACCGAGACCGAGATTCAGACCCGTTTCATTGATTGCATTTGCCCCAGGTATCCGCATCACTTATAACCCAGGTATCCGCATCACTCATAACCCATGTAAGCGTGCATAAGTTAAGCCGAAATCTGCCTGAGGCGCAAGACACAAACACAGAAACGCATCAGAATGGGAGGAGAGGAGGTGGGTTTGAGTTCAAGCGCCATCGACTCTTCCAACATAGGTTTTCAGGTGTGCTTCACATCTTCTGACAGCTAGCAGCTAGAGTTAGGGTTTGCTTTTCCGCTTTTCTCATTTCACTCCTTCTTCGCCTCGTCTCATCTTCTAGGGTTTTTTTTTTTTTGCAGCTTTTGAAGAAGTGCGGATGGAAAGAAGGAACCGGTCTTGGTGTAACTGAGCAGGTTTCTTTTTCTAAATATTATTTAACGTTTCACTTCTTGCTATTTTTCACTTCTTGCTATTGTCTGTTATTTTCTTTGAATCCTAGTATTTGCTCTTTCCCCTTTTCCCGACCTTACCCCTCAAGTGTCGCAGAAAGCCCAGCTTGCTTATATGCTCACCGACAAGCAAGGTACCACCTTTGCTTTTGGCCCCGGGAAACCTATGGCCCCTGCCAGCGACCAGCATGGCCCCTTTTTTCAAAACTTCGCCCCTGGCCGTCAGAGTACCTCGCAGCTCGAACGTGGTGAAGAAGGGACAAGTGAGAACCCTAAACCCTAAACCTAAACCCTCAAAACACATAAACCTCTTCCGAAACCTTAGTTCCGGATCTCGTAGTTTGAAAAGGTTTGACACAGACCCCGAGGCAAATATGTTTACCTCTACAGGCCAGCAAGTAGATACAGACTTTACCCAGCGTTTAACCGCTTGTAAAGACCTGTCGGAGATGAGGATGCTCCAAGAGCTTATGGTTCAGCAGAGTCGTGTAGAACAAAGCCAAACCAAACAATCCACACCAGCCGAATCTTTGACCCCGATCTTAGAATCGTATACCCCTCGATTCCATAGACAGTCTAGCCCCTCTAAACCTCTTACAAAGGGACCCTATATCCCTAGATTCCGTCAAAGACACGAAGTCCATATGACAGGGAGATTAGAAGACCTCAGGCCTAAATGGAAAACTGAGAGTATCCCTGTATACGAAGGTGAAGAAACTTATGCCCGAAATAAGAATCTCCCAACGTATCTAGACGGATATACAAACACTGCTAAAATGATAGAAGTTCCTATGAACTCCGTAGGAATAAAACTAGACATTGATAGAGTCGACAATATTAAAAAGGCTCTAAAAACCTGGAAGCATAGTATGGAATTATGCTTCGCTCTGCACAACGTCTGGACTGTAGAAGAATGCCATGCTTATGCAGAACTCTCCTTAGTCGGAGGAGTAAAGGTATTCATCACTGATTTGTTCAAAGCAACAGATGACGAGTCCAAAGCTCTGAAAGCTCAATATTTGGAAAAATATGGAGAACAGAGAAATGTTGATGGATATGTATGGCTTATCCACCGAGAATACATAGGTCAGACCTGGCAATTGAGCCTTGAAAATGAGCAAGAAGTTGCTAGGATTAAGTTATGCAATTTACAGTTTTGTGACCTACGGTTCCTCAAAGAATATTCCAATTCCTTTAGAGACCTTTACCATCTTTGTGGAGATAGAGGAAATGATCTTAAAAATGAATATTTTAGAAAGATCCCTCAGATCGGTCATACACTGATGAAAGGTTATCAATCTTATGAAGGATTTGATAAAGCCAGAGACAACACTATTGGAGAAAGAATCCAATATGTAACTGATCAGCTTAAGTATATGAAAGAAGCCTTTGATGATCAGAAGACAGCCTCCAAAGCTTTGAAAAATCTTAGCTTAGGCATAGATTTTAGAAATGAGCATATCCCTGTCCAATGGGGATGCCGGACATCTAAAAACTCAGGAAAGCCTTTCAGCAAGAAAAAGCTGAAGAAATATAAGCAGAAAGCTCATAAAGAAAAGGACTTTAGACCTATAAAACGAAAGAAATATAAATTTCGGAAGTCTAAAACCTTCAAAGAGCTAGGCAAGAAAAAAGACAAGAAATTTCTCAAAAAGAAGTTCTTTAAGAAGAACGATTCTAAGAAGAAACGAGTTCCTAATTACCGGAAAGAAAAGTCTAAAAAGACTACCGGAAAGGAATGCTGGACATGTGGAAAAGAAGGACATTTTGCTCCACAATGCCCCGACAAAGACAAGCAGGCAAACATTGTAAAATGTATGCTAGAAGAAGCTGAAAAAATCAGACAACTTCTCAAAAATTTGAGAGAAGAAGACACTCTCCCAGACAAAGGATTAAAAACAGACACTTCGAAAGAAGAATCCCCGGAGAAAGCTAGTCCAACTATCATAGAAGATGATGAAAATAGTCACCATTTCACTATTGTAGAAAGGAAAAAAGAGCCAACAAGCCAAGAATACATTGATGTATTCGATATGAGAAAAGACACTGTGTTATGCCCTCCCGGCATGAACGCGCAAAATAAGATAAAATTCCAGAAATTTGGGAATGTTTATCTAAGGAGACACTTGAAGAGAGAACGCTTCCCTCTTCATAATCAACTCAGGCAGCTCTCACTAGCAGGTGAACTAGCCGCTGTAGACACAGTTTGGAATGCAGCACAAAATAACCTGCATGTCGAATTCAAACAAGGTCTCTATGCCCTTCTGGTGAAAATGAGACAGCAGCGAGCAGAAATTGCTCAACTCAAAGGAAGAATACCAGGGAACAACCCTTCTTCCTAGGCCAATATTACTAGCCTATCAAAGCTAGTATTTGCCAAAATTCAGTATAATGTACGATATCTTGTACCGACTGAATTACAGACCAGACCCGTTGCTAGTATGGATTTTGCACTAGCACAACAACTCAACGAAGGAATGTTACCCCTCATGGGTCTCTGTTCTCCATATTTTTCCAAATATTGAGCTTTCAGAGCTTTGGACTCGTCATCTGTTGCTTTGAACAAATCAGTGATGAATACCTTTACTCCTCCGACTAAGGAGAGTTCTGCATAAGCATGACATTCTTCTACAGTCCAGACGTTGTGCAGAGCGAAGCATAATTCCATACTATGCTTCCAGGTTTCTAGAGCCTTTTTAATATTGTCGACTCTATCAATGTATAGTTTTATTCCTACGGAGTTCATAGGAACTTCTGCCATTTTAGCAGTGTTTGTATATCCGTCTAGATACGTTGGGAGATTCTTATTTCGGGCATAAGTTTCTTCACCTTCGTATACAAGGATACTCTCAGTTTTCCATTTGGGCCTGAGGTCTTCTAATCTCCCTGTCATATGGACTTCGTGTCTTTGACGGAATCTAGGGATATAGGGTCCCTTTGTAAGAGGTTTAGAGGGGCTAGACTGTCTATGGAATCGAGGGGTATACGATTCTAAGATCGGGGTCAAAGATTCGGCTGGTGTGGATTGTTTGGTTTGGCTTTGTTCTACACGACTCTGCTGAACCATAAGCTCTTGGAGCATCCTCATCTCCGATAGGTCTTTACAAGCGGTTAAACGCTGGGTAAAGTCTGTATCTACTTGCTGGCCTGTAGAGGTAAACATATTTGCCTCGGGGTCTGTGTCAAACCTTTTCAAACTACGAGATCCGGAACTAAGGTTTCGGAAGAGGTTTATGTGTTTTGAGGGTTTAGGTTTAGGGTTTAGGGTGTTAGGGTTGCTCAAGTAATTCAAAGGCACACATCTGTGTGATTTCCTAGCTCAATATTAACACAGGTGCAGAGTTCACCACTCTTTTTATAAGAGTAATTCATTCAAAAAGAGAATGGGTGAACCCCATATAAAAAAGTACAACAACCAAGGAGTCTCCTAAAAGGTTGGAAACTGTACAATCTTGCTATCTATTTCCTTTGACCAAGGAAATTTTTAGGGGCTGTTTGGAATCCTTTGGATACACTGCCCTTTTTCTGTTTTTAAAAAATGGAAATGACTTTTTGTTTTCAAATTTTTAAAGCAAGAAACACGTTTGACATTACTAACTATTACTTGTTTTTTAAAAAAGAAAACAAAAAAACGCGTTTGGTAAAATGATGAAATAATTCCAATCCATGGTGGTGGTGGTGGGAGGTGGTGTGGTGGTGGTGTGCTGGTGGGTGGGTGGTGGTGGTAGTATTTGTGGTGGTGGTGGTGGTGTGCTGGTGGGTGGGTGGTGGTGGTGGTGGCGGCGGTAGTATTTGTGGTGGTAGTTTGGTTGTGGATGGTGGTATGGTGGTGGTGGTGTGGTGGTGGTGGTTGTGGGTGGTGGTATGGGGGTGGCGTGGTGGTGGGTGATGGTGGTGGTGGTATTGTCGTGGTGGTGTGATGGTGGGTGTTGGTTATGGTGGAGGGTCCATATTTTCCATTTTTGATTTTTGTTTTCAAAAATAGAGGTAATACAAATTTTCTGTTACCGTGATTTTCAAAAATTATGTTACTAATTTTTAAAAACAGAAAACGGAAACATGTTTACCAAACAAATTGTGTAATATTTTTCAAATTTTTGTTTTTAAAAATAAGAAACGAATGTGCAACCAAACGGTGCCTTAGTTGATTGGGAAAAGCTAGACTAATCTCCCTAATGTCCTTGAGAATGGAGTACCACATGTAAAGGAGCAAGATTGTCTTATCTATCAACAATTGGACCGGCTCAACCTTGTCTTTGACTACTTGTTTGTTTCTTCCCTTTGAAATGTTCTGTAGTATTGCAAAAGGGATCATCCTCTATAACATCCTTCCCATTTTTCGTAAAGTGACGCGGCTTGTTGAGTAGGAGAAAAGAAGATATGGAAAACCCTATAACTTTATTTAAGATGATAATAAGGCCAAAAGCTGGTTCCAATAGGTAACAACATAAAGGATGGGGAAGACGGTTACCTAATGATAGGACTCACTCGACTCTTTGAGAGGAATCCCTCAACTCTCATATAACAGGTCTCACTTCACTCTTTTTAATATCATGAAGCGATGAAAGTTCTGCAAACTATTTTCTTTATCTTAGTGTAGTCAAGGAATCCAAGCAACGCCTAGGAAATAAGGGTTCCCTAGGTGAGGCATTGTCCATGAATCCAAGCAACGCCTAGGAAATAAGTCCCTAGGCGAGGCATTGTCCATGATAAGATATTTGTATATTATTGAAAAGAAAGTTTAAAAATAGGATAAAGCATACATGAGATTAAAGTGGCACTATAAAAAAATATAGAGCATAGTTTGGAGAAAGATATTGATAAGAGAAACTATGCTTTACAGAATAGAATGTTGAGTTACTAAGAAGTAACATATTAATAGAACTAGTGTAGCCAAATGAGGATGTTGAGATGAATGAGTGTGAAGACAAGAAAAGATAAGATTAGAAACGAGTGCATTCGAGAGAACTTGGGAGTAGCACTAATTGGTGATAAAATACAGGGAAGTCATTTGAGATGATTTGTATATGTTCAATGGAGCCATTAGTGGCTCTAGTAGGAAAAAACGAATTCGTGCAAATTAAAGGCTATAAAGAGGGTAAGCCAAAAATGATGTGGATGAAGTTTGAAAACACACGACTTAACCAAAGTAATGACTTTTAATAAAATGGAATGATGAAACATGATTCGTGTTGTTGAACCCAAACATTTGCGATAAGGCATTGATGATGATGATAGTTTGGAGAAAGAGGAAGAGAACCAGATGTAGAAATTCGAGACAATTTGTTGAGTAAAAAGTATTTCTGTATATATAGGAATTAAAAATGCTAGCCCCATTCTTAGTCTTCCAAAGATGCAAGTTGGTGGCAATGAGTGTCAAGCCATCTCCCCTATTATAGGGTAGCAACACCAAGTGTTGCACCCACTCCGCGTCTTTGGAAAAAAAATTAACTTAGTGCGACTGGGGCGCTATCACTCCTCTATAAAAATATTTCATATATATTGCAAATAATAGCTAATGTTATGTAGTTCTTAGGTGCCTTTGTAACTAGCGTGTAAGTGCTCGGGAGATGAGATCTAGGCACTTGATCTTAACAAGTTCGTGCCTAGATAACCAACTAGGGGATGGGCTAGTGACCAAGACCATGCCTCAAGAAGTGGAGGTCTTGAGTTCGAGTCCCTTTCCCTTGTTGGCCACCCTATGTGATTTATCCCGGCTTAACTGATTGTGTGGTATAAGGGGATTTGCATGGCCAGAGGGACTTAATCGTGTGCTCTAAGAGGCTTGGATACCCTCGTTCCCACCCCCCCAAAAAAAGCCTATATCCTTAATTAGATGATAGGGGTCCCACCAGGCGAGGCGGTGGTTCGCATTTGACTATATTGCTCCATCTGTATGAGCTATGAGGTGCTAGGTTCTTTTATATAGAGCCTAAATATTATGAGTCGAACCTACAAATCCCACTACCACTTTCCCAAACATAAACAACACTATTTTCCAATGCACCCCATTTACGGAAGCCCAACCACCATTTTAATTACATGATGCTATACTCCTCACATCCAAATCAATGTTCTAAAATGCAAAGGCGTGAAGAGGGGCGTTGGGACCTCAAGATGCGTGAGGCATAAGGCTCATGCTCTCTAATTAAAGGTTATAATATATACATATATGTATATATGTGTTTATGTATGTAGGGGTGTATTTGAGCCGAGCTTGACCACGCTCGAGCTTGGCTTGATTTGAGCTTGAGTGTTTAGGCTTGAGCTTGGCTTGAACAACTTTGATCGAGCTCGAGCTCTGTTCGAGTTGAAACTTTATTCAAGCCGAGCCGAACTTGGATTGGCTCAAGCTTGATTCACGTAATTTTTTTTTTGATCAATATCTCATCTTATTAAAGAGGAAGTCGAAAAGAAATACAAACCGACAGGCCTTACGGGTTTACAAGCAAGTAAACAAAGCCCAGGACTAACAACACGACCTCCAAGCTTCCCCTTGAAAACCTTTGGATCTAATACAAAATGTTCTAGATTTCCTCCCATGAACTGTGAAGACCTACCCATTCCAAAACTGCTCCTTGGACTCGGGTTCAAATCCGGGGCGTTGACGTCAATATGTCCTCAAAAGCTCGACGGTTCCTCTCTAACCAAAGAGTCCAAGAAATCGCCCCTAGAAGCACTCCCCAAACCTCCTCCCACACTCCCTCCCCTCGATTCCATAACTAGCAATCTAGTAGATGACGAAACGATGAAAGGAAGGCCCAAGTCATCCCCATGCGAGATAAATAGAAGTTCCACACCTTCGATGCAACTATGCAATGTAAAAGGAGATGGTCCACTGTCTCTTCCGACCATTGACACATGAAACACCGCCAAACTCCATCCTCTATGCTGTAGATGATCTTCAGTTAGGAGTTTATCTAACAATGCAGTCCAGAGAAAGAAGGACACCCTGGATGGGATGCCGGGGTTCCACACTACTCGATGTGGATAAGACAAACCCGAGAAAGAGAACATGGATTGAAACATCTTTCTAACCGAGAATCGTCCTTGGATGCCCCTAGACCATAATCTGCAATCCCTAATCTCTGGACATAGAGCAACCGCGGAGATCCGAGACAAAAGCCGAGAATAATCATTGATTTCTCAGTTATTTAGATTTCTCCTCATCCTTGGACATCAAACGACTCCATCCGAAACTCTCTCATAAGAGTCCTCCACTAGGATTTCCTTGTTGGCCGCAATAGCAAATAGGTTTCCAAAATCGTCCATGAGACGAGTGGAGCTTGACCAAATATCCCTCCAAAACTTAATCTCCGACCCTCCCCGCTCTGAAGCTGAAATAAGGCACCACCAAACCAGCCTGCGCCGTAATTCCCTTCCACAACCCCGATCCGTGGGTTCCCCTAACCTCCTGGGGAATCCAGCGAGAGACCTCTCTATACTTGGCTACTATCACCGCCCTCCACAAGCTCTCGCTGTCCTCTCCAAATCTCCACACCCTTCCCTAGTAAAGCTCTATTCATTTGCAAGAGCGGTTTAATGTGCAGCCCGCCTACTTCCTTTGGACGACTCAAAAGGGACCAAGCGACTAAGATGGTATTTTGTTCTGTCCTCTATTGTTTCAAAGAAACTCCCTCTGAATTCTTTCTATATTACGAGCTACTGAACAAGGAATGATGAGAGGTGACATAAAATAAGTGGGGATACTTTGCATCCCCCCTTTTGAGAGATACGAAGCCTTCCACCCAGCCAATCTTCTAGCAATGCGATCTATCACGGAAGTCCAAACTGATTTCTCCTTAAACTTTGCTCCCAGAGGCATGCCTAGATACACAGAAGGAAGAGACCCTACTGCACATCCTAAGCAAGTAGAAAGATGATCCATGATAGGAACCTCCCCCATGCTCATTATCTCGGATTTAGCGAGGTTCACCCGAAGACCCGAGACTGCCTCAAAGCAACCAAGAATGCATTTGATATTAAGAAGGTCTCTCCTTGAAGCCCTGCAAAAATAAGAGTGTCATCCACAAACTGGAGATGTGAAATCCTCAATCCGTTCGACCCAATTCGAAAGCCTTCAAACAAAAATCCTTTGCCTTTAGACAACAATCTGCTTAAAGCTTCTGAAACAATTACAAAGAGAAAAGGGGAGAGCGGATCCTCCTGCCTCAATCCCCAGGAACTGGGGAAATACCCCACTGAATTGCCATTGACTAGGATAGAGAAAAAGACTCTTGAAATGCAAGACCGCATCCATAACCTCCATTTCTCCCCAAAACCCATTCTGCCTAGCATGTAGTCGACAAATTTCCAGTTGACGTGATCATAGGCTTTCTCCAAGTCCACCTTACACAAAATGCCCGGATCCTTTGCCCGCACCCTTGAATCTACACACTCGTTTGCTATGAGGATCCCATATGAAATTTGTTACCCACCTACAAAAGCGCTCTGTTGAGGAGAAATGAGAGGCCATAACTTTCTTGAGTCTCGTCGCAAACACTTTGGATAAAATTTTGTACGAACTACTTACAAGACTGATCGGCCTGAAATCTTTGAGCTCCGTCGCCCCGTCCTTTTTTGGGATCAAAACTAGGAATGTGCTATTCAAAGCTCTGTCAAATCGCCCCGTTTCATAAAGTTCCTGCATAACTTCCATGAAATCCCGCCCCACAATATCCCAACACCCCCTGAAAAACTCAACGGTGAACCCGTTTGGTCTTGAAGCTTTGTCACTAGCCAAACCCTGAATCGCCTCTAGCACCTCCTCTTCCTCAAAGGGAAACTCAAGGCCCGCCCTCTAATCCAGAGGGAGTTCCGCAAACTGAAGCCCTGCTAACTTGGGCCTCCACCTCTCCCTCTCATTGTACATATTCTTAAAACAAGAGATAATACTAGTTGCGATCTCTCCCTCCTCCACCCACGAGCCATCCACCCTCAATTTTGCTATAAAGTTCCTTTTCCGATTGAAGTTTGCCATTATGTGAAAGAATTTGGTATTCCCATCACCCTCTTTTAGCCATCGGGTTCTTGCTTTTTGCTTTCAATTGATCTCTTCAAGTTTGAGGGTTGAGATATACTCCAGCTTCTTTGCCTCCCTCCCTCTGGACTCTTCTATAGAGAGGTCTCGCTCTTCTGCCAAACCATCCATTTCTTTTATCTCCCTAAGAAGCCCCTGAAGCCGCACTTGAATATTGCCAAAAATCTCCTTGTTCCAAATCTTTAATCGAGCTTTCAAGTTTTTAAGTTTTATCCCAAAACGAGTGCTAGCTGACCCCCACCCCCTTGTCTGACTCCACACTTCCGCAACCACTCCTTTAAACCGATCGTCCTCCATCTACATGTTCTCGAAGCGAAAGGGACTAGGCCCCCCCTCGAAACTTCCCGTCTCAAATATGATGGGAATATGGTCCGAAATGGGTCTAGGGAGAGATGATTGAGTAACAGTTGGGAAATGGGCCTCCCATTCCTGATAAACCAGAAAACGGTCAAGACGGCTTGCTAAGCGATCATTGCCCATGTGCGTCCACGTGTATTGAGCTCCCCTCAAAGGATAATCTATCAGGCCATAACCATTTACAAACTCTCCGAACCTGCGCATCTTTGGGGTGATAACCCTTCCTCCTTTTCTCTCCGATGGGAACCGGAGACAGTTGAAATCCCCCCCCAAACACCATGGCTTGCCCCATCTCGCTCTGACATCTTCTAATTCAGACCAAAAATCTATGTCTTCTGACCTTCCAACCGGACCATACACTCCTGAGAAGATCCATAAAAAATCCTCCCCTCTTAGTCGGCATAAAATGGATATCGAGAACGCCTCCACCTCTGACTCCAACACCTCCACCCTTGATTTATCCCATAAGAGCAAAATGCCCCCTGAAGCTCCCAAAGACGAAAGCTCAATCCACCCCGGAGACTGATCACCCCACAAATCTTGAATGGTGAACTCTTTAGTGGATGATAATTTGGTTTCCTGGATGCACAAAATCGACAGATGATAAGAACTAACAAACTTTTTTATGGCCGCCCGTTTCTCCATCTGGCCCAACTCCCTAATATTCCAGGATAAGATGGAGAACTTGATCATCTATAAACTTGAAGATCCCTTGCAGACTGCGAGCTTGCTAGCTCCCTTGGCCTCCTGTCCCGGTCGTAATTAATAGTACATTCTAAGCGTCACAGTTCCTTTGCCAATGCACTTCTACGACCTCCTTCTTGTTTGCCTCTAGCTCTTCCCCTGTCCCCCTGAGACCTTCCTACAGTTCTCGAAAAAAGGGTGGAGTTTTCGGAAGCAAGACCTTTCGATGAGAGCCCCAAAAATTTCCCCACGCCTACCATTTGGTTCTCCACCCAACAAGACACCTCTTGCAGACTCATCTGAGGAAGCAAAACAGGCTGCTCGCCTCGGATCTCGGCCCTCTCTCCCAAACGAGACTGGCTACTAACCACTGTTGAAACTGCCAGTCCCTTAAAATGCTGAAACTCCAGATTCGAATTAAAGCCTTCCCTACGAGACTCCTCCATCCTCACTAGTCTCTGTCCGAGAGGTTCCTCCAAGCTAGACGACTCCTGAACTACTCCCAAAAGAGAAGTTGCATGTTGCTCTGAGAAATTCTGGGCTAAGAAAACGCCCGGGCTCTCTGGTTCCTGCCCCTCCTCTCCTTCTGCCCCTGCCAAGGGAAATGCCTTACCTCGGTCTAACCGGCTGAACCCCTGATTCTTCTGTCTAAACTCGCACCACACTTTGTTGAACACCAGGAGGGGTGTATTGCTCCATCTCGGAGGTATCCGAAACTTCTTCCCAACTCTTGCCCTCCGAAGACTTGCTCGAAGATGGGTGACGATCAGACCCTGAATTTTCAAAAAGCCCCTTACCTCGGACCCTGGTTCTACTCCTTGGAGATGAAAAAATTCTTTCTTCCTCCTGAGGACTACGCTTGCTGACTGCTTCCTTCTCCGACTCCTGTCCCTCATCGTCTCGAAGAACCTTTTTCTGAGTCTCTGCAGACCTTCCCATTAGTGGTCTCCTCGGTCCCCTTGGTTGAAGAAAAACCAGATCTCTTAATAAAGCCCTCCTCCCCCTCTCCTGAATGCGTCGAGCCCACTCTAACGGACTTTGGATTAGAGTCTCCTAACTGGGCTTGACGAAATGGGCTGGCGGGCCTCAGAAACGATCCAGCTCAGGCCGACCCTAACGAGGGTCCACTCGCTACAGCAATTGGGCCTCCCTTAATGGGCCCTGGAACACTAGAGTTGGTCTCGGGCCTTTCCTCCTCTGGATCTGGCCAGCCTGACCCACAGGCCGACTCCCTTACATAAACCAGCCTGTCCCCTTCAAAACCTGCTATGGGGGATGAAGCTGATCTGGCCACCGCACAGAACCCTAACGCAACTTGTCTCTCCCGCCTCTGCCTTCTCCTGTTCCTATTTTGGTTTCTTTTTGAATTATGACCACCTCTGTTGCTTCTGACTTTTTGCACTATTGAGGTAAGATTTTGAAAAACCCCCTGACAGTCTTCTGACCTAGCTCCGCTTTTGCAGGGTCATCTGCTTCTGCTCTACTGCCCTCTTGGGTGCCAGGCGCCTCCCCAAGCTGCCTCTCCTTCTGAAGCTCCTTTCTCTTTCCTCGATCTACGACACGTGGCTGGTTGTCAGTGGTTGGTTTTGGCTTGACTGATACGGCCCCTACAATGGCCTTCTCCTCACTGGTTTTGACAAAGCCCCTGAACTTTCTCGTCGGAAAACCCACTGGTCGCCGGATTCTCTAATCTCTTCCTCCGGGATCACCCTGATTCCGATCTTGATGATTCCGCCTTGAACTGGGAAATCCAGGACTCGAGGGATTCTCGCCTTGTCGCTTGTTACGATCTTGATCCTTGCTTGTCGAAGGTCCGACAAAGCAGAGGTTCGCTTGTCCGACTCCAGAAAACCTCCGCAAGCGTCTCCTATCTGGCGAAGATTCGAGAAAGACCAAAGGTGAACTGGCAGCCCTAGGATGCCTAACCAGAAGGAGTCTCTGAGGAACGACGCCGGGAGTTTATTAGAAGATGGCCACCACCACTTATGCATTGACAGAGATCCTTCTCCCGGAAATACAAGTCTTTCACCGAGTCTAGACTATCTACTATGACCAACCCTTTTCCGTTGCCGTGCGGTAACATTTGAGGTTGATCTACACTTGGGAGTAGGGAATGGATGAATTTCTCCATCCTGGACCAACTAAAATTTGATTGGGGAAAGGAACATACCACTGCTTTGTCCCACCTCCCCTTAAGATCTCCCTGATCCTGCGAAGATAAAGGTGGGAACAAAACGGGTGAAACACCACCCTGAGACCCAGCTGGGATGCCAAGCCCCTCTACCTTTTCAACTGAAACTCCTGGGTTCAAGTGGTTAGGAATGATACTGTTCAAGGCAGATAATACTCCTTCCCAACCATACCCCCTTTTGGCCTTTGGGAAGTTGATCCACCTTCTCCTACTCCCATCCAAAGGTATAACCATTAATGATATGAATTCTCCCTGCTTGTTCTTCTTCCTCTCCAAGATGTACGTCTTTGCTGAACCCTTGCATCTTTCCACCTTGTAGGAGTCCTCTAATAATCGCACACAGTCTCCTACAAAGCGCATCAACCACCAAAAGCATCTCTCTTCCAGCTGCAGCCCCACCAAAACTCCCCTTCCTCGCTCTACAATCTTCACCACGAAACCGTCTCTACCTTCCTCACTTACAAAGTCGAAGGTCTTGGATTCAACCGCAATAACCTTCTTCTTCATGGTTCAATGCCAAAAAATGGGACTTTAGAAACCCCACCCACCTCAAAAACTCAGGAAATTCTGAAGCGTCGTGTGGGACTTAAGAGGCATTGAACTTCACCACTATATTTTAGAGACAAAAACAAAATCTCATCATAAACTAAAAAAATGTAGAAAAAAACTAAATTAAACCTGCAAGTTGACAGTTCCGGTTGCTGTGAGGCAAATTCCTTGATGGGAAATTGAAGAAGGGAATTTCGTGACGATTTTTCCTTCAAGAGGTTCATTAGGGCAATAGATTCGGTTTGAACGAGAAAGCTTAAGCTCTGCAGACATGGCGACTGCAATAGTTGGAGAGCCAAACTTTGATTGATGTAACAAATTAATCTCGGTTTAAGTGCAACATGTTCACAGATATGCACATAATTATTTTGTTTAATTTTACATGATTTTAATAAAAGTGTTTTATTAATAAATTATAGTACAAGAAACTATAAAAAAACTAATATATTCAAATACGAAAATAAGATTTGGGGATAGCCCTTAGATCCAAAAATTAGAGTTTATGTTTTTAACTTTTGTTGTTATTATTATCTATTAAATTTATTTGTTATAGAATAAAATTTATTACAATCTGTGGTAAAGAAAATTAAAAAAATTATTTTGTAATTTGTATTAATATAAATTAGATTACAAAAAAATAATATATATATATATATATATATATATAATATCTTGAGTTGAGCCGATCTTAAGCCGAATCGAGCCCTAAAGAAGTCGAGCCGAATCAAACAAGGTTTGGCTTGAGCTTGGGCTTGATTAAACATTTGAGCTCAAATAAAAGCTTGGCTTGATTCATTTGAGTCTAAAATACTAGCTTGAGCTTGGCTTGAATGAACTGAGCTGAGTCAAGCCGACGAACTAGCTTGGCTTGAATGTACTCCTATATGTATGTATGTGTCCACACACGCATATGTAATATTATATAAACTTTTGTTATAAAAATAATAAATATAAGAGGCAAGAAAAGCTGAAATTTAGATTTACTTTTTTATTCATATATATATATATATATATATGAAAAGGTCGATGATGTTCAATCATCATGTTTTGGATTTTGGATTCCAACAAACAATTGCAAAGTAGTCACTAATGTATGAGGCACTTGCAAAGTAGTAACTATTGTACAAGGCACAAAGCCACAAACTTAACAAATTAATGTTGAACTTAACAAATTAATGTTGAAGTCTCAGTTATATGGCTTATTTAAGTATAAGGTATACGCCTTAGGCATAAAACTTCTTAGGCTCTCAAGACATGAGGTGTGTGCCTCACGTGAGTCTCAAAGTTTGAGGCATTAGTCTAATGAGATTCAAACCTCAAGGTTGATCCTCAAGCGTTTTCTTTGAGCATCAACTCGAGGCGAGCTTTGAAGGCGTAAGTGTAGCACTTTTTAAATCATCGATCCAGATAGCTCAATCACAAAATTTAGGACCACACCTTAAGCTGTTAGCTGCATTAGACTACTCCCTCTGAAAACAACTTGTTCTTGAGTTCACTATCGTAACTTTGGTTGATCTTGATTTTGGACTTGACCATTACTCCTATGAGTCTTGGACGGGTCTAATAATGGGTCCACGATACTTCATTTGCTTTATTTTCTCGGTTTGATTTTTTCTTATCTTGATTGAAATCTTGGAGTAGTTCTTTAAGAAGGAAACTAATTGTGGATCTCATATTTAAAGAACTTTTTGGGGGGAGTCTAGAGAAATGGGTCATCACATATTGATGGAGAGATCAATATAAATTTCCAATTCTTCAATATCTTCAATTTCTCTTGTATAAATCGATAACTTTGATATATAATTCCTTTTGATTATTTCTTAAACTGATTGTAAAATTCTTCAGTCGTTGTTGCTTTAAATGTTTCATTAGTGGTTTAATGAAATTTTTTGACACATGCATTGTATTTCAGTAAGATTGAATTTTCATCTTCCAAATAATCATGGAAATTGGTGGTAATTCCTGTTCTACATGATTTGTATCAACGTCGAACTTTTTGAAACACTACCTTGATCCTCATTGTCTTTGGGGTTAGAAATTGTCGAATTTTCTCCTCCATGAGTAGTTATAGATTGTTGTAAAATCGCTTGATGTAGGACAGAGGAAGAATTATGCTAGATTTTAATAAAAGGGAAGAGAGAAGTGAAATAAGGAGAAATGAGATCAGAGAATTAGAGAAGTAGAGTCTCACTACTTCTATGGATGACCTATGGTTGGAATCTCACCAATTTAGGCAACCAACGATGGAATCACACCACAAATATAAGGAGTCACACCTTAGAGTCTCACTAAGGCTTTATAGGAGTCTCACCATTAACAAAGAAACTTGCTTCCAATTATATTAAAATCTGGAATCCTTACAATGCCATGTCCTCCTCCTTTTATAGACCCAATTAAAACATTCTTTAATCAATACAAGAAGACTCTTTGACTTTCTAGAGTATTCTTAAAGACTCTTGACTTTCTAGAGAAATGTAAAGACTCTTAAGTCTTAACTTTCTAGAGAATTCTCGACATTCTAGAGATTCCTTTTGACTTTCTAAAAAATTCTAATAACTTCCAAAAAGATAGAGACCTTCTAGAAACACTTTGAATTAATTAGTAGTCTAGAAGCATTGTAGGCCCAATGTATAGGCCTCATGGACAACCATGGGCCTTCTTGGTCCTAAGACCATAAATTTTAAGGCCCACGGGTCTACCTTCATCAATGGGCCCACATTGTAATTATTACTTTTCTTTCTCTTGCTGTAAATTTTAAGAGGTTGATCCCCAGCAGATGTCCTTGACATTCTCGTAGAGATTTTAACCATGTATTAATGAAGTACGAGCACTGTAGTCAAGGCTTCTAGGCGATAAAAATAACTAAATTATTTATATATATTAAATATATGTCTATGTAATTTTAATATATACATATATTGCATAAATAATAGATATACAATTAGTTTGAAGTTTTCTAACTTTGAAGGTGGTTTTGAGTCTTGACTTTGGATGTTGCTTTTAAAGTTTAAATGTACCACCTATAAGTCTATATCCTAAGATAGTGCTTTTACATTTTAAAAAAGGATTAAAAAAGGGTTTTAAAATAGGATTTAAGATTTTAAATGATGGTTTAAAAATAGGGTTTAAAAGAGGTTCTTAAATGAGAAATGTTTAACTTACCGCCGCATTCCACTATGTAGTGGAATATGCGGTCCTTATTGGTCCATGTCACCCTTTTTAAAACACATCAACTGGGGTGAAGATTCACTCACCCCTAGGGTTAAGCAATCTAACCATAGTTTTTAAAAAGAAAAAAAATATTAACTTTAATTTTCTTAAGCCGAAGTTCCTAACCATAGTTAAGGGGTTTTAAAAGGGACACGTGGACCCGACATTTGACTACATAGTTAAATGCGTGGTGGGCTAATCACTGCCCTTTTAAAAGAGGTTTTAAAAGGGATTTTTTAATCAAGGTTTTAAAGGAGGGTTTAAAGAGGATTTTAAAGAGGGTTTAAAGAGGATTTAAAAGAGGGTTTTAAAATAGGATTTTAGAAGAGGTTTTGTATGGACTGCCTAGGCGACCGGCCAACGCCTGGATGCCTAGGTGGTTGCCCAGTGACTTTTGCCCGCCTAGAAGGGTGCCTAGGTAATTGAGCCCCAAAAATGCCTAGGCGACACCTTGACTACACTGAGTACGAGTATTTTGGTTTATTCCACATCTTCTTGCCATCATGAGTTGCAACCTGCGCTGATACCAATTGACACTCTTCGTTGATAAGGAGAAAAGGCGACATGGAAAAATTCCAGAACATAACTTTATTAATGACGATAATAAGGCCAAAAGTTAAAAATAGAATTGTGGAGGAATACTTTGGAATCCAAGGGTTTCAAAATAAGTTGATCCAAGACAAAATATATGGAATGCAACTTCAGTAAGAACACAAATTGGGTGGAGACGATTGTTAAGATAAATGACCAAGAGATACTCAAAGCAGCCAATTCTAGTATCTTGGCTCAATTCATACTAATGGAGAGATAGAAAAAAGATCTTTCTCATAGAATTAGAGCTGAATGACTAAAGTTGCTTCTGGAATGCTATGTGACCGATGCATACTGATCAAACTAAAAGGAAAATTTTATAAGCAAACAATGCGTCCAGCTATGCTTTATGGAGCAGAATGTTGGGCTACTATGAAATAACATATAAATAGAATTAGTGTAGCCAATATGAGGATGTCGAGATGGATGAGTGGGAAGAAAAGGAAAGATAAGATAAAAAAATGAGCACATTTGAGAGAATCTAAGAGTAGCTCCAGTAGGTGATAAAATAAGGGAGAGTTTGTTGAGATGGTTTGGACATGTTCAGAGAAAAGATTAAGCTAGGCTCAACAATGGTTAGTGGGTTGTAATATGCATGTGAGTAGGTTTTCAATTAATGTTGAATTATAGCACTCAAAACCAGCAGCAATAGTAATCAAGAAATACCAAATTAGGGTTATAATTATGTCTAGGGTTGCTAGGATATCAAGAATGAGGGATAAGAATTCTGAATAGCAGAACAGGGCTGTATGGACTGGGACAGCAAAGTTGTTGGATAAAAAGAGCAGTTATAGGGCTGTTTGGGCTGGGACAGTGGAGCTGTAGGACAGAAAGATCAGTTGCAGGGGCTGTAGGATAGATGGAAAGCAAGGGAAGTGCTGCAGGAAATTATGGCAGCAAAGTAAAGGGTCAGAGGTTGTGTATCAGGCAAAGGGGAATAGGTGTGGGGTGGTACAAAAGCCTAGAATAGGCTGGAACATGTGTGACAACAAGGAAATAGGGCTGGGGATAGGTTTTTCTGTGGCTAGGGTTGAGAAAAGGGGCTGTGGCAGCAATATTAGGGTTGGGGAATGGCTGGACAGTAGCTATAGTGATGAGGAATGCTGGGACAGCTTATGGACAAATTAAAATTGTTGGGACAGTGCCAGATCTATGCTGGAGTCTTGTGGCAGTAGCTAGGGATGGGCTGGAACAGTAACTCGTGAGCAGTAATTGTGAATAGTGATTTGAGAGAGATAGAGAGGAAGGAAATAGAAAGATTACATTGGAATCACTCCAAGGTTGGCGTCACACCATTCCCATCACAGGAGATTCTAAAAGTCAAAAAGCTTTCATCTTCATTCATAAAAGTTCTCTCTAATCTCTAAAGAGAGTATTTATAAACAATCATAAAACCATGCTTAAAGAAAAATACTAAATTACTCTTATTATGTTCTCTCATAATAAACTAACTATAAGAGACAAAACAAAACAAAAACAAACTAAATAAAATAAACAACTAAATAACTAAAGGGGTGGGCCGGCCACTATGGCTGTCATGCCCATCTATGGTCCGATCTCGGCTCTCCAATGGTCATCTCTTAATCCACCGGTCGATTGTCCTCCAAGTCATGATTCAACGGTGGATCTCCATCATAAACAAAATCTAACTGTCCGATGTTCACATCAAACACTATTTCCCCATTCATTCCACTACCCAAACCCATTTACCATTGTAATTACATGATACCATACTTCTCACATCCACATGGCTTAATACATCACAAAATGTGGACCCATGTCTTGAGGTTGCATAAAATAGTTTTCGAAGGCCAATGATGAGGAGCCCACCAAGGGACTTTGGGATAACCTATTCCACACCGTTGTTACCCATAAAGTAATGCCAAAGTTTGCTAAAGTTCATAAGATGAATCACAGACTCTCCTTGAGGTCTACAAAGAAGGCATATGTTTGGCATTGTCTTCTTTTTGCTAATGAGGTGGTCTACCGTGAAAATGTTGGTCTTATGATGGTTACCCAGAGCAAAAAGGCTAACTTTGATGAGACTCGAGTCCTCTAAACAAAATTGGCAGGGGATTGATTTGGACTGATGGATGAGAGGATTTGCAAGCAGGACGAAACACTGAATGCCCCGATTGCATCGCAATTCCATATCCTTCTATCTGGAGCTTCCATTGACACGCGACTCTGATATAAACGACTGAAGAGATTAGCTACATCCTGGATCTCCCAATCATTGGCAATTGACATCCTTCCCTGAACCGTGGTCCCACACCACTCTTTTTGACCTTCTTTGGGGACAACTCACAACCTATTTGATGTAGACTCTTCTAAATGGGTGAGATGCCTCGACCTGCTCGTGTCAGTGTCGTGTTGGATTTCTTCATGTATAAGATATTTTCTTCTTCTATGTGTTACTTACACAACATAAATTGGTGCACACCATAGATGGGTGTTCTAGTTTGTTCTCTAGTAGGTTTATAGATGGTGAAGACAACATTATTACACTCATTCATGCCCTTTATTTGTAAGTATATGCTATACATCATAAGTTATCCAATTGGAAATGCACTAAGAATTGCAATTCCCCCTAAGTCCTTGAATACTATTCTTTGGGGTTGTGGAGTCGCACCTTATCCGTGTTGGATTTCGACGCTCGTATTTGTGTTTGTGCAACTTAGCTCATAACTAACACTTTTTAATTTGGATTTATGGATGAGAGGTCTCGTAAGGACTTGAGAGTGAAGACCCCCTTCTGCATCCCAATTCCATATCCCTTTTGTCTAGAGACTTTGCTGAGAGCCTGAGACGTGAGTCTGATATAAACGATGGGAGAGATGAGCTACCGATTTGCCAGTCATTGGCATCCCTCCTAAACCATGGGTTCAATGCCACTCCTTCCGACTCTCTTCCATGACGATTTTCAACTTAAACTTCATGCTTAGTTGCAATGCGTAAAGATCTGAAAATACGAGGGAGAGCAGACAGCAGTTACTTCCACACAACCAATCCTGAAAAAATCTTACCACGTTTCCCTATCCTGCTTTAAATCTTGTGCCTTTTACAGTTTACTGAGTAGATACTCTGGAGATGTACTATCCATAAACTACCCTGTAGTTGCTTGAAATTTCTCAGGTCTTTCATCCTTTGTTTTAGCTGATATCAGTTGCCTCTATTGCATATCTTGCTCCTCCCCAAACCTCTAAAGCACTTTTAAAAAAGGATTTATTAATGAGGATTAATTGTTGAAGGCCTAAAACCCCTTCTTCTATTGGGCTACAGACATTTTCCACTGCACCAAATGAGACTTTCCTTTCAGCATCTTTTTTTGTTTCAAACATGGTTCAAGGTATCGGTACCGGTATGCATATTAATTCGGACATAGGAAATGTATCATGGATATGCCTTTTTTTTTTGGAAACTCATGGATATACAAGGATGCACTCTTGGATTCCTTACAGAAAATCCCTTTAATGCTAAGACAAGCTAAAACAAACTAAATAAAATCCTATCCCAACAATCCAGATGATTGGCATAAAAAAAAACCCATCTAGATGACATATAAGAACAATAGATTTCAGAAACGTGAGTACACTGATTGTTTGATACTGAAAAATTCGGTAAACCCAAAAAATAATATTTTTAGGTTGTGAACTCACAAACCCAAGGGGGTGGCTAGGTCTCCCTACATGTCTATCTACCCTTTCTAATTTATGCAATCAAATTATTAACTAAGGAAGGATGAATAATAAAGTGCGAAATAAGGGAAACAAACAAACCACAGCATAAAGTATTTTTACGTGGAAACCCTTCCGAGAAAAACCATAGGACCTAGTCCAGCAGGAGATATCACTAAGATAAAGTAACAAATACTTACAAAACTCGAACTGTACTAAACCGGACTTGACACTATGATCCTTGATATTCAGTCATCCAACGCCTCAAAAAGTAATCACAATCTCGCAAGACTCGCAACCTACTGCAGTAGCCTGTTCTTCTCTTTATGTCTCCACAACCATGATCTTCCGATCGATCTCCGTCAATGACCGCTCTGGATTTCTCCGACCAAATAACCACGATCCTCCTCGGATCGATCTCCTTCGCAAAGGCTTTAGATTACTCCAACCAAGTTGTTCTTTATAGAATGGGTTAATGGTTGTTCAATTAACAAACCCTAGTTTGAATTCCAACAATAGGAATAAACAAGCATGAAAGATCAATCAATGTCTTGCATACTCTAGGGTGGAAGAGGAGAGGAGAATGAGTTTGAGAAACCCTAAATATCTCAATAGAAACTCTCTTAGGGTTGAATGAAGATCAAACCCTCACTTCCCTAGGCAATAACAGAGTTGGAAAGTGCTTAGAACTGTTAAAACCATTATTCACGTGGTTACTATTCACCCATTCACGTGGTTACTATTCACCCTATATACAATTTTGCCACTGAACTTTGAATAATTCTAGAGTTCAATTCTTATCGGATTAAGCTCAAATTTGAAACCATAACTACTTTAGGTCATGTAGAATCTACCCTAAAAGTTTCATAAATTTTGGATGATAGGAAATGACCAAAATACCCCTATGATGATAGAGAGGCGATTTCGCCTATTTTGACTTGAAAGCTTCAACCAAGGGCAAGCCACTAACCACCTAAGGTAAACAAAATTTTCTAGGTCAATCCATCTAAGGTATATGCTAGGTATCTAGGTCACTTACCATCCTACGAGTGAAATAAAGACGATGATCGGAATGTCTTCAGTTGATCTTCTTCAGTCTTCATCTTCATTTGTCTTGGATGCTTGAAGGCAAGGAATCAAGACACACTAGACTCAACTTGTTTTGACAAACAAAATAAGCCAATCCTAAAATATGGACTTTACAGATACATTAATATGAAATACTGAAACCCATAGTTCTTCGACACTACAACCATAAATCACTAATAATAATATGAAAGCATAAGGACTTAAGAGGACTTTTAGCTTTATAACTAGAGCTGTCAACTATTTCAGTTTTCTTCTTCTATGTACGAATGCGATCGCCAAGACGTCAATTGTGATGTTCTCTCATTATGGTCCAAACTTTTAAGGACACAATCGGTAGGCACGCACGTTGAGGTACCCACCAGCTAAATGTTTCTTCAATTGGGTTAATCTGCCACTTACTTGACTTCACAATATTTACATTTTGTTCCAATTCTGTTTGCTTAAAGAGCTCACCATGCTATCATCCAATATCACTTGGTAGTGTTCTCTGTAATTGAACCATGAGTTTTACTGTGACATGAATACAATTTGCATAAATCTATAACCTGATGCAAAATAGAATTTAATGACCGAAGCATAGTTTATTATGCTTCAAAGTACCTGTTATTTGATCTTATGCAAAACATAAGATTTGCATAATTTTTTATTTTTTTTTTATAGGTGATTTGCATAAATCTTTAACTTGATGAAGAACGTAACAAGTGTCTGTTCAGAAGTCTACAAGCAAGTCTAGTAATGATAACATATTAAACACAAACCATAATTGGAACACAAGCATAGTCCACTAATAATTATTAGTTCACTTTAAGCATAGTTCTCACTCTTCTTCTATAATTATTAAACACGTATGTGGCTGATTTGTTCCCAATTTCTAAAGAATATGATGGGCAAGCACACACGTTGGTTTATCCACATGCTAAATGTTGCTTACTCTGCTGCCGTTTAACTCCAGTTAGCAGTATCTAGGTTTTGTCCCAAGTATGATCATTTCAATAGGGTCACCATGCTGCCATCCAATATCGTTTGATATTTTTCTCGGTAATTGAGCCATGAGTTTTATATAACACTGTCAGTCCCGAGACGTGCAGAAGGTGTAAAAATGGAAGACGTGCGGAGTAAGGTTGAGGCATGGTTGTAAAGGCGATTCGAGGTGACAGATCCCATGGACGCCTGAGGCACCTAAGTCGTCGCTTGATGAACTCCTTGCGATAGAAATTCCTTTCAATATGAGATCTATATATTCTACATTTCCCTGAATAAGGGGCCTTGCAATTCATATAAATTGCAAAATTTTATATTGTCAAGATACACTTTGATAAAACCATCATTGGATACAGTTCTAGCCATTACAAGTGTTTGGAGTAAGAAAGAACAAAAAAAAAAAAAGTAGTCTACAATGACCGTCAAAAGAGGAGGGGGGGGGGGGGGGGGGAGAGAACTACCGTGAGGGATAAAAAATTGAATAAACAATAAAATACTGTGACAACCGAGAGAGAGAGAGAGAGAGAGAGAGAGAGAGAGAATAGAACAATAGCCTGGCAGTTAATGTGACTACCAAATTAGGAGAGAGTGGGAGGCCATAGTACTTATTCTCATTTCTCTTTCTTCATTGTTCTCGATTATACCCAAGAAAGGTAAATAAAAAAGCATATATTAAGTAAAATTTATATAATTATGAGACCTGCATTTATTTAAATTATAAAAAAAACCTTTTAAAGCGGGGTTTATGAGAGCTTTGAGGGCCCTAGAGGGAATTTGGGGCATTTAAAGGCAACTTTTTTTTTGTTATTGGGCTACCTAGCCCAACTACATACTTGATTGCCTAGGTGATGCCTTTAACTGTTTAACAACTATGTAAAAAATACAGGGGGGCCATATGGTCCACCCACAAACAAAGAGAGAGAGGACCAATTGGTCCACCCATTGAGCGAGAGAGAGAACATGTTAGCATGTGTGAAACATATTTGACACCGTACGATCTCTTATTTCTTCTTCTATTTGCAAACCTCTTTTTTGTCGGATATACAAATTCTGACATATTATATGGTTAAAAAACACGAGAAATATAAAATAACAAACTATTTTGTTGACCAAAACCAAACTACTATCTTCAAATAAAATAAATTTATTATGCCTTTAACAATAATAATATTTCGGATTTTTAATACTAGCTGCCTAGGCAGCCAGTCACTTGAGCCCTGCAGAGCGCCTGGTTGCCTTGGGGACAGTTTGAAGCGACGCCTTTAACTACCATGGGTTGATTAATGAGAGTAAAACTTGGCAAAAATTGATAAAGGGCTTTTGGAATCAAGTTTTTAGAGGTTTACGGGAGGGTTCTTTAATAGCCGTTGTACGACAAGTAGCTAACACCCGCTTTTATATAGGTTATAGATGTGATATGAAACTGTATAATGTAGCTCACTCTATGAAAATATAGTAACACATGAGGCTGCGACGTGTATTTATATAGCTTAAGATTAATACAGCTAATGAAAATACAATTATTTTTTTCATTTATTTTATTTTATTAATATTATCTTTAAAATTTAAATATTTAACACTACCAAAACTATGATTAGTCAATGGATGCGGTAGATGATCATTGACTTGTTTACACTTTATTATTATTATTATTATTATTTATAATTTAACCAATTACTAATACAATAATACTCAACAAAGTGATTTTTTTTATAGATTGATACGACCGATACTTAATGTTTGTCCATGGATCTGGTTGATCTTCCCCAAACTAAAGCCATATATTAATCTTAGGCCTTAATTACACGTATTTTTACACATAATTGAAGAGTACCATTTTTGGCGCTCTCCTAAAAAGTGATGAAAATCCATCATTTTAAAAAAAATTTGTTGTAAATCCATGAATTTTGTGGGAATTCCATAAATCTACTCCTTTAGACTCCATTAGAAATGATTTGCATGATTTACAAGCATCGAATCAATTAAATAATTACAAAATTATATACCTTCAATTTTTTTGGGGAAAGCCTTCGAATATGAAATTAAGGAGAAGATCAAGTGTTTTTCTACAAAAGACCCATAATGGAGTGTTAGAACCAAGTACTAGAATGCATTTTGGAACAATTTGGAGGGTTTGTGGGGGTGTTGAGAACACCCCAAGCTTATATACATGCTTCTGCACAGCATCGGTTTGATACGATAGCTTTTCGTAACAGTAATTGATAGTTATATTACACTATAATTTTGACTGATTAAAAAATAGTAAGTTTCCTATATGTTTTGAAGTGTATTGCATGGTATCTTGTGTAGACACCTGTTCGCATGATATGGACAATACACTGTCGATACTCTATAATCCATACTCTTCTTATTCTTATGTATCTGTGGTTGTCATATGTATTGTACCTAGATGTACGATATGTATTGAAATTTAATACCATGGATCCATAAGTCCCTCACCAACATATCTATCTATTCTTAAAGCCATAACCAGTGGGATAGAAATTGAAAAGGGCATGTGGGTAAGTTGGAACTTGGATGAATTGCTACAGATGAGAGTGACCTTGCTTCCTTTGGATATATATCCTTTCTTCCAAATGCTAGTCTTCTCTCAAACCGTTCCAGCCGCGGATCCCAAAGAGTTTTTTTATTTGTAACCGCCCCCAATTGGGAGACCCAAGTAAGAGGGAGGAAGAGAGCCTGTTATGGAACCCAACGTGCGTGCTAGCTCTGACATGTTAAAACATCCCTTGATTTTGTTAGATTTATTGTGTCAGATACTGCTTTGAAATATAACAACCTGCATTTTGATTTATAAGCTGCTCGTGAGATGCATTCCTGACCAATATGTATCATCCGTGAACTGTACTGTGAGCTTAAGAAGCTTCCTGCGTTTTTGTGCACTGTTGGTTTCAACTTTCAAGCAAGGGGTCATTGTTGATTGTGTAGGTTGGTGGTTGAAATAAAATCGTATGATATCATAGCATTGTAGGTTTAGGATGATATAAAGCAGAGAGATCCATTAACCAACTTTAAGGTTATACATCCTGAGTTTAAGCAAAAGAGATAAAAAGTGGGACAATGAGTTTTATTTGCTACATTCTTTGTCCAGTTTCTTAATTGATGAAGAGGGACTTCTTTTGGTATTTGAAAAATACGCTTGTCTGTTGCCCTTGGGGATGAAATTTATATAAGGATAATATATTGGGACAAGATTTTTAAGATGCACATGAGAGAGAAAGAGGAAGGGGAGAGAGACTGGGAAGAGGGACCTAATGAGGGCATTTTGAAAAAAAAAAAGAGGAATATTTTAGGTATAGAAACTTTTTGGATAAAAAATATTGTGAGGGACATGTTGCTAACCAAAAAGCTTTAGAGAGATTTTGGGTATAGCAAAGAAAGGGGGCGGGCGGGGCCTTGGCATGACGGTCTTCTTTTAGAGCGTTTTGCCAAGAGAGCGAGGAATCCGGTTATGCCACTGAGGTCGCCATGTGTCTCTTTTAACACTCCTTAACCGTGATTAAGATTCACCCACTCCTAGGGTTCACCCACTTATCCTTGGTTTTTAGAAAAAAATATGAAAAAAAATTTAACCCTAAGAGTTAGTGAATTTTAACCAGGGTTTAAAAAAATAATATTTTTTTCTAAAAACCAAGAATAAGTTGGTGAATCCTAGGGTTGGGTGAATCTTAACCACAGTTGTTCGGTAACGCCCTTGAGGTTGCCATGTGTCTCTTTTGACACCCCTTAATTGTGGTTAAGATTCATGAGTTCACCCACATATCCTTGGTTTTTTGAAAAAAAAAATTATTATTTTTAAACCCTAGTGAAAATTCACTAATTCCTAGGGTTATTTTTTTCTAAAATCCAAGGATAAGTGACTGAACCCTAGGGGTGGATGAATCTTAACCATAGTTAAAGAGTGTTAAAAGGGACACATGGGGACTTCGGTGGCGTAACCGAACTCCAAGGAGTCCGGTTATAACCGTAGAGAATTTCAGGCCTAATAGATAGATGAGTGGGGTAGTATGAGAATTAAGCAAACATTCAATTTTGTCTTATATAATGATTATGATAAGGGTAGTTTGGGAATTCTAAGAAAATTCATTTGGGTTTTTAAGGGGAAAATTCTCATTATATATATAAGAAGATAAAAAGAGAAGATGAAATAAGAGCCAAGGGTAGTTTTGGAATTACAAAAGATTCATTCTATATTTTGAACAGGGGGCATCCTTTACATTAGTAAGGATTTGTTGAGAAACATGTACATATTCCATGATGTAAAGAGGGCCATGGTAGCAAGTTTCAGCTGCCAAGGATAGTTTTTGTGTGGATCTTGTTAGCAGTTCTTTATATTAAGTTTATTTTCAACAACACGGTCCTCTTTGTGGAATATGCTTACTCGAAAGTCAAATATTATGTTTGAATTTGAATTTTGAACTCATCAGAGTTTAATTATCTGTATTGGAAATTTGTCAAGACCTCTCGAGATGGATATGTTTCGTGTCCTATATTGAGCAATACACAAGAAAAATCTGGAATAACAGTTTAAACAGTAAATTAATTATAATCTAAGATTACCATAAAGAAAAAAATGATATAGACAAGTCTAATAAAAAAAAGTGTTTAGTTCACATTTGGTTATCACATAGTTGAAGCAATATTATTTCATATTAAATCTTGGCAGAAATCTATTTCGAGAAATAAAATTTCTTAAACAAAATATTAATTTCAGAAATTATGGTCTCAGATAAATCTCATATAGGTTGACTACATAGTTGAATGTATCCTGATTTCATATTTTGTCTTGGTGGAAATCTAAATAAAACAGACTGACTCAAACTTGATCAATTTACAAGTTTGTGGAGTGCTTTATAATTTGCTTGGAATTCAAGCAATGAGATCTCCACAGCCAAATTCATGCAGTGCAGCAAGACTAGAATGGATAAAAAGCACAAACATGAGCTTTTAATGGTATGTTATTACACACCATGGGCCTGTCCTAGTGGTTGTGTATCCCTTTGGGGAGGTGTGACTCAAGTTCGAGTCTTGGTGTGGCCGTTGTGCGCCCACCATGAGTGCTAACCCCCTACCCCCTAACCTAGATAGATAAATGATTATAGCCTACCAAAATAATGGTATGTTATTCGAGTTAATAGGCATATATAAAATTCTTGATTTTGTACTGTATGGTTTGTATTTAAAAGAGTCACTCCTATAAGATGCAACAAATACCCATACATATAGAATTGATACGCCATACAATGTACTTTTTCTTGATACCAAACATACCAAGAATGTGTTTCATTTCATGTGCTTTAAGTGCAAGGATGTGAGCACCTGGGCACCTTGTGTGGAATCCGGGAATTCCCTCAAATGTATCTTTTTTCCTATGAAATGCAACTTTGAACAAGATTCTTACTTGTGAGTACTTGAAAAGTAGAGGGTGGAGGATGACAAACCGTTGCTTCTTGTGCTTTCAAGCGGAACATACTGTGGATACAGTGGATCATCTGCTTTTTCACTGTCCCATTGCATGTGAGATTTGAGGGTTTTTCCTCTCCCGAGTAGAGGTAGATTGGATCTTTCATTCTTCCTTTCACAACTTCTTATCTTAGTTTATGGTGAGTGAGGACAGCGCACAACAGGTTATTTGGTCTCTCCTTCCTGGAGCCATAGCTTGGTTGATTTAGAAAGAGTGAAACTTCAGAGTTTTTAAGGACTCTCCCTCTTCGATAGTAAGCATTTGCTCTTGAATTCGATTGTTTCATTTAAACTGGATTTCCACTTGGCGTGATGGGAAGGCATTGGGAGAGGTGCTGGACCAGTTTCTGTGATGAAGCAGTTTAGGTAGGCTTCACGCATGGCCTAGGGTTATCTATTTTTGCTTTTGTATCTCTTTCCTTTGAGTTGACATCCTTGTGAACTCTATATTTTGTTTGGTTTTGTTGTATTTCCTGCTTTGGTTAATATAATGCTTTGATTACCGATCAAAAGAAACAGTGTTGGTGTGTGTGTGGAAAAAAACAGTGAGCTTTGGGTTGCCCATTTATCCCACATCGGTTAACGATTGTTGGGTCCTTCTCCTTAAGTACTCCCACCTCACCCCTCTTTGAGGGGTGTGTGTGTGAGTGTGGTGTGCGTGAGTGTGTGTGGTTAGTTTATTTTCAAAAAAGAAAGTGCAGGATGAATCTATTGTTTCTTTGTATGCACCTGTTCTTTAGAAAGAAATGAAAAGATCCTTTTTTTTTTATCAGTTATATATTGTACTTTCTTTTTTTCCATTGAAAATCTAGGGCTTATTTGTATATTTTTCAGGCTGAGATATACAGTTAGTTAATTACATTGTTAGAAGCTATCCTTAATTTTTTTGGTAGACAAATTTGGAATGTTGTTTCTTTGCTGCATCTTTTGCCTTATTTTCCATTGTTATTATTGATTGGTTATTATCCTGTCATGTTATTCCATGTTAGGTCTTTGTTACCTTTGTATTGCAATTCTGTTGAGTATTAACTAATCAGTTTAACAGGGTAGGTTAGAGCCGCTACAAGCACACGTGAAGAAGAATAAGCGAGGCCTGGGTGCAGAGAAAACAAAGAAAAAGGTGTTGCATCTCTCTGAAGATCCTGCATCGACCAAGAAAAGTGAAAATGTGAGCTTCATTGGCCTCATAATCAATGTCCTGAAAGTTTTGTTTTACAAATATTTGCCAAACAATTTTGTCTATTGTTTGTCACCTCTTGAAGTCATTAATTCCCACCAATTATCAAAGCTTTGCTAGCTGTTTCTAGAGTAACTCTCAAAAAAAAAAAAAAAAACACGCTGATTCTTATATGAGATCCATCTTCTCGTTGAGTATCCTTTCTTCAATGTAGGTGATGTTTTGAGCTAGGCATCAGTTTGATGTTTCCAAAGTTGGAAGGGCTATCTGGTTGCCAACCATCAACAATTTCGTTGATTCTTTTTTCTTTCTCTGACCAACGAATTGTGGCTGTTAGTTGGGAATGATTAGTCTCGTGGATACTCTTATTTATCCTTCAGTTATGCATCCCAGGATGTTAATTAAATGAAATTTAAGACATGTTAGCCTTGTGTGCATTTTACCAATGGATCCAGTGACCAGGCGATGATTCCATCTAGGATTAGACTAAAGTTGATCCAACAACGTGATTCTGATCATACGACATATCACACTTTTATTTGGTCTGAAAATATTGCCAACAGTAACAGATAAGATGTCTAGATGGCATGCTTATGTATGATCGTGTGTTCAGATTGACTTTTAGCATAAGACCTCCTAGGTGGGACCGACTGGGTTCCCATCTTATCAAGTATGAGACACATGTACTGGTGTGACATTGGTTAAATTCCTTTACGGTCTAAACCATAGGTGCTTGTATTCCTCATTTCAAGATTGGTTTTTAACAATTCTTTCGGCATACTAATCTTATTGCTCTATATATTAGGAGCATTTGCCTTACAAAAAGAAAGCCAAGACAGTCTCCAAAAGAGTAAGGAAGTTGCAGGAGGAGGAAAAATGCTTGCAAGAGAAGGAATTTGAGCGGGCCTTCTTCAGGGAGTTCTGGCCAGATAATGTTTGAGACTGAACTCCATCATCACCCCTCATTCCACATACTTTGATTCTATGTTGAATAAGGATTCTGTACAGGTATCATGCTTATTCTCTATTCTGGTTTTGTAAATATGATGTGCACAATGTTATTCTTCAATTTTTCGCACTAATGCAAAGAAGTGCTGAGATTGTTGTAGAGTCACTACCAATCGGTTCCCCAGAAAATAAATATGAATTTGTATCAAATTGGAACTAGTATCTAATTCCAACATGGAGGTATTGGAAAAACTCACAAGTCATAAGCAAAAATCTCAAATATACTCCATCATGGGACATATAGTTGTCACTTTAGAACCATGATTCCAAGAGTAGTGATTAAGATTGGCATGGTCCTTTGCATTTTTTTTTTTAAACCTAGTGAGTTAGGGGTGAACCTGCAAACTCACTGGGTGGTTGAGTTCTTGATAGACCATAATATTGACAACATCATGTGTTTTTATCTTCTGTCTAGAACAGGGTTACCAAGTTCGCTGCATGCTATAACGAACCTGGTTTGGATTGGTTCGTGAATTTTTTTTATTTTTTTTGGTAAACTTAATAACACCACAAGGTGATTACTAAAGGCAAAGAAACGAAACACACATTTTTTTTTCTTTGGGTAAACTTAATAACACCACAAGGTGATTACTGATGGCAAAGAAAGGAAACACACACGCACACCAAACAGGCACACACATGACACACGCAGACCACACATGCACGCAGCCCATATAAGCTTCACCCAAGAGTTTCCCAAAACGGGATTGGTTCGGGAAATTGAGCGAACCACATTGTGGTTTAAAAACAATTATTTTCAAATAAGTATTTGCAATATATTGTTTACATGCTTTAAAAGATATATATTTTTCTAATACAAAATATGTATATAGTTTTACGTGCTTAAGTAGCGAACCAAACTAAAGAGCCCAAGTGAACTAAAAAACGAATTATCTCATCCTACCCCAAGCAAACCGGGTTCACTCTAGAGTGGCAAACTGCGAACCCATATTCGAACCGAGCAAACCAACAAATCAGGTAACATTGGTCTAGAATGAATGATGCTATTATGAGCACTACAAAGCTCTCTCTATGCATTTATTCATTTATTTGCCTCGGTAGTAAGTGATGTGAGACTTGAAGTTCTAAATTTCTAATTACATATGTAATTAGGAATTGGGAAACTTAAAAATGTTTAATTAACAAACTACGGAAAATGAAGAATTAGGAAGACTGCATATTTGCAGAAACTACAATAAACAAGAAACAAACCTAAACTATCAATAAATATGTTCATAGTCTAAGATTGTTATAAGTGACCCATTAACTCTGTGTTTGTAGTGGGACATAGTTTGAAAATCTTACTCGGAAAATTAGAAAATTGTACAATCTGGAGCATGGTTACATAATTTAAAAATCTTACGGGTTTACTCAGGAAATTAGAAAATCGTACAATCTCAAGCATGGTTTCCTGGTTCAATCAAGTTATTGGATTGGTAAGATTCGTGCCAGTTTGCTGTTTTGGTTTGATCTGATACTGTAATTAGAGTACAAACCACGTTAGGTTTGCTACTTATTTATGGGGGCATCCTGAAAGATGTCTAGTATATTGTTTTGCATGTGGCGGGCGGTGGCCCTGCCACGTGTTGAGGGGATTAGTCGGCCCTAGGCGGACACCCCCTTACCAAAAAAATAAATAAATATTTACCCAACAAATTATATCCAGCAATGCTTCGAGAAGGCCTGTCACTGTCAGTGCCATACACTATTAGATCTCTTTCTAACGAGAAGAGTTATGATTTATTAAAGAGTGGCTATTTTAATTCTTACTATGGATGATACTCATCTAGGTCCGCTGAAACCTCCCGGTCTTGATCAGCTACTTTTAAGTCAGGCCCTTAACCGTTTGCCTTATACGGTTATACCTAAAGTTTCGCACTCTCCTTATTTCCGACTATGACAACAAGTCTTTGCAATTTTGGGTGTCCGGTCCTCTAGAGCACCCAACTAGTCCCTACGTGCAACACCCCTCAAGCCACACGCGCCAGGTAAGACGGGATAAATACTTGAGGGTGGCCAACAAAGGAAAGAGATTCAAACTTAGACCTCCAATTCTGAGGCGTGGTCCTGGCCAGCAGGGCCCTCTGGCCACCTGTTGGTTAAGTCTTTGTGAGTTCTGTTTTTGAGACTTATAAAGTCTGACACTTTGTAATTTTTATCAATGAACAAGATGCATTTTCTTTCGAGAACTATACTTTTCATCTATTGGGTTGCAATTTTTTTGAAACTTTAAATGAGGAAAATGATGATTTCAAATCTCCCACTAAATGGTAAGATTTGAAATCTCATAATGATAGGAATTAATTTGTTAAAAACTTTGACAAAGTGACTCAAATTTCCTATCAACTACCATTACCACAACTATCATTAGCAAGGGTAAAGAGTCGAGCTTTATAAGTCTCACCAGAAGAAAAGGAAATGGAAACCTTACAGAGTCAAATATTTAAACCTGGCAGCTGTAGGGTACCGTTGGCATCAATTCTAGTAAATCTCTGCAAAAGAATGAATTCTCAAAAATTTTGATTCTTAAAATTAATTTTGTTCAGACGCTTTTAGCAACTATCAGTTAGAAGAATGGAAACAACATAATTATGTTTGGATAGGAAATATAGAATAAATCATTTCTAATCTATTGCCTAGAGACACGATAAAAGTTCATCTCTAACTTAAAATGCCTAATTTTCAATGCATTTCTCCCTAAATTATAACTATTATGCTACAAGTCAAAAAAAAAAAAGTATCAACAAATGTACCCCTCAAAATTTGCTTTTTGGCACTTATTTGGTCAAATCCACAATTACAATAGCTAAAATGAACATTAAAGGTTCATAAAAGAACAAAATGTACAACGCACATTGTACAAATCAATAGACGGTGTCGTCTACGTTCATCAAGTACTCTTTGTACATACCATGGGTTTGTCCCAGTGGTAGTGTATCTCCCTTTGGGGAGGTGTGACTCGTGTTCGAGTCTTGGTGTGGCTGTTGACTCCCACCATGAGTGTTGACCTTGCTAACCCCCAAACCAATGTTATCAGAACTGGATTGGTCATCAAACCAGTTGAGTGGCTGGTTCCCGGTTCAACCGTGTCCTTTATTTATTTAAAAAATTCATTTTTACTCATTTATGACTGGTACTGACCATCGGTTCTCGATTCAACCGGTCGGTTCTTCCGGTTTTCACAAAAATGACCTGTTTTTAAAACGGTCCGGTTTTGGGAGGTTTGGGAACTGGTGAGGGGATCGGTTCCCGATTTTTCCGGTTCGACCGGCCGGTCCGGTCTGGTTCTGAGAACAGTGCCCCTAACCACTAACTTAGGGTAGATAAATGATTAGGCTAAGCCAAAAAAAAAAGGAAAAAAAAAGTACTCTTTGTATTGCTTGGTCTGTCGCCCCTTCATAGTCATCAATCCAAATGAAGGAGTAGTTACGATGATCTTTTTTTAAAAAACAAATAAGAACTTAATACTAGAAATACGAAGACCTTTTGAGTAAATCTAGAGGGTAAGAAATTAGTAATTATACTTTGTATGCATGGCGGAGCCAAGAATTTTTCCTTGGGCGGGCGTAATACATCTACCAAAAAAAAAACTAGTGAATTTGAGAGTTGGTCGTTACGCAATTTAATTATTCCTTATAGTAATAATTCAGTAGAATATTACTAGTAATGGTGTCAAACCTCTGAGGACTGTGCTGGTTTCATTGCCTTTTATTGAAATTAATTCTAAACCACTGAGTGAGAAGAGTTGATTTTTAATGGATTAAACTAAAACAATTATTTAAATTAATAATGACTTCTAATTAAATTATCAACTAATGAGTTTTTAAGATCCTTTGGAGGGAAGATTTAGGGTCTTTTAATCCACCACTAACCTCATAACTAATCTCATTATGAATTTATTCAGATCTTTTGATTTGTAAACATCAGAGTGAGAGTGACAACACGTTACCTCTCAACTGATCAAGAAAAATATAAGAGATTATATCTTAGGAATATCAGATCTTTGGTTAACACGAGTGATACACATTAAACTAGGGTAGTGAAATCACTCGTCTTCCCTTAGCATAAAATATCTTAAGATCTAATCTTTTGATGTATTAAAACCATTGCATAAAACCTATATTAATCATCACCGATAATTAACACAAGTGAGTTCAATTCCAATTTCGTAACACCTAAGACAATGATAGGAATTCCATTGAAATCAAATTTAAACAATAAATCGGTTGTTAAAACAATCTTCTAATTATGCAATCAATGTCTTACAAAAGTTGAAATCTAAATAAAAACAAAAATAAAGGACACAGTTACTTGGCTTGGGTTTCATCGAAATCCTAGAGCGAAAAATTAATTTATTGCGAGGAAAGAGCATGCCGTCTTCGTAGACAAAAACGCCGAACTTATCTTCAAAATTTTTTTGATCTCCAAAGCTTCTTCTCTTCTTATAATCCAAAATTCTCAACAACCTTTTATGGCTAATGGCTTCCCTATTTATAGAAAAGGACTTTCTACTTGAATTATGGTTTTTGGAAACCCAATTGGACTCAAATTCATCTTTCTCATACACAATCTCCAATGCCAAAATGCCGATCTGTGATCAATTGCAAAGCACCTGTGATCAATCGTAGACAGGTAAAACTTTCCAAGAATCCATTGCTTCATTTGCAATCCATTATAGTTTTTTCATCTATCGCAACACAAGACCTACGATCGATTGTAATAACACCACGATCGATCTTAAGGTACAAAATTTCTCATAATTCTTCATTCTTTTAGTCTTTCACATGATTGAAACTCTTCTAAGTCTTTGGAGTCTTTAAATATTCAATTTTAACTTTTTTTCCTCACATGAACCTGAAATCAACAAAGACAACCAAGTACCGTAAAATAGTCAAAAAAATTACTCTAAGGAACTAACAAGTTTAATTTGAGGTGCTTAAATGTATAACAATTAGCACCGATAAAGGGTGTATGGAGCTTAGGGGTTCGGGGGCCTCTAAGATTTTATTTTATTTTATCGTAGTCATAAATTCATTAATGTTACATTCTAATAAAGGCTACTAACATGCCCCTTATTAATAGTAAAAACAAGAGAGAATAAACAAAAATAGAAAAGAAAAAGAGATGAAGAAGAGAAGAGAAGCTACTACTGCTAGGAAGTTCCTAGTTCTCCGCTGGTGATATTTAAGTTGTTTCTGGTGATAGGAGCTCGTTATTTATGCTAGGAACTTGTTATTACTTGAACAAAGCATCAAGCAAAGAGTGAGCCGCTATTGCCCCTTCTTGGGAGGTGCCGAATTGGGACTTGGGGGTTTCCTTCTTGTTCTTGGCTTTTCTTTTAAAAGGTAAATGAGTGAGTAGCTCACTGTGCCATTTTTCCAAGTCAGGCCATGAGGCCATTATTTGTGGGCTATGGCTCACATCCAGTAGGTTATGTTAAGGGAGATGAGTTTCTTAGTTTGGTAGAAAAGGTAAATGAGTGAGTAGCCTATTTGTAAGGTGATGGTACCTCCTACTAACTAATCATCAATCCTCATATGATGCTTTTCTAAAGTTGTGACCAAAGAAGTGGACCTACCAGGTGGGTCACGAGATAGATTCTTGGAGAGACTCCTAAATGGATTTGGGTGATGGGCCATGCGGCATTAGGATTTTTGGTTACGTGACATCAGGGGGTCACTCACTCCAATTTTGAACTATTGATTAGGCATGAAAATGAAGGTCTCGGATTGTCTCTGCCGAAACCAGAAAGGGCTTGTCTCGAGCAACCGTAGAATAGGGGACAAGTGGTGGGGAAGTCAAAATCATGGGTGATTTTGATTTCTCCACACATAATGAAACATGTGGCAATATTTATGATCTTCTTTAGACCACTGCCTGAGTTGAGCTTCAAAGTACTACTGTGCTTCCTTGCATCACTCAAAAAGGCCATTCATTCATCCCCAGAAGCTGTCGCCATCTTCCAATGTTTCAAAGATCAAGAACTGCTCAATGAATGACAAAACTTCTTCACATAACCCATAATCTTCAAATCAGAAGCCTTCCCCATAAGTGCTTATTATCATCCAATTAATATCCCAAAAGATGAACTGCTAACTGAATAACAAGCTTCTTCACATTGGCTTTGAATGTCTCAAAGATCAAGAACTGCCCACTGAATAACAAAACTTCTTCACATTACTCACAATCTTACAATCGGAGTCTTGCCCCACCCCCATCGCTTCAGGAGGAAACAAACATGCTTGCCGAAGAGGAGTAGAAAGTGAATAGAACCCCCTCTATCTGCCAACCATGAAACAGAATTCTCCAGTAGTTTTAGTCACCTGGTAATCTTTTCTTCATAAAATCGAACTGATAAAACAATCCAATGTGTCTTGAGATCTTATATCCAGTTAAGTGATCAACTACATCAGAACTGTAAAAAAAGTCAAAGAACCTCCGATATTTGGTTTCTTATTTAGTGCATCTATAAACATCATTAACTATATTGTCAGAAACCCTAGGATCAGAAGTTCATTATAATCTAAATGAATACATCTGCCACTTGTATTTTAGTCAAAGAGGGGTATGCCTATTTTACTCCTGCATACATATATACATATACGGAGATACATACATGTGTTTATATATGTACTTCAGACTAACCAGCAACCATCTTATTATGAATCATCATCCAATATGCAATGGATATCACCAAAAGTCCATTAAAATTCAAAGGTCAATCCCAATCATCATTGCCAAGTGATTAAACAGGATTCAAACCGTGCTTAATTTATACCACTCAATATTACAAACACATTTTACTTAATATAAAATGTATGGCTTTTTTTTTTAATCCATAAAGATGAGAAATATATATAACACAAAATAAAGGAGCTAGACACGAGTTCACAAGAAAATGACCAGAAAGCAAATATTAATGAAATACAAAGGAAAAAAGTAAAAGAAATGATGACCAACAGATATACCAACCAGACTAGGGGCAAGAGAACCAAACAGGACTACCCGATAAGACCAATCAAACATCCTGCATGGATAGATCAGGCGAGACCAGATTGCACTTCTTAGAGCAAAGCCTCCTCAAGGTATCAGTATAAAAATTAGACCTTAAAGAGGATCAGTGTGTTTGATTTCTACATCAAAGAAGTGAAGTTGTGTAGATGCTAACTGAAATAAGAATTACTAAACTCTGAATTACATAATCCAGTATCACTTTAGCTCATTCTCATGAATAAAGAAAAGTTCCTTGATGACCTTATAAGAGAAAAATGAATAAAGAGTCCCCTAAAAACAAGATAAATTAAAACCTGATTAATTTCTATCCAAGACTTGAATGGATTTTAAATATCCATCATAAAAGGAAGGCATTTACTTGACAGCCATTTATATACTTTTCAAATATCAAGTACCTGGATTTGATATACAGACTGAATCAGAGTTGATACAGAGATAACCAGCTGTTATTCGATCTCAATCTGTTGGGGGACCTCTTCTGATTTTGTTCCTTCCGCATCAATTTCTTCCACTTTAATCCCAGAGGCTTCCACAGTCCTGGTAACCCATTCCTTAAGTGGATCTTCATTCAAATCCAATCTCAAAAGACCAGCAAACATCCCACCCATGAAGGCAACAGGCTCCTAAAAGAAAGGAAGCACAATAAGTTTCAAATGAAATTGGAAATATAAGCTTATAAACTCTGCGATAGAAAGAACACGAGCTTTTGAGCAAGCCAATGCGCTAGGCCATGTCTGTTTTATGGAGATAGCGTTCTGTCTTTTTTTTGCCTTTTGTTTTGTTCTCATTTTCCGAGAGAGCATTTGGTTTCTTGTTCCAATTCATGTAACTTAAATTTCTCTTATGTTCAATTTAAAAAAAAAAATTATTTTCAAATAACATAGCTACCTCCTTTTATTTATTCTTTTGTCACGAGATAAACAGAGTTCCCTCTTAAATTATATAACACCTCAACTTATACGAATCAATACAGATTTTTGAAATATGTGTATGTGAAACTTATTTACTGAAAAGAAGGAAACTTTTAATAGTTTTCTGCTTTCTATAAAACCTTCAACAGCCAAAATGAAAATGGAACAAAAACTTCTATTCAACAAATTAAACTGTTCCTAGTGGCAAAACTAGAACTAAATCAAGTTTAACTACTAAGATTAATGGAACTGCATATTACAATAATAAAAAGAAAACGAAAGAAAGAAGGAGCGATACCCCAGACCCTAAACTGAAACTTATTATTAGAATATCTATCACAACCAAGGTTGTTAAATCGTAGTTGAATTGTAAAATCGTTTTAGGACCGATTTGATTCAAATCGTAAGATTCGATTCATTTTTTTTAAAAAATGTTAAAAATATTTAATAAATGAAAAAAATAGAATAATCCATTATCCAAAAGAGTTCATTTACTTTTGGAGGGAAAAACAAGTAAGGAACATTTCATTGCATACACTATAAAACGCGAATGAAATCCATAAAATGAAACATAACCCTCAATATCATCAAAGATAATCAACAAAAGTAAACTCATATAATCATGTTGTATGAGATCAAGTATCAAAATACTTAGAATTAAAAAGATTAATAAAATAAACTATTAAGTTTTCCCATAGTCCAACTCTCCAACTCTATCTTCTTTCTTCTTCCTCCTTTTTCTCTTTTCCCGTTTCACAGCAACTGAGAGAAAACTCAAATAGGGGTTTTAACATGTTCGTAATTAGGGTTTTTCCATTTCTTCTCTCTTCTTAGGACATAAAGTATCGTTAGAAAATTTAAAGATTTTTTTTAAAAAAAACACATTTTTTAAGTATCGGTCTGTAATAGAGGTTTCATGCTCGAATCGCATTAATCGTATAATTTGAACCGCAAATCGCAATCTGAATCACAAATCGAATGAGATTTACCCAATTAAGATTTTCACTTGTGATTTGAATCGTTTTGCTTGGGATTCGATTCAAATCGTAAGATTTGAATTGCAAATCGCAAGGATTTAACAACCATGAATTCACAACACATTTGAAGCATGTTCTAGGAAAAAAAACTGTTACTGAGATATAGCAGAATTCCCAGAAATGATATTAACAGATCAAATCGAACATTAGCTTTAATAAATTACTGGGAATATTTCATTAACTTTTATATTTATGTAAGAAACCGGAAGGATAGGCTGCCAGATTTAGCAAGTCATCCTGGTTGAAGCGCTAGAACCCATTTTTAAATACCTAAGATCCCTTTATCGTATCGGATATGACCTGATGTTTTATGTCTTACATTGGTGTGACTCTACAATGGACACTCTTATCTAAAAATCCAATTCGGATCAAATAGAATGACATGAATCGGATCTAATAGGAATGACATAAATGTCTTTTTTGAAATCAATCGTTAAGGGCATTCACGATATGCATTACCAAGATATACAACCCACATGGCTCTACTGACTTTTCAAACCAAGCTCTAAGAGGTTGCTTGAGAACATACTGATTTTAGGATCCCTGATCCTAATAATCCAGTCCATATTATGTCATTTTCAACAACTATAGAGTTTCTAAGAGATCTCAACTAACAGGGGAGGAAGCAAAAGGGTTATGCTTATTAGAGAAAGCACCCTACCCAACTCTAAGATAAGAAGTGGTTCTTTACTTTCTGGTTCCCTGAACAAGGACACTGCATTCAGTAGTACTCTTATGCATAATAACAAAGTTTGGGTTCAAAAAATATTCGACTGGAATAATTCGAGCTAAATTCGGGAATTATTCGGGAGTTCGCGAACAATTCGGCAGTTCGGGAATAATTCGTCGTTTAATACTTTTACCTCTAAAAAACGAATTATTCACGAATTTTGTTACAAGGCTCTTAGGAACCTATCTAGTAAACTGACATGATATTTAAAATTTATAATTTTCTACACACAAAATAAGAGGAAGAAGGTTTTAGACAACAATTTTGTCTACAAGGTTTTAGACACCACAAGCTCTAATAACATTTGTTGAGCATCACAGAGAATACCGACAAAGTTTGATTACTGAGAAATTACGTGGAATTCTAGTAGCATTGCATTGCAGCAATACATTCATAAAGGATTGATAGCCCTCCGAATACCGTCCCTATGGGAATTGCGAAGAGAAGCAGATAGAAGGAAACTATTAAAAAATAGGCACTTGTACGCACTCACCACTCACACACTAGCACGCGGTTTTTATATTTTCTCTTACTTTGTGTACAACATCTCAAAAGAGAGACGGGAAAGAAAACTTATAAGCCTCAAAGAGAGGTTAACCGCCTCATTAGTTCTCCCTAAAGAACCAACTCATGTAAATCGACCAAGTACCAACCTCTTTACCCATGATGCCTAATTTTTCTCTTCCCGCATTACGATTTGCATTATTTAGAGCTGACAACTTCTTCAAAAGAGGCCAGTTCCATCATGTGCAAGATCTTCCTTCATCTCGTGGTAGTCTTCCATCTCTGCAGTCAACGCATAATGTACTTCTTTGATCAATTTTGAAAACATGATCTCATTCCTTATCGCTAGCTCCCCCGTCCTTGAAGTTGAAGCTAGTTGTCATTATAACATTGCTTTCCATGTTCTTTACTTTGCAATTTCGAGCAAGGTGGCTTGGTTGGCGTTTGCGATTGCTGACTTTGAGGCCTTCTATTAATACTACTATAGCCCGTATCTCTTCTTTCTGTGGATCCTTCTATGGAACCGTTGTCTTAAAATTGGACCTCTGTATTTCCTTTTAGTCTTGAGAAAATTAGGTCTCGTCTTTGTGTTTAATTGACAAGCCGGCCATCTGCTTTACCAAGGTCTCTAGATTTATCAATAGATTCTCTAACTCAGTGTTTTAAGAATCGGACCGGCTGGTTGAACCGGTAAAACTGGAACCGGTCCCTGCTATAGTTCCCAAGACTTCCATAACTGGTCATATTTAAAAACCAGATTAGACTGTCATAACCGGAAGAACTGGCTGGTTGAACCGGTTACCGGCAGAACCGGTGCCTGGTTCTAATAACCGGCCAGCTCCAAAAATAATGAATTAAAAAACTTACCTGAGGTCTAGCAGAGAGGATTGACGAAATTTTCAGATCGGACGCAGGAGAAGAGAGAAGAGAAGAGGCCCATGTGCATCCGATTGTGCTGATTTTTGGATTTCAAAAAGAGAAGAGGCCCATGGCATCGGCTGCCTATGTAAATATAGGATCCAACATCCCTAGCCGTTCTATTAACCGTCCTCACAATCTTGAGCACACACTCCTCTTGACTCGTATCAATGGAAACCTCACTGACTGGAAAAAAAGGAACTAACTCCTCCATCGGCTTCACCCCTCTCACTCCTTCATCAAGCTTGCTATAGCATCAACACCCTCCTTCCATGTCTCTATTCTTCCCCCTTTCATCTCGATAAAGAACTTGTGTGCAACTCTCCTGCACTAAAATTATTTGTAGAAGCCTCTTTACTCCACTTAAAGATGGATCCCTACCATTAAAAAGTTGGTCCACCTAACTGAATCATCATATCAGAGGACCTGATTTATTACATTCAACTTTTTGCATTGTCTTACACAGAAGTTATTAAAAAGTTGGTACACCTAGTGGCCATCTGCTGGAAAACAATGAAGAGATGGGCATGGAGGAAGTGCTCTACTTTCAAAGATTGTTGTTGTCGGAAGGAAGTGTTGCAAGCAAGCCTCTGTTAGATAATCTCCCTCTGCTGGTTTTGTAGGAGGACAATGATGATATTTCTAAATGTCCAGATCAAGAGGAAATTAAGAATATTGTCTTCAGTATGTCTGAAGCTGGTGCTCCGGGTCCAGATGGTTTCACTGGTTTGTTTTTAAAAAAATGTTGGGATATCATTAAAGAGGATCTTATTTTGGCTATTCAATTCTACTTCATGGAAGGTATTATGCCTAGGGCTATTAATTCCACTCTCATTTGTCTGATTCCTAAAGTGGAGAATCCTTCATCTTTTGGGGACTTTAGACCGGTTAGCCTTTGCAATGTGCTGTATAAAATTATTTCAAAGATTATTTGTTCCAGGCTGGGATCTATTCTGCCTAAATTAATTTATGAGGAACAGGCGGCTTTTGTGAAAGGAAGAAACATTGTGGACAATATCTTAATTGCTCAAGACTTAGTCTCTGATATTAACAAGAAAGTTAGGGGAGGTAATGTGATCTTCAAACTTGAAATAGCTAAAGCATTTGACAAATTAGAAATGAAATTTCTGCTCGCTGTTTTGGTTAATTTTGGTTTCAGTCAGAGGGTGTTAAACCTTATCAGAGGCTGCATAATCTCTTCTTCCTTCTCGATGATCTTCAATGGTGAGCTTAATGGGTACTTTCAGTCATCAAGAGGTCTCAGGCAAGGAGACCCTTTATCTCCATCTCTCTTTATTTTGGCGGAGGAAGTGCTTAACAGAGGTCTCAAAAATCTTTATAATGCTGGTTCCAAAGCCTTTTACAAATCGTCTAGATATGCTCTTCCGCTGTCACACCTTCTCTTTGTGAATGATACTTTGATCCTTTGCAATGGGCAGAAGAATTATATTTCAAAGCCTTTTAAGTTCATTGAGATTTATGAGAATGCTTCGGGCCAGCGAGTTAATAAGCTTAAGAGCTCCTTATTTATGTCTGAGAAAAGGATGTTAGCTTCGAGCAATATAGCTTCTTCGGTCTCCGGGATTTCTCAAGGGAACTTCCCCTTGTCTTATCTGGGAGCGCCTATTTTTCTAGGGAGAGTGAGAAATGCTTTCTTTGACTTTATCATAGCAAAAGTTAGAAGGAAAGTGGAGGGTTGGAAAGCTAAACTTCTTTCGGAAGGAGGAAAATAAATTCTTTTAAAGCATGTTCTCTCATCTATCCTTATCTATTCCCTTATGAGCTTCAATATTCCAAAAGGGGCGATAAGAAGATTGGAGAGTTTAATCTCCTCTTTCTTCTGGAATGATAGTCTGGGGAATTAGCGAGCTCATTTGGTGAAGTGGGATAATATTTTGAGACCTTTGGAAGAAGGTGGGCTCGGCATCAAAAAAATTTCGAATATTGCAGATGCTTGCAGAATTACAATGACACGAAATATTATCTCTAGCTCCTCGATTTGGAGCAGATACTTTAAATCGAAATATTTACCCAATGCCCACCCTTGGATGATTGATTCTTACAGCCTAGGCTCTAAATTGTGGAGAGAAGTGGCGGTCAAAATTAAATTTGCTATGGTTAACTGTAAATGGTTAGTGGGCAAGGGTGACAAGACTAATTTCTAGTTCGATGTTTGGTTCAAGGATAGACCTCTGATTGACATGGCTATGGCCTGTCCGGATGTTTTCCCATCTCTTAACGAGCTGTTAATTAATGGGAAGTGGAACTTGGAAGGTGTTTCAGCCTGGTAACACTCTGAAGTTATTGAATCCATAATTCACAGCCCTATTCAGACATCCTCAAAGGATGATATAGTTATTTGGACTATGGAAAGCTCTGGCCATTTCACTCTTAAATCAGCTTGGAACTCTACCCAAGGTTCTCATCTTCCAATTCCTTGGGCAGCCGCGATCTGGAACAAATCAACGCCTTTGAAAATCTCGACGTTGATTTGGAAGATTTTCTTAAATGCTATCCCGATTGATGAAAATGTGCAGAGTAAACAGATTGCTCTTGCTAGTAAATGTAATTGTTGCAGGAATCCGTCGTCAGAGTCGTTGTCTCATCTTTTTTGCCAAAGTGACATTGGGAATAAGCTTTGGACTATGGTGGGTCAGATGCTAGATGTTCCTATTGCTGCTCAAGACTCCATTCAAACTAGGTTAATGAGATTTGTAAACTGCAGAAAGAGAGGTTCGGTAAGTGGGCTTCTTACCACGGTGTTGCCTGGGATTATTTGCTAGGAGACTTGGCTATATCGGACTTCGATGAGGTTCGAGAATAAAAAGAGGCATTTTCAGGTGCTCCTTAACAAAACAAGGGATTGGATTGAAAACACTGCAAATTATTGGGAATTCATTTGTTGGCCTACTCGCAAGGAAGAGGACCTTAGCAACTTCTTCCAAATTACTTCTTTTGTTCCTAAGATGAGAAAAGTCATTTTTACCAAATGGTTATCCCCTTCTCTAGGCTGGTTCAAGCTTAATAAGGATGGAGCCTCCAAGGATAATAACCCTGGTGTTAGCGGAGGAGGGGGAATCATCCGGGACAATAAAGAGGAAATGATAGCGGCATTCCACTACTTTTATAGTACTAGTTCCAACAATGAGTCAGAGATCAGAGTGATGCATGATGGATGCAAACTTTGTGAAAATCTAGGAATCCATAACATCATTGTGGAAAGTGACTCTCAACTGGTGATTAATGTGCTCAAAGGAAAAGGGAAAATTTCGTGGAAAGCTTGGTATTGAATGACGGAAATTAGCCACATTAAAGATAAGTGTAATATGATGTTTGAGCATATCTTTCGGGAAGATAATCAATGTGCTGATTTTTTGGCAAATGAAACTTGTCTCTCTTCTAGGAACCTAGTCTTCAGGGACTTTTCAGTGTTACCTGCCAAGTTGAAAGGCATTATCAGGACGGACAAACTTGGTTACCTAGCATTAGAATGTAATTCAGTAGGTGTTTCAGGGGTTTGGTTTATGTCCCCCCCCCCCCCCTTGTAGTTTCTTCTTTTTTAATTAACAGGTTGGGGTCCGCCAAACCCCCCTCCCCCTCAGGACGGACAAATAAATTTTTTTCGGCTCGTATTCGCCATTTTTGCAACAATTCTGCATTAGCAAGAATATTCACGTTCGTACCTACTATCATCTCTCATAAGTCCTGACCTTCGAATGTATCGACTCTATGCACGACGTCCAGTAACCATAGTTAATGTTGTTCAGCTTTTCTTTGCCAACCCAACTAGTTCCCAGGATCCACCATGTTCCTCCGAATGAAGGAATAAAGCCGATCTTTTAATAATAATGCACACTACGTGTCCTAGCTCTCGGCTAATGAGTAGCTATACTCGAACCTGACTGAACAAAGCTCGAACCTTGGCTTTGATACCACTTTTAGAGTTCCTGTACCACAAGCTCTGATACTGTTTGTTGAGCGCTGCAATGGAAAGCCGGCAGAGTTCCGTTATGGGGGGCGTTACATGGAGTTCTAGTAGACAGTATTTCCACAACGACTTCATGAAGGACTGATAGTCCTCCGAATACCGTCCCTATGGGACTTGCAATTGTGGCGAAGGCAAGGAAGGAGAGACACTATTAAAAAAGGGGCACTTGTATGCACTCACTTCACACTGTAACACAAGTGGGTATTTTTAACATTTTCTCTTACTTTGCTTATAACATCTCAAAAAGAGAAGGGGACTCATAAATCCACTAAGTACGGAAGGTGATTCTAAAAGTGGCTTCTTCCGCTTACAACTCTCTTCGGATTCAGAAGAGAACGTCAATCAGTTTAGAGCAGAGAGGTCAAAAGGAGACCCATCAGTTTAGAGCAGAATATCATGTAGTTCTATTAAATGATTAAAATTTGCAACTATATTCATTAATTTCATAAAATTAAAACAAAAAAAATAATAATAAGACCCATCTACTGATGTTCATCTGAATACCAAGTGCTTCAATTAATCGGTCATAATATACTACAAATTGTCATTGTCATTGTCTTATATAGAAAATAAAGGGAAAAAGAACAAGGCTTTACCTTGAGAGCTTCTTTGAGAATCGGTTCTTCGATGGGATTGAAGAAGAGGGCTTTAACCCGAAAACCCCCTAAGCGCCTCTGCTTCGGTAATGATGATACGCTTGCAGGCGTAGATTTCCACTGCACAAATTTTACGAAAATAAATAAGAGTTTGAACTTTGAAGAGAGAAATATAGAGAGAGAAGAAGAAGCTCACCATCGCAGTTGATGGGAAGCTGAGGAAGAGAGCCATCTGCTTCTGCTTCTGCTTCTGTAGGAAGCGATGTGGTTTGATGGTCCTCCGGTGTTAGCTAGCTTGACAGTTGAACAACCTTAGAACTTTCTGAAATTACGCAAGTGCACTTGAGTTTTATGAGTCCACATCCTGTCCAATTGCCCGAGTTCAATTGCACTCACAAAGTTCCTTTAGGTCCCGTTCTTTTGTTGAGACGTATAAAGCTTGATACTTCATACTTCGTCATTTTAGTTGGTAATAAATTTGAGTCACTCTCAGAGTTTTTAATAAAACTAATTTTTACCATCATGAGATCTCAAGGCTTATTAGCTATACTCTCAGCAAAAAATCAACACTTGTTAGGTTTTGATTTTTGATCGGAGCCATCAAACCGATCGATCAGCCAGGTCCAGCAGGGTCCGATCGATCGGCCCTAAGTCCCGATCGATCGGCGTTCACGGACGAAAATTCCGAAAAACATATTTTTTCGACTTTTTGGCTTCCCTAGGGTTAGGGTTCTAAACCCTATTTCGTGAATCAAGGGTTGGAAAAGATTTTTAAGATTTTTGGACATCTAGAAAAGGAAAAACCTAGGGTTTTCTAGAGACTTTCAATTAGAGAATAAGAGAAGCGATTGGAGATCGAGATCAAAGGCTATTCTCAAGCGATAGATCGTAGGGAATCGATCAAGATAGGTAAATATGGATTCCTTTCAACCGATATAATAATCTTTAATGTAAATAAGAATGATACGATCAAGATCTAAATGAAGAAAATGATTACAACATGATTATTATTATTATGTAGATCCTCATGGAAGATTTTTGTGATTTTGGAGAGTTTTTCTATTATGAATTGTTATCTATGACTCAAAAAGGGGAAAGAGATTATTTTATGGATTATGTATGATAGAGAATGGAGAAAGGGATGTTATTTGATTGATGGAATGTTTGTGATAGTGATGAAAATATGTGATGTATGTGGTAACATTAAGGTTTTTAGTTAAATCGAACATATGATATTTTATGTGAGATTAATGTATTTTGAGTGATTTAATTTCATAATTCTTATTGTAAAAACGCTATTGAATGCATATTAATTTACCAACCATGATAAATATGAATTTCTTTATTTTGATGTATGATGTATCATTTTCATTAATGGTAACTATTGGGTTAAAACAAGTCTGAAATTATGGTTGTGTAGTTTAGAAGTATTATCATGGCAGCAATTGTCGTTATGATGACTCTTCGAGAACTCTAAATCAATAATTTAATGTGTGGTTTAACCGAGAGTTTATCATTGCTCATTCACACTCACTCATGAATCAAATATACAAAAGCATGATAAGAAGCAAAAATATAAGAAATTCATATAAGTATACAAGTATACAAGTATGAATGTATTTTGAGTCTTGCACGACCTGAGTACCAACAAGCCTAAGATCAAGGCAAGACAAGCCGTATGCACCGACCAATGTGCAGACAAGTCGTATACACCGGATAATGTGTAGACAAGCCATATGCACTGGATAATATGCAGACAAGTCGTATACACCGGATAATGTGTAGATAAGCCGTATGCACCGGATAATATGCAGACAAGCCGTATGCACCGGATAATGTGTAAACCATGTGGTACCTCAGTAAGTAGGATATATGTTAGTCTCTACCCAATATATGGGGTAAAGTTATTTTAAGTTATTGTACAATGCATGTTGTTGGATATACTCACGAACATGAAAGACAAGTAAATTAAGCAAGAAAGATAAGCACAAGTGAACACGTATAAGAATTGATTAGAAATTATGCTTCTGCACTTTGATTTGTTTATATGCTTACATGTATTGTTAAATCATAATTTATGCTTTATATTAATGTTGTTATATTGTTAGTTAGGAGTTTATATACGCGGAGTAACTTGTTACTCAACCGATGACTTTGTTGTCGGCAGGTTTTAGGTTTGATATTTGTACATCTGGACCTTGGGAAGAGGAAGTATACGAAGAGGAAGAAGAAGATCTAGCATGTGATTATCCCGAAGGTGAATGAAATCTGGATAGTTGGCAATTTTCTAGAAATTGAATAATAAGTATTTAAATTTGAATTCAAGACATTGTAATAGAGTTAATTTTGGATTTTATGGTTAGGTTAAATTGATAGTTGAGAATCATGATGGATGATTTAAATTATTTTTTATGTTTAGTTTTAAATGGAGAGATTTAGATTTGATTGTGATTAATTGAAGAAAAATTTACAGGTTCATATTTTAGATTGTCTTAAATGCTTTATGACAGGATGTTATGATGGTTTGACGAGTGAATCACGTGCCAAGATCTCACATTCTCCTGGGTGGGATTTTGGGGCGCGACATTTCCTCAAATACCAGAATCCGTCGTGGGTTAGCATTCTAGGAGGAGTCATGGACAAAGGGAGAGTCATGGGGAGAGAGATCACCCTAAAGAGACAGAGAGAGTTGTGGCAGGTGAGTGGAGAGACATGAGAGACTAGTGGAGAGACACCCCACCTAGGGTTGTCAAATGGTCGGGTAGGGACCGGGCTGGGGTCAACTCTACCCCTACCCTTCCCTATAAGAATAGGGCCCTAGGCATTCAAGGGTTGGGGTTGATTGGGCCAAATCCATACCCTCAAGGGCCAGGGCTAGAAGAAAGAGAAGAATGTTTTTGTCATATGAGATGACGAGATTTTTTTTCTTGCATTGACTATCAACCTAACATAGAAAGGGATACCCTCCTCTTCTATCCGGGCTTGAGACCTGCATTGCAACAAAAAGAGCAATGACAAAGATGGAGGAAGACGACCCTTCATGCTTATTATATTGGTTAATTGAGAAAATCTAATTTTTAACTCTTTGAATTAATTTCTGAAGAGGGCTATTGATCGGTGCTTAATGTTGCACATTATGGCACCCGAAAGTACACTTGTTAGCTCTTTAGGACTTAATTCTTCTAATTTTTAATTATAATTTATTGTTTTCATTATTTTCAGGACTAAGGGGAGAAAATATCATAATTCTCAAATGATGAGAGCTTTCAAGAATTTAGAAGAGCCCAGGTGATGAAAGAACTGAAGAAAACAGGAAAATAAATGAAGAAAAAGTATACTGGTCCAAACCGCCCGAGCGCTGGATAGCTCCGCCCGAGCGGAAGTCCGCAGATTTATTTTCCGGATTTTGCCTTTTTGAAACCCTACTTGCTACCTTATAAAAGGAAACGAGTTCAGGAGTTCCAGAAGGATTTTGGAAAAAGAAAAGGAGGCTGGAGAAGGGTTTTGAAAGGTCTTGGAGCATGGAATCTTCACCATCAATGGCGGCTACTCTCTCTCCCATGATCAACTAAATCTCTCATCTAGGGTTTCGATGAAACCCTAGCCAAGTAACTATGGTTTAGTTGTTTTGTTTTAGGGTTTTATTATTTGTAAACGATGATTGCATGACTTGAGGATTGCTTTGACAATCGATTTTAATGTTTATATTCAATCTTAATAAAGTTATTCCTTGTCTTAGGAACTCTTCTTTTTGATTGAAATTCAATTCATATTTAATTTCTGTGATTTTATATATGAATGGTTATGCAATGGAATTTATCGTACAAGTAGTTAAATGTTAAGATGATCTATGCCTAGGGAAGACGAATCGTGCTACAACCTTAGGTTAATTAATTTAGTGTGGACGATTCGTGCTAACCAAAGATAGGTCATGCCTAAGATTTAAATACTTGACCTTCTTGATGATTTGAATTGAGACTTGTAGTCTCAATTAATCGTAATCGAATGCAAATAATTATACCCTGATTAAATACAATATACCATGGTTAGGAGGCTAGTGGTAGATTCGATGCCCTAGATCTCTTTCTCTTGACTTTCACATTACTTTTATTTGTTTTCAGTATTTAGAATAATTTTAAGATTTTTAAATACAAACCAAAAACCTTTATTCACCATTAAATCAAAATCTATCTTTACTATTAAGCAATATAACCAGCGCAGTCTTCGTGGTTCGACACCCTCAATACTTGTCACTATTCTCCGGAATTAGTGCTTTTACGAGGTAACGATCTTAACCGATCAACTTTTTGGCGCCGTTGCCGGGGACTGCTGGAACGGTTACATTGCTTAACTTTGAAAAAAAAAAAAAAAATTTGTTTTATTTTTTTTTAATAAGCAAAGTGCAAATCAACTTACCTTTGAATAATCTTTGTTTTACAGGTATCAGTTCAATAAAAGAAGTGAGGATGTTGTGGCTGGAAACTACTTGAAGTGCTTCAGAAATAGCGAAAATTTGGCTACACAACCTTACAACAATCAAGCATTGTAAGTTTTTACTTGATAAAAGTAGAATTTTCTTACAGTAAAGAGTTGGTGTCTGTCCAAACTTAGAAGTTTTCCTAGAGAATTGGAGTCTGTCAAACTTAGAAGTTTTCTTGTTAGGGTGTATGCACGGTCGTCGCTCTTGTGATCCTGAGTTAATTCCCATTGACTTAGAGTTAGAGAAAACTCTTAGATCCATTAGAGCATCCTTTCGAAATTTTTCTGATCTTGACAACTTTCATTATTACATAATGGAGGGAGAAGCAGATCATGCTTTGCCCAAAACTCTTAAGGAGTATTTTACTCCAACCACATACACCTCACCATCATGTATTCGGTTGCCTGACATAGCGGCAGCTCATTACGAGATTAAGTCCAGCATTATACAGATGCTTCCATCTTATTTTGGACTTAATAATGAGGATCCATACAAACATTTAGATGAGTTCTTAGAGATCTGCACTACTGTTAAGTTGCAGAACTTTACAGATGATGCCCTTAGGTTGCGCCTCTTTCCTTTTTCTCTTAAGGATAAAGCCAAGAATTGGCTAAATTCTTTAGAAGCCAACACTATAACAACTTGGGTCCAAATGCAACAAGAGTTTCTGAAAAAGTACTTTCCAATCGGAAAGACTAATCAGATTAGGCGAACCATCACAAGTTTTTCTCAACTAGATGGTGAGCAATTTTTTGAGACCTGGGAAAGGTTGAAGGACCTTATTCGTAAGTGTCCGCATCATCAAGTGCCGAAATGGCAACTCATTCAATGTTTCTATGATGGTTTGACTGACCACAATCGTCAAATGGTGGATGCCTCTTGTGGTGGCACCTTTATGCTTAAGAATGAGAATGAAGCTTGGGAGCTCTTTGAGAACCTGAGTGAAAACTCAATGCAACATGCCACCTCAAGTCGTTCCGAGAGACAAACATCTACAACTTCGCAAAAGAGGGGCATTTATGAGGTGAATAACCATGTAGATGTCTCTAATAAAGTAGATGCATTGTCTCGAAAGATAGATCAACTCCTGTCTGCCGGAAAAATTCGAACACAACCACCTCAAGCTTCATCATCTAACGAGGTGTGTGCATTATGTTCGAGTCCTGCCCATCTTGTTCATGACTGCCCTTCGGTAACCCAATTTCCTGAATTTGTTTAGGAGCATGTTAATGCCATGTATTCAAAACCGGGTAATGATCCATTTTCCAACACATATAACCCTGGTTGGAGAAATCATCCAAATTTCTCTTGGCAACAACAAGCTCCAAACAATTCCTTTCCTCAACCACCGAGATAGAATGTCCGACCATTTCCAAATCAGTCCAATTACCACTCTCCTCAGCAACAACAAGGTCAACACCCTACTCCTCCAAGAAATCTAAATTTTGAGGAGAAAGTGTTGACCGCTCTTCAAGGGTTAGAGGCTAATACTCAGTTATTACAAGCAAACACCCAGTTGTTGCACTCTCATACTCAGTCAATCCAAAAGCTTGAGTCTCAAATGGGACAACTAGCTAATACTGTAAACAGAATAGAGGAAGAGAAACTCTCGAGTCAACCGGTGAGTAACCCAAGAGGTGTGCACATTGTTGATGATGCTCAACAAAATGGTCATCCCCGTGAGCATGTGCAAGCGGTCACCACTTTGCGGAGTGGGAAGGTATTAGAGAATAGAGTTGGAGAGAAGAATGATAGGGAAGAAGAAGAGCCCAAAGTGGGCTCAACAAATTCTAATGGACCCGGAGTGAAAGTTTTTGAGAAGGACACAGTTCCTTCTACAACTTCATCCCATTTCATTCCTGAGGCGCCTTATGTGCCTAGAGCTCCATTCCCTCAGTGCTTAGATGCACCATCTCCCTTTGGTAAAAAGGGAGCGAAAATGGATGAAATGATGGAGGTCTTCAAACAGGTCAAAGTAAATCTCCCTTTGCTTGATGCAATCAAGCAAGTTCCGGCCTATGCTAAATTTTTAAAGGACTTGTGCACTCAGAAGCGCAAATCTAGGACATATGTGTCCAAGAAAGTCCTTCTTACTGAGCAGGTGAGTTCTATTTTGCAACATTCTACTCCTCCTAAGTTCAAAGATCCGGGTGCCCCTACAATTTCTTGTGTCATTGGAGATCACTCCATTGACCTGACACTCCTTGATTTAGGAGCGAGTGTCAATTTGCTTCCCTTCTCAGTATATGAGCAGCTCGGTTGAGGAGAGCTTAGCCCCACTTCAGTCATTTTGCAATTAGCAGACAGATCTGTTAAAATGCCTCGTGGGGTGATTGAAGATGTCCTAATCAAGGTCGACAAATTCTATTTTCCTGTTGACTTCCTCGTCCTTGATATGGAACCGGTCCATAATCCTAAAAGACAAATCCCTGTCATCTTAGGTCGCCCATTCTTGGCTACTGCCAATGCATGTATCAATTGCAGAACTGGGGTGATGGATGTGTCTTTCGGAAACATGAATGTCCGGCTAAACATTTTCAATGCATCCAATCAACCACCGGAAAAAGAAAAGTGTTTCTTGGTTGAGATAATTGATGAGCTAGTAGAAGATGCCCTTCCTGATATCTTGACTGAAAATCCATTAGAGGCATGCTTAGCTCATTTTGGTTTTGAAGACTTTGACATTGAGAAGTCCATAGAAGAGGTAAATTCATTGCTTAATTCTGCGCCTCTTATGGATTTCTCACCATGGAATATTAGAGAGGAACCTTTGTTGGCCACCTCTAACATATCAGTCATTTCCCCCCTTGATACCCCTCCAAAACTTGAGTTGAAGTCACTCCCGGTGACACTCAAGCATGCTCTCGTAGGCCTTGAAGACACTCTTCCGGTCATAATTACCTCTGATCTAGCTACTGAGCAGGAGAGTAAATCGATGAATGTGCTGAAAAATTATGAGGAAACTATAGGGGAGACATTAGTGGATTTGAAGGGAATCAACCACTCCATTGACATACATCGCATTCATCTCGAAGAGAATGCAATACCTTTGCGAGAAATGCAACGGAGGTTGAAATTAAAGATTCTAGGGACAGGCATCTACTCAAGGTTAATGCCCAATGATTAAAGCCCTATGTTTAGGGTATTGTGAGTGGGGTGCTAATCGAGTCCATTGAGTTGGTGGACCCCGTCTATTAGGATGAGTGAGATTGTATCACGTCTGGCTGAAGACGATAAACTTAGCGCTTGTTGGGAGGCAACCCAATACCCTCTTATTGTATCATATTCCTTTTAGGATCTTAGAGTAATCATTTAGTTTAGAAGTTCGAGTTTGGGGTAGAGTAAGATAAACCCCGCCATCGTGGTCACTGTACGTTTGTGGATGCGTGAGAATTCATTGTGCTTGCCTGTCTAGTATGCATCGTCACTCATCCAGCTTGATGTCGTTTGGGACCTCTCAGAATCTGCTTAGGGTAGGCGGGAGGGAAAGCGTTCCCCGGATTGTGAGTCCGCGTCTATAAAATCCCGATAGGAGGATGATGTTCCTGGTGAACTGACTGTGGAGGTGTTGTTGAACCTCCGAAGGAATTGCATATAATGGCGTGAATCCATGAACCTCTGGAATGAGCGATGCTTCCTTAAGATAGTTTAGGATTCTTCTTAAAAAAAAAAAAAAGAAAAAAAAGAAAAAAAACAACACACTGTAGTAAACCGCCCGGGCGGCCCAGATGGGTGCCCGAGCGGTTTTGCCCAGAATTTTTTAAAAAAAAAAAAAAAAAAAAAAAAAAAAAACCAACCCTGTAAACTCGTTTTACACTCACTCCTTATTCTCTCCTCCATTCTTTCCATGCTCCACTCATTCTCTTCTCCAAATCCACCGAATTTTCTCATTTTCTCTATTCTTATCTATCATTTTTCCATTTTCTCTTGTGAATCTAAGATTGATTTCAAAATTTGGGATTGTCTAAATACCTTTTCAAGGAAAGGTGTTTGTGAAGTTGCTTGGTAGATCGGTGTATTATGGAGAAGATTGATGGATTGGTTTAGTAACTACTGTTAGGAGGATTGGGATATAAATAAAATTGCTTTGGATTGGGATTCTTGTGATGAAAACTTCAAAGCTTGGGTTATGAATGTGAGGCTTGGGTTGTGAACGTGAATGTGGGTTGCGACATTTTCTTTTAGGAGTTCTAGGATTTTCCGTTTGTAAATTTTAGTTCTTTTCTTTTCTTACTAGGTATTTTATGCTTCTTTTCTTACTAGGTGTTTTATGCTTCTTTTCTTTGCTCTATTTATGTCGAACTCAATGTTATTAAGGATTATGCTTATGCTTTTGGTTTACACATTTTTTTAGCATTCTCCTTTATCTCATTTACTTAGTGGTTACTAACATCTTTTAAAGGTCCTGTTTCAACGAAGTTTGGGGGCGTGCTTATGTGTTATTTTTTTAATTCCCCATTTTCATTTATTGATCTTTTATTTCTGGCATTCACCAACTGAGGTAATATTGTTCTTGTTCTCATCTATGTTTCTTGCATATATTTTACATTGAGGACAATGTATTATTCAAGTTTGGGGGTGAAATAAATTGAATTACAATGGTGACTTTGTAAAAATGCAAGGATATCAGGTCTATTAGGATACTTTTTGCAAGTGATGAGCAGTTAGTAACTATAGAATTTGTGACATGTAAATCATAATTCAATTTTTATTGATGAGTATAAATTTGAAAATACATGATTACACAATCAGAAAATATAATTATTGTTCGAACCATTTATGCTTGAGTAATAAATGAATCATTAGTACACTTTGACCAATGCACGAGCACTCTAACATTTGTTTTGTGGGGCTTGAAACTTAGTCATCTTAATTTATATTCTTGTTATCTCATGCGGAATTAGATGACCTAAAAATTGAAAAACCTTGGCATAACTTATCTGTTATAAAAAAAAAAAAAAAAAAAAAGGCCATCTAACCAAGCTTTATACCAAGTAACCGGGCCTCTTGCCTCAGTAAGCAATGAGTGTTCGCGTCAAACAGTGAAAGCTTTAGAATGGATAAAAGGCCTGTGTGTGACTAGTTTAAGTCCGGAGCCTATTTAACTCGAGTTAATAAGCCCTTAGGGGTGTCTTGACACCTAGTGCCCTAAAGCCTTCTGGTTTGGGAGTCATTGGCCTAAAACTCGCTACGCGGGTTGTCTAGAAAGCTTAATGGACTTAATCATTGCACAGTACACACACATAAAAAAAAAAAAAGTTTAAATCTCATGATTGATAAGTTAAATGCCTTGAGTTTTTCAAATTGATAGCAATTCTGATAATGTGTGGGATAACATAATATGTGTTTTGAAGCAAAATTGAGGCCACATATTCTAATGTTAGTTCATTACACACCAAAGAAACTAATGACAATTCTGTGAATGAGCATAAGGGTTCGAACTATGATTATGTAGATTTGAATTTTTAAACTTGTTAATAATTTGAGAATTATGGATTTTGTGTTACAATTATCTTATTACTACATGTTCCAGAAATTGTTTAAGTTTAGAAGTCCTGATTGAGCATGTTTGCAGGATTGGATGTTAGTAATGATGTTTGTGGGTATCATTTCTGGTAAACCCTCATGAGACTATAACTCGTCCTCTAGGGACACCTAGAGGTTTAAAGGCTTATTGCATATGCTAAATGCAATCGTGAATCCCACGAAAGTGGATGTAGATTAGTTTTATTTATTTCTTTGCATTGCTAGAGGACTAGCAACGTGTAAGTTTGGGGGTGTGATCGGTGCTTAATGTTGCACATTATGGCACCCGAAAGTACACTTGTTAGCTCTTTAGGACTTAATTCTTCTAGTTTTTAATTATAATTTATTGTTTTCATTATTTTCAGGACTAAGGGGAGAAAATATCATAATTCTCAAATGATGAGAGCTTTCAAGAATTTAGAAGAGCCCAGGTGATGAAAGAACTGAAGAAAACAGGATAATAAATGAAGAAAAAGTATACTGGTCCAAACCGCCCGAGCGCTGGATAGCTCCGCCCGAGCGGAAGTCCGCAGATTTATTTTCCGGATTTTGCCTTTTTGAAACCCTACTTGCTACCTTATAAAAGGAAACGAGTTCAGGAGTTCCAGGAGGATTTTGGAAAAAGAAAAGGAGGTTGGAGAAGGGTTTTGAAAGGTCTTGGAGCATGGAATCTTCACCATCAATGGCGGCTACTCTCTCTCCCATGATCAACTAAATCTCTCATCTAGGGTTTCGATGAAACCCTAGCCAAGTAACTATGGTTTAGTTGTTTTGTTTTAGGGTTTTATTATTTGTAAACGATGATTGCATGACTTGAGGATTGCTTTGACAATCGATTTTAATGTTTATATTCAATCTTAATAAAGTTATTCCTTGTCTTAGGAACTCTTCTTTTTGATTGAAATTCAATTCATATTTAATTTCTGTGATTTTATATATGAATGGTTATGCAATGGAATTTATCGTACAAGTAGTTAAATGTTAAGATGATCTATGCCTAGGGAAGACGAATCGTGCTACAACCTTAGGTTAATTAATTTAGTGTGGACGATTCGTGCTAACCAAAGATAGGTCATGCCTAAGATTTAAATACTTGACCTTCTTGATGATTTGAATTGAGACTTGTAGTCTCAATTAATCGTAATCGAATGCAAATAATTATACCCTGATTAAATACAATATACCATGGTTAGGAGGCTAGTGGTAGATTCGATGCCCTAGATCTCTTTCTCTTGACTTTCACATTACTTTTATTTGTTTTCAGTATTTAGAATAATTTTAAGATTTTTAAATACAAACCAAAAACCTTTATTCACCATTAAATCAAAATCTATCTTTACTATTAAGCAATATAACCAGCGCAGTCTTCGTGGTTCGACACCCTCAATACTTGTCACTATTCTCCGGAATTAGTGCTTTTACGAGGTAACGATCTTAACCGATCAGCAATAACATGAACTCTTGAATAATCCTTGCAGGATGCAATGCAGGACGACTTGGAACAACTTGATCTTTAATACTTAATACAAAATTGTCACGTACACCCCTAAAATCATTCGCACAATATACCATATATTTGTATAGATTTTGAGGTGTGAACTGGGAACGTATCCCAATAGTAAATGGAATTCATCACATATAAAATTACATTCCAGACATACTTAATGAGCAATACCATGTAAAAATATAAATGTCTTAAGCTCTTTACAATTCTCACCACAATCACTATATGTCAAGTAATTAACAAAAATGGAAATTACTCTTCTAGCTACCTCAAGCTTCCAGAGAATCACTAAATCCTTCAGGTATCTCCTAAAACATGTCAACATAGCAAGAGTGAGCAATAAGCTCAACAAGATAAACACATCCAGCACATGCATCAACAAGTTATAGTCACATTTACTCAATATGCAATTAACAACACTTCTAGTAATAACACAATTTCCATTTGGTTTACTTGGTCCAAGTCATTCCCTTAGGGATAACACCAGCTCACTCTAATGACCATCAAATAGAAAATCTGGGTTTGTACATAATGTCACCCTGATAATCATTCTTTGTGATCTTACACAATTCACCCGTTATTGGGTTTGAGCTCGTACATAACTGTGCTCAATTGGAAATTTGGACTCGTACTTAATGGTACCCAATTCCCCAATTCTGGGGTCGTACATAACTATCCTTAATTCACCAATTTTGGGGTTGTATATAACTGTCCCTAATAAGCCATTTTAGGGTCGTACATAACTATCCCAAGGACCCATTCTTAGAGTTGATCGTATCTGTCGCGCCCCAAAACCCCACCTAGGATAATGTGAGATCTTGATACGTGACTTATTTAACAAATCATCATGTTAAAAGCATTTAAAGCATACTAAAATATGAACCTAAAATTTTCTTCAATTAAATTCATAATCCCTAACTACAACTGAAATATAATAAATCCTGATCATCCATCATGATCATAATCAAAACTAAACAAAACATGAATCTCCATAAAGTCAATTAAAGTCTCATTGAAATTTGACTACTAATAAATTAACTTCAACAGTAGGGCCAACGATCAAGATCCCGTTCTTTTTCGGGATAATCACCTTCCGGTTCCTCTAAGTATTTCTCTTTTTCCCACGGTCCGGGTGCACAAATATCAAAACCTGAACTTGCCGACAACAAAGTCATCAGTTGAATAACAAGTTACTCCGCATATATAACAGACCATAGCTAGTGAACAATATAATGAACATTAATTTGCATGCGTTTTACGAATTTATACATCAGTTCACATGTATAATCAGAGTGCGGAAACAATTAGGTACTTTACATCAATTTCTTTCTTTTCTTACTTTCTTACTTTTCTTACTTCATACTTTATCGTTTTATGAACCACACATTCACATGCATTTGTAATAAATAAAATACCACTTTACCGTATAAGGAAAGGGGTTCCTATACTTTACTTTACCGAGATACTACCCTTTATATATTCTCCAGCACAGACAACTTAGTACATTTTCCGATACGACGGCTTACTTACTTTGGCATACTTCTCGTCCTTTTGATTGTATTCGGTGGTGCAAAATATAACATGCATTATCGCTTTCACGTGTCTTTTTTTTTTACTTACTTTACTTTTGGTCTTACTTATAATCTTCTTAGTGTCTTTGATTCTCTCTTCATTCATATGCATATTTTCCATTCAGAAGTACACAATGATACACATTTTGTTTAAATTACACCTAAAACTAACCATCAAGAGCCATAGGACATCTCACCATAGCGTCCCACTCCACTATGTTAACCAGGCCTAGGCAAGCTTGACTTTCATCAAAGGCTCATTTACCCTAACGTATATCACGTATAAAGAAGCATAAAATAAATACACAACCTTTCATATTTCCAATGATTCAACAATCTAAAATCATAGTTGATATTAAAATACACATAATTTACAATCTAATTTAATATCAAAATTCACTTTTGATTAATCAAGATCAATATCCTAATGATACCATCCCTTTTTATCAATATCAATTCTCATGCATTATAATCACAAAATCAAACTATCACACAATTAAAATCCCACAATTAATTCATCTCAATCATTCAATTCATCCATTCATCTCATTCTCCTCATAAATCCACATATGATCAATATAATTTCCCAATCCCCTTGTTGAATCATAAACAAATTTGAACAAGGTTCTTCACATCCTAATTTAGAGATTCAAGAATAATGAAACAGAAATCATAAACATGCTTATTCACATCCTATTTTAACAATTCAAGAATAATCAAACAAGAATCATAAATATGTTCATAGATCCTACATATTCTTACATTTTTACTTAGGTTTACTTCTTTTAATTCATTTTTTTAGGTTAATATTGAAAATATGGATCACTAGATTTGTTATTTTACCTCACTTGATCGCTTCCTTACGATCTATCGCTTGCGAATAAGGTTCGATCTCGATCTTCAAGTCTCCTTCTTCCTTTTTCTGATCTAATCTTTGAACTACTCCTTCAGTTTCTCCCTTTTTATCTCTTAGAAAGCTCTTCATTTTCTCTCTTTTAGGTTTAGAAGTCTATAGAAACTCTAACTCTCGATTTTGAGGGTTATTTATAGATTTTGGGGACCCCAGAGAGTTAAAAAAATCAAAAAAATCATGGAACACTGAAAACGTCCGCATCGGGCGATCGATCCGCTGGTGGGTGATCGATCGGCCGCGCCGACCTCAAATTTTTTTTAAAAAAGTCTTTTGCTACTTTTTATTCTTCTTTTATTTCATGCAATTTATTTATCCAAATTAACTCAATTGAATGTAATAAATGAGTTTTTTGAATCGAGATTTTTAACTCATTAATTTCTCATAGGATCGAGGAATAATTCAAGCGTATTTATCTAGAAAATTAAATCATATAACATGAAAATGAGGAATTTAATTCGGGCTGGGTCATTACCGTATCTCACCCTATTAACAGACCTTAGCATGTTTAAGCCTTATCGAAGTTTCAACTAAATAATTTCCTTACTATGATTTCCCATATCACCAAAGTAAAGAAATTTAAGCCATGCAATTTACAATTTATAAAATGATCTATAATAGTTAATGTATATATGCATAAACATTAATCATCATGCAAACATAACAAGACATTAAACGATATTAACATGCTAGCAATTATCATAACACAGGTGTTACAAGTGATAAATATGAAGAACAAAAACATACATGGAGGGATCCTATAACATGCACTGATTTCTAAGTTATGGTTTTAAAAACAGACATGATCATTCCAACGAACCCATGATTGTTCGAACGGTCATCCAATTGTTCGAACGGTTACCCGATCGTTCGAATGGTTGACAACTCCGGAAAGTTTGAAATACAGAAAATAAAAAAAGTGGCAACCTCCATTCAAACGATTCTCAGACAGTTCGAACGGTCAGCGACAGATTTTGAATAAAATCCAGTTTTCATCCCAAAACCCCAACTACTATGATTTCAACATGGCTTGATTTTAAACGATTATATACTTGCTAAAATCATTAAAAACGACACAAAACATGAATTTAAAGATTTTTGGAGTGTTTCATTTCCTTTTTCCTATAAATTTAGGGTTTCTATAAAGTGAAACCAAACCAAAAGAGTTTTCCTTGAAGGGTCGATCTCCCCACGAAGAGAAGCTCAAGCCTCGAGCCTCGGATCTTGATCTTCAAGCTTAGACAGATCTCCCAACACTCTATGGCCTCTTTCATATTCTCCAAAAGCTCTCTAGATTAGGTTTTCTAAAAAGTGAGCTAATTAAGTTTATCTCTTTCTATTTATACTCTCTCTCTTACATGTGCTTATACACGTAAATTTTGTTGTGGTTAAATTACCTCCAATGTTGTGTGGAGTTTAATATTTTGTGGGGGACTATCCTTCTAATTCGGGTAAACCTAGATTGTTAATCATCTTCCCGATTTAGGGAATGACCTTTGATTAAGAAGAAGAATAGAATATTCGAATAAAAATATATTTATTTATTTATTCAAAGGGGGATGCCTAATTCCCATGTAGGCTTTACAGATGCCTTATTGAGGTCTTTAAATTTGGGAAAGAGAAGAGGGAAGAGAGGTGACCATTTTGAGAGGTTCACCTGGTGTTCTTCAGAGAAACTCCTATATGCTCGAGAGTGTCATCTTTGGTCTCTCTCCCTTGAATTTCCCTATTTTTGGGGAGGTCAAACCTGGGCTCTCCTCTTAGAAGAGGCCAACTCACGGTCTCCCTTATCTGGGAGACTCTGAGAGGAACAAAGTCCTCTTTCCAGAGTACTTTGTACCGAGGTTTGGGGTAAAACCCTTGACCATCTTTGAAAAAGAGAGAGGATAATCCTCTCAAAGGTTGGGACCCAAGGATGTCATCCATGAGGTTTTGCCCTCACAGATTGGGTAGGTGTCAGCCTCATGGGGGATGACACTAAGACTTGATCCCTGAGGTTTTGGCCCTCCAGATTGAGCATGTGTTTGCCCCATCAGGACTAGCATTAAGAGGTATCTGAGAGATTTTTCCTCTCGGATCAGGTGCAGGCAGATGCATTGAAGTTGGTGCATCCGATTCATTAGGGTGTGGCAATTTCGCTGCCCACAATGCTTTTACCCAAATTCCCTTATTAATGGTGTTTGGCTCCAAGCCTTAGTTGAACCTCTTAGTATAGTATTCTCTTTTTAGTTATTCAACCATAAGTTAGAATTTTTTCATAACCAAACATTTATCAGTGATATTACCAAAATACCCCTAAACTATGAAGTTACAAAAATACCCTTGGAAGTAAATTAGAAATTTAGAATCACTACAAAAATGCGATGACCCCAAAACAAAAAGGGAGAGGAATATTTTTTGTAGAACTCTTTTTTCTTTAATGTTTTTCATATGAAAGATGATGACCTCTTTTTATAGAAAGAACCTCAAGGACTTAAAGGCACAAATAACTCTCTATAACTCTTTCTAAAATGAAAGTGGTTGGGTTTAATAGGAAAATAGAATATGAAAAGGCTTTAAGAGGAAATGAATAAAACCTAATTGTTTTTGTAAAATTACTATTTTAAAATTGCAAAAATTGTAACAATCCTCGACATAAGACACAATTTTTGATGAATTTTTTTTTGACAAACCAAAGCTCTTGTGAAATGGGCCAAGGTGTCTTTTGGACTTAAACCTTAGCTTAATGTAGACATGTCGGGTACATGAAGGAATTGGTGGACATAGTCTTGAACCAATCTCTTTTCACCATGACCAAGACAACACATCACACACACAGAAGCTTCAAAAATGTTGTCGAGTTCTATCGGTTGTGCACATTTCAGCCATGTGCTATATCCCAGTATTCATGAGCGCTCTAGAGAATCAGCCTAAATTCTCATAGGAAGCGGCCCCATTTTCACACTCATATAGGTGCATCTAAGAGTCTATAACTCATCATCCTCAAAATTAGGATTTGTCTATTAGAGACCAAAATTTTCCCATTCGAAATACGAATCCAACGTAAGTTGAATTGTCAAAATCCGATAAGCGAGTCAAACGTTATGGTCAAAATACCAAAGCGAGGTAAAAATCAATCGGAATCAGGGGTTGCGATAGATCGCACTGTAGGTGCGATCGATCGCAATCTATCTAAGTGCGATCGATTGCATTCAGTCGATTTCAGGGTTTTGCTTCGGGTCTAAGTGCGATTGATCGCACTATAGGTGCGATCGATTGCAATGTAAGTGCGATCGATCGCAATTGTGCCCAGTTTTTTTTTTTAGTTACGAATTTCGGGGTTTTGAACCCCTAGACAATAAATAGAGGTTCTACTTGAGGGTTTTAGGATTCTAAACCATTTTCTAACCTAATTTGGCAAAGGAAAAAAGGAAACCTAGGGTTTTGAGAAATAAATTGTTTGGAGAAGAAGGAGATTGCAAGGAGAGCTTGAAGATCTTCCTCAAAGCTTCTTGGGAGTGATTTGGATCCAAGGGTAGGATCCCTAAGGTCAATATACTATCAAAATCACTATTATAATGTTTTGTGAATGTTAATATGATAGAAATAGAGATTAGATGTATTTTCCCCCATTTTTGTATGAATTAAGCCATTATGGATGAAAATATGGTTTAATAATGTTGATGAAATATATGGAGGATGGGAAACACTATGGAGGATGGGATGAATGTATGGATGTGGATTGTAATTGGGTTGTATGGATGGATTATGGTGTGGTAAAATGTTGGAAATGTGAAAGTGTAATGTATTCATAAATTACGCACCCAAGGTGTTTGTTGAAATGCTTGAGAGGTTAAATAATAATATGGTATTATGGAATTGTTGGAAATTGATGATGAATTATGCTAAGAATCATTATAAGGTATTTATATGTGAATGTTTGTTAAGTTATGCTTAATTATTTGCATGATAATTGATATTCGGGAAGGTAAGAATTTAGAGGAAAATCTTTCAAATCAGGAATTCTTTAACTATATGGTATGAGATAACATAGTGGAGTTTCCATGGTGGGAGATCGGAATCTAAACGATTACCAACTCGAATGTTAATTGCGACACTTATGCACAAACACGCGTGTATGTTAAGATAAGAGTTTCACAAGTCACATATGTGGACCACAAGCATAAACATTGCATACATCTGATGTTCTGAATAAGCCCAATGAGGGATCTGAATAAGTGTATGATCTGAATAAGTTGCTCAAGACTCATAAGCATAAGCATTGCATACATCTGTCATTCTGAATAAACCCAATGAGGGATCTGAATAAGTGCATAAGCATAAATATCTCACAAGCACGTGGTCTCATAAGCATAAACATCTCATAAGTATGTTGTCTTCTAAGTCTAAGGTTCTCACAAGTACACAAGTCAAGATGATGATATGATGTATATGAACACATGTTCTTCCGCACTCTAATTATGTTATTATGCTATTGGATGTGGTTCTAACTAAGTACAGGTATACTATGTTGTTAGTTGGATTTTATATACACCAAGTACTTTCGTACTCAGCCAGACTTTTGTCTTGGCAGGTTTAGAGCAGGAGCATACGGCGGAGCCGTGGATTGAAGAGGCTTACGTTGAAGAATGAGAAGAAGGTGAGCCTTCCGAGGAGGGAGCCATGGGTTTTGATGGTTACCCCTATTGGTTTATGTTTTGTTTTGGTTAAGAGATTTGTAATAAACTCTTAGAAGATGTTGCTTATTAGACTTCTTTGTAGTTGTGTATCAGACTATTTGTTTATAGTGAGTTGTATATGTTGACTATAAACTTGAGTAGGATGGTTTGAGTTTATATACCGAAATTTTATTACTCTCATTTTTGGAGACTCGTGTAATATGCCTTGTATGTCATGAGATTTTAAGCAGGTTTAAGAAATGTGGCGACCTAAGGTCCTATTTTGGTCAAGGTAGGATTTGAGGTTGTTACACCTTTGGTCAATGAACTAAATTTAATATTGACCTCACACAATCAATTGCAATAATTCCACTATTGTGAATTATGCCTTCGACGAATACATCAGGATTTCTCATTCACGATTTGCCTTTTGCCCTTACTATAGCAGTTTAGCAATCACAATAAATTAGGATAGCATAGATAAAAATTATTAGAGTATCTACTAATAATTTTCTTAACCATTGCGCTTCCTCTCTAGTTTTATCTAAAGTTATGAACTTCGATTCTATCATGAATTGGGTTGTGCCGTTAATAGATATTTATGACACTACACCTCCTCCAAAAGTAAACACATATGCAGTCATAGACTTAGATTCACTTGAATCTGAAAACTAGTTTGCATCGCTATATCCTTTTAATACAATGGGATACTTAATATAGTTAAGACCACAATCTGGAGTATATATCAGATTTCTCAATACTCAAATTAAAGTATCTCAGAGATCTTGTCATGTGTTACAAGTAGATCTGGTGAATTTACCTATATCACATGTTATATTGGTATAGTATAGTTCATAATATATATATCAGATTGCCTATCACCCTCAATGTTTATTTACTAGCTAATCCACTGAATTAACGGATCCAAATTACAATTACTTTCCTAAAGTAATTATCTAACCATCTGTAGGATAAACATCTACGGGATTATCATCTGCAAGAAATCATCTACAGTATAACCATCTACATGATGTTCATGTGTAGAATGACTAGCACATAGCTTCATCAGACGTAAATGTCAAGATTCTCATTATGGGAATAATCCATTGCCAATGTGGATCTTATTATTATTTTTGCCCCATGCAGCAAATAAGATTCTAAGCCATTCAGATTCTATACATATTCTCTCTGTAAGATAAAGGCCCTCCTTTGTTTTGAGTCGACTTGGATTGATGACTCGGATCGGCTTAGCTTGACTTGACTTGGCTAAAGATTGTATAATAACTGCGTTCACATCAAAGTGGAAGCTAGTACATTGTCAATGTACAAGCTCAACTCAAAAAAAATAAATAAAAAAAAATCTCTTTTTACGTTTCTTTAAAATGTCATTCTCTCATCTCAAAGCAAAGGTAAGGCTCAAAAAAAAAGGTATACACATCACCAATCATGTTCTTCAAAAAAACAATTATGAGCAAATTAGTAAATACTATTCAGATTAAGTGGGAATCCAGGAAATTATTCTTTTTTTTGGGGGATTTGTTGCTAAATAATAGCACTCTTCTAGCCATCCACGATTTTTTTTGCTTTTCTTGTAGATTTAGTTGACTTTCATTAAGCTCCTTACTTGAATTCCAAAATTCGCCCAAAATAGAGAGCTCCCGTGACCAAAATAGGTTTTCTTCCTTTTTTAAAATAGAAATATCAATATAGCACACTTCTTCTTTCTAATTCAAGAGAGTTCCATCATTTTTATGCTAAAATCACATTCATCCATATTTTGCTAGGATTCTCCACCCATGTGCGAGATAATCTTTCTATACTTGGTCTTGGGCTTTGGCCTTGGACTTTGACTTGAGACTTGAGACTTGACTTCGTGGACTTGCACTACAACAAATCTACCGACTAGCCACGGAAATTTTCTGTCTCTAATATTAATTTTTCATGTCTAATACTATTAGACACAGAAATAATAGCCGTCTCTATACCGTGGTTGATGCTCACATCACTGATGTTATTAGACACGGAACAAGAAGTCTATTTCTAATATTTAATTAGAGACGAAAATTTTCTGTGTCTAAAGCCTTTATTCGTAACAAATCCATTTATTTATGATGTCACTATTTTCCGTCTCTAATGATATTATTAGAGATAGAACTATTTCCGTCTCTAATATCATGTTGGCAACATAATTATTTCCGACTCTGAATTGATATTAGACACAGAAATATTTCCATCTTTAATTATGAGTTAGAGACGGAAATATTTTCGTTGCTAATATCTTATATGCGACGAAAAAAGTTAGAGGTAGAAATATTTCCGTGTTTGTAAGTGACAATTTCATTGGCAACATAAATATTTCTGTCTTTAATATCATTTTTTTTTACAGAACCAGTTACCTGTAACCCGAAAATTGTTTCTTGTAACCTGTCACATGTTTTCAATCATTCCACATAATATCCACATTCCTCATTATAAACCCACATTATTAATTAACATCCACACATCCACATTAAGGAATACATACATCCATTAACTCTGCCACCAATACACACATCCACATAAACATTCATATACATTCATTTACCCTGTCACCACATCATCATCGACATTGCAAATTGTATGAAGAAAAAGCCAAGTAAATCAATCTCCGAGATTCATATTGCAAATCAGGCCATACTTAGTAAACTCAAACAGAAGTTCTACACTACAAACATGTAGGATTACTTGTTAGCCATTAAAACCAACAATAAAGAAGCATCTCTTCTAGAATTAGAAGTGTTTTTCTTCATAATCTACAACGAGCTACAAAATCTCGTAAAAACAAAAGACCAACAAAAAAACAGCATGATCATAACTCAGAGAACTAACATGTATATTAAAAATATATACAAGATCAAGAACTAAAAGATAAAAAACCAAGAAAGATTAAAATTATAATTCAACCACAATACCAAATATATGAAAAAATAAGAAGTTTGTGTTAACAGTTTAAATATCTTCATATGCCAAGCAAGCATGTGATGACAAAAGTCTAACCAAGGGGGTCATCTGAGGACTGGGTGGCGTCGTCATCCTGAGATGGCCGAGACTGGGATGGTGGTGTGAGGAATTTTGGGAATGCCTCACTTTGGAAGAAGCCTGCAATTGTGGCCATGTACTCCCGGTATGTACCCATCTCAGTCTCCAACCTCACCACAGTCTGCTGGTGCGCAGCTTCCTGTGCTAGTCACGCATCCTGCTGTGCCCACAGCACAGCCTCGGCATCCTGTGCCCTCCACCTCTAGTGATCTACATCAGGAGCATGAAACTGTGAGGGGGTAACACCCAATCCATAAGTGCGGACACGCCCGTGTCCGTCTGGACCCATTGTTTAACACATCGTTTAGCCACTAATTACTACAGAGTTTAGTCCAACATTATTAATATGAGTTTAAATAAAAAAAAATATACCCTAGCAAACGAATGTCTAAGCAGAGAACCTGTGCAGAGTCCACAATCGATCATCTGCGTGGAGTTGGTGGTGTAGAACCTATATAGCGTCCACAGTTAGAGAGAGAATAGAGTAGAGAAAGAGAGAAAAGATCAGAGAGAGACAATAGAGCAGAGAGAGAAACAAAGAGAGATTGAGAGAGGATAAATCAGAGAGAGAGACAAAGAGAGATTGAGAGAGGATAGATCAGAGAGAGATAGAGAGCGAAAGAGACAGAGACATGAGATATTGAGAGAGAGAGAGAGAGAGAGAGAGAGAGAGAGAGAGAGAGCTCGGTTGAGATAGAGAGCGAGAGAGAAGGAGACAGGGAACTTACAGTGGTTGTTGGCGGCGGTAGCCTGTGTTTGGGGCTGGTCGGCGCCGGCGGGGTGGTCGGAGCTAAGAGGAGCAGAGAGAGAGAGAGAGAGAGAAAATAGTTGTGGAGGGAAATACGAGTTTCACGGGTTAGGGATTTAATAAAACATATATAACATTACTAGAGACAGAAATATTTCTGTGTCTAGTACAATTTAATCATTAGAAATGGAAATATTCTCGTCTCCAATACTCTACACGTTTTAGACACAGAAATATTTATGTTTCTAATATTTGTTTAACTTAGCGTCGAAAAATTTCCGTGTCAGACAACACTTCCATGTCCAACAAAATTAGAGACGAAAAATATTCCGTCACTAATATCTATTATATTAAGTAAAATTGGCTAAATGTTGGAATATATATTAAAGATGGAATAGTAGTAACAAATTTTTTTCCGTGTCTGTAAGTGAGATATTAGAGACGAAACAATTTTCGTCTCTACTATTCCGTTGTTAGTCGGTAGATTTGTTGTAGTGTTGGGCTTTATCTGTTGATTTCCATGAAACTTCTTTACTTGAATTCCTTGCATAAAATAACATAAAAATGCTTATAATTCATAATCTATAAATGGGGAAACAAGCTTAGAATATAAACTTTAAATCCTAGATTCATATTAGAAAGGACGTTAGAGGGTTACAAGAAACTAGTTTTGATTGTACTTTTGCACACTCATCAGGTGTAAATGAAGCCATAGAGGTGAAGAATCTGTCCATCAAATATGTAAGTCCAGAGAAACAACGAGACGAAAATGCCAATCCTACGATCTTGACACTATTATCGCACTGGGGTAATGATTCTACTGATCCTCTTATTTGTGATAATATTGAGATATAATCAGTAAATGGAGAATCTGAAGAATTGGACGAGGATAGACCATTGATCATCAATTTATTAAACCTTGTAGTAGTTATAATTCTGTAGAATAGCAACAAGTATGGGGTGTCGAACCACAGAGGACTGCAATGGTTTCGTTGTCTTTTTCTCAAGATTAATTCTAAGTCAATGGGTAACAAGATTGATTGATTTGATTGAATTGATTTTAACCTAATTAACTACCAGAATTTATTAATCTTAATTAAATGAAAAACTTTTGGTTATATATCGGTGAGAAAACTTCTAGGGTGTTTGAATTCACCACTAGCCTCATAATCATATCCACAAATATTCATTCATATTTCTCAAGCATAAATAATAGGGATGAGATCAACTACAAGTCTCAACTCATCAAAAACTAGAATGATTCAAAAGGATCAAACCCTAGGTATACCCTATCTTTGGTTAGTACGAGTGATACACGCTAAGTTAGGGTTGTGACATCACTCGTCTTTCCTAGGCATAGAATATCCTATAATTCGATTTATTGACAATAAATACCATCGCATAAAATTCATATTTTCAATTATAGAAATAAATATGAACGAATTCAATTTCAACACAATAGAACCTAAGACAAGGATAAATTATATTGAAACTGATTATAAACTTTAATAGTTGGTTGAAGGACAACCCTCTCATTATGCAATGATTGTTTATATAAGAGGGAATATAAATAAAATACAAGGGACATGATTACTTGGCTAGGGTTTCATCTAAACCCTAGAAAAAGGAATTAGTTCATAGTGAGAGACAGAAACACCACTTTTGAAGAAGAACTCGAATGCTTCATCTTCCAACCTCTACTGATCTCCAGAGCCTTCTCTTCTTTAATCTCCAAAATTCAGAACCCTTTTAAAGTAGTAGTTTTCCCTTTTATAGAGAACCCTCTTTTAGGTTTAAATTCACATTTTTAGAAACTCTCCAACTTTGCGTGCGGATTTCGAGGCTGTAAAACATCGATGACGGTCGATCGCCAGTCATGGACGATTGATCGTCCTAGTTAGGAAATTTCTTTTTGGCTACGGATTCTTGGACGATCAATCGTCTTGGATGCTATGATCGATCGTCCCTGAATCAATCCTACAATCGATTGTCCCTGATTCAATCCTGCGATCGATCGTCCCTGATTTAATCATGCGATTGATCGCTCTGAAGTTGACGATCGATCGTCCTTTGATTTCTTTGTTCTCTTCTTTCTTTCTTTTGACTTTTCTTCTGGGTGAGGTTCTTTCTGAGTTTTCCATCTGCTATTTCTTTGATTTTCTCTTGTATTTCTCGCATAGTCTTGTCATAACAAATACAACCAAATACCGCATCATGCCTCAAAAGAGAACTCTAAGGAGCTAACATATGTAATTTGAGGTGCATAAATGTGTCACAATTAGCGCCGATCAACATACCAAATAAGGATGAAGGTCAGTGGTTGGAAGATGAGATGGGTGATGTGTTGAAGGATGATAATCAAGATGGGATTGAGTTTGTAGTGAAAATCAACATGGAGAATCCATTAATGGTTCTTGATAAGTTAATGGAAGCTATAGCTCACGACAAACCTAGATTCCAACATCTATCTAACGAATACATGTCTGAATCTAGAATATCCAAGGCTAATCCTACATTTTACCCAGATGAATTTATTTGAAGTTGTAAAGAATTCTCAAACAAAATTAAAGGTTCATTTTGGTTGCTCAAAAATTCTGAGGGTGATGGTGATATTTTGATTCCTACTGTAACTATTAACTATTCCCTTATAGTCACCAGATTGAAGACACGGGCTAGTCTACAAATGAATGTCATCAGGTTCCTCATGTATAGTTCTCTCATATGGAATATTAGAGGAGTGGGGAACCCTAATTCCCGTAGACGTCTCAAGTCCATTGTCGTCGAAAAAAACTCCATAGTTGCCATTTTGGATCCTAAAAAGAAGTGGGAATTTTTGGAGAAGTACAATTAGTATCTCGGGTTTAACAAATTCGAAACTAATGAAGGGGATGATAGTCGAATATGGGTTATGTGGAAAGAATAAATTAATGTTATCTCGATTCATCGGTCTGCGCAATGTATTTCATTATCACTTTCAGCTAGGGGATCAGAAACTCTTAGATACACTTTTATTTATGCTAAATGTGCTAGAGCTGATAGAAGACTTCTTTTGGGATAATTAATTTCGGTTGGTGCGGACTCGACTATTCCTTGGATTTTAGGAGGAGATTCCAATGTTATTCGTCTTGTAGATGAGAAGAAGGGAGGGAGAATACCAGCTCTTCCTGCAATACTAAATTTTCTGAAAACAAAAATCCAGAGAACATTGACTCAAGAAAGGTGATAAAAATACTAAATTTTTCCATGTTATTGCCAAAAACAATGTCAAGAAGAGTATGGTAAAAGAAATCCACGAGGAAGATTAGATAATTTAAATTAGAAGTTTCTCGACTGTGAGTGGTCTTTAATTAGGGAGGTATGGTAATAAAAATAGTACTATACCCTAATAAATATTAGGTTAAAGGTCATATATTAAATTTTTAAGTTAAAAATTTAAAATAAATAAGGGTAAATTACACTCACCTCCCTTGAGGTTGGGTGAAATTTCAGAAACCTCCTCTCTAGTTTCTGAAATTACACTGCCCTCCCCTCAACTTTGGCTTTCTGCAATTGAGAACCCTCTTCCCTCAAGTTTACCATTACTTTATGGATGGGCTTTGATGATGTCCTCATATAAACATTTTAAAATGTCTAAATTACCCTTTTTCAACACAAGGTTAGTTAATTCAATAAAAGAAATCATAATTGGTTTCTAAACAAGGTTAATAATATCAACTTAAGGTTAGTATATACTTCCAAAATCAAGTAAATATTTTTTTCTTCTAAAAACCAATGTTAGATAGATGAAATCTAGGGGTGAGTGAATCTTAACCATAGTTAGTGGGTATTATAAGGGACACATGGTGACTTATAGAGATCATTTAACTGTAATTAAATATAATTAACCTAAGGTTAATATTTTTTTTCTTAAAACAAGGTTAGATGGATTAATCCTAGGGGTGAGTGAATCTTAAGGGTCAGTTTGGCATTGTTCTTACAGAACGATTTCACATTCTGAAACGAGGCTCACTTCGAGAAACGCGTTTGGCTTCGCCTATTTGTTGGACTCAATCTCGGAATGGAACCATCGGGCACAAAAATCACGGAACGGTTAAAAGGAATGAAACGCACGGGCTTAAGTGTTCCCTATAAAAACTCAAAAAGAACATTTAACAAAAGAGAAAACGCTGGAGAAAAGAACATTTAACAAAAGAGAAAACGCTGGTGTTGCAGTAAACGGCGAAACAGAGAGTTGAACCAGATCCGACTGACCTTCAACGCCGGTGACAGCTCTGGACGACGACGACAAGTTCTTCATCTGGAACAAAAAAAAAGGATTCTTGAACTATGAAAAAAAAGCGAACCAGGAAAAGTGGCAGATCTGTCAAGATCTGTGAACTTTGATATTTTTTTTTGGTTCTCTTATAGATCGAATGGTTGATCATATGATCATAGATCTGAGTTTTTTAAACTTTTTTTTTCCAATGGCTAATCGTATGATCGTAGGTTCTCTGTAATGGGCGATAGAATCCCTACTACAAGTTACTTCCAGAATTCTCCTTCTGGAGTCCATGCATCTCCTCACAGGAGAAAGGTTTTTAGTTTAATCACCCTTTGTTATCTTCTATAGCAATTTTTTTGTGTTTAATCTGTAATGAGCGATAGAATCCCTACTTCAAGTTCCAGTATTCTCCTTCTGGAATCCATGTAATTGCTTCCTCTCCAAGATGTTATGTTCTCCTTTTATGGACAGAGCTGCATTTTATTAGTGCAATTGCTTCTTTCCCACTTGTGATTTTAATTTAAGTTTTTGTTTTCTTATGATATTTTTTCGTGGGCTTATGTGGGTCTTTTGTTGATTCATGATTTTCTACAATTATATGGATTTACTTGTTTTTCTTATTGCTTTGGAGATTTCTTAGATTGTAAACAAAAATATGAAGAATCCCTCCCTGTTATAGTCCATATATACAGTATGCATCATTAGCTTCAAACAAGCCAATACCTCCCTGTTATGGGGTCCTTGATAGTGCGAGGTATGTGTTCGATGAAATGACTGAGAAATATACTGTAACATTGCATTTGTTGATTACAGGCTATTCTTAAAATGGGTGGTGAGCTAGGGATGGAACCACAGCCAATCACGATTGAATTGAGGGAGAGTTCAATCGCACCCACAGGTCAACACGTGTCCATTTTAGCTCCTATTAACCATGGTTACGATTTACTAACCCTTAGAGTTCAACATTCTACCTTTGGTTTTTAGAATTTTTTAAAATCTAACCTTAGGGTTAAAATTTCTTAACCCTAAGTTAAATTTGTTTTTGAGATATTTTTTTTTTTAAACCAAGGTGAGATGAAACCTTAATGCTATGTTTAGTTGTCGAGAAAATTGATGAAACTAAGGAAAAGAAAAGAACATTTCAGATTTCTAATACAATTCTTAGTTGTGTTTTCTCTAATTTTCTTTTCTTTTCCATGTTTTCGCTTATTTTCTTGACAACCAAACATAGGGTAAGGGTTAGTGAATCTTAACCATGATTAATAAATGTTAAAATGAACACTTGTTGATTTGTGAGTGTGATTGGACTCCCTAAATTCAATAATGATTTGTTGTGATTCAATCTCTTCTGGAGAAATTCTATTCTTAAAATGGTTACAATTTTAGCTCGTATTAACCATGGATATGATTTACTAACCCTTAGAGTTCAACAATCTAACCTTGGTTTTTAGAATTTTTTAAAATCTAATCTTAGGGTTAGAATTTCTTAACCCTAAGTTTAAATTTCTTTCGAGGTATTTTTTTCTAAAAACCAAAGTTAGATGAAACCTTAAGGTTTAGTGAATCTTAACCATGATTAATAGATGTTAAAATGAACACGTGTTGATTTGTTAGTGTGATTGAACTCCTTATATTCAATAGTGATTTGTTGTGATTGAGGGGAGATTGTATTCTTAAAATGGTAACATGGCATTTGTGAGAGTATGATTATTATTTACCTATTATTTAAGTATTTTATAGTATATATAAGTGATTTTGTTTTTTTTCTCCATCCAAACAAGATTCTATTATTTATGTTCCTCAAAACAAAATCTTCATTTATGTTCCTCAAAACAAATTCTAGTTGATTGCATCCAAACGTGTTCTAAGAACAAAATCGATCCAAAAAATCCAGACTGTTCCATTCTTAAAAATAGTTTCCGATCTGAAACGATGCCAACGGGCCATTAAGCACAATTAGTGGGTGTTAAAGGGGACACCTGGAAGTTGTAGAGCCCCCTTTAATGGTGGTTAAGCATAATCAGCCTAAGTTTTTTTTTCTTCTAAAAATCAAGGTTAAATGGATGAATCCTTGGGGTGAGTGAATTTTAACCATAGTTAGTGGGCGTTAAAGGGGACATGTGACGCTTTTAGAGCTCCCTTTAATTATGGTTAAGCATAAGAAATCTAAGGTTTTTTTTCTTCTTCTAAAAACCAAGGTTTGATGGATCAACCCTAGGGGTGAGTGAGTTTTAACCATAATTAGTGGGTGTTAAAAGGGACATGTGGTGGCTTATAGAGATCATTTAACTGTGGTTAAACATAATTAACCTAAGATTAATATTTTTTATTTTATTTTCTTATAACCAAGGTTAGATTAATGAATCCTAGGGATGAGTGAATCTTAACCACGGCTAGTGGGTGTTAAAAGGGACACATGGTGGCTTGTAGAGCCCTTAACCAACCTAAAGTTATTTTTCCCTAAAACTAAGGTTAGATGGATAAAACCTAGGGGTGAGTAAATCTTAATCATAGTTAGTAGGTATTAAAAGGGACACGTGGTGACTTGGGAGTTTATGTTTTACTGTGGTTGAGTTTTCAAACGGTAAAGACGTGTTTCCTCAATCAAGTAATAGGGGTAAAATGGTAAAAGGATAACTTTAGTTAACAATGTTAATATTAAGAGTTTGACATGGAGGGTAGTGTAAATTCATAAATTTGTGTAAATTCATAAATTAGATGGAAGGTTTCTGAAATTTCACCAAACCTCAGGGGAGGTGAGTGTAATTTACCCAATAAATAAGTGTTTGGCCAGGCTTTAAGGGGCGTTGCCCAAGCCGGACCCTCATGTCAGCTGCCTAACATATTTTTTTGTGGGCTTTGGATTCTCTCTTGCGAAGCCAGAAAGGCTCCTCTCAGGTGTCCACAAAATAGAGGACATGTGGTGAAGTCAAAATCATGGATCCCACGATTTTGACTTCTCCACACACTAGAGGACATGTGGCGACAAATGGATGAAAAAAAGAGGAGAAATATCAAGTGGAGAGAAGTCAAAATCATGGGGAGAAAATGAAATGACTTTTTCTCTTTTTTCAAGCCACTTGTCGCATGATGTATGGATGCCCGAGACCACCTTTCTAGCTTCGCCAGAGACAATCCTGAGCTTTTTTTTGTGCCCACTTAGACTTCTGGGATCCCTTTATGAGGGGCCTCGGATTGTCTCCGGCAACCATAGAAGAGGGGGACAAGTGGTGGAGAAGGCAAAATCATTGGCCCCATATTTTGACTTCTCCACACACTATATGACACATGGCCATAAGGTGTTGAGATACTGGGCGAGAGATATCAAGTAACAAGAAGTCAAAATTATGGGGAGAAAATGAAATGATTTCTCCCCTTTTTAACACGCCACATGGCCCCTACTCTATGGTTGCCGGAGAGACTTTTCTGGCTTCGCGAGAGACAATCCGAGGCCCTTTTATGAGGGTCATATGTGACATGACAGCACAACGGAAGCCAAATCATCTCCGGTGATTATCACCCATAGAGGTCACCATATGTCTCCTTCCACACCCCTTAACCGGTAAGGTTCACCCATCTATTTTTGGTTTTTTTTAAAAAAATTAAAAAACTGTTTTTAATATTAAAAAAACTCAAAAAATAGTTTTTTAATTTTAAAAAAAAATTAATATTAGAAAAAAAAAAACCAAAAATGGAAGAGTGTTAAGGGGGTGTCAAAGGAGACACGTGGCGACCTCTAGGGGTGATAACCGGATTTGCCAAATCCGGTTATCACCGTAGAGGATTTGGCTCCCCCAGCACTACCTAGGCTAAGAGTTAAAAGAGTGCAGTAGAAGTAGTTCTAACGATAAAACCCAAGGGAGGAAGTAGCCCCCCATGGCCATGGCTATGGCTTCTCCCCAGCTTGTCCGAGCATCATCGTCTCCTGGTGCTGCTAACCTACGCCACTGTGCGCTTCCAAAGAGCAGCATATTCGCCTTCCCTACTCCTTCAATCCCTTCTCGGCAGAGACACAGACAAAGAGCCACCACTCGCATGGTTTCAACAATGGCGAAGAAGAAATCACAAGAAATCTCAGTTCAGAAGCAAAAAAACCCTAAAGAAGAAGTAGAAGTAGAAGTAGAAGAGGATTTGCCATGGATTCAGGAGAAGGCGATGGACCTAGTGGAGTTTACGGGCTCAGTAACGCAGGCGATTCCCGGGCCGAGAGTGGGTAGGAGCTCCTTGCCATGGATTCTTGCCCTTCCTTTGGCTTACGCTGGATTCACTTTTGTTTTTGCATTCGTTAAGGCCTTCAGGAATTTCAATTCGCCTAAGGCCAAAAGGAGGAAATTGGTGAGACTGCTTTTCCTTTTCTTATTTTAGTTCCATCATTTTATGCATTTTAATTACACCTTCATCTTGGTGACTAACTACTTTTTGTTTTTCGATCCTCATATAGTCATATTCGGTTTCCTTGCTATTTTCTTTGATTTTTTGTGAGGTATATAAGGTTTTTGTTAGCACAACTCTGCATTTGGATTTTTGCCTAATTTATTTCTGTGTTTTGTACGTTTTTTTTTATATTAGTTTTTTTTCCTTTTGAATTGACTCTCCTGCTGCAGCATTTGCATTTGGATTGAGAATTTGGGATTATATTTAGTTGAATTGTTAATGTTTTTCATTCTTGCATTTTCTTATTTAATATAGATGTGTAGCTATATCTATACTATGTACTAAAGAAATAGGGTGCTGGCGTGACACCTCTATTTGCTTTCCATTCTATGGTTTGTGATGCCTTACATACACTGCTGAAACGATTCAACTTCTTAAAAAACGAAAGAAGTTGAAACCCTATGGGTTCTACCACCAGAGAGACTTTCTAATCTATTAGGGGTCTCCCATGTATGTTGGTTTTATATATTTTTACCTAAAACGGCACTGTAGGATTTTCTTTGAATTTCTATGATTACATGTGTAATTTGTTAGAATGATTATTTTTCGTGGGAATGTACAATTTTTTTTTTCCTTTTCAATTCTATTCTCAATCAGCTTAGAAACTTGCATGCATGATTTTTATTATTATTTTTGGACTAATACCTTGTCCCAAAATACTTGGTGTTGGCAACATGAATCTTATTCCGTCATTCCACCATATAAAGGCCACCACTTAGGTTAAATCGTGTATTATCAAGTATTTATTTTATATATCCATCCACATCAATTTTTTTCCCTTCCCCTTGCCCTTTAGAGCCCTTATCTTATACCCATTTACTCATCACTAGGGATGTTTGTGGTCTTCGTTGAACGTGTCTAAAACTTTTTAGTTGATCTCTTTTATATATTACCTATTGGAGCCACTCCCAGATTCTTTCATTTGCGCTCGTTTATAATCTTATCTTTAATTGTCTTTCCACTCAACCATCTCAACATTTGGCTACACTAATTCGATTAATATGCTTCTTCTTCTTAACCCAACATTCTGCTCCATAAAGCATAGCTAGTCTTCTTTTAGTTTGATCGGTGTGCGTTGTTTATATAACACTTTGGAAGTAGATCTCCACTTTAGCCACCCAACTTAATTTTATGTGTAACTTCATTTTCAATCTCTCAATCTTTATGAATAATGGATCCTAGATATCGGAACTGACCGCTTTGGGTATCTCTTATTCATCTATGTTAATTACTGTCTCACCCTATTTGTGTTCTTACTAAAATTGCATTCCATATATTCTAAGTTCTGACTTGACTTATTTAAAACCCTTACTGTAGAGACCCGAATTTAATTCCTCGGCATTTGTGTCATTTAAATGAATTTCTTAGAAAAATGTACATGATTTTAATGTATGTGTTCGTATAGGAACTATTGTGAGATGCATAGTTGTAGAAACTCAATTGTTTTGAGGTCCTCTCTCTCATTCATCGAACTTGATGAGACATTTTGACCTCTAAGGACTTAGAATTGGGACATCTCTATTAGATAAGAAATTGTTTCCCTTCGAATAACAATTCCAACGCACTTTGAATCGTCCAATTCCGATAATTGAGTATTACCAAAGCGGGTTCCGGATAAAAAAGAAAAGAAGAAGATCGGATTTGTTAGGGTCCGATCGATCAGAGCTACCAGTCCGATCGATCAGACAGGACCAATATGGTCCGATCGATCGGCCCTAAGTCCCGATTGATCGGAGATCGCACACAAAAATTGCGAAAAACGTATTTTTTTGACTTTTTGGCTTCCCAAGGGTTCTAAACCCTATAAATACTTCCTTATTTCGGGTTTTAGGGTTTCCTAATCATTCTAAACCAAATTTTGAGTGAAATGAGAGAGATCTAAGGTTTTGGGAGAAACCATATCCCTCAAAGGAGGAAAGGGCCTTAGAAAAGGAAAAGATTCGATTAAAGGCTTCTCTTCGAAGATTCGAGTCATAAAGATTCATTCTCAAGCGTAAGATCGTAGGGAAGCGATCAAAGTGAGGTAAATAACAACCCCTAGTTTTCAATTTTATAACTATTAATCTAAAGTATGAATCTAATGATAAGATATATGTAAAGAACAAGATTAATAAGAAGATCAAGAGATTTTGATCATCTCTCATGCAACGTTTTAAATAACATAAGTATGAATTTCCCTTCTATCAATATGATGATCATTAATATAAATAAGAAAAAATAGTTTAGATTTAAAGTAAGAAACAAGATCAAAGCATGTTATTTTATGTATATTCCTTATGAAAGATGTTCATGATTTTTAGAGATGTTTCTCTTATGATTTTTATTATGTATATTAACAAGGGGAAAGAGAATGAAAATTGTGGTGTATGAATGGAGGAAGGGATGAAATTATGGAATTGAATGAAATGTATGAAATAATTGAATGATGAATGTGGACTCGTTGTGATATTAGGGTTACATGATAGTGTGATTTTGGATATGCTTGATGAGATTTATGATTGATAAATTAGGTATGTATTCATGATTTTAATCTCGATTAAAAAGGCAGTCTTGATATTTAAATCAGATTGTGAATTATGCATATGAAAATAAATTGTGATTAAAGCCTGTTAAATTATTGGAAATATGAATGTTGTCACGTGTTTATTTTTATGTTGTTATATGTGATATATTGTTGGGTAAAGGAACCTTTGATGAGAGTCTTGCTTGCCTAGGTCTGGTTAAGATAGTGAAATGAGACACTATGATGAGATTTCCTATGGCCCATGACTGATAGTCTTAGGTATAATTTAACCAAGGGTATATTACCGTGCACTTACTCAAGATAATGAATATATACAAACATGATAAAAAGTAAGATTACAAATATTATACAAGTATACAAGTACACATGAAAGCGATGAATGCATGATTGAGTTTTGCACTGCCTGAGTATCAACAAACCTAAGATCAAGGTAAGACAAGCAGTATGCACCGGATAATGTGTAGACAAGCTGTATACACTGGATAATGTGTAGACAAGCTGTATGCATTGGATAATGTGCAAACAAGCTGTATACACTGGATAATGTGTAAACCATGTGGTACCTTGGTAAGTAGGGTATATGTTAATCTCTACCCATTATATGAGGTAGAGTTATTTTAAGTTATTGCACAGTGCATGTTGTTTGATTTATTCATAAAAAAGAAAGACAAGTTAAGAAAAGTAAGATAAGAAAGACAAGTCAAAAAAAGTAAAACAAGAAAAACAAGTCAAGAAAAGTAAGACAAGAAAACAAGTCAAGTAATAAGACAAGTAAGAAAGATAAATACAAGTGAGCATATGAAAGAATTGAAAAAAAAAAGATGTTTCCGCACTCTGATTTACGTATGTAAATTGTAATTAAACTGTTACTTGTATGCATGTTAATGTTATGGTATTGTTTACTATGGATTGTTATATACGCGGAGTAACTTGTTACTCAGCCGATAACTTTTGTTGTCGGCAGATTTGAGATTTGATAATTGTGCCTAGGAGCCTTGAGTTGAAGATGAGTACGTAAAGAAGATCTTGCAGGTAATCATCCTGAAGAGGAACGGGATTTCGATGGATGGTTTTACTATTATTTTAGTTAATTAGAAATTGTTTAAATTCCAGAGAGATTGTAATTGGTTTATTATGTTTTAGTTTTAATTTGAGATGTTTAAATTCCAGATTATGCATGTTTAGTTTAATTACAGATTTAATTGATATTCAGTTGAGGTAATAAATGTTAGTTAATTGAAGAAAAATTTCCAGGTCCATAATTTAGTATGCCTTTATTGCTTCTAACAAGATGGTATGATAAGTAAGTCACGTGCCAAAGATCTCACATTCTTCTAGGGGGATTTTGGGGCGTGACACTTACTTTCTTATGTATTTGTTTATAATTCTAGTTTTACATTTATCTCCTCTTTAATTACATCAATTAGTATTATTTCATCTATAAATGACATATACCAAGGGACCTCCTCCTGAATATGAGCTATCGATTTATTTTAATCAATGTAAAAAAGATAGTGACTCATAGTTGAGCCTTGATGTAACCCTATTGTTATGGGGGACTCATTTGACAGTTTCAGAGTAGTTGCCATTCCTTCGTACATGTCCTCATGGTACTAATATATTTTATCATAACTCATTTCTTCCTTAACACTGACCAAATCAATTTTCTAGACTCTATCATACACTTTCTTTAAGTCAGTAAATACCTTATGGAGATCTCTCATTTTCCCCCTAAACTTCTCTGTCAATTGTCTAAGTTAGAAGATAACCTTAGTAATATGCCTCCCTGATATAAATCCAAATTGATTTTTCTGAAATCCTAGTCACTTGTGACTTGTCTTAATTTTTGTTCCATCACTCCCTTCCACAACTCCATAGTATGACTCATGAGTTTGACTTTGCGATATTTGGTACAACTTTAGACACCTCATTTATTCATATAAATAGGTACTACAATACTTCTCCTTTATGCTTTCGACATGATTTTAGTCTTTATGATATTATTAAACAATCTCATAAGTTAGGATATGCCATATTCTCCTATACATTTTCGCAATTCAATTAGAATATCATTTGGTCCTAGAGTTTTTCTTGTCTTCATTCTAGTAAGATCTTCTTTCACTTTGTTTACCCTAATTCTATGAAAATAATAGTGTTCTCTAGTCTCCACTGAGTTAGTGTCTTTATCTAGTATGAAGCCCTATGTGCAATTTTCATTTATTAGGTTTTGATAATATCTTCTCAATACCTCCTTAATACCTTCATCCTTTATGAATACTCTCTAGTCGTCGCCTTTAATTTATTTAACATGATTTAGGTCTCTATTTTGTCCCCTTAATTCTTACAAGTTCATCGACATTTTTATCACCCTCTATTGTGCCTAGTTTATTGTATAAGTCATCATATGTCTTATTTTTGGCTTGACTTATTTATTTCTTTGCTTTTTTAAAAAGCATTTTTATAGTTTTTATTTATTTATAGATTTCATCCAATGTCTTAAAACACAAAGGCATGGGCGTGGTGTTGGGACCTCAAGATGCGTGAGACGTAAGCCTCGAGGCGTGAGGCTTAAGCCTCACAAAAAAGCCTTACATATCGAAGACGAATAATGTTCAATCATGTGGTTGATCTAAAAAGTAAAATTTAGAATTTTTTTTTTATTCATATACATATGTAACATATCGAATGACCAATAATGTTTATCACGTGGTTGATTTTTCCAACATAAAATTACAACGTAGTCACTAACTACATGTGTTAGACAATGCTTCAAATCTTTGCGATGTCTATTATGAAAATTAGAGTAAATAGACTCAACAATGTTTTAAAAGCCGAAATATGTTAGATATAATAAATTAAGTGTTAATTTAATCTAATATCAAAAGAAAAAAAAAACAATATTTTTATCAATAAAAGAAATGTTGAGGTAAACACCTTATAATTTAATGGTTAAGACTTAGTTATGTGGCTAGAAGCTAGGAAGCCTATTTTAATTAATGTATGAAACACATGCCTTAAAAAATATTTAATGTTCAAGTCCCGTTATGTGGCTAGAACACCCTATTTTTATTAATATATGGGGCCCATGCCTCAGACATAAAGCGAGTCTCACAGTTTGAAGCGTTAGCCTCATGAGATTTAAGCCTCAAGGTTGAGCCTTGAGACGTTTTCCTAGAGCCTCGCCTCGTGGCGAACCTTGAGGCGTAAGCCTCTCACGCCTTTTAAAACACTTTCATCATTTCTAGTTCTTGTCCAAGTCTTGTAGAAGGACTTATTTTCCCTAAGAGACTTTTGAATCTCATCATTCTACCACAAAGTTTCTTTTTGCGATTGATTTTTTTATTATTTTAGATTCCTTTGAAACATCTTTCCCCATTTTTCTAATGCAATTGGTCACTTCACTCCACATCCTTGTAGTTTTTGTTTTCAAGTTCTATGTTCCTTTATCAATTTATCCCTAAAAACTATCACTTTGTCTCTTCTTAGATTCCACCTTATAATACTTGTGCCCTTTTGATTTCATTGACCCTCTTCCAACTTTTAATGCAAAGATTCATCCCTATCAACATAAGTTGTGCGGCTAGACTCTCTTCTTCTTAGATTCCACTTTATAATTCTTGTGCCTGTTGATTTCATTGACCCTCTTCCAACTTTTGATGCAAAGATTCATCCCTATCAACATATGTTGTGCGGCTAGACTCTCTCCTTGGATAACCTTACAATCTTTGCACGTTGATAGTTCATTCCTCCTAAGTAGAAAAAAGATCCACGACATTGGTATTGTGCTGCTTACCGATTTATTGCATGAAACAGAAGAGGCTCTTAAAACATTATAGTCTTGTATGTGTAGTTACCATTATCGTTCAAGCCTTATCCCAAGTTCCCAACTCTTTGGAATTGGTAACACCAATCCTCTTTCACCATTCCAATCTATCTAGAGCCTTATCTGATGTAGGATATGCAATAGCCTAAAATCTAGTGAGCTGAGATTAAGATTGGATAAACAATAATAATGAAAATTATAAATTAGCAATCTTCTCAAAAAAATTATTTCAGAAAATTCAAGAAAGCAATTTTATAAGGATTCGAGGCCACATCACAAACCTACAAATACGGCCCTCAATTATATTTGCGAGGGTTGTATGGAATTCGATGTTCCACAGGCTTAGCGATTTAGAACTATTATCAATTGAATTCCCTTGTCAATCGAGGATTTCAAGAAAAGTTCTTTAGGCTCAACAATGGTTAAGGTTTGGAACATGCTTGTAAATTAGGTGTTTAAACAATAATGTGGTTAATCAACACAAACCAGCAGCAAAGATCTAATAAAGAATGAATTCTAGGGTTAGGGTTTAGGATTTTTGCTGTCTTTTAGGTTTTGGGAATATGAGGGTGGTTTGACAGGTTTGTAAAAGGCTGCAACAGTAAAGTATAGCAAGATTAAGGCTGTTCGAAAGGTACAGCAGTAGGGATGGGACTATAGGATGGAAGGAATGGTGGTAGGAAGGTGTAACAGCACTAAGGGAATAGGTTAGGGCTCGGGACAGGTGCTGGGCAATGTGGCAGCTGGTTGGGGAGGTATGCCAAAGCTTGTGGCAGCAAGGGACGGGTGCAGGAGAAGATGTTGGGAATGGTAGAGGGCTGAGGTAGGTCTAGGACAGGTAAAGAGGGGACTGGCCGCTGGCTGGACAGGGCTGGGAGATTGTTTGGGGCTGGCGGCAGATGTTAGATAAGGCTGGGACTGTGTAGAGACAAGGAAAAGGGATGTGGCTTCAAGGGGAGAAGGCTATAGGGGCTATGTTTTTGGTTGGGTAGGGTTTCTTGAATGGGAAAATAGGAAAATCAATTTAGGGTTTTGATTGATTAGGGTTTCAATGAAAACAGAAAATCAATGAGAAGAATGAAAAGAAGATCAAGAACCTACCTTAGACCTTTGGAAATCACTCCCATGACATCACTCCAAGAATCCTTGGGAATCACTCCCATGACATCACACCAAATTCAATCACTGAAGAATACTCAAAAGCACGTTCTTTCATTCATAAAATTCATCAACTAAAAATTTACAGCAAAAAAAGTCTTTAAATAGTTGAAAACCTAATTATAAAAAGACTCAAATAACCAAAACTAATAAAACAACTATAATAACCTTACACTAATAAATTGTTTCCTCTAACTAAAAGTCCAGCCCATTGGACTTCTAAAACTATGCTAAATCATACTAAACCAGCCCATGTGCTTACCTTCCTAGTGCGGGGTCTTCCTAATGATTTATGTGTGCATACAAAATTTTCTACCCAAAGTGACACATGAGTCTTCTTCTTCCTCAGCCTATGATAAACTTGAAACTCCTTTTGATGTTGGATGTCCGCATCAACTATCCGCAGCTGAAAATGATTCATCCCCGATGAATTATAACTATGTCAATGATCCAAGATGTCAGGATCAATCCACTGTAGCTTGTTTCTAGTAATCCATGTGCAATCCGTCTCCGGTCGACCTTTCCACTTGACAAGATACTTTTGGTATCCTCCATGTTTGGTGGAAACCTCTTGCTCATCTAAGATATGCTCATTGTCTTCCTTTATGTGAGGTACGAGTGGTGGAGTAGGTGGTAATGGTGGTAGGGATTGGTCAGGTATAGTGTTATGGTTGGATAATGGGTTAGGAGATGAGATTGCTGGACCTCGAAAAAGCAAAAGATCCTCCACATTGAATATTGGGCTAATACCTATGTTCGGTGGAAAGTCTAGAATATACGCATTGGAACCAACATGCTTCAATACTCTAAATGGATCAGCACTACGAGCTTGTTGTTTTTTGCAACCACTTGCGGGAATCGCTTAGGCCTAATCTGAATCATCACAAAATCACCCACCTGGAATTTCTTGTAATTGCGATGTGAATCAACAAGAAGTTTATATTTCTCATTCTTCATAGTAATCCGTTTCTTAATCTCAGCATTTAATTCATGAATATGGTGTGCAAATGTATTTGCAAACTCAAATGGCCTGTGTGTAGTTGACATGAGAATAAGATCTATGTTTCATAGGCCTATAACCATGCATTACCTCAAATTGACTCGTGCCTAGGGTCCTCTTGACAGAATTATTACATGCAAACTTAGCTACATGCAACACTAGATCCCACGTCCTAATGTGATCACCAACTAGACTTCGTAAAAAGTTACCCAAATTCCTATTGTCAACTTCAATTTGGTCATCTGCTTGTGGGTGGTAGACAGATGAACATTGAGTTCTGATGTCCATCATGTACCAAAGTGTCTTCCAAAAATAACTCATGAACTTTACACAACTGTCAGACACATGTGTTTCGGTATAGGCAATAGAGTAATTGCGTGCTAGATGTCACACATGGGTGAGAGCCTATGTGATAAACTTTAATAAATATATCATTTATACTCTCTCAACACTTGTTTCACCTCTTGCGGGTACTCATCACCAGGCTTAGAGGAGGTTTCTTTAGTAACAAGTGCAAAAATAATAGCCTCTTCTCTAGCCTCTTTTCAAATTCTTTAGGACTGATGATGTAACTGACTTTTGTTTTGGTTCCGTTACTTTTCTCACAGTCCTCATCACTAGCTCCGATGTCAGGCTCGTGACTTTCTTCCTTGAGAAGCAGGTTTTTGGTATAGTCTTTCGTGGGGCATTGATATGCATAATGCCCGAAGCCTTGACATCTAGAGCACTTGGTTTGATTACTCCCCATGAAGTTCTCGCTAATTGCTCATTTTTCCTTATCAAATCTAGCATTTGATGGAGTATTCGATTGACTCTTAGGTGGCTGACTCCCAGAAATTGGTTTTGCCTCCCAAGACGTTGGCGAGACTCGGGTCCACGGGGGTCAAAACGCCTAATGACTTGCGCTTTTAGATACCGCTCTAATTCCTTCACCATCTGGTAAGCGTGCTCAAAGGGTGCTCACAACGTGGGGAATCAACTCATTTTAGAGCTCTGGACGGAGGCTTATTCTAAATCTAGAAATGGTCACGAGAGGGTCTCCTTTTACATTGCACCTCATCATTTATTCATTGAATTTTGCAATATAATCAGTGGCTGACATGTTCGGTGTTCCCTTGGCAAAGGGTCTGCCATTAATCTTTATTGATAAGAGAGGGAAATATTCTTTTTTCTAAGTTTCTCCTTCATCTATTCTCACTGAGCAATGTAATACTTGCTCGCTCTCTCAATTTGGTGCTTTATATTGGTCCAATACAGTTTGGTTTGGCCCATCAATTTTATTTTTGCAAACCTAACTCGTTGACCTTCAGGTATGTCATACCACTCAAAATAGTGGTCCATATCCAATAACTAGACAAGAAAGGTCTTTCGTTCGAGCTGACCATCAAAGGTTGGGTCCTCAACCTTGTCTGTTTTCATCAATCGATCATCGAGATGATATGGATCTTGATAGACCTCATGAAGTCGTGGACCAGCTCTCTCTCTACTGCACATTGCGTCGACACCTCTATCTCTACCTCTATGATCGTCATGGCGGAGGGAGATCTCTACTACTCCTAGACGGGTGATGGTGGTAGTAATTGCGGTATTTCATACCTCCATCTTGGCTTCCATCTTTGTTAGACACTCTTTGAGGGTCTAGAAGTTTGGTCAACTGTGAGGACTCCATGTCGGACTGATGATCACAACCATGACACATGTCATACACGAGGTGACTCTAGGGTGTCCTAACAATGAATGCAATACAAACAATGATGATGGACTCCTAATCTAAATGCAAGACTCATTCCCTAAGCTCAAACTTTAAGCTCTGATACCAAAGTTGATGTAGGACTATGCAATGACCTAAAATCTATTGAGTTGAGAAAAAAGATTAGATTAAAAATAATAATGAAGATTATAAAATAGCAATCTCATCACAAATAATTATTCTAGAAAATTCAAGAAAACAATTTTTTAAGGATTCGAGGCCACGCCACAAACCTACAAATACGGCCCTTAGTTATATCTGCGAGGGTTGTATGGAATTCTATTTTTCTACAAGCTTAGGGATTTAGAACAATTATCAATTGAATTTCCTTGTTAATCAAGGATTTCAAGAAAAGTTCTTCAAGCTCAACAATAATTAAGGTTTGGAACATGCTTGTAAATTAGGTGTTTAACAATATTATGGTTAATCAACACAAACCAGCCGCAAGGATCTAATAAAAAATGAATTCTAGGATTAGAGTTTAGGAGTTTTGCTGTCTTTTAGGTTTTGGGAATTTAAGGGTGGTTTGTAAAAGGCTGCAACATCCCAACAACAAAGTATAGCAAGATTAGGGCTGTTGGAAAGGTACAGCAGTAGGGATGAGGCTGTAGGATGGAAGGAATGGTGGTAGGAAGCTGTAACAGCACTAAGGGAATAGGTTAGGGCTTGGGACAGGTGCTAGGCAATGCCGGCAGCAGGTTGGGGAGGTCTGCCAAAGCTTGTGGCAGCAAGGGACAGGTGCAGGAGAAAATGTAGGGACTGGTAGAGGGCTAAGGTAGGTGTCTAGGACAGATAAAGGGGGACTGGCGGCTGGATGGACAGGGTTCGGAGATTGTCTGGTGCTGGCGGCAGATGTTAGATAAGGCTGGGACTGTGTAGGGACAAGGAAAAGGGGTGTGGCTTCAAGGGGACAAGGCTATAGGGGCTATGGTTTTGGTTTGGTAGGGTTTCTTGAATAGGAAAACAGGAAAATCAATCTAGGCTTTTGGTTGATTAGGATTTTAATGAAAAAAAAAGTCAATGAGAAGAATAGAAAGAAGATCAAGAACCTACCTTAGACCTTTGGGAATCACTCCCATGACATCACACCAAATTCAATTACTGGAGAATGCTCAAAAACATTTTCTTTCATTCATAAAATTCATCAACTAAAAATTTACAACAAAACGAGTCTTGAAATAGTTGAAACCCCAATTGTAAAAAGACTCAAATAACCAAAACTAAGAAAAGACTACAATAACCTTGTACTAATAAATTATTTCCTCTAACTAAAAGTCCAGCCCATTGGGCTTGTAAAACTATGCTAAATCTTACTAAACCAACCCATATGCACACCTTTCCAATGTCGGGTCTTCCTAACGATCTATGTGTGCATAATGAGGTCTTCAATACCCAAAATTATCTACCCAAAGTGACACAGGGCCTTTTTCTTCTTCTTCTACCTATGATAAACTTGAAACTCTTTTTGATGTTGGATGTCCGCATCAAAATCTTATGTTAAATCCTGAAATTTCAAATTGTTTTTGTGACATGCAATTATATTTAAAAAATGCATAAATTAGGGCTGCACTCAAGCTAAGCTAGCTCGACGGCTCAACTCATCTCGACCTCTATAAAAACTTCGTATTATTCAAAAATTCGCGAATTATTCGCGCATTTTTGGGTTTCCTAATTATTCGCGAATTTTTGGATTCCCGAATTATTCGCAAATTTCCCCCCGAATGTGGCAAAAAAACTGTTTATTTTGTAAATTTTTTAATCAAAATTTTCTGATATTTTTATAATTATTAATTCTTTTTTTTCCCCAAACTTGACCCCTGGCGAATTATTCCCTAACCCCGACTTTGTCGCTATGATCTCGGCTCGTTTTAGCCAAGTTCAAGCTGACATTTTAGCCTCGAATGAATTAAGGCAAACTTTTATTTAAGCTCGAATGTTTAAACAAGCAAAGCTCAAGCCAGATCCTATTTAATTCGGCTCGATCATTTAGGGTTCAGTTCGGCTTGAGCTCGACTCGGGTCGAAATATTATATATATACTATTTTGTGGTAATGTTATTTATATTATTACAAAATAATATATTTGACTTTCTTTATCATAGATTGTAATAATTTTTAATAAATAAGTTTACGAGATAATAATAACAAAAAAAGGTTAACAAGTTAAAAGTAGAAAATCTAATCTAAATCTCTACTCTTTGGACCAAAGGACTACTCCCAAATCTTATTTTCGTATATAAATGTATTAATTTATGTAGATTCTTGTATTAAAATCATATAAAATTGAACAAAATAATTCCGTGAATCAAGCTTGAGCCAACCCGAGCTCAGCTTGAATAAAGTTCGAGCTCGATCAAGCTTCTTCAAGCCAAGCTCAAGCCTAAACATTCGAGCTCAAATCAAGCTCAAGCCAAGCTCAAGCTATGCTTGAGCATGTTCAAGCCAAGCTCAAACTTGGCCAAGCTCTGCTCAACTCGGCTTGAATACACCCCTAGTATAAATATTGCTGCATAATATTTTATCTTTTAAGATGTGGAATTGAAAATGACGATACTAAACTAATGGACTAAATGATTATGTCATGGATTTTCCTTTTTTTATATTAAATCATAGTCACTTATTACACAAAAAAAGAATGAAAGATCGTATTAGGGATGGTACGAGAGGTAGGACATAGGAGCAAGAAGAATTAGAAAGCAAGAGGGGGTTGGGAGAAAGAGATGTGGGAGCAGGAGAAGACTTGCATGTGATATTAGAATAATGATAAAGAGGAAGACTTGATAGTAGAACCCTGTTTCCGTAAGAGAGCTTACCTTGAGAGATGCATAGTTTTGTTCAACATACCTCTAGAAGGGACATGGCATGCTTATAAGAACCACGTCTTAGTTTATCTCTTCTTTTTTATAGAAATTTTGTTACAACACTATCAAAATATATCGAAGTTGCAAGTAACATGATCTTTCTTAGTCATCCATCGTCCATGTTGCGACCTGGCATGCATGAAACATTTTTGGACTCAATTTGAACGATTCCAATATAGGAGTTCTTCTAATGGGAAAAAAACCCAATTAATGATCCTGACCATGTAATACACCACAAGATCCTACCAGGAAGAAAAAGAATCTGATTTCAGATGATTAAGATCATTCGAATTTTGACCCATGTCACCCAGCTGAATTTTTGGCAAATGAGTCTACAAGGTTGGATGCATTGATTGGTGAGTCTGCACCACCATGCATCCTCACCATTTGCAATAGGGAGCTAGGAAAAGGAACTCTTTGGTCACTGTTTCAGAACTCAGCCCCTCATGTATATGTGTGTGTGTATATATATATCCTTAACATTTAAGGAATGTCCTGATTTATTTTTTCATACCAATGATTGGGGATAACTTTTTCAGGTCAACAAAAATGCTATCGTATGCAAATTGATAGATGAATTGTTTCAGAAAGGAAGGGATGAAGTACAGCAATCAACTCTGAAGGGGCTTATACAAAAGGTGAGATGTGTGCTACAGATTTTCAAATATTTTTCCCAGCTGTTATGACTGTCTATTGTATAAGGGTATAAATTTCTCATCAGTTAAGTAGGTATGTTCTCATTTCATCTCAGTATGATAGTTATCAGGTTGAAGCTATAAAGGATAAACAAATTTTCTGTGTCAACATCTTCGTCTGTTCTGTACTTTTCATAACTTGACGACACTGAGTTATTGCCCATTTGAGTATACTGTCGGATCCCTTTCCAATTGTACATTTGCATAATGTTATATTCCAAGCTTAGATGATGGATCATTGTTTATGCATTATAATCTATTGAACTAACTGCATCCCTTTTCAAGCATGGCTTTTCAAATCTTTGCACCTTTTAAAGATATGCCAACTTTGGTGTGGGGAAACTAGGTTCAAATCTCAGAATCCCTTTTTGACTCTGCGCCATATATATTCCAGTTTGGGTTTGAGAGTAAGAGGAAATCAAATGTACCATCAGGAAGACCTAAGGGCATTCTACCAACAATGCCATGGTATATATGCTGGCTGGTGCACATGCAAACAATGTGGGCCACCATTTCATGGTTCCCCTCATATGATTTCTATTATGCCGCCAACTTTTCTGATTTTCCATTGTAATGAAATTGATCAGATGGTGGGTTCATTATTCTAGATTTTTGTATTAGGAGACCTCTAAGGTGAGATTAACAGTCTTGCATGCTGTTTGAAATTTATATTAACAGTGAAATTGAGAGTTTTATTACTTCCTAGAAAATGGGAAACATAGTGGATTCAGGAAATCCCCTTATGCGAGCTTTTTGGAAAAGAAAATCTTCGGTATTTCAGTACTTACTGTCGTTTTACTTTGTTCCATCATAAATAAGTCTTTTTTTTGGGCCGAATCATAAATAAGACCGTAGAAAAAGTTAGATTGTCAGTTGGGATTGTCTGATCTAGGGAATTTGCAAAATAATTGACTTGATTGAATCTATTGCATTCTTTTGGAAAGCCGGAAGAAGCATGACAAAAATTCCAAAAAATTTATCCACATTGGATGGTTATAATCATCCATTTAGTTGATGTTTGGTCTAGGAGATCTCCTTGATGGAAGCTTTCTCCAACAGTTTAATCCCCCTGACCATGTACATGTCTTTTGCAATGGAAAATAGGCAAGTATGATGGCTCCTACCTCTTTTCCTTCCCTAAAAAAAACTCTCTTGAGAACTGATATATATCATTGCTTTTTCCTTTTGCATTTCCTTTTCCAAAATTTTATCGGTGTGGGTCTTTATACAGTTGTTAGTTTATATCCAGACAGGCTTTGACATGGAGGAAATTTTGCGTAAATACATTCGGTATGCAATGAATGAAAAGCCCTTCAACCCAGATATGGTTGCAGACCTAATCCAACTCAGAAAAGCTTCTCTGTTGGATGACACCCAGGTTGCTGGAATTCTAAATGAGATCTCTAGAAGAATCGTGGGGGACAAAGGTGACTCACCATACTAATGCTTGTGTTGCTTGTATAGTTCTAATTTACATTTGCCCCATTTTACCCACTTCACTCTGAAAGGAGGAATATTTAAGGGAGGAGAAGGTGATGGACAGTATCCATCCTACATTCCTACCTTACCCATATTTCAAATCTGACACGCAGCAGGGTCAGGACCCACTATTTAGTGGGTATCATCTAGAAGAATTAGTAGTGAAAATATTTGACCCAACATGATGTTGCTAAGCATCCAATACTAAGACCTTTACTGGACTGTCCACCGTTATTTATATTTTCAATTTCCCCAAATAGTGCAAGAAATTGGATGGTTATAATAATCTGGCTGGGTTGGTTTCGAGTAGATCCAACCTAACTGCATGTGCACCACATGTCTGGCCCTGGTAAAGGAGGGTGGCTTCTCCTGAGCTCCTGTATGGATTCGAGTGTTCCTTTCAAAGGTTGCTTCACTGGGAATATATCTCTAATAGTTTGATGATTTTTTTTCTTACAATTATCTTGTAGCCAACCAATGATTAAAATATTATATCAGACTGCCTATCGACCACTTTATAAAACAACTGCAAGTATCAAATACGTATTGGACAGCAGAATATACAACCTTTTTGGTTGGAGAAGTAATTAATGAAATTAAAAGTGAGCAGTACAAGAAACAGAAGTGAAACAAATAGTGCTATGGTCATAACATAAATATGACACATCTAAACATTCAGGGTCACTATTAACTATATGTAGAATAATTAGGGTGGCTTTTGGCTTCACACAACTTTTTTCTTGTGTCGCCTATCTAAACTTTGTGACATTTTCTAGACCTGTTTTCGATTAGCTATAACCATGATGTCTTAGTATACGAATGCTATAGACGAGAGATGGAGCCTTTTCGTGCATAATGTTTCTCAGGAATGCTTTACTATGAAGTTGAAGTCTAATTGTCCAATTGTACACAGAAATTTCAAGCGTCTCAAAAGATGAGACACCTAAACCTTAGTGCCAAACAACGTTGATGGTTTCGGGTGGAGTTTATTATTTTATATGGGGAACTATCATTCCAGTTTGGATAAATCCAAAATGTTAATTACCTTCCCCTCATGGAAAGGAGGTTTGATTAAGAAGAAGAATAAGAAAAGAGAGAATAAAAATATTTTATTAAAAAGGGGGGGGGGGGGGGGGGGGTGCCTAATTCCCATGTAGCTTACAAGTGCCTTGTTGAGATCTTTATGAAAGAAGAAAAATAGGAAAAAGGGGAATAAGAAAGGGTAGGTGTCCATTTGGGGCCTACCTTGTATTCTCCAGGGGAGCTCTTTGTTAGTGTTGTGCTCTCGCGTCTCCAATCCCTGGAGTTTCCTTTGAAAACTTCCACTTCTATATTAGGGAGAGTCTTTGGGATTTCTCCCTATTGGGGAGATATTCTATGGGCCTCCTCTTTTGAGAGGGGGTCATCTGTCCTTAGACAATTGTTTACCCCCAGTGGGTAAACTCTCAGGCAGTGCCCTCTCTATTGAGGACATTTCATCATGTTCTATCCTATTGTGGATAGAATCATGTATGAAAATGAGAGGAGAGAGGATAGCTGATGTAGGATTATGAAATGGCCTAAAATTTAATGTGCTGGGATCGAGATTTGATTAACAAAAATAAGGAAAAATTTAAAAAAACAATCTTATTACAAATAATTAATCAAGAAAAGTCAAGAAAGCAATTTTATAACAATTCGAGGCCATGTCACAAACCTACAATGTGACCCTCAGTTATATCTGCGAGGGTTGTATGGAATTCTATGTTTCCACAAACTTAGGGATTAACTCTTAATTCAATGCAGATTTTCTAACATTTTCTTGGGTTTCAAAGGTTAAAGGGTTAGGGTTTTCGGATTTTAATGTTTGGGGTTTTGGAAATTCGATGTGTTAGGATTTGGAATTGAATCAGGGTCTAGGTATATATCTGTTATAGGGTTTTGCGATTGCAGTAAATCTGTAATAGCAATTGGAATAGGTCTAGGGTTCTTGTAACAACAATAGGACAGGGTATTAGGGCTGTAACAATAAATAGGGAGGCTGTATAGGGTTGGTACAGATTGTAGGAGGAATGCATAGGCTATGGGAGGGTTGTAGGATGAAGGGACAACAAGAGGAAAGGGTTGTGGGAAGGTTGGACATCAATGGGATAGGTTAGGGAGGCTAGGGTTTTGATTGATTGTGGTTCCTTAAATGAGAAACTAGAAAAATCAATCAAGAACAATAGACAAAGAAATTTAGGGTTTGGCTTGGGTGAGATTTCTTGCAAAGGAAATAGGATCTAAGATTTGATTGATTAGAGTTTCAATGAAAACATAAAATCAATGAGAATAATAAAGAGAAGATCAAGAACCTACCTTAGACCTTTAGGAACCACTCTCATGGCATCACACCAAGAATCCTTTGGGAATCACTCCCATGGCATCACACCAAATCCAATCACTAGAGAATGCTCAAAAGCACTATCTTTCACTCATAAAATTCATTAACCAAAAATTTACAGTGGAAAACTAAATAGATTTAAACCCTACTTGTATAAAGACTAGAATACCCAAACTAATAAAAAGACTAAAATAACCCAATACTAATAAATTGTGTCCTACCTAACTCAAAGTCCAGCCCATTTAAAATCAGCTCATATGCACACTTTCCCAATTTGGAGTCTTCCTAATGATCAATGTGTGCATATGAGGTCTTCAATACCCAAAATATCTACCCAAAGTGTCACACGAGCCTTCCTCTTCCTCCTATGATAAACTTTGAACTCCTTTTGATGCTGGATGTCTGCATCAACTCTCTCCGGCTGAAAAAAGATTCATCCTTGATGAATCATAACTATACCAATGATCAAAAATGTCAAGATCAATCTACTGTAGCTCATCTCTAGTAATCCATGTGCTATATGCTTCCTGTCGACCTTTTTATTTGACAAGATACTTTTGATACCCTTCATGTTTGGTGGAAACCACTTGCTTATTTAAGATATGGTCAATCTCTTATTTTCTGTGAGATACAAGTGGTGGAGGAGGTGGTAGGGACTGGTCGAATATAGTATCATGGCTAGAGAATGGGTTTGGGGGTGGGACTGCTAGACCTTGAAAAGGTATAAGATCCTCCACATTGAAAATTGGGCTAATACCCATGTTCGGTGGAAGGTCTAGAACATACGCATTAGAACCAACACGCTTCAATACTCTGAATGGACTAGCATTGCGGGCTTGTAATTTTTTTGCAACCCCTTTCAGGAATCGCTTAGGCCTAACCCAAATCATCGCAAAATCACTCACATGGAATTCCTTGTAATTACGATGTGAATCTGCAACATGTTTATATTTGTCATTATTCATGGTAATTCGTTTCTTAATCTTAGCATGCAATTCATGAATATGATGTGCAAAAGTGTCTGTAGACTCAGATGACCTATGTGTAGCTGACATGGGGATGAAATCTATGGGTGTCCTAGGTTTATAACCATGCACTACCTCAAATGGACTCATGCCTAAGGTTATCCCACACCCTAATGTGATCACCAATTAGGCATCGCAACAAGTTTCCCAAACTTCTATTAATAACTTCAGTTTGGTGATCTGTCTATGGGTGATAGTCATCTTTAAACTGAAGTCTGATGCCCATCATATGCGAAAGTGTCTTCCAAAAATAATTCATGAAATTTACATCACTGTTAGACACTATGGGTTTCGGTATAGGCTACAGGATAATTGTATGCTGGATGTCACGCATGGGTGGGAGCCTATCTAGTAAATCTTTACGAAATATATCATGATATCTCTCAACACATATTCTACCTCTTGTGGGTACTCATCACCAGGCTTAGAGGAGGTTTCTTTAGTAACTAGTGGAAAAATCATAGCCTCTACTTTAGCCTTTTTTCAAACTCTTTGGGATTAATGATGTGAATGAATTTTGTTCAGGGTCCATTATTGTTCTCATAGTCGTCATCATTAGCTTTGATGTTAGGCCCATGGCCTTCTTCCTTCCATTTTGTGCTTTTAGGAAGCACGTTTTTGGTAGAGGCTTTCGTGGGGCACTGATATGCATAATGCTCGAAGCCTTGACATCTAGAGCACTTGGTTTGATTACTCCCCTTGGAGTTCTCACAAAATACTACTTTTTCCTTATTGAATCCAACATTGGATGAAGTATTTGGTTGATGCTTGGGTGGCTGACTCACAGAAATGGGTTTTACCTCTGAAGTAGGTTGAGACTCGGTTCCATGGGAGTCAAAACGCTGAATGTCTTGCGACTTCGGATACCGCTCTAATTCCTGCACCATCTAGTAAGTCTGCTCAAGGGTGCTCACAATGTGGGGAATCAACTCCTTTTGGAACTCTGGACAGAGGCACCTATTTTAAATCTAGAAAGGGTCACAAGAGGGTCATCTCTTACATTGCACCTCATCATGTACTCATTTAATTTTACAATGTAATCAATGACTGATATGTTCCTTTGCCCAGTGGATTACTATTGGTTCATTAGCCTTCATTGATATGAGAGGGGAATATTTTTTTTTTCTAAGTTTCTCCTTCATCTCATCTCATTGAGCAATGAGATACTTACCTGCTCTGTCAATCTGGTGCTCTACATTGGTCCAATACAGTTTGGCTTGGTCTACCAATTTCATTTTTGTAAACCTAACTCGTCAACCCTCTGATATGTCATACCACTCAAAATAGTGGTTCATATCCAATAACCAGTCAAGAAAGGTCTTTGGTTCAAGTTGACCATCAAAGCTTGGGGCCTCAACCTTTACTGTTTTTATCGATTTTGATCATCGAGATCATATGGATCCTGATAGACTTCATGAAGCCGTGGACTAGCTCTCTCTCTACTGCGCATCGTGCCGACACCTCTATCTCTACCTCTATCATCATCATGACGGATGTAGGTCTCTACAACACCTAGATGGGTGATGGTGGTAGTGATTTCGATATTTCGTACCTCTATCTTGGTTTCCATGTTTGTTAGACGCTGTTGAGGGTCTCTAGAAGTTTGGTCAACTGTGAGGACTCCATGTCAGACTGGTGATCACGACCACGACGCATGAGCATACACGAGGTGACTCTAGGGTCTCATAGCAAGCAATGCAAACAATGATGATGAATTCATAAATCTGAATACAAGATTTACTCTAAGCTCTAACCTTAAGCTCTGATACCAAAGTTGATGTAGGACTATGCAATGGCCTAATATCTAATGTACTGAGATCAAGATTTGATTAACAAAAATAAGGAAAAGTATAAAATAGCAATCTTATCACAAATAATTAATCAAGAAAATTCAAGAAAGCAATTTTATAACAATTCGAGGCCACGTCATAAACCTACAATGCGACCCTCAGGCCTCAGTTATATCTGTGAGAGTTGTATGGAATTCTATGTTTTCACAAGCTTAGGGATTAACTCTTAATTCAATGTAGATTTTCTAACCTTTTCTAGGGTTTTAAAGGTTAAAGTGTTAGGGTTTTCAGATTTTAATGTTTGGGGTTTTGGAAATTCGATGTGTTAGGATTTGGAATTGAATTAGGGTTTAGATATAGCTGTTATAGGGTTTTGCAATTACAAGAAATCTATATTAATAATTGGAATAGGTCTAGGGTTCTTGTAACAACATTAGGATAGGGTATTAGGCTTGTAAGCCAGTAACAATAAAAAGGGGGGGGGGGGGGGGGTGTATTGGGGTTGTACAGATTGTAGGAGGAATGAATAGGCTATGGGAGGGCTGTATGATTAAGGGACAACAAGAGGAAAGGGCCGTGGGAAGGGTGGACAGCAATGAGATAGGGTAGAGAGGGTAGGGTTTTAATTGATTGTGGTTCCTTGAATGGGAAACTAGAAAAATCAATCAAGAACAATGGACAAAGAAATATAGGGTTTGGTTTGGGTGATATTTCTTGCAAGGGAAATAGGATCTAGGGTTTGATTGATTAGGGTTTCAATGAAAACAGAAAATCAATGAGAATAATAAAGAGAAGATCAAGTACTTACCTTAGACCTTTGGGAATCATTCACATGGCCTCACACCAAGAATCCTTTGGGAATCACTCCGATGGCATCACACAAAATCCAATCATTGGAGAATGCTCAAAAACACTTTCTTTCATTCATGAAATTCATTAACCAAAAATTTGCAGCAGAAAATAAGTTTAAATAGATGTAGACCCTACATGTATAAAGACTAGAATACCCAAACTAATAAAAAAACCAAACTAATTCAATACTAATAAATTGTTTCCTACCTAACTAAAAGTCCAGCCCATTGGGCTTTAATACCAAGTTAAATCAGCACATATAGACACCTTCCGAATATGGGGTCTTCCTAATGATCAATGTGTGCATATGGGGTCTTCAACACCCAAAGTATCATGCGAGCCTACTTCTTCTTCTTCCGCATATGATAAACTTTAAACTCCTTTTGATGCTGGATGTCCGCATCAATAGCTCTTCTATTGGCACCCTAACATTGGTGCATGTTGAGGGGTCCTTATTTGGAATTCCTCTAAAATTATGCGAGGATTGTTATTTAGGATCCTCTGTCATGTGGAAGCCACATATTGGCTGCCAAAGCAGACATTTAATAATATCTGCAGTGTTTTAAATACAGACACGTGGCTAGCCCTTATTGACTGGTCAACAAATGCCTGCAACCAATTTAACTGTGGGATTAATTTAAATATGTCATTTTAGCTGGGAACATGTGTCGGTCCATATTGGGCTGGCAACAAATTTCACCCTGAGGGGGGAGAGGCTGCGGCTAAATTTAGCTACGGCCAGGTGTTAGACTGTCAGCAAGTCATTGGCTTGCTATAATTTTACCGCGGGCGCCATTAAAGGCTGCAGCTGCGGCCAAATGTTGGCAAGCCAATGGTTTGCTTCAATTTGGTCGTGAGGCCTTTCTAAGGCTATAGCTATTTTAGCTGCAGCCAGGTGTTAGCAAGCCATTGGCTCGCCAAAATTTGACTGCGAGACTTTTCTTAGCCTTGCAAAATAGCTGCCAGCATTAAATGTTTGGTAGCTCATTTGTAACAGCTGTCACTAGAAGTGCTACATGTGCTTTTGGCACATGTGAACATTATCACTGCCTTAAACAGGCAGTAATATGGTGCATGCGGGTGCATCATGCACCTGTACTTGTGGGTGGTGAAATTTCACCGCCCAAATGCCCAGTTACTTTTGATTCTGACAGCTTGTCTATGTTCTGCAGGCCCAGTTGTCATGGATATTTCAGGGTACTCTGAAAAAGGTACCAACAGAAAACGTGCTGTGCAGGCCCTTTTCGGGAAGGTTCTTTATCTATCTGAGGTGAGTCGCTGTACGTTTATATATTGTGTCCTTGTCACCACTGCTTTAGTGCTTTCCAATTTTTTACATATTGTTTTGTTACTTCATTAGGATGGTATGTAGTCCTTTCTGTCAATCCTTTTCTTTTGAAGGTTCTAAAGGATTTTCCATAGGCCAAAAATTGACCCTATTAACGTTTCATCATCACATTCTGTTGGAAGATCTTGAGTAAGTCTCCAAAGTGCTATAACCATTTGAAAGAAGGATATTGTCAGGCGGATTGAATTACCCAATATGTGCGACTTTTTGGGTATGGGCCACCAAGAGGTAGCCTACCAATTGAACATTCCAAGTGAGCAATTACTGCATTATCAGTAGAGATGGTTTATAAACATCCCTTGTGCATTATGCTTGCATTTTGAATTCCCCTCTCAACTCTTATTTTCCCCAACAAATTGGGTTCAAATTGAGTCTAGTCTCCATATCTCTAATCTGTGTCCCAAATTTCAGGCTTTTAGTCACTGAGTTTTCATCCATATGCGGTGCTGGTCGAACCATGTTGACTTGGTTAGTACCAAGTTCATCAGCGACTTGGTGTGTATTTAATGTGTTGTATTAATTGTCCTGTCGTTTTGCTTTTTGGAGCAGTTACTGGAGTTCTGCTCAAGGGACAGCTCCTTAATCGTCAAGGAAATATTTGGGGTTACAGAGTAGGCCTCTTCCCTTGAAATCTAATGTCAGACTTCACCATATGTCTCTGTACTGATTTTTCAACCTTATTGTTCTGATACCCAGTGAAGATGCAGACAAGCTTCGGATACACACTTTCTCGGAGGCAGGCGATATGGATTCACTTCAGAAGATGGTTAGTAGTTCAGATTTGGAAGGCTATAGTGACGGGTCATCTGATGCTTCTTGAAATTGATGCATAAAGTGTTTGGAGAGTTCAGTTGCAGAGATAAGTAGAAGATATTGTGGGGGTTTTGTCCCACCGGAAGATGGTCTGTTCAATTTTCATTGCTCACAATTTTTGCAAGTCATACCTCATCTGGGTAAAATGGAATTTTGGCTGCACTGCCCCTACTCGAAGAAAATGTCATCCCCTTGAAGGGAAGTGCAGTGGGCAGACTAGTTTGCTCTGGCTCATCCGCCTAAACCCAGCCTACTCAAGAGGAACGGCTTGGCTGGAGCCTGCATGGACCTTGGAAGTAAGAACAACTGCATAATATATATTTTTTGGTATGGTTTTAAAAGTTCATTTTCCCACCACTCTAAACAATATTTGTAGGGCAGCTAAGCTTGCCCCATTGGTGTGAGTGCATAAGCACATGTTGGGTCCGGGATCTAGGTCCGGATGTAGTGTGATGAGTGTGTGTGGTTGATTTCTCCAACCCATTAGAACATCTCCACTATTGTAGAGTCTTCTCTTATCTCCAACTCTTGCTGGTAGGTTTGGGACCCATTATCTCATCCTAGAGCTCTCTCTATCTCTACTAGTAGAGTCATCTCTTATCTCTAACTTTTGGATTATTAATTTAAGTTTAATACTAACTTATGATTTTCTATTAAATGTTATTAAAATAATATTTTTGTATTAATTAATACAAATAATAATGCCTATTAAATAAAAATTTATTAAATATTTTTAAAATATATCACTTAATATTTAAATAAAGAAATAATATTATTTAATTATGGATGTTCTTAAATTATTACTTGTGCATCGCACGGGGTCTTTGCTCGTATATATCTATATTAAAATATAAAGAAAAAGTGTCACCTAACCCCCTCTCTTTGCTCTCTAATCTTCAATCCCATGAATCGTATGAGTTCTATTTTAAGGATGCCACATGACACACTTCTTTAATTTCAACTGTTAGTTCTCTCATATCTCTCTCTCAATTCAAAAATCATTGGAAGGATTTTAGGGGATTGTTCCCCCCACCACTCTATCTCTAATCTCAACTATTATCTCTCTCACCTTTAGAAATGGAGGGATTTTAGGAGATAGTGATAAGAAGGATATGGAGAGAGATAATTTAGAGACATGTTAGGGGATTGTGATAAGATGCATGAACAAAAGAGATAAGAATGATAGGGAAAGAAAGTAAAGAGATTTTAGAAAATTGTGATAAGATGGAAAGAAGGGATAATATGAGTCAGCGTGATTACTTTAGTGAAGAAAATTTATCATGCATGCCCATTTAATAAAGTCTTCACCATTTTAGTGTCAAAAATAAAATAAAATTGTAGCAGTGTTCCAAAAAAAAATGGCATACATTGGCACTCTTAGCAAGTTTTGAAACCCTAACCCTTGAAATCGATGAAATGAGCTTATAAAATAGGTTTTTTTTTTTAAAATATTAAAAATTGCATTTGTGTCTCGTTAAAGACTCTTGAGTCGAGTCGAGTTGAGTCAATATACTGACCCAACTCGGCCTGACTTGTTTGAGTTTTCTTCGATTATTTAGAACCGAGTTTTTCAAGTGAGTTGACTTGAAACCCAGCCGAGTCGAGTTGACTCGGTCGAGTTTTGAGTCAACTCGCCAAATTTTAATACTATGATTGCAACAGTGTTCAAAAATAAAATAGCGAACAAAAGAGTCATCGCATCTTTTCTCTTCTTACTCTTAGAAAATTACGGAGCCCTAAACCCCAAAATCGATGAATTGAGCATACAAAAGGGCTTTTTTTTAAAATTCTAAAATGTCTTTTGTGCCCCTTTAAAGACTAGCGAATCTGGTCTAGCCAATAAAATGGGTCAACTTGATGTGACTCGCCTGAGTTTTCTAAAATTGACGAACAGAGCGTATAAAAGGGCTTCTTAATTTTAAAATGCCTTTTGTGTCTCTTGAAAGACTCGGCGATTTGGGCCAAGTCAATAAAATGGGTCAACTCGATATGACTCGCCCAAGTTTTCCGTCTTTTGTTAAGAATGAGTTTTAACAGTGAGTTGGGTCAAAACTCAGTCGAGTTGAGTTGACTCATTTGAGTTCCAAGTCAACTCGCCGAGTTTTAGTACTATGGTTGTAAGTCTTTTGAGCCTATTAGTACACGTAAGCAATGTGGTTAAATCGTAATCGAATTGTAAAATTCGTTTTTGGACATATTCGATTCAAATCATAAGATTCAATCCAATTTTTAAAAAATAGCAAAACATACTTAATAAATCAAAAAATGGAACAATCTATTATCCAAAATTTTTCATTCATATCTTTTGATAAAAAAAAAAGTAATGAACATTTCTTTGCATACACTATACAAAACGCGAATTAACTCCATAAAACGAAACATAACCCTCAATATCATCAATTATAAATCAACAAAAGTAAACTCATAATCATATTGTAAATCTTTCCTTCAAAGTAGTAGCATTCAATCAATTGAACTACCAGGGTATCAAAATGCCTGTACAATTAAAAAGATTAATAAAATAAACTATCATATTCTCCTAGAATCCAACTCTCTGGTTCCATTCTCTTTCTTCTTCCTCATTTCTTCTCTCTTTCTTTCTATTTTATCCTGTTTCACAACAACAAAGAGAAAACCCAAATTGGGGTTTTGGCATATCCGTAAATAGGGTTTTCTTATTTTTTCTCTCTTCTTAAAAGACATAAAATACTTTTAGAAAATTGAAAGAACAAAAATATTTTTTCAAGTATCGATCCGTAATAGGGGTTTCGTGATCGAATCTCATGAAACGTACGATTTGAAATGTAAATCGCAAATCAAATTAGATTTACTCAATTAAGATTTCCACCTACGCATTGAATCGTTTTGCCTGAGATTCGATTTAAACCATAGGATTTGAATCGTAAATTGCAAGGATTTAACAACCATGCACTTAGGTGATCGATTTAAACTTGTTTCCATGTTCTATACGCAAACGAGCCTAAACTCCCCACAAATTAGAATAGGCGACCACTCCATTTTTATTGATTTTTCGTTATTCCTTATTTAGGTCTTCCAATTTGAAATGATGCTAAATCCCATGTCCACAATAGCTTTAGTTACAAAGGAACTAGCAGATTTAAATTGATTCACATACAACATTAAGGAGCCACACAATGTCCTAAATATTCATCTTCGGCTTCATGCAAGACGAGAGTTAAAATGGATATAAAATCCACTACTAATGGAGAGGCACTTTATCTAATACCCACGTACACAAGGGAGGGGCCATCTTAATGAGACACCAAGTCCTGAGCTCAACCTTGGGATTCACCATATCCATCTTCTGCTTCAGGCAATGAGAGAGTTAAAATGGATATCATATCCACTACCAATATTGGAGATGCACTTTATCAGTTTATCTAACACCCACGTTCGCAAGGTAGTGACCATGTCTACGAGACACCAAGTCCTAAGCTCAAACATGAGATTCACAACCTATGAAACAAAATTCTCCCTTGTCTTTTGTGGGAGAGTGGGTGGATGACCCGAAAAATCCTAGTAGCTAATTGGTCGTGAATCCGAGCTGATCCACCTATATATCTTTACTTAATATTGAATAATGTGGCCTGGTTCCTTAGTAAAAAGAAGAAGATATACATTTATATATGCAATACTGTTATCTTCATGCTGCAATACATTTCAATCCTTTTTTGCTTACATAAACTGGTCTATCATTCCCAAATGATTCATGCCATATATCATATGAATTCATAGTACAAACATTTTATGGCAGGACTACATTATAAAAGATCACTAGAAGGTATAGAACATCTTGTTAAAACGTAGAAAAATTCCATATCTAATCGTTTGTTAACTAGGCAAAGTAGTAAATTATTTACCTCAGCTTCAGCCTCTTGAAGGTCAGAACATCTTCTTTGAAGCCCCTACTTGTACACCAACCCTGTTCTTTCAAGTAAATTAGCTTTTTGGATAAATGGATGGCATTGAATATTCAAATTTTCTAACCTGAAAACCAAACAAGATGATGTATGATATATTATTGTTTTCAGATCAAGAAAATCACTCCAGATATCACATTGGTAGAGTTTCACCTCAAATGATGACGATGATGATAAAATAAAAACAATTCAGAAGTGGCTATTGTTGATGGATATGGCTGAAGTACCAACTTGCAGCATAATAAAGTATAAGGCAAAAGACAAAGTGAACGTGCTTGCCTGACCAGAATAGTACAAATAACAGACTGATGTCTCAAAGAAATTATATATCCTAATGATGCTTGTTCCATTAGAAGGGGAGTCATCTAGGTGAATTATGCTTGCATTTTAATGGGGGTTGGTCTAATTCAAGCTTGCAGGTTAACCTGTGACTCTGCTTCTACATCACGCCATTCTCTTCAGTAAACTAGCTTTCAGGAATCTACAAATTAAACCAAGATGATATATTTTATGGATTTTGGTTTAAGATACACACTCTAAATATAGCATTCATAGAACTTCGACATTAACAGAAAGCATATTCGTAAGTAGCTACAGTCGATGAGTATGGATTGTATCAACTTGCATGGATGAAATAAAAGATACGTAAGTTGAACATGCTTGCCTGAACAAAGAAGTGGTGATAACAGAGATAGAAGCACAAAAAAATGGGTACATCCCAACTAAACTGGGAGTTTCTACGTGAATCACGCTTGAAACGCTTGCATATCAATGAGAGGTCGTCTAATTCAAGCTTGACAGTAATAAGAGTTGGTCGATCATCTAGATAACTCAAGTATGACATAGGATTCCCGGCATTGACCTACCTGCTACTGTACAGGTGCCCCGTCTGCAACGGTCAGGACCAAATATTTTATGGGTCCCACTCATAGTTACCAAGTTCTCAGCTTTTTTCAAAAATATCCCGAATAATTCTTGACTTTTTCATCGAACAATTAATTCATAAATTATTCAAGAGTTTTGAAAAACAATTAGCGCATATTTCAAAAAATCTCGAATTAAACATGAATTATTCTGAATTTTTGAAAAAGTCCCGAATAAATAACTAATATATGAAATATATTTGTTTATAATTTTTATAATTAGTAAACTTATTTTATATTTTTTCATTTCTTGTCCGGAATTTTCCCAGATTTTTTTTCAAACTTTTCCCGAGACGAATAATTCCCGTACCCCGACTTGGTAACTATAGTCCCACTAGGAGATCTTCTAGACCAAATGTTAACTTAGTTGAATGATCCTAACCATCCCATCTATAACATTCTTTTGGACCAAATATTGACCTGCAGATAAGCGTATAAGACTAGCCGGTTAGGATCATGTGACAATTAATGGTGTGTGATATGAATGCACACAAACATGCAAACATCCTGAAATGCTGAAGTAAGTATCCCCTTTCCCATGAAGGCGTGAACTATGGCAGAAAACAGATTAAATATCTCTGATGCAAATTTAAACATGGAAGTAAAAAATAACAGTACATAAGTAGATAAATAACGGACATAAGTAATTACTTATGTCTGTTATTTATCTACTTACCGTAGAATATTTTCTGCTACTCTGCATCCAAATTCAACAACGTACTGACTTTGATAATCCATGGGCAGTCATGATAATTGATTCCATTTGCTTCCTGTGCACTCTTTCTTTTGCTTCGACTGATAATATAATATTTTGCTTCTCATAACAACCTGAAGCATTTTTCTTTCTTCATTCCCTTCCTTTAATTTCTTTATTGCCAGCTTAAGCTCATTGATCTTTGCAAGATGGTTTATACTTTGGCTACCATAAAAATCGGCCCTTTGTTCCCACAATTTTACTCAACTCCTCCTGGAGGCTCCTAATAGAATTTCGACTCACCATAGCTTCGAGTTCTTCTTGAAATTCCCGCTCCTGCTGCCACTCAGAATGTAATACATTAGAAAAGTAAACCATATCCTCAAGACGTTTATTGACAGTGTTAAGTGTCATCTTCAAATTTTCAAGGGTTTTATCTACCCCCACACATTTCTCTTTTTTTTTTTAAAGCCACTCAAAGGGAGTGGGGGGGTTTGGCGGACCCCTACCAGTTTATTGATAAAAAGAAATATGGGGGGACATAAAAGCTTACCCCCACAAGTTGGGGGGGGGGGGACCCCTGAGAAGACACAAAGGGACAGGGGGAATTAAAAACCCCCAACCCAATACAAAGCATCAAACACAACAAAGACAAAAATTAAGCTCTTTGGATCAATCTAATGTTTCTCATACCTACTTTATCAAGGAAAAGAAAAGATCTGAGGCGAGAAGGACTATCCTGTCTCGAAAAGATCAAACCTGATTGTTGAAGATCACATCCGTAATTCGCTAAAAAATCAGCAACCGGATTAGCTTCCTTGTAAATCTGAGTTATAGAAGAGCATATATTCTTAGCTTTAGTAATCTTATGGTTCCAATATCACACATTCCAGGGATGAGAACACTTTCCATTTTAGGCTTCCACAAGAGATTTAGAGCTAGATTCCACCTCAATTTGCATGTATCCAATAGATTGACAAAGAGTAATACCATCAAGGAGAGCTCTAGTCTCAGCTACATAACTAGTGCAGTGACCATAAAACGCATAAAAACTAGCAATCATCTCTCCAGGATGATTTCAAATAGTACCCCCGCCGCCTGCTAAGCATGGTTCTTGATGTACCATCCACATTCAATTTTATTCAACCCTGAAGGGAGCGATTCCATTTGACAAGAGATATAAAATTTATTTGCTTAGGAGAAGGGTCACAATTTTAAAAATAGAAAGGTCCAGTCTTTTCTCTTAGTTGAACGCCCTAATTCCGCCATCCAACCTTTGATACGGTCAATAATAAGGCCAGTTGGTTTCCGCACTCCCTTAAATCTATGCGAACATCTTTCTTTCTAGATTTTCCAAATGATGAGGAGAGGGAGCAAAATAAAGAGCTCATTGTGATGTCTATCAAAGGCTTTGAACCATCACATTAGCAAACATTGAATGTTATCACTGGGTTGAAGCACAATATAACAATGACTAGTAAAATACCTCCAAATACAATATGCAAATATCACTTTGAAAAAGAAGGTAAATCAAAGATTCAATATAACCAAAACTACAATAGGAGCAGCAACTAACTAAAGGAATACCAATAGATTGAACCATGGTATCAGCTATAGACACAGGTCCATACATTACCTTCCACCTGAAGATTTGAATTTTTTTGGGGTTATAGGATTTCAAATATACTTACCCCAATCTTTACGAACATTGGAATGTCTAATAGACTCCCAAGCAGTTTTAACAAAAAAAACTTATCATTCGGGCTGAGATTCCAAATAATAGCATCATCAGACTCTGAAATGAAAAAACCTGCAGATCTTATAGCTATCTTCAAATGGTCAGGTAGATAATCAATTACACTATTGAAATCCTAACTACCATTATTATCAAGCATGTTCGATATAAAGGGAAAAGAGCAAGGCGTATTTGTAGCATGTTCAATAACAGAGGACTCCCCAAACCAACAATCTAACCAAAAGTTTATTTTAGTACTATCACATAATTAAAGAAGTTGAATTATAGACCACATCCTTGCAAAGTTGACTAATTTTAATCCAAGTTTTAGAAGATCCAAGATGAGAAGAAGCATATCAAATGTGATTAAATTGAAACTTAGCTCTGATAAAAGTGGACCAAAGATTAGTTGATTGATAAAAGTTTCAAGCTTGTTTCATTTTAAGACTAGTAGAAAAATCATACATTTTCCTAATTCCCAGACCACCTTCCAGGTGGGGAAGGGAACATGTATTCCAGTTAATCCAATGACCTTTTTTTAAAACTTCATTCGTGTTATTCCAAAAAAATTTAGCCATGGATCTATCAATAGAGTAGTTATAACTTTAGGAACATGAATATCAGCTAAAAGATAAGTGAGGATAAAAGATAATACATGTTTGATAAGAATTAATCTCTCACCCATCGATAAGAACTTAGCTTTGCAGCCTTCCACCTTAGAAGTGATTTTGTCTTTAAGAGAATTGAAGAAACATTTTGTAAGATGCCCTTCGTAAAGAGGAACCCCTATATAAATAAAAGGAAAATGTTTTCTAGGAATGCCCACTTAGTTAAATAGAGTCACTTCTCATCTTAAACTGTTAGACATATATGCCCACGAAAGTCATTCCGGAATTGTATTTATCTATTTAATCTATAAATGCATATTTTACATTCACACATTGTCTTTTACATTGGGTAACTTATCAAAAGTATCTCATTGGATGAGACTACTTTTTCCCTTAGGTAACATTGTAGGAAAACCATCCAATTAGTTGATAAATGATTGCTAAGGAGATATGGTTTTCCGGTTCGTTGTAGACCTAAAATTGTTCTAAGTTAATCAGGATACATCTGGACAATGTATTCATAATAACTTACACATTGTTAGTTCCATATGATGGAGTGATGAATCTCAATCACTGAGAGAAGGGTCTCTTGACTAAGATGTGGATATAAGTAAGAAGTACTTATATTGCAACTGGATGCCTAGTGGATACCCTTAATTAGAAATATACTGTCTTTATATTTAGGGTAGTCCATTTGACAGATTGTGTCGCGACCCAAAACCCACCCTAGGAGTTAGAGTGAATCTTGGACGACTCATCATGACTTGCCTGACCCAAATAACCTGCAAAAGACCTGGAGCATATACCATAGGGGATATAAGAGCAGAAACATAAACTATAAAGCACAGTGGAAGACTTAACCAAAACCTCTATGTGTATATACATGTACGTGATCCAAGTTTATACAAAAAGAAAATACACAAAAGAAAGTGCGGACATGCCCGCCAAAATACATGAATATACTCTCTAAAGCTCACCCACAACTCACTCACTCAGAATCTACCACCACCTAATAGTAGCCCTCTACCGGAGGTTCCTCCATAGGTTCCTCGACGTACTCCTCCTCCACCCATGGGCCAGGAGCACAGACATCAAATGGACCAGTAGCTCCCTCAGAACCTACCGACATAAACGTACGGCTGAGCATGGAATACTCAACGTGTACCAAATACTAACCAACAGTCATAGCAAAACAATAACAATATATAAAGCAGAGAACAATTCATATTATAACACAGGAAACAATTCATATGATAACAACGAAGTAAGGCAATTTATTTTCATGCTTGCATCACAGAAAAGCCGATAAAACCTCTTGAATACGTCGTGCACTTGACTTGACTCAACTTTCCCTTTTCGTGTTTGAAAACTTGTCTTGTCGTATCATGTCGTGTCATGTGTATCATGCGTGTCATGCCATGTCATGCTTGCTTGGAAAATAAACTACTTGTGAGGGAAGGGAGACCCTTCTTCCTAGATGCTCATGCTTGCCATGTCATGTATCTTGTTTGCTTGGAAAATAGACATGTTCATGCTTGCTTGGAAAATAAACTACCTGTGAGGGAAGGGAGACCCTTCTTCCTAAATGTTCATGCTTGTCATGCCATGTATCATGCTTGCTTGGAAAATAAACTACTTGTTAGGGAAGGGAGACCCTTCTTTCTATATGTTCATGTTTGTCATGCCATGTATCTTGCTCGCTTGGAAAATAAACTACTTATGAGGGAAGGGAAGCCCTTCTTCCTAAATGCACTTGCGAGGGAAGGGAAACCCTTCTTATGCATGCGAGTCTTGTTTTTGCCAAAAGCGAGGCAAAACATATCGTAGGATATGTCCCACCTCTAATTCTCGTTCTTGAAAAACCTCGGTAAATCATTTCATGCATGTCGTGCTCGTGGAATCGTGTGCATACTTGTATTTGAATTTAAATATGACATTTGGGTAATTCACAATACATAAGACATCAATAATTTGAACTAGTCAATATTCATGAAATTTAGGGAAAATAAGAAAGCACACTATCATAGGCCCTAGGAATTTCCATAATTAATTGAGCATGCATGTATTAATTTATAACTCATTTTATTCACTTCGGCATTTCATTAAACATGGGGTGTGTACATTATTCATTAAACCTACATTATGCTTCTCTAGGTGGGTTTATATTCACCACATGCTTGTATGTTTATTATTGGTACAATGCCCTTCCCCTTTCTCATTCATTACATCATTCACACGGCATCCAATCGCCAATAACCATCTCCATTCACACCATCCATACATCCCAAATCGTAGCACATTTATAGATGATGAAGAACAAGGGAATAGAGAAAGAAAAGGGAAAACTATAACTAGGAAGGTAGCATAGGGTACCGACCTTGTATAGAGGAAGAAACCCCTTGCAAAAATGTGCGTGAGTTGCTGCCCTAGCTTGGAGAACATGCTCCACGAGTGCTTGAGCCTTGATCTTGAAGGAAAACGAGCTTAAGGATGTTTGTGGGTTCACAACCCCTTTGATTTCTCCCCAAATGCAAACCCTAGGTTAGGAAACCCCTTTCTCTTCTCTCCTTATCTCTCAAATCTCTACTTAGGGTTTATGAACCCTCAAATGCTCGGGCAAAGCTTTTAAGGCATGAGTGAAATGCCCAAAAGATGAAAACACCCTTAATGAATTTTCTGCAAAACGCGGGGGGGCCGAGCGATCGGTGGTTATGACCGATCGATCGGTTGCCTACCGAGCGATCGGTGTTCTTGACCGAGCGACCGGTCAAAAACATGTTCTCTGGAATTTTTTCCCATACAAAAAAGTGCACCAGTCGATAGCCTCCGATCGATCGATTGTGGACCGATCGATCGCTACAATGGACTGAGCGATTGGTGGTCTGCAGGTTTTGACACTGAGACCATTTTTCACCCATTCCTACTATATGGACTTGACCTACTGCTATTCTAACCTCTTCTAAACTTGCCTAGGACACTTGTAAGGCTATAGTTTATTATTAGATGATTTATTTAAGTAATTATAGCATCCTTGAGACAATTCTCTAAGTTTTCAATTCTCATTCCATGAATTTGAGATTACAAGACACCATGCCTTGACACACATCCCAAGGCATATACAAAAAGTTTCGGGACTCTACAGATTGTCCTTAACCTGAGAAGTCGACATCTTCTCTAGTATTTGTCTATGTAGCTTTGATGTAGCCAATCGTCAATGTCCAACACACCGGACTAAATACGGGCTCGTTGGGTTATGTATGCTGTATTAGAAGAAGTGTGTACGCTCAACAAGAATTCCACTACTCTTACAGAGTAATTAATATTGAGTTGATACTTGTCAAAACCGGACTTGAAAAATCCAGCGCTGATATTTATCGATGAAATGGTTTTATCTAGGAATTTATTTTCTATATAAAAGAAATGTAATTAATATTATTATTTCTTTTAAAGAATTTCTAAAATATTTTGAAAGTCCAAGTTTGACTAAAAGTATCAAAGAGAATGAGTTCTCAATATAAGCTAGGGATTAAAGACAATATTTGATATTGTCCCCGTAAGCTTATAACAATATTGGAAGTGGAGGGACGCATCTGTAAATAAATCTTGAGATAGAAATACTTACAAGTAATTCTCTATTTTCTGGAGGTTAATCACATTGTGTTAATGGACATTAATTGCGATTGGTAGAAGTCCAGAGATATAGATAAAATTCTATAATCCTAACCAAAAGGTTGAGTACTTGGTCCCATAATCGGAAATAGGAGATCCCTTTAGATCCCACACACAAGGACTTTCTTAAAGTATTTAATTTAATTTATAATTAAATTAATTAATTTCTCTAAGTAATCACTATATGGCATAGTGAAGCTCTAAAAGGTGGAATCACATTAGATGTGAGAAACCAAATGGGTAGGACCCATTGGGAATTATTATAAAAGAATAATTCAAGTGACCAAAAGGGTTTAATACCCTATGGGGCGTGTGGAGTGGGGCCCACCTAGGGTGGGATGCCCACTTCAAGGAGTAAATAATAAATGTTATTATTTAATTATTTTATAATAACTAATATCCTTATTGGATAAGGTTAGTTAGTTAGAGTTAGTTACTAATTAAAGATTCCTTGTTGGACAAGGATTCTATTAGTTTCTTGCTAATCAAGGAATCCTAATCGGATTAGGATAAGGATATGATTAGTTAGTTACTAATGGATAATGTTAGTTTCTATTAATGATTAAACCTAATTAATTAGGAGAAATCAAGAATAAAAATAAATTGAGGAAACCTAATTGGATTAGGAATTCTAATTGGATTACGATAAGTTTTGAGGGAATCCTAATTGGATTAGGATAAGGATGAGATCCAAGAAGGATCTCTATATAAGAGTGGACGCCCACCCCTTAGGGATAATTAATCTCCAACATCCCTCTCTCTCTCTCCTCAACCTCACGCCCATCTCTCTCCCCTCAAAGGTGTACGGTCACCTCTTTCCCCCTTTTTCTTCCATTCTTTTGTTTTCTAGTTTGAAAAATAAAGAAGAAGAAGAAGATCTTGTTTCTTAAAGATAAAGATTGGATCTTTATTTCAAGATCCTAGAGCTGGAAATTTGGAAGGGTCATTAGCTTCCATTAGAGAAAGCTTTAAAGAAAAAGAAGTTCCGTGTGGATTGCGAAGGAAACTTGACGTTTGTGAAGTTTTGCCGGTCTTCTTATTCTATCTTGGATTTTTCTATCTACCATTCTCTCATGGATTTGACTTATTATTTCTAAGCTGCAAAGGTGATTGTGAATTTTACTCTCATTGAATAAAATCAATTAGAATCTTAGTCAGATCTTGGGATTCGATGTATACCCCCCAAGAATTGTTTTTCTAAAATTAAAAAGAGGCAAACTTTCATAAACATCTTAGAAGAGTAGTAAAAATCACTTTTAGATCGATTAAACAACTGACCTGAAGATTTCTTATAAGAGGAAATAAAATAAAAAAATTTCGTAATATTTTGTTTCCTACCATTGCAAAATATTAAGAGTATCATCAACAAATAGAAGATGGGAAACTGGAATCCTGAACCTACCCAATTTATAGGTGGAAGTAAGACTCTTAGAGATGGTTTTAAGGTCCCTATTGAGGACTTCTTCTGCTAAAATGAAAAGGGAAGGAAGTAGGGGGATCACCTTGACGAAGGCCACGCGTACTCTGAAAAAAACCTTGCAAACAACCATTAATTATAATAGAAAAAGATTGATTAGAAAGGCATCCTCGATTAGTCTAATAACTTCATCCTTGAATCCCATCCTTTCAAGGACAAAGAATATGAAATTGCATTCCATTTTATCGTAGGCCTTAGACATGTCAAGTTTAAATATGACATTGCCTCCAAGGATTTTTCTATCAATGTCCTGCACCATCTCCTAAGCTAAGCTAACATTATCTATAATATATCTACCTTTCACGAATGCACTCTGCTCATCAGAAATAATGTTAGGAAGCAATAAACCAATTCAGTCAGACAATAAACGCGAAATTATCTTATGAAGAAAATTGCAAAGGGTAATGGGTTTGAAATCTGAAAAAGACACAGGGGAGCTACATTTTGGAATAAGAGCAATAACAGTAGCATTAATAGCTCTAGGCATTTCAGTAGACATGAAAAAGAAAATAATTGCATGTAAAAGGTCTTCCTTAATAATGTTCCAGCAAGATTGATAAAAATGACCAGAAAACCCATCTGGACTAGGGGCACTATCAGCCAACATGCTAAAGATAACATTTTTACTTTCTTCTAAAGAGGGAAGTTTAGATATAGAAATATTATCATTATCCAAAATTAAACAAGGAATATAATTCAAGATATTATTATCAATCATGATATTATCAGAAGAATCCAGCCAGTTAGCTTGAGCATATTGAATTCTAGATATAACATTTTGGCCCCTTCTAGAATTAGTGACTATATGAAAGAACTTTGTGTTGTTATTACCTTCTTGAAGCCATTGAACTCTAGACTTTTGTCTCCAATAAATTTCTTCCTGAAGAAGAACAGTTTGCATTTCAATCTTAAGGTTTGATAAGTGAACATCTTTCCCATCATCCTAAGATCTTTGAATCTCTTCTTCCAGGCTACCAATTTGATTCTCAAAGTCTTTAATTTTTTGGAATATATTCCCAAAGACATCTCTGTTCCAAAATTTTAAAGAAGCTTTAAGCTTAAGGAAAAAGTTCATGAGCGGGTTAGTTGAGATAGGGGATCCCCACGAATCAGACACTATTCTAGAAAAATCTGAGTGGTTAATCCACATCTGTTAGAATTTGAAAGATGAAGGCCTTCTAATTTGATCTTTACCAAACACAAACAGAAGGGGGGAATGATCCAAAGCAACGTACTAGAGAGATGAGTGATAGCCGAGCTAGTGAAATTTAGGGTCCACTCAGGGTTAATCAAAATGTGATCCAGTCAGGCATAGATATGATCCAATCCATCCTGATTGTTGCACCATGTAAATTTGTTCCCAGTGAACCCAGCATCCATCAACCCCAAATCATTTATCAGATTGTTGAAATCCTCCATAGAGTTAAAGTCGACATCTTTATCTCCCATCTTTTCATTAGAAGCAGAAATAGCATTGAAATCACCACCAATGAAGAAAGGACCTGAAAATGAAGAGAAAGCAGCACAAAGATCTATCCATAGGGACAAACACTCCCGTTTAGTACATTTAGCATATACAAAATCACATCTTATCGGAATCATAGCATTGTTAGTGACATCAACAATAATCATTTGTTCCGTAGCAGAAACAAAAGATACTTGAATGTTATTTTTCCATAGCAACCAAATCTTTGCAAGATTATAAAATGGAATCAAAATGATTATACATATCAACAACAGATCTAATGGATAGAATCAAAAAAAAAATTTGGGTTCTATAATAGCAGAGATAGAAACATTATGAGAAGAAATAAGTTTCTTTAATCTTGATTTACAAGCTAGATTACCAACTCCTCTTATATTCCAAATAAGAAATTTATTTATTAATAACATATATGGGGTTGGGAACCTTAGATAGAACTGCAGTTCTAGAGCGAGTGATTCTTTCCGATGAGAGGCCGCTTTTACTAAGATTAGATTTAGCTTTGTGAACATCCTGTGACTGTCTTTTAAAAAATTCTGCTTTTAACAATCTTTTAGAGAACTTTTTCCCTTCTTCCTTAAATTCTTCGATATTATCTAATGAACAAGAATCAAAAGAAGAATGGTATTCCAAAGTTTGGGATTGCTCCTAGGGATTATTAAAGTGGTGATAACGAACAGTAGGGTGAGAATACCCTTCTATAGTTCTAACCAACTCGTTCCATTTACGATAACGATGAGATAGGTGAGATTTTTTGGTAAAAAAATCATTATCCTGAGTCAAAAGACCTCTAATATCTGATTTAGAAAGAATAGAAGAAAAGGAACTCTTGCTGAAATTCTCTGAGTTCGATATAGGAATAGACGTTCTTTGAAGAATATTAGAAACTTGAGAAGGATTTTCGATCAGACCAGGCAAAGGATCTATCGAAATCTGGTTTGACGTTCTTTGAAGAATAGTAGGGTGATCTACCACATACGATAACGATTGATTGGGAATGATATTAATCTTTTCATTATCTGAATCAAAGAAATCTTCTCTGATTTTAATGGCGACCTCAGGTTAACTCCTTACCATATCCGATAATAGTATTATTGGATGTTAGCATTGATGAAATACTGTTATTTTTTGGTATCGTTGCATCGAGCATACCTGAGCTTTCTGGATTTGGAGAGTGATTACCGATCCTCAACCCAACCTTACCTAATTCCATTGAAACGTCTGATGTGTTTTCCTGAACCTCGCGCCCTTTATTGTCCATTGGATCATTCTTTCCATTCTCATTAGTTTCATCCGCATGATCTGGATTTTCAGTTGTATTGCCGTGAGTTGCTTCACCCGATTTGTTTTTCACCACCCAAATTTGATTTTTTTAATCTATCGTCCACTTCTTCAACCTCCTTATTCACCATGATTTGTTGTTTTGTTCTTGATTTTTTCCCAGATTTGCAAGAATCCAAGTCATGCCCTAACTTCTTACATTACGTACAGAATAGAGTACTCTTCTCATAATCGCTATCTTGCCATTTTCCATTGTTTCCGGTTCCCAACTAGAAGCGATTTGGATTCTTTTTTAGAAAATCGATTTCAATACAAACTTTAGCAGCACTTGGTCGTGACCAAGATTTGGTCGGTCCATCTATCTTTAAGGTTTTGCCAATAATATTTCCAAACCCACCCCGTTGTCATCCCTAATTGGATAGGTGAACCTTATCGATGAGTGAAACTTAACCACAATTAATGGTGTTAAAAAGTTGGGCGTGGACCAATGAGGACAATGCATTCCACCACACAGTGGCACGATCCATTTAACAATTTTTTTTGGAAAATATTTAACTTTCTGCTCGATACACTAGGTAGCTTATTGAGCAGTCCTCATTGCTCCACACCCCCTTTTTACCCACTCCTAAGGTTATCCATCCAACCATGGTTTTTAGAAGTAGAAAATTGAAAATATATTTTAATCTTAATTTAGTAAAGCTTAATAATGGTTAAAAATGATTAAAAGGGACACAGGACATGATGGTACGGTAGATAACGTACCAAGCAGTACACTACTCACTACTCTTTCTCTCTCTCTTTAGAGAGGTGATTAGCGGACCCCGGGGTCCGCTGCTTAACTTACTGTCATGTCCTTGTGCCCCTTTTAACACCCCTTTAGCCCTAGCTAAGCTTAACTAAATTAAAGTTAAATTTTTTATTTTTATTTTTATTTTTTTTGTTTGTCTAAAAACCTAGGTTGGATTGCTTGACCTTAGAGGTGAGTGAATCTTGACCATGGTGAGTGTTAAAAAATGGGGTGTGGACCAATGAGGACCGCCCATTTGTAACACAATGGTCAAGATTCACTCACCTTTTAATCCAATTCTATAAAATGAGATGGATGGATTTATGCAAAAATCATATATTTTGTTTTAAAACATTTGTGATGGTGCATTTTTTATTTTTTATTCAAGGTTCCAAAACTAGGAAGGCCTTCCTTTCCTATGTTTACAATGAGTTTCAATTTGGCGGTACGCATTGAAGTGAGTTCAAAGGAAAATTAAGAGAGATTGATAGTTTTAAACTAATTAAGGCACATTAATCAAAACTAAAAAAAAATGAGGGAGCCTAAAAGGTTCATATCCTTCCATCTTTCATAAAAGCCCCTAATCATCAAAATGCATCAGATGAGGTCTTTTAACCCTAACTAAAGGCCCATATTTAAAAAAAAGAAAGAAGAGAAAAGAAAAAAAAGAGAAGGGGTAGAAGTAGATAAATTGAAATTAAAATATTGAAATTAAACTACTAATCTCGTATTGTTAACATATCCTCCTTCTTTTGCTCATTTCCTTTCTTCTCTTCCATCTTCCTCCAAGGCTTAATGGAGTTCCACCCTTCAACAAATGGTTTCTAAGAGAAATTTTCAGCTAAAAGGAATTGGGGGTACCTAGCAAAAAAGGTTCTCCTTTAATGCACGAGAGCTTTCAATGCTTGGTAGCTTGTTGGCAAGTGTTGGTGGGTAAAATGAGTTGAGGAGGGGAGTAATTATAGGACGATAATGGAATGAGAAATCCTCACACTTCCTATGTGGGACTAAACCAATTAGAGATTCAAAGTCATTTTAAAAATTGTTAGGGACTAATGCTTGAAAATTTCAAATTTGATGAGGGATATTTTTGTTCAAATTTGAGAATTCTAGAAGAGTTTCAAAGTTGATGAGGGATATTTTTGTTCAAAGGATTTTGAGAATTCTAGAAGAGTTACTAGACCAAAGTTAGAGTATTGGGTTGGTTGTTTTTATTATAAACGATCGGCTTATTTTAGTTGCAAACAGTCAACCGTAGTCCTCCCATTACAAACTCGTCGTTTGGTTAAGATTACTGCAGTTATAAGTGATTATGTTGATAAGCACTGTTATGAATAAGCGTTGTTGTCAATAAGCGTTGACTTTGCATTCCTGTTTGGCTGGCACTCTGCTAATAAGCGATTATCTAGTCATTTTAAAAAATGGTATTTTTAGAAAAAAAATATTGTAAAAAATCTATCTTTTAAGCTTAATGAATCTTGTAGGCCTTACTAGGTGCAAATTTGGGTGCTTACAATAATTTTCACATAATAGTAAAGGTCATAAGCGGTTACGCTCTACAATAATCACCCTCTAACAAGATTATGGAATCATTGGTTATTTTCATAATATACAAGAATATTTGTGTATTTTCATAGAGGAGAATTCATAAATAGAAGAGAACGTTATTTATTCTCTCCTGCATTTAATGTTGGACTCTATGAAAAGACTAAATTACCTTTAACATTAAGGAGTTTGGTAATTGATGTGGGGGTATACATATATATATATGTATGGTATTGATAATTGTAAAGTCAAAGTTGTGTTGGCAAAATTCCGAGCCCAAAAGGTTGTATATGAGTCATAGGAGGTCTACATCCGGTTCACTTTGGCTCAAAAGTTGGGATTAAGAGAGAGACCTAGATGACCCTAAGATAGCTCATGGAAATGCCCATTTATCATTAAAAATAAGTCAAAATGGAGTAGCGTTGATAAGGGAATGCATTGAATGTTTAAAAGGATACAAAACCAAAAAAATGCACCCCAGGGTCGACCCTGAAGAGCCCAAGTTTTGTACCATGTTTTTTGGCAGAGAGTAAAAAAAATGGGGGTCGACCATGGAGGATAAGTCTGTCGACTAAAGTGTACACTTTGGTCGACCGGACTATCCCTCACAGTCGACCCTGATATGGGTTCTCGGATTTATTGTTTTATTGCTACAGTGGGTCGACCCAGGGTTCCCCCAAGGTCGACCCTGATATAAAAAAACTTTCCAAAATCCATTTTTAGCAACTTCTAAACCACTAATCCTTTCCTATAAATATTGGCTTTCTCCCAATCCGATGGTGAGATTGATTTGAGACTTTTTAGAGCACTTTGTGCCTATTTTTGAGTTTATGAAAACTCTTGGTTTCACTAATCTTCATCTCCATTAGTAGGCTTCTAGGTTGTGCAAAGTTTACAAGCATACTTTCTCAAACTTGCATTAGATGATCCTTAATCATTAAGAGATCACCCTAGGGCTTCCACAAACCCTAAACCCACTGTATGCGCTTCTGTGAGCGTTGGTTAGCCTGAGCTAAAGCCATCAAGGACGGAGATCGGTCTTCGGAGATCGGTCTTCGGAGACCGTGGTTGATCACTTTGAGTAAGATTGGCCGGTGAGGAACCGGAGCTGCTGTTGTAGGGATCGAACGTGCTGTGTTCGTGGTTTGCAAGCTGAGGAATCGATACCGAGGAATGGTGTGTCGTGTCCGGTTGGGTAAGATTCGAGTCTTGTATTATTCAAATCTTCTCATAGTGAATTTTGTGCTGGACTAGGTCCCATGGTTTTTCCCGAAAGGGTTTTCCACATAAAAATCTTGTGTGTTCAAGTGTGAATGATTGTGTGTGATTGATTAAAATTAAAATTGGTAGAGAAAATTAAAGTATACCTATTCCCCCCCCCCCCCCCCCCCTCTAGGTCTAAGAGTGCAATGAAATATGGAATTTCAATAACGTTCACTCAGTGTGTGAACTTGTTAATTAACCTTCACCAAGACATTTTTTTTAGAACACAAATACATAGGATTTTACTAAGAACAGTTCTTACATTATCAAAGAATAAATCTATTCCTTAAATCGAGTTGGTTTCCTAACCTCCCTCTTTGGTCTTCGTTGAGAAGAATCAATTGTCGATACTTTCTTCTTTTTCTTATTTCTCATTGATGTTACTAATTGAAAATTGTCTTCTTCAACAAAAATATCGTCACTAACTTGCTCTTGACTACCAAGTCCTCTAGGAAGCTCAACCTCCCCTCGACCTTCAGAAATTTGACTCTCTAAATAGTTGGTCGGTCTGGATTCAAAAAGACAATTTGACTCGTCTCGAATAATCTCCATCGGTTGGGCAAACTTCTTTTGTTTGAATACCCATCCGGGTTTTGTTGTTAGTAGGGCATTGAGCAAGCTTTGATGTTTAGCCAAAAAAATTTGGTCTAAACCAGATCTAATGCTGACATCAGACCTCGCTTGGGCATTTTCACAAACACCAAGCGTGTTTAAGACATAAGCTACTGCAAGATCCTCAATAGGGTTCATATCTCCATTCTTAGTTAGAACAACCTCTCTACCCAACGAAACCACGGTATCAATATCTATTGGGTCTAAAGCAACTACTAAAACTGCTGAAAATTGATTTTCAACTTCTAGCTCCACCGAATTCGGAGTAGTAATCTGCTTATCATGATCTTCAGAAGCCCCGTAGAGGTTGTTTTGGACTGGTATCTTCTATCTCTAGTTCTGTGATCCTTCTAGTATCATGAACTTCCTGAACTATCAGTTCAACATAGCAATTTACATTCTCATTTAAGTCTTCTTTTAAGTTATCCTTAACTTCTCTCTCTAGGTGTTAACAAGACTATTCAATTTGGTAGACTTCATTAACTTTTTTTTTCCCCCTTAAAAAATGGGTTCACCCATAAATGTTTTTTTTGGTCATGCTATTTCTTAAATGACACAGGATCTTCTTTGGTTGTTAGTGGTGAGAAGAATGTCAACATTAGAGTTTTGAAAACCGGACCAATCAATTGGTCCACAAAACAACCTATTTTCAAATCTTGCCTTAAAACGGGGAACTGAAATAAACGGTCGGTTCAACTGAAACATTGGTGATAAAACTGGAAGAACCACCCCCAAATATACTTTTTATAATAAAAGGATACGGTCGAACTGAGAACCGGTCACCCTGCCGGTTTGATGGTCGGTCCAGTTTTCAAAACATTGGCCAACATGCATTCCATGCACGCCATGTACTCTGTGCATGCTAACCAATGTATTGGTTTGCATGCATAGTGTCGGTTGGCGTGTACAGGGGCACGCAGCACACCCGAACTGTTGCTAGCGGTCTCCTTGCCAGCAACAATGGAGAAGAAGAAGATCTCAAGTCTCCATAGAAGGGTTTGACAAATGACCATATAGTGAGGGGGGCAACCCAAGACCTTTTCGAGAAGTGATCCTAGGACATCCAAAAATCATGGTACGCCCTAAAGTTCTATTACTTATTTACCCCGTATAAGTTTTTTTCGTTTATTTGAGTCAAGTTATTTTTACAATTATCACTAAACCATACAATTTTATAGATTCAAGTAATATCACTTGAATCCATCGAATGAACAAGTAACAAAACTCTAGGGCATTCCAAGAACTGTCTCTGATTACCATATGACAAGAACTCTAGGTCTCAATAGTATTTTTCTATGAATTTTGCCAGCCGTAGAGGTGGGGCCTTAGACTCTCCACTCTTGACAAAATACAAACACCTAGGCCTCAACCCAAAGTATGTCATTTAGCTAAGAAAGGGCGTCTACTCCCATTCTTATATATGAGCTAATGGGATAGAAGAAAACGAAATGTTTTTTTTTTTTTTTGGTATAGGTAAGGGAACACTAAATACACACACGATCAGACCCATTCTTACATATGAGCTAATGGGGTTGGAAAAAACGTAGTGTGTTGAATGCATGAAATTGGATAAAGGGTAAAAGTCAACTTAATGGTTGAAGCCTAGCATTCCCCTAATCTTATTTCTTGTTTCCTAATTTCACATAAAGGAAGAAATTAGGTTAGCCCGAATCAAACCAGGAATCTATGGAAACTCAGTTGGAATTAATTGAAGGGGCTGTTTGCCATCAATTCTAGCTATTCTGAACAATAATTAATTTTATAAGTTTTGATTCTTATAATCAATTTTGTTTAGTGAACGCATTCGATAATTGTCAGTTAGAATCAATTATTTTAGAATGAGAGAATCACAAGAATTGATGTCAAACGGCCCAAAATTTATGTTTGGATGGAAAAAAAAAAAAAAGATTATTGTAGGCATTAAATATAGTTGTATTCATCAACACATTTGTCATTTCTATCTCGTTCATTTTCATGCTTATCTTATTTGTTTTAAACATGTTTCTCATAATTAGTTCAAGAAAGCAACTTTTTTGTTCCGTTAATTATGCTTAAAAAGGAACGATTCTTAAAATCATTTCCTAAAAATGAGCTGTCACACGTGTTTACTATGTGTCTGTTCCTGGGATAATGAAAATTGTTTCTGAAACGATACCAAATGGCCCCAAAGAGGAGTAAGTATACATACCCATTGGTACTAATGGCAGTGTGTATCCCCCCTTCTTAGGTACTGTCGATTCCCACGAGTCCAGATCCAAGCCAATTGAGTTCAATTACACTCACAAAGCCCTTTAATTGCTTCTTTTTTTTACAAATTAAGAAATTTTAACCCTTACGATTAAGATTTTTTTTTTTTTTTTCAAAAAACAAAGGTTTGATTGTTAAACCCTAAAGGTTAGTGAATCTTAACCACAATTAAAAGGGGTTAAAAGGGACACGTGTTGACCAGTAAGTGCGATTGACCTCTCTCAATTTCGATCGCAATTTATGGGGATCCCAACGTGAATTTAACAAGAGTTGATGTGGTGGTTGAAAAGCTCACCATTTGGCCTAGCTAACATGCTAGGCATCTAACTCTTCCCATCTCATTGAAATGTTCATATCTAAGTGAAGGGATTCGCCCCCGTGGTAGGGAATTGCTACCAAATTATTACTTATGTGGCTGAATCATAAATCATAATTCATAAACGAAACGTAGCCAACAGCTTATCAAAATCATCTAAAAGCTCGATTTGGCAATGAAAAAAGATTGAGGTTTTTAAGGCTTAAGCTGTTTGCTCTGTTGGATACCTGCAATGAAACCATTAGGGACCGGTTCTATATATCCCAATTATTTGTCAACTCTGTTATTATTGTACATACATGCATACATACATGGGGAATCTCATCTTGTAATAAAGCTATCAAGTATACACTTGTTCTCTAATACCTTTGTTTCTTGTCAATCTTTGCTACCGTGACACCCTGGCGACTGGCGACTCGAACTCAGGACGTGGTGCCTGACTCTGATACCATGATAAGTGCCTCAACCAATACTCCTCAAAAGACCGGCCTGCCAAGGAGTGGGAAATCAATTTACATAATCAAGGCACATAACACATGAATCATAAGTTTTAACCCTCTAAAGTTGTTGCGATTTCGTACATCTCTGTTGTTCTTGTACATAAGTACCACAATACTTTTCTCCATTTGTCTAACACTTTCTTTTGAAAGCTCCAACAAGCAAATCCCAATTCTCCTAACCATTCCGAAACCTCTATTGCGATGTCATCTAGGCCCAAGGCCTTTCCTACTTTCGTTTTTGCTTTCTACCATACTATGTAAGCAACTCCACTTAATCCTAAGCCACTTGAATGTTCTTCATCTAGAAATAGCTCCACGTTTCCTCAATCTCATCTTCCTTTACCAAAACCTTCTAGTCAATACATACTCCTCTCCCACATCTCTCCCAAGTTTGTGAGACATTCCAATCTTCCCTTTTATGCCCAATTTACTATAATTGTATGCCTTATGTTTAACCTCACCTACTACTACTTCCTAAGCTTAGCACTTGTATATCGATCATTTTAAAAAAAAAAATTTCAACCTCTCGCCAAGCCTTATAGCAAGACCATTGTTCGCTAATGGTCCTTTGAATCTCAGTACTCCACTACTTGATTTCTTAATGTGAACGACTATTACATTTTGATTCCCTAAAAATCTTTAGCCACTCTTTCAAACTTCAAAGTATGTGGCCATCTCTTACCATATCACAGAAGTTTCTTCCTCTAAATTATGATTAACTTAAGCTACTAATTTGTCTCTAAAGAACACGGCCGTCTCCTTTTAAATGGAAACATCTAAACCCACGAGAAAATATTGCATACCTCTCTGCACCTTCATTCTCTCATTATAAGTAGACAAAGATCTATCAAACTCCTATGTGATCAGCATTTTGAAGGACATTCATTTCTTTCCTACAAGTCTATGTATGCCATGCACCCTGTCACATCTTTAGGTGATCTCTTTGGCAATTCTTCATCACTGGTCTTAGAGAGTGACCCGTCTCTGCTAGTACTACGAAGTCAAGCTTAATCTCCTTGAGGATTTCAGGAAAATTAGACATGGCAAATGTTCATATGAATGGTGAAAGTACAATCCAGTTGAGAATACACGCCAAGGTATACTCATAATTGGAGTTGAATTTCGTTACCACTGAAGATTTTAAAATTCTACCCAAGAGGGAAATTTTTTTGTTAAATTTTCTGTGTACTCCAACCATAGTGCTCTGAACCTTTAGATATTATTATATCGATTCCCAATTCCACACCCCAACTCTCTTTCTTAGGCCTTAAGGTATTGGAAAGCCTTGTGTTAGTACAAACTTGGGATTTTTCTTCTTTCCATCGAATCCAGAAGAAAAGTACAGAAAGAATTCTCGATAATACAAATGCTTTTCCTGTAACAGTTTTTCTAACACATTTCTTTCCAGCCTGCAAGAAAATTGGGTCCTAACGGAGCCATAAAACCTTCCCTCCTGCAACTAAGGATCTTCTAAACACAATGGTCAAAACGTCAACACTCTTGAGAGCTGGACTCGAACCTCATGTTTCAATACTCTTGAGAGCTGGACTCAAACCTCTTGTTCTTTATGCAGTCCAACCAATAGAGCCATTGGGCTCGATCCAAATCTTACACACTCTTGAGAGTTGATAGCTTTGTAGGTGCCTATGTATTCTGAAACAAAGGGAAGAATGAGGAGCCATACATGACATTATAAACTTCTACATTTCCAGTGGGGTGCCATTGCCATAACATGACAACTTTCAAGAATTTTAAGAATTACCTTGCAATGAATTTACATTTTTCTCCACAAGTTGAAGATACCATCTGCAAGTGACTTCAGATTTCCCCACACGGTTGATCTCTTTGGCAACTCTTCATCACTGGTCTCCTTTCTAGAGATGTCTCTGGAAAATGACAATATGAAAATAGCGTTACATTTTAAATAGTCATATAGTCATAGTAAAGGGTAAATAATATATTGTATAGATACAGAAAGGTGAACTTGAACACACAAAGCAGTTTAAAGTAGTCAAAAATCAAAATACAGATTTACCAAGCCTTGTTTTATTTCATTTCTCAACTATGCCAGTGTTGAGCTCTTGACCCTCAATTGCTGGTGCCAAACCCGGATGGAGAAGGGTTGTGTTGGCTTAAAAGTTCATCGGATCTATTTTATCGGGTGGATCAGGTCAAGTTTGGAGCCAACACTAGCCCAACCCGAGGTTATCATTGCCCCAATCAGGTTGGGCCAGTTTAGCTTGGGTTAGACTTGGACAATTGTATCATAAAATGTTTTTTCTGGCATGCTAAAAGAAAATTATGAGAATCAAACGAACATTCTTCCAACACCTAGAGAAATCTTTCACTAAACTAAACCAAACATATTTATTACTAATGTTCATAAATTTAAAGAAAAATATAATATCTAATATACTTGTGATACATAATATACATCTTCCAAAAATGAAGTGGGTTGTGTTGCCCAATGCCACAACCAAAGCCCAACCCAAAGTTTGACAGACCGACCAAAAGCCATGCTGGGTCCTTCGGGCTCGGGTTTAGCCTGGCCCAAGTTGCACCCCTGTATATTATATGTAGCTATCTGGCAGAAAAAAGTGGTAACTTGTGAGCAAAATCATTTCCCTGCCATGTAACACCCCGAATTCCAGAAAATGCCGGTGACCAACCCATAACTCATGGATCGCCCAAGAACTCGAAGAGTTATGATAAAAATTAATTAGATTCTTTATTAAAATTAATATTCTCAACTCATTCATTATCAAAATTACAAATTTGGTTGTCACATATTTCAAACCATATTAACCAATCCAACTTCTCACCAAGTCACCATGTCCAGTAGCTCAATTTGAAACATAAATTAATAGCAAGCTTCACAAGTCCAATAGAAAATCAACCTAAATCAAATATCATAATAGTGGTGATAAATGTTAAATAAAGAAAATCATTCCTTTCAAAATACAATGCAAGAATTTCTATGAGAATAATCCAAATCAATTTAACCATACACTCACACTAAAGACTTTCTTTCATCTAAATTTGTGTATCAACGTGGCTCCATTTCTCACCAGCTAGGCCTAATTCTCATAATACCCACACCAGAGTCTTCTTGAGGATGTTTGGGGCCTTTGACCCTACGCCACGAAGCCTTCTTGCTTACAGTGCGATAGCCGGCCCGGGTCGATCCCCTCCCCACATCCGTGTTTTTCAACCGATGTGAAACCGAGATCTGTTAGAGTCGCCACCAATCAAGATTCTGGGTGTGATTGGTCACCCACAATTAAGAACCCTCGATTAAATAAAAAACCGAGAATGGGTCCGGGGATTCTTTTATGAGTTGGGGAAGGTGTTAGGCACCCCACCTCATCCGTCGAGCGACGGTTACCTCTTAACTTTCTCCATTAAATTAATTCGAAATTATTTTCTATTTTTTTATTATTATTTCGAGAAAAACCACCCCTCCTCGACCGAGTTAAGGCGATTTCATCCCTACTTGTTTTCTTTTATTTCGAGATTGGAAAGCCACCCCTCCTCGACCGAGTTAGGGTGAGTTTCTCTCTACTTGCACGGCAAAATCCATTTTCCCTAAATCGGCGAACGGCCACACATCCCTCCTCAACCGAGTTAAGAGGGGCCCCGCCTACCTTTGGGTGGAAAAGAGACGAAACTACTAACAATAATAAAGAAAAACTTTAAAAGAAGTCGAAGATCTGGTCTTCCGACCCTTTCCTTCACCCGGATTTCCTCGTCCGCACAACCGTGAAGAGGGAAATCTCCGAGCTACTCAGAGAAAGTGAGGGAAGAAGAGACTTGGACGGGTAGAAACAGAGGATGAGGATGTGGCATACCTTTTCCCTTTATAGATGCTCCAAGTGGTTGAAGAGAAGAGAATGCTTTGACGAGATCCGAACTCCCAAGATTTCCCCCCCCCCAAAGTTGGTGAAGATCCCTCCTAGGTTGATGGCTGGAATTTCAGGGATTCGAGGGCTAAGCTAGGCTTTTTCAGAGTTCTCCTAGGTTTCAAGTTGAAAGCCTAAAGGATTCTCCTCTGGATTTTTTCAAGATGATTTATGAGTTGGAGTAAGGCTCCTTTTATAAGGTGAAACAATAGGATTTTCACGCTTTTTTTCCGATGTGGGACTAAAAAAATAACCCCAAAACGTGTTGGCCCACAAAACGAGGTTTTAATTAGGCTTTCCGTACGCCGCGCCTTTCTGAAGGGCGCGTGACTAATCTTGGCAAAAAATAGGGGCGCGCCCTTATAAAGGGCGCGGGTTAATTTCAAGCTTAAAAACAAATCCCCCCCCCCTTTTGGGCTCGAGTTGGTTTGGGCTTGGGCTTTGTTCTCGGCTTTGATCTTCGACCTTCCGGAGTCCGGATCTCGTCATCTTTCTCAGTACTTGGCACCACTGGGTTTTCTCAAGCCCATGCAAAATAGGGTGTCTACACTTACTTTAGGGGATTTTACCCCACGAAGTCTCTAGGAAATGCCTATATACACGTATTCAAACAAAATTCTAGACTGCTCATTCTCATCATTCTTTTTTAAATCTCAAGTATAAACACTCCAAATGCATCAATTATTATTTCTTTAGAAAATAGAATCAATGAGATTTGACAAATAAATATTAAACATTTCAAAACTCATGATTTTTCACATAAAATAATATCAGACCTATGTAATGATGCTGAAAATAGTAAACTGAGAAATAGTTCTGGGTTCAATAATTATTATAAATAAATTTTAGTTCCAATTTCAATAAACTCATAGGAGTTTTAAAGCTAACTCACATATATATTACAAGATAGATTTTGAGGATTTATAAGATAATCTTTTATACCTAAAATATTTAATTTAACAGGGTTATAATATTGCAGGTTCTAAAATCTAGATTCGAACACATCTAATAAATAAATACATATTAAATTGAATATAACTCGAAATTGGATGAAACCAGTGGGATTTTAAAAAAGCAAATTAAGACATCCACAATAAAATTTTCACAATATTATCCAAAGAAAATCTTTATGAAAAAATTAATTAAAACTCTGTTCACAGAATTTGAGCGTGTGCACAACCCTCCAAAACACGAGATTATATAAATACTTAAATATCAAGATAAATATGAAAAAATTACACGAGTAATGGTAATCAATTAAGTTTCCAATTGACCAAAGTATTAAATTATAAATATACAAGAAGTTACACATATTTCTCTCAATCATATACAGTTTTTGATAGATTCTCTTAAAATCAACAATATCCACAAAATAATGTATGAATCACTTAAAAAATTTAAAAAGAGTATTATAAGACATTGTGACAATAATGTGAATTTCAAACTAATTAATTTCATCAGAATAACATCTTTTTATTTATTTTAATCATATACATATTATGATCTAAGATTTAGGTTAGATTCCTACCTCGTTTTCGCCGCTCGAAGTCTTTGATCTTGAATCTTCAATTATCTTCTTTTCCCTCTTCTTGATTGCTTTCTTGTGCTATTGAATCATCAACATGAATTGTTTCTTAGGTTTAGCCTTTTAGGGCTTAAAAAATATGAGAATAAAAGAAAAATCCTATGTATAACTTTCTTTACTCCCTAAAATCCCATGTATAACGTTGTTTCCAATTTTAGTTTTGGACTTTTGAGATTTGGTCTTTGTTGGACCTCCTCAATCTTTTGGGGCCCAAAGAATGAAAGCCCTTAGTAAAGGCTTGGTTGGGCCAAGCCCATACACTCTTAAGCTTTGAGTGGTAGTTTAAATTTTGAAATAATAGGAAAGTATGAAGAATTAAAGGGGGGCTGAAAATATTGAGGGAGTGGAAAATTTTATACATAAGATTTTTCTTTTGTTCTTATATTTTCTCCAAAGCCCTAATCCTAATAAACAATTCATGTTAATGATTCAATAGCACGAGAAAGCAATTAAGAAAAGGGAAAAAAAATCATTGAAGAATGAAGATCAAAGACTTCAAGTGGTGAAAACGAGGTAGGAATCTAACCTAAATCTTAGATCATACTGTCTATATGATTAAAATAAATAGATGTCATTTTGATGAAATTAATTAGTTTGAAATTCATATTATTGTTAAAATGTGTTATAATACTCTTCTTAAATTTTTTTAAGTGATTCATACATTAATTTCATATTTTGTGGATATTGTTGATTTCTAGAAAATCTGTCAGAAATTGTATATGGTTGAGAGAGATATGTGTAACTTACTGTATATATAATTTAATACGTTGGCCAATTGGAAACAAATCTTAATTGATTAACATTACTCCTATAATTTTTTCATCTTTTTTCTTGATATTTTAGTATTTTATTTAATCTCATATTTTGGAGGGTTGTGCTGTAAAGTACACTCCCAGATTCCGTCAACAAAGTTTCAATTAATTTTTTTTATAATTGGATAAAATCGTGAAAGTTTTCCTGTAGATATCCTAATCTGTCTTCTCTAAAAACCCCACGGGTTTCATCCAATCTCAAATTATATTCAATTTAATATGTATTTATTTGTGAGACGTGTTCGAATCTGTATTTCAGCACCTGCAATACTATAACCCTATTAGATTAAATATTTTAGTTAGGAAAGGTTATCTTATAAATCCTCAAAAAAATTCTTGTAATATATATATAAGTTAACTTTAAAACTTGTATGTGTATACTGAAATTGGAATCAAAATTTATTTATTATAATTCTTGAACCCAGAACTATTTCTCAATTTACTATTTTCTGCATCATTACTTAGGTCTAAAATTATTTTATTCTATGTGAAAAATCATGAGTTTTGAAATGTTTAATATTTTTCTAACAAATCTCATTGATTATATTTTCTAAAGAAATAATAATTAATGCATTTGGAGTGTTTATACTTGAGATTTGAAAAAGAATAATAAGAATGAGCAATCTTGAATTTGAATGTGTTAAATGGGCATGTCCTAGAGACACCCCCCCCCCGCGGGAAAAACCCCCTAAAGTAAGCAAGAAGAGCTTGGTGATCTAGGATGAAAGGCCCCAAACATCCTCAAGATGACTCTGGTATGGGTATTATGAGAGTTAAGTCGAGTTGGTGAGAAAATCGAGCAACATTGATACACGAATTCGGATGAAAGAAAGTGTTTGGTTTAGGTGTGAGTGTATGGTTAAATTAATTTGAAATTCTTCAACTGCATTATTTTGAAATGAATGATTTTCTTTATTTAACATTTATCATCTCTATTATGTAATTTGAATTGGGTTGATTTTTATTGGGCTTGTGAAGCTCATTATTAATTTATGTTTTGGATTGAGGTACTTTTTTTTTTGTATATGATTGAGGTACTTGATGTGGTCAGAAGTTGGACTAAGGATAGAAAAATTATAAATTTTCTTTAATTTGTTGAATGGGACTGATGATTGTAAAACTTAATTCGGCCTTAAGAGCCTTTCAGTTTGGTAGTACTATTTTATTGAATTTTCTATGATGGTAATTTAATTATGATTGTTATTGTTACACATCATTTAAAAAAATTGGTTAATATGGTTTGACATTTATGTTACAAAATGTGTAATTTTGATTAATGAATGAGTTGAGAATATTAATTTAATAAAGAATCTAATTATTTTTAATCATAAATCTTTGAGTTCTCGAGTAATGGGTGATCCATGGGTTATTGGTCGGTCACCAATATTTTCTGGAATTCGGGGTACATGCTAAGTATTGATCCCTAGAAACCAAAGAATGGATTGCGTTAGTTACTTTAACTCCTAAGAGATCTTCAAGCTGAGTGGATTGGTTAGATGGTCTGACCCCCTTTGCATGCACACCAAATCACAGCACAAATGGCGGATGATAAAGCTTCTCAGCTCAAGTAACAAATCCACTCCCTTGTAGAGATATAATAAGGGATATTACTTGACAGCAGTCAGGTTCTCCATGATTATTGTTTCCAAAACATCATGTCCATGGTTATGATATATAGCTTTTCGATGATTGTATACCAATCAATTGCTGACATCCTTCCGTTGGGACAATTAGTAATTCAGTCTTCTAAACACCAGTTATTACAACAACAATAGAGGGAAAAACAAAGCTTACTTTTCCATTTTATCTGATTCAGAGGCTTCTTGATCCTGCATGTTTTCATCCTTTGGTCCATTAAAATCCAGCAAATCTTCAGAAGTAGTTTCACCTTTTTTGCCATCTTCTAGTTTTTCAGGACATGGATCTAAAACTTCCTCAGTTCCCACTTTTACCTGATTACTATGTGTTCCATAAGGATTAGAACGATCACCCTGCATGTAAAATATACTGAACAAATAACTTACCTTCCAAAAAAAAAAAGAATATATGAATGGATCCCACTATTGGACACCAGAGATAAATTTGAAGCACTGTTGTTGGACTAGGAATTGATACAAAGAGGAATAGTCATGTCTACAGGGGAGGACGGGAAGAAACAACCAGCCCTGCCAATAGTTATCAAGAATGGGTATGGGTATAATACAGCAATGATCCGTTCCAGAAGTACAGGTGTTATACGGCAAAAATGTGACGGAAAAATTAAAAAATACTTTATAATTATTAATAAATAAAAATCATGATATTAACTAATAACAATCATTTAATACGGAATGTGTTTAACACGGTCAAAGTACGGCAAAAATATGTATATTGTACACGTTTTAATTATAATATGGAATTCACGTATTAAAGGCATATTATACGGTGATATGTGTATAATACGTAACATGGCAAAAATGCGCCGTTTTAAACTGCAACCCCCTCTAAATGTATTATACGGGTATAATAAGGGGTTTGATAGGTATCCTATGCCATTCATGCGGAAATATATGCAAGAGGCTTTAGATTTACCAATTTGAATGGGTCATATGAAGGAAATAGATAGGAAAAGTAAACCGATACTATGACCTTGACCACGCTTGCAGCTCTCAGTCTTTCCCATCCAACTTGAGTATTCTTTGCCTCATGAAAATTATAGCTAGATAAAAGAGTAATAGAAAATAACAAGGATGTCTTAACACTTACTGTTGTTGTGGGCTTTACAGCATCCTTGAACAAGGTATCACCAACTGAAGTGGAAATTTGTGGCCCTTCTTTGGCTTCAAAATGCTCGCCAGTGAACTCCTCCAACTTGTCATTAACAACTACTGTCTTGACTCTCAAGGTCGGTTCACAAGAAATACAACCCACTGTTGTCTTAGAGCTTAAGGACTCTTCAATTTTAGTAAAAGATTCATGCTCTTCTTTAGCTAATTCTTCTTTTCCCGATAAATTTTCATCTCTCTTGCTTATAGGGGATATTTTAGATTTGTATTCTAGTTCCTGAAGGATCTTCTTAATAGTATAGTAAGAACCACCCACTTGTTTTCTAGCAGCGGAAGGGGTAGGGATTTTTCCTGCGTTCAATGCCTTGTACCTGCAAAGAGGTGATTATTATCTTGATTGAAGCTTTACATTGACACTTACCACGAACTCCCACATGATACATCACAGTTTTCAGAAGCCCAATCAATTCTACAAGATCAACACTCAGAAAATAATGGGAGCTCTCTCTTATATATCCTTGGTCAAAAAATAAATATATAAATAAATCGCATGCTCTATAAGATCAATACTCGGATCAAATAATGGGAGTTGGTTCAAAAAAAATGCTTATCCTTGGTAAAAGAATAAATAGATAAATAAACCACATGCTCAAAAAGATTATCAGCATTCTCAAAAACTCAATCCACTATCCAAAACCATACTTGTGTACCAAGAACTCAGTCAATTATTTGAACAAGTTCATGTCTTCACTTAGTCCAGATTGAGTTTCAAATTCTAAATGGTAACATTCAAGAAAATAAGATACATCAGTAATAAGGATTGGATCTGTAAGGGTTTGAAAAAAAGCACAAAATGGCAAAATATGAAGTCAACCAAAACTCAGGATGTTAGGATGTGGGGTTAATTTGTCCAAATGTGGAATATCGTTCTCACCTGAACGGAAATTATATTCATTTGACAAATTTAGTATGCCTTTATGAGGGGGTTGGCAAGTGTCCAATACGTGTCTGACAAGCGCTTCCAGCATGGAGCATTTTTCTCCTTAAAATGTAAAGTCCTTATTACGTGTACTAAAGTTCAGGTGTATGCAAAAATCAAAATAAAGGTTCGGTTCACGGCCCTGTATTCAGTTTGAATGCCAAATAAACTCTCAAGGACTGACATCAATTCTTCAAAACTTCCACTAAGTAGTCAATACCTTAGATATTTGAAACCTATTCCCAATTATTCATGTTTATGAAACAAAACAGTCGTGGATACTGGCGTTCAAGAATATGTTAAGCACTCACTCAAGGAGAGTTGAATTAAAACATCAAGAAATCAGCTACTTAAATAAGGTAGAGAAGAGCCATACTTGTCAACGAAGGATTCCACCAGAGCATGCCGCTCATCTTTCAATACTCTTTTCTGACGCCTCTGGGGTTTAGATGAGTTAGAAGGAACTGAGGCAGAAAAAGATGATGCACGCCACTGAATAATTGACCCACGTACAGCATTGGATATCTTGGGGAATACTGCCAGGTACCAAGGTAGAATATGATTATATGTCTTCACATTATAAAGCATATTAACCAAATTCTTAAAATAAGGAAATAGAATAATAAAACGGACATACTATCCATCAAAGAACAAAAGTAAAACTGAATAAAAGAAGGGACCTAATAGCATCTACTTTATCCATAAAATCGAGGAAATTCAAACCAAGGTAAATAGAGACTCCAATGAAGGCCAAGATCACATTATCAAAATAGTGAATAATGAATAAATAAATAAGTCTTCCTAGAACAATCAGATCCAAATCCAAACATTTGAAAACATAAAGACTCAACAAACATCTTGAGTTCTTTTAGGAGAAGTAAAAAAAAAATGGTGAATGCGTGTGTGTGTGTGTGTGGGTGGGGGATTGGAGGAGAAGATAAAAAAAAATCCACAATTCCAAGTAATCGGGTTGGGGCAACTTCCAAGGAGACTATTGTATGGATGACTTGTTTCCCAGCCAAGTGAAAAACGCTATTATTGCATTAGAAATAATGAATGAAAACCAACCACAACGAAGAGTGATTAATAGCCATCAATGAACAAATATATATAAGTGTGTGTGTGTGTGTGTGTAATAAAAAGAAGGGAAAAGGGAACTCAAATCACATGAAAAAATCTTACCAAATAGGGTTGATTAACATCGTACTAGTCAAATTCAAACCATCAAACCTCATATAAGCATAGCATCGCGCCATGCAAATTAAGCATCAAACCCAATCTACAATGACACCTGAGACCGATATAAAGTTATACTTCAATTACAAATAGACAAAAAATATAATGTATATACAAACATTTTTTTCTTAACAAATTTTGTTTAGGTTTTGCATTTGACTAGAAAAAACGAATTTGTCAAGGGTTTCCGAAACTAACTCTCTCCCCCTTTCTTCAAACTATGCTCTTTATCTTTTGTAATGGCATTTTAGTTCTATGTATGCTTTATTTCTAATTTTTAATCGTTATTTTTAATAATACATGAATATTTTATATCTTTATAAATTCAAAAACAAAATAAATCTTTGTGGCTAGGCCACCTAGGAAATCCCTATCTCCTAGGCATCACCTAGATGCTTTGACTACACTGCTGAGACGCCTACAACTTGGACTTCCCAAGGGAAGAGTGAGAATGGGAGTCAACTTCCAAAGGGAAGAGTCCACGTACCAATGATCATTAAACATAGCATAGGTTTTACTTTTACATGAGTAATGATTGTGGACTTCAATAAAAATACAATATAGATTTTTACGTTTACGAAAGTGATGTATGTGGACTTCAAATTTTATAAATTATGGTATATATTATAAATTTAAACATATATATATATATATATATATATATATTAAATAAATCGAGTTGAGCCAACCTTTGAGCATAATCAATCTTCTACAAGCCGAGCTTCGAGCCGAGCCGAGCCGAATCAAACAGGGGTTGGCTCAAGCTCGACTTGTTTAATATTTCAAGCTCAGCTCTAAGCTCGGCTTGACTCAATCGAGCCTGAAATCCTTGCTCAAGCTCGGCTTGATCAAGCAGAGCTTTCGAGCTCGCTTGGCTTTTGTGTACCCCTAATAGTTACCAAACACACGTATTATATTTGCATAGTACCTGTCAGTGTTTTAAAAAACGTATGAGGCTTACGCCTCGAGGCGAAGCTTAAGGAAAACGCCTTGAGGCTCATCCAAGAGGCTTAAACCCCATAAGGCTCACGCCTCAAAGTGTGAGGCTCACATAAAGCACACGCCTCACCTTTATGCCTCATACATTAACTAAAATTAGGGTTCTAGTCAAAACAATGACTTAAATTACGATTTATTATTTTTATTTGTTTCAACTAATAACAAAAAAAAAATTATTTATTTCAAAAAAGACATTGAAAATGATGATGGTGTTATTGATTTCAACCAATACTTAATTTAATTGGCTTTTAAAAACCCTTTGAGTCTAATTTACAATATTTCCCTAGTAGACATTGCAAAAATTTGGAGTCATTGGCCTAGTTCATGACTCAAAAGGGAAAACAATTGTTTATTTGTTAAAATAAGTGACCATGAAGCTTTCTTGTGAGGCTGAAGCCTCACGCTTTCACGTTTTAAAACATTGGACTACCCGTATAATACTTTAGGGGGGGTCGTTGTTTAAAACTACGTACTTTAGTTGTGTTACGTATTATACCTGTATCACCATATAATACTCGTTTAATACACGAATTACGTATTAAATACATACAATATGCATATTTGTTCCGTGCTTTTATTGTGTTAAACGCATATTCCGTAAATGTTTGTTATTAGTTAAAATCTTGATTTTTATTTATTTATAATTATTAGTTATTTTTTAGTTTTTCTTTTCTTTTGTCGTGTTTTTGCCGTATAACACCAATACTTCCTGAATGGATCATTGTCGTATTATACCCGTACCCGTACTTGGTAACTATGGTCTCAGTGGCAATGTGTGTATCCTCCGCTTGAGTTGACTGACATCGATTCCCATGAATTGATGTGACGGTTGAAAAGTACATCGTTTGACCAAGTAAAAGATACTAACTTCTAATCTACTAACCTAGATAAATGACGCTTACACCAAAAACAATTGACTGGAAAGATCGACATGAAAGACCTGGGTATTGTTGATGTGATCTTGGAAATAAAAATTATTAGAAGCAATGAAGGGATAATTGTAACTCAAGTTACACTATGTAGAAAAAATCTCCTTAGTTTAATCAAATTGACTATGTGCTTGCTAGAACACCATTGACCATACCGTTCTAATGTAAAATTTAAGGAAAATACACCATATACTGATCGGAAAAAAATTAAAGGATAATATTGCTGAATGTGTATCACTCTTGGAATAGTCTAATGTGATTGGTGATCCAAGGTACTTAATGAACTATACTAGATCAGACATTGCTTTTACAATAAATAAGTAGATACACTACTAATCTACAACATGAACACTGACTACATTACACTTATTAGGGTGTGTTAAAGTATCCAAATACACCATCAATATAGACTTCATTGAGAAACATATCCAACCGTACTAGAAGAGTGACTAGTTATAAATATGGAAATAAAAATCGCCGAAACCGATACAAAACGGGCGATACGTATAGGTATCGGTAGTCCCCTATAAGATATTTATACTGATACGAAATGAGCAATACGTATCGTTTATTAGTTATTCATGTTTTAATTCATTGTGTAATTTAAATTTTGTTTGTTACTTTGTTTTTGAGTCGCTTTTCATGACTTTATATTTGGTTCTTATAACTCATTTGATATTATTTAAATTTAATTTGATCTTTTAATATAAAAAAATCGAAAAAAGAAAAATTTATATGTATCACCCGAAACCGATACTTATAGGTTTCGGTTGGGACCGATACATCCCCCGAAACCGTATTTTTAATCCTTGGTTATAAATGGATAGCAAATTCTTATTAATCTAAGTCTACAAGTGGATACATTTGATGGAGAAGCAACTTCTTGGATAATATTAACAAGCAGACTTGCATGACCCTGTCCACCATGAAACTAAAGTTGATTTCCTTAGAGAAGGCACAATGAAGCAAAATGGATGAGAAACCTCATAGGATACATATATATACAATTATGGAAGAAGCTAGTATCAGCTATTTTATTGAATATGATTTCCAAGCTGCAACAACATGTCAACCACACAGTATCATAGGACAATGCCATAAAGAAACTAGTCGGTAATGGATTAGTTTTAATGGACTTTATTAAGTCGAAAAACAACCCAGCAAATCTGCAAACTGAGGGGCTAGCTAAAGAGCGTGTTACATCGGAAGGAATGGGGTTAAAGCCAATATAAAGACTCACCAACCATGGGAATCTAACCTAAGTGGCTAGAGATCAAGAACCACGTCCAATGTTAAAAATCAGTTCATGGAGTACTTTTTCATTGCTCTCAATACAATTATCTGCATTCATCCCCTATGGTATTGTAGTGCAGTGCCTGCCTATAACAAAAAATTGTTAGCCATTCTTTGCCTCTTATTAGAGTTGGGTTGATTCTCTACAATTCCTGTGTAAGCCAAGACATAGGCACACGGATGAAAATCCAAACCCACAAGAAAGAATTGGGGATGACACATTTTTGTGATGTGTTGGCTTGCTTATGATCGGAAGTCCTTGGTTCAAGACTTTAGCTCACCAAGTACTTCATCACCCGAACCTTTTACTTAATTTCCGTAGACCATCTCGCGTCAGTAGCTGACATGTTTGAGTGGAGGGCGGGTTCAGTGGTGTGGATCCCTAGGTTCAAGAGGCTCTTGTACAATTGGGAGGTGAGTGAGTTTGCTAGATTCTTAGCGATGTTGGACTCTGTTAGTCTTATCTTGGCAGCTAGGGACAACCGAGTATGGGCTAGTGACAACAAAGGTCGGTTTACAGTTAAATCTTTCTTGCAAGTGTCGTATCCGGATCCCTATCCAAATTTTCCCTGATAGAGTTTTTGGCATTCTGGTATGCCTTCAAAGGTTTCTTTCTTTCTTTGGTCGACATTCCTGAATAAGATCCTGACTTTGGACAACCTCAAAAAAGAGGTTGGAGTATTATTTATGCCTGTTTGAGAAGGAATTTGTTAATGATTTGTTATTGCACTATGCCTTTTCGAGGTGCCTCTAGAATTATTTTCGTTCCCAATTTGGGGTCGCCTGGATCTTTCCCTCTTCCTTTCAGGGCTTCTTATCTTGTTGGCTCTCAGCATCGTTGCATAGTCCGGTGGACCTCTTATGGGGTCTTCTTTCAGGTGCGGTTGCGTGGTCGATTTGGAAGGAGAAAAACATGAGAGTTTTCTAGGATTCTCAGCTGGCCTTAGAGGTGATGTGTGCTCGTACTCGCTCTATGTTGTTGGACTGGGTCTCTACCAAATTAGACGTGGCAAAATCAGGGCTTGATATGATTATTTCCTAGTTTTGGGGCTGTATAGCTTTAGGCTTTTTCTGTTGCTTTCTATTGTTGTTGTCTATAGCCTTCTTTTCCTTTGCCTTGCTCTGCTTGTGGTTCACTATTGGTGAATCAGTATCCTTCTTTGTTTTATTGAAATTTTTTCTACCGTTCAAAAAAAAAGTCCCAAAAAACAACCTTAATTGATGCAGGCAGTCTCTTGCTTGCTCATTGATTATGGATTTTAATTGTAAAACATGTGGGAAAATGTTGTCTTTGAACGGTCTAAGCATAGTTGTTAAAGACGTCACCTTAGGCGGTCGCCTAGGCGACCAGGCGCTCTGCTAGGCTCAGGCGATTGGCCACCTTAGGCAGTCGTTATTATAAATCTGATACATGTAATATTATTATTGTTTAAAGATATAAAAGTTTACTTTATTTGAATATAGTAGTTTGGTAAACAAAAAAATATTCTATTTTATATACTTTTCATATCTTTTACCATAGAATATGTTAGGATTTGTATATCCAATAAAAAAAAGGTTTGTAGATAGAAGAAAGAAGAGAGGAATTGTGTCAAATATGTTTTCCTCATGTTAACCTGTCCTCTCGCTCAATTGGTGGACAATTCCCGCGAGAAAATGAAGAAAGAATAAATGAGAGTAAGATGTACGGCTTCTCCCTCCCCTTCTTTTGCCTCTCTCATGTTCGACGTTATATTGATTGTCAGACTATTTTTTTATTATTTATGCAGTCCTACACTCTCCCTTCATCCCATCTCCTTCCTCTCTCATGTTCAACTGTCAATGTAGACCATTGTTTCTTTCTATTTTTTATCATTCAAAATCACACTCTCCCCCCTTTCAACAATCATTGTAGACTTTGTTTTTTTTGTTCATTTTTTATCCCCAACACTTGACATCTCCTTTTATTGTTTTTAGAATTTCTCCCAGTGTAGTCAAGGCGTCACCTAGGCGATCTTGGGCCTGCGTCGCCTAGGCGCCTCTCTAGGCGGGCGATCCTAATTAAAAAAAAAAAAAAAATTTGCTTTAAAAAAATCCAAAATATCTCAATAAATAAATAAAAATAAAAAAACATGTAATGAAGAAGTAATAAGATTCTGAATCGTTTTTTTCACTAAGAATATTAATTTTTTTCACTAAAAAATATCGTTTTTGACGCAATCTAGGCCTATTAGGCCCAGATTGCGGATGCACTTCGTGCGTCGCAGGGGGGCGCTGCCACCCCCTGGGTAATCGTAGGGGGGCTCTGCTAATATTATACATGGACAATGACACGAATTTGGGTATTTGGCTCAGATTTTGAAGTGTTTAATACTTCACTATATCAACATGTCTTTGGTTATGTGATGAATGATTGTAATAGACTTTTTATTTTATATTTTTGTGGAATGTGGGCGTGAAGTTTTCGTCTTTTGGATGTTATATATAATAATATATATACGTGATATATATATAATTATATAAATATTTATATTAAATTTATCGCCTAGGCAACGCCTCGCCTAGCCGAGGCTAATCGCCTAGACGCCTTGACTACACTGATTTTTCCAAGGATAGTTCTATCAAAGTGTTTCTTAACAATTGAGATTTTGTAATTTACATAAATTGCAAGGCCCCTTATTCAATAAAATGCATCATACATAGATCTCATATTGAGGGATGTCTACAGCAAAAAGTTCATCAAGCGACGCTTCAAGCGTCCATGGGGTCTGTCCCTCAAGTCGCCTTGACAACCATGGGTCTAAGATCTTTTTACTGCTAAAAAATGGTCTCCCTTTTGAATCTCATCCATTTACATATTACGCAATTGTGTTTATTACATCATCAAACTTATTTTTATCATCATCAATGCCTTTATCCCAAATTTATGGAGGTGGCAACACGAATCATGTCCCACCAATCTGTTCTATTAAAATTCATATCTTTTTTTACTTTTATACCAATGGAAAATTTTCATTTGGCCATATTTATAACTAGTGTCATTCAACCATTATTAACAATAAAAACAAGGGTTGCCTCTCTTTTCTTCCTTGTGAATCAATCAAGAAACCCAGAAACTCTTCTTACTCTTGTTCTTCATCTCTCACTAGTAATTTCTTGGCTATTTTGAGAGATTTCATCAAGATTATTTTGGGATTATGAAGCATCCTGAAAATTGTGTTCATATGGACATCCTATTTGTGTATGAACACTAGCAGATGCTGACAATCATTTTAACATAAGACAAACACTCGGTAACCCTTTTGTGTCTCAGTCAACCAACAGGGGTTGATTAGGGGGAGAGGGTAAATCTATCCCAAGAACAGAGTATTCAACATTGGCCATATCTCATACTAAATAAGTTCTTCGTCTATAGATTACTATTTATAGATCTCATACGACTCACGTGAATTTGTCCATACGTCACATAAAGAATCCGCGAGGTAAAGGGATTGAGATGTAGTTTTGTTTGATCACCTGATTGATAGAAAATTTCGTTTACTTTCCTCAACTTGAGATATAGAATTTTCTAGTGCTATATCTTTATGTTTTTGCAGCTTTAAAATTAGACTATTTTAGATTCTAGAATTGATAACATATTTGGCATATCAAGTAGCCGAAGATTTTATCTTTGGGGCATTTAAAGTCTTTTTTTTTATTGAGTCGCTTGGGGCCCAACTTTGTACTTGGTCTCCTAGGCGATTGCCTTTAACAACCATACAAAAAACATGAAGTGACCATATGGTCCACCCATAGAGGAAAGAGAAATGTGATCAATTAGTCCACCCATTGAGTGAGAGAGAGGGTAGGTTAACAAGAAGAAAACATACATGACATCATACAATCACTTATTTCTTTTTCTTCTATTTGCAAATTTTTTTTTGTTGGATATACAAACTCTTAACATATTATATAGTAAAAGAAACAAAAAACATATAAAACTAGCATGATTCTTTGTTGACCAAACTACAATCTTCAAATAAAATGAATTTTTTTAACTCTTAAACAATAAAATATTACATACATCATTTTTTTTTATAATGAGGCCGTTAGTCGCCTGAGCCCAATAGACTGATAGAGAACGCATGGTTTGCCTAGGTGACCACCTGAGGTGCTTGAGGCAACGCCTTTAACAACCATGCTCATATGGATACTAATTTGAACTTAACCAAATGCCAAAAACCCCAGGACTTGTGGAACGCGTTAAATCAAGCCCTATACCTATTTAGGACCGGAACAGACCACCAAGCTTTCGCAGTCAACGTCCTCGTCAGCTCTTAATCTAGGTAGCTTTCACTCTAGCGGCATGTAGCCCTTTTACCTCTTGGGATGACTCACACCCTGCTCCAGGCAACCCTCTCTACGACAGCTCACTCTGGTGGCAGGTAACCCTTTTTCTCTATTTTTGAGATGGCTCTCAACAAGTAGCCCTTTTAGTGACTCTAACCCGAGAAGTGGAGGCTAGGTTTGATACCAAATGATACTCCAAAAACCCCCATGACTTGTGGAATGCTTTAAATCAAGCCCCATATCTATTTAGGACCGCAACAGATACATAATCCGTCCAAAGAGGTTTATTAACAAGTGGTGATATAATAATTTATAAAAAAAAGGTTTCGGTCATGCTTCTATAAAATCTGGAAAGACTGCTAAAGATCGAACTTCGAAACCAAAAGAGAATAAAAATGAGAAATATTATAGAGCAGCTTGAAAAAGAAACCAAACATCTGAATGCCATTAAGGGTGCGTTCTTTGCAATTTTTGTCAACGAACAATATGCATTTTCTTTTGAGAACTAGATGTATCGATGCTTTTCATCTATTGGGTTGCAATTCCGGTAAGACTTTAAATGCAGCAAAATGAATGATTTCAAAACTCATAAAAAAGAGTAAGATTTAAAATCTGAACACAAATGTCCTACCAACTACCATCAACAAGTGTAAAGTGGGAAACTTAAAGAAGAAGAATGAAATGGCTTACCCCTTTTAGAATCGGAAAATCGAGTAGCAGAGTGTTTAGACGGGAAGGTGAGTCCTCTTGCCATATGCCTCACGCGAAGAGCAAAAAAATTCCCAACTCAATCCATCATCGGTGATCCTTATAACCCAACCAATCTCAGATTCCCTCCCGACCCGCCCAAGGGTCTGATTTCGAGGGGTTGAGAGTTTTTAATGCTTTGAATGTCGTACTGTACATTGTACTAGAGAAATATCAAACTTGCTTCTTTTTTTTCCCTGCATCTTGCCGTGGGTGTGTTATGTGTACCTTCTTAGTTCTTTCCCGGGTTATGTATATTTACAGGGGGAATGGGATTTCGTCCGCACAACGCAAGTCTCTTTTAACACCACTTAACTGGGGTTAAGATTCATTCATCCTTAAGGTTCAATCATATTTGGTTTTAGAGTGAGGAAAAAAAAATCACAAAAGTTAAAAACTCTTAACCAAGTGTTTAAAAGGAAGTTAAAGGGGTTCTGTGAGTGGGCCAGACCGTTTTGGTCTATCCAGGGCCCAACCAAATTCAATCCTATTTTAGGTGGGTGGGATCTTTTGTTGAGACATCAACATCTACAACTACAAGGAATTCTTTAACTCTGGTTAAGATTCACTGATCCTTAAGGTTCAATCATGTAATGTTGGTTTTAGAGAGAGAAAAAAAACGTGATCACAAAAGCAAAAAATTCTTAACCAAGTGTTTTAAAAGGAAGTTAAAAGGGGCTCCGTGAGTGGGCCAGACCTTTTGGTCTATCAAGGGCCAAACCAAATCACATCTATATCTACAAGAATCCTTATAGATTCGAGAAGAGTATGACATTGTCAACTTTTATAAGCCATTTTCGAAATAACACCAACTAAGAAGAGTGTTTGCATATGTTAAAATGGTTATGTGGTAGGCTTTCTTGCTTTCTACAAGGGAATCCTTGTAGAAACCATCCGGACTTATTTTTAGGAGTAGCCTAGATTTACTCTAGGTGGGCCCAAGTAAAATACTCTAGCTCATACTCAAATACTCTTTAACCACCTTTCAACTCGATTTTAACCCATGTAGTTAATTGTTTTTCTTCTAAAAAACTAGGGCTAGATTCTTTAACCTAAAGGTTAGTGAATCTTAACCACAGTTAAATTAAGTGAGTTGAAAGAGAAGCATGTGAGTTGGAGAGGTGGAGCCAGGGTCTAAATATTTTAGGAGCAATTTAGGTTTTACGATTTACTTTAGTTGTGGCAGAGTAAAATAATCTAGACTAGCCTCACTAAGTTGCCATGTCTCCCTCTTAACTCCTTTTAATTTTTTAATTTTGGTTGAGATTCACTAGAAGTTAAGACTAAAGAATCTAACCTTGGTTTTTAGAAGAAAAAAAATAACACATGGGTTAAAACTTCTTAACTAAATTTAAAGGGAGTTAAAGGCTAGGGCAGAGTATTTTACTATGGCCGCAACCAGAATAAATCCGCTCTTTAGTAGCACTCCCATAACCACACTGCAGGTGTAACTTGGGCGGGTTGGGGTTAGCGCTAATCCAAACCTAATTTCGAGAGCAAAACAGTATGTTCATAGCCAACCTCAACCCTGCTTCCAACTCAAGGTGCACCCTAGGATCAAATTGGTCCAGGTCGGGTTTGGTTGCGCTTGTACGATTAAATTTTGTTATCAATATTTGACAACTATAAACATGTGGTCCTAGACCTAATTAATGTTCAACAAAAAAAAAAATTACTACCAAACATTACAATAAATAAAATTCCTAACCAAGTTATAAGTTACTAGCAAAACCGTGTGATGTACAAGAGTGAAAATAAAATTTTAAAAAATAACATATAGAATAACTCAACAAATTTATAGAAAGTAAAACATAAGTAATCTTCTTATTTATCTTTTGATTAACAATTGGTCATATACATGCCATGAAAGAATCTCATTCACCCTTTGCAAGGACTCAAACTACATTTGATCTCTATGTGCCGGTCTCATCACTTGTCCATCAAAGTGATCAACTTACTTGACTGTAACTAATAGTAATTAGAGAAAGAAGGAATGATCTAGAGAGAAGATTCACCCCGTGCGTTTACAAACCAAAATTGAGATCAAACTTAAATTATTAGGATATTAGGAGCATAATCTCAATTTAAAATATTAAAAAATAATTAATATGGTCACTCCTATAATAACAAGGTAAAGATATACGGTGAAATTGAACTACTCTATTCAAGGGTTTTACCAAGGCAACTTACATGAGGTCCAGAGCTGAATTTGTTGACAACATAAATATATGAGATTCTCTCAACAGCATTCTATATCTCTCTCTCAAATATACCTAACCAACAGTCCTATTTTTCTCTAAAATACAATTTGCAAACAGCTATATTTCACTCTGAAATTCACCCACCGACAACTTCACTCTTCTCTCAAAACCCTCACAACAAGCTACTCTCTTTGCTATAAAACCATAACCTATCTCTTTGAAAAAAGACCTCATTTCTCTCTCTAAAACAACCCACAATCATCCACTATCTCCATATAAAACCCCCACTGATACAATAGTAGAGAAAAAATTGCAAATGAAATAAATAAACAATAAAAGAGCTCTGAAATTCAAATTACATTTAAAGATGACGTGTAGTTGAAGCTTTGTTGCATATCCTTCTCCCTCTCTCTCTAAAATACATCCCACAAATAGCTCTATTTCTCACTAAAATCACCCTCCTAGCAACTATATTTATCTCTAAATTTCATCCAACCAACCATCCCTTTATTCTCCCTATTCCATCAAAAACCCCATAACAGATACTCTTCTTTATTAAAACATCCCCTATCTCACCTTCATGGGGACCTATTACTGGATTAATTTAAGTGTAGAGGCTAAGATTTTATTACATCCCCATATAACACTAACCTGTTGTATTGGCCCTCCAAAAGGAAAGGGGCCTTTTTGTGGCGAATTGGTGGCCACTCATAAGCAATTGTTAATTATTGGTCTCTCGTGATTGATCATCTACAATTGATTGTACGTTTGGATTGGATTTTTTTGGTCAAAAATCAATTCTGGTAAAATTGATTGTGTAGAAATTAATGGTCAAATAATTTTTTTTTCAAATAATAGTGTTCGGAGAATATGTTGGTGAGTTTCTCAACTTCGTATTCTCCAAACAATGTTATTTTAAAAAATGATTATTTAATCATGAATTTCTACACAATCAATTTTACCAGAATTGATATTTGACCAAAAAAATCCAATCCAAACGCCTCATAAATGTTAGTGATAAATTAGAGATCTTGGTCATCAAATTCGTTGCTAATCAGTAATCATCTATTGCTAATTACTTATCATTTTTCACAAATCATCAACAATGGAACACCAGTCATTGGTTGTTGGTTGTCAGACACTTGTTAGTTATTGATCAAAGGTAGGATGTAAATGGTGTGTGGCCAACTGTCTGATTAGAAAAGACAGATGAAGAGAATCATGTCTAGTGAGTTCTAATCATGATTTTGGGAAAAAAATAATCAAGTCCCAAACTCTACGACTACAACTATCAAAATTCAAGATGTTGTTGTGGCTTTGGAGTCTTTGGAACACATTTGAATGTAGCAAGGTATTTGAACTTCAGATTTTATCTTTCATTAAGTACTCCCTGCAAATATTTTGGACATGCAAAGATGAAGAAGATCGTGACAAATGGTTGAGATTGAATAGGCAAGTTGCCTTGTAAATCTTGCTACAATTCATTATAGGCAAAACATGGTCTAAATTAAATGGTTTGCGCTCATTATATTAAAGAATAAAATGAGTATTTAATAAATAAAGACTGATTTTTATAGAGAGGACAAAGAGAGACTTCGACGGCTATAGCAACCTTGAGTTACTTACACCAGAGTTAAAAGTCGTCTCAGGATCTGATCAATACCGTCAACAAATCAATTCTTGAATTTATTTCGGGTACTGAACCAATCCCAAAAAAATAAACAGTTTATGCAAAGATTAAAAATAAACCACATAAATTAAAATGATAGATCAGGGACGCATGATTTTTTTTAACGTAATAAAACCCCAATTTAGGGAAAACCTCTACGGCCAAATAAATGGCAAAATTTCCACTATCAATAAATTAGAAAGAGGTACAAGGATATTTTGAATATCACTTACCTCTTGGTACTAGCCCCACAATGAAGGGGGATCCGGATAAAAATTTATGCGGAAACTGGATCCCCTAGATTTTAACACCATAGAAAGTATCAAAATTATCTAAGAGTTTTAATCATATCACATCGGTGAATGCTTTTCACCGGTGAATCTTAATCCACTCGAACCGTCAGAACTCTTTGTAGAGATTTCTCCAAAAAAATACTAAAAGCTTGATCCTTGTTCTTCACTATCCCCACGAAGCTTTAGAATCTCCTTTTGAATTATAGAAGCAAGAGGAAGAAGATGGATCAATGGTGTAGACCTTTTATCACCAATAATACTAAGGTTCAAAACCCTAGATTTGCAAAACCCAATTAGGACCACCAATATAGCTCACAAAAATCCTAGGGGTCTCCCCTAGGGATCACGGTTTGGAGAGAGAGAGGAGAGGAGAGAAAAAATTCTGAAGAATTCTACTTAATGGTCTAGGGTGTTGGGGTATTTATAGGCTAGGATCTTATCCTAATCCTACTCCAACTTGATCTTATCTAGTAGGATTTATTAATTAACAATAACTCTTATTATTAATTAAATAAACTCCTACTTAATCTATAACTACTTTAGTTATAGTAATCCTATTAATTAAAGAGTCTCTATTATAAGAGGAGTCCTCAATTAAAAGGGATAAGTCAACATCCTACAGCAAAGTAGGAAACCTAATCAAACTAGGAATCCACAAGGGGGGCGTGAGCTTCTATGGGGCGTGGGATTTGAGGAGTTAAAACTCCTTATTGTAATCTAATTACAATAACATCTTAATCCTAATTGCAATCCAACACTTGGATTTTAATTCCATAATAAAATGAATTATATTTCAATAATTATTCAATTAAATAAATCCTAATCTAATTAGGATTCCTTAAGTGGGCACCCCACCCTAGGGTTTAAACCCATGGGCTTTGGCCCATATTAAAAGTCCATTTTAATGGGTTTATGGATATGGGTCAAACCCATTTCCCCTTTAATTATGTTAATCAAATAATTACTAAAATAATTCCTTAGTTTAAATTAACAATTAATTTAAACAATAGATTAACTATTAATATATTTAATTAAATGATTAACTTTTAATCACTTAAAATAATTGATTAACTTTTAATCAATTATTGGGCTTGTATTTCTTATGTGAGCACCTCCACAGATTGCTGTGTGACATTCTTACCCTAGCTTATCAAATGTTATTCCATTGACCCTAAATAAGAATTACATCGGAATTGCAAGTGACGTGAGATATCTATGTTGCAATTGAATCCCAGTGTATGAACATTAACCATTACGGATCCCGCCACATGAACTTTTAAATTCGATTTATCCTTCCAAATACATTATCCCTAATGGGCCTTTGAGATTGACATACTATCTAACCCATAGCCCATTGCAAATCATCCGGGTTTCCAAGACTTATGATTAAGCCATGAGAAACAATTTCTCATGAAAAATATTTTGAAAAAATCTTTTTATAAATATAATACCTTTTAATAAAAGTATATTTCAAAACTTATTTTGTTTTCAAAATCACCTGCGCAGGATTTGAACTTAATCAATTGTCTTACCCGGAACTTGGATAATCTCTCAAATTAATGAGCATGGATTTCTTGTTTGAAATTCATCATGACTCGAACAACTTTCTGACTATCCAACTGTCACTGTATTGTATTCCCTAAGTTAGAAAATACGTTGGTGGAATCAAAACAGTCAGATCACTGCCCAGTCATAGATCAGATCTAAGGATCATCGAAACCGTTCAATGTGAATGAGAGACCAACTATCTAATAGTATGTTTATGCAAGAGGTCTCTGATTGAATGCAATCAGTCAGTGTACATTTAAGCACCCATATGCTGATGTGTAGTCTCCACTACAATAGTTCGAGATAGAACTACATCTCAACTATTGAGAACATCTTAGCATTCTGGCAGCCATATAAGTGAAGTGTCTAGCTTCACCCACAGCTGTGACTATATAAGGTATAAGGAACCGGAAAGTTATATCTACCTGTGATAATCTAATCACATAACTTTCCTACAATATATCCTATGGACTTTTATCGATATCTCATATCGTATAGATCATCTCATGATCATGGTCAATTACCCATAATGAATACACAATAGATTAAGAAGAAACATTTATTAATCAAATTAATAAGGTTCTAATAATCTAAATAACTTTTCTGGGCATCATGATTAACACACAAATACACCCAAAATCTCTTCTTCTCTATATCTTTCCTCCTCTTCTTTCTCTCTCAACAAAAGGAGAACAAGAGCGTACCCCTTTTTGGTTTCCCCCCTCTTTTGATAAAAGAAAACTCAAAAGAATAATCCACCCACAAAATTAGGAGTTTGAAAATTTTCAAACTCTTTAAGTGTGAGACGTGGGGTTAGTGGGTGGACGCCACACGTCTCCCAATCCTAAAAGATCTCTCACAGATCAGGCCTTCCTGCCAAGGAGGCTTTTGGTCCCTCAAAAGCTGCATCAATCAAGTGAGGAAACTTCTCTTTGACTTGCTCCATGGAGAACCACTTTGCTCGATTTACAAATTGACCATTAGGACAAATCCATAAAAATTGTTACTCCCCATTTCTGGTGATCCTTGTCTTTCTATCAAGTATAAGGTCGGTAGTAGCTTGCTCGCTAGGCACCAAATCATGCATCGTCGGTAAGATAGTAGTATCCTCTCTTTCATCCAAGAGAGAGAGCTCAAATAGCCTTAAATTTTCAACATTCACCACATAATACATTTGCATATACCCTGGCAAATCAAGTTTGAAAGCATTCTCGTCATATTGCTCAACCTATCAACCACAACTAAAACATAATTGTTACCTTTTCTAGTAGGTGGTATACCCCTAAGAAAATCCATAGAGATGCTCTCCCATGGAGGATTAGGAAAAGAAAGTGGAGTATATAACCCAAGCTTTCGATTGTTCGGCTTACTAATGTTGCACACAACACACCCTCGTATAAAACGATTAACATCAGTCTACATATTTGGCCAATGAACATACTTTTACAAATTTGTCACTGTCTTAAGCATACCAAAATGTCAAGCAAGTAAAGATGTATAAGTTTCCCGGATAAACTTTAAACGGCTAGCCTTAGGAACACACAACTTCCCATCTTTGTAAAGCAAATCATCTTCCAAGTGGTACCCATCAACAATATCACAATCTTCTTTTAATTGGTGGTATGTATGCTTGAAATCATTATCTTCAACATATCTACTATTGTAAACCTTAGGTCCAAATGGCTCCAAACTCATAACCACTGCACCGACTTTCAAAGGAGGTCTAGATAACATATCAGCTAGATGGTTAGCCTTCCCTTTCTTGTATTTAGATAGGAGATTGTATTGTTATAGAAAACCCATCCACTTGAAATGACGTGTCTGTTGCAACTTGGATTGAGTTTGCAAGTATTTCAATGGCTCATGATCTGTATGTACAACTGTTTCTTTGCCCAAAAGATAATGCTTCCATTTCTTAACAGCAAGTACTAAAGCATATAATTTCCTATCATAGGTGGGATAGTTCAAAACTGGACCAGAAAATAGTTCTAAATGATAACAAACAAGTTTACCTCCCTAGAGTAATACTGCTCCCATAGCATGGCCAGATGCATTGGTCTCTATCTCAAACGGCATTCTCATGTCAGGCAATGCAATAACGGGTGCACTACTGATCTTCTCTTTCAACAACTGGAATGTCTTCTCTTCTAATACACCCCATGTGATACCCATATCCTTTTGTAACTGTTTCAACAATGGTGCAGCTATCTGAGAGTAACCCTTTATGAACTTCCTGAGATACTGTGTCGCACCAATAAAACTGCGTAATTCAGTCACTGTGTGAGGTTTTTGTCAGTCTGTTATTGCCTTTACTTTAGCCGGATCAATCTGAATAGTTCCACCGCTGATGACATGTCCCAAATAAATAACATACTTTCCCAAACTCACATTTCTTCGCATTCAACTTCAACTGAGCATCTTGCAAAATTTCAAGCATAGTCTTCAAGTATCCAATATGTTTCTCCCATGTTTTACTGTAAACTAGAATATCATCAAGGAAAACTAACACAAATTTATTCAAAACAAGCCGCAAAACATCATTCATTAAACGCATAAAAGTAGCAGGTGCGTTAGTAAGGCCAAAAGGCATCACCAACCACTCATATAACCCATGTTTTGTCTTGAAAGCAGTTTTCCATACATCTTTATCTCTCATCCGGACTTGATGATAACTAGATTTTAAATCTAACTTACTAAAATAAGTAGCATGTTTCAATTGATCAAGCAAATCATCAATGTGTGGAAGTGGGTACCTATTCTTTATCGTGATTTTGTTTAATGCATGATAGTCGATACACATCCGGCAAGTGCCATCTTTCTTTGGCAATAACACAATAGGAGAACCGGCAGGCGAGGTACTCGGGCGTATTAGTCCTTGATCCAACAAACCTTCAACCTGCTGCTTCACCTCATCAGATTTAAACACTGACTGACGATACAAGCCAATATTTGGAATTGGGACACCAGATAATAAAGCTATCTCATGTTGTACTTGTCTCTTTGGAGGTAATCCCTTAGGTTCTTCTACCACATCTGGGAAATTTAATAACAATTACTTCAACTTTTGTTTATGACTAGACATACAATCATTGGAATTGACTCCATCTTCAATCACTTGTGATCCCATACAAACTTCCCTAACAATGAGAAGAATAAAATGCTTGCTTGCATTCACCATATACTTGGCTTGCTGTTCAGTCACTAACGAGAGTTTCTTTCGATCCTTAGTCGAACAAATACGATAACCTACATCATCTTCAACTAGTCTCCAAATATTTTTCCTCATGTAGAAAGTAGCATCCCTGTCCCACAAATAAGGACTTCCAAAGACAACCTGACAAATATCCAATGACACAATATCACAAGTAACCTCATCCTTAAATTTTTCATTAATGACAAACCTGAAAGTACATTGTGGATGCACCTGTAATTCAACATTCTTATTCAACCACCCAAGAGGATACGGCTAAGGATGTGGCTTTGACTTCAACCCGAGTTGCTTCACTAGCTTCTCAGAAGTAAGATTTCTCTGAGATCCAGAATCATATAAAGCCACTACCTTGGACATGTGAATCTGAATGTAAAGCCAAAATAATACTTCTTTGATATTTTCAAGAACATCCTTAACTTTAACAATTTGCCTCTGGCTTGGATCCTCATCTGAAAGAATATTTTGTTGATCGTCTCCCTTATGGACCATGCATGCTAACTTCTCATTCGGTTCATTAGAACACTCAATTGTTTCATCATAAAATCATGACACATGGTTGCCACATTCTTTCCCTTCAAATTTTTCGGCTTCATTTCAGGATGCAAAATCCAACATTTTTCTTGAATGTGTCCACTTTTCTTACAATGTCCACAAGTTTTCTCATTTTTGTGAATGTCGAATTTGCTTTCTTATCAAACTTCTTACATTTTTCTTCAAATTTTTCACTCTCTTTTCATGAGCTTTGATCACGATTTATAGGTTTTCTATCACGCTTCTCCAAGTGCATAGCTTTAACACATGCATCATCAATATTCTTAACATCAAAGAGAGCCAACTCACTCCGTAAATGGTAGTGTAACTCGCCTTTATATTTGGCCAGAGTAGACATATCCCGTAAATTCACCCCAAGCAAAACTGCATGCCTCCTGAACTCGGTGGTATAATCCTAGACATTTTGTCATTGTTTCTGACGCAAGAATTGCCACCACTCCTTCAAGTCATCCTGATAGTCAATCGGATAAAATTGATTTCGTAGTGCCACAGTAAGCTGTGCCCAAATTTGAATTACAGGTTGATGGTTTGATTCCAACCTTGCAGTGTAAGCTTCCCACCATGTAAGTGCATGTCCACCAAGCCTCAGTCTTGCAAAAGTAATTTTTTACACTTCGGTATATCGCTTGGTACTAAAATAAACCTCTAATTGTTTTAACCACTCATCCAATTTTTCCGTGTCTAATTCACCGCAATACAGAGGAATCTCAATGCGAACATCCATCCTAAATGGTTCAATCGGCATTTATTCTCTATGCAGATCTGCATTAGAATGTTCTACTACTGGTAGGGTATTGGTTTCTTCAGACCTCTTGCTCGAGACCACTTCTTTTATCATGATCATTATAGTCACCATCATTTTTTCCATTTCTGATACCTGTTGAGAAAAAGTATTTTCGTCTCCTTGATCAGACATCTTTGATTTTCCTCTACGACTACCGATTTCTGAATTCAATTCTACCAAATCAACGTTCTGTGAACGACGGCCTGCATGCACAGTTAAAAAAAACCTAGCTTTGATACCAAAAACTTGATCAATACCGTAGCAAATCAATTCTGGAATTTATTTCGGGTACTAAATCAATCCCAAAAAAATAAACAGTTTATGCAGAGATTAAAAATAAACCACAAAAATAATTAAAATGATAGATCAGGGACGCATGATTTTTTTTAATGTGATAAAACCCCAATTTAGGGAAAACCTCCACGGCCAAATAAATGGCAAAATTTCCACTATCAAGAAATTAGAAAGGGGTACAAGGATATTTTGAAGACCACTTCTCTATATCTTTCCTCCTCTTCTTTCTCTTTCAACAAAAGGAGAAAAAGAGCGTACCCCTTTTTGGTTTCCCCCCTCTTTTGATAAAAGAAAACCCAAAAGGATAATCCACCCACAAAATTAGGAGTTTGAAAATTTTTGAACTCTTTAAGTGTGAAACGTGGCGTTAGTGGGTGGACCCCACACGTCTCCTAATCCTAAAAGATCTCTAACAGATCAGGATCCGATCTGAATCATTTAGCTAAGTAGCCAACCCAAATATTTTTCTTATAATGATCTATGTGGCTGTTTTTTTTTTTTCCTTTTTTTTTGCCAAAGGAAAAGAGAATTTTAGGGATTTGGTTTATTTGGAAGCGTTGCAGTGGTGTAGGCCTCAAGTTTTAGCAAAAACTTTGAAGTACTTGTAGAAGGCGCTAAAGATTGTGAGCTTGAAGGTGAGTCCTAATTCGATTCAACTATCGAGGTAGAGTGTCTGAGAATGACGTAGCAAATCCGATTGAGACTGAACTAGGTCAGGTTGTTGAAAGAAGCGATAATTGTACTGTTAATTTTGCTTTTCTGTGCCGTGATACCAAATATCTGGACAAATCTCATGATCTGCCCCCATTCTATCACTTGACTGGCAAGAGAGCATATGAATCCTCTCCAAGAGCATGAAGTGGGAGAATCACGAGTATGGTCAAGATACCATTGGGGTCGATTTGGCCAGAAAAATATGCTTGAAGGCCATTAACGCTACAACAACATTGCTTTGTTGCGCGCAGCTGTTGTTGTTGCAATGAAGACAATACTCCAATCTCGGGTCCCATACAATAAGAAAATGAATAAAAAGAGATGATCACCACCGTCGTTAAGAGAAGAAGGAAGAGAAAGCAAAGGAAATTCATCATTGCTATATAAATAAGAATCCTTGCCAACCTTTTTCTTCCCTCTACTTCTTATGTTGCTACTTGTATTTTAGATGAAGAGAAGGGTGGATGAGGCACAAAACTGAAAATAAGATCCCTTTCATATGTGATCTTCTATATTTTTGGATGCCAAAAAGTAAAACCAAAGTCTTAAAAAATGGGAATTGGATACATAAATCATAAGAATTTGAGAAAATGTCGAAAGAGAACGCAGGGTTTTTTTTTTTTTTTACAGAGGTGGATCTATCCATCTTGATCTCATATTATGGTCAGCTATCGTCTATATTTATTTCTTCTCTATTGTTGCTTCTGGTCTTTCCCCTAATTTCTGAAGAAAGATGAGGGGTCTAGGGGAGGTGAAAGAATAGAGGGATATAAATCATAATAGTTGAGTCTCTTTAATGAGAGAAATTGTTTAGCGTCTCTTTAATAAATTGCAGCAAGCCAGCAATTGAAGAGACGTTTTGGAAAATGAAGAGGAAATGAAACAAAAATAAAGAGGAGGTGAAAAATAGAGGGATATAAAGAGAGGGTAAAATGTGGATGCACATATAAAGAGAATAAAGACATGATAGAGAGAGAGAAAGCTATTAATGGGTGGTGAAAGAGTTTTAATAATTAAGTATAATGTAAAGAGAGGGTAAAACGTTTTAATAAATAGGGGGTGTACAGATTAATCATGGTGTATAGTGAGGTGAAATGTTTTAATAATTAGGGGGTGTATAGAAGATGAAGGGAACAGGTTATTTAGAAAGCTAAGTCTCTACAACTCCTTCACTTTTGGGAAATTTACTAATTATTAAATGTGAATCGAATGACATTTATAATGTTCTAAAAATAAGGTGAATGGGGTCCACAACTTAACCATTTATGAGAGGAGAGAAAATAGGTGACACATGGCATCAATATGAAGCTAAATTCTTTTTGCCCAAGTATACGACCCTATAGGGGGGTGAATTACAGTATTGGCAAATTTAAAATTATTCCTAGTTCTTTTTTGCAGAATTTGAAATTAATTAAGGAATGGAAACTAGCAATTCTATATTAGTGCAATAAAGAAAAGTAGAGAAAGTTAGAGAGTGCAAACACCAAGAATTTGTTCTTGAGGTTCAGCAACCCGTCTACATCCCCGTCTTTAAGCTCTCGCTTCAAGGATTCACCACGATTTTACTCGCACATACTTCTTCACGGGTGAAGTCCAAACATTTTACAATTCTCTTCCGAGTGAGAATCACACATTTACAATCCTTTTCTGAGTAAGGATAAAACCTTGAATTGCAAGAGAACACCCTCTCTTGACTTATTCGAAGTTTCTACTTCAATGCAAGAATCCACCGATTCTTGACTTCACTTTACAAGTTGAGATTTGGATTTCAATCCGAAATATGGCTCCTGATATGAGCTGAATAAGATTAACTATCAATCACTCTAGAAAAATATCTCAAAGATAGGAATATAATAGCTCAATAACAGAGATTGAGATTTCTAGGTTTTCTCAATAAATGAATCACTAAAGATTGGTAAGAATTGAATGAGAGTTAATGATTTTGTTTATGTTGGATCAAGAGTTGTTTTAAGTTCATAAATAAACGCTATTTATAGTTTTTGGATCAATAGTGCTTTTGGGAAAACATTAAATGTCAAACTAGCTGTTAAAAAAATAGCCGTTAAGAGTAATTTGGGCATTTTCCGCAGATTTTCATCGACGAGTTTGAGAAGACTCTTGGAATTCATCGATGAGTTCTAAGGCAGAAAGTTACAGAACTTTCTGTAACTCCTATTCGTCGACGAGTTCTGTTAGGTTCTTTGGAGTCGTCGATGAGTCCACTTAAATTTTACAAAACTCTCACCTTTTAATGACCTTAAAGATGGGAATGGTTTCCAAGGTCTTTTGGCTTGCCTTAGCCAATAATTTTCTCATTCTTTGAGATGTCCTGGGGCCTTAGTTAGATATTCAATTTAGTCTTAGGCTCCTATGGTCAATCTAGGTACCTTGAGCATGCATATATCCACACTTTGAGGACTTCTTACATAAGTCCTAGACTCTTAAAAATGTAAAATAAAACACTTAAGCTTTGTTGAGAGTTGCTCTCTAGTCTTGAACTTGGATCTTCATTTTCACTTTGTCTTTATGATCCTTTTTGTTGTTCATGATCCTACTTGGACTTTAGGTTGAGTGATCTTTATCTTGATTTTTGATGGCTTGCATGTAGTTGAAGGACTTGCTTGAGTGGATCCATTTTGATTTGCCTTGAGTCATTTCCATGCTTCATGCCTTGACTAATGTGCTAATGATCTCATAATCTGAATTTTATAAACACTTGATAGAAATATTCGTACCACAATAGACATTCCATTATTGTGTTATCATCCAAATTATTAAGGGTACCCAAGGTTGTAACCTTGAGGCTAACAATTCTAAGCTTGTGAGAGGTGCCACGTGGAGACCAACTGATACCATTTTCTCCCATCTACTTCTTATGTTGCTACCTGTATTTTAGATGAAGAGAAGGGTGGATGAGACACAAAACTGAAAATAAGATCCCTTTCATATGTGATCTTCTACATTTGTTGACGCCGGAAAGTAAAAGTAGTCTTCAAAAATGGGAATTTGATGCATAAATCATAAGAATTGGAGAAAATGAGGAGAAAGAACACAAGGTTTTTTACAGGGGTGGATCTATCCTTCTTGATCTCATATTGTGGTTGTCGTCTATATTTATCTCTACTTTGTTGTTGGCTCTAATATTCCCCCTAATTTCTAAAGAAAGATGAGGGGTCTAAGGGAGGTGAAAGAATAGAGGGATATAAATCGTAATAGTTGAGTCTTTAATAAGAGAAATAGTTTAGTCTCTTTAATAAATTACAGCAAGCCAGCAATTGAAGTGACGTTTTGGAAAACGAAGAGAAAATGAAACAAAAATGAACAGGATGTGAAAGAATAGAGGGATATAAAGAGAGGGTAAAACGTGGATGCACATATAAAGAGAATGGAGACGTGATAAAGAGATAGAAAGCTACTAATGGGTGGTGAAAGATTTTTAATAATTAAGTATAGTGTAAAGAAAGGGTAAAACGTTTTAATAAATAAGGGGTGTACAAATTAAGCATGGTGTATAAGGAGGTAAAATGTTTTAATATTAGGGAGGTGTACAGAAGACGAAGAGAACAAGTTCTTTAGAAAGCTAAGTCTCTACAACTCCTTCACTTTAGGGAAATTTACTAATTATTAAATGTGAATTGAATGACATTTATAATGTTCTAATAATAAGGTGAGTGGTGCCATTTATGAGAGGGGACAAAACCTCCATTGCCCGATGGTACTGTCAAAATGGGAGCAGTTGTGAGGTGCTTCTTCAATTTAAGGAAACACTTTTTATTCCACTCAAACCTGGCGTTCTTTCGAGTTAAGTAAGTAAGCGGTGCTGCCAAACTGGAGAAACCTTCCAGAAATCTCTGGTACTAACCAGTGAGGCTTAAGAAGCTTCGGATTTCCGTGACGCTCTTTGGTCTTCCCCAACCTTCCACTGTTTCTATCTTAGCAGGGTCAACTGAAATCCCCTCTCCTGATACCACATGACCTAGGAATGCAACTTTCTCAAGCCAAAACTCACATTTACTTAATTTGGCGTACAACTAATGCTCCCTTAGTGTCTTCAAAGTAATCTGGAGATGTCTTTCTGATCCTTCTGTGTCTGAGAGTATGTAAGAATATCATCCACGAATACTATCACATAGAAGTCAAGAGCTAACCTAAATATCCAGTTCATAAGGTCCATAAAGGCTACCGGTGCATTTGTCAGACCAAACGGCATGACTAAAAACTCATAATGCCTATATCTGGTTATAAAAGCTGACTTAGGAATATTCTCAGCCTTTATCTTCAGCTGATGGTAACCCGACCTTAAATCAATCTTGGAGAAATACTTAGCTCCTCGCAATTGATCAAACAAGTCATCGACCCTTGGTAGTGGATACTTGTTCTTGATGGTGACCTTGTTCAGTTACCGATAGTCGATGCACATCTTCATCGAACCATCCTTCTTCTTCATGAATAAAACAGGAGCTCCCCAAGGTGATACACTTGGGCGAATAAATCCAAGGCTGAGCAACTCTTCAATCTGCTCTTTTAGCTCTCTCAACTCTGCTGGAGCCATTCTATACGCTGCCTTAGAGATGGGTGTCATGCCTGGAGTTAATTTAATCGTAAATTCAATTTCCATTTCCAGTGGTAAACCCGATAAGTCTTTAGGTGTAGAACCCCGGAACTTTTTGTATATGCCTTGGAATTTGTGTCAAGGCATGATGCCTTTGTAATCTCCCATTTCGATGAAATGAGAAATCTTAAAGAACTTAAGTATTAAGAAGTGGGATTTCTAAGTCGAATATGTTAAAGATCCGGTTTGCTGAACTCCATTTGCGGATCAGTCAACTTTGAGGTTAATTTGGTTCATAAATAAAATAGAATTTGGAAATTCTAAAATACCTGAAATGTTCATTTTCGAAATATGAATCCAACGCAAGTTGAATCATCATCCGACAAACGAGTCAAAAGTTATGGCCAAAACACCAAAGTAAGAAAAATGAGAAAAGTCAACAAAATGGACAAAACACAGACCAACCAGTCGACCGCTCCCAGGACCGATCGACCGGTAGCCTACCACTCGACCGCTAAGATGACCGATCGACCGCTCTACCCACTGGTCGACCGCTATCACACTAAATTTGTATGAGGAAATTTTCTAGAGAAGGTCTTTTGGACCGATCGATTGCTCATCATGACCGGTCGACCGCTCCTTTACGAATTTGCTTGGTTTGGTCTTTTTAAGTAGATCATTAAGGGTATGATGGTCTTTGACCATCCCCTTTTCTATAATAAACCCAATTTCGGGGTTGGGGTTTCCAAAACCCTCAAACGTGCATTTTGGAAGGATTGAGAAAGAAGAGAATGGAAAGTTAGGATTTTGTCAAAGGGAGTTTGAGATTGAAGGGTGAAGTTCAACTAAAGCTTGGATTCACACTTCAAGCAAGGATCTTCCCTATTTCAAGCTTGGGATCTTCTCTTCAAGAGGGATCACCTCTATTGATTTGGGGAGCTTCAATCAAGGGTTTCTTCTCTTTTCAAGGTTGGTACCATATGCTACCCTCCTAGTTCATATTCTTCTTTTTCTTTCCTTCTTCCTTGTTTTTCCTAAAATATGAACCTAATAGGAGATAAATAGTTGTGTGAGAATGGATGTTGAGCGATGGATGCCGTGTGGATGTGTTATGATGAATGAAATGCGAAGGGTATTGTATCAATAATGAACACATAAGCATGTTGTGAACATAAACTCATCTAGATAAGCATGATATAGGCTTTAACCAATAATGTACACACTACATGTTTGATGAAATGCCAAGGTGAAGAAAATGAATTGTAAATCAAGAAATGCATGCTTAAAGGCGTATGGAATTGCTAGGGATTATGATAGTGTGATTAATTGTTTTCTCTAAATGACATGAATATTTACTTGTTTAAATTTATGATATTCTATATATTGTTGAAATCCCAAATGTCATATTTAATTCCAAGTTAAAGAATGTACATGACTTCACGAGCAGGGGATACATGACATGGTTTACCGGTGTTTTCAAGAATAAGGTTTTAGAGGTAGGACATATCTTACGATATGTTTTGTCTCGCTTTTGACAATAACAAGAACAAGCATTGCCCACGAGGGAGTTTACACTTCCCTCCCTTCAAGTTTAAAGGAGGGGTCTCCCCTCACTCACAAGTACATATCATTGAAAGAAGGGTATCCCTTCCCTCTCAAGTGCATCTCATTGAAAGAAGGGTTTCCCTTCCCTCCCAAGTGTATCTCACAAGTGCATCTCACAAGCGCATCTCACAAGTTACATGAGCATGTTTAAATTTTCAAGCAAGCACGCATGACATACAAGCAAGACAGACATGACAAGTTTTTAAGCACGAAAAGAGTATTTAAGTCAATTCAAGTGCATGATGATTTCAAGAGTTTTATCGGCTTTTATGTGATGCAAGAATGGATATAAACTGTGAAAAAACTTAATTCAGTTCGGTGAACCCCAAATCTAAGGTTTGAGTTGAGAATCTCACAAGTTCAAGGGGATGGTTCAGTTTCCTTAAAAGTCTATCTACCCTTTTGATGATTTTAACAATTAAGTTATTTAGTTAAGGGATGATAAAATTTAAGTGCGGAATAAGGAAAACCAAGCAAACCACAACACAAAGATTTTTACGTGGAAACCCTTTCGGGAAAAACCACGGGACCTAGTCCAGCCATGAGAATCCACTAAGACAAAGTAACCAAGAACTTACAAGACTCGAACTTGACTCCTTCGGACTCGACACCACGATCCTTCAGTTCTTAATCTTCTACGCCTCGAAAAGTCACCACGTACTCTCAAGTCCCGTGATCAACCGCAGCCGCTTGTACTTCTCTTTGTGTCTCAAAAATAATCCACGATCTTCTGATGGATCTCCGTCAATGACGGCTTCGGAATCCACCGACCAAATCACTCTACCACGATCCTTCTCAGATCGATCTCTTTCGCAAAGGCTTCGGAACACTCCGGCCAAGGTGTTCTATCCAGAACGGGTTGATGCTTTGATATAAATCAACACCTAGATGGACTCCATTAAAGGGCAAGTCCAAACAAGCAAAACTAGAACTCTTGGCTTGTAACCTCTAGGTTGAATGCACTAACAAAGGGGAGGAGAACACTAAGTTTTCCAGAGCTTTTATGAACTCTAGAAGGAGTTAAAAACTCTATCTATACTCTCCCTAAGTTCTCCCTCACGAATTAGAAGGGTTCACCATAAATAGGGAACTCAAAAACCAAGTATGGAAGTTGCCAAAAGTGAAAAATAGCAAGAAAAACGAAAATAGGAAAAATCTCATATCAGGGTTGACCCATGGGGCACATTCGGTCGACTGGATGGTGCCTTTCGGTCGACCGGATGATCCTCAGAGTCGACCCTCACAAAACTCACTCTCTGCCAAAAAACATCATACATATTTTTCTATACCCAGGGTCGACCCAAAATGATCAGGGTCGACCCTGAGGTGCCAACCCGAATTTCAAACTTCATTTTTGGGTCTCACACCCTTCACAAAAGTTGTAGTTCTTTTCGATGCAGTCGTTTTGACATATTATGGAGTAAAATATGAGCTACGGTTTGTGAGATACACCCAAAACAAGCAACCTTGGTTTTTTGAAAAATTTCAGATTTTAAAACAAGTTTTGCACTGTTTATCTCATCACTTAGGGTCCGTATGGTTAGTCTAGGTCACTTACCACCTAAGGCATCATGTTGGGATAATTCTAAGTCAAATCCCACCTATGGTAGTATGGTATCTAGGTCACTTACCATCCTATGAAGGAAATGATCAGCCGAGACTTCAACGGGTCTTCTTCGGTCTTCAACTTCACCTGTCGTGGATGCTTGAAGACAACGACACAAGATACTCACCTAGACACCTAGACTCCCTTTTTTTGACACCGGAATATACCAATACAAAAACATGGACTTTACAATCTCTTCCTTTGGCAATTCCGTGGCAAAACCTAAAACCAAACTGAAGTATATGACTTGACACAAACTCACCCAAACACATCAAAACGGTGGATTAGGACATTACATGACTCCAACACTCTTACATGACATCAATTGACAAATCATCTTAATTTAAGACACTTAAGCTCTTGTCAAGGAAATTATTTCTGCTGTAACCCTTCACCTGCACATGCTCATAAACAAAACATCCAGTGAAGCATGTGTAGAATATGAAAATAAGTAATCACAGGTGAAGCAAGGAATGTACTGAACTATGGAAATAATACCCAACATTCTCCCCCATTTTGGCACAATTGCCAAAGGAAGGCAGGAAGCCAATATTCCAAAAGATATACCAATTTAACAAAAGTGAAATATCAAGGCAACCACAGTACAACCAATTAAAAACAGATAATGAGGGGACTAAAGAGCGGGGAACAAAATAGAAATATAAAACATAAACTCCCCCTCAACAAATCAAGCACAACCTCCCCCTCAACAACTCAATCACCAACTCCCCCTCATCAACTCAACTTGATCTTCTCCCCCTAAGATCAAGGAGACCACCAAAAGACAGGGCACTTATGCTAGAAAGGCCTATGCCAAACAACTAAGAGACCACAAAATAATAATACAAAAAAATATCACGTGCCACACAAACATGCATCAAAAGCATTCCAATCAGTAGTAAATTAAAATTGCAAATCCAGTGAAAAACATGATTAGTTAGTCCGACTGAGGATACCCATCTAACTAACTCTCATGGAATGCTAAAGCATAGCCAATTCACTTAGACACATTTAGTGAACAGTTCAAAAGTGAAGCATTGTGTGTAGTGGTGGTCTGACAAGATACTAAATCAAAGTTTCTTTCTATTTCCAAGGGTATGACATTAACCACTAAGGGGACTCCCAGAGATATACATCATAGAAGTCAAACCTAGTTAGATCCGGATATGCTAATTTTTTGCATTTTAGTGTTCCTTTTTCCATTTTATTTGACTCAATATCATTCTTTTATTTTTGGTCAATTACCTCCAAAGATTATAAGATTTCTTTTGATGATCTTTATTTGATCATATCTTTTCATGCAATGATGGCTTTCACACTATCCGGGTAGGTAGTCCTGGCTATTAGCAGCAGAGGCTTTCACTCTAGTGACCCAGATAGATACCTACTGTCCGCCTAGGTAGCCATTTCATACTGTTTGCATCCAATAGTGACTTTCACACTATCCCAATAGGTAGCCCTTTTCATTGCAACAATTTAAGCTCATGGAGGATACACAAAATGGGGATGACTAACAAATATGGTCATTCTAGATTGGTCATCCAATGTCACACTTTATGGGATAAGTCATACACCTACAGATTGGAAAATAGACCTCTCAATAGAATCAGTCAGAGTGCATATGAAATTTGTAAAGCATACACATATGAATAAGTCTCTAACTGTTCAAGATAAAATCGGTCTAATTTTCAGCCCAACCAAGAGACTATGAAGGTGATATATCCTCAATCAGTAACAAACTCATGTTCAACCCTGGATAAGTATAAAAATAAAGATTACACAATGAATGCAGATCATGCAAGTCAAGCAAGGGCAACATGAAAAAAAATCTTTTTGGATTTTACGGTTTTTCGATGTTTTTGGATTTTTCAACATAAGGAAAACAGAAAAACATACCAAAGTAAATAAACACTAGCAAAAAGAAAAACTACTAGTATACACATATAGCATAGCACTAGGATAAGATATATCACTAACAGCACACCCTAGGCTATGACATGCACGGGCTAAGTGAAGCCCTTCAGGTCTTCCTTTCTCACCCAAATGGTTTTAGAAGTTTGATTGACCTTTTGGTCTCTAACCATTTCAGTTGAGGTATGTATGTCCTTTTGTCTCTTCCTCCTGTTCCTCTTTTTCCAGGATTGAGTCCTATAATTATGGCGGGTATTATGGTTCTCCCCTTTACCTCCTCTATATCTAGCATGAGGAATGTCATGACCATGCCACTGTCTAGAATTGTGAGCAATTTTCATCACATCTTTACACAAACTCCTAGACTTCTCCACTAGGACCTCAACTCTCCTTTGAAGATTCCCATGAAAATTATTGTGGTTCTCAAAACCATGATTGGGCATTCTTCGAAGTTTAGGACATCGATGCTTAATATGACCATTCACTCCACATTTATAACATGTATGAATGAATTTCTGAGTAGAAGGGACTTTCCCTTTAGCAGGAGGGCGCCTTTTAGCACCAGGCTCAGTGTTCGAGGTGGATGGAATTCCCTTCACACCTCTGATTTTGCTCAAGATCAGCCAACTTAATTTCAAGACTTGTCTTTTCATCAAGACAAACATGTAAATCAGATTCAAGTAGCTGAGTCTTAGTAAGGAGGGAAGCCTTCTCTTCCTCAAGTTGTGACACAAGAGCTCTCAACCCTGAAGCCACTTGGTCTAAGGCATCTTTTTCCATTTCAATAGATTTGATCTTTTTGGACATGGAAAATTGAACCTTTTTCAGCTTTAGGCATTCCTTCACCACTGGGATATTAGATGAGTCTGGTACTTCTGAGGTGGAAATACTCAAGGTTGCAAATCGAACTAGATCTTTCTTTCTCAATCCATGGAAACGGAAAGAAGACTCACCAACCGGTTTAAAATTGATGACTTTTCCGAAACAATCAACATGATCACGATAGGTAGAAAGTCAATCTATGCTTAGGATGACGTCAAAATCCTGGAATTCAAGGATAATAAGATCCGCTGACATCTCTCGTTGATCAATCCGAATATCGCAAGAGCAATAGACCTTGTTGGTGATGACTGAACTACCAACAGGAGTGGCGATAGATAGTCTGTGGTCTAATAGACTTGGATCTGACTGGAAAGCTTGAGCGAAGCTAGGGGTCACGAAAGAATGAGTCGATCCGGTGTCAATCAACACACGAGCTAAAGAATCATTTATCAATAGAGATCTTGATTTGGATACATAACTAAGTGTGTTAAATCACGTACACAAACAATTATCATATATTTAGCATGTTTATACACAGTGGTAAACATCATAGTCATATAAATAGAATAATATTATACATAACTGAATTTAAATTTAAATGTACCCTACACAACATCGTTGGACGCCTATGCATCTGTCTCCGTGGTAGCAAACACCCGACCCTAAGCTGGCTAATGGCTGCTAGGGTCTGGAACCCTGAGGTAGCCTCTACTGCATAGGCTGCCTAACTGGGGGTCTTGCTCCCTGAGGCCGAGTTTGTGGAGGCACCTGCTGATTGTGGAGCGGACACTCCCTAATCCGATGTGTGACATCCCCACAATGGAAACATCCTCCTGTAACTACTCAACATTCCCCTACCTTATGTCTCTTGCCATACTGGATGCAAGTCTCAAAAGTCTACACCTAAACTGTAGGTGGGGCAACTCGAGGTGCTTGTGGAGTTACTGGTACAGACTTCTGATAAGGGGTAGGCCTAGCAACGGGCGTTGGGCCTGGCATCCTCAGCCTCTTGTCCTGCGGGCCATACTTGCCTTCATGCATTCCCCTCTTTTTCAAAAACTTAGCCGACCTCCTCTTGGCAATCAAAGCTCACTCACTTACCTCCCGGCATGTTCTAAGATGAAGGATCTCGACCTTGTCTTGGATATAGTCTCTCAAACCTCCTTCAAATCTCCTTGTCATCATGCTCTCCGTAGTGATTAGATGAGGTACAAACCTGGACAGTTCCACAAACTTGGCCTCATACTCAACCACGGACATATTCTCCTATCGAAGAGTAGATAACTCGATCTCCTTTCGTTCTCTCACGGATATCAGAAAATACTTCTCATAAAAGACACCGAGGAACTCTCCCCATGTCCACACTTGTCCAGCTCGTACCTCATTCCTCTTCCTGGCTGCTGCCCTCCACCAGTGTTCTACCTCTCCTTCCATCACAAATGAGGCTCATCTCACTCCCTGTTCATCTGTCGCCTCCATGTCACGCCCCAATACAATATATCTCATATTTTGGATGCTTAATTGAACTACACTACCATCGAGAAAGAGTTATTGGCAGTAGTCTATGCCCTGGATAAATTTTGATCTTACCTTCTTGGATCCAAAATTTTGGTGTATATTGATCACGCTGCTTTGTGGTACCTTATTTCTAAAAAGGACAACAAACCTAGGCTGATTCGGTGGATCCTCTTCCCTCAAGAGTTTGACCTCGAAATTCAAGACAAGAAAGGATCCGATAACGTGGTCGTTGACCACATATCTAGACTCTTGGTCAACTCTTGCAATGATCCTTGCCCCGTCCAAGACTTTTTTCTAGACAAACAATTGTTTGAGGTACACCAAGTGAAACCTCCATGGTTCACAAACATTACCTTGCAATTAGGCAAATCCCCTCTCATTGGTCCAAACAATACAAATCTCGGTTCTTTGCTCAAATCAAATTCTTTTTATAGGAAGATATGGAATTGTTCAAATACTGTCTAGACCAGGTGATCCGACGATGTGTGCTGAAAAGTGAATTTCGTAGTATCCTCACCTTCTGTCATTCACTAGCATGTGAAGGTCACTTTGGAGGGAAGAAGACCTCTGCTAAGGTCTTAAAAAATGGTTTTTATTGGCCCTCGCTTTTCAAGGATGCCCATGACTTTTGTCGGGCATGCCTAAGGTGCCAACAATTGGGAGCAATGTCCCGAAGAGACATGATGCCCCTTACCCCAATACTTGTTGTTGAAATATTTTATGTTTGGGGTATTGACTTTGTGGGTCCTTTCCCGCCATCTTTCGGCTTTAAATACATTTTGGTGGCGGTGGACTATGTCTCTAAGTGGGTGGAAGCAGTGGCCACCAAGACAAATGACCACAAAGTTGTGGTTAAGTTCTTACAAGAACATATCTTTTGTAGGTTTGGCACCCTGCGGGCTATCATTAGTGATAGAAGAAAACACTTCCTCAATCGATACTTCGAAGCCTTAGTCCTTAAATACTCTATCACTCACAAAGTAGCCACACCTTATCACCCACAAACGAGTGACCAGGTGGAAGTCTCCAATAGGGAGATCAAGAACATCCTGATGAAGACTATGAGGACTGATAGAAAAGATTGGTCTTTACGGCTTAATGATGCCCTTTGGGCCTATCGTACAGCCTACAAGACCCCCATTGGTAGGTCTCCCTATTGCCTTGTGTTTGGTAAGGTGTGTTACCTTCCGGTCGAACCGGAACATAAAGCCCTGTGGGCCATTAAGAAGTTTAACTTCGACATAGCCGCAACCAGATCAAACCAGAAGCTCCAACTATCTGAGCTAGAGGAAATGTGCAATGATGCGTATGAGAGCGCTATGATTTATAAATCCAAAACCAAAATCTTTCATGACAAGCATATCCTCCGGAAATCCTTCGTCCCAACTCAAAAGGTTTGGTTATTCAATTCTAAACTGCGGCTCTTTCCCGGTAAACTTCGTTCTTGATGGGATGGCCCCTAGATTGTCACATACGTGGCCCCCTATGGAGCTGTTGAGCTTCAAGACCCCAAAGATAGGCATCTACTAAAGGTTAACGGTCAACGATTGAAGCCCTATGTTGAGGGCATTGTGACCGGTGAGCTGATTGAATCCATCAACTTGATGGACCCTATGTATCTCGCTGCCAAATTGAGCGGACGTCTGGATGATAAACTTAGCGCTCAATGGGAGGCAAGCCATCATCTCGTGCGAAATTATTCCAATCTGTTAGCAATTACAAGTTTGGGGTGGTTTGAAGACCACCCTTTCATTCTGTCCCCTTGACGATCGATCATCCAATTCTGACGATGGATCGCCCACATTCCAGAATCTTAGGGGGCATTTGGATTTTCTGAAGATCGATTGCCCCACTTCAACAATCAATCATCCATTACCCAGATTCATCTCTGCTCTCGGGTTTAGTGACGATTGATCGCCCTATTCAAACAATCGATCGTTGGTGCTCAGAACTTTTTGCACGATCTTACTATTTTTGTGACGATCGATCGTCCTTTACAGACGATCGATCACCCTTGGTTCCTGCTACGTGTCACTCATGCGTGAGCTCCCCGCCCATTTTAATATTGGACGATCGATTTTCCACGCTTTGATGACCGATCGTCGACGATCAGAACTTATGAAACGCTAGACTGAACACGAGCCTGTCTCACCTTCTCCTCTCCCCTTTTGATTCTCTCTCATTCTTCTCCAAGTCTGCATGAAGTTCTTGCCCCTGTGCTATTGTGGAGGAGTACATTCGTCCGATTCTTCGCCCGTGCAGCGTTCTCGAGGTAATACCCACACCCTCTTAAGTCCTAATTCTCTTTCCCTTTTGTGTTGTGTGGATTAGGAGGCCGGGTGGGCCGAGTGTTGTGTGGTTTGGGAGGTCGGGAGGGCCATGTGTGTAATCACCTATGAAGCCAATGAAGCGTTAGTGATTTGGTTTACAAGTGGAAGGAGTGTGGTTGTGACGTATAAATGAACCGCACTCTGCGTGTTTGACAAATTGCCACAATGACCTCTTTTAGCCCAATCATGCCTCCTAAATGAAAGATGTCCGACCCTAGGGCACCCAAGACCACAGCCGAGAAAAGACCCCAGCCCCATCGCGAGCAACCAAAGGGGGCTTTCAAATATTGGGATGTGCAACCACCAACCAGTTTTGATGTTGAGTTTTTCCGTGACCTTCCGGAGATCGTGGCCACTATCGAAGAATTTGAGAGGTGCGGTTTATTGGCTCTACTTACCCCATCCGTCGTGACTTACCCTCACCTCAAATGCGTGTTTTATCAGAACATGACCAAAGGCGAGCATGAGGGCGTCCCCATGTTGACTGTTTCCATCGACGGGTCCACTTATGACATCAGCATGGAGTCCATAGCCCTAGCTCTCGGATGCCCCAAATCCCCACCACCTAGAGTAGGGTATAACCCACCCCTGACCCATTACCCTCTACCCACCAGATCATTGAAACCATGTGTCAGGGGCGGTTCCATGACGGGAAGAGAAATTGCACATGGCGAGCCTACCTTCCACCCTCTCTCTTGTTTGCCGATTCCATCTTTCGGGTCAACCTCTACCTCATTGGCCACAAAACGGAATGCTGGAAGCCCATTTTAGATGTCCTTGATGAGATGAGGGATGGTTTTGGGTTGGATGATGCCGGCTGTACCGGCTATGCTTGGCAGTCGATGGAGAGAATGTACAGAGAGATTCACGTGAATGCCAGTCAGGGCAGCAACACTTGGCCCCTTCTGTTTGGACCGCTCATCACCACGCTTCTCGAAAACCATGGGCATGTGATTAGTAGCAATAAAGATACTTTGGAGCCCCTCCTATTTACAAGGTTTGAGTTGAACAAGAGCTACAAGGCCTTCCTCTGAAATTTAGACGCAAGGATTTCCTGTGAGATGACATGACATGAGGCTGCGCAAGAGATGCCAGCTCATGAGGACGAGTAGGGTTTACCGGCCCAAGAGGCTGAGGATGACTTTGTTGCCCCACCACCCTTGCCAGTCGAGCCACCGATATTCATGACTTGTTAGGAGTTTGTTGCCTACCAGGCTTTGCAAGACCAGCGCTGGGCCATGTAGTTGCAGTTTATGGAGGACACCAGGGCTCACCACGCCCAGCTGGACTAGCGCAGTTTTGACATGAGCCAAATGCTGAAGGCTATGTATGATGCGTTACCTCCCCACCTCCCCAGTAGTCTACTAGCTCCTCGGTTGTCTTTTGGGATGTTGATCTCTTTCTGTTGTGTGGGAGAGTCTCCCCCTGCCCCTTATCTTTAACTGTGCTACATTGTTTCTTTTTATGCCTCCTATGACCGTTGTGGCATTTTCTATTGATGGAGATATATATATGGTTGTGTTGACCCTTCTGCTTTTTAGTCATGTGCAATTTTTTTTTCCATTTCCACGAGCCTAACCATGCGTGCTTTGTCTAGCATGGTGTTTGAGGTTTAATTTTTGTGTGATAGCTGTTCCCATTCGTTCTTTTGCTTTTGAGTAAGGTTGGTTGCTTCCCCCAGGTAACATCGTTTCATCTCCCCTCAGTTTTATTCTTCTCTTACATTGTGGATAATGTAATGTTTAAGTTTGGGGTTGGGGATAATTTCATTATATGTGCAATGATACAAAAGGGTAGAACATGCAAAAAGTTTAAACTCTGAAAACAATTGATTTATTTGGAACCTAAATCAAACTGTGATACGTATGGTATAATCTAGTCATTATTGATTGACTTAATTTGAGAACACATGATCTCAAATAGATACAATTTATACCCTTAACTGAACTGTGCATCATGAAAAAACTTAGGAAGTCATAAGTTACTTTGAGAAATTGCACGAGCACTCTAAAACATTGTCCTGTGGGGTTTGAAACTGACGTAATCAATTGATGTTTTTGATATCTCTAAGAAATCAGGTGACCGAAAAATTGAACACCACTCTTGGCTAAATTGAAAACTCTTTAAATACACGAATGATTACCTAAATAGGTTTGCACTTAGTAACCGGGCCTCCTGCCTCAGTAAGCAGAGATTGTTTGCGTCAAACCGTGTGAACTCTAGAAAGGATAAAGAATCACAGAAAAATTGGACCTCACTAGTTATTATTCATTTTTTGAACTAAACTCTTACCTAGTAACCGAGCCTCTTGCCTTAGTAAGCAGAGAGTGTTCGTGTCAAACAGTGGAAGTTGAAACAAACATCTATCATAAGAGTGACTAGTCTGAGTTCAAAGCCTATTTGACTCAAGTTAATAAGCCCTAGGGGTGTCTCAACACCTAGTGCCCTAAGACCTTCTGGTTTGGGAGTCACTGGCCTAACACTTGCTACACGGGTTGTCTAGAAAGCTTAATGAACTCAGACTCTACACTATTCACTCAATAGAAAGAAAGAAAAGTGTCAAGAAAAAGCCTTGGGTTAGTAATTAAACTGAAAGGAAACCTGATGACAAGGGGGTGATAAAACAACTGTTAATACAAAAGGTTGAGATCACATAGTCAATTGATAATCACACTACACATCAAAGAAGACTAATGACTAATTTTAATGAGAATAAATGTTCGGAATTAGGGAAAGTTGTGTGAAATTGAGAATGTGGAGAGTCAAGAATATAGTCGGTCAATAATGGGAGAATTATGCTGTGTGTATCATGATTGTCAAGGTTAAGAAAGATCAATTAATCTTTTAACCATTGCATGAATTTTGGGAGTTGCAGGGAAACACTAATATTTGTGGGTATCGTCACTAGTAAACCCTCATGAGACTTCACTCGTCCACTAGGGCTACGTAGGGGTTTAAAAGGCTTGTTGCATACGCTAAATGCAACCGGGAATCCCACGAAAGGGGATGTAGTGTAAAGTAGTTAGATTTTTATTTTTATTTTGTATCTATTGCTCGAGGACTAGCAATATATAAGTTTGGGGTTATGATCGGTGCTGATTGTAACACATTTATGCACATCAAACTACATTTGTTAGCCCCTTAAAGTTATCTTTTGAAGCATGATATGGTATTTGTTATGACAGGACTATGCGAGAAACATAAGAGAAAAATCGAAGTAGCAGATGAAAAACTCAGAAAGAACCTCATTCAAGAGAAGAGCCAAAAGAAAGAAAATAACAAGAAAATCAGAGGACGATCGATCGTCCAAGAACCCGTAACCAAAGAGAAATTTCATGAAGGGGACGATCAATTGTCCCAGGCTGATGATTGATCATCATCGGCGTTTTTCAGCCTTAGAATCCACACACAAAGTTGGAGAGTTACCCTTGGGAAGTTTCTAAAAAGGTGAATTGAACCCTAAATGGGGGTTCTCTATAAAAGGAAAAACTACTAACTCAAAAAGGGTTCTGAATTTTAGAGTTTGGAAGCAGAGAAGACTCTGGAGATTAAGAAGGTTGGAAGATGGAGCATTCGGGTTTGTCGTGTTCTTCATGAAAAGTGGTGTTTCTGTCTCCTACTATGAACTAATTCTTCTGTTTCTAGGGTTTTGATGAAACCCTAGCCAAGTAATCTTGTCCCTTGTATTTTGTTTATGTTCCTTCATGTATAAATAATGATTGCACAATGAGTGAATTTATCATTCAATCAGTGATTAAAGTTTATAATCGGTTTCAATATAGTTTTATCCTTGTCTTAGGTTCTATTATTTGAAATTGAATTCGTTCATGTCTCTTTCTGTGATTGAAGATGTAAATTTTATGCAATGGTATTTATTGTCAATGAATTGAATTGTAGGATATTATATTTCTAAGGAAGACGAGTGATGTCACAACCCTAACTTAGTGTGTATCATTCGTGTTGATTACAGATAGGATATACTTAGAGTTTAATCCGTTGAATCATTCTAGTTTCTAATGAGTTGAGACTTATCGTCGATCTCATCCGTATTGTTTATGCTTGAAGGACGTAAGTGAATACGTGTGGATGTGATTATGAGGCTAGTAGTGGATTCAAACACCCTAGAAGTTTTCTCACCGATATAATCAAAAGCTTTTAGTTTAATTAGGATTAATAAATCTGTTAGTTTAAATTCTACTTTAGGTTAAATTCAATCAAATCATTCAATCTTGTTACCCATTGACTTATAATTAATCTTGAGAAATGGACAACGAAACAACGCAGTCTTCTGTGGTTCGACACCCCATATTAGTCGCTATTTTACGGAATTGTAACTACTACGAAGTTTAATAAATTGACGATCAATTGTTGGCACCGTTGCTAAGGACTGCTAGAACGGTATAGTTTTATTTTATTCGAACATCCATAACACCATTTTTACTGATCCTCACTTGTTCTGTGTCAAAGGTACCAAATTGCTTGAATTTAAAACCAGTGCGCTACTAAAACAAGAGCTGTCATAACTTCAAACTACCGAAAGCACTGTAAGTATTTTCTCATCTGAAGTGAATTATTTTGCAAATTAGTACTTGGTAGTACGTGGGACGATTTGCTAGGGTGGGCCCACCCAAAGAATTTAGACATATGAATAGGGCAATGCTAACCTCACTTTCCTGTCAATCATTGTTTTGTTCAAATGAGGGGAGAGTGAGGCTAGCATTATCCTTATGAACTTCAACTTCCTGTTCGCGCCTCAACCGAAGAAAGAAAATGAAAATAAGACTAAAGAGTAAAGAGGTCTAGGGTTTGAAGTTTGAACCAAAAAAAAAAAAAACAGAGGTCTAGGGTTTGAATCGATCTATCTATCTGGTACTGGTAGAGAAAGCGAAATGGGAAGCGTTGCGCAGATCCCGACGAGCTTTGGGCATGAGCTGAGGGCTTGCCTTCGTTGCAGGCTCGTCAAAACCTACGATCAGGTGGGTCCTCTTTTCCTTCCTTTTCTCCGTGAAATGGAAATGGTGGGAAAATGAAATTTCTGAAAGTTAACTTCTTTTCATCTCTATACTTTCTATGTCCCTTTTGTGTCGTGGTGCATTTACAGTTTAGAGAATCAGGCTGCGAAAATTGCCCCTTTTTCGGCATGGACAAAGACCATGAGCGTGTGGTGGATTGCACTACTCCTAATTTTACTGGGCAAGTTCGACTCTCTTTTCTATATACATTTTCATTTTAGATGCTTAAGGCTGGGGTTGAATAGATGGGGGTACCAATATGAGTGGGATTTATGCTCAATTAGGCATAAGAGAAATTTTGATATTTTGAGATATTCCGTATTGGTTTTGGTACTATATGAATTGATTTGAGTCGCTGTCATCTTTATGAACGTTCCAATCGCAAATATAATATAACCCAAGGAAACACTCCAGAAAGATGCCAGAAATGTGTAGAAAGTATTTTTTTTTTTTTGATATACTATGTTGCTTCTGTTGTGCCTTGTGTCACTCCCTTCTTTTCTTGTCTTTCTTTATCTTCTTGTAGGATAATTTCAGTCATGGATCCTACTAGAAGTTGGGCTGCTCGATGGTTGCGTATTGGTGAGTCAAAACAGTTGTATTACTTAATTGAATTTATTTTTACCCTACATTCATTGGCTCTTGCTGGATTTTGTACACTTTTGAACTCATTGATGATTGTTCTTCTTATTACTATTATAATTTTTGGAGCATAGTACTTCTCCTTTATACAAACTACTGAGATTACCCATGTGCTCCAGTTTTGGCTAATGAACCGGTGGCATTTTATTGTTAAAAATGATCTCTTGTACAGTTGTACTTGTACCTTTGCATGCACTAACTGTTTGAATTCAGATATTGTCTGATGGTGTCAGTGTATCAATTTATGGAAGGCTACAGTTTAATCTGATCTGGTGTAGGCATATTTAGGAAATGGGCAATACAAGTGGCATTGTTTTGCTTAACATATTAATGTAAAAGAATTTATCAACAACTTAGTACGGGTTATTAAGGTGAAGCTATTTTCAAGAGGATCTTAAGTGCAAGTTATTTCACCGCTTCTCGTGAGAGATATTCCATAGAAGACTGTAATTCAAAGCATTGGTGGAACATCGAAACATACTTAATGATAGTCACTTCCTTAAACCTGATGTGATATCAAGGTTGAAGTTATTCCTTAGAGCACTCAAGTAACTCTAAGTTGGAACTATACTTTTTTAGAGACGGAAAATATCTAGGCTTTGTTCCCAAGTTGGGTGGTGTGACGCCCCAAACCCGCGTCTAAGGAATAATGTTCTAAGACGCATTCCCGTTCGTCATAACTACGCATGGAAAAGACTTTACCCGCAAAAATACGAGAAATTTAACTTTTCTTATCAGCTTACATAAACAATAACAACTAGTCATCACAATAACCCATCATAAGCAAATGCATTACCTTACTGGCTATAGTGGCCTTTACTTTTGGCAGTTGGCACCATAATTGCGCCGGTACACTTTCCAAACTCTATCAAGCGTAGCTCCTTGTCAATCGGCAACTGTTTCAGAATCTGAAGTCAAAAAATAAAAGGAGTGAGTTATAAAGCCCAGCAAAATTCACAATCCATCTAGACCATTTTTCACATAATAACATTCATCAATAATGATATAGTAGTACAACACAAATTTCATATTATAATAATATCGTAACTCGTGACCCGAGGTTACTCAGGGTTATCTCATCCTATCCGAGGTTCCCAACCTCCAAGTGTTTTCCATTGTCATGTTCATCCAATCATTGTCCTCAACATCATGTTACCGTGTCAGATAACTGATCACGCTCTATCCTTGAGTCCACAGACTTGATTGATTGGGCCTTCGCCCATGAACAATATCTATCCCTGAGTCTACAGACTCCATTTTCAACCAATCGGGACTTCTCCCGATTATAACCAATCCTTGGGTATGCCGACCCAATTAACCTTAAATCTTTAGTTTTCCATAACCCAGGCCTTCACTCGATTGTTGTCAAACTCCTCTGACATATCACACTCTGCTAGGAACAACACCTTTGACATATCACTTTATATTTTCCCACTGTGGGAAACACCGACACACACAACCATATTTGTCAGGATATACATCTGATTGCTAGGATACACATCTGATCAGTCAGGATATGCATCTGATAGCCAGGAAACCAATCTAACCTGTCAGGAAAATGAAACTCATCTGACAAGCCAGAGACGCACTTTTGACTAACAGAAAACACCTGACCACCAGGAAACACTTGTCTATCAGGTACACATCTGACATATCATTTTATCAGGAATAACACCTCTGACATGACACCCTTGTCAGGAAATACATCTGATTACCAGGAACACATCTGACCTATCAGGAACAACACATCTGACATGCCAGGAACACCCATTTGATAGCCAGTAAACACCTCTGACAATTTAACCCTACCAGACAAAACACCTTTGACAGTTTAACCCTGCCAGGCAAAACACCTCTGACAGTTTTTCACTTAATCCAACCTATGTTGGGATGTACCTGTCATACAAAACATCATCTCTCAGGATAACCATCCTGTAACATTACAACCTCTGTTGGATGCATACCTGCCGACACAGGCCAATGCCTCCTCAAGGTAATATCATTGAGTTCGTAAACTCAATACATCATTGGGTCCGTAGACCCCAATCCAAACTTAGGTCCATAGACCCGATGCCATTCTAACTCTCCCGACTGTCAGTCACGGAGGAACCCCGACTCTTAGTAAACCCGTGTCACGCCCTCAAAATTCTTACAAAATATATCTCATAATTGTACGAATCCCAAGGCGTGAACCTGGAACAAATCCCAAGCTAAATGGAAATTAATATACTAAAATCCATGATTAGATGTGCATATCAAGGTAACTAAGTGTTTAACACAATTAAAGAATATTCCTGGTTCTTTAAAAATCTCACCACAATGTTCTCTAAACTCAAATAAAGAAATCAAAAGAATAATGTTCCACTAGCTAACTAAGCCCTCGTAGTATCTCTAGGTCCTTCAAGTATCTCCTGAAAAATAGCAATAAAACAAGGGTGAGCACTCAACTCAGCAAATAAACACATCCATCATGCAACAATTACATTATTAAATATATGCAATTATTTCATCATACTAGAATTTCTCAATTATTTTCTTGGTCCCCTCGTGGTCTTATTCTTTGTCTATGGAATTCACACATAGCTCACCCTATTGACAATAAATTAGTAGCACTTAGCTCTTTTAGTTGGGATCGCACATAGTTCACCCTCCATTGATAGACCCAATGAGTATCTCACTCTATTGGTTAATCATCATTTGGGCTAATTTCTTTTTGATAGCCAAAAATTCACTTTTGGGATCGCACCTAGTTCACCCAAGGATCCACTCTGGAGATCACACTTAACTCACCCCACTAGTGAACCCTACACAAGGTTAGGTCATTAAATCATTATAATTTAATAATGCAACTTCCTAATCATATTTAACAAAGTAAGTTTGATGTGTGCATAATTCAATTTCTACTATCATATTAACAATGGATATTCATTAACGATTCTTGAGTCTAAACATGCATCACTATATATATATATATATATATATATATATATTTGACATAGTCATAAGGGCTTCCAATTACAATCAATCATGATCCAACTAAAACAAGCATTAGTGTGCAAGTGTAACATGATACAATTCAGTCTATATAAGTTATGCTATCAAGACATACTTCTATGCTAACAACTCTCACCACATGCTTAATAAAATCAAAGTTTCATTCAACATTCGTTTCTAGCAACATGTGACTAACACTTTACTTGGGTGAAGCTTATTTGGGCTGCATGTGTGGTGTGTGTGGTTTGCATGGTGTATGTGTGGTCTGCATGGGTGGTGTGAGTGTTTCTTTGTCTTGCCTTCAGTAATCACCTTATGGTGTTATTGAGTTTACCAAAAAGACTAACCCTTTACCCTATTCAAAGTCCAAACAGCTAACACCAGCCCACACAATCGACTGGTCTGCAGAACAGCCCGACAAAACTTCTTCTTTTCCCTTTTTCTATTTTTCTATTTTTATTTTATTTCTTTTCCAGATTTTCACTTTCAAACCTCTTCCAACCCAGATTTACTCATGATTAAAATTTTCAAAGATTTACTTAACCTTATGCTATCGATATACAATCATCAACAACAATTATTATAAACTTGATTTACTTACTCTTTAAACATGCATGGTACATAGAAATGGTATTCTTAACCTAGAATCATTCAAGCATTATAACCAAATCTTACAACTCAAAATCAAGAATATAAAAAATGAAAACCTAGATCTAAGGGGGTGTGTTCACTTGCCTCTAATCTAAAAAGATCAAACTGAGTATTTTCGATCACAAGAGGAGCCCTTAGATCTTTCTCACAACTTTGAGTTTTTCTCCACCAAAGCTTGCAGCCGCTTTTCTCCCTCTAGAGTTGTACGAATTCTTCTCATCTTCTCTTAATTTGAATTTTGTGAAGATCCCTAATTAGGTCATATCTTTGCTTATATACTTATCCTAATCCATAATTACACAAGTGCCATTATTGATATGTGTTTGTCTACAAGTTCTAACTAAACTAGTTTAAGAGTTTTTTTTTTTTTTTTTTTTTTTTTTTAAAACTTCAAGTTGGTAATATTATCATGATTAACACTTAACTTTGAAATTACTAAATTACCTTAGAAGCTAAATACTAATTCGCCTCTCCGGACCTAATCAAAGAGGGACCACAGACAACATTTTACTCAGGTTAGGTTTTCTAATCGTAGAAAATCCCCAATTATTCAAGCCTTACTTGAATAATTGAACCATTTGGGTCTCACACCCGTGGACCAAGTTCGGGGTATAACATCCCGGTGGGGAACATTACTAGGCCGATGAACAATTTCATCGTCTTACCATGTTTAAACAACATAACATCACACAGTTGTTCCGATAGGGAACATATTCTGGCCGATGGGTCCGTCCATCACCCTATAACATTCAAATCACATCTCATCATGCAGGGATTGTTCCGATGTGGAACTTACTAGGCCAATGGACCTACCATTACCTTACAATTGTTCAAAGATCATTACATTATACAAGGTGGCTCCGATAGGGAACTTATCCGGGCTGATGGATCCGTCCATCACCTTACACGACATCCACACAAGTATTAGGGCACTCTAGAGTGACCTTACAACACACGGGGTAGCCACATCGGGCTTTCCGGAGGTCCAAACACTTCTTACTCTTTCTATACATACCAACCATCCATCTTCCTTAAATCTGGAAGATGAAATTCATACACAATCATCCATGAGAGCTGAAATTCCGAGCTAATAGGCCCGAAACCGAGGGATACACCCCTCTGCTTCATCTACAAGTAATCCTAACTCTTCAATCCATCATAGATCGGGTCTTGGACTCTTCTCATCCATGCCACACATCAGCCATGACATTCCATATACAAAATAACTTAAATAAGGGAAGATAGAAGAGAGGGAAAGGAATTTTACCTCTTTCGTGCTTTTCAAGACTTCTAGGGACGACACAGACACTGCCAACGCGTTCTGGAAAATGATCAACCCCCAAGGTGAAGCTCCTCTCCTTCAAACCTATTTCCACAAATTTATCAAACACTTAACTAATTAACCTCAGTTAAGGACCCATAAATGCATAATTTTTTTTTATTAAAATTCCGGGTCGTTACAGGTGGTATCTTTATTATTGGTCTTGTCTTCTTCAAGAGTTTTTCGGGTGTCTTATCAGATTTCATGTGTATATATATGGAGAGATGTTGCTTTTTGAGGCATTTTGTGGGAATTTTCCTCATTTCCTATGCATGTGTTGTTTTTGATTGAATATATTAGTTTGGTGTTAGTTCTTTCATTTAGCTTCTCCATTTTGTTGGGGAGTGTGAACACAAGTAGTTTGGTGGACAAGTCCTTAGTTAGTAAAATATGTACACAAGTCTCCACTCAAATATTCCCCACCATTGTCATCAGAACGTAGAATCTTAAGTGTAGTGTCAAACTGGGTGCATACCATCCTATGAAAAGTTTTAAAAGAGGTACTGACGTTAGACTTGGACTTAAGAAGATACATCCAAGTAGCACGAGAAAAATCACTAACGAAAGAAACAAAATACTTATAACCAAAACAACTCCAGTATAACAGGGAGGGTTTTGCCTAGGAGTCCTAGAAAGGTGGGGGAGGGTGTTGAGGATTGGTAATGTTTGTAAATTTGATATCTTGGAACATTACAGGTTTGGGGCAAAAAGGTAAAAGAAGGGTGGTTCTTCAGTTGGTTAAATCTAAGAAACATTCTATCTTGTGTATTTAGCAAACCAAGGTAGAGATTATAACAGATAGTGTGGTGAGGAGATTTGGGGGGCGGGATTGTTCGGATTGGGTGGCGACCCATCATTAGGAGCTTCAAGAGGTATTCTTATAGTTTGGGATAAGGAGATTTTGGAAGTGTTAGCTTCTGAAAAAGGAGCTTATTCCCTCTCTATTTGTTGTCGTTCAAAATTGGATGGATTCTGTTGGGTGTTCATAGGAGTGTATGGTCTGGTTGGGCGGGCTAACTATTCATATTCTACAGGTGGGAGCTTCCATTGTGTTTAGGCGGGACTTTAATTGTGTGAGATTCTCTCATGAAAAATTGGGGAGTTGTTCAATGAAATCCAAAATGAGGAGCTTCGAAGAGTTTATTTTCCGCCACAACTTGCTTGAAAGTCAGCTCAAAGGGTCACAATTTTACTTGGTCCAATTTGCAAGTAAATCCAATATTATGCAAATTGGACATGTTTCTATTTTGTGATAAGTGGGAATCTAAGTATCCGAATGTTTCGGTTTACTCTTTGCCTACACCGGTCTCGGATCATTGCCAAGTGTATTTGGATACAACTTCGAATCATGGTGGCCCCAAGACCTTTTAAATTCGACAACATGTGGTTAGAACTTAGAACACCCTGATTTTGTGGAGCTAGTAGTGGAGGTGTGGAGTGAATCAGTTTTTTGGGGGTCTGCTAGCACTATTTTTGGTTTAAAGTTGAAAGCCTTGAAATCAAAATTAAAGATGTGGAATAGGAAGGTGTTTGGTGTTGTGCCAAAAAAAAATTAAAGGTCTCTTGAGCAATATTGAGGAGCTGTGTCAGTGTGTCACTGCCTTAGATATTCCAACCGATACTAGACCGTGTGGCACTCTATCTTTTGACTCCATCAAGGAAGAGTAGGCCTAATTCCTTAAGAATTCTAAGGACAATGAACACAAGAGAACTAGAGAGAACACTTAGGAGAAAGCAAGAACTCTTTATTGCTCACAAAGCTCACAATTGCTTGGGTGATTCCAAATGAAGGGGGTCCTCCCCTTTTACACACTTCATGGGATGATTCTAGACTTCTAGAATCTCCCTTATTCTAGATCCTTCTCCCACCTCTTTAGGGGTTTTCTAGACTATTCTGTGGAAGCTTCTAAAGAAGCTTTTACACTTCTCTCTTTCTAGAGAATTCTATATAGGTTTATATATACAAGGTAGTTGAGTTGTTACACTCTCCCCCACTTAATTCGTCGATGTCCTCATCGTGTGTTCTTCTTGGAATCTCCGTATCTGCTTCTTGAACTGCCATAGTGATTCAGCCTTCTCCCAACTAGCTTTACTCTCAGGTAGGACCTTCTATTATACCAAGTATTCTATGTAGGGAGCATAGCTTTGCCGTCTAATTGTTCGATCAACAATGATGGAAGTCTACCTCTTTGTCATAGGAGGTAGTTACTGTTGTAGGTGCCCGTGTGGAGACTCCTATTTCTGGATTATCTAGGTCTTCATGGTAGGGCTTTAAGTTAGTTACATGGAAGACTGGATGTATCTTCAATCGAGTGGGTAGCTGTAGCCTATAGGCGGCCTTATCGATCCTCTTTGTGATAGGAAAAGGCCCTTCATACTTGCGGACCAACCCCCTGTGTATCGGTCTTAGTTTCTTGAACTGTTGGGGTAGGAGTTTTACTAACACCATGTCGCCTTCCTGATACTCAACATGTCGCCTCTTCTTGTCTGCCCACTTCTTCATTCACTTGAGAACTTTGTCGAGGTATGCTCGGGCTAACTCTGTCTTTTCTTGCTAGTGTTCGGCAAGCTTATGTTCTACGGGACTTTTCCATGTCTTTCTAACCATAACTGTGTGTGGGGCAAGTGGTTGTTGCCCTATAGCCAGGTCAAATGGGCTATGGCGAGTTGACTCACTCTTTTGCAAATTATAGGAGAATTGGGCCACATCTAGCAACTTAGCCCAGTCTTTCTGGTTTGCACTCACAAAGTGCCTCAAGTAGACTTCTAGAATCTCCCTTATTCTAGATCCTTTTCCCACCTCCTCTTTAGGAGTTTTCTAGAGACTTTCTAGACTATTCCATGGAAGCTTCTACACTTCTCTCTTTCTAGAGAATTCTATATAGGTTTATATATACAAAGTAGTTGAATTGCGACAGCTGGACTTGAAGGAAGAGTCAAATGTGTTATCTGAAGACGAGGATGGATTGAGATCAAAGTTGAAAATAGAATACCAAGAGCTCTTGAGGTTGAAGGAAATCAGTTGGAAACAAAAGTTGTGGGTGCAGTGGTTGAAGGAAGGGAATCAAAACACCCATTGTTTCCATAAAATGTTTAGTCATCGGAAGAGAGTTGATTTGATAGCTAGTCTGAAGGTTAGTGAGGAGTGGATAGAAAGTGAAAAGGTGATTAGGAAGACTATAGTCTCGTTCTATAAGGATTTATATGAGGAAAAATTTGTCGTTAGACCAAAATTAGAGGGTTTGGATTCTGATAAGTTGTCGGAAGAGCAAAGAGATTTATTAGAGAAACCTTTTGAGGTAGAAGAAATCTGTTCGGTTATTAAGGAGATGCATGGGGCAACGGCGGCGGGTCCAGATGGTTTTTCCATCGAATTGTTTAGGAGATGTTGGGATATAGTGGGCCTTGATTTGATAAAAGTGATAAGAGAATTCCAAGCCAGAGGAAAATTTGATAAGTCTCTGAATAGTTTCATTGTTCTTATTTAGAAAAAGGAAGACACCAATGATCTTAAGGACTTTCGTCCTATTAGTTTAGTGGAGAGTGTTTACAAAATTCTTGCTAAACTTTTGGCTTCCTGTCTCAGTTTAGTAATGAGCTCACTGATTTCCCTGGCCCAGGGGGCCTTCGTGAAAGGGCGGCAAATTTTGGATGATGTTTTAATTGCAAATGAATGCCTAGACTCAAGGATTCGAATGAGCCTCCCTGGTTTGATATGCAAGATATATATAGAGAAAGCTTATGATCATGTTGATTGAGAATTCCTGGATTATATTTTGGGCAGAATGAGTTTTGGAATTAGATGGTGTAGGTGGATAGAGTATGCATATCGTTAGTTTCTTTTTCCATCTTGATCAATGGGAGTCTAGCTGGTTATTGTCGGAGTTATAGGGGTCTACGTCAAGGTGACTCGTTATCTCCATTTATTTTTATTTTGGTATCAGAAGCTTTGAGTAGGATGCTCTGCAGGATGGAGTAGTTTGTTTTAGATGGATTTTCCCTTGGGGCTGAGTCCCTTGTGATCTCCCACCTTCAGTTTGTTGACGATACACTTGTGTTTTGTCGTGCGTCTAGTAGGCAATTTGAGATATTTCAGATGCCTCTTACGCTGTTATGAGGCGGTCTTTGGTCTTAGGATAAATCTTGGTAAATGTGTGATTTTTGGAGTTAGTGACGTCCCGAATGTGGTTGAGCTAGCTGAATGTTTAGGGTGTCGGTCGGATTTTCTGCCTTCTTCGTATTTGGGTTTGCCTCTTAGTGTGAGATACAATAATACAAATCCAAATCATCGTGGGACCCTGTCAGTAATAGATTCTCTCAGAAGCTAGCAGATTGGAAGTCTTCTTACCTTTCCAAAGGAGGTAGACTCACGCTTTTGAAGAGTTCGTTGAGTAGCCTCTCCACTTATTTCTTGTCCTTTCTTGCAATCCCTATCCCCATTGCAACTAAGTTGGAGAAGCTTCAAAGGAAGTTTTTATGGAATGAGCGGGTTGTGATCGAAAAATGTCATTTAGTTGATTAGAAGTCGGTCTCCTGCCTAAGAAAAGCCAAGGGTTTGAATGTTCGCCCTATTGTTGAGTTTAATAAGGCCTTGCTCGGTAAGTGGTTATGGCGTTTTGGGGAGGAAAGAGTTAGCCTTTAGAGAAAGGTTATTGTTGCGAAGTTTGGGCTAAGCAATGTTTGGACTTTGGAGGCCAAACGATGTAAAAGGAAGTTATGGGGTGGGTTTGTGGAAAGCTATCTTGAACAATCGTTTGGAGTTTTTAAAAACACCAAGTTTATGATATGAAATGGTCTAGAGGTGAGTTTATGAGAGGATGTTTGGTGTGGGGCTACCCCTTAAAGGTTGATTCTTGCAATCTTTGGTCTCTATCTCTTGATAGGGGTGAGGTGGTGGCATCCTGTTTTTAGGAGATAACCTTTTCTTTCGTTTGGGTTCCTAGGTTTAGCTGAAACCTTAATGAATGGGAGATGGTTGATGTTTTGCGTCTTTTGAGACTTTTGTATGGTGTCACCCATTGTCCCATGAGGGCGGGTGTTCGGATTTGGTCTAGAGATTCCAAAGGTCTTTTCTCAGTGAGATCTTTTTTCTATTATTTGCGAGCCAATCCTAGCTTGCTTTTTCCCCATCGGCCTGTTTGGAATCAAAGTATTCCGTCAAAGGTAGCTTTCTTCCTTTGGTCGGCAGTTTTGGACAAGATTCTCATATGCGATAATTTGAAAAATAGAGGTTGACAGTTAGCTAATTTTTACTTTTTTGATCGATAGGTTGACAGTTAGCTAATCGTTGCTTTCTGTGCCTGAGTTCGGAAGAGTTAGTAAATCACTATTGTTACATTGTCCTTTCACCTCAGCTGTTTGGAGCAAGTTTCTCCTCAGTCTAGGAATTGTGTGGTTCTTTCCTTAGTCCTTTCGAGACTCCTTATTTGGTCGGTTATTGATTCCTTTGAAGATGATGCCTACTTCAGTGATCTGGGCTATGTTTCGGGGGTCCAGGGGCGATTAGTTGGGCTTTACGGTCGGAGCGCAACATAAGAGTTTTCAACGACTCAACTTTTTTTGAGGAGCGGGTTTTCTCATTCGCTTATGATCTTCTCAGATCCTAGTATCCTATTAGAAAGTACTATGCGGAGGAGTGGTTAATCGGGTTATGATGGATTTATATAGTTTTTGCTTGTTCTTGTTGATTTAGTATTTTCTCTAGTTTTATTTTGGTTCATATCCTTAGTAAACCTTTATTTTTCCACTTTGCTATGTATGCTTCTTTTCGTCTTTCAATATATATCATCTTTATTGATAAAAAAAAAAGTAGTGGGTGTGGGACCCCAAACATCAGAATGAACAAGTTCAAAAGGTTAATAACTTTTAGTAGTGCTAGGAGGGTATGAAACCCAACAGTGTTTTGATAATTCACATGTTTCACACTGAAATGAGACATTAGATAAAGAGACAAATAATTGAGGAAACATCCTTTTAAGAAGCAAAAAAGATAGATGACCTAAATGGAGAGGCTATCGCATCACCTGGTCAAAATTACTCTTGCTCCCTAAATTTGACTAGTAAGCATGTAACATAGGAGAGGGATCCAGCTGAAAGAGACCATCCTTCTTATGACCACCGCCAATCATCCTTCTCGTCACCAAGTCCCGAAACACACAATGAGAAAGAAAAAATGTGACACTATAATTGAGTGATGTAGTAATACTATTAGATAGAAGGTTAGAAGCAAAATTAGGGACATGAAGGGAAGTAGTGGACATGGCACCTGTGTTCGCAATAGTGGACATGACACCATCCGCAATAAGAACTTTATCTCTCCCATAACTCAGGTGATAGGAAGAGAAAATGGAGGACATCCAGTCATATGCTCGGATGCGCTAGAATCAATAATCCAAGAGTGATGGGCAGACAGGATAGAAGCATTTAGGGTTGTGGCATAAAAGTACCTGACTGTGCAAGGGAGGATGTGGATGCAATGAAAGGTGCTTCCAAATGAGAAATAGCCAGACGCAAGACTTCCAATTTGCCACAAAGAGACTCCACATCATCTCTAGGAGCTTCAAAGGTAGTTGGGGAATCGGTAGGTCCAATTGTAATAGCTATATGGACTGAGTAGTCTCCAAACCCACTTAAACAACCCCCTCTTTGTGTAGGCTTGCCATGTAATTGCCAACAATGATCATGGGTGTGACCAGTCCGGCCACAGTAGTCGCATTTCAATTTGTCCTTGTCATCTTGTGAGGCATCATTAAATCAATTACCACAACCCCTAATGCTTCTTCTACTACCTCATCTTCCACCACGCTGGGAGATGGAAGAAAGAGCAGACCTCTCAAGGACGACAACCATACTGGGAGTCATCACAACTCTTCTACTCTCTTCACTCTGGATGTAGGCATAGATACGGCTAAGGGAGTGAGGAGGAGGCTCGCAACCACGAATCTTAGAGAGGGCATTTTCATACTCCTGTTTCAACCCGGTGAGAAACTCAAAAATCTGCATCCGTTTGACCCATTTCTTAAAGGCCACAATTTCAGCAGAACAACTATGTTGGAAGTCAGAATAGTGATCAAACTTTGCCCATTTCTCTCGCAACCTTGCATACTACATGGCCAAGGGCATCTCCCCTTTTTGAGTTTGGCCGATGTCCCGTTGGAGCTTATAGAGTTGAGCAAAATTGCCTACTTTTGACTAAGTTTGAGCAAGCGTGTCCCATACATTGTTAGTGGATGTTAAAGAAATGAGAACACCAAACTCTTGCCAATATGTGGTACCACTAAATTGTGGAGCCATGACATAATAGTCAAATTCTCTTGTTCCCATTTAGCATGTTTAGGGTTAAGTTTGCTGGCTCTTCTATGGTGCCAAGAAGATAACCCATAACATACATTCAGACTGATTGTGCCCAATGCACATAATTCACACAATGAAGCTTGCACATAATTCACACAATCAAGCTTGACTGAAGTGATTTGCAAGTGAGGATTGTCACTATTCGACCCTTCATAGCACACTCCACAACTTGGAGGCACCACAATTGAAGATTGGTCTTCTTCCGACATGGCCTTTTTTTTCAAAACACTTGGAATCTTTTCTTCAAACACAATAAAGGCACCAATAAGAAGCCCAAATACTATCTTCTTCAATACACGGAAGAAGAGAGAAAACACAGTCGTGGAAGGATTAACAAATCACTTTCCACAAGTTCAAACCCTCAAACAACAAGGCAAACAATTTGGAACCCAAACAAGGAGCTGTCCAACCATTTTCATGCATTAAACTTCACTAAAAAAAAAAAAATTCTGCAGAGAAAACTGGTAGCCCCAAGCGGTGGAAAAAAGTTACAACTCCCTCAATTTTTCATATAATGAAATGAAACCACTTAAGGGTGGAAGCTACCAAAAGAAATTTCTAACTAGGTGTGATAGACCACACTAAAATCAGTTTGTACATTCACAATCATCATCAAATTGAACCATATATTTTTTCTGATTTTTTTTTTGAAAAAACCATATAACTCCTTCAATATTTCTCCAAATCACATGGGAATAGATTCAAAAAATTTCTAAAATCAAGATTTATAAGAGAAGACCTTTAAACATTTCCCATGGAGGCCCTAGGCCGTACAACTGACTCCTGTTGTACGGCTGATGACGTCACTGGCTCCTTCTCTTCTTTTTGCTCTATTGATTTACTTGAACCCTAGAAAGCCTTTCTCTGATACCATCTAGGTTAGTGCTTGTTAGGGTTTGAGAGCATGGTGTCAAAAATCGATTCGAATCCGCGGAAGTTGACCGAATTGAGTCGACTTTGGTGGTGTCTGAAGCGAAATGCACTTGTATTTTAAAAATACTAGATTTCATGGTAAACTTCAACCGAAACAGAAAAAAAAGTGTTGAAAAAATACAGAACTTCGGTGAAAGTTAACTGAAGTGTACAGAAAAAGTCTATAAATTGAAGGACTTTTAAGTTTTAATTAAAAGGATAATGCTAGTTCCACTTGCTTTAAACTTACTTTCTTTATAAGGAAAGACATGTGATCATAGCATTAACCTTATTATAAACATAATTAGCTTTAAAAGAGAGTGTTGCTAGCATTAATCTTGTTATAAATTATAATTTTTTATTAGAGTGTGGTTAGCATCAAGGTTGTTAAATCGTAACCGAATCATAAAATCGTTTTAGGACCGATTCGATTCAAATCAGAATTTAAATCGTAAATCGTAAGATTCAACCCATTTTTGTTAATTATTAAAAAAATACTTAATAAATCAGAAAATGAAAAATCCATTATTCAAAAGATTCCATTCATATCTATTGATAAAAGAGAGTAATAAACTTTTCATTGCATACACTGTACAAAACGCGAATGAACTTCATAAAACGAAACATAACCCCTAATATCATCAAAGATAAATCAACAAAAGTAAATTCATATATTCATGTTGTATGAGATCAAATATTAAAAGACTTGTACAATTAGAAAGACTAATAAAATAAACTATCAAATTCTCCTAGAGTTTTAACTCTCTAACTCCATCCTCTTTCTTCTTCCTCATTCATTTTCTTTTTTTTTTCCATGTTTCAAAGCAATAGAGAGAAAACACAAAGAGGGGTTTTCCCATTTTTTCTCTCTTCTTAAAAGATACAAAGTACCTTTAGAAAATTGAAAGTATAAAAATATTTTTTAATATATCGGTTTGTAATAGGTTGTTTTGTGATCAAATCGCATGAATTGCAAGATTTGAATTGCAAATCACAATCTAAATCGCAAATCGATTGAGATTTACCCAATTAAGATTTTTACTTGACATTTGAATCGTTTTGCTTGAGATTCGATTCAAATCGTAGTATTTGAATCGCAAATCACAAGGATTTAACAACAATGGTTAGCAATAACCTTATTATAAATTATAATTTTATTATTATAATAATTTCGTTATTAATATATTATGCCAAAAGTGGCTTTTTTGTAATATTACAAAATTAAATTATTTCGTAATAGTATTTCATAAATTAAACATTAATTAATGATACATCTTCTCTTCACATATTGATTCAGTCCTGCAAAAACATTGAGTTCATCACTTGCAGATTGAAACATGTTTAGAAATTAAATTGAATTTCAATTATTTATCAACTTTAATGTGCATTCATAAGTTTTTGAGGTCTCTAAACTAAAACAATTAACATGGATAATCATTGAAAAACAAATAGTACATATCTCCATTCATTTGACAAAGATGATAAAATATAGTTAAAAAAATTTGACAATATAAAGAAATATTAAGAAGAAATTACAGCTTAGACAAGAAGATAACGCATATCACATAACATGATTCTCACATTTGAGTAAGATAACGCATATCACATAACATGATTCTCACATTTGAGTACGACATGCTTGCATTAGTAAAATAATGAATTTTAGATGTGTGTTTATGCTTTAATATATTTCTAAAATTCCATCTTACATTTCCAATGTTTCCTTAAAGTTTTCTAGACTTCTTTAATTTTTACATAACTTCCTTGGACCTCCTCAAACTTATTCGAAACATGTCAACTTCCTTAGCGGTTGAAGTGTATACCGAAACTGAAGTTTAATACCTTGTCTGAGAGAATGAGATGGAGAGAGGAAGAATAAAGAGGGACAAAAATAATGAGAGACCTCTCTCATCTCTACTAGGCTTCTTATTCAAAACTTACATATATGGGCCCAAGGCTCAACAGGGAGAAATAAGATAAGAAAATATAAAAGGCCCAAAAAGAACATTTACAACATGACTCAGTTGAGTAACAAGGCTTTCTCCACTTTCTCTGCCTAAGGCCAAAACCCATTCTACCCAAGATCTAATCAAGAAATACCTGGTCAACATGATTGTAAGCTTTCTCCAAATCAATTTTACAAATGACATCCTATCGGCCGGATTTTAACCTCTCATCTAGACATTCACTCGTGATCAAATTCCCATCAAGAATTTGTAGCTCCCCACAAAAGCCCCTTGGGATGAAGAAATAATAGAGCCCATCACTAACTTTAGTCTAGAGGCTAGAACTCTTGATAAGACTTTATAAGCGATCCCAATCAAGCTAATAGGGCGATGGTGATGAAGATTCCAAGCCCCTTCCTTCTTGGGAATGAGGGCAAGGAAAGAACTATTGAGAGAATGATCAAACTCCCCTAAAACATGAAATTTCCTAGCCATCTTGAGAAAATCCGAACCACAATGTCCCCACACTACGCGTAGAATTCTATAGAGAAACCATCCGGCCCCAGGGCCTTGTTCCCGCTCAGGCCCCTAATAACACCCAAAATTTCCTCAAAAGACATTTCCAAGTTCTCTCTTTGGCCATTAGAGATTCTATCAAACCGCAACCCATCCATCTTGGATCTATAATCGAGACTCTCTGAGTAGAGGTCATTGTAATAGGAAAAAGATGCTTCTCTAATATCTTCCTCGTTCTTCCGGCAAATACCATTAACTACCAATACTACCAATTTAGACATGAAGTTGGACTTCGTGTGGAGATTAGCGATCTTGTGAAAAAAACATTGTATTCTGACCCCTCTCCTTCAACCATTTTACTCTAGACTTCTACTTCCAATTGATCTATTCCTGATTCAACAGATTCTGATTGAAGCTTCCTTGGCATCTATTGTCTCAAACTCTCCTAATATTTTCCTTTTGTTGGTTGAGAGTAAACCAAACACTTCTTTGTTCCAAACTTTAAGCTTTTCTTCAAGGCTTTCAATTTGAGGCCAAAAATGGTGCTCGCGGAACCCCGTAAGGAAGACTTCCAAGCCTCACCCACAACCTCCACAAGGTCCTTAAAGCTCTGATGACTTAACCACATTCTCGAATTTAAAAGGTTGTGGGCCCCCTCTTCGGATGTTAGACTCAAACAATATAGGGGTGTGGTAGGAAATGGATCTGGGGAGGATAACGAGAACGCATTCGAAAATTTGTCATCCAACTTACTCAGGACTGGCTTTGATTGAAAAGTTTGACCATATGAATTGAGTGTCGTTGAGTGGAAAATCATTGAGATGATGTCGGGATATAAAATTTTCAATTTTTCGCATTTTGATGGGGGCAGCTGTACAACCTAAGCTCTCAAAGGAAAACTGAACACAATTGAAATCCCCACTCAAACACCACGAGTCCCCCCATCTAATGCTAACATCCTCCAACTCTTGCCAAAAACTCATGATTCAGAATCCACAGACAGCCCATAAACTCATGTGAAAACCTAAGTGAAATCCTCCAAGATAACGACACAAAATAGAAATGGAGAAAGAGCTTACATCGGAGTCTAGGACCTCCACCATCTCCGAATTCCAAACCAAAAGAATACCTCTTGTAGCCCCAAACGAAGGCAATGTGATCCAATTCGAGCAAGGGAATCCCCACAACTCCTTGACTAAGGAATCAGACATGAATTCTAATTTGGTTTCTTGAATGCATAGAATCAAAAGATGCCTAGATTTGACCAGGTCTTTGAAGGCCAACCTCTTATTCCCATGGCCCAAACCTCTGATATTCCAGGACAATATAGAAATTGCCATTAGATAACACTAGATCTTCCCCTGACACACCTAAACTTGCCTCCCCGAGCTAGGAGAGCCTAGTGTAGTCAAAGCGTCTAGGCGATGCCTAGGCGATAGGGGTTCCCTAGGTGAGGCGATGCCTAGGCATTGCTTAAGTAATACCTAGGCGACCAAAATTTACTTTTTTGATTGATATTAGATAATATTATATTAGATTTAGTGAGTGTCTGCCTAGATCATGATTTAGATGATAAGGGTCCTAGTTAGGCGAGGCAGCGGCTTAGGTGACATTTTGACAACACTGGGAGAGCATCCTTTATAGTTCACACTAGATTAATTTTTTCAGCTCCTTAACGACCCGTAAGCTAATTAGATGCAATCATGCAAACAAAAAAATATAACCATCCAATATCCCTTATTATTAGATCAAAGATGGCTTCTTTTGATCAGTCACTAGGGTCAAGGTACATGCAATGCTGATCAATGATTGGATAATTAAATTAGTCCAATTGTGTTGAGGGTGAGGGTTAGCTGGAATCTCTGCTGCTGAGTTGGCCTAAATCCACTAGACTAGACTGTACCAGTAGCTTAGTCTTTCTACAATGGACGACAAGAGAGCAACGGAGGTAGAAATGGTTAATGTTAAAGAGGTGAAGGTAGGAGAGCTGAGGGATAAGGTGGTTGGCAACGGCAGATCCTAGGTTCAGGGATGGAGGTTCTTGTAAACCAAGGTTTAAAATTTCGAAATTTCAGTCGATTTCGGATGTCCCATTCGAGACAAAATTTTCCGAAATTTCGGAATTTCGGTCGACATCTCACTGAAATCGCATTTAATATTAAAATATTCTTCTGAAATTTGATTCGAAATTTCGCCGAAATATTCCGAAATTTCGGGTCCGAAATTTCAAAATATTCCGAAATTTTTATTTTTTTATATAACATTAATTATATATATTATTATTTTATTTTTAAAATAATATATAAATTTTTCGAAATTTCACAAAATTTCAGTAAAAACTTTGAAATATTTTGGAATATTTCAAAATATTTCGGAATTTTAATTAAAAAATAATAAAAAAATTATTTAAAAATAAAAAATCAGATTTCGGCCGAAATTCTGAAATTTTCGAAATCCGAAATTTCACCCGAAATTTTCGAAATTTCACCCGAAATCTGATTTCTGAAATAAACCCAGTTTCGATATCGGTGGGGTTGTCCGAAACCGAAATTTCGCGAAATTTCAACGAAATTTTAAACCATGTTGTAAACTGCCATAAACCTCTTGTCTTTGGCTAGGGTAGTGTACTGTCTCGTTATATGTCCTTTAACAAAGAGGTTTTACCCCTATTTTTAAACCTTTTTCCAAGGTTTGTTAGAGAGGCCTGCTAATTCTGTTAGAGAATAATTGATTTGCTAGGTTTTCAGAATTAGTTAGGTAAGATCCAATGAGAGTCTGCCACCTCAACCTATCTAAGCCATTATGACCACATGCCTTAGTGAGCACGTTCCGCGGGTTAGTAGTAAGAGCACCATGGTGGTAAAATTACTAACAAATCTCTCATTGAACCCTCCAAACCACAACAATCTAATCTCCCCTCAATAAGGTAACACACATGGGACTTCACTAAGGTGAGTCATGTGTCTTGGGAAAGCCTGTCCGTTGGATGGATCTAGGTGCTAGACAAAGGTACTCCCATCACCTTGGGCAACGCGTCCAAAAGCTTCACTGAACATACCTATGTCTTGGGGGAACCAAGGACTTTGGTGAAGTGTCTGGGGAGAAACCCAGGGCTTTAGCCCGATAAGCTGCCTAAGGAAACTCAATCTGAGGACTTCAGGAAAACAATTTGAGGGTTTTGGCACGGAGGCCCTTCCTCAGGAAACACAATTTGAGGGGCCTCAAGAAACACAATTAAGGGCTCAGGAAACACAATTTGAGGACTTAAGTCTGATGGCCTACTTTGGGGAACACATCTGAAGACCTCCGGAAATACAATATGAGGGTTTTGGCCTAAAAGTAAAAGGGCAAAGGTACTGATAAAAAAAAAGAAGTAAAAGGTCCAAGGTGAGAGCAGAATGCTCAATACCAAGGCGTAGAGCACACTAGGCCAGGTGTCTGCATAGATGGCAAATCCTTATCATCTGGACAGGCTGCTTGATGGGCATGTGACAGCATCTTTTCAATGTATCAACAAATTGTGTTGCGTGTATGGAAGAGATGGATGGCCAGTAAATGATCTGATCGCTTATTATAACATAATGCCTACTATCACATCAGTTCTCTTTATATTCTCATGGATAATTTGATATACATAATTTCCAATTTGCACAGCACTACGCGATTGGATTAGGTAATTAGTTTAGAGCATAGTTGCACAAAGTTATGTACAAGGTGGGATACTTGCTTCTCAAGAAGCTTGCTTCCATCACGTCTCATTTACTGATCAAAGAGTGTATGTTGGATATTATGGGATATACCCGAGTCTAAAGCCTAGGGTGTAGATTCTGAGCAAGTATCGTTAATTAGAACATAAGACAGTTCTCCACACATATCACATGTGAGGCAAAAACTAAGGTATGACTAGTCGCCCATAAGAATATAATGTGGATGAGGCACCCTGTCTCATTTCCCAAGGATATATTAAGCCTTGCATCCCACTTCTTGTTTTCACTTTGCTTTTCATTTTCGCTTCTCAATCTGGTAACTATGGTTTAGAAGTACTTCATAACACTATGAACTCAATTCTGGTAAATGAGGGCCTTTGAATTCTTGTTGCATTTGAATTTACACTCTTGTAAGTATTAATATCTTGAATTACAAATATAGTAATTTAAAATGAGCCTTTGATTTGTTATAATATCTTCCATTTCAACTCTTTCCCTGGTGTTTGTTTAGTTTTAAAACAGCTAGATGGCTGCGGGGAAGTGCGCACACCCACGCACCCACGCAGAGTCTCACATAGTTGTATGTAATTATCAAAACTGTTACTTTTGTAGAGGAACAACTCTGAGAAGTAGATTTGGCTTGGTTGACTACTAGACCAATTTTGACACAGTTGTAGTCTATCTCGCGGGAGTAAGAGTTTCCGTGAGCCTGGTTGGATTTGATTAATTTACTCTTTGCTTGAAAGCGTAGGTTTTCTGTATCTGAACTTATAAAAATGTGATGAAAAGAGAAATAAATCCATGGCTCAGCTGGTTGCATTGACCCAACTGGGTTGATGATTATGTCCCGGTCTGGTGGGCAAGGTAGGGAGTCCAACCAGACTGCTGACTTGAGCCGAATCCCGAATCTGCTGGTCTCGTCCAGGTTTCGGAACATTGATTCATTCTCCACAGTTAGGGGCCACATCAAGAGATGACTCAAACTTGAATCACCTCTGCAGGAGCTTTACTTCCAGTCCCATAATCTTATCTATTTGATCTGAAAATTCCATCTTAAAATTTTCCCTATCATTCACTTCCAGTGCCAGACTGCTCCAGATTGCTCATTGAGCTTCCTTTCCACTATGCTATGCTATTTATTTTTATGAGTCTCGAGGACTATATATATAATCATTCTTTTCCCTTTTCTATTTGTTTATTTGTGTCTTGTCTTGTATGCGTCTTAGATAAACAATTTATTATTTGAAGCTCACTATTTCTGCATTTCTGTTTCATGGCCTTTTAGTTTATTCTTTTCCTTTTTTTCCCTCCAGATTGATAACCATATTAATGCATGGACAAGTGAATTTGAGGTTTCATTAAAAAATTTGCAGGAAGATTTGTTCCTGGTTGTTACACCCTTGCAGTCTCGGAGGCACTCCCAGAGGAACTGCAGGTTTGCCCTTTCATCTCAAGTGTCATCTAGAAATCATGTCTCTTACATTTTGTTTTGAGACAATTTCTTTGCCAGACTTGTTTGCTATTTCGTCCCAGAAATGTGGGAACCAGTCTCCTTATTCTAAGGGAGTCATACACGTGATATTTTAAATGTGACTTTTTAACTTACCATGTTATCTGTGGTCAGTTCTTGGATGAGACATCCGTCAACAATGACAACGACCTACCACGCGTCTAACCAGTTCCAACCATGATATTTCTTTGTTTTTTGTAAAGTTCTGTCTAAATCAGTTAAGATCCTGTGGTGGTGGGTCATTGCCTCATTGGTCTTTGTCCCGGTCAAAAAGGTAGCCCTTGGTTGAACCGTCTGGATTGGTTAGTCGATGGCCACAGTTTTGGTATTAGTTTATAGGTCACTAAGGTATTGATTTACTCTAAATTTCCAATTATTCCCTAAAACACCGAGCCTATATTCTATGCAATAGATGTTTAAACCTCAGTTTGTTCGATGGTATATTATTGGAGGAGTTTATGGTCTATCGTGCACACCATAATTACTGCTTATAAATGGTACAGTTGTTTCTGTTTAGTGCACATTTAGAGGGGTGATGGTTCTCTCTGGAGATTTTTCTGGCCAAAACTCAGATTTTGTCAACTGGATATAATGTCATGACTCATGACTGTCCATGCTGTAGACTTCTTGTTTCTTCCATGGACTATTGAGACCTTTGTGTTCTAGATACCCCATTGGCTAGCACAGCTTGAAATATTGGGAATTACTATACTGCTGTCAGTTGTAAGCATGCTTGTGCCGTTTGGAACTTGTTATTTTCATTTCCCTAATTAGTTCATTGCCTGAGATTCGGTTTATTGTTTGGACTCTGCAGGCTATTTGTGAAGAGGAGCGTGTGCAATATGTGCCACCAAAACGCGTATAAGTGGCTAATTTAATGTAGGTGGTTCAATTGTTGTACAAACTAGCTCCTAAGGCTTCCATTATCCACGGAAGTAAATCACATAGATATAACTAAGCCTATCCAGGAAACGTTAACTGTTTCAGGTATACAACTTTGGATTCTTATATATACTTTGTAAATGCTTATGTGATCTGGACTTGCACTTGAGCTGGTTACCACACATATTTAGGGGGGCAATGGGTTGAATTGGTGTTAGATTTTGGTCGGGCTAGAACATTCTCAACCCCAACCTGACCCATTATTAGTATACGGATTTGAAAACTTAGACTGAAACCCTAAGTGCACAGAGCGGGAAGCCAGAACAACAAATGTAAGAGGATTTTGCTAGCCACTGTCACAAATCTTCCAAAGACGGGACTGGGGTGCTACAAATGGCCAACATTTTCTGACTTATACTTTTTAAACTGCTAAAATAATGAAAGATCTCCACGTGTTAGCCCCATCTTGCATCTACGGATATGTATCCCCATGTATCCATGTTGTAACCGAAATAAAAAATTGTATTTAATTAATTGGATACGTTTAAGCTGTATCCCGTACGTATCCTATCATATCAAAGACATATCTGTATCTGATACAGGTACGAAGACCTATCAGGTACAGGTACGAAGACCTATTTGAAGTATCCATGCTTTCTAGCCTCTCAAACATTCTCTTGCTAAGCTTATCAAATGTACACTTAATGTGACTATATATATATATATGTGTGTGTGTGTGTGTGAATAAGTAGCATATGTGCATGAGGCATTTGAGTGACACTTGGAATTCATTTGGGCCATACAAAAATTCAATGTGCAGGTCTTCATTTCTTAACATAAAAAAATAGCCTAATCGGACATTGGAAATGTCAGCCACTAGCCTTGGTTGTTGAGCATTATTACGTAGAGTTGATTCGAACGAACTTAGATTATAGTTTTCACCATTTGAGTTAAGACTTCTCTAATTGGGTTGATCATGTATTAGGGAAGAGGTTCCCGCACATTTTTTCTTGGGCTCAAGGGAATGCGACGTTGCTCACATAAGGTATCTTATGCCTCACATATACTATTTGGCCTCTCTCAATATGTAGGGAGAAAGATGGGCAACGTGAACTTTTTTTTTTGGTTAAGAGGTATTTCATTAAGCTATTGAGGCGTATTTCATTAGCTGGGCAACATCGTGGGCAGCAGCATTTGCAAGGCGGTTGGTGAACTGTAGTATAATGGTCTGGCTGATACGCTTCAACTGTTTGATATCTGAAACAAGTGAGTAGATCTCCCAATGAGGTAAGAGGAGGAAATGCCGGACAGGCAATCTAAAATCTCATTGGCATCCGAAGAGACAATTGGAGGCCCACACGAATTGCCTCCACTTCTGCAATCCTGCTGGACCCGCACCATGGAGGTTAGGTTTTTGAACGGAAGATAAGAAAGAACCCAAGTGGTACCTGCCCCAGCTGCACAGCCACTAGAGAGGAAGGCTCCATCCACGTTAATCTTAACCCAGTTTTAACTCAGGGGCTTTCCAACTCGGATACCCATTGAATAGAACCTTGTTTCGTAACTTCCATATGCCCCCACATGGTCACGCACAGCCAGATGGAAATCTGGGTGTTGAGTCCATTTACACCATCAACTCAAAAACGAAGTCTCAGGCTGAGTCGGTTGGGTTCTAAACCATATGCTGGGGGGCATTGAAGAAATAGATGTACTATAGATTCTTCCTCTGCGTGACGCACTCTTCAAGCGAGTGACCGCCGGTTTAGTCGATGCGCTGGAGGAAGGCCTTTGCGACTCTAAGAACTGTTTTTCAAGACGTGTTGCAGAATTTACCTTGAACATCAATCCCGGATTTTGCAAAAATGCTACAGGAGCTTATCCGGAACAGAGGAAATACTGATAGGAGGTTTTTTCACTGCCTCAGCAGAAGCTTGATCCATAATTCTCGAGACTTCCTTTCTTTGATAAGTGCCTCGACCAATACTCCTCAAAAGACGGGCCTGATGATGAGGGGGTGAAAGATCTATTTACTTATTCAAGGCATGTAGCAGTCCTTTCAGCTTTACCAATTTAAAAAAAATAAAAAACGCTTTATTGTCAACAATTTTTTTCTTCTTTCATACAACCCTCTTAATTTCGTTCAAAAAAGAGAGTATGCTCAAGTCTTATTGGACACATGATGAAAAACATTATCATCTAACCATTGTTGGATAAAAACAAGAGTTTTTCTATCATATGAAGCTTCTTCCCTTCTTAATCTTTCGTTCGGCTTCATCACCATTTATATGACCATACAATTCTTTGCAAAAAAAAGATCTTCCGTCTTAGCGTTCCTTATATCTAATTATTTTCGTTTAGGCTAACCATACGACTTGGACTTGCTTGTATGATTCACACAATAAATAAATAACCATATAGAATACAAAACTCAAAACCAAAAACCATGGATATCACTAATGGGTGTAGTTGCTTCTGTGTCCTCCCTCGGATCACACAGTAAATCCCATTTGGAACCACCCTCCCCCATATTACCACTTTTCATCTGGTGAAGCTCTTACTGTATAAGTCTTTACAACGCATCTTCTGTTCCCAGGAGGAAGAAACCACCATCCACATCTTTGTCAGATGCCCTTTCCCCTCTCGTTCTGAGATTGGCCCAAGATTGCATCATCATCATCATCAATGCTTGACTGGTTCACTGGCTTACCTTTTGTTGACGTGCTTCCAATTCAACATCTTCAATCTCCTATCTTTTTTTTTGGAAGGTAAGCTGGGTTAGTTGCATGGAACCAGGAAAAAAAAATGTATATATATCTTTACTATTATAATGTGAGAGGGAGGTGTAGCATGATGTTTTCAAAATTCCCAAACTACCCTTGTATAAAACAAAACTTCCATTCAATGTTTTACTTTAATGTCTTTTTACTGTAATTCCCAAACTACCCCTTATCTATTTAAAGAATAGAATCACAGCCAATTGCGATTGAACTTGGGGAGAGTTCAATCGCACCCGTGGATTAACATGTGTCCCTTTTAACTCCTATTAATTGTGGTTAACTCCTTCCCCTCGCTCTCACTTGTATTGCACGTGCCACCCGCTAATATATAAATATATAGGGAAGGATACTAATGAGTCATGCTCAAAATACCGCTCGTGCAACAATGTTAAATGGACCACGCACATCACTATGTATGAGTCTCAACTTCTTTTCAGCTCTTCCTACCTTTTTAGGGTAAGGCTTCTTGGTCATCTTCCCTTCGAGACATGACTCGCAAGTAGAGAGTGGTTCTACCTTGAGAAATTCAAGGGGGCCATCTTTTACCAACCTTTTGATCCTATCAACATTAATGTGACCAAGTCTCTTATGCCAAAGATAAGTTGACTCTGTGCAATGTCTCTTCATTCCAGACATTCTAGATGATAAAGCATTGTCACTTTGCAGAATTTCATTATTTACCAAAGGTAAATAAAGACCATTGATAAGATTACCAGTAATTAAGATCATTCCATTTTTCTTAATTTCAATTGTTGAATTAAAAGTGATAGAGAATCCACAAAATAAAAGTCTAGATACTGAAATCAAATTCCGATGTGCACTAGGCACATAAAAAAAGTCTTATAAAACTAATGTCTTTCTTTGAGGTAAATAAAGAGTAAATACACCTATTGACTTGACTTAACATTTGCACCTGAGCCAACTTTAAGCTTCTGCTCTTGTTTGGTCGGCTTTCTGGTTTCCTTGAACCCCTGCAAACAATTACAAACATGTACGGTGGATCCAGAATCCACACACCATGAATTAGGAAGACCATTCAGAAAGTTTGACTCAACAATAATTAATACTTCAAAGCATCTCATCTCATACCTTGAGTATTTGCACTACCCTTCTTAAGAGTTGCAAGGTAAGTCATACAGTTCCTCTTCCAGTGGCTTATCTTACCACAGTGGAAACACTTTCCATTGTCTTTGTTATCCTTGCCAACATCTCCTGTATAACCTTTGGCAACTTTGAACTTCCCTTTACCTTTGTTCATTTTCTTAATTTTTTAGATCGCTTGGAGGTATCAAGTTTATCGACAATTAAAGTTTCACTCTATGTTGACTTTTTGATTAAATCTTATGGAGTCACAAGTGAGTTCATATCAGCTCACTTAGTGACATTTCACTCTTGTTCATATTATAATTTAACACGAATACATTGAAGGATGAAGGGAGTGACTGTAGAACTGTGTCAACTTGAGTGATGACATCCATTTCTCCACCAAGAATTTTCAGTTCATTCAATAAGCCCATCATCTTTATGATGTGCTCCCTGACTGGAGTTGCCTCAGCCATCTTGGTGTTAACCAGGGTTTTCAATTTTACTTGTTGAGCTGACCTATTTTGCTCACCAAACATCTCATGAAGGTTTTGCAAAATGTCATATGCTTTATCCATGTGTTCATGCTGTCTTTACAAAATGTCAGACATTGAAGCTAGAATGTAACACTTGGTCATCTGATTGGACCTCTCCTAATGCTCCAGTTCAGCCTTTTGGACCGGTGATGCATCATTAGGTCAAGGTTATCTGCGGCAAATACAATTCTAATTTTTCTTTTGCAGTCAACATAATTTGTTCCAACTAACTTTTCATCACGAAGAATTTCAATTAAAGGGTGAAGGCTTGTCATGATCTAATCAAATGAAGGCCTATCACATCGCCTTGAAAAGGTAAATAGTAACTATCTTCTCCATTTTCACAGATCCTATCATGTGAATCTTGGAGCATTCGATCTACTGTCTGATCTATAAGGGATGTTATACTCACGTTTTGGCGTTATTGTATAACATCTCTTATTCATGTGCCCACCTACCATGAACCTAATAAAGACCTAGCGAAAGCTCACGCTTTGGCGTTGTTACTCCCACTATTTGCTTACATAGTTTTCACCATGTTTTCACATAGGTGAGAGGGATTGGGCCCGCCTTTGGCTTGTCAGCTTACTCACACTCCCCACTATAAGATCACATAGTGTATGGTAGAAGATCATAATACTTAGGGACTTATCCCCAGTCTTATATACACATGATATATAAGGGGTAATTATTTTAACAGAATAATTAAACATGAATAATCAACATTTAATATCCTCTCATTATAAACTAAACAATAATAACTATTATATGAGATTAATCGTTATGGGTCAACAAAAAAAATGCATGGATGCAAGATAATAAAGGCAACTCGCAAACTCCTTTGCGATCCCTTCCTTTATCATCTTTTGGAGATCATCATCATAGCATCCTCTTCGCAGCATCTCGGTCAGTGCATGATACAGAAAATAATGGCATTAGGGAAACCAGATTTTCATTCACCCTTTATTAGGGAAACCGAATGAATCTGCCCTTTACAAAATTGCCAAAATCCTACTACATGTTTTCCTCTAATATGAATGCATGATAAATAATTTATCTCATAACTTAAAATTGACCCATAACTATAATCTCATACAATTAAATGCAACATGGTGATGAAGTACTTTTTCCGATATATTAAAAGATTTAAAAGTGGATAACAATTATCAATTTGCTCGATTAAATCTATATCTTATACAGATCAAACTGGAAAATAATAAAACCATTATATTTTCCTACAAACAATTTTAATAAAATTATTTAAAATTCCGGATAGGATTTTCTTAAAACTCTTGAAGTGATATTTATTATTTATTAGGACTTTCCTAACAAAATAAAATAAATAAAATCCTAAACTTGATCTCATCAACAAAAAGGAAAGTTTAATATTGAATAGACCTATGATTTAATCATAGCCGAAATACATTATTTCGAATAAATTAAATTAAAAAAAACTTCCTTTTAATAATTATTTTTAATAAATAAAAACAATTATAATAAAATGATCTCATCACTTTATAGGGTTTTAAAATTTTTGAATAAAATCTATTTATTAGAAAAACATTCATCAATTATTTTAAACAATTAACAAATATTATTTAAATGATCCAATCATTTAAAAGGCTTTAATAATAAAATTATTTATTTTGAAATTTAGTTAAAACATATAAAACTAGTTTTTAAAATTATTATCATTATCAAATCTCATTTGATAAATAATATAAAAAATAATTATTTATTTATTCATCTCATGAACAAATAAAATAAAAACCACGAGCTAAATAAATAAAATTCATCTCATGAATTATTTTTACTTATTTAATCATCCTTTAAATAACGAAAAAATATACTCCTTAACCATGAGCTCTGATACCACTTGAAGGGAATCTAGATAAAAAATTATGTAGAAAACTGGATCCCGAAGATCTTTACACCATAGAAAATAAATATTATTAACTACATGTTTAGATAAATACCTCGGTGAATGATGTTCACCGGTGAAGCACAAAACATGATGAATCGTCAGAACTCTTTGTAGCGATTTCTTGAAGAAATACTCAAAGCTCGATCCTTATTCTTCGCTATCGTTGCGAACCTTTTGAATCTATGCTTGGTGTTGAAGAACAAAGAGAAGAAGATTATTGGAGTAGACCTTCTATCTCACAAAACCTTAGGGTTCAAAAACCCTAGCCTTCAAAATCAATATGGAGTCACCCTTGAGGCTCACGAAAATTGGAGAGGAAAATCTCTCTCTCTAGCTCACGAAATTGGGAGGAAGAATTATGAATTAGTTAGAGCCCCACGGTTTGGTCTATGGGTATATATAGATGTGGATCTTATCCACATCTCAATCATTGTCCTTATCTTTATAATTATCTCATAATTATAATTATCCCTTGAAGTTTCTAATTTAATAGACTCCTAGTTTATCCATAACTAATTAGTTATAACAAACTTTCTAATTTAGGATTCATGTTCATAAAAGGATTCCTTAATTAATGGGATGTAACAAACTCCCTTAATTAATGAGATTCTAATACAATTAGAAAACCAAAAGGGTGGGCGTGAGCTAGAGGGGGGCGTGAACCATAGGGAGTCTTGAGCTCCAAGGCTTGATAAGGTCAAACCTTATCTCTTTGTTTCTTGTTTTCCAAGCAAGTAATCTAATCCTTAATATAAGGATTATTTAATTATATAATTATTTAACTAACAAACTCCCTAACCAATTAGGAGTCTCCAAATGGGTGCCAACCCTAGGGATTTAATCCAATGGTCTTGGGCCCACTAGTGAGGTCCAATTTAGTTGGGTTCTATGGATATGGGTCAAACCTATTTCCCCTTATATTGTGTTAATGAAATAATCATTATTATGATCCTTTAATTTAGGTTAATATTTAATCTAAACCATAGATTAACATTTAATCTATTTATTAATGATTAACATTTAATCAATTAAATTATGATTAACATTTAATAGGCCTTCGAAATTATTATACTATCTAACTCATAGTCCATTGTAGATCATCTGGGTTTCCAAGACTTTTGATTAAGTCATGAGAAACTTTTTCTCATGTAAAAAATTATGAGAAAAACTTTTATTAAGTATAATATATTTTATTAAAAATATATTTCAAACTTATTTTATTTCAAAATCAACTGCGTAGGATTTAAGCTTAATCGACTGTCTTACCCGGAACTTAGATAATCTCTCAAATTAATGAGCATGAATTTCTTGTTTGAGAAATTCATTATGACTTGAACACCTTTCTGATTATCCAACTGTCACCGTATCGTAGTTCCTCAAACAGAGAGTACTTTGGTGTAATCAAAACAGTCAGATTACTGTTCAGTTATAAATGAACTCATCAGATCTAAGGATCATCAAAACTGTTCAATGTGAATGAGAGACTAACTATCTGATAGTATGTTTATGCAAGAGGACTCTCATTGCATGCAATCAGTCAGTGTATATTTAAGCACCCATATGCCAATGTGTAGTCTACAATGCAATAGTTTGAGATAAAACTACATCTCAACCATTGAGAATATCTTAGCATTGTGGCAGCCATATAAGCGAATGCCCAGCTTCACCCATAGCCGTGACTCTATAAGGTATATGGAACTGGAAAGCTATATCTGCCTGTGATAATCCAATCACATAGCTTTTCTATAATATATCCTAAGGACCTTGATCGATATCTCATATCGTATAGATTTTCTCTTGATCATGGTCAATTACCCATAATGAATTCACAATAGATAAAGAAGATGTCTTTATTAATCTAATAAATAAAAATCTTACAATTTAAATGACTTTTTAGGGTATAATGTCCAACAGTTTCAAAAGCAGTCTCTATGGAGTGGCTTCTAGAAGGAGTGGAACCGCGACAGGAATCCCTATGGGTTGAAGCGACACATCAAGATATGATTGATAGCTTGGCTAAAGTCAGTCTCAGTGCATGGTAAAAATGGCCGACAATGGAAATCATTCCTAATGTCATTATCTCATCTGTAGGAGCACGGGAAAAGCCCTTTGTTTTTCATTATGCAGGACAAACAAGCAAAGACACCTCCCGGAACAATAGAAGACACATAAGAATGAACCCTTACCAAGCCTATGTATAATCTATAATCCAACATTCAAGAAAATGCTCGAGAAACACAGGTTTAATACTGAAGGAAAAAAGCAGGCTGAGCATGAAATTATGCCAACACTTAGGACTTTGGCTACTGGTAATAGTGTTGGCTCCAACTTGGGAAAATTTGAATCAGGAAATTTTGATCCTTCACTAAATGAAGATCAGGTCTGGACCATAAATACTATTATAGTAGATGAAGACTCATTTTCAGGGGAAGAAATGATCATGGAAGAACCACCGGAAGAAACGGAAGTCCGTCCGGCTCATCCAGAATTTGAAGCAGGAGGTCAAGCAACAGTTGATGATCTTCTCGAAGTTAACCTTGGTTCAGAACAAGACCCAAGGCCAACATTTGTCAGTGCTTCCCTTTCTTAAATAGAAAAAGAGAAATATTTTTGTCTCCTAAAAGAGTACAAGAATGTCTTTGCTTAGAACTACACAGAAATACCTGGCCTAGATCCTAAAATTATAGTCCATCATCTTACAACTTGAGATGATGTTAAGCCCATCAAGTTGGCACAAAGAAGAGCTCACCCAGAACTGGTCACTTAAAGTGAAGCTGAGGTAGACAAACTACTCAAAGCCGGGTTCATAAGAGAGGTTCAATACCCTACTTGGCTTGCTAATGTTTTTTTTGGACGGTTTTTTTTTTTTGGACGGTTGGCTTGCCAATGTTGTTCCTGTAAAGAAGAAGAACGGACAAATCCGGGTTTGCATAGACTTTCAGGACTTGAATGAAGCCTGCCCTAAGGACAACTTTCCTTTGCCCATCACAGAAATGATGGTCGATGCCACAATTGGGTTTGAAGCCCTATCCTTCATGGATGGATATTCTGGTTACAACCAAATCAAGATGACTCCGGAAGATGAAGAACTTACAGCCTTTCACACCCCTAAGGGAATGTTCTGCTACAAAGTTATGCCATTCGGTCTTGAAAATATCGGAGCAACCTATCAAAGGGCCATAATTATCATATTCGGGGGTATTCTCCACCAAAAAGTCGAGTGCCATATCGACGACTTAGTTGTCAAAACAAGGCAACGAAGCAATCATCTGGAGGACCTTCAAGAGATCTTCGATAGATTACGGCAACATCAACTTAAAATGAACCCGCTTAAATGCATGTTCGGAGTTGCATCTAGAAAATTCTTAGGCTTTGTGGTATGCCATAGAGGAATCAAGATTGACCCTACTAAAATAAAGGCCATTCACGAAATGCCCCCTTCAAGAAATCTTCGCGAGTTGAAAGGACTTCAGGGTCGACTTGCTTATATTCGGAGATTTATCTCCAATTTGGTCAGAAGGTGTCAACCGTTTTCTTAGCTGAGGAAGAAGAGAATACCATTTCAATAAGATCAGACTTGTCAAGATGCCCTCAATAGCATTAAGACTTATCTCACTAATCCACCAGTCCTCATAGGCTCTATTAGAGAAAATCCACTCATCCTCTATATAGCGGTGCTCGAAGGATCTCTCAGAGCTCTCATTGATGAGCATAACGACTAAGGAAAGAAAAACGCACTGTACTATCTAAGCAGGACTCTTGTCGGAGAAAAATATAGATATACACCGATAGAGAAAGTTTGTTTGGCCCTCATCTTTGCCCTGAAAAAATTAAGGCATTATATGCTCGAGCATTCAGTAAAACTGATATCCAAAACCGATCCTCTTAAATAAATAATGTCCTGCCCCACTCTCTTGGGTAGAATGGAAAAATGGGCAGTACTCCTGTCTGAATTCAAAATCAAATTCGTCCCCCAAAAGGCAATGAAAGGGCAAGCCCTTGCTGACTTCCTTGTAGCACATTCGGTTTCCACAGACTCGCCATTGGTTACCGACCTCCCTGACGAAAAAGTTATGCAGGTACGGGTCAAACCAGGTTGGAAGATGTACTTTGATGAAGGTTCAAGAAGCCCTGATGGAATCAAACACATCAACCCGAAGGAGGACAAGTCAGGTGTTGGTATTATCTTTGTCACACCAGACAACGCAATCCTACCCTATTCCTTTGCCCTAACAGAAGGATGCTCAAACAATGAAGCTGAATATGAAGTCCTGATCACAGGTTTCAAATTGAATCTTGAGATTCTGATGGATGTGTTAACCATCTATGGAGATTCAGAACTTTGTTGGCCAGGTAATGACCTGAAAGGGGGGGTGAATAGGGTTTATGGCAGATTTAAAACTTGAACTACAAATTCAAAAGTGCGGAATAAAGTAAAATATGCAATAAACTGAACTAAAGAACATTAAAAGAGAGAGAAGAGATAAGAAGAGTGCAAACTCAAGATTTGTTTACGAGGTTCAGCAAACCAGCCTACTCCCCGCCTCAGCTTCCAGCTAGAGGATTCACCACGATTCCTTAATCATACAGGTTTCTTCACAGGTGGAGTCCAAACCCTTACGATGTCTCTTTACAGGTCGAGATATCACCTTTCAAGCTCTCATTTAGGCCGATTTGAAACCTTTCAAGAGTACGACCCTCTCTTGATATAGCTGAAGCAGCAGCTTCAGTGCAAGAATCCTGAATTCTTGACTAATCTCAATAAATGAGATTTGGATTGAAGATCCGAATTGAAGGCTCCTTGAATGAGCTGGATAAGAGTGAAATACAAACTCTAATAAAGTCTCTCAAAGAAGGTAGACTTGAATGAGCTCAAGAGAAACATTTGGGGATTTTTCTAAGTGTGAGAGTGAGTGAAAATCAATAGCAATGAATGAGAGATCAATAGAAGTTATTGCTGTGTTCAAGAGTTATATTTTGTTCATAAAAGAACTCCTTTTATAGCATTTTATCCAATATTGCCGTTGGGGTAGCATTAAATGCTTTTAGGTTCGTTGCAAACTAGCTGTTACAATTTTTTTTCTGTTTCAGACATGATTTCGTCGACGAAGTGGAGTTCCCACTTGAGTTCGTCGCCGAATTCAAAAGACAGAATTTGATTCTAAAAAATTCTGTAATGACTTCGTCGCCGAATTGTAACCCAACTGAAGATTTCGTCGCCGAAATCAAGAAGCAGAACTGAACTTGAATACTTCTGTCATGATTTCGTCACCGAATTCAATCTACCTAGAGAGTTCGTCGACGAATTCAGAGTAAAAATTCTGAATTCAGTCTTGGATCAGACCAAAGGGATGTGATTGATTTGCTAGGTCAATTGGCTATACTTTTATCATGATTATATGATCCTTAGGGCCTTAGAATAATTTCTAAAAGGTGTCCTAGGCTCCTATGGTCAATCTATAATACTTGAGCTTTTCAACTTTACCATTCTTTTGAGGACTTTTTACATAAGTCCTTTGAACTCTCAAAAAATAAGAAGTGAATACATTTAAGATTGTTGAGAGTTGAACTTGGCTTGACTTGGGTCTTGTGATTTAGCCTTATGTCTTCAATGGATCCGACTTGGACTATAGTCTTATCTTGAATCTTCATCTTGTATACAATGAGTTAAACTTCCTCTTGGGTAATTTCCACCCTCTTTCATGATTGGAGTGCTATCAATTTGTGTATTCTGAAATGTTCAAACACTTAAACAGGATTATTAGTACCAAATCTTTTCATTTCACTGTTATGCTATTATCAAAATTAGTAGGGGTACCCATGGTTGTAACCCTGAGGCTAACAAACTCGTCATCAAACAAGTCCGAGGTGAATATGCCATGAGAAGAGTCAACCTCCTTCCCGATTAGAAGAGAGTCAACCAGCTACTTGCTCAAATTCCAAGAAGTAACCTCTTCCATGTTCGTAGAGGACTCAACAATCAAGCCGATGCTTTGGCTGGTCTTGCAGCATCTCTAACTCTACCAACGGACAATGTGCTGACTATCACAGTGGGAGAAAGAAGAACTCTCAGACCCCTTCTAGATATAGATCTCCTGAAAACAGTTTGTTCAGTGATAATCAAGGAAAAATATGAAGACTAGGGACAACCTTTCATCGATTATCTCCAACATGTTCGATTGCCCGAATACCGTGCCAAAGATGCTGAAGTTCGACGACATGTCACAAAGTTTGTAATGCTAGAAGATACTCTGAATAAATGGGCTCTGGATGATATCTTAATGAGGTGCATCTCAGGAAATGAAATTGATCAAGTCATGGAAGAAACTCATGCCGAAATGCAGTTGAAAAGACTAGGCTACTACTGGCCTACGATGATCACTGATTGTCTCAACTATGCAAGAAAATGCAAAGTTGTCAGTTCCCTACTGACTTTATACATCGGGCTCCCGAGCCTCTCCACATGACAACATGTTCATGACCTTTCGTGGCGTGGGGAATGGATGTCATAGGACCATTCACTCCACCATCATCTATTGAGCATCAATACATCCTCGCTGCGACGAACTACTTCTTAAAATGGATTGAAGTTGTCGCTCTCAAAGAGGTCAAACACCGCTTAGTGGTAGACGTTATCCAAACCAACATCATATATCGGTTCTGAATTCTTGAAAGTATCATCACAGATAATGGGCAACCTTTTTGAAGCACACCGATACATAAATTGTATGCCAAATTTGGCATCAAAGAGAATCATTCCACCCGGTACTATGCAGCCGCGAATGGTCTCGCCGAAGCCTTCAACAAGACTTTGTGCAAAATCCTCAAGAAAGTTATGGACAAAAGCAAACGGGACTGGCACGAATGCCTACCCGAAGCACTCTAGGCATACAGAACTACTTACCGGACTCTGACACAGGCCACACCGTATTCCATGGTTTTCGGCGGTAAAGCAGTTCTCCCCCTAGAAATTCAAATTTCTTCTCTATGGGTGGCAATTCAGCAGTCTATCACAAAAGAAAACTTAGCTAAGGTTCATCTTACAGAGCTTGAAACTCTTGATAAACATCGTCTCCAAGCCCAAAGAGTTTAGAGATGTATAGACAAAGGTAAACTAATGCCTTCAACAAAAGAGTAAGACTAAGGTCTTTCAAAACAGGAGATTTGATCTTAATGGTCAGGACTCCAATCATCATCACTCGTCGAATCAAGGGAAAGCTCGAACCAAAGTGGGAAAGGCCCTATGTCATTGAGAAGATATATTCAAACATAGCGTACCTGCTGACTTCAATAGATGGAGAGCGAATTATCCCTCCAACCAATGCAAGATTCCTAAAGCGATATTACTCCTACAAATCGAAACGTTTGCTAGACCAAAACTTTAAAAGATTGTCTAGGTAAAAATTAGAGCATCTAAAATGACTCGTTAAGTTAAAAACCCTAAGGGGTGGCTTAGGCAAAAATTAGAATGACAATGACTCGCTAAGTTGAAAAAATCCTAAGGGGCGTCTTAGACAAAAAAATTGAGTCAAAATAAAAGGCCCGCTAGACTAACACTCCAAGAGTTAGTCTAGGCAAAAATTAGGGCAACAAATAGCTCGCTACACTAACACTCCAAGAGTCAGTCTAGGCAAAAATTAGAACAATTTGACATGTTCCTGAATACGAGCAAAAATTGTTCACCGTGCTTTAAAGGTCTACGAAAGACCGAAGTCAAAACCCTCATAGGTATGAATGAAAACTGCCTATTTACTCTCAAAATGCGTATCAAAGTTTCAAAAGTCTTCAAGATACAAGACCAAAGTCAAAACCCTCCTAGGTATGAACGAAAATTGCCTATTAGCTCTCGAAATGCGAATCAAAGCTTCAAAAGTCTTCAAGATATAAGACCGAAGTCAAAACCTTCCTAGGTACGAACGAAAACTACCTTTTCGCTCTTAAAATGCGAATCTAAATGCCCCTGTTCTGAACTACGCTTGGCTTGATCCTATCATGGGTACGTAGGCAACCTGAGAAAATTAACTTGAGTTCAGCTAGTTCTTATAAAAGAACACCATCCCCCTGAGATACAAAATCATCTTTATTGTCCCTCAATACGGATGAAATGAGGAAAACTATTACCTGATGCACCAAGAAGAAATCAAAACTCAAATGAATGACTTCTCGTCATCAAGGGAATACACTCAAATTGAGAGAATTTGTTGATTGCAATGGACAAACAATGGATCATCTCCCCTGATCAATGTAAGATTCTCAAAGTCCGCTAGACCAAAGTCTCAAAAAGATGGTCTAGGAAAAAATTAGGACACTAAAATACCCACTAAGTTGAAAATCTGAAAGAATGGCTTAGGGAAAAGTTAGGGTAACATGGCTCGCTAAGTTGAAAATCCAAAAGGATGGCTTAGACAAAAAAAAATGAGTTAAAATAAAAGGTCCGCTAGAGCAAAACTTTTAAAGATGATATAAGTAAAAATTAGGGCAACAAAAAAGCTCGCTAAACTAACACTCCAAGAGTCAGTTTAGGCAAAAATTAGAGCAATTTGACAGGCTCCTGAATACAAGCTAAAAAGATTTTTCATTTCTCATAGACTTGCCCCTAAAATACAAGTCTAAACCTTCCTAGGTATGAATGGAAACTACCTACTTGTTCTCAAATTAGAAGTCTAAACCTTCGTAGGTATAAATGGAAACTACCTACTTGTTCTCAAATTACAAGTTTAAACCTTCATAGATATGAACGGAAACTATCTACTCGTAAATTATGAGTCTAAAATCGCCTCTATTTGAAACTACATTTGGCTTGATCCTATCATGGGTACGTAGGTAGCTTGAAAAATTAACTTGGGTTCAGCCAGTTCTTCTAAAATAACATCATCCCACTGGGATATAAAATTACCATTGTCACCTTTAAATAGTGATTTGAATAAAAAACAAAAGATGCTCGCTGGATCAAGGTCTAGGCAAAATTTAGAGCAAAATTGACAACCTCTTAAACACGAACTAAAAATGTTTAGCATGCTCTCGAGGGCTCCTTGACATAGGTCAAAGTTATTCACCAAAATGAACCTTCCTGGATATGAACGGAAACTATCCGCACTCTCTTTCAACTGCAAGTGACAAAAGAGAGAAAGAAGAAACATGCTCGATGGATCGAAAGTCCAAGGGACAGATTAAGAAGCAAGATAGAGCAACATATGCTCCAACGCCGCAAGAGTTGAGTTTCGCGTAACTCAAAGAAATCTCGTTACTGGAATCTCGAAGGAGCATTTGTGGGCAGCGAAATTGTGACACCAGATTAAGCCGGGGTTCACCAACTTCAATGCGCTGCTTCACACCAAATCAAAGGAGGAGTGTGTACACTACATCACGCCCAAGTGCTCACATGGCTTTGGGCTGTCTCTGTAGACAGACCTGATTAAATAGACCCTCGCGGACTGACTCCATGAGTTAGTTCGCGGGCAGACCTTTAAATAGTCCCCGCAGATAGACTTTATAAGTCAATCATGCGAGCTGGCCAAAGGTCAACCCTTACGGGTATACCCCCATTCAAGCTCTGCAGACAGACTCTATGAGTCGATCCGTGGGTCAGTCACCGACTAGCCCAATCCGTGACCATAAAAGGCCATGGACCTAACGTAGACCAAGGGTTGGACCCATGGTCCCACCTTGTATTGGTCCACGGACTGACTAATGTTAGACCCTAGTCCGTAGCCCAAATAGGCTTTGGACATGACCTAGACAGCGGGTGAGATCTATAGTCTCACCTCTTTAATTTGCGGACTGACTAAGGTCAGTCATTTCCCAGATGGTAGCCAGTATCTGATCATCATGTGGCAAGGAATCCTTAACAAAAAGGACTCTCTGCCAGCTTTAGGGGATCCAAAGATAGAGATCCCCTCTTTTTCTCCAATAATAGAGTGCCATATGACACCTTATTCGAAATGAGAAGTAATCTATTCCATTTTCTGGGAAGATAAAAATCTTTCCTCTTTTGAAGGAAAGTCTTATCCTCCCAGATTTCCTAAAAAGGGAAACCAATTTGGAGTCCTTCAAGAAAAAGAACTCCCATTCGTACCCGATTTCTCTAAGATAAGAGAAATCAGCTGTCTTGGACAGATGATGCTCTCTAAGGAGAGTTGAACTCTTTTGATTTTCTAAAAAAGAGAAAATCAAATGGGAGTTTAAAAATGGCTCTCCAAAAGATATGATAAGGGAGTTTCTCACATGAAACTCCCACAAAAAAAAGATGCACAACAATAACGAAAAAACTAAGAGAGAGAGAAAAAGAGCTTTCTTTTCATAGGAAAACAACAATCAAAGAAGAAGAAGAAGGATCTCCCATCAATGGTGTAGCCCCCGCAATTAGGTTCATTGCTCAAGTGAATAGTGTTAGTGAATAGTGCCTAGGGCACTAGTATTGGAAGGGCCAAAGGCCTTTATTATAAGTTTGGCTTGGTTAATGAGAGTGAGGGTTTCCTCATGGCCTAAGTATGAGGTGAGTTTAGTGTATGAATCAAGAAGTGTAATGTGTTTTGGCAAAATCTGCAAAGAGTATAAAAACATACTCTAAGCGTTAAGTGAATAGTGCTATGAATAGTGTCAATTCAAGGGATTTTGTAGCGGCCGGGGCCTCTCATGCATATGGGTTGTGCCCAACAGGTTACCTTAGCTTGGTTTAAGAACCTAGGGTCGTGAGTTATGAGAATGGAGTAGGAATGTGTGTGGTGTATGTTCGAGGTGTTAAAACCAAGAATAGGAAACACTCTAAGTGATCAAAATATGATCAAGTTGAAAAGAAGGACGTCTTCACATACCCTTAACTTTAAGAAGCTCTAGATTCGTCACCGCTGATCAGAATTGAATGATTCTTAAAATTTTGGAAAGGTATTAGAACCCTCTTCAAGGTTCATGTTTATCATTTTTCCAGACTCTTAGTCGAAGATAGGTTAAATGTCAGATTTTCAAAATCGGGTCTACTGCAAATCTGGGCAGTTGAAATCTATTTCCAGACCAGTTAGATATAGGGGCAAATTGGTCCATGAATAAATAAGAATTAGACATTTTATAAATCATCAAAGTTGTTCCCCTTTGAATGACGAGTCCAACGTAAGTTGAATCGTCAAAATCTGATAAGCGAGTCAAAAGTTATGGCTGAAATACCAATGCGTGAAAAAACCTAGAAACTTACTGTCACAGGTACGAACATTCGTAAACAACCTACGAACGATCGTAGGAAGGCTATGAACGATCGTAGCTCCACTACAAATGATTGTAGAGGCCCGAAAACCTATGTAAACTCATTGGAAAGCCTACGAACGATCGTAGGTGCACGAATCAGAATTTTTGTGTGAGTTTTTTTTGGGTTTCAACCCTCTTAGCTTATATGGACGTTAGAATCTAAGACTATGCAAACATGATTTAGGGGTCTGCCCCAACTTGGTGAAATTGGTTAGCATGCTCTATATGTTAAGTTAATCTTCTCACATGTCTATAGAAACGTTGAATTGCCACATGATGTTCTTTTAAATTGTTTCAAGTCACTATGATGTTCACCATGTTCTATGCATGAGCACTTATGCATGCATAAACCGAGGTTTCTCATAAGCACTAAGAATCTAAATAAACAAGTGGAACTCATAAAGAAGGATATGAACGGTCGCATACGCATAAATATGGTGGAAATATCAAGGAGGTTGGTAGCCCCGGTTAAGGGTGCTAACCTCTTGCTCACAAGAAAGGCTCACAAGAAATGGAATGCCAAGGAGGTTGGTAGCCCCGGGTAAGGGTGTTAATCTTTTGTTCACAAGTAATTAGATTGTCAAGGATGTTGGTAGCCCAAGTTTAAGGGTGCTAACCTCTGGCTCACAAGAAAGGTTTATAATTAATAAATGGTCAAGGAGATTGGTAGCCCCAGGTAAAGATGCTATTCTCTTGCTCATAAGAATCTCGCAAGAATCTCACAAGATTCATAAGGAAACTCACAAGGCTCATAAGATATATGAAATACGTATTGTTAAGGCATAAACTTAATGTACAATTTTAAGATTATGCAAATGATATCTTGTTTTAACTTTCGCACTCTGATCATATATATACTTTGATGAACTGCCTCCTGTATGACATATTAATGTATTGTAACATGGGTAGTTAGTAGTGTGTATACGCTGAATATTCAATACTCAGCCGAACTGTTATTTCAGTAGGTTTCAGGTTGGATGTTCGTGTTGCTAAGAAGCAGGAGCTTATTGGGATTATCATGCAGACGTCAGGGCCTCGACATGTGGCTTTAAGGGGGTAGTTTTGAGAGAGAGGGTGACATGTATTTTGGGATGTTGTTGTGGATTTTCACGTAGGCTCGAGTTAGTAACTCAAGTGTTGGACCCTTTTGTACATATTGTCATTTTTATTTAGTTTTTGTATATGTTAACACTTGGAAGAATTGTTATATCGAAGAAATTTTCAGGTTCACTATTTGTCATGCCTTATATACTCTTTCCAGGATGGTTTTAAGTGTAAGTGACGTCGCCAAAGCCTCATAACTCCTAAGGGAGAATTTGGGGCATTACAAATAGAGAACATCAGGTGAACCCCCAATATAGCCACCTATCTTTCTATTTTTCTTTTATTGATGCAAACACCTCTATGAGGTATCCTGCAACGCCTACATGGGATCTAGGCAACCCCATTGAATAAATAATTATTTTTATTCAACATATGTTCTTCTTGTTATTCTTCTTTTTAATCAGAGGTTCTTCCCCAAATGGGGAAGGTAATTAACAGTCTGAGTTTACTCAGATTGGAAGGATAGTCCCCAACACAAAACAATAAACTCCATACAACAATGGAGGTAATTTGACACCGCAGACGAAATAAATCGTTACAGCTCCCGTCTGTTAAAAACAGACGGGAAGAACACTGGTTCTTCCTTTTTATTTGTGTTTGATTAGGGTGAAAGCTCACCTAGAAAGGAGGAAGGAATTGAAAAAATGGAAAGAAAGATCCTTCCTGAAAACCAAGATTCTGAACTCAGAAAGACTTTCTGAGTTCGGAAGGATGAGGAAGATAAAGTGTCTTACCCAAATTGTTTAACGCATCCTTATAAAGGGTACCCTTTGGTCAGATCCTGACCATCCACTTTGAAATGGATGGTCTAGATGGCTGGGATTCCCCCACCGTTTTACCTTAATGGCTAAGGTGATCTCATAAATGAGAGCGACACGATTAAGGAAATCCCATCGTGGGTTTCCCATAAACATATTAAGTGGAGGGCAGTTACGCTTCTCCCCTTTCACTGCCAAGTGTCAGGATCTAGATGGATGGATCATTTCCAACCATCTAGATCCTGAGGGACATTTGTAGGCAGTGAAATCCCACCGTCCATCGCCTAAGATATATGCAATAGCATACACCAAATCATCTTCTCTCGGAGAGATGGTTCAGATTCGTGCATGCCTATGGCACGCGCGGTCCTTTTGGCTGTCATTATTAAATGTTGATGGCAGGCTATCATGCCACTAAGTATGACAATGACCCGACCTCACGGACACATCCCTATGTGCTGGCCTCCGAGAGACTGACACGTGTCTGGTCCGTGAGGATAAACATCACGGATCCACTCTTTAGGTGATAGCCTTTGAGAGGTTGACATGTGTTTGGTCCGTGAGGATAAACCCCACGGATCCACCCTTTAGGTGCTAGCCTCCGAGAGACTGATATGTATCTGGTCTATGAGGATAAACCTCATGGATCCACCCTTTAGGTGTTACCCTCCGAGAGGCTGACACGTGTCTGATCCGTGAGGATAAACCCCACGGATCTACCTTTTAAGTGCCAGCCTTCGAGAGGTTGACCCATGGATGATCTGTGAAGAAAAATCTCACGGATTCAGTCCTTCTAAGTAGCAGCCTCCGAGAGGCTGATATATATCTGGTCCGTGAAGGTAAATATCACGAATCCAACCATTTAGGTGCCAGTCTCTGAGAGACTAGTCTCTGAGAGACTGACATGTGTCCTTGAGATTAAATCTCATTGATTAAAATGACAGTCAATAATTGACTGTCACATCCTTGAAAATCTTAAAGGGAGATTCTCCTAGCTTTGGAGATCTAAAGATAAGGATCCCTTTCTTTTAAAATCCCATGGGATGCCACATGACACCTCATAATCATGAAATGATTAGGAATTTGTCTTATATTCTAGGAAAGGATGTGATTAACATCCATTTTTGGAGAAGATATTATCTTCTTCTAAAGGTACTAGGATTCCTTTCAAAAAGGGAAAACCTAATATAAGAGTCCTCAAAATAAGAGGACTCTCTTTTGTTCTAGGAGTCTTCCAGATAAGGAAGACTCGTGAGCTGGCCTCCTCTAAGAGGAGAATCCAAGTTAACTTTCCTTAAATAAGAAAGTCAAAGAGACAGATCAAAAAGGACTCTTTTAAACCTATAAAGGGAGGGTTTCCCACAAGAAACCCACATGAAAAAAGAGAGGAAAATACCCCAAAAAGTACAGAGAAGAAAAGAAATAGTTATTTTCTCCTCTTGGAGTAACAACAAGCAGAAACAAGTAAACTGAAGAAGAAGACTCCTTCAACATGGAGAATATTAGGTGAGCCTCTTAAAATGGTCACCTCTATTCTCTCTTTTTCTCTGAAAATATCAAACTCTCAAAGAGGTATCTGTAACGCCTACATGGGATCTAGGCAACCCCATTGAATAAATAAAAATACTTTATTCAAATATTTTGTTCTTCTGTAATTATTCTTCTTAATCAGAGGTTCTTCTCTAAATCGGGAAGATAACTAATAATCCGGATTTACTCGGATTGGAAGGATAGTCCCCCACATAAAATAATAAATTTCATACAACAATGGAGGCAGTTTGACCGCAATGAAATTTGCGCGTTACACCCCCCATCTCCTATTCCAGCAAAGTATGGATTACTTCCTGCGCTGACAGTCAAGAGAAAATTCTGGGATGTATCTTGGCCCATTCCTTGTGGGCTATTGGAGGAAAACGGGGCCTCCATAGTCCCATTCTCTCGTACTAGATGATTGAGGCTTGAAGGTGGATATCGTATCCACCCTGAGAATAGTGCCCTCGTCCAGCACATATGATTTCTCTAGACAAGGTATCCCAAAGGCGTATGACCTGCCTTTGGTGTACAATGATTTATATATATATCTCAGGGAAGTATTATGAGATGTGGTTTGGAGGGCTAGGAAGGAATTTGTTAAAGTAGATAAACTCTTTTGAAAGTAGTATACTCCTTTAACATTTGAAGAACAAAAGCTATTTAGGTCACAACAACCCAAAGGATTAAATCGTAATTGAAGGTTAGTTACGGTGGCTTGATGAGCTAACAACTCTTTCTCAATAAAACACGTGGTACTTAACAGAATGACTCCACTTAATGGATGTAAGTTACTTTTAATAGAATATATGTTAGTTATTGACAGAATGGATCCACTTAATAGAGTACAGTTGGTATATGTTAAAGTCAGCTGTCATATCAGATTCTGTTAGTTGTCACATCAAAGATATTTTGATGTGAGAGCATTGGCTACTTAAAATATTTTTCTTTCTCTATAAATAGTTGAGACCCAAATGGATTAAGGGGAGATTTTCTTCTAAAAAACTTAACTAATAAGATTTTAGGAAAAACACGATTCCTCATATTCAAAGTGTTTTTAAGTGTTCTTAAGGAGGAAGGTTGGCAATTCATTCATGTTCTTCATTGTTCCTTTTTCTCTCCTTTCAGACTGCTTCCATTTTTTATCCCACTTTCTCTCTCTTATTTCACTCTTTTAGGAATCCAAGGAAGAGCAGCTAACAAAGTGTAGCTGAGCTTCTTTTGGCTTGAGGATCAACCAGAAGTTATTGAGGTGGAGCTTGAAGATGATGATGATCTAGTAGTCTGATAGCTTGAAGACTACTATCCACTCCTTCAAAGCTTGAAGATCCATCCGATTCAGCAAGCTTCCGCATCCTCCAATTCAACACCCTCCTAAACTTCTGAGAAAAAAAAATTTTCCTTACAAACTGACACAAACAAACATGATGGCCATGAACTTGGTCCTCAAAAAAGATTGACTCCCCGAACCCCCATTGTTAGCCCCCTGCAAGAGAATCCCAGCTCAGCCCCTGACTCATAAGAGAGGTGACACCCTACCATTAGAACAAGCACCTTCCTTTAGAATGACGTTTCCTCCTCGCCCCACACAAGAGCTTAATTAGTTAAACCCACATCCACACGTATCCAAAAAAAAAAATTCCTATATAATAATACTAATTTATTATTCCCTTTTATTATGTGAAAGTTAAGTAGAACCTAATTGCCTTCCTTCAATCAAAAAAAAAAATTGCCTTCCTTCAAGGTTGAAGCCGAGATATTGCAGCAGTGCATCATCTAATTACATGCCCATCCACGTAAATGTAATGAAAGCTATATCTTGTTTAGACGATGGAGTCCTTGTGCGGTGTGAGGACATACATTTTACAAGCATGGGAAGGCACCTCAGCAGAAAGTTGGCCTTGGACTGATGATTGAGTCGAATGCTGTACCCAATTCAAGCAATTAGGGATCATAAAAAAAAAAACTGCATATTAATGATTTGCATAACATAAGATGTGAATTAGGGAACTGACCGCCCATAAGTCTCGAGCATCGACAAGAGCTGACGAATTAAGGCCTATATCCGACCAATAAGCTGTGATCTGAACCTGTGAAGATCCTCTGTTCCATAGAACCACTGCCACCCTGTTATCACTAAGAGGACCAGCCCAAACCTGCATTAAAAAAAAAAATTAGCTTGGTTTCAAAATTATCTAGTCTTACCCTAGTTCAGCCCAACCCATGACCAGGCCCACGTGTGTATATATGTTGCATGAATATATACAAATTTGATCACTCTTAATACACGGGAAAATATGCAGGATTAGCACACAAAAAATAGAAAAATGGATTGGAAAGAGTAAAAAAGTTTACCTCTAAATCCCCGTCCTTCTTAACCTTTTTTCCTTGAACTCCAAGTTTATCTGTTTTATTTCAACTCAAGATATTATTTATGGGTTTTCTCTTCATTTTTCTTTTCAAAATCCTCTCATTCATCAACTTAAACAACAGTTAATTTCTACCTTGATTAACCGCAATAACCTCCTTATTGCTTAGCAATTCAAAGGTGACACTCTTCATCGATCGAAGATCGCACCCAATCAACAATGGAGCCTACACACACGTAGATGAATCATTTCAAGGACACGCCAACAATGTGGATATTCACAGACGCAAGGAAAAATTAATTAAAATCTTCCATGGTACCTACCTTAGCTAATGACCATATGCTGAAGTGCGAGCGATACTCCTCTGTTGTCATGCCACCATTTCCTACTTCAAGCATATCTGGATCTGACCACAAAAGCTCTACTATAGTGAGAAAATCAGTCCTGGCATCATTCATATAATGTGCTAACTAAAGCTATCCTCTACAACTGAGGGGCTACACTCTCCTATGGTTATCACCATCATCAAAATGGGCAAAATAAAATACCATTCCATCCACCGGGTCCAGCATAAGATGCCCATTTGTCATTTTGATCCGCAAGAGATGTCATGCTGGCCACAACACTGATGTCAGTTTCTCACAGAGGTAGAAGGAAATTTTTTTTTTAACTTGTAAATGCATCCCTCATGAGGTGTTTGGTTGCAACAATAACTCTATTCCAATAGAGTTTTGCAGTATTAGTGTAGACCTTCGAAAATGCGTGTTTTATGCTATTTACTGATAAAAATGGTTAAAATCTAACTCTATTCAACTAGTAATGGTAGCAACCAAGCACCCCTTAATGTGGAAATTTTATGAAATGGTGTCCTACTATTAAGAGAGAGTTATTATATTAAGCATATTTACCTCCCCCAGTTATCTTCGATGTCTCCAGTTGTTCTCCAACTATTTCCTAAACTTGGTGCCCAAGTTGCCGGATCTTCCTGTCCCCTGGAGTTGGCAGACAAATTGATACAACTTTAAAAGGAGATAGGCATTGTCTATGTTATTATGAAAATCCTAACAAGAAGAAAACATATGAATTTTGTAATGATAGTAATAAGAGTAAGCATTAAAATCTAAAACTTGTTCAGTGGAACGCCATTTTTCGTTTAAACTGCACAAATGAGAACTTGCATAATGCATTTAGTTTATTTAAATCTTCTAGTGGTAGTAAGCAGAAACATCTTAACTTATTTATGAAGAAAGTTGTCTTACCATTCACAAAGAGAGAAAAAGATGGACCTTCCTGAGCTCAATAAAGCTTTACTCATCTTAGGATACCTATTTCGAAAAATAACCAACGATAAGTAATGAACATCTTGTTTTTCCAGCTGATCAGTTAAGAAACCTGATCCCCATTGAGCGTACATAAGATGGGACTAGTAGTACCTCTCTTTAGGGCTTGTACCAGTATTTTCGCAGTTATCATATTTCAAGTAGTCGACTTCCTACATGGGAAAATTAAATACTAATTAGCCAAACTAACATTATTATAGGTAATTTATCTAGGGGACTTGCAACAATTTATGATTTTAGTAAAAGCTTAGTGCATGTTCTTGAAAGAATTGAAGTGTAGTCCTTAAATGAAGCTACCATACCCATGACGCGAAGGTTTTTGCATCTTGTTCTTCGTAGCCCAGTGATCCAGGCATGGTCTTACTGCAAGTCTGAGTCCTTAAAAAGATATATACAAATTAAACCATTGTTTATTATGAACTAAGCCAGTTGTTTAAATGACAAATTAACCTAGAGTTACAGTTCAGCTGCATTCATAATTTAGTAGTTATTTGCGCGAGAGAGAGAGAGAAAAGGTCTTAGCAGCTGTTAGACATATTTAAAGTGTCTAAGAAAAATGTGAGTCCAAGAGAGTCGATACCCCGCATCAGAGTAAATTCCAAGCTTGAGCCCTTTGCTATGAATATAATCTGCGAGAGCCTTAATGCCTGAAGGAAATGTTGAAGCTTTAGGAACCAAATTCCCCTGTCAAAATTCGGATTTCAATCACCGATTTTAATATAAAACATTACATATTGTTACGATTTGTTTTAATGAATCAATATATAATTTGAATGAATATGAAATCTGATGATAAGGAGGAGCTTGGGCTTGGCCTCCAATTACACAACTGTAAGAGGCCTAGTACAGAAGGAATGTAAATGGAATTGGAGTAAGATTAGTTGAGGTGGTCTGTATGATTTAGTATAAGGGTATTGAGCTTGGAAAATAATAAATGAAAATGAATTCGTACCTGGGAGTCTCTGTTAAGTTCACCCCAGCAATCATCTAATTACAAATCAAACGAGAAACGCATTGATCAGGAGTAAAACTGGGATCATACAACAAAATCAAAAGGTAACATAAATATTAAATCATGCCTAAATTGATATACTCATATCCCGCTGCTGCAAGCCCAGTCGATACCATCGCATCCGCTATATATATTGGAACAAGTTAGTTTAAACATGTTCAATATTAAAGTTAATTAATTGACGAAAAATCAACTCATTTAAACTATCATATATATATATAGCAATCACCTGTTTCCCTGATCAATTTCTCTTCAATGTCACAGTGAAAGTGGTTCCAGCTGTTCCATCTGATCACCATATATATAAACACTTTATTCTATTTGATCAATGTCAATGCCTTTTGGAATCATGTGTATGCATACATTCACTTCTCTTCTTAAGAACTTGTAATTAAAATGCAAAGTCATGTCAGGCTACAAACGGGTTGAAAAAATAAAAGATATCTGATCAGTATTTTCATCTCATCAATTAGATATATATGAATAATTACTTGTTTCATTTAAAGATTATAATAGTAATAAGCCTCAAACTCAACGAGGATCGATTATAGAATAAACAATAATACTATAATTGAATTGTGATTCAAACTTCATATAGATACTAGCTAGCTAGGGGTATTGTACTGTATGATGCGGTATATATAAAACTCCAGAGTCCGTTTTGTTGTGAGCGCAACCGAACTTGTGTGCCCCAGTAATAGATAATAGATGGAAAAAGATTAGCTCTGGTGGCTTCCCGTGCTAGGCGCGCTGGGGCATCTACAAACCATAAGGGACTGGCATTTTCAAAGGGGCCGGGAAAGATATCAAATGGGGAGAAGTCAAAATCAAGGGGAGACAATAAAATGACTTTTCACCTAAATTATCCCCAGCCGCCCTATTGTTTGTGGGTGCCCAAGCGCATAGCTCGGGCAACCACCAGAGATAATCTTTTTCCTAATAGATAGGGCGTGTTAGTAGTAACTAGGTAGCTACAAGTTGTAATGCATGGGAGGGTGTGCCGTGTTGCACACACACATACAAAACTTGACGCATCATCACCCATATGTCTCCACGTGGCATGCATGCAAGGGAAGCAGACCATATAATCCGTGGGCCGGGGCCATCATATAATTAAAATAGTCTATAGCCAGCTATGTATGTAATCTAATAGTAGGATCGAAGATGTTGCATGCATATCTGTAATTTTTGTAAAGGGACTTGGAAGAAAGTAATTACCCCATCTGAGGTGTTCGACCCAGGTCATTGTCCAATAGAAATCTCCTATGTCCTACTAGGACATCGTTCCTGACACGAGCAGCACCGGCCATGGCGACAAAGAAGAAGATGATAACGATGATGGCAGAGGCCATAACGGAGGCCGAAGCTGAAGATGGATGAGCCATGGCTACAGAGCTAGCTAGCTTAGAGCTGCTGGTTGATCTAAATTAATTAAGGAGGAGGAAAGAAGAAGAAGAATAGTGATGTTCAACAGATTTGGTGGCCTTATTTATTTATAGAGGTCGAGTGGGAGAGGGTGGTTGGTTAGTGAGGGTCCCAGGCTGAGAAGGACTACGGCGATCCCAATGACATTTTCTGTTTTGCTTTTTTAAAATCGGGTATGGTGGGTTTTTGGTTGGTTTGCATGCCAGTGGGTATCCTTGCATATTTTAGAGGAGTTAGGATTGGAGGCACGTGGCACGTGATTCTCTAAGTGTCATCTTGCAGCTGTCGGTGACTACTGCCCGTTTTCCTTCACCATTTTTCTATCGACTGTTACATTGATCAGTCCATCTTTTTTCTAGTTTCACTCGCCCCATGCACGTTCATGTTTTATTTACGTCTTCTTAGTTGAGGATGCACGTGCAAGGCACCTGCATATTATTTAAATCTTATCAAATATTTTATTATAAACCAAACAGAAAAAGCACGTGCACCTTGCTCACACAATGACATCCCAAAAAATTCTTCAGACTTAAACTTTCGAAGCTGCAATTTTGAAATTGGATTTGAATATTGTATGCGCTCGATAGCACATCCAGCCCACCGCGGTCCTATCTAGAATCGGAGGCACCCAACTTGACATGTATTAAAACAGTGGGTCCCATTGTGTGTCTTCATGTCGTTGGATTCTCCGTCGGGAATATCTCATGCCATCCTGCGCATACAATTACAATCCTTTGAATAATATGACAACTAGGAATAGTCCAGTGTGGTAGGTGTATCCCTTCCTTAGGAGGTTCCGGGATCCATTCCTGAGAGGGTGAGAGTATTGTAATCTCCACCCGCTCTTAACTTAGAACAAATATTAACTTCTAACCGAGGTTGCGACCTAACCGCGTGTCTCAATACCCCCCAAAAAAAGATTTCTCCACTCCATTGACTGACTAAAACAACTATCTTATGGCCAATACCATTTAGGCTGATCCTTTTCGCACAATAAACATGAACATGGAAGATGCTGCAGTATATGGAGTTTAGTAGCAAGATTGTCGCCATTTGTTAGAAGAGAGAGGGATAACTGGGATCAATCCTCTTTCGCAGATGACCGGCACCTGCATAATCTCACATTGGGCTCTTTAATTGCCTACATAAAAAAAAGTTGTTGAAATTTTAATCGATTAGGCCAATCCTCAGGCCACTGAGAGCCCCTCTTAGCCCCATAAACTAACAACTCCCGATATATGCAGGACCGCATAGGTGTTGTACGGAAACTCCTTAAGATAGAATCAACATCAATGGAGAAATAAATATAGCAAACAAGAAAGCACACCACAAAAAAAGATATATGCGGTTCGGCCTAAATGTCTACATCCACGGTCAAAGCACACCCAATATCTTCATTAATCCAAGAGAAGAATACAAAAGAGAAGAGAAGAACCCGAAATGAATATCAAAACCCAAGGAAAGCCCACAATGCTCTCTCTCAGACAAGTCTTCTTATTCTCTCAACCCAAACCCTAACTATGACAATCTCACATAACTTACTAACACTTTAGCCTTTTGCATTAGCTTACAAACCCTAACCCCCAAACCTCTCTTTTATGGTCAAAAGAGATCCCAAGAAAAGAGGAAACAAATCTCTAACAAAATAGAAGTTTTCCAAAAGGTAAAACTCTCCAAAACCAAAAACAAGGATTTCCTGGAAATCAAACAGCGCTCCACAGATCGATCGGCCATCAGTGGTCGATCGATCGCAACTTGCTCCGATCGATCGGCCACCATTTGGCCGATCAATCGATTGCGGCTAGAAAGTCCAATTCGAGCCAAAAACTTCACAATAGGCACATACCTGAAAATGAAAATCATCCTCACAAATTTATTTACAATACATATGCAAGTTGGCTATAGATATGTACCAAATCTACCACGCATCATTATTTGGATCATCACTAGCTACAAGAAATCGGCTCATCATTTACGGTTTTTATCCGTAACTGTAGGTCATTGATCACGGTTATAGCGCGTAAAAAATGAACTGTAACCTTTCGATGGATGATCTTAAGTCGAATTAAATATCACAATTTTTGTATAGATGATTATAGATGTCAATTAAGCAGGATTATACATTTAAAATATAGATAGTCTATGTTATTTTTAAGATCAAAGTTTGAACATCAATCCAAATTGTTGGCTAGGTATTGACCCTAAAGGGGGGGTGAATAGGGTCTTTGGTAAATTTAAATTTTAGACACTTGGTCTTTTATGCGGAATTGAGATTTATGCAACTATTAAAATTAAGCAAAGCAAAGCAGAAAGTAAAGGAGTAGAGTAAGAGATTTAAACACCAAGATTTGTTAACGAGGTTCGGCAAATTCAGCCTACTCCTCGCCTCAAGCTATTTTGGCTAGAGGGTTCACCATGATTCTTTAATCGCATAGACTCCTTCCCAGGTGAAGTCCAAACTGATACAGCCTCTCTTGCAGGCCAAGACAAAACCTTTACAATCCCTCCTTGAGGCCGAGATAGAACCTTTTCACCACAAGAGCACAACCCTCTCTTGCTGATACGAAGCAGCAACTTCAGTTGCAAGAATCCTAGATTCTTGACTTTCTTTTGCAGAGAAAGATTTGGATTTACAATCCGTACTAATGCTCCTAAACTGAACTGGATTTGAGTTGATAACACTATTTAATCTCTAATAAAATCACCCAATAGTAGGCGTTGAAAAGCTCATAAAAAAAAGAGTATCTGGGATTTGGGGATTTTTCACTGAAAATGATGGGGATTTAGATTTAGGTGATTTTGGATTGATTATTCATGTTTAATAATTTATACTAGATTTTTATTTATAGCTCACCAAATTTTATGGCCGTTGGAGGAACATTTAATGTGATCTTCCCATTATAAATATAGTCGTTAGGAGCATTAATGACACTATCGGCTCATGTCGACTGGATGAGAGCATCTAGTTGTCTGGATAATCACAGAGGTTAGACGGTGATTCTAACCTTTCATCCAATCGACTGGATGAGAGCATCCAGTCGTCTGGATGACTCTATTCATCTCCAAACTCGTTTTTCATGCCTTTTAAAGATTTGAATGATTTCTGAGTACCTAAATTTTACCCTCCACTCCCGATCAGGATTGATCCCGAGGAGAAATAACGATAAATTGCAATTGGGTTGAGAGTCGCCACCTCTCTAATTCTGAGGGAAATAGGTCCCTGAAATTATTGGATAAGGCATAGTCTGAAAGTCAGAGATCAGGGTAAGGGATTCAGTTGAGTTAGGGGAAGGTGTTAGGCACCCTTAAACTCCCATTCGAAGATGGTTACCCACTCCCTAAGTCTGAATTAAATAAAGGAAACCATAAAGAAGCTTAAAATTTGATCTATATGCTGAGAAATTTAATATTAAAAAATAAATGAATTGAGATGAACATGGTAGAAACAGAATAGAGATTTTATCCTAGAGGGAGTTGAACCCGATCAGGGTTGCCTACGCATCCACTGTTAGTGGAATCAAGCTACACGTAGTTCTGGAAGGGAATTGATGGTTTGATTTGATTTGATTAGACTGGATTGTAGGTGATTGAAATGTTTGAGGGTTTTTGCTCCTATTTGAGGAGCGAGGTGACCTTTTAAGCTAGTGCTGAGGAGCGAGGTAGAATTTACCGGTGTGAAACTAAACCAAGGTTCGGATGAGGGTTTAGCAGAGGTTCGGTTTGGTTGACTAGGGTTTAATCAGAGTTTAACTAGGGTTTAACCAAAGTTTAACTAGGGTTAACTGAGATTTAACTAAGGTTTAACTAGAGTTAACTGAGATTTGATCAGGATTAACTAGGATTTAATCAGGATTAACTAGGGCTTAATCAGGATTAACTAGGATTTAATCAGGGTTTAACTAGGATTTAACTAGAGTTAATTGAGATTTAACTAGGGTTTAACTAGGATTAATTGGGATTTAATCAGGATTAATTGAGATTTAATTAGGATTAACTAGGGTTTAATCAGGATTAATTAGGATTTAACCAGAGTTTAATCAGGGTTTAACTAGAGTTAACTGGGATTTAACTAGGGTTTAACTAGAGTTAATCAGGGTTTTTAGGGCAGAGGTTCGACTAGGCAAGGCTAGTTTTGAACCGGGATTTGGGCGGAGGTTCGACTAGGCGAGGCTAGTTTAAACCGGAATTTGGGCAGAGATTCGACTAGGTGAGGCTAGTTTTGAACCGGGATTTGGGTAGAGATTCGACTAGGCGAGGTTAGTTTTGAACCGGGATTTGGGTAGGGGTTCGACTAGGCAAACAGTCTAAGTAGTTAAATAATTAAAAAAACAACTTTAAAAAGGGATTAAACTAACTTAAACTACTAAAAGACAAAGCAAGATAGGGTTTTGAGAAATTTTCCTTCTGGGAAATTTGAAAAGATTTTTGAAAGTGGGTCCCGAGAATCGACCCTTCGTAATCAACTTTCCCCGGAATTCGAGTGCTAAGAGAAGTTTTGAAGAAGAAAAGGGAGAGAGAGGAGAAGGAATGGATGATAAATGAAGTGAGGGGGTGGGGTATTTATAGATTTTCAAAACAGGGGAGGCGCTACTTGAAGTAGCGCACCTATGGATAAAAGCCCCGAATAGTGAGGCGGCAAGGAACAGTGAGGCGGTAAAATGGGTCGACATTGGGGGGGGGGCGCTACTTGAAGTAGCGCCCCTATGCGGAAGTCCAAAAAAGGCCTGCCGATAGGGGTGTTGACCAGTCAAAAGGGCCCATAAAATAGGCTCACTTGGGGGCACTGCTTGAAGTAGCGCCCCTTTTGAGGGGCCAAAACATATATTTTTTTTCTTTTTTTGACTTTGACTCGCCACGTGTCGCGTCCAAAACCGTTTCTTAGTTTTAAGCTCCTTTTGAATCCGAAAATAGTCAAAATGGAGCAAAAAATTTTGTAAAATTATTTCAGACCAAATGATACATTTTGAACACTTTTCAAGGGCATTTTGGTCATTTTCACCATTTTAACTCCAATTCGATCCAAAAAATAGTCAAAATTCATCGAAAAAAATTAAAATCATTTTGGACCAAATGACAACTTTTGAACACTTTTTTAGGGGCATTTCGGTCTCTTTACACCACAGGAGCATTTTAGTCATTTTTCACCGTTTTAAGTCCAATTTGTTCCCGAAAATAGCCACAATTCACCGAAAAATTTCTAAAATCAGTTTGAACCAAATGACAACCTTTTAGCACTTTTTCAGAGGTATTTTGGTCATTTTTTACCTTGGGGGTATTTTGGTCATTTTTTACATCTGGGCTGTTTTTGAAAATCGAAACACATGGAAAGAGGATTTTTAAAAGTAGATAAAAAACTAAAGGAGTGCAAAATTGGGGTGCTTACAGTTATCCCTCTTTATCGGAAGGTGCAGGCACGTGAACGACAAAGGTTATACGACCTCAATTTTGCACGTGCAAAAAAACTTGAGAGTTTGAAGACAAAAGAGTCAAAAAAAAAAAGTTAAATTATGTTTAGACTGCTTGCCACAAAGGGAATCCTAGAGGTTGGGATTGATAGGAGAACCTGTTCAGTTGCTGGGGGATAGAGAGGAGAAATGGATGGTTCATACTTAGTGATGAAACATCCAAGATATGGGAGAGATAGCTCTTCGCCTCATTGCGGAGGGTAGAAAGAAGCATACTCATGTCTAGAGTATATAAAAAAGGGATGGAAACACATTATGATGTCAGCCAGATTAAAAGGCGGATGACAAGCCCGACGATGTCAGCCAGATCAAATGTGCTTTTAGCCTCTTCAAAGGAGGCATCGATTTTGAAGTGTTGCTTTTAGCCTCTTTAAATGAGGGATCAATTTTGAAGTGTTGCTTTTAGCCTCTTCACAGGAGGGATCGATTTTGAAATATTGCTTTTAGCCTCTTCACAGGAGGGATCGATTTTGAAGTGGTTCTTTTAGCCTCTTCATAGGAGGGATCGATTTCGAAGTGCTGCTTTTAACCTCTTCACAGGAGGGATCGATTTTGAAGTGTTGCTTTTAGCCTCTTCAAAAGAGGGATCGATTTTGAAGTATTGCTTTTAGCCTCTTCACAGGAGAGATTGATTTTGAAATGTTTCTTTTAGCCTCTTCATAGGAGGGATCAATTTTGAAGTGTTGCTTTTAGCCTCTTCACAGGAGGGATCGATTTTGAAGTGTTGTTTTTAGCCTCTTCACAGGAGGGATCAATTTTGAGGAGGGATCGATTTTGAAGTGTTGCTTTTAGCCTCTTCACAGGAGGGATCGATTTTGAAATGTTGCTTTTAGTCTCTTCACAAGAGGTATCGATTGATTGAAATGATAGCTGAGGATTGAAATTTGAAGGTTCTGAGGTTGAAATTGAGATTGAGTTTGAAATTGAAGGTGTGAAATTGAGGATGATATCACGCTTGCTCGGGCCACTGCTTAAAATCGAGTCTGAATCGGACTTTGCAGATGCTTTGAGCGATTGTCAAGACAAGGTCGGTCTAACCAAATCAAAATGGATAAAAAGTTTTTTTTTTTTTTTTAAAGTCGAACCCTTGCCCTTGAAGAAGTAAAATATGATGATAAGAGGTCCCGACCTACTTAGAAAAATTGCGCGAAGTAGTGGAAACTAGTTCTGACTTCCCCACCATATGATGAATCGTTGCTTGCTTTACCAAGAGCTTTGGATTGCGGTAGTTACAAATTTCTTTGAACCCAAAGATGGATTATTGGCACATGGTAAGATTCATACCCTTCTGGAATTTTGAGGTGATGTCTTCTACTAGATATTCTGCTTAAACTTATCTCAACTTTTCCGTTTTTTACCCTTGGAATGACCAAGTCTGGGGGTCGCATAATTTTTGCGCATGAGACCATTTCTGGTTTTCACTCATGCCTGCGAAGTTGGTAATGATTTTTTTTGTCTATTTTACCCCTAATAACGATATTAGGTCTAGAAGCGCACAATTTTTGCACACCAATGCCATTTCTGGTTTTCATTGAGCCTGCGATTTTAAAATGGATTATCTCCTCCCATCATTGCCTTGTGAGTACTTGTATCTTGCTTGAGCACTTATTTATCTGATTGTTCTTAACCTCTAGGGGATCTAAGAGGACTTGAGGTAGGACGAAATGTAGGCTTGAGGATCTAAATCTTCGGAGCACCCTTTTCTCATTTTCCTTTGAGCGCCTCTGTTTGTAAACTTTTGCCTTTTTGCTTTTTTTTTTTATTCTCCTTTTCTCTTAACTTTCATGGAGGCTATTTTTTTTTTGCTCAAATGGGTGATTACTTTGACCACACCTGATCTTCAGGCTGCCTACGTACCCTTGCAGGATCAGGTCATAACGTAGTTCAACTGCGGGGATGCCCTGGTGTAGAAGTGTAGTGAAAGAAAGGCTTGTAAGGCTCAAAGGGCTAACTAGTGAATTTCATTGATAAAATTTGGAAATGTTACAAAAGACGAGGATGAATGATGTGCCAACATGGCCTCCTATCATTCCCTAATTGATTAAGAGTACAGACAATTTCTAAACAAGTTTTCAAGCATAATACTTTTTGACCCGATCCATGTTGACTAGCTCTGGGAGGTCTTCGTTGTCCATTTGTCCCAGACGAAGGGCACTGCCAGAAAACTTTTCACGAACAATGTATGGGCCTTCGTAGATAGGACAAAATTTCCCTCTCGGATCTGGACAATTGGGTAGCATCTTCCAGAGCACAAGGTCTCCTACTTCAAGGTCTCGAGGCCTGACTTTCTTATTAAATGCTCGCACCTTACGCCTCTGATAGGCTTGCGAATGACTGATGGCCTTGAGTCATTTTTCCTCAATCAGATTAAGTTGCTCGTACTGTGCTTGGATCCATTCTGCCTCTTCTAGCTCTGCTTTTACAAGGATTCTTAAGGAAGGAATTTCTACCTCAATCGGTAACACTGCTTCCATCCCATATGCTAATGAGAATGGTGTTCCCCTAGTCGAAGTGCAGATGGACGTTCTGTAGGCCATGAGCGCATAAGGAAGCATCTCATGCCATGCAGAATATTTGGTTACCATCTTTTCAATTCTTCTCTTCATGTTTTTGTTGGCTGCTTCGATCGCACCATTCGTTTGTGGCCTGTATGGAGTAGAGTTATGATGCTGGATTTTGAACTTCTCATATAACTCTACCATCACTTTGTTGCGAAAGTTGAGAGCATTATCAGTGAAAATCTCATACGGAACACCATATCTACAAATGATGTCTCTCTTCAAGAACTTCTGAACTGTTATAGCTGTGACATTAGCATAGGAAGCAGCTTCAACCCACTTGGTGAAGTAATCGATGGCTACTAGAATAAACCGATGACCGTTAGATGCTTTAGGTGTGATTGGGCCGATGACATCTATGCCCCAGGCCGAGAATGACCATGGTGCAGTGAGATTATGCAATTCGACAGGTGGTGCATTAATACGGTTGGCATAGATCTGACACTGATAGCATTTTTGTACGTGCTTGCAGCAATCTGATTCCATAGTTGTCCAATAATAGCCCAGTCTCAGAATTTTCTTGGATAACATCATCTCATTCATGTGTGGCCCACAGACTCCCCCATGAACTTCTTTCACGACTTTAGTTGCCTCTGATGCATCTAAACACCGTAACCATACCAGACTCAGTGACCTTTTGTACAAAACCCCGCAGAGAGGATAAACTGAATAGCTAACCACCTGAGTGCTCTTATGTCAGTCTTTGTAGCTTCTAAAGGGAAGGTTCCTTTGGTCAAATACTGCTTGATCTCGGTGTACCAAGGCTTCTCATCTGATTGTTCTTCTATCTCCAAACAATAAGCTGGCCTATCTTGCTGTAAGATCTCGATTGGTCTTACATCAATACCTCCTGGGATCTGAATCATCGAGGCTAGCATGCTAGTGCATCTGTAAATCGATTATGGGACCTTGGTCTGTGACAGAAAGTGATCCTCCTAAACTTTGTGATTAACACCTTCAGACATGCCAAATAGGGAATCAGCTTGGCCTCTTTGATGGCCCAAGATTCATTTGCATGATAGACTACTAGTGACGAATCACCATATACATCAACTTCTTCTACACCCATGTCAAGAGCTTCTCTCAAGCCAGCTATACAAGCTTCATATTCTGCAGCATTGTTTGAGCATTCAAATTTTAGCTTGACTGCTATTGGAAAGTGAGCCCCAGATGGCGAGATCAATACTGCTCCTGCTCCTCTACCTTGACTGTTTGCTGCCCCATCGAAATATAACTTCCAGTCGAACGGCTATAACTCTTCTCCTTCTGCAAAGAGAACGACTTCGTCTGGAAACTGATCATGCATTGAGACATAATTATGTGACGGATTATAGGCTAGGTGGTCAGCAATTGCTTGTCCTTTGATCGACTTCTGAGTCATATAAGTGATATCAAATTCTGAAAGAATCATTAACCAACGGGCTATTCTGCCTATAGTCGCTGGCTTTTCCAAGAGATATTTCAGGGGGTCCATCCGGGAGATCAGAATTATGGGTTATGCCAAAAGATAATGCCCGAGACGTTGAGAAGCCCAAACTAAAGCCAAGCAAGTTTTCTCTAACAGGCTATATCTTTCTTCGTATTCCAAAAGTCGTTTACTAATGTAGTAAATCGCTTGCTCTTTTCTAGCAGAATCATCATGCTGAGCTAAAATACACCCCATGGAGGTTTGTTGTACTGAAATATACAATAGTAATGGTCGACTAAGTGTCGGTGGAACCAAAACTGGGGGTGTAAGAAGGTACTTGATTTTGTCAAAAGCTTGTTGACATTCTTCTGACCAGACTGTGGGTACATTCTTCCTGAGAAGTTTAAAGATGGGCTCACAAATTGGAGTAAGTTGTGCTATGAATCTGCTGATATACTAAATTCTGCCAAGAAAACCTCGAATTTCCTTCTCAGTTTGCGGTGCAGGCATGTCAATAATAGCTTTCGCATTTGAAGGGTCAATTTCGATGCCTCTCCTGCTTACAATGAATCCCAGGAGCTTTCCAGAAGTGGTGCCAAAGACACACTTGGCGGGGTTTAATTTTAAGTCAAATTTTCTGAGTCTATTACAGAATTTCCTTTGATTAGTCGGATGATCTTCAGCCTTTGGAGATTTGACAATCATGTCATCCACATAAACTTTTACCTCCTTATGGATCATGTCATGAAACAATGCGACCATAGCTCTTTGATAGGTTGCCCCGGCGTTCTTGAGTCCAAACAACATAACCCGATAGCAGAAAGTACCCCATGGAGTGATGAATGCAGTCTTGTCCATATCCTCTTCGGTCATCTTAATCTGGTTATATCCTGAGAATCCATCCATGAATGAAAGCGTCTCATGGCCTGCCGTATTATCTACCAATACATCAATGTGCGGGAGAGGAAAATTATCTTTAGGACTGACTTTGTTCAAATTCCTGTAATCAACACACATTCTGACTTTTTCATCCTTTTTTGGTACTGGTACGATGTTGGCTAGCCAATCAGTGTATGATACTACTATCAAGAACCCAGCATTGATTTGCTTTTCGACTTCTTCTTTAACCTTCTGTGACCACTCAGGTCTCATTCTTCTGAGTTTTTGACGAACCGGCTTCATATCTGGATGCAAGGGTAGTTTGTGAACTACTAGATTTGTATCAAGCCCGGGCATATCTTCATAAGACCAAGCAAACACATCTTGTATTCGTGGAGAAATTCGATCATGGTGGTCCTCTGCTCAGGACTCAACGAAGTGCCAATTTTCACATACTAAGGTTCGTCATCAGATCCAAGATTTATAATCTTGGAATCCTCAACACTAGGTTCTATTTCCTTCTCGCTTCGCTCTAAAAGGTGAAGGATCTCTTTGGGAGGTTCCTCTTCCTACTCTTCATCAGATTCTACTTCCAAGAGTTCAAGCTCGATTAATAGATTAGTTGTGGTTTGAGCAATCCCCTGTTCAAGCCAATGGCTTTAATTTAGTATTTGTTTGAAGTTTTGGGGGCATACTCAATGAAATAAGAAAACAATTTAGGAGGCTTCCAATCACTAGTCCTCGTGGGGAGTTGTAGATCACGTCTTCATAAGCCAAGCAAAAGGAATATTTAGGTATTTTTAGAAAAGTATCACTTATATATATATATTCAAAAAATATTTTACAAGACTCGACTGAAAGTAATTTTTACAGACTCTTCAGCCATTGTGGCTGACAAAAAAATGTTTTGGCTTGACAAGGACTCAACCGACCTTCTTAACAATCTCTGCTCTTCCTCTAGCCGCCTCCAGAGTGATGGGCTCGGTCCACCACGATCTTGGGGATGAAAGACCGTTGTCTCCTTTTTATCTTCTGAAATGTTGAACACTTCGACTTCGGCATACTCGAACAGAGCTTCCTCTTGGTCTTCTCCTATTTCTAGGGTGCTTCCTCTATTGCCAATTCTTCAAACAGGTAATCTATTCCCATTAACTCCTCATCCTGGATGCTCTTAGAACTCTCACTTAACACATGTATGGTAGGGACTGGAGGTTCTGCGATTTTGGGTGTGGGGGAGATCATGAGTTCTGGTATCAAGTTGGATATGAGACTGCTAGCTTGGGAAGTGGTAAGATGGTGCAGGTATTTCTGGATTTTTGCCCCTCCTCTCTTTGGTGTGAGCTGCTCCATATAATCCTTCAATGTTGGCTGTTAACCTATCGCAAACCGCAGGGTACAACGAGGCAGAGTGATGATCTTCTTTATACCATGATGCCAAACTCCTAAGCCCAGACCTGGTCGATATCCCATTCTTACCATCGTCTTGTACTTCGGAGGAATCTATCTAGCATTTTTTTCCTTGACCTCAATCTGTGTAATAAAACTTACTTCCTCAAACTGCTGAGTTATAAACACGGGCTTTAGCCTTTCTTCTTGAACCTCAAGAATGGAATAAAACAAACTTTCTGATGGGATGAAGATCAACTGGTCCCATTGAATAAACTTTATTCTCTGATGTAGCGTGGATGGTACTGCCTTGGCCATATGGATCCATGGTCTTTCGAAGAGTAAAGTGAAGGATGCCGGGACATCCACTACCTGGAAATCGATAAGAAAATCTACCGGGCCGATAGTAACATTCAAATTGACGTCACCAAGGTTCTGCCGTGTAGAATTATCAAATGCCTGGATCGTCATAGGCCTTTTATTCCCACGACTTAAATCCAGACCAATGCTCTGCAACATGTTCAAAGTACAAACATTTAGTCCTGAGCCATTGTCAATCAAGACTGAAGAAAGGTGCTTGCTCCTGCAAACCACCGTAATATATAGTGCCCTAGTATGAGATGTGTCCTCAGGAATTTTTCCCTCAGTAAATGATATGACTTTTGGTTCCAGCACTTGACCCACTAGTTGCCCCAACTTTTCTGGAGTAATATCTGGAGTGACGTGGGCATTATTGAAAACTTTGATCAATTGCTTCCGGTGGTGATCAGAAGTTAGTAACAACCCCATTTTAGAAATTTGGGCTGAGATTTTACTGAGCTGTTGGGTGATATGATATTCTTCGGTCTTCTGAATGGCTTTTAACAAGGCTTCAGAATCCTCGCTCTCTTTCTCCAAGTCAATAACCTTTTCTTTCCCTTTGCCCCCTTCTGGCATATTTACAGAAGGATTTGGTGGATATAATCTGCTAGACCTGGTGAGGCTTGCAATGTCAATGCTCCCCGGCTCAGATGGGTAGGAAGTGGACAGATAGGTATGTGGTACTTGATCGAGGTTATAGATCGATGGGGGGATGAAGGGGACGATAACGGGCATAGCTGATGGGGTTGACAGGATTAGTGGCCAATTGGCTTGACATGGTATCAAGTAAGTGACTCCTTCTATGACTTGGACCGGAAGATCAGAAGAAATTTGAATTGAAAATTCAGTGATAGGTGAGGTAAAAGGGTCAATCGTACATACCCAAGATTCTGTCTCCTCTAAAACATTAACTTGCTGATTGTGAGGTGGTAAAGGGGCCTGGATAATGTTTATGTTTCCTGGGGCTAACTCGATCTTTTTCTGGTCGAAGAGGTCTTGAATTGCATGCTTTAAAGTAAAACATCTATTAGTAAGGTGTCGAGGACCTTGATAAAAAGCACAATACTGGTCCATACGAAAGGTGGCTGCCGGATTAGTGGGTATTGGCATTGGGGGTCTGGGTGAAAGTATTCCTTTTTGTATAAGAAATGGTAACAGCTGGCTGAGAGGATAAGGTAGAGGGGTGAAAGTTCTGGGTAGTGTTCGCACTTGCTGAGGTGCAGGGGTACGAGGTTGGTTACTGGGCTGAGCCGGGGCTATCGGCTGCTGTTGCGTTGCATTTATGGGCAACTGTACTGGCACTGCTGGCGCTACTGGTTTTGCTAGTGCTACCATTTGCACATCTCCTTCTTTCTTCTTCTGATCTTTCCTGAAAATATTTCGGTTACTAGTGCTTGACTGCTGAGTGGCAGGCTGACTGAAATTGGCAGTAATGATGTCATTTCGAATGGCAGTTTCGATTCTAACTCCACTATTGGCGATACTAGGAAAGTCGGTAGCTGGTAAAGCTATCATGAGAGTCGAATAAGGTGGCCTGAGTGTTGCCTAGAATGTAGCTATGAGTTCTTCATCAGGCAGAGATACATTCATCTTGGATGCCATCTCTCTCCATCTGACAGCATATTCCATGAATGGCTCATCGCTCTTCTGAGTCATTTGTTCTAAGTCTCCTTTTTGACGTAGCAACTCCATGTTAAATGAAAACTGCTTGAGGAATGCGCTGATTAGATCCTTCCAAGTTTTGAATTGCCCCATATCGAGGGAAGTGAACCATACAAGGGCTGCCCCCTTCAGACTCTTTTGGAAGCACCGAATTAACAAAGGGCCATTGTCCCCATGGTCCAACATGTCTGTGTAATAAAGTCGAAGGTGGGTATGAGGGCACCCTTTTCCATTATACTTCTCAAAATCGGGCATCTTAAAATTTTTAGGAACTACAACCTCGGAATAGAAAGCCAGGTCTGTGAACTCTTTACCCGGAGTATCCTGTACTGCCTTCAGTTTTTTGATTTCTTTTTGCATCTCTTGAAACTGATCTTTGAAAAGAGATGAGAGGTCAGATGCATTAGGAATCTGTGGTCCTACAGAGTATGTGGGTCGATTTATCTCTCCCTCGCCTTGGTCATGTTGATCAAAATCCAAGTCTGGGTTAGGGTTGGAAGTGGATTTTGGTTGAACTTTGAGGTGAATCTTGTTTGGTTGGTTTGGTAGAGGGGGAGATGGATTGGATTGATTTGGTGGGGCGGACAAGCTGGGTTGGTTAGTTGCTCGTGTAGCATTGAGAGTTCTAAGAGCTTCCAAGATATCATGTATCGAGCCCTTGATTTCCATGATGTCCTGAGTGTTGCGGGTTGTTTCCTCCTCTAGATCCTGAGGGTCTAGGAATTCGCCTTGATTCATCTCGACTTCTGATGAACTTCCTTGAGTAGTAGCTTGTGCAAGAGCTTCTCGTATGAGAGCTGCGGTTATAAATCGAGTCATATGTTGACACATGATAGATACGACAAATGACTGATAAAGGAGACATATCATAAGAGACAAAAAGAGTTTTTATTCACACAGTAGTTTTATATACAAGATGTAACTGCACTTTATCAAAAAATGTCTTACATACTCAAAAGAGGAGAACTAGTTTATGTACATAACAAAAGTGCTTTTTAAAACAGATGCAAGTGCATGACCATGACCCTAAGCAAGTCCTTCAGAGAGGAATGTCAAATTCTAGCAGTAGGGGCTCACCCTCAAGCTCTATGATTTGCTGATTCAGGGCCTCAATGTGAACCTCCAGCATATCAATCGTCTCTGCTGCATTCTGAGTCCCCAGAATGTACTGGCGTATCTTGGTACTGAGCTCATCGCTGGCTATGTCTAGCTGCTCTTGCACAAATTGGAGATGAGTCTTGAGATCTTTCTTGCTCCTAGCTTGGTTCTTAACTACCTTCTGCAGGGAAGCTACAAAATGCTCAGCCTGAATTTTCTCCTGCATCAAACGGCCTACCTCTTGTCGGACTTTGTGCACATACTTCTTCATCTTCCACTCTTTTGCTGCCAGTCGAGCTTTCGCTACTGTGATCTCATTTTCCTCGGCTCTGATACTCATGCGGGTATGTAGAAATGTATCCACCCAAGGCCGAGTGGTTCCTGCAATCGGTATAGTGCCATGCCTCGGACGTCTCGCCGGTGTTGGTAGCTCAACGGGTATCGGCATGCTGCTTATCTGGTCTTCTAACATCAACCACTAATCATAGCCATCCACCGTCTGAGGGGTCATACAGTATTCAAGCTTTTCATCCTCTTGCCAGTGGGAGAGCCTCTAGCTTGATGCAAATTCCTGCCTCATATGCTCTGAGGTGCCTTTAAAGTCGATGAAGTCTTCATGCATGGGTTCCCAGGTAGGGATGAATTGGGCATACCCCAATTGTCAGAGAATGCGGAGAGGTGCATAAGGTGCTGATCTCGAAAGCCCGGCTAAAATGATACAAGTACGTCGAACTGTGTTAAGGCGCGGCAGAATCTGTCTAGGCATCCAGGTGGGTTGCCATATGATGTCATCCTCCTTCAAGGTTTGGAGGTGAGAAAGGTAAAGTTCTGCATCTATAAAAGCCGGCTTATGACGTTGTACCAAGAATTGTAGAACCATGCTGTTGAACTTGATTGGCCTTGTGGGGGGCGACACAATACTTGGAATGTGCTCAACTAACCAAATGTGTAGAAGAGTGATACAACTATTGAATGACCCATTTTGATGACTGGAACAGAACGAAATATCTTAATAAGCTCGACTAGTAACATTAGGATAAGGGTAGCTCTTTCTTGGACTTGCCTAATGACGTTGCATAATACGGCCTCTGCATGTTTTGGCCCTTTGGGGAATAGGACTTGACCCACTACTGTCAAAGTAAATGCATTTAATCTACCCGCATTAACTTTGGGGGCAGTGTAATCCCAGTCCTAGTCATACAAGGGTAGTAGGTAAGTCAAGAGACATTTACTATATGACTTCTCTACCCCTCTGAGCACTTGGTCTTCTCTTACCTCGAGAAACCTGGCTAGCGTCCGCTTATAGTTCCCTTGGTGTTGTGGAAGCACAATATCTTCTCTTGAGTTAAGACCCGAAATGTGACTGATCTCCTCTAAGGTTGGACACAACTCCTGTTTACCGAAATGAAAGGTCATCGTCTTCTCATCCCAACAATGGATGACAACTTGAAGAAGGCGTCAGTCTGGATTTATTCTGCTTAGCTCTAGAGTGTACCCCAGATGGTACTCCTATTGCCAAACCATTCTTTGCTCCAATGTGAGGGTGGAAATGACTGATAATACTGAAGGTTCACATCCTGAGCGCTCCTGCAGTTTGACGAGGTTATGAGAACGTGAAGGACCTACCATCTATATGATGCAGACAAAATTTAGACATATCTAACCTAAGATGAATGTATATATAAAAACATGAAAAAAAACATTCAAGAAGGAAGTAATTCACAACAAGAACCAAGCAGGGTTCACACAAGCTCTAAATTGGTTTAGGTATAGGGATACTGGTGTTCCTATATCTAATAGATGATGTAGGAGCGGCCTAAACTAGTAGCAGAATAAGGATAAGGTTGTCCCTCCTGACAAGTAGCTACTAGTTTATACCCCAACATAATCTATAGTCTACATGCTTATGTTAGTGTATGCAAGGTTTTGACTATAAGGTGAGAAGCACTTGACCGTATATATGACTCCCTGGTATAGAACATACCTGAAAAAGGACGATTGGTATAAGCGGAAAAGACCAGTCACATTTACCGGAGATAACCATCTCTCGGTCTACAACCAGTACTTTCAACAGATCTTTAGGCTCTAGCATCGGGGATAACCATCCCTCGATTGTAAGCTTACCGGATCCAGCTAGATAGGTGAAGGGTTTTTATTCTATTATGCAATGAATATGAATGCATCAATCAAAATCAAGCAATGAATAAAAATAGAACCCTAGGCATGTTGCTAAGTTTTGCAAACAAATGTCCGATGTTTTAATTAAAAAAATGAATGAAATAACATATAGATGAAATTGAAAAATTCTGTTGTGGTTCCCAGTATTTAATTCAGACTTAGGTTTTGGCTTGAAACTGGTCTGCGAAACCAGAGTCTCTAATGGAGTCGCCAGCTGTGAGTACCTAAATTTTACCCTCCACTCCCGATAGGATTGATTCTAAGGAGAAATAGTGATAAATAGCAATTGGGTTGAGAGTCGCCACCTATCTAATTCTGAGAGAAATAAGTCCCTGAAATTGTTAGATAAAGCATAGTCTGAAAGTCAGAGGTCTGGGTAAGAAATTCAATTGAGTTAGGGGAAGGTGTTAGGCACCCCTAAACTCCCATTCGAAGATGGTTACCTACTCCCTAAGTCTAAATTAAATAAAGGAAACCATAAAGAAGCTTACAATTTGATCTATATGCTGAGAAATGTAATATTAAAAAATAAATAAATTGAGATGAACAAGGTAGAAACGGAATAGGGATTCTATCTTAGGGGGAGCTGAACCCGATCAGGGTTGCCTACGTATCCACTGTTAGTTGAATCAAGCCGCACGTAGTTCCGGAAGGGAATTGATGATTTGATTTGATTTGATTTGATTACTAGATTGTGGGTGATTGAAAGGTTTGAGGGTTTTTGCTCCTATTTGAGGAGCAAGGTGGCCTTTTAAGCTTGTGTTGAGGAGCGAGTTAGATTTTGCCGGTGTGAAACTAAACCAGGGTTCGGATAAGGGTTTAGCCGAGGTTCGGTTTGGTTGACTAGGGTTTAATCAGAGTTTAACTAGGGTTTAACCAAAGTTCAATTTCAAAAATAGTGTTCAAATATACCCCAAAGTCCCAGAGAAAAGAAGGGCAATCGACCCTGGCTTTGGTCGAACCCCTTAGAATCTCAAAATGGACAAATCGGCTGACCCCTTCTAGATTTATGAGGTTAACCAAGTTGACCATCTTCAAGCTTTAAAAGTTGATCATCTGGTTTCTTTGAGGAAGATGGACTATACAATGGCAGAAACTACCTCTAGTCGCACAGTTCCAGTCACAAGAAGAGGACAAAAACCCGTACTTTATAATTCTTTCGACCAATATGAAAGAATTAATCCCGTGTACACTGATGAAAGATACAGGGTGATCAATCCTTATAGGAAAAAGTCAAGTTATGGCAAATAGACCCTCATAGTCCTAAAAAATCATGGATTGAATCCTGAAGAAGGGGAACAGGTCAAAGAGACTCTTCTACCGGCTTATAAAGTTGCGCTCAAAATGGATCAACATAAGAACCTAGATATTGGGGACTATGTTGATACAAATATGCCAGGGCTAAGATATGAGCCCCCAGTCTTTATATTTGAGAGAAATCACAACCAGGCCGTAAATATGGTCATGGTCAGAGAAGAGCTCTCATCATAAGAAACCTTTATGGAGTGGCTCCCGAAAAAGACAGTCCCGCTAAACATCCCCATGGGTTGAAGTGGTACATCAAGATATGATTGATAGCCTAGCTAAGGTCAGTCTCAGTGCATGGTAAAAATGGCCAACAACGGAAGTCATTCCCAGTATCATTGTCTCATCCAAAGGAGCACGAAAAAAACCCATTGTTTATCATTCCCAGGGCAAGCACGCAAGGCCACCTCCTAGAACAACAGAATGGACAGAAAAATGAAACCTTACCAGAAGGAGCCTATGTATAATCTAACTATCAAGAAAATACTTGAGAAACATGAATTTAATACTGAAGAAAAAGAGCAGGCTGAGCATGAAATTATGCCAGCACTCAGGACTTTGGCTACCGGTAAGATGATTGGCTCTAACTTGAGAAGATCTGAGTCAGGAAACTTTGATCCTTCACCCAATGAAGATCAGGTCTGGACCGTAAATACTATTACGGTAGATGAAGACTTCTCTTCAGGAGAAGAAAAGATCATAGAAGAACCACCTGAAGAAACGGAAGTCTATCCAGCTCCTCCAAAATTTGAAGCTGGGGGTCAAGCAACAGTTGATGACTTCCTTGAAGTTAACCTTGGCTCAGAACAGGACCCAAGACCAACATTCATATGTACCTCCCTTTCTCAAATAGAAAAAGAGGAATATCTTTGTCTCCTGAAAGAGTACAAGGATGTCTTTACCTGGAATTATACAGAAATGTTTGGCTTAGATCCAAAAATTACAGTCCATCATCTCACAACTCGAGAAGATGTCAGGCCAATCAAGCAGACACAAAGAAGATCTCACCCAGAACTGGTCACTCAAATTGAAGCTGAGGTTGATAAACTCCTCAAAGCAGGGTTCATAAGAGAAGTCCAATACCCTACTTGGTGGTCTTGCTGTGACCACAAAGTTTGGCCATTTGTCTCTCTGGAGCTTTGCCACTTTGACTGAAAGTGTTGGCTAAGGCACTTGGAGTGCACAGTGAAGTCAACACTATCATTTCTCAGTCTGTCTATCATCGGGATATGCTGAGGGAGTCCAAACTGGCGAAGGACTCGGAGTGGCACATATGTTGTTGAACCGGTCAGACCGGCTAGGATCATGCATCATCTTCCTATTACGATAACATGAGGTAACTTTTCAGCATTTACCACTCACATTTCCATATAATCTACTCATTTGTCAGGGTTTGGAGAAGCTAGTAAAGAATCATGACATCTGCAGACACAATCTGGCCATGATTTTGAGTAATTTTCCTTGGTAGAGACTGTAAGCTTTGCGGAGGTCGGCAGGCACCAAGATAATTATAGGTAGGTACCCTACTAACCATAGGTGTAATAGTGGTGCAATGGCGTAGCAGATGCCCTTTCGGCAGTCTACGACTCGACTGAGAGCCCTGAGAAGTTCTGCGAGGATGATCGGGACAACTGTTCTTGAGCTGCACATGTCTTCGATGACCCATACAAGTACTGAGTCAGCGAGGGTGTAGCACTTAAGGAAGACCAACTGAGACATAACTATCAATGCAAAGGCGTTGAGATCGGGTAGTTCAGTTGCTATACTATCGGGGTTCCATTTGCGGCTATACCGATCCTCAAGATAGCTTATTGGTATCCGATCGTAAGAGCCATTAGGACCATGCTTCAGGCAAGCATACTTGATATGTAAAAACCTTAAGAGGTTTGCCTTATACGTTGTCTTGTAGTGTGGTACTATGGTTTCGCCGTCCATGATTAAGCCCAAGATGCGCTGAATTTCTTCCAATGTTGGACACAGTTCGTTCTTACCGAAACAGAACATCATGTAGGATGGATTCCAACACTAGATAGCGGCATTTATGAGGCGTCAATCTAGTTTGACCGTGGATAGGTTTAAGATGGATTTGTAGTACTCAGCTCAAGTGAAACATTGACTAGGAGTGAGGGCTTCAATTATATTATGGAGGTTGTCATCACATGTTGCTTGAGAGGTCAAATGCATAGGTTGTGACAGTTGGTCAATTGACTTAACAATCCCTGAAGGTCTTGTCATCTATCTGGACAAAGACAGACTTTGTGTAAGTGTACTATGTATACAAATGCAAAAATGCTGATAATGATGATTGTATTTTTTTTTATTTTAGATTTTGATTCGATTTGACAAGGCACATGTGATTCGATAGGGCAGTCGGGCATAGGTCCAACATGCTTTACCCTGGTTGTTGGAAACCGGGGGCCTATTAGGTCAAGGCTCGGATAGGTCTTATTGAGACCTACCTGCTTGAGATTTGAATCCCATATACAATTTCAGGATACAGGGTTAGATGTGTTTTACTACAAGTACAAGTATTACTCATTACATACCCCTAAATGAGTGTTTACCTGGGTAGAGTGCCCTGATATTCAACCATAATTAGAGACATGTATAGTTTATAAGCAGGTTTGGGTTTAGAGTATCCCTCCAGGATGGCTGCTTGTAGACTATACCTTACCTTATTCTATATGCTGAATTCTGGGTAATACAGGTGTTCCTAAAATGTTTTAGGGTCACTTAACATCGTATATGTGACTCCCCAGTATAAAACATACCTGAAAATGGACGATTGGTGTAAGCGGGAGCGTTCAAAATTCTTCCCTGATGATAATCATCCAATAGATGTAATTTCGCGGACCTTCAAGACTGTTAAGCTTCTAACACTGAGGATAATCATCCAATAGCCGTAAGCGTATTAAGCTTTTATACTGGGTTTTCATGAGTAATTATACTATTGTGATATGTATGATATGCACAATACAAACTACACCCAAAGATATGAAAGAATCAGTATTAGGCTAATTACTTAGGTATTTGAATAATTATGAGGTTTATTTGGCTTAAACCTATGTTCCGGATTGACCAGGGTGGTCAAGTGCATGGTATTAGGGTTTGGGCCTGAAGGCTAAGGTTTAAGCCTGGAGGCTAGGGTTAAGCCTGGAGGCTAAGGCATGGGCCCGGAGGCCTAGGTTTAAGCCCGGAGGCTAAGGTTTAAGCCTGAAGGCTAAGGTTAAGCCCGGAGGCTAAGGTATGGACCCGAAGGCCTAGGATTGAGCCCGAAGGCTAAGGCATGGACTCGGAGGCCAAGGAGTTAAGCCAGAGGCTAAGGCATGGGCTCGGATACCACGGGTTTGGGCTTAGAGGCCTAGGTTTCTTAATCGGAGTTAAATATTGAGCTAACCATGGTTAGGATTGTTAACCATGGTTCAAAAGGCCCAACACTATATTTTTTGTCCATTTGCATTTTTTGGCACTTTTAGAAATTTTTCTTTTTTTTTCTAAGGTTCAATGGACTTAACCATGGTCAAAAGTTAACCGAGGTTAACTTTAACCATGGTTAGGGGTCTGGGCAGATCTGAGGTGGACCCAAGTAGCATGGTAAGGCCTAGACTTGCCTCCTACCTGGTTTGAATCCTGTGCAAAATCCAAATTAACAAAAGTTGGAATTTTCGATACTGGCATTACCGTCAATTCCAATCCTTCACAGAATTGGAATGACAATAAATATTGTACCGCCATTTTCAGTTTCTATTGAAAATGGTTTTGCTGGTTAGGGACAAGGTTGGGGTGATGATCAGAGGATGCTAGGCCCATGAGGGTGTTCAGTGGACTTTAGGGCAAGTCCTGGGCCTAGTCTGGACATTGGGTTTGGTCTGGATTGAGCCTACAGTGGCCATATTTATCAAGAACCAGAAAACTCATAATGTCAGTGAACTATTCATTGACATTCTGTGTTTTATTTGGTTCAACTTAGATTAACCATGGTTAGAGAGGTCTGATAAGCTTGGAAGGACCAAGGGTGGACAGGGGGAGTCTCAGGGGTCAAGTCCAAGCCCTGGAATGGACCAGGGCCCTACAAAAGGAAGCTCAGAGCTACTAAAATGAGAAGGCTCAGAAATGGCAGTACTGTGTTTACCGCAGTTTCTGGATTTTCCAATAAATCGAATTTTCCCTCTGGTCTTCGAACCAAGCCTACTCCAGGGTCATCCTTATTGTTTTAAGGATACTCTAGGAGCTTGGGGGGTTTGAGGGATGGCTCCAGTGTGCACAAACTCAAACAAACTACACCAAACAAAAAATTTTCCTCTTGAGAGGGTCCCCATTCCTATGAGAGGGGCAGGAGACCTTCTCTTCTGGATTTGCTACAAATAAGAAAGTCCTTTGGAGTAGGACCAGGGGCTCACAAAGTATGTAGTGGAAGAAGGGGGAAGGGGCAAAAACCTACCCTGCTGCTATGCTTTCACGGTGGTGATGATGACTGAGGTGGTGGTGCAAATGGAGGAGGGCTCTTTCCATTGAGGATCGCCTTGGCTGCTTACTCCTGGTTCGAAGATCACTCTAGCTCTTGGACAAGACTCTGGGAATCCTAGGAATTTCTAGAATTTTTTAGAGTTTATAATCAGGACTTTTCAATGGGGAAGAAGGATGGAGGGGAGTCCATATTTATAGACTTAGAGGTCTAGGATACGAAGGGAAATAAGACGGAGGGTGGTGGTGGGAGTATGGAGTTGGGTAGAGGCGTGGGAGGCTAGCCAGGGGGCGTGTAAGGCCTGAACTTACGCAAACTGGGAACGACGGTAATTCCAGTACTACCATTCCCCTACAAGAGTAAACTGATAATGGTGGTAGAATAATTACTGCCATTACTGAACTTTTCTAGAAATGGGTCTGACCCAGTTTAAATGCTCATGCACGCGGTGCCGATTTTTCTACAAAAGAGATACCGATAATTAGATTAGCAACATTCTCAGAAGTTTTGAATTTCAGGGCTAGGTCCCCCTCCCAAGGCTTGACTTGGGTCATGGGCCCAGGGGCTGTTTGTCTACGGGTTTAGGCCCTAAGGGCCTTGGTTTGGTCACTTATGGGCCTTAGGGTTAGCTAGGGTTGGACCTAGGGTTTGATCTAGGGTTGACCTTCAGTTATACATAGGGTTTTTACTTAGGGTTTGGCTATGGTTGATGTAGCACCCCAGAACTTTTGTCTATGTATTGGAACTCGTGTCAAGGCTTTAAGCCTTTGTAATCTTCCATTTCTATGAAATGAGAAATTTTAGGGTTTATGTGGTCTTAATTAAGTGTTAAGGAATGTTCATGGAAGTCAAAAGGGAATCGGAAAGTACTCTAAGTGTTAAAAAGTAGGATTTCTTAAGTCGGATATGTTGAAAACCCGGACTGCTGAAACCCAATTGCAGACCAGTCAGCTTTAGGGGAAATTTGGTCCATGAATAAAGAAGAATTGGAAGATTCTAACACCGGACTTTTTCCTCTTCGAAAGATGAATCCAACGCAAGTTGAGTCGTCAAAATCTGATAAACGAGTCAAAAGTTATGGTCGAAATACCAAAATGGGAAAAATCTGAAAATTCACTGTCAGATTTACGAATGATCGTACAGAACCTACGAATGATTGTAGGTGAGCTACGATCGATCATAGAAATTCTACGAACAATCGTAGGATTCTGGAAATAGGCAAACTCTCTGTAGGATTTACGAACGATCGTAAATACCCTACGAACGATCGTAGGTGAGCTACGAACGATCGTAAAATTTCCAAAATAGGGCAAACTTCTGGACGATTTACGATCGATCGTAGGTGTGTGATTTTGTGTTTTTTTTGAGATTTTTAGGGTTTCTACCATTTTTCCTATAAATAGGGCTTTGCCTTGGGGGTTTTGGGTTTAACCTAAACCTAAGAAAGAGAAAGAGGAGAAGAGGATATTGAGGGAAATCTAAGAGGGGTTTTGGAGCATGATCAAGAGACTATCAAGGGAGCTCAAAGCTTAAAGATTTACAAGCAAGGATCATCCTCCATCAAGCTAAGAGATCCCTACTCAAAGACTTTCAAATCAAGGGTTTTCTTCAAGATTTGGGGAAATCCTTAAGGTTAGTACACCCCTGCTAACTAACTTAGTAATAACCTAGGTTTTGCTTAAAAAATGATGATGCTTTGATTTTGTATTTTCCAAAAATTGAGATGAACTAAGACACCTAAAAATGCATAAGATGAACTAATGAAGTGATGATGTGTGATTGGGGATGAATGATGTGATGAAAACGATGGAAGGGCAAGGTACTCATAATAAACATACACCCATGTGTTTGATGAAAAGTGTGAATGAGAAAATATGAAATAAATGAATATAAAAAAATGTGGAATGCTACTTGTTTAATAAAATGCATGAAGGAAAATACAAGGAATTAAGTGAAGATTTTGAGAGCATGATTTAGGTAGTTTTTCCTTAAATGGTGATTTTGTTCAAATGCCTTATATGCTTGTTTTAACTCCTCACATGATTACAATATGAATTGAAATGCTATATGCTATCCTTGAGTTGAACATGCCATCATGATTCCACAAATACTACACACACGCGCATGCATGCATAGACCGGGATTTCTAAAGTATAAGTATATGAAAACAAACAAGAAAAAGACATGTGATTCACGATACGAATGATAAAGCCGGACATCGGGTCGATCAAGGGTAAGGCATATCCCTCGGATATGTCATACCTGACTCACAATGAAAACAAGTTGATAAAGCCGGACATTGGGCCGGTCAAGGGTAGGGCATATCGCAAGATATGTCATACCTGGCTCACAAGAAAACAAGTTGATCATACCGGACATCGGGCCGGCCAAGGAGGTTGGTGTACCATTTTCTATATATATATATTTCATTAAAGAGAATTTACATTCCCGACTCACAAGTCGCTACAATGGCACTAACCTCTGGCTCACAAAAAAACAAGCAAGTCAAGTCAAGAACATGTCAAGTCATGACAAAAACAAGTAAGACAAGTGATTCCTACAAGAATAAGACAAGCGTGTGTGATTCTTACGAATGAGACCAAGAAAAGGACAAGTTTTCAAACATGACAAGCAAGTTTTGAAAGAAACACGAAAGACTATTTTCAAGAATAAGACATGACTTTTAAAGCATGAGATTTATCGGAGTTTTTACATTCATTCAAGCATGTCAAGATTATTACATTGCTTTACTTTCAATGCTATGAATGTCATATGTTACTAGTATTGCTTTAAATTATGTGATGAACCATATCTCGTTGTTTCTATTGTGCACGTTATTACTATTGTTAGCTAGTAGCTTGTAATCACTGAGTATTCCATACTCAGCCGAACATTTATGTCGGCAGGTACTGTGGATGTTCTCGACCCTGAGCCTTGGATTGAGGAAGAGTATGTTGAGGAGAGAGAGCCGCCTATTCTGATACAGACGCAGGCGGATAGAGATTTAGATGTCTGGCCGTATCTAGACTACTATTAGTAGAGAGAGAGAGTCTGTGAGATTTTTACCTCTTTTGTATTTTGAGAGGTGGGCATGTCCACTTTTACTTTGATATGTTTTTGTTTATGAACTTGAGATATAGACTTTGTATAGAAAAGAAAAAGTTAGTTCACGCTTCCTCACTCATGTTTTAGCTTCCGCACTCTGTTTAATGTCTCTATTGCATTATGTTAATCTTGTTCATTACAAGATGGTTTGATAGGTATGCATAGTCACACCTAAAGTATCCCTTAACTCTTAGGGGGTATTTTGGAGCTCGAAAGTTGACCTAGGGTTGGACTTAGGGTTAGATTTGGCTAATCATGATTAAAATTTATAACCATGATTAAAAGAGGGGTGTAAAAGTTGGGTTCTTATGGAAATTGTTTGAACAATGAAGTTCAAGTGTCTCACACTCAAGTAAGGCGCTCGAAATTTACTATTACAGGGAGATATAGATATAAAGACCGATTTATTCCTTCTACTTCAAAGCGTTGTCATGCATATTCCTAGGAGGAAGAATGGTTTTGTGCACAACTTAGTGGTGAAGGCCCTTGCCATGAGGTCTAAGGGCTGTTTTGTTGTTCGACATCTGTCAGTTAGGGAGTGCATACGCTTGATATGGGAACGGGCCCAGACCCCCTTAGAATGGTGTTCTGGTTGTAGTGTAAATGATATCTTTTATTAAAAAAAATAAAATAATAATAACAAAATCTAACCATCGTTATAAAAAGAAAATATTTAACCCGGGTTAAGTTTTTTAATCTTAGGTTAGTATTTAAAAAAAAAAATCAAGGTTCAAATCTTAACCACAGTTAAAAGGGACACATGTTGAGCGGTTTCAATCGCAATTGAAGTAGCGGTTTCAATCGCAATTGAAGTTGAGGCTTGAGACAGGGAGCTCGCTCCACAAGGGTACCCTTCCACCATCTGAGCTCGAGGGGCTCTGGTGTCTGTACCATTCCAGAATAGAAAGAGCAGTTTTGTTTTATAATTTCGCTTTTCCCGTTTCAACGTCTCTTACTCTTTCCTCTCTCATCCCAAGGATCGGTCTTGCTCTTGCCGGAAAGGTACTTTGCCCTTTTTTTTTTCTTTTTAGTTTTTCCCCAAAAGTCTGACTGATCTCGTTAGATTAGTTCTCTCGGTTGTGATTTTCATTTGTTCTCTCGTTTTCCACGACTTTCTTTCTTCGCTGTTTGGTCCTTATTTTTTTTCTTTTTTTTCTCTCTTTGCTGTAAATATTCACGGTCCACCCTTCCCCCTTTTCTAGTTCCACTGAATTCTTAGAATTTTCAATTGTTAATAGGTTTCGTGCAATTTTCAAGTTGTTTCTGAAAAGTTTTACTTAGAATTCTCAAAAATTCAGCAGCGAATATTCTGTAATTCTAATGGGGTTCTGAAACTTTTAGATACCATATTTTAACAATTCCTCTGAAACATTCATCACATAACTTTTAATGGAAATTTGCAACTTTCACCTGGAAATATGTGGGTTTTCTTATAATTCTAGCCACCGATATTTATTGGGTTTTTTCCTGCAGTTTTCAGTTCATCGTTGGCGTTATTTTGTTGTTTAGATCTGTATTATTTAGTTGGCCTGAGAAATGACCTGGGTTCTTTTCTAATGTTATCTTTATTTGATTAGGGTACCTAAATTCAGGTTTATAAAATTTCTGATTTTCCTTTCCTGTCATGCTTCCACATATGTGAAGTCAAGTCTTTTGCTATACTTTGTAAGTTTGATGGTTTTTCTGAATTGGGTAAGTGTACAATTGGGTTGTTATAGATCAAAAGCCTTTTCTCGGTCTCCACATGGTGGTGGGGTTTCTCCCATGCTGCCTGAGCTTATCTCAACAACCAGACCGTCCAAACTGCTTTTCCAGTCATTTGGTTCCTAAAAGTTACATAAGAGACATAAAGAGGGGTTGCATTCCAAGGCCTCAGATATTGCCTTGTGATTATGGAGAGCAGCCATCTGGCTTGCGAGTCTTTGTACTCTCGGACTTGCATACAGACTACTCAGAAAACATGGCTTGGGTGAAGTGCTTATCGACTGTCAGATACAAGAAAGATGTTCTTCTTGTTGCGGGTGACGTTGCAGAGACATACAATAATTTCTTGTTGGCGATGTCCCTTTTGAAAGATAGATTTGAGCATGTCTTCTTTGTACCTGGAAACCATGACCTCTGGTGCCGACGGGAGGGAGAAAATTATGTAAGGAACTTAAGAATCCATATTTATTTTGTTTTTGTCAATAAGGGTCCGTTCTTTTGCTTGCACTTATAAATCTTGACACTTTACACTTTGTCATGGTAATTGGTAGGAAATTTGAGACAGTTTGTCAAGGTTTTTAACAAGACCAATTCTTACCATCATGAGATTTCAAGTCTTACCAATTTTAATGAGATTTGAAATCATACATTTTGCTGCATTTAAATCTTATGGGAATTGGCAACCCAATTCGATACATCTAGTTCTGAAAAGAAAATGCGAATTGTCCATTGACAAAACTTGCAAAGTGCCGGACTTTATAAGTCTCCGCAAAAGAACGGCCTTAAATATCATCTTATACATCACATCTTTGAGTTATTGCCAGGAAGAAAAATATTTAACACTTCTATCACCTGACTATGTCTCCCTGAATACTATATGCATAATATGTAATATTTATCACTATTTTGGTTCTAGTACTACTGTTGTTTTATTAATTTTACTGTTGAATGCATTACATTTTTCATATTGATTCTGGAGTTTTGATATGTACCAGCACCGGTATCAATATTTCACTCTTTTGTAGTATCACAACATATTCAATTTTCTTGCTGTGATGATTTGCTTACCATTAGGAGAGAATTCTTCTGATTATGAAGCATGGTCTCTTTTCAGCTTGATTCAATTGAAAAGCTGAATACGTTGCTTGATGCATGTAGAGGACTTGGAGTACAAACCAGTCCGAAGGTCGTGGATGGCTTGGGAATCATTCCTTTGTTTTCTTGGTACCATGAGGTGATTGGCTAATGAGCATATCTCCTAAACCTTGTCAGTTCATCAAACATAGATGGTCGGGTCAAAGTAATACATTATTTTGACATCCATTTACCAATGGACTCTCATTTTACAGAGTTTTGATAGAGAGAAGAACATAACTGGCATCCGGATTCCTTCTTTGGAGATGGTGATTCACTTTCTTTTCTCTTAGCAAGAGTTTTTTAGACTTCAATTGTGATGGCATGATTACGTTGTTCTTATCTTTGTGGCATATCTGTGTATGTGCTGATGATGATGATGGAATCATGGAACATGTTGTACTCTATCTGATTTTTACATTCAGTTTTGTTTTTATGTTCTGATGAGAAAAGTTTTACACATAGCAGCTAAACCCTGTTGAACACTATATAAAACTATGCTGGGGGCATGCCTAAACAGAAATATGGTGCTTGAGAATCCATTTCTATTGGACTTCCACTTTTATCAAACGTTCATTATTATTGAGAAATGAGGGCAGTTCCTATTGAGGACTACCATCATAGTGTATGGAAAGCTCTAAAAGTTATGGTAGAAATGGAAGACTTCTTCATTAGATTATATTGATTTTACATATCAGAGTTTTGTCTTTACTAAATTCTAGAGTATAGTTGCGCATTTGTTTTTGGTAGCTAAGGTGGGATCGAACCTGAGAACTAAAAGTTGCAAGTTGCAACAACAAGCACTAATCTAAGGACCAGGGCTTGAACCTAAGTTGCTACACGTGATATACTCAAGCATCAAGGTGCTCATGGCTTTAGATACTCCCTTTTGTCTTTTATTTGTTGTGCTTTTGTTTTTTACCATTTCTTGTAACCAAGCATTAAAATACATTATTCATGCCCATATGTATTCATGTTAGTATGTTGTCATTAGAGGTTGTTTTTAGTAACTTCATTAATTATCTTGGTGAGTGTACATGATGAAGGTTACTTCCGACTATTTTATTATTTAGCAATGTTTTAAATGGCAAAGGTGTGAGGCGAGGCATTAGGATCTCCAAAGCCGTAAGGCTCGAGTTGTGAGGCTTATGCCTCACTCTCCCTCATTTTGTAAAAAAAAATAAAAAATCAGAAATGAGATTCTTTTTATAAAAAGTAATGAAGTATAAATATTAATATTAACATATATATATATATATATATATATCTTTACTATTATAATGCGAGAGTCTTTCGTAGATGAATTTGCTGAAATTCCCAAACTACCCTTATATAAAAACAAAACATTGATTTAATGTTTTACTTTAATTCCTAAACTACCCTTTGCATTTGATTTAATATTTTACTTTAATTCCTAAACTACCCCTTGCATTTGATTTAATGTTTTACTTTAATCCCCAAACTACCCTTTCACTCATCTATCTATTCAGAATCACACCCAATTGCGATTGAACTCGGGGAGAGTTCAATCGCACCCGTGGGTTAACATGTGTCCCTTTTAATTCCTTTTAACTGTGGTTAACTCCTTCCCCTCGTGCTCACGTGCATCGCACGTGCCACTAGCGAGTTCAATCGCACCCGCAGGTTAACACGTGTCCCTTTTAACTCCTATTAACTATGGTTAACTCCTTCCCCTCGCTCTCACGTGCATCGCACGTGCCACCCGCTAGTATATATAAAGGGATCTATTGACATATGATATAAAACATTTAAGTTCACATATGCTTACAAGTTACAATCGATGGATCTCCCGATCTATCGGTTCCAATCACGCACCCTTTTATATCTATAAGGGCATTTAAGGAAAATTAGTATTTTTTAAAAGATTATCTCTATCTTTAGTATCCTAAAGAGAGAAGAACACGTTCTCCTCTCTCTCCACTCCGGCATCCTCTCTCTCCATCGCCTCTCTCTCTCTAGCGGGCGTTTCTCTTGGGCATTCTCTCCCTCCATCGCCTCTCTCTCTAGCGGGCATTTCTCTTGCATATCTCTCTGTCTCCATCCCCTCTCTCTGATTATCTCTCAGTCTTTCTGCTGCTCCGTGTGATCTGAAGAAGAAGAGGTTAAGAGATCTCTAATTAAATTCTTTGGGGAACTCTCACATAGTAAGGTTAATCGAGATCTGATACGGGGTTGGAACTTGACGTCCAATCCTTGCACCAACCAATGGACCAGTGTGGAGTGTGATACCCATTTGGTTTCAGTGAAAAAAATCATTCTTGATGGGTTCAACCTTACCGGAACTCTTGATGCCACTGCACTCTGCATAGCATAGTTCGAAAACTCAGCGAGTCACCCGAGTAACTTGGCCGAGTTACTCGACTCGGCTGAATTTCGAGTCGAGTTGCCTCAAAACTCGAAGGAGACACTATTTACCGAGTCACTCAGGTGACTCGATCGAGTCTAGCCGAGTTTTTCGACTCTCCATACTAGGTCGAGTCATAGAAGGGTATTTTTATCATTTTTTAAAACCTAAACTAAAATGTCACACTATTTTGGCATCATATTTTTTAGGGTCTACAAAAACAACTTACTATGGGTTTTGTTAAACCTAATGTTGTTGTTTGAAGCTGTAAAACCAACGTACTTTGAGTTCTTTTAACCCAAAATTTTTAAGTTATTACATATATATTCCGAGTTGGACCGAGTCGATTTTTTTTCGAGTTTTCCGACTTACTCGACCCGGCTAACTTTCGGGTCGAGTCGAGTTTTCGGGTTTTTGAACTATGCTGCATAGTGCAGTTTCTTGCTTTCTTTACTTGTAATGACTACTATATTGATGGAGAGATCCCAGTAGAGATTGCAAACTGCAAACAACTGACCCACTTTTATATAAGTGGGAATCGGTTCTACCGTAACCTCCCTGAGTCTCTATCCAGGGTTAATGATTTGAAAAAGCTCTAACAACAGTTTCTCTGGAGAGTTGCCGGATTTGCCCCACCTTTCAGGTTTGATATCATTTCTTGCTCAAAACAATCAGCATAGTGGAGAGATACCCAAATTTGATTTTACCAACTTTTAGAAGTTCAATGTCTCCTTCAACAATTTCAGTCGTCCTATTTCTGACCTCAATGGCAAATTCACTGCACACACTTTATGGGTAATCCTGAATTATGTTGAAAACCATTGCGTAATGCAAGTCCCCCATCTCCACCTCCATAAAGGGGATCAAAGGGTATTTGGAGCAATCAGATCCTTGTGTAGCCGGCCCGGGAATGAGAGAGAGAGAGAGGCAAAAGATTCTCGTAGGAAGGAGGAGATATGGTTTAAAAAAAATACTATTTCCCAAACTACCCTCTCCCATATAAACAGTCACATGATTACAACCGTTGGATGTTTGGATCATATGGTTGGAAGGATATGTGATATATATGTTTTTTTTCATATTTCTACGGGTCTCTTACAGATATATATATATATGAAAAAAAAACATATATATCACATATCCTTCCAACCATAAATACTTGGGGTCAGCAACATGAATTTTGTTCTAACATTTTGTCTATTAAAAGCTACTAGCGGGTGGCATGTGCGATGCACGTGAGAGCGAGGGGAAGGAGTTAACCACAGTTAATAGGAGTTAAAAGGGACACGTGTTAACCCGCAGGTGCAATTGAACTCGCTAGTGGCACGTGCGATGCACGTGAGAGCGAGGGGAAGGAGTTAATAGGAGTTAAAAGGGACATGTGTTAACCCGCGAGTGCAATTGAACTCTATCGAGTTCAATCGCGATTGGCTGTGATTCTAAATAGATAGATGAGCAAGGGGTAGTTTGAAAATTAAATCAAAGGCAAGAGGTAGTTTGGGAATTAAAGCAAAACATTAAATTAAAATTTTGTTTTAATATAAGGGCAGTATGGGAATTTTGGAAAAATCATCTATGCCTGCGCCTCTCGCATTATAATAGTAAAGATAACTTCACTTAAATCATGTGTTATCAAATCTCTTACAACACACACACACATATATAAATAATCCAACCATAATATAGGGAAACAAATTAACAAAGGCAAACAAAAGCTACACTTTAAAGTTACTTTTGGTTCATATACATATTAAGAGGTAGGTGTTGTTCAGTTATCACTTATCACTTATCACTTATCAGTTCATATGGAGAAGTTGGGATCCTAGCAAAAAAAAAAAAAACCAAGTTATGTGACTAGAATTATATTGTTGGAAAATGTATGAGGTGCATGCTTTAGGTATAAACCGAGTGTCAAGGAGTAAGGCATGTGCCTCACACTTGAGGCTTGAAGGCATGTCTCTTGGGATTTAAGCCTCAATGCATTTTCCTTGAGGCTTGCCTCAAGGCGTTAGCCTCACACACTTTTAAAACACTCTTATTTAGTGTATGTGGATAGCCTCACACACTTTTAAAACACTCTTATTTAGTGTATGTGGAGTAGGTCAGATATTTTGTAGTTATTTCATATTTATAAAGTCTTTATCCATTAATCAAAGTAAGGGAATGCTTCATGTTTTAGGCTTAGAATCTTGGGTTTTTGGAGCTCAAATACTTTATTATAATGGTCTTCTCCTAAGCCCACAATCTTATTGATTCTACACTCAGGCATGTAAGGACTTTTATGCATGCAAATGGCCTGGGGAACTTTCTAGCAAAGATATTTCCCTTGCTCTATACTTTGACGCGATGAATGAGAAGAATCACAATTTGATAAAAGAGATCCAAAGAATTTGTAACCAAACAATTACGTTCTCTCACTTTCTTCCGAGGTCAGTTGTTCACTTGTTGAACTTTGAAGTTATCTTTTGGTTAGTTATTCACTTGTTTGATGTTATTAATGATGATTAATTATTAGTTGGCAGTAGATGTTACAAAGCTCTGAAAAATCTTATTAAGACTGCTGACTGCGGAAATGATGATTCTAGTCTTTCCTCTTTTTTATTTTTATTTTTAATAAGACGGATAAGTTAGTCTTACTCTTAAAAATCTCTTTTCTTGTTCCTTTTCAATCTCATTCTTGGACTGTGGACACTGTTACGTGTTAGCCAACCTGAAGCCTTAGGTATAGCTAATTAAATGAGGTAGTGTAAGGTTTTGTTAGGTAGACCCTAAGGATTTTCTAACAATGGTGTAATGGACATGTGCGACAAGGATTTGAGACACACCATTTAATTATTAATTAAGGAGACTTACCATATCAAGAGTTAGCATGATTATTAATTAAGGAGACTTACCACATTAAGGAGACACACCATGTTATGGATTCTTTTTCCTTCAACCATAATATATGACTACCTAAAAGAACAAGATAGAGTGGATTGTCAACTTTTGGCATTAGAGATATTCTAGAAGGAACTACCAAATATTGTTCTAGTTGGAGATTGGGTTTAGAGATTTAGGGTTAGAGAGTTAGGTTTCTTATAGAAGAAGAGAAAGAGAGGAAAGAATAGAGATTATGGTAAATTGCTTAGTAAGGGATAGAGAACCCTACTAACATCTTATATTAAGAGAATATTACATATATACCTTTTTACAACTATACCCTTGATATTACATATATCAACACTACCTTTCAAGCTGGAGCATAAACATTAAGCATGCCTACCTTGAAAGTAATATCCTGGAGGATAATAGGGCCAACAAGCTTGATAAAGATGTCATCAAGTTGTTGAGAAGACGAAACATGTTGAAGAGATAGAGAACAATCCCGAACATTCTCTCAGAGAAAATGAATATCAACCTCAATGTGCTTTGTCCTCTCATTAAACATAGAATCAGAGACAATCTTCGCGGCAACCTCATTATCACAATATAACGATATAGGGCCTTTAAGAGGAAACCCTAACTTGGAAAGGAGAGAACGAAACCACAGAACTTCACAAGTGTCATAAGCAAGAGCCCGATATTCTACTTCAGCACTAGAGCGAGAAACAATGGGTTGCTTTTTGCTCTTCCACGCAACCAAGTTGCCTCCAAGAAGTATCACTCAGGAGATCAAGAACATACTTCGACTGTGACAGAAAAATTCCCTTCTTAGATCGAGCAATCTCTAGACCAAGAAAGCACTTTAAATGACACAGGTCTTTGACATCAAAGGTACGCCCTAGCTCACTCTTAGCATGAGAGATAAAAGAGGAGTCATCACCAGCAAGGGCGGAGCCAGGAATTTTTCATTGTGGGGCCAAAATACGCGTATAAAAAAACTAATGGATTTGAAGGTCCACAACTTGGGGGTTCAGAGGTGTAGCCCCCAAGGAAATGTTTTTTGGGTAATTTTTTTATTTAAAGAATTTTTTCCAGATGATGTTCTTGAGGACACCACGTGTCCCTATTGATACCCCTTAACTGTGGTTAAGATTCACCCACCTATTCTTGTTTTTTTTTATAAAAAAAAATATCAATTTTTTTCAAACCCTAGTTAAAATTCATTAACTCCTTAGGTTAAATTCTTTTAAATATTTTTTTAAAAAAACCAAGGATAAGTAGGTGAACTCTAAGAGTGGGTGAATTTTAACCATAGTTAAGGGGTGTCAATAGGGACATGTGGCGACCTAAAGGGCTTAACCGGACTCCATTGGAGGGCCCACTATATACATGACAAAAAAATTGGGGGGGGGGGGGGGGGCTAGTATACTAAAAATAATTTTTAAAAAATTGTGGGGTTCACTATTTCCTACCAAGCCATAAGGAATTACAAAATTTTTGGGGGGCCATGGCCCCTCCCCGCCCCTGATCACCAGTCAAAATGATATCATCAACATATTCCAGAAGTATAGTGCGACTTGAGGTACCATAATGAATGAAGACAATATGATCAGAGTGACATCGCTGAAAACCCATACTCAAGATCACTTCAGTGAAGTGATGACACCAAGCATTAGGTGACTACTTCAAACCATATATAGACTTCCGCAGTCTACAAACCTTCCCAGACTCCCCCTGAAGCAGGAAACCAGGAGGGGGGGTCCATATATACTTTCTCAGTGAGATGCCCATTAAGAAAGGTATTCTTGATGTCCAACTGATAGAGAAGCCAACTCTGATTCGCCGCAAGAGAGTAGGACACCAACAAAAGTCAGTTTGGCCACATGAGCAAAAGTAACATTGTAGTCAAGCCCATTAGTCTGAGTAAAACCTCGGGCAACAAGACGAGCCTTGTACTAAGTAATACTGCTATCAAAGTTATGTTTGACTATGAAGACCCAACGGCAACCCACAGGTTTTTTCCCAGATAGAAGAGGAACCATATCCTATGTATGCTTAGACTGAAGGGTATTTATCTTGTCAACCATAGCACCTTTCCACTCGGGATGAAGAAGAGTAGCACGAATAGACCGAGGAATAGTCACAGAATTAATTGCTAAAAGGAGGCCTGATATGAAGGAGATACAACCCGATAACTAGGGATGGCAATATGACCCACCCCTATAGGGGTGGTTTTTTTCCAAATAAATCGGGGGCAGGGCGGGGGCAGTTTTAGTATACCCCGCTTTGGTGCCCCGCCCTGAAACCACTTTAATAAAAAAAAAAAAAAAATATATATATATATATATATATAAAGGCAGTAAGGGCGGGGCAGGGCAGGGCCGAGGCTATCATTGTCATCACAACGTATCCCTTGAAAATCTTGCTGTGACGACCCGAATTAGCAGGATGGATGTCAAAGTGGGCTCTGGCACTCAATGAATTTGACATTCTGTATTGAGGAAGGATCTCAGAGAAAGAGCAAGGCATGACGAGTTTCTTATCCGACTTTCTCGTAGAAGAAGTTGGGGCAAATGTATATCTTGATCGTCACGAGCTTCTAGACGATGTTGAGGACGGGAACGTTGAGCAGGACGGTGTGCATGTGCAGGACGGGATGACAACGTGGAATGAGTGGGTCTTTTATGTAGACGGATCTTCAAACTCCAGTGGTTCAGGGTTTGGTGCTGTGCTCATTAGCCCAGAAAATGTTAAAGTTCAGAAGATGACGCGCTTAGGCTTTTCTGCCTCAAACAGTGAAGCTGAGTATAAAGCATTGCTGCTTGGGCTGCAAAGTGCACAAGATTTGAGGATCTCAAAGCTGAGGGTATTCTGTGATTCTCAACTCGTGGTGAACCAAATGAATGACGTCTATAAATGCAAAGATGATCGAATGAGACACTATGCTGCACTTCTACGTGATCAATGTGATGCTTTGATGTTGTCGAAATCAATCATATTCGGAGAGATGACAACAGACATGCGGATGCTTTAGCCTATATTGCTTCCATGTTGTAGACTGATGAATCAAAGGTAGTCCTTGTAGAGTATAAGGAATATCCTTCTATCGAGCTACAGTTACAACGGAAAGTTTTATTTATTAACCTGGTGTCGAGCTGGATGACGGGCTTGACAGCGTATTTGAAGGACGGAGTCCTCCCTATCGATGCAAGAAAGTCAAGTCAGATACAGTACAAAGCACCTCGTTACGTCTTCTTGCATGGAGAGCTGTATAAAAAATCATTTGGAGGGCCTCTTCTAAAGTGTGTTCATCCTGTAGATGTTGAGAGGATTCTTGCCGAGCTCCATTAAGGAATTTGTGACATTCATTCTGGAGGATGGACAATTGCTCACTGTGCTCTAGGGCAAGGGTATTTTTGGCCTTATATGCAAGCTGATGCTTAGAAGTACGTGAAGAAGTGTAGCCAATGTCAAAGTTATGCTCGATTGATCCATGCTCCAGCTCAAGAGCTCAATACTGTGTCTCAGCCATTACCATTTGCACATTGGGGGCTTGACATTGTGGGACCTTTTCCCAAAGCCCCTAGTAATATGATCTTTCTGTTAGTGGCCACAGATTACTTCTCTCACTTGATAGAAGTTATCCCCCTTGCATGCATCAGAGAGTAGGAAGTGAAGAAATTTATCTGAGAGCATATCATCTACAGGTTTGACATTCCTCAGTCTATCATCTCTGACAACGGGAAACAGTTCATAGGGAAAGTCATTGCTGAATTTTGCAAGGAGCTTAAGATTAAGCATATCTTCTCGTCACCCTATTATCCTCAAGGGAATGGTCTATCCGAGGCAGCTAATAAGAGTCTTTTGAATGCACTCAAGAGAAGATTAGAAGATTCCAAGGAGAAGTGGACCAGTGAGTTGCATAACATGCTGTGGGGGTATAGTGCCAACGCCTCGGAGTCCTACAAATGAAACTTCATTCTCCTTGGCGTATGGAATGAAGGTCGTTATCCTTACGGAGATCAGTCTGCCCACAATACGTTCTCGAAGTAGCAAGAAGACGGGAGAGAAGGACAAGAATATTGAGTTAGTGACTATTCGCCTGGATCTATTAGAAGAAAGACGAGAAGATGCTAGTATCCAGATGGAGAGATACCAGCAGCAATTGAGAAAGGCATACAACAAGAAAGTGCGGAGGAGAGTTCTTCAAGTCGGAGATCTCGTCATTCGAAAAGTCTTCCAGAGTACTCGTGAAATCAACAACGGAAAGCTAGGGCCTAACTGGGAAGGACCATACATTGTGGATCGTCTTGGGAGCCTTGGAGTATGTTATCTTAAAGATTTATAAAGTAATGTAATCCAAAAGTCTTGGAACATTATGAATTTGAGGCAATTGTTTCAATAAAATTATAAGATGCACAGTGGATTCATTTACATCCATTTGTTCTTGAGTTTATTCATAAATTATTTAGTGATAAGGCGAGTGAAATGATCAAGTGTTTAATGAGATGTCTTGAATGCAATGCAATATCAAATGGTTTTTCATCTGAACAAGGTACTCATCACGGGACACATGTGGCTCATCAAAAGGAATTGTCATCTGAGCAAACCAGTGGCTTATATTAATGAAATGTCCTTTGAGCTTGGTGTCCCACCACAAGTCACCATAGTTCATCATATAAAATATCATTTGTCAGATTACATTCACGATGTGTTACATTACGGCACAGCTTAGTGTTCTTGCATCTTAGTGTTCTTACATCTTGTTATCTTTCGAATGTGATTGTCAAGCATCCGTGCTCTCTAACTTAAGTGTGTTTGCATCTTATTATCATATATCTCAAGTGTTTTTATCAAAGTTTTCATATGTTCCTTGCACTCCTACGTGCTCTATCCCTTGTAGTTTTAGAAAGATGATTAATTTATTCTCTTTGTTTTGTGTGGTATTAATGAGTTACATTTTCTATGCCTTGTGAATATTTCAAAGTGATTTATCAAACGGGAGACAAAAGACGATATACAAAAAAGAAGTTTTCATTGATGATATCCCACACTGGGAGCATTATATAACAGAGAAAGAAAGAGTACAACGAAACAAAAGATAAAGATAGAAGCTAAACAGTAGACTCGGCATTGATTTTTGGTTTGGGCTCTGGCTGGACAACGGCTGCATCAGCATCAATGGAAGCAAGAGGATCAAAGGGAAGATCGAGCAAGACCGGAGCTAGCTCTTCGGGTAGAGGAGGTTGCTACACTCTTTGCACTTCCGACTCTTCATCGAGCTAGACGACTTCCGACCTGGCAGCTCGGAACGAGTTGTCTTGTCCTTTGACTGTTCGGGGGATTCCATCAGTCGTCCTGACTCTCGGAGTTCCTTCTCCGTTTCATCCTGATCCTTGAGCAGCACCCGGTCGACCTCCTGATAGAAATCTTGGATTTCCTTCTTCAGGGTCTTCTTGGCGAGCTCTGCCTCCTTAAGCTGTTTTTCTCTTGTAAGCTCCACCTCCTCGAGTTGCCTGGACAAAGTTTGTGACAACTCTTCCAGCTCGCTGATTCGAAGGACCGCAACATCAGCCGCTTCCTTGGCTTTCTTTTCATCCTCCGCTGCTTTCTATGCAGCTTCACAGGATGTGTCCTGTTGTTTCAGATATAGTGCTGTTTTCTTTTTAGCCTCCTTTAGCTGGGATTGAGTTTTCTACAACTTGGTAGTGAGTGCATCCCTCTTTGCCTTTGCCTTATCGGCCGCTGTAGTGGCCATCTCCTTCCAATAATCGACCGTCTCATGGAGGCTGTCGTGGCGCTCATAAAGCTCCGTGAACAAATTGTTCAGCTGATGAAAGAGAAGACAAGGTCAGTACGAGCAAATGTGAATTGTGAAAAGACAGATGCAACACGAGAAGTAGAAATTACTGTTGCAAGAGCCTGGGTGCCGATGCTATTCAACCCCGGTCTGGTGAGCCTCTTTGTCAAAGCTACGTCGATAGGAAGCCTTATAGCCCGACTCATGGTAATAGCAACTAAGCCATTGTCTATTGTTGAGTCCGCTGTGTTCAGAGGACAGGACCCAGCAGAGTTGGGGGTCCAGACAACGGTCCTCTCCATTGTGGCCACCTCCTGTGGTGTAGTAGCAGTAGCAGTAGTAGCGGCAGGGGTAGTAAGGGCAGCTGCACTGACCAAAGGGTTGACTGGCAACCAATGGTCCAGCTAGTGTGGCTACCTCCCAGATTTCTTGAAGAGTTGAGGTCGGGGCCGCAACCTCGCCCTTTTCCAGGTGTCTTTCTTCCCTCTTCTTCTTCTTGGTCTGGAGGTCAGCCAAGGTTTTCACTCTCTTCTTTGATTTGTGGCCGGGAGGGGCAACTTCGTCCGTTGTGGAGGACGGGATAGAGGTGTGCTTCTTTGAGGACGGAGGCAAGACGAGTGCCGGCCTTTGAGTCCTGGGGAGTCTGATAAGGGGAACAAGGGCGTCATCGGCCATTTCTTCTTCTTCTTCTTCTTCAAGAGGAGTAGCCGCAGCAGGACGAAAAGAAGACGGATCGTCTTGATCTGTGGAAGGGGCTTCTCGAGAATCTAGCTTCGGCTTCAGAGTATGCGTAGATTCCGATACGACGGAAGGAGACGGATTCGGCATGCTGTTTATGCCTCGGTCTTGCTCAAGGACCTTCCTCGGCTTCCACCTGATGTAATCCCCTCCCAATTTCCTTGCCAATATCGATTAAGTGACGCTTCTCGGCATAGGTGAGGTCCGTAAAGTGTCTTCTTCGGATCTGCGTGAGAAAAAACAAAAATTAGAGCATCAGTAACAACGGACAACGAAGATCGACAACGGAAGAGAAAGATAGTGGACAACGGGCTAAGACAACGAACCTTTTTGGAAAACGCTGGGGACAGGTTGAGGAGAGGTCTCTGATCTCCAAGCCCTAGAGACAATGAAAGGCGACTCCTTCTACTTCCTGTCTAGATCAGCCAAGCCCGAGATAAAGTCGGGGACCTTGGCACGTTGATTCCAAGAATAATATTTTTCTATCTCGTCATTACTCCCTTAGCACCTGACTGAATGACGGAAGTGGAAGAGGTGCCTAGCCTCTATATTGTATCCGTCCTTGATGAACTTAACCACCAAGGACATATACTTATAGAAGCTCGGGTGCATTTGATCCGGGGCGAGCTGAAGCGCGGAGAGAACGGATTCCACTATGGGATCGAGGGGGAGACGGAGTCCGGCCTCGAGCTGAGCGAGGTAGACAACGGTTGAAGAGTCAGAACGCTTGTTAATAAAAGCGTCTTCTCTCTTGAAATGGAGGTGGACATAAGGAGGGATTTGGAAACGGTTTTTGTAGTCTTCCAGATTCTCTTTCTGGTACTTTTTGAGAAGGGGAGTGGGGGCTATGTTGGCACTATACGGTGCGCTACCGGAGCAGCTAGTTTCATCAGCGTTAGGGGCTCTAACTTCCTCATTGGCGACTCTAATTATTTCTACAGACTCCTCAGCAGACATTGCTAACGATAAGGAAGATAATGACAGAAAGAGTAGAGGGCAGAAGGGTGAGGATACAAAAAGACAGAAGCTTAACAGAGAGAAAAGCAATGCCAGAGGAGAAACATAATATTAAGAATGAAAAGCGAAGAGCAATATCTTACCAAGTTTCGGATCGTGGTCGAAGAATTGTGAGAACAGGGGAGAGCTTGAAGTCTTCGGGTAAGGCACAAATTTGGTAGAGTAACAGCAGAGTTGAAATGCAAGTGAAGAAGATGAAGTACTATGCACTGTATTTATAGGCAATTCAAAGTTTCAGGACGAAAGTGGCCTCCATCGTTGTCGTACATGTGTGAAAGAGCAGGGTCAAGATGGTCATTTGTGGAATTCGAATCAGTGTGTCAGACAAAAATTCATGCAGGACGGAGTTAGCCTTCATCCTCGTCGTACACGTATGAGATTGCATGGGCACGATCGTCTTTTTGGCGAACAGAGTAACCGTCGGAGGGAATAGTGCGCCTCGAGCTCCTCAAAAGGCATTGATGACAGCCTGCCATGCATTAATAAGGCGTGACGGTTTCCCACACGTGATACAACTGTTATGACGATCTATCTTCACAAACAGCTCGCACAACGTTTCGGTATCTCAGGGATGCCAGGTTTTCCACTTTGTGCGCCCTGCGTTATTTATGACACTTTGAACTATGTTCAAGGTATCATAAAGGGGTAAATTGTAATAGATAAAATTCGTAAAATGATTAAGTGTTGGAAGACGAGCTAGTCTTCGTTGTTATGTCAATAGATGGGAGACACGTAGTCAAGTGGCGTACGAATCCGTTCTCTTCAGGACAACGGACCCGTTGTCTTCACGACAACGTATTTGTTATCTAGAGGACGAACGTAGCCGCCCTCTTTGGACTACAGTTATTCTATCCGTGTTCCCATACACAACGGATCTGAGCTTTAGTCAACAACGAGACCGACTTGCAGGACGAAATAATCAGGCGGTGATCACTCTACTCTGTTGTTAGGTAAAAAACACTGTCTTAACATTTAATGCTGGTCATCTTAGTCTGCTTTCAACCCTAGACCGACCTTAGCGAATAGTAGGCTCCCACATGTGACACGTAAGGCTCAAGATCTGTCTGACATATTTGGTAATGATCATAAAGCAAGTGGCATGGTCATCTATAGCCATCTATGGGCATGCATGGACATACAGAGCTAAACCTATAAATACCCTAAGAGATCCAGTGCATAAGGATCACGAAATTTCATATTGCTCACTCATATTACTTCAGTTCTATTCATCATCTTCTACCTATTCTGACTTTGTCATTGGAGTGTATTACAGGGTGCACACCCTTCACTTCCATCCTTCTACCAGTAAACTAGAGTTCCAAGAGCAGTTGCAAACGCGTGGACATCCAGAGAAATTCCCACACATATATTACTAAAGAAATGACATAAGTGCCCTTTAAGTACAAGTAAGATACGCACTAGAACATAAGGGTAAAAATAAGACTAATAAAGTAAATAGTAATGAGCTTATTTATTAGGCCCATTACAACACTCTCTCCTTTAAATGGGGCATAGATGTCTAGCATGTCGAGCTCAATGTAGTCAAAGGCGTCTAGGCGATGCCTAGGTGGTCAGGCCTGACTAGGCGAGGCGGTGCCTAGGCGATAAAAATAATATATATATACAAATACACACACAAAAGAGTTTGAAGATATGCACTCAAAAAGATAATACACCACCAATAAAAAAGAGCACCATCAACAACTTAGAAAACAAATGGCTCAAAGGATTGAAATGACAACTAACATTTATCATGAACAAAAAGAAACTGTGTTTGTATGTCCATAACTCGACATTCACATTCTACATAAAAACTTAACAAGTATAAAATATATGAATTATGACAATCACTCATTAATCATCATCATCATCATCCATAATTAAATGCACTAAAGCTTCATCTTCCTTGTCATCGCGCCCTCATCTAAATCATTATATGCGTCTTTGATGGTATTTTTCTTCTTCTCCATCCATCCCATCAGACTCAAATTCAACAACTCTTCCTGAGCTTCCTCCTCTTTGTAATTGCAATCTAGACCTACGATCACGTGGTCATTCATTTGCACCAGAAGCCTTTGCAACTTGCTGTCATGTTAAATCACATCCTCATGCATTAGTTAATCTTGCATAGTTCCAGTGAGCCAATCATTACACTCGTCAATATCTTGCAATGTGATAGGGTTCAAAGAATCTTTTTCCTTGAACCGCTCCACAAACTTCTGGTTATAACGAACATGTACTATGTCATTCAACTTGTTCTGCTCTAACGCTCTAACTTGTTCCTTTTTTACCCGCACGAGTTCAGTTGGTTCGGGTCTTGGGAGATCCCAAGGTCTTGAGTTCAACTCCTCACTATATGATGCACATGGTTTGTGGGTGATTACGTGCATCCGAAGGGAGTAATCCTTCCTTATTAGAGTTGGGACACCCTTCGTTACCAAAAAAAAGAGAAAAGATTTCCTCTTTTGTGTGTGGATCTGAAAAATAGGAATGGATACCATAAATATAGGATTTACAAGATAAGTAAATAATATTATAGGTGTAAAAATATATACAAAATCAACATAACTCACATGCTCAAAGATACTCCAATTTCGCTCACTCCCACTTGCACTACAAGCCAAGGATTCTAAAAGTCAAACAAATGGGTATAGGACCATTCAAACACCTTCAAAAAAATCTAGAAAAAATACAATTCCTCAAAATATAGATCTCTAAAAATATTAAAACTCGGCGAGTCGACGCGAAACTCGACCAAGTTGACTCGACTCTGCCAGGTTTCGGGTCGAGTTTGAGGTAAAACTCGGAAGTGACTCAAAACCGAGTAACTCGCCTCGACTCGCTTGAGTTATTTACATTTTGTGTTATAACAAAAAATCGTGTAAACCAGCCTACTCGAGTGACCTAATTATGTTTTTTTTAATACACCCCATCCACCCTTGGTATAAATACGAAACAAAAGGGGGGGATTTTAGTATATATTGAATTATATATCTCATTTTATGTATGTTCTATCATTAATTTTGAATTTATATCATATTTATAATGTTAGAAAAATATTATCTATGTTCGAGTTTTAGGTGTCATTACTCGGACGAGTTTTGCCCGAGTTTCTAAGTTGACTTTACTTGGCAAGGTTCCGAGTCGAGTTTTCGGGTTTTAAAACACTGCTCTAAAAAGATCAACTTTTTTCTGACCTGAAGTAGGAGCATTATTCATTGCACTATTCACAAACATTGTTCATGAACATTTGATTAAAAAAGAAATGCAAGCTTTGTTTTCCTGCTCCGGAGAAAACTAGGATTTGGTGATTTAGGATTTGAGAAATAGAGAAGAAGAAATAAAGAAGAGGAAATGTGAATGTTATCTCCATTCCCTTTAGGTCTCCTCTATATATTATTGAATAGATGAAGGACATATGTGTCATTTTAGTACAAGTAATAAGAGCACGAGAGCATAATGGTAGAAAAGAGACAATAATAAAGTAAAGAGTAATGGGCTTATTTATTAGGCACATTATAGCAATAACATTTGTAACACCGAAAATAGGTAGGTTGTTTTTACTGAAAATGACTTAAAAGGGGGTCGTTTTTCCTTTAAACAACTTAAAATGGGTTGTTTTTAGTATTAAAAAAAAGGGTGTTTCTAACCTAAAAAGGACTTAAAATAAGGTCGTTTTAGATATTAACTACTTAAAAAAATACCACTTTTTTGAATCATAACGTCCGGTACATAACGTTTCAGTGTTACACAAAGAGTCTCGTAGAGACCTTTACACAAATCTTGAAACTGTTTCTTAATACCTTGGTTGTGTTGCTCCAAACTCGATAATCTCCTTGTTTATGGTTTTGGCCTGCTTGAGTTCTTCATGATTTAAACAAAAAATCAGCAATAATAATGATGGAAAGAAATCAGAGATTCAAAATATCTTCAATAACTGAATCATCTTCAGCAGCTTAGAAAACTCAACAAGAACCTCTTCTTAAAGCTTCATTCTTCAAAAAATTTTAACATCATAATAAATGCTCTACTGAAGGCCTTATATATAGAGGGACAAATTTTACCTTCCTAAGACTATTGCAATTCAACTTAGAAAATCATTCTAGCAATGATTAACTGATAAACTATTTTGAAGTAAAAAATCTGGAAAAAGGTATTTGCAAAACTATTCTTAAGCAAAGATACACACACATACGTACATAAATATGGGGAATGTTAGAGTTCACGCAAACCAAAAACATGTGCCATTATTGTAATTGTGAAAAGAATCAAGGGTTTTAAATGATGTTATAACATTTCTTTTTTATATTTTTACAAGAATGTCATTGATAGCTTTGTTATTTTAGCTAGCATGAACTTTACGGAGTTCACACATTGCGTGAGCTAATGCGTGAACTCTAACACGACCCTATATATATAGAGTTGGCTTCTCTACGAGTGTGCATTCCAGAATTAGAACACACATTAGAGACAGCCACGAGGCACGAGTACTGTAATTTTTTTTAAATTTCTAAAACCCTAGTTGTGACTTGGGTAAGCATTAACCCTATGATGTTAATGCTGACCACCAGATTTACATGCTTTGTACTTTATTATTTAGATCTGTTGATTTTAGTTATTAGTAGAGATCGACATCTATCAGGTGGTTGTTGGTGCCTGACATCTTCCCACACCATAACCTAGTCACTTAACCATTTTCTCTCTGTGCAAACCTTAAATAGAGTAGATATATTTGAGTTTTCAGGTTTTCATTAACAATCTAGGCGACAACTCCATTCTGAGTGTGAAAAGTCTTTGAATTTTTCGCATTTACTTACCCCATATCAATTCTCTATAGAAGCGGGGCCTCTCTTATTTCGATCAAGGTTCACTATTCTCACACTATCTTTCCCTATATGTCCATCTAAGCCCGCTTCTATTAATATCCTATGTCCATATGGGATTGTTTAAATTGACTATCCACTCTACCTAAGATTGTCTACTTCTACCTAACCTTAATGCTTTCCTCCAATCCTATTTCGGGTATTTATGCAGTAACTATTAGCTATCTCCTCCTTAATGCAAATTTAATTGATAATAACATGTCATCTATATTCTTAACAGACAATTTATTCTTCAATCATCCTTACTCAATTTATATTGTTTCCCCCTTATGTATACAAATATTTGTTGGCATCAATTTCTTTAGATCTTGCTTCCAGTTGGTCTCTTATAAATATGTTTTGCTGATTCCATCTTTTGGCCTGGGAAACCTTGTCTACTTTTTGCAACACACGGGAACTGTTGTAGAGCATCACATCTTGAGAATGTCCTTGCCAATCCTTGCATATTTATCAACTAGTGGCGATGTAGTACATCACTTTCGAGGAACGTCGTAACATAATAACATGAGCTTGAAACAAAGCAGGATCCATGAATAAATATGGCAAAACCTATGCTTGTTGCCCAGCTGATGCAACCTTAAGTTGGAGAAAGGGTTTTGAGGATTTAGGGTTTAGAGAAGAGAAAAGAGAGGAGAGGAAAAAGAAAGGTTAGGGTAAATTACTTAGTTAGGGAATTAAGAACCCTTCTAGCATATTATATAAAGAGAACATTATATATATGCCCTTTTACAAGTATACCCCCGATATTACATATATCAACACTCCCCCTCAAACTGGAGCATAAACATTAAGCATGCCCAGCTTGACAGTAATATCCTGAAGAATAGCAGGGCTAACCGGCTTGGTGAAGATATCAACAAGTTGTTGAGAAGACGAAACATGTTGAAGAGATAAAGAACAATCTCAGACTCTCTCACGGAGAAAATGAATATCAACCTCAATGTGCTTTGTCTGCTCATTAAGCACATAATCCGTGGCAATCTTTGCAGTAGGCTCGTTATCAGTATTTAAGGACATAGGGCCTTTAACAGGAAACTCTAACTCAGAGAGGAGAGAACGAAGCCATAAGAGTTCACAAGTGCCATGAGCAGGTGCACGATATTCTGTTTCGGCTCTAGATCGAGAAACCACGGGTTGCTTTTTGCTCTTCCACGCCATCAAGTTGCCTCCAAGGAAAGCACAATAGCTCGAGGTGGAACGACGGTCAATAGCAGATCCGGCATAATCAACATCTGTATAACTGGAGATATTGAGGTGATCATGTGAGCGATATACAAGTCCACAACTGGGTCTAGCCTTGATATATCGAAGAATACGATGAATAGCAGCAAGGTGTGAAGAATGGGGAGCATGCATGAACTGGCTAACCATGTTGACAGCAAATGTAATATTAGGTCGTGTGAGGGTGAGATATATCAAGCGACCCTCAAGACGCTGATAAGCATAAGGATCAGAAAGAAGATCACCCTCATTATCATGCAAAGAGAGCTTCGAATCCATGGAAGAAGTAGTGGGTTAACATCCACTCATAGTAGTATCGCTGAGTAGGTCAAGAGCATACTTTTGTTGTGACAGAAAAAAAATTCTCTTCTTAGATTGAGCAATCTCCAGACCAAGAAAGTACTTCAGATGGCCTAAATCTTTGACATCAAAGGTACGCCCCAACTCATGCTTAGCATGAGAGATGAATGAGGAGTCATCGCCAGTCTAGATGATATCATCAACATATACCAGGAGAATAGTGTGGCCTGAGGTGCCAGAATGGATGAAAACAGTATGATCAGAGTGACATCGCTGGAAGCCTATGCTAAGGATCACTTCACTGAATCGATGGAACCAAGCACGGGGTGATTGCTTCAAACCATATATAGACTTCCGAAGTATACAAACCTTTCTAGATTCCCCCTGAAGTAGGAAACCAGGAAGGGGATGCATATACACCTCGGTACGATGCCATTAAGAATCTAACTGATAAAGAGGCCAACTCTGATTTACCGCAAAAGAGAGAACACGAATAGAAGTCAGTTTGGCCAAAGACGCAAAAGTAGCATCATAGTTAAGCCCATAAGTCTGAGTAAAGCCGTGGGCGACAAGATGAGCCTTGGACCAAGCAACACTGCCATCAAGGTTTGAAATTTCGATGAGATTTCTCGATCTCGGAGGGTCCTGAAACATCTGGACCGGAAATTAAATTTTTTACATTTTTTCGGAAATTTCGATCAAAATTTCGAAAATCGCACGATATTTCGCAAATCTCGACTGAAATTTCATATTCACTGTTTTTTTTTATACCATTTTTCGTTATGTTTTTTACCATTTTTCGTTATGTTATCTCACGATATATGGATATATTGCTGGAAATATTCGATATATCATGCGAAATTGTAAAAAAAACAAAAAAGAGAACATTGAACATTGATCTCGTCATCGTGAGACGTGAAAGAGAAAGACAAGGGAATATAGCAATATGGGTTTCAGCCTTTCAGAGTTTCAGTTGTGCAGAGTTGATGAGACTCTCACCAGTCACCACCGACAATACTCGTGAGCGTGAAGGCGTGAACTCCATTGTTATTTAAACAATGGTAAAACCCCTCAAGAAAATCCTTGGGAAAGAACTAAGAGTACGAAGGAAAGAAGGAAAAAAAAAAGGGATTTGCTGAGGCCCGAGGGTACATACCCGTAGCAGAGCCGCAGAGGACCTCCTCGCCGTCGCCGAGCTCTTGTCACTTGTCAGTGAGTCTCTCCCCTTCCCCTTTTCTTTTCTTTTCTCTCTACTCTGTTGAACTGAATCTGAATGTTACGAATGAAATGAATTTAGGGATTAAGAGTTTAAGACTTAAGAGATTGAAGGTTTCTTATGAAATAGTACCATAGTTATTCAATAATAACTATAATATACTTATTTATAAATAAATTTCATTTTTTTTATTTTTTATTTTTTTAAGAGAGAGACTCCTCCCTTACATTACAATTTACACACTAATGATATTAAAAAAAAATTGTATAAAATAATATTTCATAAATTAAAAATTATGAAACTTTACTTGGACATAAATATCTTTCACTTCACTTTAATAAATAAAAACTTTATATTAAAATTTTAATGCTTTTAACAATATGGTGAGGAGTTTTATATTAGACTTAGAAGTTAGAACTTGGAAGGATTCTATTACATAAGTTCATTAAAATAACAATTTATAATTTCTAGTTGGGTAGATAATATCTGTAAATTTATAATTTTAATTTTTAAATTTGGTATATATTACTTTAGTAGGCTCAACATTAATTGATCTCCACCTTTTAATGGGTCCTACTCCTACTTATTTAAAAGCGTTAAAAGTTTAATTCATAAAATTTTAAATCAAAGAATAACACTGCTATTCACTATTACGTTTTGGCCTATTACTTGAGATAAATGACTCTCTAAAAGATATTTAGAATTTCTACATTAGTTAAACAATTCTTAATTAGAGCATGAGTAAATATAAGGTGATATTATTTTAGTCTCATCTAAATATCTAATCAAAGTCACGAAAAGTATAATAATAAAATAATAATATATATTATTGTTTTATTATAAATATTTATTATTCTTTTAACAATAAAAGAATAATATTCATTTTTTATATGGAAAAATATTAACATGTGTACCTTTACTAGTATTATTAAATATATATCTTAGTATTTTCAAGGATACATTTGATCAAATATTTAGTTTAGTTTATCTCTTTTAAGGATATATTTTATTTAATATATATGTCATTATGTTTTTTTTTTAGAAAAATATATTTTATTAAATATATATCATAGTGTTATTTTTTTTAAATAGATATATTTAATTAAATATACGTGTAGGATATCCTATTTTCTAATTAAATAAATCGACAACAAAAATTTAATAAATCAAAAGATGATATATGTTAATAGGTATACCGTATACATAGTCAGAATTATTATTGTGCATAGAAATATATATGTACCATTTATATTGAACAATTAATGTTTCAACCTGTGTAGCCTATTTTCATTATGGCACTAGACATAGGTTAGTCGCATGGAAAACCAGTGGATGGGAATAAAAACTGGTCAGTGTGTAATTATTGTGTTAAAGTGATAAAGAGTGGGGGCGTGACTCGGCTAAAGCAACATCTTGCTGGGAGTCATCGAGATGTGTTAGCCTGTCCGAGTTGTCCACCAGAGGTTAAAAAGGCAATGAAGGAGAACCTTGCTGCTTGGGCTAAGAATAGGGAGGAGGTCGCCATCCGTGAGAAAGAGATTCGCGCAGAATTGAGGCATCGTTTAAGTCCACCACGAGCTGTGGATGAGGAAGATGATGAGGATTCAGATTGTGCTTTCCCAGTTGATTGTATAGGAGTTGATGAGAGGATTGCATATCGACAGGCCTATCGGGAATCTATACGGAGTTAGTAGGAAAAACAGCAGGAGCATGAATTACAGTCATCTGGTTTTAGAGGTAGTACACGTGCAGGACCATCACGGTCGAGAGCTAACACAGAGAAAGATGTTGGGAGTCAGAGGATGTTTAGATGCACTCAGAGCGTGAGGGTCCCAGAGGCACCACATGATTCAAGTCTTTACAGGAATCGAAACACAAAACAGAGAAGGTTGAAGGATCTATGTAGTGGGGAAAATTTAGCGGAGATGCTTGGGACAGCTGTATCGAAGTTCTTTATTCATAGTTATGTGCTTGTTAACGCCGCCTCGACCCCACAGTTTAAGAACATGATCGATGAGGCAGCACGGGTTGGTCCAGGGGTACCACCTCCCTCTCCATTTGAGATCACAGGAAAATACTTAGATGCAGAGGAGGAGGTAAGAGATTATATTGACACCTTTAGGCCGTCGTGGGAAACTTTTGGGGTTACAATTATGTGTGACGGGTGGACAGGGCCTACTAGACTTTCCATCATTAACTTCATGGTGTATTGTGTGGGGAGGACAATATTTTGGAAGTCTGTGGACGCATCTGATCAGATAAAGGATGCAAAGTTTATCTATGGGTTAATGAAGAGTGTTATAGAAGAGGTGGGAAAGAAGAATGTAGCACAGGTGGTGACTGATAACGGGAGCGCCTTCGTGAATGTTAGGAAGATGCTTATGAAGAAGTATCACCTCTACTGGATCCCGTGCGCCGCCCATTGCATAGACTTGATGCTACAGGCCATAGGAGAGAGGCTTACTGTGAAATCTATTGTTGAAGAGGCAAGGACAGTCACCAACTTCATATACAACCACGGCTAGATTCTTGCAAAGATGAGATCCACGTGTGGTGGTGACATAGTACGGCCAGGGGCGACGCACTTCGCAACTAATTTCATTGCCTTGGAGAGTCTGTTGAACCATAAAGTTGGACTCAAGGCAATGTTCATTGATGCATCTTGGGAAGAGTATGCCGGTCGTCGCACTGTTTTGGCGAAGAGAGATGAGGACATCATCCTCAGCAATGCATTTTGGGATAAAGCACATGACACGGCTGCCATACTAGAGCCTATCTATCATGTCGTCAGGGTGGTAGACATGGACAAGTGGCCGACTATGGGTTCTATGTACAAATTGATGCGGGTTATGAAGGAGTCAATAAAGAATGTGTCTCCCCTTGGATATAAGTGGGTCCACAAGATTATTAATGATCGATAGGATAAGACACTAGAGCATCCACTTCATGCTGTTAGTAACTTTATACTTTTATTTTTATTAGATGTTTACATTAAATTGTTATTGTGTCGTTGATAGTTTTTTTTTTTGTATGACTCACATGTCAGCATACTATTTGAACCCTAAATACCATTACAAGAACCAACTGGGGAATCGGGACGACCTAGTAAAAGTGGTACATGAAGTGTTTGAGAGGTTGGACCCAAAGTGTAAGGGGAAAGGAGAGTTTGGGAATGAGGTAAACATAAAACGTCTTTGACTGTAGTATATTTATGTGCATGAATGCATTCTAGTACTTTGTGGCTTGAGTATAATTAGAAAGTGTGTTTTCAAACTTTGTAGTTAGTTTGCTTCAGAGATGCGCGGGGGAGCTTTGGTAGAATTACTGCTCAGGAGTCAAGGAGTAAGATGATGCCAGGTGAGCAACTTGTACATAAGAAAGTATCTATTTAACTACACATCAAATATATTTATGAAACTAATGATAATTATGTTTAATTGCTAGCTGATTGGTGGTCTATGTACGGGATTGACTGTCTACACCTGAGAAAGTTGGCGACTCACGTGCTAGCACAAAATGCTTCATCTTCGGCATACGAGCGTAATTGGAGTACATTTGCCCTCATCCACACAAAGCAGCGAAACCGAATCGAATACAAAAAGCTACAAAAGCTGGTATTCTGCCACTACAATATGAAGCTACGACTCAGAGGATTGCAAAGCGTAACTAGGAAAATATCGGAGCAGGATCCCTTAGACCTGATGGAAGTTGGTCATAATGATGATGAGAATAACCCACTTTCTGAGTGGGTTAGGGTCTCTTCTCTTAATGAGGATGATGGACGTTCGAACACAGTTATAACTAGGGAAGCCACTGAGATGGGCATTGATGTGGACAGAGTCGTAGCTACTGAAGTGGGGTCTAGCACTAGCGAAGATTCATTTGCTGAGTTGATGAGAGATCCTACGACTTCGGGTGTTGCAACCATTGCGACGGGTGGATTATCTAATTCTCATTCTGATGATATTAGTGAGGGTGGTGATACTGGTGATGACCATGCCACTGATGATGAGATTAGTGGAGGGCCTGGAGGCAACAACGACAATCATGGGGATAGAGGCAATGCCGGACCAGAGGTGAACCAGAGGCCTCTTAGCCCATTCATCGCTGAGGCTTCCTTTGACCATTCTACACAGGATCAGGATCATGGTGCTCTATCATCATATCCAGAAGCGAGTCAATCAAGACATTATATCTCCCGTCGGTAGGGCAGTGGTAGTGGCAGGGGCAAGGGTAGGGGTAGGGGTAGGGGCAAGGGAAAGGGCAAGGCCAGGGAGCGAGACGAGGACGTCAACCAAAGGCAAACCATTTGTAAGAGGTATGGATTGACAGATGATTGGTTTAAGGCTAGGGAACATCCAGGCTCTAGTTTTAGAGGCTCTCATCGTACTCGGTCTTCCAGCCAGGACCAAGATGAACAGTCTCAGACATCAAGCTCTCGGCAATCTGATTATGCACAACCACAGCTAGAGGGTCAGTATCTATATGGATATGTTTCTGGATATGAGCTGTATGATTATGGGTATGGTCCGTATGGAGGTGTACAACCTCATGTGCAAGTGTCAGTACCAGTGCTAGTGCTGGTGACAGTTATCCATTATTATCCAGAGTATCCACCGATGGGAGTATTGATACGTGTTGGGGTAGATGACTATCAGCGTTATGAGTATACATCATTGTTCTCTCATCAGATGAACTGGGTAGAATATTGTACTTATGTGGAGAACCAGTACTATTAGCAGTCTAGTCAAGACACAGATGTCTATTAACATCTATTTTAACATTTTCTTAAGTTTCATTGAAAAATTCCATGTTTTTCACTATTTTTTTTAATTTTTTCCTCCACGTGTGATATTGTTCCCTCGATATCAATATATCTTGCGAAATATCCTCGATATATCTTTTTTCCATGGCTCGAAATGACATGCGAAATCGAAATTTCGAACCTTGATTGCCATAAGAGTTTTGTTTGACGGTGAAGACCCAACGACAACCCACAGGTTTCTTCCTAGTTGAAAGGGGAACCATATCCCAAGTTTGATTAGACTGAAGAGCATTTATTTCATCAACCGTAGCACTCTTCTATTTAGGATGAAGAAGAGCATCACGAATGGACCGAAGAATAGTCACAGAGTCAATTGCTGAAATGAAGGCTTGGTACTAGGGAGATACAACCTGATAACAAACGTACTTGGCAAGGGGTAAAGAGTAACACAAGAGCGAACACCCTTGCGATTAGCAATAGTTATCTCAAGATCAGAAGTAGCAGGAGTAACAATAACAGGAGAATGAACAAAAATAACAGATAGTAAAGAAGTACCTCGAGGATTGACCTACAGGGAAGACTGTGGTAGAGGCGCATCGGAGGAGGAATCAGGTGGCTGGCGGCGAGAGTACGTGAGAAACTCCTTCTGCTGTGTGAGGTTCCTTGCAATAGGTAAAGATATAAAGACAGGAGAAACAGTAGGTGAAGGCACAGAGACCAGTGACACCGTAGGAGCAGGAGAGAAATAAGGGACCGTCTCGAAAAAAGTAACATCCAGAGAGAAACGGCGAGACTGAGGGTCATAACACCGATAGCCTTTTGAGGTGTTAGAGTAACCAACAAAAACACATCGAATGACCTTATCATCCAATTTCTGACGACTGGGGCGAAAAACAAAGTTTACTAAAAGTAGAAATCAAAGAACATAAAGTCTTAGATCCAATATGCCCAAGCTTGGCATGCCATAAATGATAAATATCAAGAGTAACATCAACAGAAAAAGGAAAAACAGAAATAGTAGCAGCAGTAGAGGAGATTCAATCAGGAGAATAATCAGTGTCAAGGTAGTAAAGTCCGCCTCTTTCCACTCCTCTACCAACAATCTTCCTCGTAGTCGGGTCCTGAAAGAGACAATGAGAATGATAAAACATAGCATAACAGTTAAGTTTGGTAGTAAGTAAGATTACTCATTGAAAGAAGGTTAAAAAATAAATGAGGAACATGTAACACATGAGATAAAGAGAGAGATGGAGACATGAATGTGTCCTATTCCTGAGACATGAGTAAAAGAACCATCAGACAAGCGAACCTTGGTAGTAGGCAATGAAGGTGAATAAATGGAATAACCCTGTGACTCACCAGTCATATGATCAGTAGCACCGGTATCAATAACCCAGCTAGGAGAAGAAGACGATGTAGTGGCTAGGCTGAGGGAGTATGGATACCTATGGCAGATGAAGCAGGAGTATAAGGAGAATCACTCTGCAGACGGAACTCAGCTCGAATCATCTCAGCAACTTAGGCTCTTATGGACTCCAAAGGATCACTGACAACAACTGTTGACTGAGGATCAATAGCAGGAGTCGTAGTAAAGTGAGTAGGAGGACGAGGCTGGTTATAATCGGGATAGCCATGCATACAGTAACAATGATCACTATCGTGTCCCACTATACCATAGTGACTACACGGAGTAGTAGGTCTGCCACGACCACGACTACGACGGCCCCTATCAGTCCCCCTACCACGATCAGCAGCAGGATGAAAATCAATAGCAAAGGCGGTACGATCTGAAAGGGGCATAAGAGTGGTGCTCGAAGACAGAATAGCCCGACGGCGTTCCTCACCAAAAATAGTAGAGTACATAGATCGAAAATAAGGCAAAGAAGATGTGACAAGAATCTGAGTGCACAACTACTCGAATTCAGCCCGAAGACCTCCTAAGAAATCATAAATGCAGTGACGCTCAATTCGCTTTGTCATAATCTTGGTAGAAGCAGCAGATAATTCAGAAAGAGATTCATAATGACTCAATTCTTCCCAATGACGATGAAGAGCCTCAAAATAATCTAAAATAGACATATCCCTTGCTGAAAGTGAGCAATCTCACGAGTAAGTTAATAAATCCGAGCATCATTCTCTACTAGGGGCCTAGGGCATAAGTCTGAATATGAGCCTCCGAAGGTTCATGACAATCTTTATAAAAAATATAATTCCCATCAATAAGAGGCTCCATGGAATTGAACAACGAGCCCAAAATAATGCAATTCTCTGCCTTCCACTTAGCAATTTCGGCAATACCTGTCTCCGACTATGGGGTCCTTAACATCAAGATACCCTATCTTAGAGCGACCCCCAATATAAAGCTCAACTGAGCATTGCCACACAAAAAAATTATCATTGAATTAAATATTGGTGATAGAGTGGACAACGGAGTCAGAAAGAGCAGGCGGATTAAGAACTTTAGCATAAATAGAAGAAACTCAAGGAGCAAACAACCGATCAATCAAAATATTAACAAAATATCTAATGGTATTAAGATTACCAAAGAGATGACTTAAGTTGCTGACTTGCTGTTATAAGCAAATAGGGTGTAAAAAACCATTTGTTAAGCAAAAAATGGTAGTGAAGTGGGGCTGTAAAATCATCACAATTTCTTCAAATCTCATCCAAACAAAGAAAAAACAGGTTCACGATGTTTCTATCAAAAACACGGTGCAACCATGACCAATAAACAACGGAAGCAACAACCCATTCAAGCGGTAAAAATTTGAACCAAAACAGTATTTTTCTTCGAATTTTTCTGTATTGTTTCTTCAAATCATCATAACTTCATCAATATTTAATTAAATCTCATGAAATAGGATTCAATAATCCTCTAAATAAAGATTTTTGAAAAATATACCTTTAGAGAACCCAAAACCCAAAAATAAGGCCTAGGCCATACGGGTAGAGACAGCCCGTATAGCTAAAAATGTGGTAGTTAGCTCCTTCCTTTTTTTGTTGTTACGGCTTTAAATGACGATCTTCTTTCTTTGATGTAGCTCTAATACCAAGTTGGAGAAAGGGTTTGGAGGATTTAGGGTTTAGAGAAGATAAAAGAGAGAAGAGAGGAAAAAGAGAGGTTAGGTGTTTAGAAAAGAGTGTGTAGTGGTGTGTGTGCGTGAGTGTGTTGTGTATGTTTCTTTGCCTTGACTATAGCTATCGCATTGTGGTGTTATTGCCTTAACAAAAAAAAAAAAGGGTAAATTGCTTAGTTAGGGATTAGAGAACTCTATTAGCATATTATATAAAGAGAGAACATTACATATATACTCTTTTAAAAGTATATCCCCGATATTACATATATCAACACCTTCCTCCATTTTGGCTCAAGACGGGTACTGCATGATTACGAGCTTAAAATTTGCAGATTAATTATTTTAAAATAAAATTGTTGACTTAAGTCATAATTTATAGAAGATTAGATTAATTGTAAAAAAAATAACTAAAAATTACAATCAAACTAGTCGACATTGTAAATTTATAAATACATGTACATGTTTTTTAGTGGTTTTGTTGGACAAAATTTGTCACCATATTTAAAATTTTAAAGTTAAATATAAAAAATAAATAAGATGAAAAAAAAAACTTAATGTTGAAGTTAGGATATATTGTATACATGTATTTATGTGTGTGTTTGTAAGAATAACTTTTCTGTGGATTAATTTTATTTTAAAAATATTATTCTTTTGCCTCCTGTTATAGGCTTATAGCAGTAAATTGTGGGTATGAATGACCCTTGAGTAGTAATTGTTATATGTAGTTTTAAGTATTATTTGAGTTGATTTCCAAAAAAAAGTATTATTTGAGTTTATTTACTTATACTGTAGACTATTGGAGTTGACAAGCTTTTAACCGTTGTTCAGCGAATTGGACAGCCTAGCAAAAAACTTTCCAGATGCTGATATTTCAAACAACATACAAATGCAAATCTGGCTATCAGAGTATCATATATGCCCATTAGTAGTATTTTATGCTTAGATGTCATACTAATTGCACATGTTTGCTAATGGTAGTATTATGAGTTATGAGTATGCAATCATGTCTGTGGAGATGGGTTTTAACATCATTCCAAATTGGGAAACCCAAACAAGGAATTATGGAAAATCAAGAAAATGGAGTCGCCTATTCTAATTTTTGGGAGAATAGGAATCTCAAATCTATCAATAGTTAAGGCAATGGTCTTGTCACGACCCAAAATCCCATCAAGGTCAAAATGGAACTTTGCATCGCAACACTGCTTATCATGAGCTTACAAGGCATACCTATGGAAACGCCAACTTAATATTTTCTTTTCAAAATCCTCAATATCAGAATGTCAATAATTTAAATCATCCCACATAAACATTCTTCCAAATTATCTTATTACAAATCCCTTAAAATTCTCAATATACTATCTAACAACCTATATTAATCAATAATACTGAAATTGATCCAAAGGATCTTCCGCTTCCACGAAATCACCATCGACTCTCTTTAAGTATTTGTCACATTCTCCATGCTCGGCAATGTACTTCGAATCTAAACCTGTCGACATAGAATATCGGCTGAGCAACATGCGACTCAGGTGATATAAAGTCCTAGCTAACAATATCATAAACATTAACAAAAGCATGTTTATCATAGATTAACTTAACTTAGCAACATATCATACATCAGAATTCGGTGTACAGAATCATGTGAGCATATTCATCTTAACTCGTGAGCTTATTCAACTTGTGAGCATCTTATCTTAGAGAAATCACATACACTTGTGAGATAATTTAAAATAACTCAACACTTGTATATGTAATGAGGCTACAATATATTACTACCAACTAATTATTACCCGTCAGTGCCCTTATGATTCTTGTGAGCCAGATAAGTAGTACCTTCGCGTGTGAGACAACTAACATGTACTATGAAAAGTTGGCTTGAACACTCTGTTCATCAAGTCCATGAAAGCAACAGGTAGATTAGTCAAACCGAAAGACATGACTAGAAATTCATAATAACCATACCGAGTCCTAAAATGGTCTTAGGAACATCATCTACTTTGATCTTCAACTATGGTAGGCTTACCTCAAATCGATCTTAGAGACAAACTTTACTCCTTGCACCTTGTTAAACAAGTCGTCTATCTGTGACAATGGATAATGATCCTTAATAGTGACCTTATTTAGTTTTTGATAATCGATACACATCCTCATCGAACCATCATTCTTCTTCACAAAGAGGACTGAATCTGTGAATCTCTTACTTATGGATGGGAAGGGGAGATACACTTGGTCGGATATTTAGGGAAGAGATTCGGTTGAGTTAAGGAAAAGTGTTAAGACATCCTTGGCCACCTGCTAAAAGCAGTTACCTACTCCCTAAACCCACATTATAAGGAATTGAAAACCGATTTATAATTCCTAATTTAAATGACATGCTAATATGGCATTATGCATCAAAATGGAAACATGCTAAATAGGAAATCAATTCAAGTTGAAAACATGCTTTCATATATGAAACATGAAACTAAGCAACTTTTCAAATCCAAGCATCAAGCCAAATTAGAAACTTCCAAGTACGAACATTGGAATTTATTATGTCAAAAAAAAAATTTTATTATGAAAATGAAGGGGCTTTTTTTCTAGAGGGCATTCTCGGCTTAGGTCAACGTTAAGAAAGGCGTCCTAGGGCTCGGTTCCAGACTTCCAGTTCAGCAACATGCAACCAACTCTATTCCAGTTCAAAAACTTAAAACCAGTATTACAAATTTACTGAGAAATACCTAATTTCTTGTGAGAAATACCAAGGCAAACATCTAAAGTTTAAAACTCATTTTTTTTCGCGATATTTTAAAAATCTCACGAGAAATACGATTCTCTTTTTTTCTCATAAATATTGCGAGATTTGGTTGATATTTAGATTTGATATTTTGAAAATATCACGAGAAATACTTAATATTGTTGGTTTGATGAATTTATAAATTGGTGTTATTTATTACTATTTTCTGTAATTTCAATTATTTTTTAATCATTGCCAAGATTTAGGTAAGAAATACAATATTTGAATATCTCCTAAGAAAAACTTTGACCAATAAAAACCCGACAACGAGATTTGTAACATTGCTTAAAAAAACCATAACCTGGCCTACAAAACTCAAAATTGGGTGAGAATGTTTTTTTCTATATGCTCAAAATTCTTAGGAGAAACTATCTATAAATTTTCAGGCAGAGATTGAACCGGACTGCCAGTGGGGCCGCCCCAGTAAAAGTTTCAAGTTCTACATGCCCCCGTAACTGACTTCAAACTTAAAATCTGAGTTCATAAGTTTTTGTAAGAACATAGAAAAACCCCAGGATTCCAAATGTGAGCGTTTTGGACGAGTTTAAAGGCACGAGCATGCACCGTCATCAAGTTGGGCAAATAGGGAAAGATCAGCCATGGAGCTTAATCTGATCTAAGATTAGCCTAGTCCATTTTGTCTAGGGACACAAATTAGGTCTATAGACTTACTAAATCGAATTGTAGATATGTTTAATCCCTCCAATGTTCCATATAAAGTTAAAATAATTCATAAAAGGCCTAATTATCAATCCAGTACTTACTAAATCATTATTATGCCTCTAATCCCCTCCACCATTCATTCTAGATTTTAAACACTCTTAAACTCATATTTTGGGCTTCTACAACTTTAGAATAAAAGGAGAGGAATAATAATAATAAGAAGAAAAGGAAAAAGAAGAGAAACAATAATTAAGACAATCCAATCAAATAAGCATGCATATTATGATCACTAAAATATGATTATCGTATGCAAAGCAAACCGCTAACTTTAGGCTAACCTAACATGCTTTGATATAAAATATTATACATGATTGAATTACTTTATACAAGTCTTGGAGAGACCTACCTCAAGAGAACTCTTTAAAAAAAATACCTCACGTTCGTGTGTACGATTTGTGAGTGAAAGCTTTAGAAATCTAAATAAATCTATACCATCCTCCTTTCTTTAAAGCTTGAAAGTTGCTATAATCTCAAAGATAAAAAGTTTGTGAGAATAGGGAGAAAGAGTTTTTCCAAATTAAGTAAGACTGAAATTCGGACCCTCTTTAGACCCCTTTTTTTATACAGGCAACGAATCCCTTACAATAGCGAGTGGACTTAAGGGAAATTGACCTCAAAAAAGAAAAAATATGCTGGGTCACCGTTTGGAACAATGGCCTCCTGACTGTGATCCAAATGATAACCTCTCAATTGTGGTTGCTAAATAGGGTTGTTGCACTGGTAAAAAAAGGGGGTACCCAAAGATTTGGGTGGGACCACTGTTCAAAATGGCGTCCCAAATTCTACAAAATTAACACTTCACTCCTATTTTGGATATTTTAATGCGCTAAAAAAAAGAGGATGTGGCCATTGTTTGATACAATGAACTTACCTTTTATGATGCCACGTGTCATGTCATGGTTGGCCCCAAACTCATTATGCTATTTTGATTCCAAAGAAGGCCCAAATTTACACAATAAATATTTTAAATAATTTTGGTCAAAATAGTACACATTTCTAAAAAAACAAATCCAGTGGCATTTTGTTAATTTTGATCAGGAGCATTTTCATAATTTTTTGAAAATATCATTGATTTTATGGTCAATTTCTTAGTCTTTAAGGTATCAAAGAGAACTTGGCAACTCACTGGTAGGTCATAGGAAGTCCTATACTCCTATAGACCCTATAGGGTTACAAAATTGGGTTCTTACAATGCCTCTTTTAAGATTTTGAAATATCAGTTAGTATTTCCACATTTTCCTCAATATATTCCAAAACTGAGATATATTACACCATATAGAAATTTTTCTGTGAAACTTCCATTTTTGAGGGTGTGAAACCTCCCACAAATCTGAAATTTTAAACCTTGATATCCTATGAATCACCAAACTTGTATTGGAAACAATCCTTTCGTGGTACTTAGTGTTATTAGTTCCACTAAAGCAATGGTTGCACGTCCACCATTTTCCATTTTCATTCAGATGATACATCTGATTAATCCGCTACAGCAGATCATCATCTTGCTGAGCTTATGAATCTCAGTTGTAACATCCTCCACTCTTGAGGCCATGTTGGATTGGTCCAGGCACAAAGTTAAAATTGGAACTTAAGGACAATCATTTGGGACCCACCATCTGATGGCTCTCTGATCTCTATGTCAAATCTTCAATCAGTTGAGTGGTTGTAACAGTCGATCAAATTAACTTTTTTCTGGTGGATTGAATTTTTCAGGACATATCTCTTGCACTGGATTTGTTAATTGGTGACTCCATCCACATCTCATGTATTCTGCTTGTATGGCAGCCAGAGGACTGCTTCTTCCCTTCTCTCATGCTTGGTAAAGAGATGCTCTTTTCCGTATTTAAGGAAAAATTGTTGTACACATGTCAAGCACATTCTGGACACATGCTATGACTCTTATCAGATCAAATCTTGTCTTCAATGTTTATTGTTTTGAGCTGCTATATGTATAGATGTAAACCAACTTTTCTAAATACTTGCAATTATATTCCTTTACTTATATACTAGAAAGAAATAATATGTAAATCTATACAGTTGAGTTGGCAAATAGGTTTTGTCATTTTTAAGCTGTTATATATACAGATGTAAACCAACTTATCTAAATACTTGCAATATGTTAGAAAGAAATAATTTGTAATTTGTATACAGTTGTGTTGGCAAGATGGTTATCTGAACCAAATTTTGAGATAACCCATGTCCGAATGTCTATGCTAAATTTACTCATTACCCATCCTGGCACATGTACACAGGCAAGAGCTATGTCCAGAGAAGAGAATGCTATTCTATCCAAACCTCCCCAAGATCATTGGCTCGAATTTTCTTGAGGACCGCATAAGGTCTATACATGGGGCTGATGGTAATGCTTATGCATGCCATGTGTTTGGTCATACCCATTTTTGTTGGGATGCTGTGCTTGATGGTATCAGGTTTGCTTCTGTCATTTTGGCTTCTTTATTTAATTGTGGCTCAGAAATTCATTTTAACCACCAAGCAATTTCAATTTTCTGTTTTTGGTTACTGCTGTTCTTCCTGCTTTCTACTGCCGAGGCGCCAACTTTTAGCCGAGGTTCTAAATGTTGGTTTCACAGGTTATTTCATAGATTCAGAGTGCGAAATTTCGACAGCATATGGAATTTGCGAAAAGTAGGAAAAATTAAGAAAAAAGTAGGTAAAATAAAGAATTTTTGTTTGAAACTTGAGGGAATATTAAATTAAACTTAAACACACACATAGGAATCAAAAAAAAAAAAAAATACTATGAATATAAAATATGCATTTAGAATGTATCCAAAATATGCTGGCATCGGGCCTGTCACAATAATATATAACATCCGTAAATCGTTCATTATATTTGATACTCATTAAAAAAAAGAATATATTGTTAAGTAAAGATAATAACATTTCAAAATTTTATAAAAAAAACTAAATTAATTGATTGGTTAAAAACATACAACATACTAAAATTTGGCTCATTTGGATCGATATTAAAGTGGAAATATGAAGAACATGGAGAATTGGATACATTCTCGCGGTTTCTCCCGAGAAAATGGGCTCCCCATGCTTCTCGCCTCTATTTGCACCCACCTCGGGGCTCGGGGTACATTTAGGCTTAATCAAGTCAAAAGTAAAAGAAAATGAATTTTCTTCAAGAAAATAGCATACTTGCGAAATCCCTTCACTTCGGTCGAAATTTTGATAGAAGTGTGAAATGATGTATATTATAATTGAATCAAACCAATATTCGCACCAAAAATTCCAATTTGACGATATTTTGCAATATATTGTGATATGCGCGCGACATTGAGTATTTTTAAAACTATCTCATCTAGATATATTAGGCTCCGTTCTTTTGGTGGAACTTTTTGTTGATATATGTAATATCGGGGGTATACTTGTAAAAGAGCATATATATAATGTTCTCTCTTTATATAATATGCTAGTAGGGTTCTCTAATCCTTAAATAAGCAATTTACCCTAACCTTTCTTTTTCCCCTCTTCTCTAAACCCTAAATCCTCAAAACCGTTTCTCCAACTCGGTATTAAAGCTACATGAAAGGAAGAAAATCGTCGTTTAAAGCCGTAACAACAACAAAAGGAAGAAAGAGCTAGCTGCCACATTTTTAGCCATACGGCTGTCTTTAGCTGTATGACCTAAGCCTTATTTTTGGGTTTTGGGTTCTTCAAAGGTATATTTTTCAAAGATCTTGATTTTAGAGGATTTTTGAATCCTATTTCATGATATTTGGTTAAATATTGATGAAGTTATGATGATTTAAAAAAAATAAAGAAAAATTCGGAGAAAAATACTGTTTTGGTTCAGATTTTTTACTGCTCGAATGGGATGTTGCTTCCATTGTTTATTGGTCATGGTTGAACTGTTTTTTTTATATGAACATCTTGAACTTGTTTTTTCTTCGTTTGAATGAGATTTGAAGAAGTTGTGATGATTTTATAGCCTCACTTCACTATCTTTTTTTTGATGAAAAATGGTTTTTACACCCTATTTGCTTTTAACAACATCTTAAGTCATTTCTTTGGTAATCTTAATACCATTAGATCTTTTATTGTTGATATTTTTGATTGATTGGTTGTTTGCTCATTGAGTTTCTTTTATGGATGTTAAAGTTCTTGCTCTGCCGGATCTTTCTGACTCCGTTGTCCACTCTATCACCAATATTAAATTCAATGGTGATAATTTTCTTGTGTGGTGGTGCTCAGTTGAGCTTTATATTAGAGGTCAATCTTAGATGAGGTATCTTGATGGTAATATCATGACAAAGTCGGGGTTTGGGAATAATTCGGCAGGGATCAAGTTTGGAAAATTCGGGAAAAAAATAAAAAGTAAATTAATAATTATAAAAATATATGGAATAATTTGATTAAAATATATACAAAAAAAGTAATTTTTTTGAATAATTTTCGGGAAATTCAGGAATAATTCGTAAAAAAACACGAATAATTCGCAAAAAAACGTGAATAATTCAAAAAAACACCTTTTTTTAAAGTTGTGATTTAAACGCCGAATGGTTCAGCAACTCTAAAATTTGCGAATAAAACGCGAATTTTTCAAAAAAAGACGTTTTTTGTTACACTAGATGGTAAGACCTCACAACTGGAGACAAGTATTGCCGAAATTGCTACGTGGAAGGCAGAGTATTTTATTATTTTGGGCTGGTTGTTCAATTCCATGGAGCCTCAGATTGTCAAGAATTATATTTTTTTATAAAGATTGTCATTAACTTTGGGACTCTTATTCAAACTTATGCCCTATTAGAGAATGATGCTTGGATTTATCAACTTACTCGTGAGATTGCTCACTTTCAACAAGGGGATATGTCTATTTCAGATTATTTTACAGCTCGTCAGCACCGTTGGGAAGAATTGAGCCATTATGAGCCTCTTTATGAATTGTTTGCTGCTTTTGCCAAGATTATGACGAAGCGAATTCAGCGTCACTGCATTTATGATTTCTTGGGAGGTCTTTGGGCCGAATTCAAGTAGTTACGCACTCAGATTCTTGCCACATCTCCTTTGCCATCTCTTTGATTTGTGTACTCCGCTGTGTTTGGTGAGGAACGCCACCGGGCTGTTATGTCTTTGAGCACCACTCCTATGCCCCTTCTGGATCGTACCGCCTTTGCTACTGATTTTCATCTTGTTGCTGGCTGTGGTAGGGGAACTGATAGGGGCCGTCGTGGTCGTGGCGGACGTGATTATGGCAGACCTACTACTCCTTGTAGTCACTGTGGTATAGTGGGACACGATTGTGATCATTGTTACCGTTTGTATGGCTATCCTGAGGGTTACCAAGCTCGTCCTTCTGTTCACTTTACTACGACTCTTGCTGTTGATCCTCAGTCCTCAGTTGTTACCAGTGATTCTCTGGAGTCAATGAGAGTCCAGGTTGTTGAGATGATCCGAGCTGAGTTCCATCTGCAGAGTGATTCTCCTTATACTGTTGCTTCATTTGCCACATGTATATATGCTCTCTCGGTGTATGCCGTCACTACATCGTCTTCTCCTAACTGGGTTATTGATATTGGAGATACTGATCATATGATTAGTGAGTCATAGGGTTATTCCATTTATTCACCTTCATTGCTTACTGCCAAGGTTCGCTTGGCTGATAGTTCTTTTACTCCGATCTCAGGAGTAGAACACATTCCTGTGTCTCCATCTCTCTCTTTATCTGAAGTGTTACATGTTCCTCATTTATCTTCTAACTTTTACTTATTCCTATGTCTCCATCTCTCTCTCTTTATCTCACGTGTTACATGTCCCTCATTTATCTTCTAACCTTTACTCATTCCCGTGTCTCCATCTCTCTCTTTATCTCACATGTTACATGTTCCTGATTTATCTTCTAACCTTCTTTCAGTGAGTAGTCTTGCTTCCAAACTTAACTGTTGTGCTATGTTTTATCCTTCTCATTGTCTCTTTCAGGACCTGACTACAAGGAAGATTGTTGTTAGAGTGGAAAGAGGCAGACTTTACTACCTTGAGACTGATTATGCTCTCGATTGAGTCTCCTCTACTGCTGCTACTTTTTATGTTTTTCCTTTTTCTGTTGATGCTCTTGATACTTATTGTTTATGGCATGCCAAGCTTGGGCATATTGGATTTAAGACTTTATGTTCTTTGATTCCTATTTTTAGTAAACTTTGTTCTTCATCTAATTGTCAATGTGATACTTGTGAGCTTATTAAACATGTTCGTACTGTTTATCCTTCTCTGGTGCATAAATGTCGTTCTATTTTTCAGTTAGTTCACTCGGATGTTTAGGGACCATCTCTTGTTCCCTCAAGTGATGGCGTTCTTTGTTCTGTTACTTTTATTGATGATTACACTCGAGCTATTTTGGTGTACGTTCTTAAGTCTAAGGATGAGGTGTTCTCTAAATTTTAGGAATTTCATGCTATGATTGTTACCTAGTTTGGTGGTCTTATTAAGGCCCTTCGTTCTGATAATGGTGGTGAATATCTCTCTGCACCTTTTGTCCAGTTTCTTTAAACTCAACAAAATGGCGTTGTTGAGCGCAAGAATTGTCATTTAGTTGGTGTCACTCATTCTTTGTTGCGAGAGATGCAGGTGCCTAAGCCTTATTGGTCCATGACTCTTCTCACTGCATGTTTTCTCATCAATCGAGCTCCTTCTCGCATTTTTGATGACCTCTCACCATATCAGTTTCTTTACCCTCAGGTTCCTATTTTTCCTATTGAGCCACAGGTTTTGGTTGTACTTGCTTTGTCCAGGCTCCAGTCGTCAGAAATTGGATGATAAGGCCATTCGATGTGTCGTTGTTGGTTATTCTAGCACCTCTAAAGGCTATCGGTGTTATGACCCTCAGTTTCGTTGTTTATTTGTCTCTTTGGATGCTACTTTTTTCGAGACAGTCTCTTATTTCTCTCCTACTCCTATGGTGCTACCTGTCTCTATGCCTTCACCTATTGTTTCTCCTCTCTCTATGCATTTACCTATTGCAGGGGACCTCCCATAGCAGCAGGAGTTTCTCAGGTACTTTCGCCGCTAGCCACTTGATTCCTCCTCCGATGCGCTTCTACCACAGTCTTCCTCACAGACCACTCCTCGAGGTACTTCTTTACCCTCTATTATTCCTATTCATTTTCCTACTATTGTTACTCCTGTTGCATCTAATCTTGAGATACCTATTGTTCATCGCAAGGGTGTTTGCTCCTGTGTTATCCTTACCTCCTTGCTAAGTATGTTTATTATCAGGTTGTATCTCCCTCGTACTAGGCATTCCTTTTGGCAATTGAATCTGTGACTATTCCTCGGTCCGTTCGTAATACTCTTCTTCATCCTGAGTGGAAGAGTGCTATGGTTGATGAAATGAATGCTCTTCAGTTCAAACAGACTTGGAATATGGTTCCTTTTCCAGCTGGGAAGTAACCTATGGGTTGTTGGGTCTTCACCGTCAAACATAGCTCTGATGGCAGTGTTGCTCGGTATAAGGCTCGTCTTGTTGTCCACGGCTTTACTCAAACTCATGGGCTTGATTATGATGCTACTTTTACGCATGTGGCCAAACTGATTTTTGTTCGTATTCTTCTCTCTCTTACGACAAATCAGAGTTGGCCTCTCGATCAGTTAAATATCAAGAATGCTTTTCTTAATGGGCATCTCACCGAAGAGGTGTATATGGATCTCTCTCCTGGTTTCCTGCTTCAGGGAGTCTAAAAGGTTTGTAAACTTCGGAAGTCTATATATGATTTGAAGCAATCACCCCATGCTTGGTTCCATCGCTTAAGTGAAACATGGGCTTCCGACGATTTCACTCTGATCATATTGTTTTCATCAATTCTGGCACCTTAGGCCGCATTATTCTCCTAGTATATGTTGGTGATATAATCTTGACTTGCGATGACTCCTCATTCATGAGCTGGGGCATACCTTTGGTATCAAAGAGATAGGCCATCTGAAGTACTTTCTTGGTCTGGAGATTGTTCGATTTAAGAAGAGAATTATTCTGTCACAACGGAAGTATGCTCTTGACCTACTCAGCGATACTAGTATGAGTGGATGTAAACCCGCTACTTTTCCCATTGATCCGAAGCTCTCTTTGCATGATAGTGAGGGTGATCTTCTTTCTGGTCCTCATGCCTATCAGCGTCTTGTGGGTCGCTTGATATATCTCACCCTCACACGACCGGATATTATATTTGCTGTCAATATGGTTAGCCAGTTCATGCATGCTCCTCTTGCTTCACACCTTGCTCTTGTTCATCGTATTCTTTGATATATCAAGGCTAGACCCAATTGTAGACTTTTATATCGGTCACATGGTCACCTCGATATCTCCGGCTATATAGATACTGAATGGGTTAGATCTGCTACTGACCGCTGTTCCACCTTAATCTATTGTGTTTTCCTTGGAGGCAACTTGGTTGCGTAGAAGAGCAAAAAACAACCCATGGTTTCTCGGTCTAGTGCCGAAGCAGAATATCGTGCACTTGCTCATGACACTTGTGAACTCTTATGACTTCGTTCTCTCCTCTCTGAGTTAGAGTTTCCCATTAAGGGCCCTATGTCCTTATATTGTGATAACGAGACTGCTGCAAAGATTGCCTCAAATTCTGTGCTTCATGAGTGGACAAAGCACATTGAGGTTGATATTCACTTTCTCTGTGAGAAAGTCCAAGATTGTTCTTTATCTCTTCAACATGTTTCGTCTTCTCAACAACTTGCTAATATCTTCATTATACCGGTTGGCTCTGCAATTTTTCAGGATATTACTTTCAAGTTGGACATGCTTAATGTTTATGCTCTGGCTTGAGGGGGAGTGTTTATATATGTAATATCGGGGGTATACTTGTAAAAAGGCATATATATAATGTTTTCTCTTTATATAATATGCTTGTAGGGTTTTCTAATCCCTAACTAAGTAATTTACCCTAACCTCTCTTTTTCCTCTCTAAACCCTAAACCCTAAACCCTAAATCCTCCAAACTCTTTCTCTAACTCTTTTAAAGTCTAGAACTTTCATTGTTTCATGCCTAGTTTTACTTAAATGCCTAAAACTATATTATTCCTTAGAGTGCAAAAGTTCTACAGTAATGGAACTTCAAGTTCCACCAAAAATTTTGGATTTTTTAAGTTCCATATATGTGGAACTTCCAAGTAAATTTGAACCACATAAATATGAGATATCATCATGTAAAAGTGTTGGAAACCCTCTCCTCTCTTGTCCCAAACTCTTGCCTCTTGTTCCAAAGTACTAAAGTTCTGGACTTTTAAAAGTTCCACCAAAAGAACATAGCCTTGGTGACCTGCAAAATTTCGCTCAAAATTATTACACTGCTTATAGCAACAATAGGTGAATGAAGTTGTGGAGAAGCTGTAAAATAATCTTAGAGCACCCACACCAAATCACTGAGTGCACATGCAGATGAAGTGGGCTCGTTATTTTGTGAGTGCAGCATAGGGACTAGGTAGATCTACAGTCTTATTTGATGATCAAATGTCAACCATTACTGTATATGAATTTTATATATTTAATATCAGTCACACTTGAAATTGGCAGATGTACTTCTTATAGGCAGCACCCATCAAATGACAGGTGCCCTTGCAGTCATACGTGCATATGTGCTTCATGTCTGCCATTATTTGTCTGCCCTTGTGTAGAACCAAGCAGATACCTTGTCTCCTCTGTGGAGTCGTGGGTTATTTGGTCCTTGCACAGTCCATACCTGGAATAGCAGTCATGTGAAAATGGAAAATTTTTATTTTTTGGGAGGCTTATTGAAAGAGTTTTTGGACATCTGATCTGAACGGTTTGGACTCCATGTCCTCGATCTACCACCATTAGCTAATAGTCCAATCTCACTTGTACCACTAGAATTGTTTATGTTACTCGTGGATAAGCTAAATCCTATTGAACCTTCTTCTTTTATGCAGGTATGTGCAAGCACCCTTGGCTTATCCAAGAGAAAGGAAAAGGAGAATGAATGGTGGTGAAAATTGGTTACCATTTTGCATCTATTGTGGTGGGGAATTAACTGATAAATTATCACCTTGTTACTGGTCTGATTACTATGCCAACAACAAAAGAGAACCTGAGAACATTGAACTTGCACCATGGGTTGCCAGATTTTATACAAGATAAATAAAACCCATTTCAACCAGATTTTATGTAAGGTAAATACCCATTTGTTCCTATTTCTTCCCTTTTCGGTTATTTCTATTGCATTTTGACTATTCAACCTTGTATTTTGAGTTTTATGACACTACCTTTTCTCCCTGCTAGAGAGTTCGAGGACTTCCACAATGATTTATTAGCATGAAACATATAAATTTCTCTATTGTTTACTATAACTTTAGTCTTCCTGCCCTCTTTATGTAGACGTTATGGATTATAAATCTAATAACCCCATACATATTTGATGCTTTAGCTCACTGGAATGGAAAGAAATGGTGCTAGAATGTACCTTTGTAATTTTTTAATCTATGATATAGTCTTTAAACTTGAGATCCCAAAAACTACTTTGCTCCAAATCTTGATGGAAGGCCTTCACAGCCTTGGGAAGATTTTTGAATGAAAATCATTATGGAGAGAAACCTCCTTAGCTTGTTGCTTCAAAATAACTTAGTCTATCAACCCTAGTTTAATTCTACTAGGATTTATTCTTTTTTCAAAGCATCCTACCCAAGGATAATTCTTAATTTTATTTCCCTCTCAAAAAATAGTCAAAACTAGAAATTTTTTCAAGCTCCTCGTTAGAATTCACAAGTCCCCACTGCCCCCACCCTTAGTGATGTCCGTTTGTGGTCTTGAGACAACAAAGATCAGTTCTCAATGAGATCCCTCTACTAGGCTCTTCTCCCTAACACTGACCACCCTTCCTTTTATAAATCAGTATGGAAGGTAGGTCTACCTCCCAAGGTCTCCTTGTTCATTTCGTCTGCAGCCTTGGACAAAATATTAACATGCAATCATCTTATGAATAGAGGGTGATAGATGGCCAATGGCTGCTTCATGGGCCTAGACAATGAGGAGACAGTTGATAATCTCGTCGCACTGCCCTTTTGCCTATAAAGTTTGGAGCTACTTCATTTCCTGTCTGGGAGTCAGATTTCCCCACTCCTTTCGAGATTTCTTATCTTGTAGATTCTCGGCATTTTGGGGAAGAGGGTTTCGATGGGATCCATTACTAATTGCATTTTTAGCTTGGTCCCTTTGGTCAGAACGAAATTCAAGGGCCTTCAAAGATTCCCCCTCATCTCATGGCAGCACCTGCCTAAGGGTTGGCCATCTCTTGAAGCATTGGTGTTCCATCATGGATAATTCTGATTTAGCATGGTTATGTTTTATGCTGTAATTCTTATTCACTTTTCTTTCTTAGGTAGCGTTTGATAACTCTTAATAATTAGAGCTTATTTGCAAATTAGAGCTTATATGACTTTCAAGTGTTTGATAAACCTGTAATAGCACGTCTAAATATTTTAGAAGTAGAGGGAAAACCTCCAATGTAATAAGTGGCAGGAGGGTTCCTTATTTTTAAGCTCTAAGATTAGAGGACCGGCGTCAAAAAAGTCGGGATTTTTTGGACGTTCTTGCCCTTATTTATTTTTCATAAACCTCATTCTACCCCTAGTATATAAATCTTTCTCTCGTATGTTCTCTCCTCTCTTCTCTCTCTTGTGGCCGTGAGGTTTTCGAAGAAGTTGCGGCTGTTAGGAGTTGCTGCCGTCTTCTTCTCCTCCCCTTCTTCTTTTCATAAGTAACCCCCATTTCTCCTAAATTGTAAGAAACCCTCATTTCTTCTAAATTGTAAGAAACCCTTATTTCTCCCAAATGGAAAGAAGCATAAATTTCTTCTTCTTCTTCGACGCAAATCTTTGATTATTGAGTGTTGTTTGTATTGAATTACTTAGTGTGAAACAAATTCTTTGTAGGTAAATTTATTTATTTTTATTTGTAATTTCTGCTTGTGTACTTCTTTTTTCCACTTATCAGTGTCATTGATTTGAAAAGGTGCATTTTGATAGAACAATGGTTTTGATGTATAAAGCTCAGATTCTGTTCAGTTTTGAGAAGATCCCATTGTATTTTTTTGTATTAAAAAAATGGCTTGGAACAGCTCTTAGGTTCAATTTGTTTCATGTTTTATTTAATTTTCAGGTTTTTTCTGTTGGATGAAAGCTCTGCAAGTAACAATGATTTAATTAAAATGTTCTTTAAATCATATGGATGAAATAGACACCCATTGGCATGACACAAAGAAGGGGTGACATTGTAGAATGGGGTTGGGTGGGTCTGTCCCGTGATGGAGTCGTGGGGGTTGGGACGGGGGTGATGGTGGTGGGGACCCATAATGGTGGAGGAGGGAGGGTGAAGGTGGTGATGGTCTAGTAGAGAAGGGAGTGGTCTTACAATCTTAAAATGACATCCCTTACCCCTTTATAAGCACTTAAAAATTGACAGTTAAAGATTTTATCAAACACATTCTTATTAAATTAGAGAAATTTTTTAGAGTTTTATCAAATGATCAAACTCTAAAAAACTTTAGGGCTTATTCTTTAGAAATTATGTTGAAGTAGTGTTGTGAAACGGACCCTTAGTCTTTTTTTTTGACCCTTAGTCTTTAGAAATTATGTTAAATAAAAGTTAGGGTGGAGAGGACGACAGTGGAACAACCTTAATGAAACCTGGTATTCCATGGCTTACTATGCCAGAACTTAAACCCAATAGGGATATTTAGTGTGCAGCTGCTTCTAATGGGATTTGCCTTTGCTTGTGTCTCCACCTGTGCCTATGCCTATGCCTATGCCTATGCCTATGCCCGTGATGGCTTTCGAAATGATGGGTAGGTTGTGTATAGACAGTTCCCAACAGCTTGTTTGCTGGACTGGATTTCTATAAACAACAAAAAAAAAAGTTAAAAAATAGGGGTCTGTTTTGAATGGACAGGACGTGAGGATACATATTTGGATTTCTTCAAATATGTCAAACAACTGATGACTGCCTTGCATAGTACCTACGTGTTTTGAGCAGGGGCATCTAATAATCATAATAAACGCCTACTCTTTGTTCCATCAGTTCTATATTATTTTTAAATATGGAACCCTTTTAACAACAGTTTGTAAGGCGAAGCTTGCATGTAAGTGGAGGTCCTGTCTCTCAACACAACATTGTAAATGAACGTTCTCTCTCTGAAAACAAAACTCAGCAGGTGTTCATGAAAACTCTGTTGGGATATAATCCAGAGCCACATCTCGTTAATATTTTTTTTTAAAATCTAAATTTCAATGTTAGATACTTTAACTCTTAAGGGTTAGTGAATCTTAACCATAGAAAGGAGTTAAAAAAAGTCACCCTTTTAACTACCCTTGAACTATGGTTAACAAGTTTTAACCTCTGATTATTTTTGAAAAAATATACAAACCAAAGTTAGTTGCTATAACTCTAAGGGTTAGTGAATCTTAACCACAATTAGGGGAGTTAAAAGGGGACACATGTCACTAGGGTATTATGGTCACTTTCTACACATTTTAATGCAGTTAAATCGGAAGTGCAAATCTGTTTTACTTAACAGTGTTATTTGCAAGCTAGGATAAACCTAGCAGCTGTTATGCAAAAACCCCATTCTTATAATACCTCTCTTATAGTCATTTTTTGGGGGGCTAGTATTTAAATTCTAAATAATTTTTTATGTTATTTAAAAAAAAAATTTAACACGAATTTGAAAAAAGAATTAAGTAAAAACAAAATTTGGAGATTCCCATAGTCCAAGAAAATGCTGAACTACAGAGATTCGTACCTTATCTCCATAGCCAAACAAGATCGAAATCCACGGAAATGCCGGTGCCCAAAACCCATTCATGTTGCGTACCTGAACTCTTGGTCCTGAGCTCAAGGTTCATGGCCTTGTACGGCCCATCCAGGATATCTACCCGTGTAGCCCCAAGCCATTTGCAGGATGGACTGGGCTTGGGCGTTGCTCTTCCTGGTTTTGGGCTGAATGTGATCTATAACCTCTACCAGCCCAATATGCATCGCTACACATCACCTGGCTGGCACAGAATCCTTTTATTGGCGACTTGGCCCCTAAGCAGATTAAAATGAATGCATACACACATGCATATAAAAGTATACACTTATATTCAAGTAAATACATACAGATATGATGTGTGTGTGTGCATACTGTGTACATACATATCAATATTGGTACATTGGTCAAATGTTTATATAAGTTTCAAATCACAAATTGAACGCAAATTCACTATCCAGGATCTACTGTTTGGGGGAACATAAAATAGTTCAGCATACTTTTCCTTACAAAGTGCAGTAAAATGGAGTAAGTAAAAGGTCATTTTTCAATCTCTCAAACACGTCTCAAGAAGGATACTGATATCTAAGTAAGTTGTGTCATTTGATTTGCCAACTCTGATGTGGAACCTCAGGCATTTCATCATAGCTTCGGATTCTAGGACTGGCTCAGAACTTACTGGCGTAATATGAGATAAAGAGTATTTCCAATTCGATCTTATCTATTTGCTTTTAAACTTGGGCACCCCCACCCCAGTTGGTCTCTGTTGACTCCAGCAAGCAAGATCAAATCAAACGCAGCACTGCGTTGGTTCAGCCCACTGTGATAGCAAAGACCCAGCCAGCAAACCAGCTTCTTTCCCCTCTTGGCCCGTTGAATGTTTTCTTGTATCACATATGGTTAGTTTACTTCCTAAATTTGGCTAAATGCCCAATTTTTTTGTTCCTCCATATGTTCTAGGCTGTTTTGCACATTATTTAATATTCACAATGACAGAGTCAACAATTGATCAATCAAGTGTATCAGTTGTAGCTATGCAAGTACAGAGAGAACAAGTGTCTCCATCTTCATTCCCATTAGCAGGAGCTTGATGGTGAAAAAATTGGTCGAAAGAAATGTCAAAAACAATTTTCTTTGGAAAAATAAAAGAACTAGGCTGTTTTGCACTTAACTTGATATTCACAGTGATAGAGCCAACCATTGATCAATCAAATGTGTCACTGGCAGCTATGCAAGTACGGAGAGAACAAGTGTCTCCATCTTCATTCCCATCAGTAGGAGCTTGGTGGTGGATAAAATTTGTCAAAAACAATTTTCTTTTCAAGGAAGAACTTTTAACAGAAATTGTCTTAAAATATTTAACGAAATCATGCACATTATATATATATATTGTAATGCTATCATAACAATAACGATTGTGCAGGCAGGCGCCATGGGGCACCTTGTCAAGTTGATGGTCCCTGCAGGCTGCAGCTGGGATGGTTGATCAGGGCTATAAAGCGATTGCTGTTTAGGCCAACTTATCGACGATACTTGAGGGGAATAGAACGAAAAGGCAAAACAAGAGTAGGGCTACCAAATATTTGGATAAGGCATTAATGCTGATGACAATGACCAAGAATTTAAAAAACAAATAACCTAATTACATAACAACCAAGCTAATAGTCACTAGTGGAACGAGAACCTAATATGCTAAAATACAAGTAACTAATCATTTAATTATCAAGCTACCTACTAACTTAACTAAATATTAAGCTACCTACTAACTTAACGACTTAGTTACCGATAACTCATAACAGTTTGTCATTAGCTTTCTAAGGAAGTAATAAACAAGGTCCCAAGCTTTGGGTTTGTCATCAGCTTTCCAAGAAGTAATAAACAAGGTTCCAAGATTCGGTTTTGCAGGAGAATTCACACTTGGGAGATAGGACATTGTGTTGGAAAATTTCAATTTGAATAATGCTTCTTCCATTTTTTGGAAAATGTAGAAGAACATGAATATATTCACTAATATTTTAGGAAATGTTGATAGGGGCACCATTATTCTAGAGACCCGTATTTATGTTCCTCGGCATTCGTACTATTTATTTAATTTTATAGAAAAATGTGTTTGATCTAAATACAATTATTTATATGAAAATTTATGTGGAATGTTTAGAAGTAAAAAACCCAATTAATTCCTTCATTTTAGCTAGTTTTTATAAATAAATTGCATGAAAAAGAAGTTAATCAAAAAGTACCAAAAGAGTAATATATATATATAGATATATCGGACATGTCAGAGTTCCGATCGATCGGGCCATAAGTTGCGATCGATCGGAAAAAACAAGGGAAAATTTATGGGACTTCTATCAGAATCTGATCGATCGGAGATATCAGTACCGATCGATCGCCCATAAGTTTCGATCGATCGGAAATCGCACACAGAAATTTGTAAAAACGTCTTTTGATGACTTTTTAACTTCCCTTGGGTCCCAAACACTATAAAGTTTCTATTTTGTGAGTTTAGCGTTCTAGAACTTCATAAACTTAAAAGAGAGAGAGAAGAGATTATTTTGAGAGATTCAAAGAGAAATGACCTAGAGATCACAAGATCAAATTGAAGAATAAGGAAAAGGGCATGAAGATCTAGATCGAGCCCTATCTGCAAGCGATAGATCGTTGGGAAGCAATCAGGAGAGGTAAATATAGATTCCCTTCTATCAATACGATAATCATTTATGTAAATAAGAAGAAAAGATTTAGATTCAAGTATGAATTAGATAAAAAACATGTTTATATTATGTATATCCCTTATGTAAGATTATCATGATTTTTAGAGATGTTCTATAGAACGCTCTTAAGTACTGTTTAACATAACACCCTCTTATATTTTACTTACTAAGAACATTGAATGTTGTAGAGTAGGTATATTACCAATATTGGGTTGTACATAACGCTCTTAATTATTCTATGGAACGCCCTCTCATATTTTAATCTTCAAAAGATAGGATGTTATGATATAGGTATAACAACAACACTGGGTTCTATCAAACGCTCTTAAGTGTTTAACAGAGCGCCTCTTATATTTTACTTACTAAGAAGATTGAATGCTGTAGAGTAGGTATATTAGCAATACTGGGCTATACAAAATGCTCTTAATTCTTATATGGAAAGCCCTCTCATATTTTCATCTTCAAAAGATAGAATGTTATGATATAGGTATAACAACAAAACTAGGTTCTATCGAACGCTCTTAAGTGTTTAACAGAATGCCCTCTTATATTTTACTTACAAAGAAGATTGAATGTTGTAGAGTAGGCATATTAGTAAAAATATAAGAGGGCGTTCGGTTAAACACTTAAGAGCATTCGATAGAACCTAGTATTATTGTTATACCTATATCATAACATTCTATCTTTTGAAAATGAAAATATGAGAGGGTGTTCCATAGAAGAATTAAGAGCATTCTCTATAGCCCAGTATTGCTAATATACTTACTCTACAGCGTTCAATCTTCTTAGTAAGTAAAATATAAAATACTTAAGAGCATTCGATAGAACCCAGTATTGTTGTTATACCTATATCATAACATCCTATCTTTTGAAGATGAAAATATGAGAGAGCGTTCCGTAGAAGAATTAAGAGCATTTTGTACAGCCCAGTATTGCTAATATACTTTACAGCGTTCAATCTTTTTAGTAAGTAAAATATAAGAGGGCGTTCTGTTAAACACTTAAGAGTGTTCGATAGAACCCAATGTTGTTCTTATACCTATATCATAACATCCTATCTTTTGAACATGAAAATATGAGAGGGCGTTCCATAGAAGAATTAATAGCGTTCTGTACAGCCTAGTATTGGTAATATACCTACTCTACTGCGTTCAATCTTCTTAGTAAGTAAAATATAAGAGAACGTTCTGTTAAACACTTAAGAGCGTTCTGTAGAACCCAATGTTATTGATATACTTATTTAATAGTGTTTTATTTCCTGAAAGAGTCACTGCAGAATGCTCACCGGATAATTTCTTCAACAACTAGAATATGGGTGAGAGAATCTCGTTCATTCAATGCATCACAATGCTATCCCCAAAAAAATGATCCATAATAGATTTTTGAACATCTTGCATGGATATCTCATGTTGCAATAACATTGCCAACAAAATTTTATCTCATGTTCATAATATTTGATCCAATTCTTTACAAATTACTACACAAGAATTCAGATTTTGAACCGCTTCATCATTCGGATTTATAAGAGATTAGAAACCACCATTGAAGGAGATTCGAAGCTTTGAAGATGAAATCCTTAATTACTGTAAAGGCTCTTGAATACCTCTTGTAATGCATTGAAAAAATGGTAAACATCGCCGGAATTCAGCTCCCCGAAGAGTAACTTGTGCCGGAGAGCCAGTGTTTTGGGTTTATTTCGTGCTCTAACGTATCTCAACAGAAATTCTAAATGAAGATAAACAGTGATTAAATGATATATATACTAGGATAAATTAGTCTTTTTACAGATAAGGGTAAAATTGTATTTTTACGTTTCACATTTTTTAGGGAAGCATAATCAGAGAAATATTTTCAACCTATGCCCGAAATGATCAATAAGATCGTTCCGGAGCATTGCATGGTCAATCGCCCTAAAATTAAAAAGTGGAGAAATACAGGACGTGTCAACCTTTCTGAGAAGTAAAGTGGTAAACTGACAATGTTTATGGGAAAAAAAATCCAAAACAACCAATCTCTAGTCAAAAACTGCTTATACCGAGTTCAAACCAACATTTGAGAGTGGGAGCGGGTGGGTATTTATACGGTTTGGGTTTCTAAGATTGGATCCCTAGTGTGTCTTATTTTTTAAAGGTGTTGATAGCATAGAGTGCGGTTCAAGAAGTAGGGAAATGGGTCACAACTCCCAAACTCCCAATGGCTATAGGCTGAATCCCTGTTTTTTTTTCTCAGGATTACTGTTGGTAATCCCACTAAAGCTAGTCATTACGAAGAATCCCGAGAAAACTGAATCTAACTAATACCCATTGAGATCTGGGAGCTAACACGATTCTTTTATTTGTACCCCGACCCTTTGGAAGATGTGAGGCCCAAATAAACAAATCAAGGAGTAACAAATAGCATGGGCCCAAGGTATGAATTATTGGGGACTGGTAGGCCTTAGATTGCTGGCTGTCTTGGACGCTAGCTAAGGCTGAGAGTGATGTGTCATAACCTTTAAGAAAGGGAATGCATATGTCCGCTACAACCAAGGCCCTGCTTTCAATGAAATGGGGCCAACCCACCAAGATAACTCCAAAATGATAGGATATATTATACGGCTAGACTTGACTTTAGGCATGTTAGTTGATAAATAAGAGCCCAATTTCTATTCTCCCTTCTGCCTAAGCAAAGAAAGTAGCATCCCCATTTAGTGTTGAAGAAAGAAAATGGCTGAGAGTGTGGTCACGTTTTTCCTAGAGAATGTGAGTGCTTTGCTAAGAGAAGAAGCTCATCTTCTCTTCGGAGTGAGGGAGGAAATCAAGTCACTTTGAACCAAACTCGAATGGATCCATTCCTTCCTCAGGGATGCAGATGAGAAACGCAAAAAGAACGAGAGGGTGAGGCTCTGGGTGAGCGAAATAAGAGATGAGGCTTACAATGTGGAGGATGTCATCGACTTGTTTGTCCTCAAGGAAGAGCGTCAACGCCAGAGAAACATGGCACTTAGAATCATTGGCTACCCCAACCGACTCCTTACCATCCATTTAGTAGCAAAGCAGATCCAGGACATCAAAAAAAGGCTGAAAGGAATTTCAGGTAACGCAGAAACTTACGGCCTCAATAAACAATCGGGGGAGTCGTCCGTTGCTTCTTTGAATCAAGTCATCCTGCCGGCGAAGGAAAATAGAGCTCCCATGGTGGAGGAAGCTGATGTAGTGGGATTTCATAGGGATGCAGAGAAACTAGCAACACTACTAGTGGGAGGAGAGGCTCGCCAGAACCGTTCCGTCGTCGTCTTCTCAATGGTAGGTATGGTAGGCCTAGGTAAAACCACCCTTGCTAAAAATGTCTATAATAGATTTGATGTTAAAAAACACTTTGAATCTTGTGCTTGGGTTTACGTATCCAAAGAGTATGGACCAAAAGATCTTCTACTTAGCATTATAAAACAAGTTAAGATGCTCACGAAAGAGGAAAAAGAGGAAGTAACCCAAATGAATGAGGAAGAGCTGCGAAGTACCCTCTCCAATTATTTGAAAGAAAAGAGGTATCTGAGGGTAGACGATTGGGATAGACTCAAATTTGTCTTCCCATATGAGGAGGGAAAGGGAAGTAGAGTGTTGCTTACCACTCGACACAAAGAAGTAGCTTTATATGCTGATCCAAATATGGAGCCCCATGAATTACACCTTTTAGATGAAGGAGAGAGTTGGGAGCTCTTTACTAAGAGGTGGTGAGTTGCCCCGCAGAGCTGGAGGAACTAGGGAAGAAGATTGTTGCCAAGTGCGGTGGACTACCACTTGCCATTGTCGTATTAGGACGTCTCTTATGTAAAAAAGAGAAAACACATGGCACTTGGTTCAAAGTAGTTCAGAGTGCAAATTGGGTATTAAATCAAGACACTAACCGATGTTCAAAGGTATTAGCATTGAGTTATGCTGATTTGCAATATTACTTGAAGTCGTGCTTTCTCTATTTCGGTCTTTTCCCAGAAGATGCTGAGATTAGAGCTGGTGGATTGATTCGATTATGGATTGCGGAGGGGTTTGTACAACAACGAAGAGAGGAAAGGATGGAAGATGTTGCAGAGGATTACCTGGAGGAGCTAATCCACCGGAGCTTGTTACAAGTGGGAGAAAAAAGATCTGATGGTGGGGTTGAAACTTGCCGCATCCATGACCTCTTGCGAGATCTTGCAATTTCAGAAGGCAAACAAGATAAATTTCTTGACATTTGTGTTGAACCTTCATCTCACCGACTTGCAATTCATCCAGTCGCTAATGGTATGTACCCTACTTCTTCTAGGCTGAACCTCCATTCTTTGTTATGCTTCTCAAGTACCGAAATTGACTTGTGGAAGTCATTTCGGCCTTTTTGGGGAAGAATCAAACTGCTGAGGGTGTTGGATCTAGAGGATGTATCCATTGACTACTTACCCGACGAAATAGGAGAACTCCTACTTCTAAAGTACTTGGGGCTACGCCGAACTAACATACATTCCCTTCCACCTTCCACATGCAACCTCCGTAACCTACAGACTCTAGATTTGGGGATCACTAACTTCTCAGACATACCCAATCGGTTATGGAAGTTAAAACAGCTAAGACATCTCTATATATCATATTCAAATATAGAGGCGAGCAATTCAAATCTTTCGTCGAGGCAAATAGATAATCTAAGCCACCTCCAGACGCTAGAGCTGCCGGCTGGCAATTGGATAATGGGGGGGCTCGACAAACTAACGGATCTCAGACAATTTTCAACTCACGGAAAGCTATCAACTGTATATAAAGAAGCATTAGCAAACTCTCTGCCCAAATTGTACTCCCTACGATCTTTAACTTTGGTGAACAGAGTCCAAGAACTAGCTCCAGCCTTCTTGCCTCTTGTTTCTTTCTCGCAACATCTACACCTCTACAAGTGGTACCTGAGAGGACAGCTGGAGAAGCTACCGAATCTTGTTGATTTCCCGCCAAATCTAATAGAGTTAGAATTAATAAATTCTCGACTCAGGCTCAGGCAGCAAGAGGATGAGGATGCACCACAGGCACAAAATCAGATAATGGCAATGCTAGAGCAGCTACCAAACCTAAGGTTCCTTTTCTTAGGAGATGGGTCGTATGAGGAAAAAGAAATGATTTTCACTGCAGGAGGGTTTCCTAAACTCTAGCGTTTAACCCTAATTGGATTGGAACATTTAGAGGAGTGGAGAGTGGAGAAAGGAGCAACGCCTTGCCTTCAGTCCTTGTATCTCAAAGGCTGTGATCGGTTGAAGATGCTTCCAGATGGGTTAAGTCATGTCACCACCCTCCAGAGTTTTCGCTTATACGAAGGTAATAATCCAGGCTTGAAAGACAGTGGAAAAAGATAGAGGGGAAGATTGGTATAAGATACAACACATACCCTTCATCACCATTGAATAGACGAGAATCTGATCATATCTCAACTAAGTGAGTGCGCTCTGCCTTCTTTTTATGTTTCTACAAGCTCAACATGTGGAGCTCCCCATTTATTAGTGTGTTAACTAGGTGCCTAGGTGGCAGTTTTCTCTCTAACCACTCCCCGCTCACATCTCTCTCCTTCCACTCATGTGCATGTCTCTCTAACCACTTCCCCCTCATGTCCAACTTTCCCACGTATCTCTCTCCCCTTAACTTGAAATTTTTGAGCCATTATCCTGACTCAAGAACTACTGGAGCAGGTGGAGACTCGCTGCGAAGTTGGCAAGGTGGATGAAGTAGAGTCGCTCAAGAGGAAGGTGCTGTAATGATGTCTACCATGTTACTATATTTTGTTCATCCATTATAGACTTTCTTTGATTTTTTTGATTGTTTGGTTTTATTGGGTCGAGAAGGATTTATTTCTGTTTTGATTTGCTCAAATATGATCTTAATGCCATATAGACAATTCCTACCTTCATGCTTTGATTGTTTTTTGTTTGTGCAAAACTGTGATCATTCGTTACACTCCCAAGCCATTCTTTATTTCATTTTTTCTTTTACCTAATTAATAATTTGTAAATATTTTGTAGTTTCAGAAAGATTCAACCCAGATTCTCTTTTATTCTAATTTTTTTGTTTTTTTTTTATTCATTCTTACTGTAATATAACTTTATGGAGAATTCATGAAATTTATGTATAGTCATGCTTAGTAGTTAGTAACTATACTTTTACCGGGGAAAGACTGATTTAGAATTATAAGATCTGGGACGATTTGGAGGGATATTATAGTAATTCTTTGCCAATCATTTTGTTTTCATCTCCTTTTCTGAGGGATATTATAGTAATTCTTTGTCAAGTTGATCTCGTGTAACATAGGACATCTTTAAATAAGAAATCTTTAGTTGTTCTATATAGTTCATGCATTGGTTGGTTATCTAATTCTAGCTGTCACTTGATTGTTGAGATTACTAGGGGACATGTTTTGAAGCTCTTACTTTCTTGGTATTCAATTAGGGACAACCTTGATGACCTAGACTTGGTATTTATTTTTGCCTTTTTGAGTAATTTTTTTTTTTCATTATAGGCAGGTAGGAGGTGCTTTCATCTTTTAATTTTTTTTATTTCCCGTGCATCGCACGGGGTGTTTGCTAGTATTATATATATATATATATAGAGAGAGAGAGAGAGCTGAAATCTCCCTCTATTAACAAGGAAAACCCAAACCCTCTATTCTTCAACACTCATGAGCCCATGACCATCTCTTCTCTTCCCTTTTTCTTCTCTCTTCTCCATCCCACTTCTCCCTTCTCTTCCCCTAAGTTGCTGTCGTGATGGTCAAGGAATTCATTGCTTCTTTGGGCCAGCCCGACCTCGACACACAATATGCTTAATTTAGGTAATCAGCCCAAAATGTCTCGAATATAAACATTTAAGACTATCAAACTGGTTTTTTTTTTTTTTTCAATATTGTTCCAGTTTTGACACTAATTAATGTGAAGAAATCTCAATTTCACAGCTCAGATGCAAATAATGGGAGATGGTCAATGTCCTATGGTAAACATATATTCAAGTACATGCTTATCGTGTGTCACTATTCCAAAGTATAATAGCTAGAGAAACTCTGGAAACCCATAAAGGGAAGTGGAAAAAGAACTAAACTAGTAAAGCAGAACTTTGGGCAACCAAGGAGAACTATATTCATAATAGTGTAACTGAGATGAAGATGTTGATATTGATGAGTGGAAAGACTAGCTAAAATAAAATAAGAAATGAGAGCATCTGAGAGAATTTGAGAGTAGCTCTCATATGTGATAAAATACGAAAGAGTCAACTAAGATGGTGTGGACTTGTTCAACGAAGGCCTACCACTGAGATGGACTAGGTGCAAGTTTGGCCACATGGATGGAAATAGTGTAGAAAATTTTGATTTTTCTTAATAGAATCCACTCAGAGGGAGAGAGGGGTTTAGCAGACCCCTACCGATTTTATTAATAAAAATCCAATGAGGGGGACATAAACCTTACCCTTGCAGACACAAAGAAAAATTAAATGCTTACATTTTTTAGACTCCCTAATCCTATTTTATCCATATGGATAAGAGATTTGATATTCTTGGGAATGCTATTATAAGAAGTAAGGATTTCAGAAGTCATCCTTTCACACCCAATATTCGCCAAACCATCAACTACAAAGTTAGTGTGAGAGGAAAAATTCCGGAAGGACACGCGTCAGCAGCAGCTACTTCCACGTCCTGGTTTACTGGTAGAAGGTTGGAGCGGAGGGTGTGGCACCTTGACCTGTACTCCGATGGTAAAGTCAGTAGGGGTAGAAGATGGTGAACAGTAAGCACAAGAACAAACACTGAAAAATACTCAAGGCACTAGGAGCACTGAACACGTATTCTCGGATCTGGGTTAATGATCAAGTGTCCTGTGCACTAAAAATCACGGGGTTTTTATAGGGCAAGGTTGGTATGGCCATCGATGACCATGGATGGCCATAGGTGTCCATACCACGTGTCTTAGCACTCATTGCCAAATATCTGAGATATATCTGCCGTCGGTTGCATTACACGTGAGAGCCTCCTCTAAGTCCAATTGGACGGGATCGGACGGTACGCAGAAGTGACCAGCATTAAATGCCAAGACAGTGCTTTCGGCATGAAACGGCGAGTTCGGCACACTTGTCGGAATTATGGATCGCCTCCTGATCACTTCCTCCTACGAGTCGGTCTCGTTGTTGACCCAAGCTCGGTTACGGCGTAGATGCCTCAAAACACAGCACGACCTCGTTGTCGGTGAGACAACGGTCTCGTTGTTCGCGCAACGACAACGACGTTGTCAAGAGCACAACGTTCACGTTGTGCTTTAGACAACGAGCACGTCGTCAAAGTCACAACGGAAACGTTGTTCTGCAAGAGAACAAAGACGTCGTAATGCGCACAACGGGATCGTTGTGCATCGGACAACGTGTGACCCCGATATTTTAAGCACGTGACCCCAACTTGTGTCCACGTGTCACTTTCGTGAACAAAACGACAAAAACGAGCTCGTCCCTCAACGCTGAGTTGGTTTTACGAATTTTATCCGTTACAATTTGCCCCTTTATGATGCTTGGAACGTAGTTCGAAGCGTCATAAACGGACAAAAAGATCATACCTGGCACTGCTCCGGAAGACGAAACGTTGCGTGTTTTAAACGCTTGCTACGAAGGTCGACCGTTCACGTCAGCTGGTTACGCGTGCGAACCGTCACGTCTCTTTAATGCAGACAGGCTGTCATCATCGTCGATTTGAATTTCAAACGTTTTAATGACCCTGACGGTTACTCTATTTGGTGAAAAGACGGTTTTGCCACTACTTTCATTTCCGCTGACACAGGTGTACGGCTTAGATGAAGGGCAGTGGCGTACTTTCACAAACTGGAGATGCTTATAAAATCCCACCGAATCCTCCTTCTCTTTCACCCTGTTTCATCAAGCACTGTTACTCTGCCGAATTCTCTTCTCATCTGAAAGTTCATCTTCCTCAAGCTCTTCAACAATCTCTCTGAGTTCTTTGGTTTGGTACGCCCTTCACCCCTATCTCTTATTATTTCTTTACTGTTTCTCCATTTCTCTCTTCTCTGGTTCTCAGAGTGATTCTGCTCTGTCTACTCTGTTGCTCTGTTTACTGTTTTTGCCCTTCTTCGCTGTTTCTTCCAATCACCATGGTCGCCATCGTTCCCGTAGAACCCGCTAGGTTAGAGGAAGTTAGAGGCCCTTCCGATGATGAGGCCAGTTGCACAGGTAGCGCACCTCATGGTGCCTACATTGAAAAATCCTCAGCTCTGCGCCAACACCAGTTGGTACATCTGAACCGTTACAGGGAACGTTTCGACTTCCCTTCCAACGTCAATCTCCACTTCAAGCGAGATGATGTTATCATTGATAGGCGATCTGCCTGTACCGTTGTCTATCTCTCCCAGCTTGAGGCTGGCCTTCGCTTCCCTCTTCATCCCGTCTTGGATGAGGTCCTGTCCACCCTGCAACTTGCTCCGGGGCAGATGCACCCGAGCTTCCACAAGTACATGTCCATGATGATCAAATTCATCAAGGACGGCTACCCAATAGAGGCTAGGCACCTATTCCACTTCTGCCATGCCGTCAGATGCCGAAACAATGACGATGGTTTGTACTCCTACTATTCGTGGAACAAGAAACCTCTGTATCCAGAGCTCGTCTCAGGCATTCTCGATAGAGAAAGAAAATGGAAAGCCACTCCATTCGTTGTCTCTGGCGGCTGGAAGGCAGAGAATTCCCTGGTCCCCAACGTCTTCCGAGTGGAAGCAGGTATACCACTTTAGTCACCCGTTGTCCGTTGTGCACCATTGTCCTGACCCCAATCTCGTTGTGCGTTGTATTCTCTCGCCTTACTAACTCTCGTTGTACTCATTTGCTTTCCTGTGTGCAGTTGACCCGAAGAAGTTCCCGTACAAGAAGTTGGCCCCAGAAGAAGAAGGCCTCCTTACTGGTATTCGCCGTGCTCGAGGTGGGGAATACATCAGGTGGAAACCACTCAACCCCGACACGCGGGTCTCGGCCAGCACTCCAGCAACTACCCAACAACAGCAACAGCAACAAGGCGCCTCCACTTCCTCACCTTCACCAGCCCTTCATCTAGCTGAAGAAGAAGAAGAAGAAGAAGATATGACTGACACAAATCCACCCCCGCTAAGCAGGAAGCCGAGGTCCGCTCGTCCTACGGTTCAACCGCCACCACTGCCACCACCGCCAACGAAGAAGAGGAGCCATTCTTCCAAGGGTACAGCGACTGCTGACCCGAAGAGAAAGATGCCCACCCAGGTCGAGTATGAGGCCAGGAAGAAGGCTAAGGCGGACAAACGCCTGGAGAAAGAGAGCGCAGTCATTACCGCTCCTCCTTCCACCTCTGCCGCTCCTCCAACAAGCCCAAGAGCAGCGGTGACAACGGCAGTGCCCGAGGCCAGCTCGGAGCCTGGCCCTTCTCAAGTTGCCACTGCCCTCGCCAGCACGAGCTCCGCTGTGGTTGCCTTGGCCGCAACGAAAGCCGGCACAACGAGTCTCCCGGCCAGTATGCTGCCGTCCTTCGTTCAGCACTGGTCTCCCGACTTCTCTCGGTTCGGGATACCGACCGTGAACGAATCGGTGAAGAGCTCGGAGAAGGCCGCCCGAGCTATAACTTACGCGATGAGGTTGCCCCAGGACATCGCCGAGGTCGGCCAACTTCACTTGTCCGAGTTGTCCTACGCCGCCTGCCAATCGGTGGCGACAGTAAGCTTCTCCCTCTCTCGTCTTCTTCCTCAACTGTTGGAGATATTACTTCTCGTTGTGCTAACGCCCAGACACTTCCTTGCAGATGAATACGCTCGTGCAAGAGCTCTGTGATCGCAACCAGAATAAGTACACCCAGCTGCGAGATGGGATCAATTACTGGAAGGATAGGACGGAGACTTTGGAGCAGACTCTCGCTGAAGAGAGACTCAAGGCAGACTTTGATCTGTCTCAATCCAAGGCTGATACTGTTCGTGCTGAGGTAAGGCTAAACACTGCCACCAAGGTACGGGAGAAGGCTGAGGCCGAGGCACGATCAGCAAAGGAGGCCGAAAAGAAGGCCAAGCAGGAGGTGGAGAACGCTATTGTACGCATCAGCGAGCTGGAGCATGTCTCCCAAGTCTTGGGCAGACAGCTGGAGGAGACTGAGGCAGCCAGGGTAGCACTGGCAGAGGAGCTCGAGGAGGCCAAGAAAGCCAAAGAGGACACCGAGAGGTCCGTGACCCTGAGACTGCAACAGCACTATCAGTCTCAGCTGGACACGCTCTTGGACGAAGATCGGGCTGAGACCGAGAAGGAGGTTCTCGAATCACTCCGCCAACAAGGACGCTTGAAAGAAGACAATGAAGAGGACGTAACCACATTCTTCGAGCTTCCGAGCAAAGAACTGATCGAGCTCGACAACGAGCCCGAGGTACAAGGCGTCGAGCTGCCTCACTTTCTTGAAGGTCCTGCACCCCTCCCGACCGAGCTATCCTCCGAGCCAGCTGCCCCAGAACTCCCTGCTGCCGATGAAGCTACTCTGGTGGAAGCCCCGACTGCTGAAGCCTCTACTCCCGCTCCTGCTGCAACGATGTTAGATGCTGATCTTGAGCTCGTCTAAACTTCTGCTCCTCTGATCCCTTGCTCCTCTGATGTTTTTGTCGATGAAAATTCTTCCCTTTCTCTTTTTTTTTTTTTTTGGTGGGAGGTAATCACTGTAATTGCCCAGAAATGGGCCTTTGATATGAATGGATCGCTCCTCTTTCCCATGTTTGCACTTCTTTTCACCTCATAACATAGTACAACGCATGCACACAGAATAAGAAAGAACACAACATGAGTAATTGAATGATTTTTCACAGTTCACTGCACCGATGTTAATACGGTGCCTCGCTATGTGAATGTTTGAATATTCGTGGTAATTATAACTGTTGCACACTAAATAAATTATTTTGATCAAAACACTACGAGCAGAACACTATGAGTAGAGCGCTATGATCAAAGCACAACAAACAAGCACTACTAGTAGAGCACTACGATTAAGTACTACGATCAAAGCACTACGAGCTAACGCTACGGGTAAAGCACTACGATCGTTCACTACGAGTAAAGCACTACGATCGTTCACCATGAGCAAAGCACTACGATCGTTCACCATGAGCAAAGCACTACGATCGTTCACCATGAGCAAAGCACTACGAAAAATCACTTATGAACAAGCATTGCGAGCAAGCACTGATCTAGACACATCATTCGCGTAATTCACTGTGAATGCAATCTGACAAATAAAATTCATAGGACGAACGCAATGTAACTCAGTTCCGAAGCACATGCTCAGAGGATGTCATTAGGTTAAGCCACTCGATTTGCTCAGATGACATTCTTATATAAGCCACTCGTGTTCGTCATGAGTATGTTGTTCGGTCAAAACTTTATTTGAATTACTTGCAAAACATTCACAATATTACACTGATGAACCAGACAGAGAACAGTGTAGACAATGAACGGGCACACAACGAGCAGGCACATAATATAGCAAATCACATGTTGAAATATGAGCATTATGATTATGTAAGATCACTGAAAAACATGTAAGTACAACGATGCATGTAAATAGCATATCTCAGATTCTATTGAAAGAATTGCCTCAGATTCATGATGTTCCAAGATTTCGAGATGAGGTTACCTTGCAAGTCTTTCAAGTAGCAGACTCCAGGACTTCCCAATCGTTCTACGATATAGGGCCCTTCCCAGTTTGGTCCCAACTTGCCACTGTTAAGCTCTCTCGTATTCTGGAACACTCTTCGGAGGACGAGATCACCGACCTATAACACTCTCCGTTGTACTTTCTTGTTGTAGGCTTTCCTCAATCGCTGCTGGTACCTCCTCATCTGAATGCTGGCATCTTCTCGCTTCTCTTCTAGCAGGTCAAGATGAATAGCCATGAGTACTGTGTTCTGATCTTTCTCTCCATCCTTCTTCTTGCTGTGCCAAGAACGCACTGTAGGCAAAGTGATCTCTGTAGGAATGACAGCCTCCATGCCGTACGCTAGAGAGAAAGGAGTTTCATTGGTAGGGCTCCTTGGAGTCGTTCTTTACCCCCACAAAACGTTGTGCAGCTCGGTGGTCCACTTCCCATTCGAATCTTCCAATCTTCTCTTCAAGGCATTGAGAATATTCTTGTTGGCTGCCTCGGCCAATCCATTCCCCTGAGGATAATAAGGGGAAGAGAAGACGTGCTTGATCTTCAGCTCGCTGCAAAAGTCGGCAATCAGCCGTCCTGAGAACTGCTTCCCGTTGTCAGTAACGATAGACTGCAGTATGCCAAATCTGCAGATGATGTGCTCCCACAAGAACTTGTTCTCTGATACGTGCAAGGGGAACGGCTTCAATCCACCGTGAGAAGTAGTCAGTTGCCACTAGAAGAAAGATCAGATTCCCTGGAGCCCTCGGGAAAGGTCCCCAATATCAAGTCCCCACCGCGCAAATGGCCAAGGTTGTGATACAGTGCTGAGCTCTTGAGCTGGAGCATGAATCAAGCGAGCAAACCGCTGGCACTGGCTGCACCTCTTCACGTACTTCTGAGCATCGGCCTGCATATAAGGCCAGAAGTAACCTTGCCCCAGAGCTCGATGGGCAATGGTTCTCCCGCCCGAATGAATGCCACATATACCTTCATGTAGCTCAGCAAGTATTTTCTCCACGTCTACAGGATGAACACACTTCAGCAAGGGACCACCAAAAGATTTCCTGAACAATTCTCCTTGCACCAAGGTATAACGAGATGCCTTGAACTGAATGCGTCTCGACTCCTTCACACTGATAGGGAGAACTCCGTCCTTCAGATAAGCCACCAACCCTGTCATCCAGCTCGGGACTGGATTGACAAAGAACACTTCTCGCTGTGCCTGAAGAGTTATCGAAGGATACTCTTGAAACTCCATCAGAATAGCCCTGGGCTCGTCAGCCTGCACCATGGAAGCTAGATACGCCAAAGCATCAGCATGCCTGTTCTCATCCCTCCGGGTGTGCCTAATCTCCACAACGGTGAATGTTTCACACAACAAACGAACGAGAGTAGCATACTGCTTCATCCGATCGTCCTTGCATTCATAAACACCATTCACCTGATTCACCACGAGCTGTGAATCACAAAACACTCTCAACGTGGAGATCTGCAGCTCTCGTGCACTCCCCAACCCAAGGAATAAGGCTTCGTACTCAGCTTCGTTGTTGGAGGCAGTGAACCCAAGACGCGACATCTTCTGCACTTTGATGTTGTCCGGACTTATAAGCACAACGCCCAGTCCTGAACCACTGAAATTGGAAGATCCGTCCACGTATAACAGCCAACCGCTCCATTCCGACAACTCGGCCCCCTCCACAACGGCATCTCCGTTGTCAACTTCAATTGGGAGCTCCCGTAGATCAACAACCATGTCCTCTGCCTCCTCTTCCACAGGAAAATCAGAAAGAAAACCCGCCATCGCTTGCCCCTTCTCTGAACTCCTGGCCCGATACTGGATATCGAACTCACTCAGAGCTACTGCCCACTTTGACATCCTCCCCGCCAGCTCGGGTCATCCCAGTACGGCTTTCAAAGGATACGTTGTGATGACAACGATAGAATGAGCATGAAAGTACGGACGAAACTTCTCTGCAGAAAAGACAAGAGCCAGACACACCTTCTCGAGCTTGCTATAATTGCACTCTGCCTTGAGAAAGGTTTTGCTGATGAAGTAGACAGGCTTCTCCACGCCATCACAGCTCTTTACCAGGACGGAACCAAGGGCTTGCTCTGAAACAGACAAATAGAGATATAAGACTTCACCTGGCTCTGGCACCGAAAGGATAGGAGCTGAGCCTAAATACTCCTTCAAGGCAAGGAAAGCTCGGGAACACTCTGGGGTCCACGCAAAAATGGAGTCCTTCCTCAACAGCTCGAACAGAGGTTTGCAACGATCGGATGACTTGGAGATAAATCGGTTGAGCGCAGCAATCCGGCCTGTCAGCTTCTGGATCTCCTTCTTCCACTTAGGCTCTGGCATGTCCAGCAAAGCACGGATTTGAGCTGGATTAGCCTCAATCCCCCGCTGACTCACAAGATAACCCAAAAATTTCCCCGAGGTGACTCCGAAGGTGCACTTCTCTGGGTTGATCTTCAGATTGAAAGATCGCAGCACAGAGAAAGGTTCAGCAAGGTCTGCCACAAGAGTACCTCGTACTCGACTCTTCACAACGATGTCGTCGATGTACACTTCAACCGTCTTGCCAAGGAGTGACCCGAACATGAGATTCATCAGACGTTGATAAGTGGCACCCGCATTCTTCAAGCCAAAAGGCATCACCCGATAACAGAACAAACCTCGCTCTGTTATGAAGGTGGTCTTCTCTCGATCTGCTTCCGCCAGGAGGATCTGGTTATAGCCCGAATAACCATCCATGAAGGATAACATCTCGTGGCCAGCAGTGGCGTTGATGAGCCTGTCTATCCTTGGCATAGGAAAAAAGTCCTTGGGGCACGCCTTGTTGACACCGGTGAAGTCGATGCAAACTCTCACCTTCCCGTTCTTCTTAGGCACAGCCACAACATTGGCTATCTAGTCAGGATACTGCACCTCCTGAATGAACCCGAACTGGATCAGCTTGTCAATCTCCTCATTCACTGCATCATGATAAACTGGAGCAAGCCTCCGAGGTTTCTGCTTCACTGGAGGGATGGCAGGATCAGCATTGAGGTGATGGCAGATAACACTCGGATCGATGCCAGTCATGTCTTTGTGAGACCATGCAAAGACATCAAGATTCTGCTTAAGGAAGTTCAGTAACTCGAGCTCCTCCTCCGTTGTCAAGCTCGTCCCGACCTGCAACACCTTTGGCTCTTCCTCTGTTCCCAAATTGACGGCTTTCGTGGGCTCGACGGAAGGTCTGCACAACGATGTCTCCGAGCTCTCTTCCACAACGGGAGTGACCTGTAACTGCTATGAGGGCACAACGGAAGCAGGAAAATCGCACTTCTGCGATGCCAACTGATCACCTCTGATCTCCTGAGGCCCGTCCTGCGTTGGGAACTTCAACACCTGGTAGTACGAGGACGGGACAGCCTTCATCTCATGGGTCCACCAACGACCCAAGATGGCATTGTACGGTGATAGCGCGTCCAGGATGGAAAACCTGGTCTGGAGGACAACGGGTCCAGCCACAACGGGCAAGACAACGTCGCCTACAGGCTTCATTGAGCTACCATCAAATCCGTACAGGGGCGTCTGAGCAGGGATTAGGACGGAAGGATCCAGCTTCATCTAAGTGAAAGCATGAAGGTACAAGATGTCCGCTCCACTCCCCGAATCCACGAGCACTCTCTTGATGTCGAAGTCTCCTATTCTCATGGTGAGAACAAGAGCATCATAGTGAGGTCGGATCACTCCTGCCAGATCACGATCAGTGAAGGTGAGTGCCTGCTCAACGCTTCTGCTAGGCACTTGCACCTGGCACACTGCAGCCTCATGAGACAGCTTCCTGGCCTTCGCCCTGAAGTTCCTCTCCACATCAGTTTCCGGCGTGTGCACGCGACAAATGACATTGATCGTGCCCAAGGAAACTCCTCCACTGGTACTGGGATTATTGGCGGGTTCTCTTCCACGAGATTGGGACACCGGCTCCCTGGTACGCTCCGCACCGCCGTTGTCAGGAGCGAGATACTCTCCCAAGTACCCCTCCTGAACAAGCCTCTCTAAGTATTCCCTCAGAATACGACATCGGTTGGTGAGATGACCACGGCACTTGTGATAGTGACAGTACTCATGCACCCGTGGTCCCGATGTAATATCCTGCACCGCCCTCGCCGGCCACTCAAAGTATGGCTGATCTTCCATTGACCTCATGATGGTCGCCGGGCTGACCGTGAAATTGATGCGCGGTGTCTGATCTGCAAAAGATCGCCTCTCATTAGGCTATATGCCTCTCTCGTGCTGTACTTGAGGCTGCACTTGGCGTGGCTGATACTGCTGCCTCGCCTGCTGGTCGTTAGGACGCCTCTCCGTCCTGCTCTGATGTTGGTTAAAATTTCTCTCCAGCGGGCGCCGATCCAGCTGATCCCGCTGGGTCATATACACAACTTTCTATTTCCGCTTCCTCGGTGGCGAGTCCTCAGATGATGAAGACTCGTGTTGCTGCTTCTTCTCCTTCCTCTTCGATGATCGGTGTGCCCTCTCCACGACATCCACCGCTCTCGCTCTGGGCTTCGGTACTGACACGACGGATACGTCCTCCTCGTACCTCCCGTACTTGGTGGCACGTACCATCAACTCGTCCATCTTGACAGGATAGTCAAGAGCTAAGGACTTGTAGAGCTCGGAATGCTTGGGGATAGCATTCTTGAAAGCGGCGATGCAGCTTGCTTCGTCAACCTTGTCAATATCGTGGACTTCATCGGTGAAACGCGAAATGAAGTCCTTCAAGGATTCGGCCGGCTTCATCCTCAAGGAGAAGAGAGTATCTGCACCTGCCTTCTTCTTCTTATTGATGATGAAGCGATCAATAAAGGCCGACCTGAGCTCTGAGAAGTTGCTGATGGAACCAGGAGGCAAGTTCCGAAACCACTTCGATGCTGCTCCCGACAGGCTGTTGGGGAAAGCCTTACAATAAAGATCATCATCTGGGTTGCGAACAGCCATCGCATGCTTGAAGTCAAACAAATGCTCCTCCGGGTCCGTCTTTCCAGTGTACATGGAGAAGATCGGAGTTATGAACTTGGAAGAAGTATAGGACTGGTTGATGGCATCCGTGAAAGGAGAGTTCTCAACGTTCTCCTTTGCTGACTGAGCAAAGTGGTCAGGAATCTCTCCCTTCATGCTTTTAACACGAGCACCGATTAAAGCCTCCACCTCCTTGGCTGTTACCCAAGTCTTCTGGGTGTCTGCACCTCCGCTACCCACTCTCAGGTCCTCTCTTCCTGCTCCTTCTCTGAAATCCACACGATCCGAAGGGATGCTCTGCTCTGCCCGAACCGGAGGCTGCCTTACATCCCCTTCAGTAGGAAGAAGCACAAACCTGGTCTCACGGTTCTCCGGGGCAGAAGGAGAAGAAGAGAAGTCAAACTGACCTCTTAAGGAAGGCCTCTGCAGTGGCACCTCCTCCACCTCGAGCCTGCTATGCTCGAACGCCTCCAGCCTTGCTTGCATCAACTGTTGCTGCTTGGTGATTTGATCCAGAACAGACTGCTGCAGTTGCAGCATCGCCAAGACGCGATCTGAAACAGAGAGCTCAGCAGGGGGAGGCACGGTCCTCTCTGGTTGCCCAGACGAAGGACTGGCTCCAGGAATGTGCACGACAGAGGGTATGAAAGAAGTGGAATGAGGGGTTTGATCCTCATGCCCGAATACTTCTGACTGATCAGCCATGATCACAGAGAGCGAAGGGGGGTCCGTTTATTATTTCCCACAGACGGCGCCAATTTTGTGAGAGGAAAAATTCCGGAAGGACACGCGTCAGCAGCAGCTACTTCCACGTCCTGGTTTACTGGTAGAAGGTTGGAGCGGAGGGTGTGGCACCTTGACCTGTACTCCGATGGTAAAGTCAGTAGGGGTAGAAGATGGTGAACAGTAAGCACAAGAACAAACACTGAAAAATACTCAAGGCACTAGGAGCACTGAACACGTATTCTCGGATCTGGGTTAATGATCAAGTGTCCTGTGCACTAAAAATCACGGGGTTTTTATAGGGCAAGGTTGGTATGGCCATCGATGACCATGGATGGCCATAGGTGTCCATACCACGTGTCTTAGCACTCATTGCCAAATATCTGAGATATATCTGCCGTCGGTTGCATTACACGTGAGAGCCTCCTCTAAGTCCAATCGGACGGGATCGGACGGTACGCAGAAGTGACCAGCATTAAATGCCAAGACAGTACTTTCGGCACGAAACGGCGAGTTCGGCACACTTGTCGGAATTATGGATCGTCTCCTGATCACTTCCTCCTACGAGTCGGTCTCGTTGTTGACCCAAGCTCGGTTACGGCGTAGATGCCTCAAAACACAGCACGACCTCGTTGTCGGTGAGACAACGGTCTCATTGTTCGCGCAACGACAACGACGTTGTCAAGAGCACAACGTTCACGTTGTTCTGCAAAAGAACAAAGACGTCGTAATGCGCACAACGGGATCGTTGTGCATCGGACAACGTGTGACCCCGATATTTTAAGCACGTGACCCCAACTTGTGTCCACGTGTCACTTTCGTGAACAAAACGACAAAAACGAGCTCGTCCCTCAACGCTGAGTTGGTTTTACGAATTTTATCCGTTACAGTTAGCTTCTCGATAAATATGGTTGAGAGTAAAACCTTCTTGGAATATCGTTTTTATCTTTTTATCCCAATATCAAGTCCTCCAAGAAGAAGTAGAACCTTTCCATATATCAACCAATGCTTTCGAGTCAGATTCAATGACCATGTTATGAAGATTAAGGTTTTTGCACAAAGAAAGACCATCTAGAAGAGCTCTAGTTTCTGCAATAAAGTTGGTGCATAAACCATAATTAGAAAAGAAACAAGCATAAACATCACCATTATGATCTCTCACAACACCACCTCCTCCAGCATTCCCCGGATTACCTTTAGAAGCACCATCCACATTCAATTTGAATCTTGCACGAGGAGGGTAAATCGATTTAATAAGAATAAACCGAAACCTATTACGAGGAGTTCTCAATAGAAATAGAAGAGAAATGTCAAGTCTTTTTCTCCCACTGAAAGAATCAATATCACAAATCTTTCTTTTAATTGACTCAATAAGAGTATTGGAATCACGATAAATAGATTCATATTTCCTCCTGCATCTTTTTGTCCAAATCTCCCAAACAATCAAAGCAAGCACAAGAATAAAGAGCTCATCATGTCTAGATGAAGCCGTTCTGAACCATATAGTAAGAGAGCACTGAATAGTATCATTAGATCTATACGGCATGCAACACCAAGATGAGAAGAATCTCCATACAGAATAAGCAATCTCACTATTGATAAAAAGATGGTTAGGGTTTTCTATACCATAGTCTATACAATAGCAACAATTGCTAACTATAGGGATGCCAAGATCTTGAACTGCCGAGTCAGTAGCAATGGCATGATGCATAATTTTCCAGCAAAATACACTGATCTTGTTCGGACTAACCGGATTCCAGACTGCCTTGGACCAATCATAAATAGCCCCAACATTCCTCAGAGTATCCAAAGCAAAGTGAACTGTGAATTCTCCTATTGAAGTCTTATTCCATATGAATTTATCTTCAACTTCTGAAATGTAGAAGTTACCTTCTTTGATATCATCTATGGTTGAAGGAAGAAGAAGATAACTCACTTGAGAAAGATTTCAATCTCCATCAATATTTAGAATGTTAGCAATAGAAGGGTTATATTGAGGAGCTTCCAAAGCCAAGTTAATGAGAGCATCCTCCTTACACAACCAATCAAACCAAAAATTGACTTTTTCTCCATTGCCAATAAGAACTGAAGTATTGGAAAGCATGTCTTGAACTACTCCACAGATAGCATACCAAAGGATTGAATTTCATCTACTAGGGAAGACATTCCAAATATGATTAATGCAGTATTTAGCTTCAAAACACCGTGCCTAAAGACAATCTGATGAATAAATTTTCCAGGCTTGTTTAAACCGAAAGGCAAGAGCAAAATCTGTCATTTTCCTTATACCCAACCCTCCTTCTATCGCGACCCAAAACCCACCCTAGGAGTTAGAGTGAACTTTGGACGACTAATCATGACTTACATGACTTGCTTGACAAACCATCCTGCAAAAACTCACAGAGCATATACAATAGAGGACGTAAATAGCGGAAACATACTTAAACATAGCACAACGGAACACTAACAAACCTCTATGTATATACATGAGTGATCCAAGTTACACAAAAGGAATCCAAAAGAAAGTGCGGACAGGCCCGCCAAAATACATGGATATACATCTCTCAACTCACCCACAGCTTTATAACTCAGAATCTACAACCCCTACCTAATAGTAGCCCTCTACAGGAGGTTCTTCCAAAGGTTCCTCGACGTACTCCTCCTCCACCCATGGGCCAGGAGCACAGACATCAAAAAGAGCAGCCGCTCCGCTATCACTTGCTGACATAAGAAGTACGGCTGAGTATGAAATACTCAGCGAGTACCAAATACTAACCAACAGTCATAGCATACAGGTAGCGATATATAGAGGAGGAAATAATTCACATATACAAAGCGGGAATAATTCATATCATAACAATAAAGTAAAGCAGTATATAATCATGCTTACATTTATAAAAGCCGATAAAAACCCTTGAAAACACCGTGCACTTGACTTGACTTAAGGTACCATTTTCGTGCTTGAAAACTCGTCTTGTCTATCTTGCTTCATTTTTTTGTATATCGTGTCATGTCATGCGTGCTTGCTTGTGATCATGTAACTTGTGAGGTACACTTGTAAGATGTACTTGTGAGATGCGCCTGTGAGATGCCTTGAGAGGGAAGGGAGACCCTTCTTCATGATATGTATGTACTTGCGAGGGAAGGGAGGCCCTTCTTTATGCTATGCACTTGTGAGTGAGGGGAGACCCCTTGTGGAATGTTTGTTCTTGTTTTCTTGTGAAAAGCGAGGTGAAACATATCGTAGGATATGTCCCACCTCTAATCATATTCTTGAAAATACGATAAATCATGTCATGCATGCCGTGCTCATGGAAGTCGTGTGCATACTTGCAATTGAATTTAAATATGACATGTTTGGAGATTTCACAATACATTGCACATCACAATTTAAACAAGTAACAAATTAAACAATTTAGGGAAAACGCGAAAACACACTATCATAACCCAAACAATTTCCATAAGCTTTAAGCATGCATTTTCTTAATTTATTGTTCATTTTATTCACCTTGGCATTCCATCAAACATGATATGTTCATTATTTGTTAACCCTACAACATGCTTTTCTAGGTGGGTTATAATTCCATCATACATGTTTGTTCATTATAGATACAATGTCCTCCCCATTTCAATTATCACAACACAACCATTGGCATCCAATCGCCCATTCCATCTCCATTCACAACATCCACACATCCCAACTCATAGCACAAGTATAGATGAAGGAAAACAAAGAAACATGGAGGAAAAGAGGAACTATAACTAGGAGGGTAGCAAGAAGTACCGACCTTGACAAATGAGGGAAAGAATCCCCTTCCCAAAACGTTCGTGAGTAGCTACCCTAGCTTGGAGAAACTGCTCCTCGCGTGCTTGAACCGGAATCTTGAAGCAATCCCAAACTTGAGGTGATTGTGGGTCTTGAAACCCCTTTGATTTCTCCCCAAAAGCAAACCCTAGGTTAGGAAAACCCTCTCCTCTTTCTCTAACTCTCAAATGCCTCTAAGAGTTGAGAATGAGCCCTAAAGGCTCGGGCAACCCTTAAGAGGAAAGAGTGAAACGCCCAAAAGATGAAAACACCCTTAATGAAATTTCTGCAAAACACAAAGACCGAGTGATCGGTGGTTATAACCGATCGATCGGTGGCCTACCGAGCGATCGGTGAATTGACCGAGCTCTCGACCAAAAAACAACTCTCTGGAAAATTTCCCCATACAAATTTTTCGACCAGTCGATAGCCTCCGATCGATCAGTTTTGAACCGATCGATTGCTCCATAGGCCGAGCGATCGGTGCTTTGCAGGTCCAAACTGTTTTGGCCATATCTCTTGACTCGCTCGTCGGATTTTGACAATTCAACTTGCGTTGGGTTCGTACTTCGAAAAGGAACATTTCTGACGTTTCAGAATTTCTAATTTCTTCCTTATTTATTAATTGTACTATTTTAAAGGCAAATTGGCTACAAAAGTGTCATGCATTAAGCATGAAAAAGTCCGGGGCTCTACATTCTCCCCCCTTACAAAAATTTCGTCCTCGAAATTTGGACGATTACATGCATTACAAACCAAAACAAAATTACAAGTCATATACACAACCTATACAAAAGCTCATTCAAACAATTCCGGGTACTTCGCTTTGACTTCGGCCTCTCGCTCCCACGTAGACTCTTCTCGAGCATGATGTTGCCACTGCACGAGAACCAATGGAATCATTTTGTTGCGAAGGACTTGACCTCTCCGATCCAATATATGAACCGGCTTCCCAACCAACATGAGATCCTCTCGAATTTCCAACGGCTCCAAGTCTATGACATGCGAAGGATCCGCAATGTACTTCCGAAGCATAGACACATGAAAAATGTTGTGAACCACGGCCATGTGAGGTGGAAGAGCAACCCTGTAAGCAACCTCACCCACTCGCATGATGATCTCAAACGGGCCAACATATCGAGGACTAAGCTTGCCTCGCCTGCCAAATCTCATAATCCCCTTGCTAGGAGATACTTTCACAAAGACTTGATCCCCAACCTGGAATTCCAAGTCCCTGCGGTGCGTGTCCGCATAGCTCTTTTGACGATCTTGAGCGGCTTTCAACCGATCCCGGATGATCTTAACTATACTTGCAGTTTGCTCGATCAACTCTAGACCAAGTACTTTTCTTTCTCCTACCTCATCCTAGTAGAGAGGAGACCTGCAACTTCGCCCATACAAAGCCTCAAATGGAGCCATTTGGATGCTCGCCTGATAGCTATTGTTATAGGCGAATTCAACTAAAGGCAAGTGTTCTTCCCAACTGCCTTTGAAATCCAGCATACAAGCCCGAAGCATGTCTTCTATTACTTGGTTCACCCTCTCGGTTTGTCCATCCGTCTGTGGATGAAAATCAGTGCTGAAATCAAGTCGGGAACCCATAGCTTCCTGAAAGCTTTTCCAGAATCTGGATGTAAATCTCGTATCCCGATCCGACACAATACTGACTGGCACTCCGTGTAACTTAACCACTTCCTTGATGTATAGCGCGGCCAACTAGCTAGAGTTGAAAGTAGTTCGGTAGGGTAGGAAATGAGCGGACTTTGTCAAACGATCCACTACTACCCATATCGCATCTGAGCCCCTTGCCGTCTTTGGTAAGGCAACTATAAAATCTATGGATATGTTCTCCCATTTCCACTCGGGAATAGGAAGAGACTGCAATAGACCGGCGGGTCGCATGTGTTCTGCTTTCACTTGTTGGCACACCAAGCACCGTGCCACATATTCCGCAACATCCCTCTTTATATTCCGCCACCAAAAGTGACTCTTGAGGTTCCGGTACATCTTTGTATGCCCTGGATGCACAGTGTACTTTGCCCGGTGGGCTTCATCCATAATCTCTCGTCGAAGATCCGCATTGGCCGGAACACAAAGTCTTCCCTTGAATGTGATAGCACCTCGGCTAGTGAGAGAGAAGTCCTCACTACCCTTGGCAACTTCCTTGTCCCAATAAGCCAATAATTCAGCATCCGTGGCTTGATATTCTTGGATCAAATCTATAATGTATAGCCGAACTGTGACATTTGCCAAGATAGGACTACGGACAGAGTCATTCACACTAATGTCCAGATTTTCCAAATCTTCAAGTAGCTTCCATTCCTGCACCAACATGCATGCTAATAACCCCGGAGGTCTTCTACTCAAAGCATCAGCCACCACATTTGCTTTACCCGGATGGTATTGAATGGTACAATCATAGTCTTTCAAAAATTCCATCCAACACCGTTGCCTTAGATTCAGCTCCTTTTGGGAAAAGAGATACTTGAGACTCTTGTGATCTGTGAACACATAGAACTCCACCCCATAAAGGTAATGACGCCAAATCTTAAGTGCAAACACGACCGTCGTAAGCTCCAAGTCGTGCCTGGAATAATTCTTTTCATGCTCTTTCAATTGCCTTGATGCATAGGCAATGACTTTTTTGTGCTGCATGAGTACACACCCAAGTCCAACGTGCGAGGCATCACTACACACCTCATACCCATAAGGTCTGGATGACACAGTAAGGATAGCGGCTGTAGTAAGCCTCTTCTTCAGTTCCGTGAAACTGATCTCACACTTGTCGCTCCATACAAACTTTGCATTCTTCCTCGTTAGGTAAGTGAGTGGTGCTGCAAGGCTGGAGAAACCCTCTACGATTCTCTTGTAGTAGCCTGCCAACCCAAGGAAACTGCGTATCTCTGTGACACTCTTGGGCCTCGCCCAACTCATGACTGCCTCTATCTTCTTCGGATCTATCGAAATGCCTTCTGTGGATACAACGTGGCCTAGGATTGCCACCTCTTCCAACCAAAACTCACACTTACTGAGTTTGGCATATAGCTTGTGCTCCCTCAGCATTTTCAAAGCAAGACGAAGGTCTCGGATGTGATCTTTCCGTGTCTGGGAATACACCAAGATATCGTCGACAAACACGATCACGCATCGATCTAGATATGGCCGGAACACCCGGTTCATTAAATCCATAAAGGCTGCCGACGCATTTGTGAGGCCAAAAGGCATTACCAAGAACTCGTAGTGTCCATACCGAATCCGAAAGGCAGTTTTGGGAATATCTTCTGCCTTGATCTTCAATTGGTGGTAACCGGACCGAAGATCGATCTTAGAGAAAAATTTTTCTCCCTTCAACTGATCGAACAAGTCATCAATTCTAGGCAATGGATACCTATTCTTTATAGTGACTTTGTTCAACTGTTGGTAATCGACGCACATCCGCATCGAGTCATCCTTCTTCTTAACAAATAACACCGGGGCACCCCACGGTGAGACACTTGGTTGAATGAAACCAAGGCCTTGCAATTCCTCCAACTGAGTCTTCAACTCCTTGAGTTCAATCGGGGCCATTCTATACGGAGCCCGAAAGATGGGAGCTGTGCCTGGTGCAAGCTCGATCACAAACTCAATCTCCCTGTCTGGAGGCAACCTTGGCAACTCCTCTGGAAATACATCCAGGGATTCACTCACGACCGGGATAGTCGAAGAGTCCTTTGCCTCGGGTTTAGCGAAGCTCAACGTCGCAAAATGGGCAATATCTCTACTTCTAAACCCCCGAAAATGAAATGGTTTTCCTTCCACTGGTCTGAAGAGTACTATCTTCTCGAAGCAAGCTACATGCCCATGATGAGCTGCTAACCAATCCATCCCCAATATGACGTCGAAGTTTTGAAATCCGAGGATGATTAAATCAACCGCCAACTCGTGGCTCCCCACTTGGACCACACTGTTTCTATACACTTTATCCACCAATACTGTCTTGCCGAGAGGAGTCGAAATGGCCAATTCCTGTACCAACTGACTAGGTTCCATAGAAAAGCCTTGGGAAAAACTCGACGATACGAATGAATGAGTAGACCCGGTGTCGATCAATACTCGAGCCAAACATTCATTGACTAATAGGGTTCCTTGCACTACATCATCAGATGCAAGTGCATCACCCTCTGTCAAGGCAAAAACTCACCCCTGGTTCGCCTGGCGAGGCGGAGGTGTAGACCGGGTTGTCTGGGATGATGCCTGGTATGATCCTGCTGGGCGTGCTGGGGGCCTAATCCCCCGAGACTGGCCTGGTAAATGCCGACTGGGGCAATCCCTGATCACATGGCCCTGGTGACCACAATGAAAACATCCACCCGATGCCCTTCGGTAATCTCCTGCCTGGTGCCTTCGGCCGCACGAAGTGGAGACCTTGTGTGAATAGGTCGGAGGGGCCGAAGGTGGAGCATACCTCACCGCCTGAGGTGCAACTAGCTGTGGAGCTGGAAGAGCCTGAGGTCGCGGTGCTTGAGGCATGTACGGCCGTGGAACTGGAGGCGCATTAGATGGCCTCATCGGCGGTGTTAGCCACGTGTACTGATAAGGGCCGGTACGAGCCCGCCTCTCTGGAGGTGCCGAACTACTAGGTTGGCCTGTTGCCAACTCCCTCTTCTTGGACACCGTCTCCAAATTTACCTCGATCAATAAGGCCTTGTCTACCACTTCCGGATAAGTAGCGTGCCTGAAAGCTGATACTTTCTCCATAATGACATCCTTGAGCCCTTGCTCAAATCTCCTCGCCTTCCTTGCCTCAGTAGCAATCATGTGAGGCGCAAATCTAGAGAGTTCCGAGAACTTAGCCTCATAAGCGGCCACGGTCATCGAACCTTGCTCTAGGTCAATGAACTCTCTTTCTTTCTTTTCACGTGCTCCAACAGGAAAGTACTTATAAAAAGTATCCTTGAACTCCTCTCAAGTCCAAGGTTGACCCTGCATGGTCAAATCTCGTGTCCTCAAGGCGGACAACCACCAGTGATGTGTCTCCCCCTCTAGCATGAAAACTGTCCATGCTACTCTATCCTCCTCTATGGGCGAGAGGACCGCAAAGATCTTCTCCATCTGGAGGATCCACGCCTCCGCAGCCAGAGGATCCACACTCTCATGGAATGATGGAGGCCTCAATCTCCTGAATGCCTCAACCCCAGCTATACGATGTACTGGAGCCATAGGCGGTGGAGTAGGTGCCGCTGACGATGGTATAGCCTGCCGAGCCGCCAGAATGGCGAGAGTCTCAGCAATAGAGCCTAAGACCTGAGAGAAGTCCGGCTGCGCATCCTCATCTCGTGAAGAAGAAGAAGCTCTGGTGTGTGGTCCACGACCCCGTGTGCCTCGCCTCATGACTAAGGTCCTGAGAACAATAGCACCACATGAGTCTAACTTGAAACCACAATTTATCACAGTTCCATTTCACAATAAGTGAATTCGTAATAGTTGTATAATACTAATATACATCGCATCAAAACCATCGGTGTATTTACAATATTATACCTTGGTGTTCTAGCGTTCTTAAGACTCGTACTTGGTTGAAACAACCATTTTGACTAAGACTAAAGTTTAGTCTTTCACTTGGATCAAGACTCGCTTCCGACTTACCTCCTTCCTAACTTGTTTCCTAACATATGCTCTTGTCAAGCCGTGGTATTAGATTCTAAGTGACCCTAGAGACCAAAAGCCTAAGCTCTGATACCACTTCCTATCGCGACCCAAAACCCACCCTAGGAGTTAGAGTGAACTTTGGACGACTAATCATGGCTTACATGACTTGCTTGATAAATCATCCTACAAAAACTCACAGAGCATATACAATAGAGGACGTAAATAGCGGAAACATACTTAAACATAGCACAACGGAACACTAACAAACCTCTATGTATATACATGAGTGATCCAAGTTACACAAAAGGAATCCAAAAGAAAGTGCGGATAGGCCCGCCAAAATACATGGATATACATCACTCAACTCACCCACAGCTCTATCACTTAGAATCTACAACCACTACCTAATAGTAGCCCTCTACCGGAGGTTCCTCCAAAGGTTCCTCGACGTACTCCTCTTTCACCCATGGGCCAGGAGCACAGACATCAAAAAGAGCAGCCGCTCCGCTATCACCTGCCGACATAAGAAGTACGACTGAGCATGGAATACTCAGCGGGTACCAAATACTAACCAACAGTCATAGTATACAGATAGCGATATATAGAGCAGGAAACAATTCACACATATAAAGCGGGAATAATTCATATCATAACAATAAAGTAAAGCAGTATATAATCATGCTTGCATTCATAAAAGCCGATAAAAACCCTTGAAAACACCGTGCACTTGACTTGACTTAAGGTACCATTTTCGTGCTTGAAAACTCGTCTTGTCTATCTTGCTTGATTTTTTTGTATATCGTGTCATGTCATGCGTGCTTGCTTTTGATCATGTAACTTGTGAGGTACACTTGTAAGATGTACTTGTGAGATGCGCTTGTGAGATGCCTTGAGAGGGAAAGGAGACCCTTCTTTATGCAATGCACTTGAGAGGGAAGGGAGACCCTTCTTCATGATATGTATGTACTTTCGAGGGAAGGGAGGCCCTTCTTTATGCTATGCACTTGTGAGTGAGGGGAGACCCCTCGTGGAATGTTTGTTCTTGTTTTCTTGTGAAAAGCGAGGTAAAACATATCGTAGGATATGTCCCACCTCTAATCATATTCTTGAAAATACGATAAATCATGTCATGCATGCCGTGCTCATGGAAGTCGTGTGCATACTTGCAATTGAATTTAAATATGACATGTTTGGGGATTTCACAATACATTGCACATCACCATTTAAACAAGTAACAAATTAAACAATTTAGGGAAAACGCGAAAACACACTATCATAACCCAAACAATTTCCATAAGCTTTAAGCATGCATTTTCTTAATTTATTATTCATTTTATTTACCTTGGCATTCCATCAAACATGGTATGTTCATTATTTGTTAACCCTACAACATGCTTTTCCAGGTGGGTTATAATTCCATCATACATGTTTGTTCATTATGGATACAATGCCCTCCCCATTTCAATTATCACAACACAACCATTGGCATCCAATCGCCCATTCCATTTCCATTCACAACATCCACACATCCCAACTCATAGCACAAGTATAGATGAAGGAAAACAAAGAAACATGGAGGAAAAGAGGAACTATAACTAGGAGGGTAGCAAGAAGTACCGACCTTGACAAATGAGGGAATGAATCCCCTTCCCAAAACGTTCGTGAGTAGCTGCCCTAGCTTGGAGAAACTACTCCTCGCGTGCTTGAACTGGAATCTTGAAGCAATCCCAAACTTGAGGTGATTGTGGGTCTTGAAACCTCTTTGATTTCTCCCCAAAAGCAAACCGTAGGTTAGGAAAGCCCTCTCCTCTTTCTCTAACTCTCAAATGTTTCTAAGAGTTGAGAATGAGCCCTAAAGGCTCGGGCAACCCTTAAGAGGAAAGAGTGAAACGCCCAAAAGACGAAAACATCCTTAATGAAATTTCTGCAAAACACGAAGACCGAGCGATCGGTGGTTATGACCGATCGATCGGTGGCCTACCGATCGATCGGTGGCCTACCGAGTGATCGGTGAATTGACCGAGCTCTCGACCAATAAACAACTCTCTGGAAAATTTCCTCATACAAATTTTTCGACTAGTCGATAGCCTCCGATCGATCGGTTTTGGACCGATCGATCGCTCCATGGACTGAGCAATCGGTGCTCTGCAGGTCTAAGTTGTTTTGGCCATATCTCTTGACTCGCTAGTCGGATTTTGGCGATTCAACTTGCGTTCGATTCGTACTTCGAAAAGGAACATTTCTGATAGTTTAGAATTTCCAATTTCTTCCTTATTTGTTAATTGTACTACTTTAAAGGCAAATTGGATACAAAAGTGCCATGCATTAAGCATGAAAAAGTCCGGGGCTCTACACCTTCAAGGCGCGGCAGAGCACATTTGTTCTAATTAACCCAGTGTCTCTGTCTGTGTAACTCCAAAGTATTCCAAAAAAATCTGGCCATAATTTTGTCAATCATAGATGTAATGCCGGAGGGAATCTTGATATCAGCCAAAATATGCATAGGGAGAGATGATAGAACATTCTTAGTCAACAATAGCCGACCTCCAGCTGAGAGAAGCTTAACAGACCATCCAGCAACACTACTTCTACTCTTCTCGACAAGAAGATTGAAAAAATTAATTTTTGTCTGCCTTTGATCAAAGGGACTCCTAGATACAAAAACGAGAATTTTTTAAAATGAAACCCAGTCATGGACCTTTTCCTGGCATTAGAAATGTTTTAGAACAATAAAGGAAACTTTTCTCTTTGTTAATTTTCTGACTAGATGAGTCTTCATACTTAGAGAGGAAATCCATATTTCTTTTAATGCTTCTAGCGTTGCCATTACTGAAAATAATGGGATCATCTGTAAAGAGAAGGTGCGACACTGCAAACCCATGTCTTCCAATGTTATAGGAATTAGTCTGAATAGAAGATATGTATCTAAGCCCTCTGCTACGAACCTCTTCTTCCAAAATAAAGAGAGAAGGAGTGTAGAACCCCGGAACTTTTGTATGCAACCTCCATAACCTACAGACTCTAGATTTGCGATCATATGAACTCTCAGACATACCCAATCGGTTATGGAAGTTAAAACAGCTAAGACATCTCTATCTATTAAATACAATGGTGAGCAGTTCAAGTCTTTGGTCGTGGCGAATAGATAATTTAAGCCACCTCCAAACGCTAGAGCTGGCGGCTGGCAATTGGATAATGGGGGGGCTCGACAAACTAATGGATCTCAGACAATTATCAATTGAGGGATCAGAGGTATCGACTATATATAAAGAAGCATTAGCAAACTCTCTCCCCAAATTGTACTCCCTACAATCTTTATCTTTGGAGGGATTCCTACCAACTCCAGCCCCCTCCTTGCCTCTTGTTTCTTTCTCGCAACATATACACCTCTACAGGTTGTACCTGAGCGGACAGCTGGAGAAGCTACCGAACCTTGTTGATTTCCCGCCAAATCTAACAAAGTTATCATTACATTTTTCTGGCCTCACGATCGGGAGGCAGCAAGAGGATAAGGATGAACCACAGGCACAGAATCAGATAATGGCAACGCTAGAGCAGCTACCAAACCTAAGGGTCCTTTTCTTAGGAGAGAGGTCGTATAAGGAAAAAGAAATGATTTTCACTGAAGGAGGGTTTCCTAAACTCCAGGAGTTATTCATCGATGGTTTGGAACATTTAGAGGAGTGGAGAGTGGAGAAAGGAGCAACGCCCTACCTTCAGTCCTTGTATCTCGATAGCTGTGATCGGTTGAAGATGCTTCCAGATGGGTTAAGACATGTCACCACCCTCCAGAAATTTTACTTATACCGACGTGATAATCCAGGCTTGAAAGACACAGTGGAAAAAGATAGAGGGGAAGATTGGTATAAGATACAACACATACCCTCCATCACCATTTGGTAATTGACAACATGCATCTAGCTACGAGAATCTGATATCTCAAGTGGGTGAGTGCCCCCCCTTCTTTTCTTTTTTTTCTTTTTTTTCTTTTTTTTTGGGTTCTTCAAGCTCAAGAAGCGGAGATGGATCCCCTTTTAGTGTAGACTGCTTAGGTGGCTATTTTGTAATTATGGAGAGAAATCTCCATACAAAATTGCCACTGTCTCTGTCCCTTCTTAATACCCATCTTTGCATTAAAAAAAAAAGGGGATCGAGCTCCTCTTCATAGATCATAGTAACACTCCTCTTCTTTTCCACATTCCTTTTGATGTCTTTTTCTTTAAGAAAATCGATAATTATATTATGATCCTTCATGAGGAGTAGGAGGTCAGCAATCTGCAAACCTTCGAATATGATCCTTCATCATGACAGCACTGGAAGTTCATTTCTTGTGGTGGTGGGATTCCTCTTCTAAGATGCCTAACAGTAACTGGCCTTTCATGGATAAAGAGTGTGATGTTCAAGTGTTGGATTTCAGGCTATGGGGTGTACGTATGTATGTCAGATTGGTATTTTACTTTTTGTAACTGAATTTTTTTTTGGGGGGAGCTTTATTTATGAAGAGTCCTACTCCTTCTACGTCTGTAACAGCTTGAGTTCTAGCTCTTTGTAAGCACCTTGTACTCATCATATATATATAAACACCTCCACAAGGACCACAACCCATATTGGGTAATCTGAATTCATTGTAATCCTTTATGGTATCAAAGCTCATATAACTCGTGCTCCAATTTCTCTTTTATGATCCTATGGAGTCCTCCCTCTCCACCGATTCGCCTACGTCTGCTCCATCCACTGATTCTTCTTCACGGTCACCACGTGCCTACTGCTAGGGCTGGCAATTTGGCGGGGTTGATCTGAAGCTCGATTATTTGGCCCAAAGTTTGGGTGGGCTGAGCCTTCCTTATTTTGGGTTGAACTGAGTTTGGATTAGAATGTGGCCCAAAATAAATTTTGGGCCTTAGCTCAAATCTCCCTTCTCTTCCCCTTTTCAGTTTACCTACTAATTATCTTTTCAAAACTATATTATTCAAAAGAGTTCAGAAGTTCTACAAATATGGAACTTTCAAGATCACCTACTAATTATCTTTTCCGTAATAGAGTCCAATGGAAGATCCATTAATCGGATGGTATAAATGCTAAAATCAATAACATTAGTGGGCCATCTGAAAAATCTGGGTATGCGTTTGACAGAAGATCATGCACCTTAGATTTTTAGATTAAAGTTATCAACCACATAGCGTATGTTGAAAGATGCCGGCTGAAAATTCTCCTACACGAACTAACATGAGCTGTTGATTCTCATACCCCCAAACGAAAGATGCAAAAAATAATAATAATTAGATTAAAGACGAATATGATTGATTTCGTACCTGTCGATTTACAGATAAATAAATGAATGGAAATTGATGGAATGAAACAAAAGAAGGAGGAACATAGAACAATTAGCGAGAGACGATAGTCTCGAAACAGTGCAACCCCGTCCAACTCCAGTGCGAACCGCAGTGCTCTTTGCTGGTGCGGCTTCCTATCATGCGCCGGTGGTGACTCTTTCTTCTTATTCATCTCCTCTATCGCCTAAGGAACTATATGATAATAACTTTTATTTCATATGGAGCGAGCAGTAGTGATTGTACACCATATCACTGCTGCAGTAATGTCATGGCTACTGCACGTTGTTGCTGTTTGGTATTTTGCTATCTTTATACCACCCAGGTATTGCTGTTCTCCTACGTGGACTGCTCAATACACGAGGGGTAACCATTTTGTGATCTGCTCAATATAAGTGGGGTGACCATTATGTCAGCGGTGCAAGAGGGTATTTTGTTTTTTTTGTTTTGTTTTCTAACCAGTTACATCATCTTTTTACCTTTTTTTTTTTTTTGGTGTGGAAAGAGAGTTTTTACGGTGAATTTCGTTTTTCTCCCTTCTTCTGTAGCAAACCAAATGATGGTTGAGTTTTCTTGAGAGAAAGGAGAGGGGAACAAGAAAGAAAAGCAAACCATAATAATCTATATTTTCTCATTCTTCTATACTCTTTTCTTTTGGTGAAACTTTAATATTTTGGAACAAGAGGCAAGAGTATGGGAAGAGAGGAGAGGGTTTCAGATTTATCGAGTTCAATTTAGTTAGAAGTTCCACATCTATGGAACTTTAAAAAAAATCCAAAATTTTGCTGGAACTTGAAAGTTCCATATTTGTAGAACTTCTGAACTTCTGAAAAATAAATTTTGGGTTGAATTGATTAGACTGTGACACATTGAGAGAGAGAGAGAGAGAGAGCTCAAATCTCCCTCTATTAATAAGGAAAACCCAAATCCTCTTCATTCTTCAACACTCACGAGCCCACGACCATCTCCTTTCTCTTCCCCTTTTCTTCTCTCTTCTCCATCCCGCTTCTCACTTCTCTTCCCCTAAGTTGCTGCCGTGAGGGTCAAGGAATTCATTGCTTCTTTGGGCCAGCCCGATCTCGACACACACTGCTTAATTTCTCAGCCCAAAATGTTTTGAACATAAACATTTAAGGCTATCAAACTGTTTTTTTTTTTTTTTAACACTAATGAATGTGAAGAAATCTCAATTTTCACAGCTCAAAGGCAAATATTGGGAGATGATCAATGTCCTATGGTAAACATATATTCAAGTAGATGTTTATCGTGTGTTAATATCCCAAAGTACAATAGCTAGAGAAACTCTGGAAACCCATAAAGGGGAGTTAGAAAAAGAACTAAACTAATGTGGCATGCCTGTCATGATTCTGACTACCATCCAACGTGGGTGACACTTCAGAACAAAAGCTGAGATCCCTAATCTGAGCAGCATAAAATCAGAATATGATGATCAATATTATTATAGATAAACAAAAGTGCAAAAAGAAACTAAAAGAAAAGAGGCTCACCATGGATTGCGATTCGGACGTGGCTCGCATCGAAATTGTTGGCATTTCCTTTTTACTTATTTCTATATACCATACTAATCTTGCAAGAAGAATTTGAATTCTATGGTGTTGTGTTGCTATTCTGCAAATGTGGTATCAAATGTTACCATCATGCAATGATATTTTAGAACCCCAAAAATGGAAGTGTTCCTCCTCACCTATGGTGCAACTAACGGAACTCATCATAGTACTCAGACTCATCTTCGTCATTGAAAATTGCACTATAAAATACATATGGGCTCTCTAACATCTCTGCCAAGGTTAGGCGGCCATCTTTATCTGTATCCGCCTGCAGACATTAAACACAATCTTGAATGCCCCAAAGCTTCTCTATTCAGTACAGAAAGCGCATTTTAACAAAATTAGCTGCATATAGGAGTCCAAAAAAGGGATTTTGAAATTGGTTATGTAGCACAATGCTTTCAAACATCAACATCATACAAACATTATGCAAACTGTTTGGGGCTTGGCCACACAAATTCTGTTATGCAATTCCTCCCTATCATGATTAATATCTTCTATTACAGGGTACCTTCAAATCTTTTTAGGATATATTTTTCTTTGTAATAGTAGTAATTCTATTTTCAAAATGAAGTAATGCTGCTCCATTCCTCTCACAGACGAACTTATTTCATCCAATATGAAACCACAAAATGCAAATGAAGACATGCTGTGGCAATAATCAGCAATTTGATCCTAAGTAACCAAAGTGGGAGTGAGAGTGGGAGTGGGGAGCGGGATATTTTGCTGAAACAAACACAGATTAGTTCAAATTCCAGGGATATATTGGCAATCTTGACAACTTATCTAATTTACATAGTGTTTGCTGAAACAAACACAGATTAGTGCAAATTCCAGGGATATTTTGGCGATCTTGACATCTTATCTACTTTACATGTACAACTCACGCACTAGCCTTATAGCAATATTTTAATATCTCTACGTAAAGATGATAACCACTCAGTTTCTGAGCTTCTATTGAAATTTTGAAGTAGATGTTGACGCCGGAAAAATGGAGAAGAGAGGAGGTAACACAAGTGAAACTTAAATACACACTCGCCACCTGTTGGAATCCACCTAGGGATAAGAGGTAATTCAGCTTGCCACCCTACGGAATCGACCAAAGGGATAAGAGAAAAAGAAACTAAGAAGAACTTCTCCTCAAAAGGCAATGGCTTTACAAGGATTAGAGTTTATATAGGCATGGAACAACCCTCCAGCCATAGAGTTCCAAAGCAACTAACATTTTTTAGGTAGACAATGTTATTTCCAAGCAAGAAGAGGTAAGAAAACTAAGAGTCATTTGACTAAAATTAAAAAGGCTTTGGAAACTTAAAAAGGGGTTTAAAAGGGTCTCTAAACTGAAAATTCCAGCATTCAAAAAGAGCCCAAAAATCTGCTAGAACGGGCTTTCAAAATAAAGGGCCTAGTGGGCTGCTCTTGCTTTTGTTGGGCTGGCTCATTGGTGCCTTAGCCTTGTATTTTCCGGTATCATTCTGCCCTGGTTGGTGAGGACTCGTCCTCGAGTCCAAATTGCTTTCTTCATTATGGTAGGGAGAAAGATCTACCACATTAAAAGTTGCTGAAACATCATAATCTCCTGCAAGCTCAATCTTGTAAGATTTTTCACCAATTTGACTGAGAAATTTTAAAGGGTCATCATGAAATGTCAAATTATGCATATCAAAAGTAGGTCCGTTGATTGGATTATTTCCTTGATCGGGATCAAATGGCTTCAAATCGGGTGATGGAATATCATTTTCTTTTGGATGACTGGATTCCTTGACCTTGATGATCTGATCATTGATATGAGGGAACCTTTGAATTTCGAATATGTCATTTCCAATGGATTGAGAAACATGAGTTTGATTAACTTATTGATTGACAATCATGTTCTTCGAGTCTTGGCAAGACTTCACATACAAATTCATCTTGAGGGGAATAATCCATGCAATATTGATGGCGGGCTTGTTCTCTGCAATAAACACAGTAAGAAAGGAATCCGGGCCATCCTCTATCTCTACATTGTTGACACACTCCACTCCGTTGGATGGGAAGATCTTGAGCAACTTCATTATATCCAACTGACTCATGATTAGAATTACAATTATCTCCATTAGGTTCATCATTCGAACTATCTTTATCAGGATCAATTGATAAATTAAATTGTGAGCCCTCTTCATCACTTGAGATATTAATAATTTTAAAATCACTTTCCTTCTTCAAGTCACTATCACAACAAATAATGTCAAGGGTAGGAGCGGATTTCTTAGAATTTGACTCTTTTCCATCCAATACATTATCGGAAAAATAATTCCAATAATTCATTTTCCTACTTGGTTCATCATCCATTTCCACATTTTGTATTATAACAATTTTTTTGTTGCAGAATTTTCTTTTAGAACATCCAATGAATTCTCCATGTATAACATCATTTCCTTGACGTATGATGCGACCATCGTCATCATAAACATCAAAAATTGGAGGTTTGTCAAAAGAAATAACTTGATTTTTATGAGTAGTCTTCTTCACTTGCCTCCTAAAATCATCCATCCCAATGTCTTGTAGGCTTCTATCATGATCCGAATCTTCGACATTAGGTATGTAATGACCACGACAAGCCATCAAGAACCTAAGCTCTGATACCAAATTGACGCCGGAAAAATGGAGAAGAGAAGAGGTAACACAAGTGAAACTCAAATACACACTCGCCACCCATTGGAATCCACCAAGGGATAAGAGGTAATTCAGTTCGCCACCTTACGGAATCCACCAAAGGGATAAGAGCAAAAGAAACTAAGAAGAACTTCTTCTTAAAAGCCAATGGCTATAATGTTTCATTCAAAATTCTGGAGATCTTTTACAAGGATTAGAGTTTATATAGGCATGAAACAACCCTCCAACCATAGAGTTCCAAAGCAACTAACATTTTCTAGGTAGACAATGCTATTTCCAATCCATTTTTATTTGACTCAATATTTTTCTTTTATTTTTGGTCAATTACCTCCGAACTTTGTAAGATTTCTTTTGATATTCTTTATCTGAACATATATTTTCATACAATGCTGGCTTTCACATTATCTGGGTAGGTAGCTCTTTTCTATTGAAAGTAGGGGCTTTCAAACTAGCAACCCAGATAGATACCTACTGTCTGCATGGGTAGTCATTACTTACTGTTTACACCCAATAGTAGCTTTCACACTAGCCTAGTAGGTAGCCATTTTCATTGCAACAATTTTTGTTTATGGACGATACACAAAATTGAGCTGACTAACAATATGGTTATTCTAGATTGGTCATCCTAGGTCACACTTTTAGGATAAAACATACACCTACAGATTGGGAATTAGACCTCTTAACAGAATCAGTCAGAGTGCATGTGAAATAACAAAGCATACACACATGAATAAGTCTCTAATTGTACAAGATAAAATTAGTCTAATTTTCAGCCTAACCAAGAGACTATGAATGTGATATATCCTCAATCAGCAACAAACTCATGTTCAACCTTGGACAAGTATAGAAATAAAGATCACACAAGGAATCCAGATCTTGCAAGTCAAACAAGGGCAATATGACAAAAATATTTTGGATTTTATAGTTTTTCAATGTTTTTGAAATTTCCAAAATAAGTAAAACAGAAAAACAAACCAAAGCAAACAAATACTAAAAGAAAACTACTAGTATACACAAATAGCATTGCACTAGGACAAGATATAACAAACAAAGCACACTCTAGGCTATGACAGGCATGGGCTAAGTGAAGCCCTTCGGATCTTCCTTCTCACCCAAATGGTTTTAGCAGTTTGATTAACCATTTGGTCTTTAACCGTTTCAGTTGAGGTAGGTATGACCTTTTGTCTCTTCCTTCTATTCCTCCTATTCCAAGATTGAGTCCTAAAATTATGACGGGCGTATTGGTTCTTTCTGTTTCCTCCTTTATATTTAGCATAAGGAGTGTCCCGGTCATGCCATTATCTAGAGTTATTGTAGATATTCAATATATCATTATTTAACTTTCTAGACATATCCATTAAGATATCAACTCTCCTTTGAAGATTTCCATTAAAATTATGTTGGTTTCTAGCACCATGATTGGGCATTTTTCAAAGTTTAGGATATCGAGGCCTAATATGACCATTCACTCCACATTTATAACATGTAGGAATAAATTTATGAGTTGAATGGTCCTTCCTATTTTCAAGAGGGTGCCTTTTAGCACTGGCTTAGTATTCGAGGTGGATGGAGTTTCTTTCTCATCTCCATACCTCTAATCTTTCTCAAGATCAACCAACTTGAGTTCAAGACTTGTCTTTTCATCAAGACAAACATGCAAATCAGATTCAAGAAGTTGAGTCTTGACAAGGAGGGAAGCCTTCTCTTCCTCAAACTGTGACACAAGAGCTTTTAACCTTAAAGTCACTTGGTCTAAGGCATCTCTTTCCATTCTAATTGATTTTATTTTATTGGATATAAAAAACTGAGCCTTTTTCAGCTTTAGGCATTCCTCGAACAGCTCATCATAGGCTGCCTCGAGGTCTCCCTCAGACTTTGAGTCATTCTGACTCTCTTCATCATCCTCACAATCATTATGGTGTTGGTTACTCACAGCATTTGAAGAAAATTCTTCAACCCCAGATAACGATGCAGTGAAGGTCATATAACCCCTAGTCTCCTCACAAGTAGAACTATCTGATTCCTCGGATTCAGATTCACTGTCATCCCTTGCCTTACTCTTAAATCTTTTCTTATTAGAGCACTCAGCGATAATATAGCCATAGTCTTAGCATTCATAGCATTGAACACCTTGGGATTTATTGTTTGCACTTTTAAGATGTTTATTATTTTCAAAGTACCTAGACTTAGACTTCTCAAAAGATTTTTGTCCTTTCAGATTAAATCTTTTATTAAATTTAAGAAATTTTCTAAATTTATTTGTAAATAAAGTCAACTCTTCTTTATCATCCTCAGAGTCATTATCTGAACCCTCTATGGATTTCATGACAGATTTCAAAGCAATAGATTTTTTTTTCTTAGATGTGTTCAAATTTAACTCATAAGTTTGGAGAGAACCAATCAACTCTTCAATTTTGAGAGCATCAACATTTTTGCTCTCTTCGATTGTGGTAACCTTCAATCGAAATCTCTTAGGTAGAGATCTCAAAATTTTTCTAACAATTTTGGACTCATGAATTTTTTTCCCCTAGATTAAAACTAGAATTGACAATGTCACTCATATTAGCATAAAAACTGTCAAAAGTTTCATTATCATCCATTATCAACATTTCAAACTTAGAGGTAAGCATTTAGACTTTGGAGATCTTGACTGTTGTAGTCCCTTCATGGATAAGTTTAAGGATGTCCCATGCCTCCTTCGAGGTGTAACATTTAGAAATACTTTGAAATTCTTCGGGTGTGACAGTCGTTAAGATTGCATTCAGACCTTTATTATTCCATCTACAACTTTCAAGATCTACATTGGTCCAGTTAGAAGAAGGTTTAGGGATGGTCTGGTCATCTATGGTCTTTGTTGGATGGGTCCAACCTTATTCAACAGAGATCTATACTCTCTTATCCAAATATTTTAGAAAAGCTCTCATACGAGCTTTCCAATAGACTTAATTATTCTCATCAAATAATGGGGGACATGAGATGGATTCTCCCTCTCTAATGGAATTTATATTCACCAAAAATATTAGACAAGATCACACTAATAAATTAGTGAAGCTGCTCTAATACCAATTGAAAATATGGTGAACTTCAAAAATAATATTTAAGATGAGAACTCACAAATTCAAGGGGGTGGTTAGGCCTCCCTACAAAGTCTATCTATCCTTTTTAAGATTTAACAGTTAAAATATTAACTAAGGGATAATGAACAATAAAGTGCGGAAATAGAGAAGATAAGTTGTAGAGACCTGAATCTTTTTCATGTTTTTTATGCAAGTATTATAGGTATAATAGTCTTTATGATGTTTTAATGCTTAAGTATTTATATCTAATTGGTTTAGTCTGTTTAAGGCTTAATCAAACTTGTAGAGAGAGGGATGCCTTAACATACCCTCAAAATTTAGGAAGCTCTAGTTTTGTCATCGCATATCAGAATTGAGTGACTCTTGAACCATTAGAAAGGTATTAGAACCCTCTTTGAGGTTGATGTTTAATATTTTTCTAGATTTTGAGCCTAAGCTAAGTCAAAAGTGGGTTTTTCGATGTTTTGTCTGATAAAATTGCAGATCAGTCCACTTGTGGTTCCATTTAGATTAATTAAAACTTATAATTAGGAGTTACATAAAACATGGAGGTTGTTTACCTTTGAAATACGAGTCCAACGCAAGTTGAATTGTCAAAATCTGATAAACGAGTCAAAAGTTATGGTCAAAATACCAAAGCGAGGTAAAATCTGTCAGAATCAGAAAAAGAGGTGTGCGATCTATCGCAAATAAGGTGCGATTAGGGGTGTCAAAGGGCCGGGTTGGGGTAGGGCCGGGGTCAACCCTAGCCCTACCCTTCCTTATAAGAGTAGAGCCCTAGCCCGGCCCTAGCCCTTCAAGGGCCGGGGTTGATTGGGCCCTAGCCCGGCCCCTCAAGGGCCGAGGCCAAGCCGGGCCGGAAGAAAGAGCGGAATTTTTTTTTTTTCATTTAAGATAATAAATTTTTTTTTACTACACCGACTGTCAACCTTACATGGAAATGGATACCCTCCTCTTTTATTCGGGTTTGGGATCAACATTGCAACAAAAAGAGCAATGACAAAGTTAAAAAAAAAAATTCCTTATCAGTGACAGTCATGCATAATAAACCAAAACATAGTATAGGTAAACAAGTAGAATAATAAAACTATATAGAACAAAATTGAAAATATGTTTAAATATAAAACTGAAAGTAGAGAGTAAGATATGAGAGAGAGAGAGAGAGATGATCGATGAAGAGCCGAAGTGGTATGTGGCCTGTGCGATTGAAGTTGAAGAACGAAGAGGCAAAGTCTTAGAATGTGAATACAAGTTAGGGTTTGGTCTGTGTTAGGTTGGTTTTTATAAGGTCTTTAGTTGGCGCAATTACAAACATAGCCCTACTTTCATAACGTTAATGAAAGGTTAAAGGGAGCATATTAGTAAAATTATTAAAAAATATTTATCTTAAGATAAAATAGGGCCGGGCCAGGAAGGGCCGGACAGGGGGAGCCCTAGCCCGGCCCTAGAGAACAAGGGCTTCCAATTTTTTGGCCCTGCCCGGCCCAAGGGCTGGGGTAGGGCCGGGCTTTGGAGGGCTTTGGAGGGCCGGGCCGGGCCGGGTACACTTCTATATGGGCTTTTTTGACAGCCTTAGGTGCGATCGAACGCAAAATAGTGCGATCTATTACAAATTTCTACGATCAATTGCATTCAGGTGAGTTTTTTTTAATAAGGTGTGATCGATCGCAAAATAGCTTAGACCAAAGCATTTTTTTTTGGGGTTTTTAACCCTTATAGCTATAAATAGGGACCCTATTTCGAGATTTTTAGGGTTCTAAGCTATTTCTAACCTAATTTGGTAAGGGAGAAGAGGAAACCTAGGGTTTTGAGGGAGAGATTGCTTGGAGAAGAAGGAGATTGCAAGGAGAGCTTGGAGATCTTCCTCAAAGCTTCTTGGGAGCGATTTTGATCTAAGGGAAGGATCCCTAAGGTCGATATACTATCCAAATCAACCTTATTATAATATTTTGTGAATTTTAATATGATAGAAATGATAGAAATAGAGATTAGATGTATTTTTCCCTAATTTTGTATGAAGTAAGCTATTATAGATGGAAATATGGTTTAATAATGTGGATGGAATGTATAGATGATGGGAAATATCATGGAGGATGTGATGAATGTGTGGATGTGGATTGTACTTGAGTTGTATGGATGGATTATGGTTTGATGAAATGTTGGAAATGTGAAAGGGCAATGGATTCATAATATACGTACCCAAGGTGTTTGTGAAAATGTTTGAGAGGATAAATACTAATATATCATTATAAAATTATTGGGAATTGAGTATGAATTATGCTAAGAATTATGATAGGATATATATGTATGTGATTGCTTGTCAATTTATGCTTAATTATTTGCATGGTAATTGATATTCGGGAAGGTAAGAACTTAGAGGAAAATCTCTCAAACCAGGAATTCTCTAACTATATGGTATGGGACAGCATAGTGGAGTTTCCATGGTGGGAGATCGGAATCTAAGCAATTACCTACTCGAATCTTAATTACGACACTTATGCACAACGCACGTGTATGTTAAGATAAGAGTCTCACAAGTCACATATGTGGACCACAAGCATAAGCATTACATACGCCTGATATTTTGAATAAGCTCAATGAGGGATCTGAATAATTGCATGTTCTGAATAAGCTGCTCAAGGCTCATAAGCATAAGCATTGCATACGCCTATCATTCTGAATAAGTCCGGCGTGGTCCGTATCCTCTAAGAGCGGCATGTCAATTAAGTAATTGCATGAGCATGGTCCGTATCCTCCAAGAGTGGCATGTCAGTTAAGTGTATGATTTGAACAAGTGCATAAACATAAGCATCTCACAAGCACGTGGTCTCATAAGCATAAACATCTCATAAGTATGTTGTCTTCTAAGTCTAAGGTTCTCACAAGTACACGAGTCAAGGTGATGATATGATGTATATGAACACATGTTCTTCCGTACTCTGATTATGTAATTATGCTATTGTTATGGTTATAACTAAGTGCAAGTATATTATTATTGTTATTTGGATTTTATATACATCGAGTACTTTTGTACTCAGCCAGACTTTGTCTTGGCAGATTTAGAGTAGGAGCATACGGCAAAGCCGTGGATTGAAGAGGCTTACGTAAAAGGAGGAGAAGGTGAGCCTTCCGAGGAGGGAGCCGGGGGTTTGGATGGTTACCCCTACTAGTTTATGTTCTGTTTTAGTTGAAGGAATTGTAATAGACATTTAGATGATGTTGCTTATTAGACTACTTTGCAGATGGTACTAGACTATTTTGTTTATGTTGGATTTTATTATGTTGGGCAGGTGAGCGTTGTACAGGATGGTTTAGTTTTATAAAATCGAAATTTTATTACTCTCATTTTTGGAGACTCGTGTAGTATGCCTTGTATACATGGATTTTAAGTAGGTTAAGGAAATGTGGCAATCCCAAAGTCCTATTTTGATCAAGGTAGGATTTGGAGTCGGTAGATAAGCAAACCACAATACAGAGATTTTTATGTGGAAACCCTTTCGGGAAAAACCACGGGACCTAGTCTAGCAAAGAGATCACTAACACAAAGTAAAGATACTTACAGACTCGAACCTCACCTAAACAGAACTCGAACTCATCGATCTACGACTAGTCCTACACGCCTCAATAAGTAATCACATTCTCACAAGACCCCTGAACAACCTCAGCAGCCTCTACTTCTCTTGAGTCTCGACAACCATGATCTCCAAAGATCAATCTCCGTCCATGACTACTTCAGATTCCACCGACCAAATATCCACGATTCTTTTCGGATTGATCTCCTTCACAAAGGCTCTAGAACACACCGGCCAAAGTGTTCTTCACAAAACGGGTTGATGGTTTCAATTAATCACACAATCCCTAGGAGTATCCCAATCAAAAGAATAATCAAGCAAGTAAGGATGAAAGAATAACTTGCAATCTCTAGGGTGGAAGAGGAGAGGAGAATGAGTCTGAGCAGCTTCAATAATCCTTTAGAAACACTGAAAACTCTCACAAACTTCCTTGGTTCTAATAGAGAATCAATACCCAACTTATATAGACCCAAAAACCAATTTAGAAAGAGGAATATTGCTGAAAACACGAAGCCCGGTAAACCGGCCATCATAGGTGGTCGACCGACTGATAGATTTTTGGAAAAAATCTCAAAACAGTAGCTGTTTTTCGATAGCCGGTTGACCGCCCATAAATCCGGTTGACCGGGATTTAAAAACTTGTTTTTTTTCTTTTTCTTTCTTCATCAAAGTTGTAGATCTTTTCGATATGGTTGATTTGATATATTATGGAGAAAAATTAGAACTATGGTCAATGAGATATGACTCTAACAAGGAACTTTGGTTTTTAAACAGTAGCTTATTTCGATAGCCGGTCGACCGCCCATAAATCCGATCCACCAGGATTTAAAAACCGATTTTTCACTCTTTCTTTCTTCACAAAAGTTTTAGCTCTTTTCGATACAGTCCATTTGGTATATTATGGAGTAAAATCAGAGCTACGGTCAGTGAGATATGGCCCTTATAAGGAACCTTGGTTTTTATGATCCTCTAACACTCTCAAGGCTACATATCTAGTCACCTAAGGTTCATAAAAATATTCTAAGTCAATCTCCACTTGAGGGAGCACGATATCCAAGTCACTTACCATCATGAGCGAAACGAAGGCTATGATCAGAATGTCTTCAACTGATCTTCTTCAATCTTCAATCTTCATCTTCACTTGTCGTAGACGCTTGTAGGCAATGACACAAGACACACTAGACTCACTATTTTGACAATGGAATAAACCAACACTAAACCATGGACTTTACACTTGGGTTACACACAATTCACTCATCTGAGAATTGAGTGTCTTACATAACTCAGCTCAATCCTTTATTTCTTGTTAGGTACTCTACACTACCCTGAAACCATTATTGGGTGGTACACAACATCACCCTATGATCAATTTAAGGAGGTCTAACACAACTTAATTTATAATTAAAATCTATTATGCTATAATTCACAATTAAAATCTAGTCAGACATAACATAATGTATTACAAAATGGATTTCAGTTGAGTTCCTACAACTGAAACCTCAGTTATAAATATCAAATATTTATAACCATACAAATTCTCAATCTCTCATGATAATGGGGTTCAAGGTTTCACAAACCCCTAAAGGCTTGGAAAACCCTTTTTTATCCTAGTAAGTTATTAAAACTCTTATACTAGCATAAATGAGTCCAATTACTAACCAATTAGTAACTAACATATATGTCTTGTTGAACCACGTCTCAGCTCGGCACATTATTGTTGAACCACGTATATCTCTTATGTTTTTCTTTGTGTGTGCTTGTTTATCTGTTCTGTTAGGTCTATTCTATTGGTTATTTCCCCAACATGGAATACAACAACTCAGAGTTCGGTTCTAATTCTAGCTGTGTGTAGACCAATGTCGCTTACCTTAAATCTGTTATCTTAGCACAGCAATATATAAGAGTAAAAGGAGTGTAAAGGCCAAAAAAATTGCAGAAAGCCAAAGAAATCAGAATGTAGAAAGCCAGAGAATGATAATAGTGGGGTCATCAACCCTCCTTAAGATAGGCCATTTTGGAGTGGTTGCTTGGACTTTCCCTTATGGCACCTTAACGGCTACATTAGGTCTGGTTGTGTGTGTGCGATGAGAGTGTGTGTGTTAGTTACAGGATATTATTTCAACAAAAAAAATATATTTATAAGCGAAATATTGTTGACAACATCACCATTACACCTGAAATGCTTGATGAGTTGGTATCACTGTGCCGAGCTGAGACGGGTCGGGTTGGGTCTTTGAGTGAATTATTATCTTTTTATTACAACTCAACCCTAATTTTAATTAATTAAACATCAATTAATTTTTTATCCGTTTATAATACACCTCTTCTTCCCTAAGCATTCTATGGCTTTCTGCACGCTGGTTTCTTTGGGCTTTCTACAATTTAGTTTTGATCCTATGCACTCACCTCTTGTACTTTTGTATATTGCTTGGCGAGATAATGGATTAAAATGTGCGACTTTGATCAGTGCACGGTTAGAGTTAGGAACCGAATTCTGTAAGCTGTTGTATCCTAGAGGCATTTGGTCTGCAATCCAATGCATCTGTAGTCGGGACGCGAATAATCGTAAAAGAATTACGTAGTCCCCGTCTCAACTCATGGTTATTTGATGGTGATTTGATGCAACGTTTTTATTTCATTTGGTCCAGGTTCATTGCTTGAATATAAAGCTTCAAACATTATAGAGCAATAGAAAAATCAATACTTAAAAATTTGGAGCCCAAGAGAAAAGAGGGGAACAAGCAAACATGGACATTAGAAAGAAAATAAAGAAAAAGAAAGAAATGAGTATCTCTGCTTTAAAAAAAAATATTATCATTTAGTGGAATCAAAGAACACTTTGGCACGGTAAGAATCCTCATCTTACAAGAATAAAGTGTCGAAAATTTAAAGAAGATGTGTTTAACAGGCAAGAGTCATTAAGATGAAGGACGCTTCTATCAGAGAATAATATGGTAGTAATTAAGTCGATCTCTTTAAGATGATCAGCACCCCCATGCACTATAGATGCCCTGGATTGCATACACGACATCTCCAGGATACAACAACGCACAGAGTTCGGTTCCTAATTCTAAGAAGATGCGTTATCTTACCCCAGCAATATATAAAAGTAAAAGAAGGGAATGCAAAGGACAAAACAAAATGCAGAAAGCCAAAGAAACCAGAGTGTAGAAAGCCAGAGAAACCTGAGTGTAGAAAGCCAGAGAATGATAATAGTGATTAACTTAAGAGGAAATCTTAAAGAGAGCGACTTCTGTGCCTCAACTCCATTTGGTGCTGGTGCGTTCCTTGCAAATAAAGATTCAAACATCACATAACAATAGAAAAATCAATACATAGGAATGTGGAGCCCAAGAAAAAAGAGGGGGACAAGCAAACATGGAATCCAAATTTTAAAGGACCAAAGCATTAGAAGGAAAAAAGAAAAAGAAAAAAAAGAGTGAAGATTGTCTCTTGCTTTAGAAAGAGATAATATCATTTGGTGGATTCAAAGGAACACTTATAATACAGTAAAATACCCCAGGAAAACAGCAAAAGCAAGCAATTACCCTATGTTTGTTGTCGAGAAAATAAGTTAAATTATGGAAAAGAAAATAAAATTAGACCAAACACAACTAAAATTGTATTGGACATCTAACATTTATTTTCTTTTCCATATTTTCACTTATTCCATCAGCAACCAAACATAGCATTAAGGAATTCTCATCTTTCCTCAAGCAAACATAATAGAATCCTCATCTTACAAGAATAAAATGTGGAAAAACAAAAAAATGGTAAAAATTAGAGGTGCTCAACACTCACAGGCAGGAGTAATTAATAAGACGAAGGACCTATTTATAGGGAGTGAAGAGTGCTAGCAATACTTTATTTTAAGACTCACTCTCTTTTGAGTGGACAGATTGTTGATTGAAAACGCGTGTCACTATAACACTTTAAAAGAAAGAGTAGTTACCATTACCCATCACGAGAATAGATGGCAGTAATTTAATAACTTTTATTTTTATTTTCCTCTTATGATTTTTGAGTCTTATAGCCTATGTCTGACACCCAAGAGACCAAGACGTTGAACATTGAGATGATGGCTGAAGCATACTCTAATGGACTGAGAAAAGAATGTGCCTAATTAGGCCGTATGGTCTCGGCACTAACCGAGATCTTTCGCAATTTACTCGTCCCCGAAAGTATTTTGTCTTCAAGTAAAAGTAAACGATTCAGGTTAAATAACCAACAACATGATTCAGGTTGTTTAACTTGAATTAGTTAATTCCTATGATTAACTCAATTAACTTGAATCAGTTAAAATGTGATTTTCGTTATTTTAACCGAATCAGTTAATTTGTATGGTTCACCTAAAATAACATGATTTGAGTTATTTTAATTGATTTAGTTAATAAAATGTGAATCAGGTTTTACAGGATCCATAAGTGGCCGGTGAGTGTTAAGTTAGACACCCCTACCAATAGGAATGGTCTCGGTTAGGGCTGAGACTGTACAATTTCAGAAGCTTTATCCTAGCTGGTGAACCCAAAACTTACCTGACTAGAACTCAATGGCCAACACAAAGGTATTGCCATGCATAAGAACGCCATCCTAGAGTACTCAAGATTCTTATCTTCCCAAAACGTATTCCCGAAGTTAAGCAAGCTATGGAGCTAAGTATCTTTACTGCTTTAATGAATAAGGGGCCAAGCCAAGGTCAAGGATAGGATTCGTTAGTTATCCTTACTGCTTTAATGAATAAGGAGCCAAGCCAAGGTAAAGGACAGGATTCTTTAGGCCTGTTAGCCTCTAAATAAGAGCCCTATTCTCCCATTTAGTTTCAGGCAAGAGGAAGAAAGAAAAAATGGCTGAGAGTGTGGTTACGTTTTTATTGGAGAATGTGAGTGCTTTGCTAATAGAAGAATCTCATCTTCTCTTCGGAGTGAGGGAGGAAGTCAAGTCACTTCGTACCGAACTCGAATGGATCCGTTCCTTCCTCAGGGATGCGGATGAGAAACGCAAAAAGAACGAGAGGGTGAAGCTCTGGGTGAGCCAAATAAGAGATGAGGCTTACAATGTGGAGGATGTCATCGACTTGTTTATCCTCAAGGAAGAGCGTCAACGCAGGAGAAACATGGCGCTTACAATCATTGGCTACCCCAACCGACTCCTTACCATCCATTTGGTAGCAAAGCAGATCCAGGACATCAATAAAGGGCTGAAAGGAATTTCAGCTAACGCAGAAACATATGGTCTCAATAAACAATCGGGGGAGTCGTCCAGTTGCTTCTTTGAATCAAGTACTCCTGCCGGCGAAGGAAAATAGAGCTCCCATGGTCGAGGAAGCTGATGTAGTGGGATTTCATAGGGACGCGGAGAAACTAGCAAAACTGCTAGTGGAAGGAGAGGCCCACCGGAACCGTACCGTCGTCTCAATAGTAGGCATGGGAGGCTTAGGTAAAACTACACTTGCTAAAAAAGTTTATAATGGATTTGATGTTAAAAAACACTTTGATTCTTGTGCTTGGGTTTATGTGTCCAAAGAGTATGGACCAAAAGATCTTCTGCTTAGCATTATAAAACAAGTTAAGATGCTCACGGAAGAGGAAGAAAGGAAAGTAGCCCAAATGAATGAGGAAGAGCTGGGAAGGACCGTCTTCAATTATTTGAAAGAAAAGAGGTATCTAATAGTAATGGATGATATCTGGAGGATGGAAGATTGGGATAGACTCAAATTAGCCTTCCCTTATGAAGAGGGAAAGGGAAGTAGGGTGTTGCTTACCACTCGAAACAAAGAAGTAGCTTCATATGCTGATCCAAATATGGAGCCTTATGAATTACACCTTTTAGATGAAGGAGAGAGTTGGAAGCTCTTTACTAAGAAGGTGATGAGTTGCCCCACAGAGCTGGAGGAACTGGGCAGGGAGATTGTTGCCAAGTGCGGTGGACTACCACTTGCCATTGTCGTATTAGGAGGACTCTTATGTACAAAAGAGAAAACACATGGCGCTTGGTCCAAAGTAGATCACAGTGCACGTTGGGTATTAAGTCAAGACTCAAACCGATGTGCAGAGGTATTAGCATTGAGTTATGATGATTTGCCGTATTACTTGAAGTCGTGCTTTCTCTATTTTGGTCTTTTCCCAGAAGATGCTGAGATTAGAGCTGATAGATTGATTCGATTATGGATTGCGGAGGGGTTTGTACAACATCGAGGAGAGGAAACGATGGAAGATGTTGCAGAGGATTACCTGGAGGAGCTAATCCATCGGAGCTTGATACAAGTGGGAGAAAGAAGAAGATACGATGGTGGGGTTGAAACTTGCCGCATCCATGACCTCTTGCGAGATCTTGCAATTTCAGAAGCCAAACAAGATAAATTTCTTGGCATTTGCGCTGAACCTTCATCTCGCCGATTTGCAATTCATCCTGTCGCTAATGGTATGTACCCTACTTCATCTGCGCTGAACCTCCATTCTTTGTTATGCTTCTTGAGTATCGAAACTCTTGAAATAGACTTGTGGAAGTCATTTCGGCCTTTTTGGGGAAGAATGAAACTGCTGAGGGTGTTGGATCTACAGGGTGTATCCATTGACTACTTACCCGACGAAATAGGAGAACTCCTACTTCTAAAGTACTTGGGGCTGTGTGCAACTATGATAAGTTCCCTTCCACCTTCCGCATGCAACCTCCGTAACCTACAGACTCTAGATTTGCAATATTCATATCGCCTCTCAGACATACCCAATCGGTTATGGAAGTTAAAACAGCTAAGACATCTCTATCTATTAGAAACAGAGGTGAGCAGTTCAAGTCTTTCTTGGCGAATAGATAATCTAAGCCACCTCCATAGGCTAGAGCTGCCGGCTGGCAATTGGATAATGGGGGGGCTCGACAAACTAACGGATCTTAGACAATTATCAACTAAGGGAGAGGTATCGACTGTATATAAAGAAGCATTAGCAAACTCTCTGCCCAAATTGTGTTCCCTACGATCATTATCTTTGGTGGACAGAGTCCACGGACCAACTCCAAGTCCAGGCTTCTTGCCTCTTGTTTCTTTCTTGCAACATGTACACCTCTACACGTTGTACCTGAGTGGACAGCTGGAGAAGCTACCGATCCTCCCGCCAAATCTAGCAGAGTTATACTTACAGGGTTCTCGACTCAAGCAGGAAAAGGATGTACCACAGATAATGGCAACGCTAGAGCAGCTACCAAACCTAAGGGTCCTTGAGTTAGCAGAGAGTTCGTATGAGGAAGAAGAAATGATTTTCACTGCAGGAGGGTTTCCTAAACTCCAGCATTTAACCATGGTTGGATTGGAACATTTAGAGGAGTGGAGAGTGGAGAAAGGAGCAACGCCCTGCCTTCAGTCCTTGGAGCTCATTCACTGCGATCGGTTGAAGATGCTTCCAGATGGATTAATACATATCACCACCCTCCAGAAATTTTACTTAAGAGTACCAGGCATGAAAGGCAGAGTGGAAAAAGATAGAGGGGAAGATTGGTATAAGATACAACACATACCCTCTATCAACATTTATAGACGTGCATCTACGAGAATCTGATATCTCATGTGGTTAGTAGGTGAGTGCAACTGCCCCCCCTTCCCTTCCCTTCTTTTTGTGTTTTCTTCAAGCTCAAGAAGGGGAGCTCACCTTTTAGTGTAAACTAGGTGGCAATTTTGTAATTATGGACAGAAATCTTCTTAGTACAAAATTGCAACTATTTCTCACCTTAATTATAATCTTTGCATTAAAACTGGTCGCTTCATATTAACGCTCTTTTGTTTTTTGGCCTTTTGATGTCTTTAATTGTATACCAGCAATCTGCAAACCCTTGATGATCCTTCATCATTTCATGTTGAATCTGGAAAGTTCATTTCTTGTGGTCCTGGAATTCCTCTTCTTAGATGCCTAACTGGGCTTTTTAATGGATAAAGAGTTTCAAGTGTTTGGCTTCAGTACATATGACTCTAGCTCTTAGAGAAGTGAGTGTTCTATTTGTGCATCTAAAATTTAGAGTCTGATGTTCAAGTGTAGGCTATGGTATGTATATCAAATTGGTATTTTATTTTTTGTTACTGTTTTTTTTTTGTTCTTTTTGGGGGTATCGTTTTGTTAGTGCTGGAACTTGGAACACATAAAGACCTATATATATTTTTTTTTCTTAAGATGTAACAAAATTTATTGTGACTCGGCCTATCAAAGAGGGGGACGCATCAAAACAAGAAACAATCTATAGCATAGCATACCACTGATCAGTGTTCTACACTCTTAGGACGTTTGAACTCTTGGAGAGTAATCCCCTCCAAGAGTTTGGATCAGATTCGAAGAGGTGATCATCACATGATTGCATTTATTAAGAGTCCTACTCCTTCTAGGTTTGTAACAGCTTGAGTTCTAGCTTATTTGTAAACATCCTGTACTCATCATATATATAAACAGCTCGAGATCCCACATTGGTATCAGAGCTCATATAGCTCTCGCTCCAATTTCTGGTTTTTTATCCTATGGCGTCCTCCCTCTCGAGCAATTCACCCACGTCTGCTCCATCCACTGATTCTCCTTCACCATCACCGCCTGCTACTGCTAGTGGTGGCAATTAGGCAGAGTTGACCCGAAACTCGATTATTCGGCCTGAGGTTTGGGTGGGCTGAGCCTTCCTTATTTTGGGCTGGGCTGAGTTTGGACTAGACTGTGAGCTACAGTAAATTGTTGCTGCCCTTAGCTCAGTCCAAACTAAATATTATATATATAGAGGGAGAGAGAGAGTAGGCTCAAATCTCCATCTATTAATAAGGAAAACCCAAACACTCTTCATTCTTCAATGCTCACGAGGCCACAACCATCTCACTTCTCTTCCCCTTTTCTTCTCTCTTCTCCTTCCGATTTCTCTTTCCTTTCTCTCTTCTCTTCCCCTAAGTTGCTGCCGTGAGGTTAAAGGAATTCGTTGCTTCTTTGGGCCAGCCCGAATTCGGCACACAATCTTCTTTATTTGAACCAGCCCAAATTCAGCCCAAAATGTCTTGAACATAAACATTTGAGACTGACTTTTTTTTCTTCCAATATTGTTCCATTTTTGACACTATAAATGTGAAGAGATTTCGATTTTCACTGCTCACAAAGACAAATAATGGGAGATGATCAATGTCCTATGGTAAACATATATTCAAGTAGATGCTTATCGTGTGTCAATATGCCAAAGAATAATAGCTAGAGCAACTCTGGAAACCCATAAAGGGAAGTGGAAAAAGAACTAAACTAATGTGGGCTGCCTGTCATGATTCAGACTACCAATCCAACATGGGTAACACTTCAGAACAAAAGCTGAGATCCATAATCTAAGCAGGAAAGACCAGCATAAAATCAGAATCTAGTGATCAAGATTACTATAGATAAACAAAAGTGCAAAAAGAAACTGAAAGAAAGGAGGCTTACCATGGATGGCAATTTGGAAGCACATAGCTCACATCGAAATTGTTGGCATTTCCTTTTTACTTATTTCTATATACCAGACTAGTCTAGGAAGAAGAATTTGAATTCTATGGTGTTGTGTTACTATTCTGCTAATGTGGTAACCAAATGTTAAACCATCATGCAATGATACTTTAAAACCCCAAAAATGGAAGCGTTCCTCCTCACCTATGGTGCAATAAACGGAATTCATCATGGTACTCAGACTCATCTTCGTCATTGAAAATTGCACTATAAAATACATATGGGCTCTCTAACATCTCTGTCAAGGTTAGGTGGCCATCTTTACCTGTATCTGCCTGCAGACGTTAAACACAATCTTGAGTGCCCCAAAGCTTCTCTATTCAGTATATAAAGCGCATTTGAACAAAATTAGCTTCATATAGGGGTCCAAAAAAGGGATTTTGAAATTTGTTATGTAGCACAATGCTTTTAAACATCAACATCATACAAACATTATCCAAACTATTTGGGGATTGGCCACACAAATTCTGTTCTGCAATTCCCCCCTATCATGATTAATATCTTCTATTACAGGGTACCTTCAAATCTTTTTACGATATATTTTTCTGTGTAATAGTAGTAATTCTATTTTCAAAATGAAGTAATACTGCTCCATTCCTCTGACAGAAAAACTTATTTCATCCAATATGAAACCACAAAATGCAAATGCAGACATGCTGTGGCAATAATCAGCAATTTGATCCATACATAAGTACGTAGTGTTTGCTGAAACAAACATGGATTAGTGCAAATTCCATGGATATTTTGGCGATCTTGACATCTTATCTACTTTACATGTATAACTCACTAACTAGACTTATAGCGAAATTTTATTATCTCTATGTGAAGACAATAACCACTCAGTTTCTGAGCTTCTATTGAAATTTTGAAGTAGCTATTTCATCATATGATTCATATAATATTCTTCTTTAGTTCCTTGTACCAAGTATAAACACGAATCCTATTTTTCCATTCAATTTTATAAGCTTACTAGAAGGTTCATTTGTCTAACATAGTTGTAGCGCGTGAAGCAGAAAGCGAGGCTCAAAAATCCCTTGGGAAACAAGAAGTGAAAAATGAGATACAAACATCTCCCTCCCACTATTTTAGTTTGGGCAGCCATGCCTTGAAATTTTCCTTACATGAGATACATGTGGAGAGCCACGCGCCTTAAACTATTTTGGACCCTGTATAAAAACCAGTGGATTTGATTATCTTCTAGTAACACCACCAAGAAGGAAAAAGAATATTTGAAATTTGAATCTTCTAATCTTGAGTTGCAATTAAATAATATAACAAATATTAAAATCTTGTGAAAAAATATTTACACTAACAGGATTCGCATAAGGTTTACATAACTGGTTGTGGAGGCGTACTAAGTTATATCAATCATTTACCAAGAAGGTTCCAATCCAAGGATAATTGCTAGGGGTCTACATCCTAAGTTTTGGGCTTGGGACTATTCCATTATGCCCCCACATACATAGCCCCCTTTAAGCAAGAAATGGGACATGATAAAAGCAAGTGGCCCGCCTTGTACATAACTTCTCTACAACTATTGTCAAAATACCATCCTAGATATCAAGAAAGTCATATGCTCTGTAGAAGAAACTTGTATATATCAGGGGATTTGATTGATCAGAAAAACCATTAATAACATAGAAATCACATTTGGAAAGACTGGACAATTAGCAAAGTTGAGTGCCAAGGGCCAGCCACAGTAAGATTACCTCCTTGGGATCAAGAGACCCTTTCCTCTATTAACATGTATACCTCAAAGTAGTAAAGGACTATAAATATTGAATTGCCCAGTTTGTGGTAAGGGGCCATTTTCTTGATTGTGTAAATTCTTAACATGTTTGTGATTACCTTGGCATTGTAAGGGTTCCATTTTTTATTTTGTATCTTTTGAGATATTTGAAGTTGTAAATATTTTTTAACACTTTCTTACAAGGTTATAGTTTAGCAATGACTTGCACTGTAATTTTATAGACTAGGCGACAATTTATAAACTACATAAACCCACACATGGTACACCTACATGAGTGTGGGACCTCACCCATGGATCCCATGATATGATCTCTTTGGCCAGAATTTCCCTGATTAGATGATGAGAACCAATTGATATGCAAACTTTTACCCTAGAAATTTCATCATGCCTTTTATTACTGCCATGTAATAAATCAAATGACTTTTAATCGACAATTTTTTTTTACAATGGTTACCTACTTTTATCAGTATAGATCAGATGAATACAATCATATCTACAGGTCTAGTTTTGGTATGGAAATATCTTCTAAGCTGGATCCATCAATTACTAGGTCCTAACCTCCTAAAGTATGTGTGCATGCACTTCTGTTCTTTTTATTGACCATTCTAAAGTCCACATAACTGAAAACTTTAGATAACCCAGTTTATCAAATATATAGTCTCAAAAATTATAACTTATTATAGAAATGACATCTCCAATTCCTGTTAATATAATATAACCAGCGAGTTTTATTTAAGCCTTCTTAGGTTATTCTGTATATTTTACTTGTCCACGTTTGTATAGGATATTTAACCCATTTTAACCTATTGGTCCGACGAATTCCGATCAAATTTAAAAGGAAAATATCACGTAGTAAAGCATAACATGGGGCAACCAAGGAGAACTATATTCATAGTGGTGTAATCGAGATGAAGACGTTGAGATAGATGAGTGGAAGGACTAGTTAAAATAAAATCAGAAATGAGAACATCCGAGAAAATTTGAGAGTGGTTCCAATATATGATAAAATAAGGACGAGTCAACTAAAATGGTTTGGACTCGTTCAACAAAGACCTACCACTGAGATGGAATAGGTGCAAGTTTGGCCACATGGATGGAAATAGTGCGGAAAATTTTGATAGAATAGGATTTACCGAATTCAAGACTTTTAATAGAGCAAATGACAAAACAAAATGCATGTTGCCAACAATAAACATTTGGGGCGAGGATTGATTATGATGGTTTGACTATATATATAAATATATATATAGTGAATAGGTATCAAATGCACGATGTATAGCCAACCTTGCCTATGCATCATGCATTTGAGCGACACATGACACTCCCTTGGGACCTAAAAAAAAAAAACTCAATGTGTAGGTCCCCCTTCCCTAACACATGGCAAAAAAATCAGCCTAATTGAAGATGTCTAAGTGATGCAATTGGATATTGAAAACGTCTGTCATAAACCCTAGTTGGTCAGCATTAACCTAGGGTTAATACGATTTAACTAAGTTATAGTTTCGACCATTTGATCTAATGGCCTACACTTTTCCAATTGGGCAGATCTTTTGCCATGTGTTGGGAAGAGAGACCCACACATTGGATTTTTTTTGTAGGCTCAAAGGAGTTCTACGTGTCGTTCAAACATGTGACACATAGACAAGGTTGCCTATGCATCAATGCATAGACTACATCGCCTCATGTATATAACAATTTATATTAATAAATATATATACAGTATACACACATACACACACACAAGGTGAGTATATATTTATAAAGAAATTAGGGATAGAATCCCCTACATAAAGCGAATTCCTTTTTACATCGTAAGTAGCTCATAAGTTAGCAATTTCCTTAGCATCTTACACAATATGAACCAAACCTCTCCGGGTCCTCTCTCTTTTCAACAAGAAAAGAGAAGTTTCCACGCTAGAAAGGTCTGCAATATGTGCTGGACTCAACTAACCTGTAGACATCAAATTCCCAAGAGATGACACTTGAAATGATTTAAAAACTCATTTCTCATTTGATGCAGCACAAATAATTAGAGGCTGGATTCATCGATTATCAATAATAAAGAGCTTAAGGATAAAGTTGAAAACAGGAAGGAGAAGAGGAAGGGGGAAAAGACAATGATATAGTTGGAGTTTTTCAAGGAGATAATAAAGAAAAGTATCACCACTATAAATCACTTGGTTGATGGAGTCACACCGTGTCAAAACAGAAAAGCATCATTGAGCTTTAGAAATTGCATTTATCACCCTACACCATTACGGTTAATTACAGATTATACTAAGAATTTAACATGCATTAACCAATATTAGAAAAGATAAGATCAGAAATCAGTACATTCGAAAGAATTTAGGAGTAGCTTCAATATATGATAAATTAAGGGGAGTTGAATGGGATGGTTTTGACACATTCAAAGAAGATCAATGTCATTAAAGGCGAGAGAAGAAGTGAGTTGGTACAAGTTGGAAGATCTACAAAGGCCAAAGGAACGCCAAAAATGATGTGAATGGAGATACACTATGGAAAGGTTTCATATCACACGAGTTGACCAAGGTCACGCTTTGAATAGAACGAAAAGGCAAAATGAGAGTAGGGCTACCAAATATTTGGGATTTGGCATTGATGCTGATGACAATGACCAAGAATTTAACAAACAAATAACCTAATTACATAACAACCAAGCTAATAGTCACTAGTCGAACGAGAACCTAATATGCTAAAATACAAGTGACAAATCATTTAAATATCAAGCTACCTACTAACTTGGTTAAAAATTAAGCTACCTACTAACTTAACGACTAGTTACTACCACCAGAAAAAAAAAAAAAACAATTAAGGGCTAGTTACCAATATCTCGTAATCATTAGCTTTCTTAGGAAATAATGAACAAGGTCCGAAGCTTCGGCTTTGTCATCAGCTTTTTAAGGAAGTAATAAACAGGGTCCCAAGCTTCGGTTTTGCAGGAGAATTCACACTTGGGAGATGGGACATTGCATTGGAAAATTTCAATTTACATAATGCTTCTTCTATTTTTTGGAAAATTGTAGAAGAACATGAATATATTCACTAATATTCTAAGAAATGTTGATAAGGGCACCATTATAAATAGAATTCATAATCCTATCTAAATTGCAATATGTAAGAAAAGCTAAGGGTGATACCTTGAGAACCAAAAGTACATTATTATTTGAACAACCAATAGTCATTAAAGTACAAGCAAACAAACTCATAACATCCACAGTGTAGAGACCCGAATCTTTTTCCTGTCATTGCTTAGTTTATCAGGGGTATTTTAGTCTTTACTGTGTCTTCATGCATGTGTTCTTGCATAACTGTTTATCTTGAGGGTTTTCTCATGGCCTGGGTTTGTTGTGGGTTTAGTGTATGAGTCAAGGGATGTGAGGATATTTTTGAGAACGCAAGCAAAGAGTATAAAACATACTCTATGTGTTAAGTGAATAGTGCTTATAGAGGTCAAGGCCTCTATGTATAGTCTTGAGTGTTTCTTAGTGAAATGATGGTTTGATGTAGGTGTATGTTGAGTCTAAACCAAGAGGATACGAGTACTCTAAGTATCTAAGATCATAGATTATAAAACACCATAAGTGTGTATGTAGAACTCCAGGAGTCATGTGGTTAGTGCTAGTGCGCAAGGCATAAAGAAGTTGGGGCTTCTCATGCATGTTAGTGTATGTTCGACAATCACCTAGGTGGGTTGAAACATGAGGGTTGATTCATGAGATGGGAGTAGGGGTTGGAATCAAAGTAGATGGAGTATGAAAATAAACCAAGGGTCTAGAGGAATGTCTTAACATCCCTCAACTTTAGGAAGTTCTAGTTTTCTCACTGCTTATCGAAATGGAGTGATTCTTGAACCATTAGAAAGGTATTGGAACCCTCTTTAAGGTTTATGTTTAATGCTTTTCCATTTTTTGAGTCTAAGCTAAGTCAAAGGTAGGTTTTCCGATGTTTTGTCTGTTAAAATTCCAGATCTGTCAGCTTTAGAGCCCTTTTAGACCATTAAAAACTCAAAATTAAGATTTTTGTAAAACATTAAAGTTGTTCCACTTTAAGAGACGAGTCCAACGCAAGTTGAATAGTCAAAATCTGATGAGCGAGTCAAACGTTATGGTCAAAATACCAAAAGGAAACAATTCGGACAGTTCTCAGGATTTTGACGATCGATCATCACAAGCCAACGATCGATCATCTGGAGCCCAAAAAATTGATTTAGCCTTGGGAATTTGGATGATCGATTGTCCAAATTGATGATCGATCATCAGAACACGACCCTGCTTCATTTAAGACACGGATTTTAGGGTTTTTAACCCTTGGGGCTATAAATAGAGGTCCTATTTTGAGGTTTCAGACTATCATAGCCATTTCTAACCTAATTTGGCAAGAAAAGAGAGAGAACCTAGGATTCTAAAAGAGTTTTAGCTTTGGAGAAGAAGGGTTTTGCTTAAAGATGAAGAAGATTAGCTAGGAGATCTTCCTCAAAGCTTCATGTAGCGAGTTAGATTCAAGGGAAGAATCCCTAAGATTGATATCCCTTCTAACTCAACCCTATTAAGATGTTTTGTATGCTTAGATGATAATATGTATGGATTATCAAGAGATTACATGAAAATGCATGGATTAAGAATGAAAATATGAATTTAGGATAATATCCTCTCTAGTCTAGCTTTGGTATTATTATAATTATTGATTTGGTATGAGAAATGATGGATTAATGTTGGATTTGCATGATAATTAAGGATATGGATGGATTTGTATTTAAGAAACTTAAATTAAATAATGCATTATGTTTATGGATTATGGTTGTATGGAAAATTATAGTAAATGAGCTAATATGGAGAAAGGATGAATTATGAAGGTGTGGATTGGTGTGAGGTTTGGAAGGGATGCATGTGGTTTATGAATGAGTAGTGATGTGGTTTTGGAATGTGGAAATGGGAAGGACATTGTATACATAATTAATGCATTGTATATGTTTGTTGAAATGCCTAAGAACATTAAGTATGGAAAGTAATGATATTGAAAGGCTTGTATGAGTATAATAAGATATGTTATGATGAATTATGCTTAGAAATGATATTAGAAATGTTAGTATGAATATGCCAAGAAATGAAGTATGTTTTGATAAATTTATGCCTATTCAAGTTGCATGGTGATTGATATTCGGGTAGGCCAATGCTTAGAGGAAGTCCTCCATGTCGGGAATTCTCTAATTAGGGAGATGTAACCTAGCGGAATTTCTTGACAAAAGATGGAATCTAAGTGATGACTAAATTTGGATGCTAATCACGACACTCTAGCACAAGTTCACATGTGTGGTAGTTTACAAGTCTCATGGGTACACAAACATGAACACGGACATTGCATGGACACTGGATATTGAAATACAAGGACAAAGACAAGTACAAAGATACTAAATTACAAGTACAAGGACAAGGACACTACATGATTTTACAAGGACCCTGAAATTCAAGTAGCTCCGGTATTCGTTGATGCTCTCCATGGATAAGATTTCAAATCCTAGATAATTATCATGGATATTTGGGATCTAAGAGCTCTAGGGGCTTACGCATCTGTCGATGCACCTCCATGGATCTAAATACAAAGACCTCGATAACTATTTTTTTAGGAAAACAAGCATGCATTGCATTCATGTTACAAGTTCAAGAGTTACAAGTCTAAGAGTCACAAGTTCAAGCGTCATTCAAGTACATGGTCAAGTGAAGTCATGATGTTCACATGTTTCCGCACTCTGATTATATTCATATTATATTAAACTGCTATTGATTTTACAATTGTTACATGCTTTGGATATTGGATAATGCATGTGCTATTGTTGGTTAGTTTAGATATCCACTGAGTATTCAATTGTCAATCGACCTGTTATTATCGTACAGGTCTAGCGCAGGTTCAGTTAGCAACCCCTTGGGTAGAAGAGGAGTACTTTGAAGAAGGAAAAGTAGATGAACTTCCAAAGGAGGGAGCCAGGGATTTTGAGAGTTATCCATCCTAGTAGATCATAGTTACTTTCTGAGTTATCTTGTTTTAGACTTATGTTATTTTCAGGATGTTGCTTAGACTGTTCATTGTTATATGGTGACCTTATTCTACCCGATCATGGTGGGCATGTTGGGCTTATTTCAGTTTATGTTTATGGATTTGGATTATTATCGGTTTATCATACATCGGATGAGAGGTTTTTAAAGAAAGAATTTTATTATTGCTATTTTTGGAGAATTATCTTATAGTTATGCCTTATTGCCATCGAAGTCAAGCAGAGATAAGTAATGTGATGGACCCAAAGTCCCATTATGCCCAAGGTGGGGTTTTGGGGTCATTACAGAGGTGGTATCAGAGCTCAAGGAATTAGGTTCCCTTGGGTTAAGTTGTCCTCTAAGTAGGAGTTATGTTATGTCGCTCCGGGTCTGATACCCGAGTTGATATTAAAGCGAAGGCACTAGAGTCCTTAGGACTAGCAATTGGGTTCAAGGATAAGGTGTTAGCCTTAAAGTTACAACCATATGACGCTCAATTAGTTTTAATGATGACATAAATAATGAAATGAATTTTGTAATACTAATGTCTTTCATGAGTAACTTATTTTACAGTATTCAAGAATTAAAGAAAGGATTTCAAGTATATTCAAGAACCTTCAATGAAAAGACCAAGTCAATACATGATGAAAATTTCAAATCAAAGCTTCAAGAAGATGTTCAACTATCAACAAAAAGGATTTTGGAAGATTATCTTGAAGACATTACTGCTGAAGACCATTGAAGCCAAATGATCATCCTCATCAAGGTCTTAGTCTAGGTAGTAAGTGTGGTCTGTCTAGGATTTCTTGTAAAAATCCTCAAGTGGTTGATTTAGTAAAAAAGCTCAAAATACCTTAGATTGACCATAAGTCCTTTGAACAAATATTAAAATATGATTAAGGACCTTAAAACATGTTCATCATACTCATAAAGGTTAAGTACAAAACCTTGGAATCAAATTCTATTTTAAAGGTTTTGAAAATGGATTCTGTAAATAAAATTAGCCTATCTAGTCGATCAGATAGGCCATCCAGCCGATTAGGCAGACCATCCAGTCGATCAGGCAAACCCTGTGATCGACTTGATAGAACAAATTTTTTCAAAATTTGTCTGCATGTACTGATTGGGTTGGTTTTCCTTGCTAATCCATCTTAGATCATTCAAAAGATCTTTATGAATTGTTAATCATGTTTTACTATCATAATTAAAGACTTTAGAATTCATGCAAATCATTAAAGTTAAAGAAAAAACATTAATAATCAGAAAAACCAAAAACTGGAATTTTTTTTGTCTATCCAACCTGTAAAGGTCAATTTTCCATTTTTGAATCAATTGGGAAAATTTGAACCTAGTATATGATTTAGTCTTGTTTTGTCCCGGAATTGCCAAAGAGGGAGATTGTAAATCCCTAAATAGGTGTTGGCGAATTCCGAGTGAATGCTTTGAGGAATGGTACAATGGCTAGTGCAGTGTTTGAGCCAATACATTCTGATCCTAAAGAAAATTTACCTTCTACATCAAGTACTAAGGCTTATACAAATTTTGTAAAGCCTAGAAATACAGCTCCTAGAGTGAATGCTTTGAGGAATCAAATTCGTGTTAGAAGAAATCCTCCTCTGCCAAGATTCATACCCACATGTCACTTTTGTGGTGTGAGAGGTCACATTCGACCTAATTGTAATGCTTTTAGGAGAGCTCCCCAAAATGGTTCATGGAACCAAAATCAAAGACAAGGGACTCTTCAAAGGCAGATTCAGGTTCTAGCTGAAAAGTCTAATCACTAGACTCAGTAATAATACTCTCATCACTCTATCCTTTTCATTATCTCCATCACTGTCATCCTCATCCAAAGATTCCTTGATAGATTTCAAGGCTAAAGATTTATTCTTCTTGGATGGACGTAGATTGAGTTCATAGGTTTGGAGTGATCCAACCAATTCCTCAATCTTCAGAGAGTCAACATTTTTACTCTCTTCGATTGCAGTGACTTTGGGTTGAAATTGGATCAAATTCGAGTAGATCTGGGATAGGACATGTTGACACGCCAGCTGGTCCTTTAGCTGTTGGTACAATGGCTAGTGCAGTGTTTGAGCCAATACATTCTGATCCTAAAGAAAATTTACCTTCTACATCAAGTACTAAGGCAATATTTTTCAAATTTTTGAATGTTTTTGGATTTTTATTACTTAAAGAAAATAACAAAAAAATAGCTCTATGACAACCGATCAGGAGGACCATCCAGCCGATTAGATGGTCCATCCAGCCGATCACTCATTTCTCTAATCGATTAGATAGAACAAAACTCCCTAAAACGTGTTTTTATGATCCAGCCGATCAGGAAACTGATCCAGGCGATCAGGCAACCATCCAGCCGATTAAGAGGTTCCTCTAATCGACTGAATAGTTCAGAAAAATTCTGAAAAACTGTTTTTATCGCCAACGACTATATTTATAACGGGTATTTTGCATTTAATGCTCATCAAACAGTAATAAATTTCAAATCACTATAAATATAAGTGATCTTTGAATGATCCAACAACGAATACACTCACTTTTACACTGTTACATTGAAAATCATTCTCTTGAGCTAAAAATCCCAAAATCTGCAAAACGATACTCTGTTTTTCTCTTTGAGCTAAATTCCAACCTTCCACCTGAGAGATTTCTTAGTGTTTGATATTCCATTCAAATCCAACTCTTAAAGGAGTTTTCTTTCGGGTATAAAACCTAAAATCTTTATTGTATTAAATCCAAGAACCTACATGCTCTTCTGTGAAGCTGCTGCTTCGGTTTAACAAAGAGGGTTATGCTCTGTTGGTGGTTTGGCCCTAACCAAAAGAGGGAGTGTAAAAGGGTTTAGGCTTCACCAGATTAAGAAGTCTGTGCAGTCATAGACTGTAGTGGAATCCTCCAAGCTGGTGTTGCTAGGCTAACCTCGAAAATAAATCTGTGTTTGCATCTCTTAACTCCTTCTCCTTCTTCTTGTGCATTTTATTATTTTATCTATTTTGTGTTTAACTGCATTTCCTTTGGTTTTTATTTTCCGCATTTAAAGGGAATAATTTTAAATCCGCCATTGACCCTATTCACCCCCCCTCTAGGGTCCATATCTGGGCAACAAGTGGTATCAGAGCCTGTAACTCTTAGTTGATCTAAAAAATCTTAGAGTTTAAAGATCTTAATGGAAAACAATAGTTTTTCAGTTGGCCTAGGAGAAGGACAATCCACAACCAGACCACCCCTATTTAATGGAGAGCACTATAATTACTGGAATACCAGAATGATGTATTACCTTCAATCTTTAGACTATCAATGCTGGAAGGTAATCATCAATGGTCCCTATCTTCCTCATAAAGTTATTGATAATATTAAAATTCCTAAGGTTGAGGAAGAATGGTATGAAAATGATATTAAACAAATCTAGATCAACGCTAAGGCTATTAGAAACCTTTACTACGCCCTTAGTCCCCAAGAGCTTAATAGAGTCTTTGGCTGTGATACAGCCAAACAAATTTGGAATAAATTACAAGTTACATATGAGGGAACTAACCAAGTAAAAGATGAGAAAATCAATATGTTGGTTCACAAATATGAACTGTTTAAAATGGAAAAGGATGAATCCATTGCTGAAATGTTGACCCATTTTACTAACATTACTAATGACTTAAAATCTCTTGGTAAAACGTATAAAAATGCAGAAACAATAAGGAAGATACTGAGATCTCTGCCAAAGGACTGGTCTCTAAAGGTTACTACTATTCAAGAAGCCAAAGACCTCTCTAAGCTAACAGTGAACAAGGATTTCGTTCCCCGTGCATAGGGATGGGTGTATGCCCTAGCGATGGTCGATTGATTTTAAGTTTAGAGTTGCCACCTATTTATTTGGTAGGGATAGGTCCCAGTCAATGGATAAGGTCTTGGTCTGCTTTAGAGTTCTAAGTAAGCAGTTCGGTTAAACTCGGGGAAGGTGTTAGGCACCCCGGTACTTCTGTTTTACAATAGTTCCCTACTTGCTAGGTTTAAGCCATTTAAGATCGAATTGTAATCAAATGTTGTTTGGTTTAGTTTATACTAACCCAAGAAGGGAAAAGCTAAACTAAGGTTGGGCCCGAGTTAGGCTACCTACGTACTCACATTGGGATGAGATCAGACCGAGCATAGTTCTGACTCATGAGCCCGTGCCGAGGCTAGGGGAGTGTTGTGTGTGCACCAAGGGTGGCTTATGGTCTAGTCTGGTAGACTAGGGTTGAGTTGACCGGGTTGGTCAAGTGTTTGTCTCGATTGATTAGGCCCGGTAGGCCAGGGTTGAAGCCCGGTAGGCTTAGGCCCGGTAAGCTGAGAAGGAGTTCGATAGACTAGGGTGTGGCCCGGTGGGCCTGAGATTAAGCCCGATAGGCTTGGGTTCGGCCCGGTAGGCCTAAGGTTAAGCTCGGTAGGCTTGGGTTCGGCCCGGTAGGCCTGGTGTTAAGCCAGGTAGGCTTGGATCAACCCGGTAGGCTTAGGGTTAAGCCCGGTAGGCTTGGATCGGCCCGGTAGACCTAAGGTTAAGCCCGGTAGGTTTGAGTCGGCCTAGTAGGCCTATGGTTAAGGTCCAAAATCGGTTTTATGGTCCTTATAGTTGATTTATGGATTTAAGGAGTTTTATTTCAATTTTTCCCAAGTTAAGGGGACTAACCATGGTTAAACATGGGTTTTGATCATTGTTAGTCCAGATAACCATGGCTAGGGGCATGTGTGGAACATTTTATTGCCCTCTTGCATTTTTCAGGATTTTGGGGATTAACCAAGGTTTAATGAGCTTAACCATGGTTTTGAGGTTTAACGATGGTTAAGCTCATTTAACCATGGGTAGGCATGAGAATTACCCAAAAAGATTTATTGTTATTTTGGATTTTGGTGTTTTTTTTTTGGAATTTTTTTAACAAGGGTTGATAAGTTAACCATGGTCAAGTTTGACCATAATTAAGGCCAAGGAGGGTGTGGTTGAACCTGGGTTGGACCCAGGGTCCAAGGTAGTCACGTGGAGGTCCCCCTATGGGGTGTGGGCCCACTGGATGGGCCCAAAAGGTCCAAAACACATACTGTCGGTAATCGGATTACCGACAGTCCACTACACTTCAAAATCCAAACTGTCAGTGAATAGATTACCGACAGAACACCTGCTTTTCTAGCAACTTTGATCCCCTGTAACTCGAGTTAGGTAGGGACTTGTGGGGCCCACAGCATACCAAATTGAAGCCTGGGATGAGAGGAATCCAGTGGGCCTGATTTGGGCCTCAGGGGTTTCCAGGTGTGGGCCCTACAGTGAGCCCAAAGTGGCCTGATCAGTTATCCACATAAAATTATAGGTGTCGGTAATAAGATTACCAACACCTTCGACAGTTTGCAAAAATGGGGGTTTTAACCCTAGTTAAGCTCCTTTACGGGTCAAGTGGCCTTCTAGGAAAAGGTAGGGGAGGTCATGAGGATCAAAACCCTGGCCTGGTTTTGTCTAGGGGGTTACCAGGTGGGTCCCATGGCCCTCAAAACAGCAAGGTTCCAGGGTGTCGATACTGAGTTTACCGACACCCTAGTTTTTTCTTTTTTTTCTTTGAATTCACCCTGATGGAAGCTACGGGGAGTGCACCAGGGGTTCCCTCATGCTGAGGGGGACCCCCAGAACCCTACTAGGGTTATGCTAAAGAGTGTTGTGCCCTCAGAGAGGTTCCCCACACCTATGGAGAACTCCATAGATAAACAACCTGAAACACAGATCTATCTTAAAATTCTGATTTGAACTATTATATTAGACTTGATAAAGGTAGATCTATCTCACAGCTCAAATCTCTAATTTTTCTTATTTATGCAATTCAAAACAATACATATTAGATATATGACTAGAGCTATTGATATAGGACAGATTTATGTAAATCAAGATCACTTCCACGATCTTAACCATAGATCAACATTTGAAAGTAAATCGAGCTTATATTACCAATTTTTAAGGTAGATATACAATTTAACACACACAAGCACACGCAAATATATGTGTGTGTAGATACCTAATTGAAACATTTTGGGGTATGAGTAGAAGAGAACTATAGTTGAGAACATGTCTGATCATAAGGCTGATATTGATGGTATATAGGAGACTAAACCGGTGATATTGATGGTATATAGGAGACTAAACCCAGTAATGTGGACTCTGAGGGAGGAGGTTTGGTAATTGGGCTTCCACCAGTGATTTCCGATGGGGCAAAAGAGTGTTGGAGAAAGTTGATTCTAGGTGGGCTCATATTCAATCTCCGTCCTTCTAAGGAAAGTATGGGTGACTAGTCTCTCTACTTCAAAAGAGGTCATATAAAAGTTTTCTCTGTAAGATCATTTGGTTGATGGAGTCAAAGTTTGAAACTTCATGCAAAAAAATCAATAATTCAGCCGAATTATTGCCTATTCGTAAGTTAGCAAAATTTCAATTTGCGCTTTAGCAGAAAGCGCGGCTTCTTGTCTGGTCTTAGTATAGGGCTTTCCTTTTTGCGTAGCTCTTAGGGTGTGTTCGTTTGAAAAGAAAGTGGGTGAAAGAAAAGAAAAGGAAAAAGAAACTTAAATTTTCTTTCAAAATAATCATCAAAAGATGGAGAAAGTTTTTGAGAGAAAGTTATGGTACGGTTGTCATTATTGAGAAAGGGCAAGAAAAGGGAAGTGTGTTTTCTTGCACACTGAATGCTAGGAAAGTGCAAGGAAACTCACTTTTCTTTTACTTTCCCTCACTTTCTCAAGAAACAAACACACCCTTATAATATTTTTAGTGCCCTTGGTTTACTCCCTTGAAAACTCTTTCGTTTTCTTTATATCATTGTAATAGTAGATGTAATCTCTTCTTTATTATATAACATGCTTGATTACCGATCAAGAAAAAAAAAGGTAGCAAAGTTTCGATGTGGGGTACTAATTAGTTTTTAAATATTTTCCTAAAAATCCATCACCATTTAGCATATTTTACAAATTCAAAATTAGCAAACTAATGCAGTATTTTACCTGAACCATGATACTATCAATGTTTAGATGAGTTGTGGGATTTTGGGTTATTGCTTGGGGTTTTCAATCTCTTGGGTTAAGATCAACCCAAAGGAAAGAAGATCGAGCGGACAAGAATTTTTTGGGAAACAACTCTTGAAAGGTAACTTTTTCTTCTTTTTTTGAAGTTTAGACTTAATTTAAGTTTATGTTATGTGAAATCATATTATGTTCTATGTTTGCAGTCAATCTATCAATTTCCCCAAGAACTTTCAACCACTATACCTATTTTTTCATTTCATTAAATTAAAAAATAATTTCAAATACCAATAAGAATTTTATTCTCGTTATAAAATTACGATTAGCAGTCCATTAGGACTAACTTTAGTATGATAACTTAATAAGTACCTTCACCTAATCTATCTACTGCCCAAATTTGTTTCCAAAAATTTAATTTTATAATTAATTTTGTTTTAAAAGACATAAAAATTAAGATAATTACTTCTAAATTAGTATTAATCATAAATAAATTAATATATTTTAAAATGTTACGTATCTTCGCCTGATCTATTGATGGCTCAAAATTATTTTCAATACTTAAATTATTTTCTTTTAAAATATATTTAAAGGTTAGGATAATCACTTTTAAACTAGTACTAATAATCTAAAAACTATCATTTAATAAAAATACTAAATAATTAAATTATAAAAATATGAATTATTTTTAGTGAGCTGATTTATTAGTAATTATAATTATCAACAAAATATTTTTTGTATTTGATTGATTAATTTTTTTCAATATGGTTAATTAAAACATATAATACTAATATGGATTCTTAGGTGTATTAGCAATGAATCTATTTATATCAAGGTTTCAAATAACAATTAACAGTTTCGGTGCATGATAGATCTGACCAAAACCTATACATAACACCGTAGTGTAAAGGTTTCGGCCAATATGCATGGTACTCATAATGCCCCACAATTTTGTAGATAATTTTTTTTTAAATATGTAAAATTATCTTGATTCTGATCCAGAGCAATACCAAAGTTTTTCAAAGAAGGGTTACCTTGACGTAGGTCTACCTTCGACCTAGATCAACCTAAGTTAATGCATTGAGAAAGGGCAGATGTATAGAACCTTTCAACGGGATAGTGCTTTTCAAATCTCTCAAAATGGAATCTAAAAAAATGTTTAAATTTAATAAACATGCAAAATCATTGACACTAAATTCATATTGTGCATATAAATACTAATTCACCAAGTCTAATTAAATAGTGAGATAAAATTAAAAATGCATAACCCTAATCATCATAGATTTGTTGATTTCATTTGGAATTCATGAACTTATGTTCTAAACTTGCTGAATTGCATTAACTATACACACTAATTGAAAAATGTTAAGAGATCAACCCAAAGTGATTATTTTCCAAAAGTGGATTGTCAAGATTAAAATTGTTGATTTATAATATAATCCGGTTTTTTATCCGAAAAAAAAGATTGAATGATTAAATTTGGCTTGAGAAGAGGAAGAAAGTACCGATCAAAAAAAGAGGAGAAGAAATTGAAAACTCCAAAAGAAGTGAGATAGAAATAGAATAAGTGTCTAAATCTTATGATATGTAATTCAACATCAAACGTTTCGTCACAATCATTAAGTAACGTGACGTGGCTCATATCGGTTGGAGTATTACCGAAATCTTTACATAACGGCTGTTTCGTAACATTTCCGATGAGATTTATTACCATTTTATACTAATTCTACCTGTTTTTTTCATTTTGCAATTGTTTGTGTATATTTGTTAGGACGTCAACAGGAGGGAGAAGGCCTGATATTTAGTGTGCAACAATTGAAATTTATTCTGTAATTATAGTGGGAGCGTAACACAGAGCGACGCGGTGACCAGCCTGAAGCAACACCTAGCAGGGAGTTACCAAGATGTAGATTGCCAGAACGTGTTAGTATGTTACATCAAATCAAACAAGGCCATGTAGGAGCATCTAACTACTAAATGGCATCCTGATATTGCTGAGACATCAACTGCTGCAATTGGAACGTCTAGGGGTAGGAAGAGAGTCGGGAGACCTTCGGATCATATAGCCCTAAAGAATGTAGGAGGAGAGACAGTAGATCTGCTAGTCCCAGACAAGGAAGATCTTGAGGATATTGACTTACAAAAAGCTATGAGGCCAAGCATGGAGACTTTCTCGATAGAAGAAGAAGCCCGATATTAGGAAAATGGGCAAACTAACCTCATCCTCTCAAATGAGAAAGATCCCCTTTATGAGAAGGATGACGATTATGTTGATCTACCATTTTATATCAGGAGATAATGTTTGTGTAACTTTCACATGAGACTTTAAAAATCTTTGAGACACTTTGTATAAGACTTTAAGTTACTAAAAATTTTGTATATGATGTATTTACGTTTGCTTTATCATTTTCTATAGTTTCAACAAATTTCATGATTTTCATAATTTTTCTTACTTTTTTGAATTTTGAAAATTATCTAAAGGAAAAATCCAATCTCCTGTGCAAATTATCAAGAATTTCCCATATTTGGTCTACAAAATTTCCCGCAAATTCAAAGTTTAAAACTGTGGTACTATTAGTATTTTAGTTAGTTTATTAGGTTTCATTCTATCATAATATTTAAGATTATTTTATTAGTAATGGCGTTGTTTAGGATTTCTTCTTTTCTCTTTAAATAATCTTTGTAGAGATTTTATTTTAATGCCTGTTATTTGTCACATGACCTAATCCATGGCCGCCAGCCCCATGGGAGAGGGTTCTTCTCCTCTTGATCCCAAATCCTCCTATGCTACTGCGACAAGAGCCTCTCTTCCCAAGCTGTATGCTAAAGCTTTTTTATCATCTGGATCCTTGATTCCTGAAGTTGTTGATCTATACAAACCTTTGGCAGCATATCAAGGGGAGCCTGCAATCTTCCTTACACCAGAAGAATCTGTAAAGCTTGCATCTCCTCACAAACTCTCATTAATTGCAAAGTGTTGTTATGGAAGACCTGCTTTCCCTTCTATTAGGGAATTTTTCAAGGAAACATTTCATTTGAAGTTTGATTTCTCCATTGGAATATTAGATCCAAGGCATCTTCTCATTAGATTTAGTTCAGAGGAAGACTACCTCACTGTTTATCTTAAAGAATACTGCTATATCAAAGGGCTTCTTCTCAGATTCATCAAGTGGACTCTAGCGTTTGGTTCTGGCGTTGAACCAATTGTGGTTCCTGTTTGGATCTCCCTCCCTAACCTCCCAATCCACTTGTTTCAAGAGAAAATCTTAAGATCCATCGGATCGGGGGTTGGGAAAGTATTATGTGTTGATGGTCCTACTAAACTCCTAATGCGACCAAACAAAACTAGGATCTGCATTGATCTAGACGTTTCAAGAGTCAAACCACATAGAATCTGGCTGGGTATAGGATCAACAAGTAGATGGCAAAGGATTTTATATGAAAAAAGATGTTTCTTACTGCCCACATTGCTATAAACAAGGCCATGTATCGCTGCTTGCCGCATTGTAAACAAAAAAAGATTCTTCAAAACAATCCGAAAGATGATCATAAAGAGCATGCTCTAAGGTAATTGACCTCAAAGAAGATACAAAAATATGAGTGAAGAAAATAGATCAGAAGGGCAAAGAAAAAGACGATCAGATCATACATGGAGTAATAGCCGACTTACATCAAAACAAAGATACAGTTTGCTCAGACATAATTCATGGGGATGAAAATACAAATAGATCTCTAATCTTAATTGAGGATAATGACAAGGAAGCAATTCCAAATGGTGAAACAGAAGAGTTCAATCCCAACTTTACATTCGGCACTAATGCAGATCTTGAAAACCTGGATAATGATCCACATCATTCAAGCCTCTATCCGGAAGTGCAGGTTTTTGATAACTCCCTCACTTTAGAGGGATCAAAAAGGGTACCCACCTCAGAGAAAGAAGATGAGATCACATCAAAGCATCCTTCTGAAAATGAAGATTCAGGAAGAAAAGAAGACTTAAATGGGAATATAAATTGCTATGCTGAACTGATAGTTCATGATACTAGAAGGATAATAGAACAAGAAACAAGAAGATACCAGTCCAAAACAACCTCTACAGGCTTCTGAAAATCATGGTAAGCAGAATACTAATCCGAATTCGGTGGAGCTAGAAGCTGAAAATCAATTTTCAGCAGTTTTAGTAGGTGCCTTAGACCCAAAAGATAATGATATCGCTGCTTCGTTGGGTAGAGAGGTTGTTCTATCTGAGAATGGAGATATGAATCCTATTGAGGATCTTGTAGTGGCTTATGTCTCAAACACGCTTGATGTTTGTGAAAATGCCCAAGTGAGGTCTGATGTTAATGTTAGATCTAGTTCATACCAAACTTTTCTGGATGAACACCAAAGCTTGCTCAATACCCTACTAACAACAAAACCTGGATCAGTATTCAAACAGAAGAAGTTTGCCCAACCTATGGAGATTATTCGAGATGAGGAATCCAGTCCAGCCAACGATTTAGAGAGTCTAATTTCTGAAAGTCGAAGGGAGGTTAAGCTTCCTAGTGGACTTGGTAATTAAGTGCAAGTTCGTGACGATATTATTGTTGAAGAATTTGAAGAAGACGATTTTCAACTAATGACATCAAGGAGAAGTAAGAAGAAGAAGACGATTCTTTTGAAAGAAGACCAAAGAGGGATGTTAGGAAACCAACTCGATTTAAGGAGTAATTTTATTCTTTGGTAATGTAAGAAACGTTCTTATTATAGTCCTATGTATTTGTGTTCTTGGGTATTTTGTAGGGGTAAGGTTTTATGTCCCCCCATTACTTTTTCTTAATAAACAGGTAAGGGTTTGCCAAACCCCCCACTCTCACTGAGTGGTTTTCAAAAAATAAAGAGAGATTTTATTTTATATTTGATGAATGAATAATAATATGAGAGCTTTTGCTTTAGGAATCTACTATGAAAGGATGGTGTGAAGCCGAAACAATCCTTGGTATGAAGCCATGTTATCTTCTTCATTCTTCTCCTCCGTTACTATCTTCAATTTTTTTCTTTTCTTTCAAGAAACCTACTCAAGCAAACCCTAGACCATTCCATATTGCTACCATACACTTTTCCCCTACACCCTTGGCTGCTAAACCATACCCCTAGCCAACAGCCACCTCCATCATTGCTGTATTAGTCCCCAACACTATCCCTTGCTATCCCTACAGCCTCCCATTACAGTTGCAGTCCCCCTGCAGTCCCCACAGCCCTCCATTATAGCAACCAGCTTGCTGTAGTCCTCCTGCAGCCTTCTTACAGTCATATACCATGTTCCCTGCAGTCATAGCCCCCTCTCCACCTGTTCCCTTTCCTGTCACACCTGTCCCAATCCTCCTAGACATTGCCGACCTGTTCTACAGCCCTTACGATTGCTCCTTCTACCTAACAGCCTGCTATCCCAGCCATACAACCCTTTTTACACTATTGTAGAATTATTAACCCCATTCTTGACATCACAGCAGCCCTAGACACAAATTACTGAAGCTATAACCCTAATACAATTCCAAACCTTAAAAACAGCAACATCCCAAAACTCTAGTCCTAATTTGGTGAATCTTGATTACTTTGCTGCTGGTTTTCTTTGATATTCAATTCCATATTTTTTGAAACATATCTCACATCTATGTTATACCTACTAACCATTGTTGAGCCTAGACTAATATTTAAAATCCTCAATTGAATAAGGAAATCACATTGGTTATTGACCTCAAATCCCTAAGCTAGTGGAAGTTCTCACTTCCATTAAGATCACCCAAATCAGATTTGAAAATTCATTATTACAGGATTGTGACTTGACCTAGTGTATTACTAATTCCCTTTTGACTTTCTTTATTGTAATTGTGGAATCTAGGTAGTTTTATAACTTTTTTATTACTGGAATTCAATTTTTGTTCTCTAATTTGCATCATCCTAGGTCAGTTGCATTGTCCTGCATCATTTCTCTTAAGAAAAAGCAATTTAACTACGGACATCATTGGCTTAAGTTTACTTATGCAGTTTGCCCAATTGTGGGCCCGGGTCAGATCGTAGGCCTTTGGCTATAAGCTTATAGACCTTATAGAAGAGGACCGTTCCCTCCCTTCATTTTGATCCAAGGGATATATATCAGTGTAGACAAAGCGTCCAGGCGATGCCTAGGAGATATGGGGTTCTCTAGGTGAGGCGATGCCTAGGTGACCAAATTTTTTTTTTTTTTTTTTTACATTATATAAGATTTTCTAAGGGCCCACCTAGAGTATGGTCTAGGGGATAGGGGTTCTGACTAGGCAAGGTGGTGGCTAACGCCATGGTTCAAAATATCATCGATATTTTGGAATTATCGACGATATATATCGATTTTGATGACTCCCGACACATCTATAACAAGTATTTTGGTTCTTACAATTTTCGTAAATGTCGACTGATATTTCGGAAATATCACACGATATTTCGAAAATATACGTCGAAATTTACGATTCACAGATTCGTTTTTTTTTTTTTTTTACAATTGTTTGTAAATGTCGATAGATGTATCTGAAATATTGCACAATATTTCAGAAATATCGGTCGAAATTTACGCCCCATAGATTGGTTTTTACAATTTTTGATTTAATTTAGTATCTTTTTATTTTAAGGATTATACTTGAATCCATGAATGTTTTATTTAGTGATGAATTTTAATAATGTGCTATTACTAGTATTATTTTTTTGAAAAGATTTATTTTATTAAAGAGAATAAAATGGGTCTACATATCCCCTTCAATTGATTAAGAGAAAAAAATATAATTAACTTTTTTTGGGGGGTTAGGGAGGGACTGTTGGAGGTGGAGAAAAAAAGGATGGAATCAAAGACTGAAGGGGGTATTAGGGGAAGGTTTATGGAGAACGTTTTACCGTTTTAGGGATTGGAAGTAATGGTTGTTGGTCTGGTTGGTGCCTTGGGAAAGGGATGAAAACTGAGCAGAAAAAGTAGAGAAAAATAGTGAGTAATATGAGTGGTGGATATACCTAAAGTCACAAAGGGTCTTCTCACCTAGAAGAAATTATTGGAGACTGACCATTAACAAAAACTATTCATTCAATCTTCAAATCTGGAATGCTTACATTTTCATAGTCCCCCCTCTCTTATAGACTCATAGGACTTGCTGGTGTAACAAATCTGTGGGCCCATGGGTCTCATGGATGACCATGGTCTTCTAGGGCCTACAACTACAAACCTTGAGGCCCATGGGCATGTCTTCATTAATGCGGCCTACCTCACTTTTCTCACTTTTTTTCTCTCTCTCCCTCTCTCTCTATTTCATCTTGATTTAAGAATTCATGAAGACAAGTCTCAAGTTCATGCACACAAAAATCATATTATGAAGGGGTTTGCAGATATGTGGGTAGGAACAACTACGGACCTTCTGTTAATTAATGCTCAATATACACAGTAGAATAATCAATTTGTGGAGTCTGACCTCAAACAAAGGCGTGCTAATAGGGTCTAAATTCGATTGGGTGGGCAATATTGCAATCTGGTGTCCTCAGTTGAGATGTCATCCTAATGGTCGAGACTTAGCTGACGAATGTCTAATGTTAGGTCGTTCACTGTCCATGTCTCCTAATCCAAACCTTAGAGATGTTTGCCTTTGGCCGGGCAACAACAAAAGTCAATTCTCAATATTATCCTTCTACCGGTTACTCCAAGACAATTTCGATCATCCTTTTCCACATAGAACCATGTAGAATAGTGCTTTGCCTACCAAGGTATTCTTCTTTCTCTAGACAACTCGCGGGACAAATTTTTTACATGCGATCATTTGATGCATAGACCATAGAGGGTGGAGTATGGCTAATCATTGTTTTATATGCCTCAAGGCATAGTAGATAGTGGATCACTTGTTGTTACATTGCACCCCTGGCTATTGACATACGGAGTTATTTCCTATTTCGGATGGAAATTAGTTAGGTATGCCCCAATTCTTTTTGGGACTTTCGGTCTTGTTGGCATTTGGTGATACTGCAAGACGCTTTACTTGATATATGGTATCTCTTGCCTAGGCCATATCTTGGTTTCTTTGGAGGGAGAGGAACTGTGGGGGGTTTTGAGGGAACATCCTCACCAATGGAGAGGATTCGGGGAAGGATTCTGCAGTTTCTATTGAAATGGTATTCTATTCGCCCAGATTTTGAGGAAACGACGATATTCCTGGTATATTGTTGTCAGTCTCCTTGGGTTACATGAGAAGGTGGCCGATTGATGAGAAAACATGCATTGAGAAGGGCCATAGACCAAAAAGGGTTAGTCACTTGCATGCCTCGCAACAAGGAGCGAGTGACACCCACTAAATGACAATTCTTGCGCTCAGCAACACTATTTTGTTGAGGGATGTACGGACAAGTAAGCTGATGAGCAACACTATGAATGTGAAGATACTGGACAAAAGTGGCAGATAGATACTCACCACCATTATTAGATCGAAGGGCCTTAACAAGACCACCAAACTTGGTAGGAAGTTCTTACCCAGTTTAGAAAGAACCTTATCCTTAGACTTAATAATATAAACCCAAGTAACCCGAGTGTAGTCATCGATAAAAGTAACATAATAATGAAAACCATCACTAGAGATAAACGGAGATGGACCCCAAACATCAGAATGAACAAATTCAAAAGCAGAACGACATCTATGCATGTGAGAAGGTTAAACAGTGTGAACATGTTTAGTAAGCTCACAAATATCACATTGAAAAGTAGATGAAGAACACAAAGTCTTCGATCCAACATGCCCAAGCTTGGCATGCCATAAATGATAAGTATCATGAGTACCATCAACAGAAAAAGGAAAAACAGTAGCAGTAGCTGGGACACAATCAGGAGCATAATCAGTATCAAGGTAGTACAGTCCGCCTCTTTTCCTCTACCAACAATCATTCTCGTAGTTAAGTCCTGAAAGAGACAATGAGAATGACAAAACATAGCACAACAATTGAGTTTGGTAGTAAGACTACTAACTGAAAGAAGATTAGAAGATAAACGAAGAACATGTAAAACACGAGACAAAGAGAGACAAAGATATAGGAAAATGCCCTACTCCTAAAACAGGAGTAACAGAACTATCAGCCAAGCGAACCTTGGTAGTAGGAGATGGAGGTGTATAAATGGAATAACCCTGTGACTCACTAGTCATATGATCAGTGGCTCCGGAATCAATTTCCCAACTAGGAGAAGAAGATGATGTAGTGGCAGCATAGGCAGATGGAGCATGGATACCTGAGGCAACAAGTGAAGATAAAGCAACAGAAGTATCAGAGTCACTCTGCAGACGAAACTCAGTGCGGATCATCTCAGTAACCTAAGCTCTTAAGGACTTCGAATGATCACTTACAACAACTGAGACGATAGATGAAGAATAAATCACAGGATTCGTAATAAAATGAGCTGCAAGACGAGACCGGTAACCCTCAGGATAGCTATGCAGACGATAACAATGATCACGATCATGTTTCATTATACCACAGTGAGCACAAGGAGTAGTAAATTTTTCACGACCATGTCCACCACGACCCCTATTTGTCTCCCTACCACGACCTGAAGGAGGATGGAAATCGGTAACAAATGCAGTACAATCTAGAGGGAGCATAGGAGGGGAGCTCGAAGACATAACATCCTATCGGCGTTCCTCATTGAACACAGTGGAGTACATCGATCGAAGAGAAGGCAAAGGAGACGTGGCAAGGATCAGAGTGCGCAACTGCTTAAATTCGGCCTGAAGGTCACCAAAGAAATCATAAATAAGATCTCGCTCAATTCGCTTCGTAATAATCTTTACAGAAGCAGATAATTCAAAAAGAGATTCATAATGACTCAATTCTTCCCAACAATGCTGAATAACCCCAAAATAATCAGAAATAGGCATATCCCCTTGCTGAAAGTGAGCAATCTCATGAGTAAGTTAATAAATTCGAGCATCATTCTCCACTAATGCATAAGTCTGAATAAGAACCTCTTAAAGCTCTTGACAATCCTTAATGTAATTCCCGATAATCTGAGGATCAATAAAATTAAACAACTATCCCAAAATAATGCAATTTTCGGCATTCCATGTAACAATCTCGGAAATACCAGTCTCTTGCTGAGGGGTTTTACTATCAAGATACCCCATCTTAGAACGATCACCAATATAAAGCTCAACAGAGCTTTGCCACGCAAGAAAATTATTACCATTGAATTTAATATTGGCGATAGAGTGGATAATAGAGCCGGCGAAGTAAAATTCTTAACATCTAGAGAAGAAACTTGAAGGAAAAGTTAAATCATACCTCCACATAAAAGAAATTCATCAAAATCTTATCCAAATGTATTAAGATTACCAAAAACAATCATCTAAGATGTTGTAATAAGAAAACAAAACATAAAACTCCCTTTAACAGTTAAAATCGGTAAGAACATGATCGGAAAAATCATCACAGAACCTTCAAATCTCAACCAAATGGAGTAAACTCAATGTGGAAACGTTCCTTACAAAAAACCGGTCCATCGACGATAAAAAAACACCATTAAAAATGTCTCAATCGAGCGAAAACAAATCTGAACTGAAACAATTATTTTGCTGGAATTTTTCTTCAAATCATTGTAACTTCTTAAAAAATGAATCAAATCACAAGATATATGATTTTAAAATCCTCTAAAATCAAACTCAATAAGAAATTACCTTTGAAGAGACCCAAAATAAGGAAATAAGGCCTAGGTCATACGGCTAGAGACAAACGTATGGCTAAAAACGTCTCAGCTGTCCTCCTTTCTTTGGTTGTTCTTGTAACTTTAAATGATCTTTTCATTCCTTCTATTAAGCTTTGATACCAAGTTGGAGAAAGGGTTTGGAGGATTTAGGGTTTAGAGAAAAGAAAAGAGATGAGAGATTAGGGTAAATTGCTTAGTAAGAGAAAGAAAACCCTGCAAGTATCTTATATTAAGAAAAGAACATTACATATATACTCTTTTACAAATATATCCTCGATATTACATATATCAACATATCATGTTCTAATGCGTGTTCTTTTTTAATTTTTTATTATCAAAGCCCAACAATCTTGCTATCAGATTTGGAATGCTGCTACTAAGAACCAGTTTTCCATGTACCTTGGTTAAAGCATCCAGTCGATGCATAGGCGATAGGGAATTCTTTAGGCAAGGCGTTGCTTAGGTGACCAAAAGTTACTTTTAAAAAAAATTAAAGTTAAAAATTTTTTGGGAGTGCCTACCTAGATCAGGATTAGCGCCAGGCGAGGCTATGGCCTAGGAAACATTTGACTACACTGTATTTTACCTGCATAAACTTCAACTTCTCTTTTTTAGGATAGATTAAAGCTGTATAATTTTCTGAGGTGTGTGTGTGAGTCGATTGATTCTGATTTCATCTTATAAGCTATTTGATATTCAGGCTTCTCAATCTTCCTTATGGCCAATACTTGTCAACCTGTTTGAATGAGCAGCAGCAAATTAGCAATACTTTGAACATCAAAGACTCAAACAAAATGCTATCAAAACAAAGGTAGCTTACCTTTCCCTTGAAACGTAAATTTTTCACGAGTGCGGACCTCCATATATGCTGCAATATTGGCTCTTATCAGTATTGAAAAAAGAAAATATACAATAACAGACTTGATTATCTAACTTCGGATTTCCAGGCCCAATTCAAAACCCCAATGGGAAAAGGCAATAAAAGAGACAGTAAAAAACGTACCCACGCTGAGGATGATGAGTTGGATCCTATGGATCCGAGCTCTTATTCTGATGCTCCACGTGGTGGCTGGTATGTTACACATCCCATTCAAGCATGTCATTTCATTTAATCTCTCTCTCTCTCTCTCTATTTTAAAGAAATGCCCAAAACGTTGGATCTGACACTGTCCTGCTAAGTACCATAGTTGTTCTTCAATACCTATTTTATATCCATCTATTGCTGCTTATTTTGTAGGGTTGTTGGTCTGAAAGGAGTACAGCCTCGATCGAGCGGCAGATACCACTGCTACGGTACATAATACATGTTCTTGTATTTAACCTATATGTACCTTTCTAAGCATACTAGAAATATATTAGCTTTCTTTATATGAGTATATGACAGCCATGTTACTAAAACCAGTCTCTACTCAACTTAATTACTATTCATGTTGAAATTTTTGTGGTGGAAAACACACAGATAACAACATGGGCATTAAGATCACCAAGAAAGTGGTTTCAATTGTGGTCTTTGACTTTATATAGTAATGACTATCGAGATGAAAGTAACTTCATTTACTCTGTGTTGAGCAAACCAACAAGGGAAGACCCCAGAAAATGGCTTGACAGACTAATTTTTACTGGTTATGTTTGATCATTGATCGGAACAAAGATCTTTCTTGGCAGACCATTGCCATCATGCAATGGAGGGTAATTCTAAAAGTGATAAGTTCCACTTCCCAAGATGGATGTGATTGCTACTGAATAGAAAGTAGGGTATGTGATTACATGGTTTTGGCGTTGTAGGTTATAACCTTCAGCATTCAGCTTAGTTGACTGTCTACTGCACTCCGCTTGGTATAGGACTCCCAAGCTTAGATGGAAGCAACTATTGTGAGTGTATCATTTGCTCTATAAAAAAGATCCTTGTCCTTGTCGGATTTTGTCTCAAAGGGCAAAGCTCCTGAATATGCCTAGTCTTAGCATGTTACCATTTGGGGTACATCTATGAGCTATGGGTATGGACTATGGATCCAGGTGTTGGGCTTGCTCAACCCCCAAATAACATGCTATAATTCAATGACCGTATCATGGAATATGTTATTATGCTCTACTAGTATAATATATTATACAATACCAAATTACCAATGTTGTAACATGTTTATATATTTCTCAATTTTAAATATCTTTTTTTATCCTAGTATTTTCTAGGTAAGGCTGAGTCATGTTCTTCATGAATCTCGTAGCAATATGTTGTCTGGCCTGTGGGGGGGGGTGTTGTTCCAGCTGTCGGGATCATAGTGACCCATGTTTGCCATTGTTGTAACACTATATTTAGCATCTGTCAAAGTCGATTAAACAATCACTTGCTTCTGCCTATTCGAAAAAATAGCTCTAAATCCTTGTTGAACATGCATGCTTTGTCCATCGTGCAGTAGATCACGATAGATTTCATATCTAACCCACACTTGAAATATATTAACTGCATAAATTGACTCATCCCTAACAGCCAAAGCAAGGAGAATTAAACCTTGCTTGTCCCTCATATGCTTCTTCTTGGACGGCAACACAAATTCTCTTACGTTTTTCTAGGCTATCGAGAGCCATATGTTTGGTTAAAACTTATGTTACCAAGTCTTCTGACTATCTCCAGTCATGTCTTTTTCAACCTTTCCTTCGCTCTTTTAGAGCCTTCAACTTGCACTAAATTACTCTCTCACTGGTCTTGTCATTGATCTAATACGCTCATTTGATATTACATTTCCTAGCTTGGCCCAAGATCGGCCCGGCCCGAAAGCTAATTCAAGCCAAGCCAAGCCTAAAAAAAAAGCCCGAAATCTAATTCAAGCCAACCCTTGTGCGGCTCGGCCCGGCTCGATTGAGGTTTGACTTGGCTCGATTATTATTAATATATATATATATATATCATTATAATATATATAAATAATATAAAATTTTATTATTTAAAAAAAAAAAAAAAGGATTCAAGCCGAGCTCGAGCCAAGCCAAGCCCGGCTTAAGCTTGAATCAATTCAGGCCGAGCCGGGCTTCAAGCCAAAGTTTTTTTTTTCGGGCCGCACAATCAAACATAATTTCGGGCCGAGCCGGGCCTCAGGCCTCAATCAAACTTATTCTAGCCGAGCTAGGCTTGGCCAAGCCCGGCCCGAATACAGCCCTAGTCTTGAAGCACATCACTTTAACTACCCAACTCTAGATCTGTGGGCAACATACTTCTTATTATCTCAATCCTTTATGAATATTGAGCTAAGATACCGGAATTGGTCGCTTTGGGTATCTTCTAGCTATCAATCTTAACTATAGTTTCACTTCTATTTGTGTTCTTACTAAAGTTGATTGTAATCGAACTTATTTTAAGATCCTAGGATACTAATATATCCCTCCACAATTGTAGTTTTGCATTTTCCCATTCTCTAGTCTCATCAACCAATATCATGTCATATAAAATAACATACACCAAGGAACTTCCTCTTGAATATGAGCCGTCAATTCATTCATAACCAATGTTAAAGATAAAAACTTAAAGCTGACCCCTAATGTAAAACTAATTTCACTTGGAACTTTTTTATCTCACCACCAATTGTTTTCAATGTAGTTAGCGCTCCCTCATACATATGACCTTAATAATATCCACATATTTTTTTGTGAACTCCTTTATTCCCCATCGCCCACCAAATTAATTATCTAGGGACTTTATCATATACCTTCTTCAAGTCAATAAAGACCATATGGAGATTTCGCCTCTTCTCTCTAAACATATCCAATCTTTGTCTAAGTGAAAAGAATAGCTTCAATTGTAGACTACCTCGACATGAATTTGAGTTTGTTTGTTGAAATCTTAGTTACTTGCCTTTATCCTTGTTCTATCACTCTCTGCTATAATTTCATAGTATGATTCATTAGTTTGGTCCCACGATAATTGGTGAAACTTTGGACTTTCTCCCTTGTTATCATAGTAAAAAAATCAGGGTTCGGGAATAATTCGGTGGGGGTCTAATTCGGCAAAAATCGGCAAAGTCGGGAAATAAATGGAAACAATAAAAAAAATTAATAATTATAAAGAGAAAGTAACTTGATACCAACCATAGTTACCAAGTAGGAGTTCGAAAATTATTTGTCAAGGAAAATTTTGATTTTTTTTGGCAAAATGCGAAAAATCAAAAAATAAATTGGTAAAACATCAAGCAAGATATAAAAATAAGATTATTAATTATGAAATTATAAATAAACATTTTTCATATATTAATTTTATTTTTTTTTGGGACTTTTTAAAATAGTGGTGAATAATTCGTGAAATTCTTGACTATTCATGAATAGTGTGGGAATTAATCGTTCAAAGAAAAAATCGTGAATTATTCGGGACTTTTTGAAAAATTGAAGAACTTTGTTACTATGCTTGTTATTGTATTAGGATACAAGTACTACAGTATTCTACACGCATCTAACATATTCCTAGTCTTTAAAATCTTATAAACAACTTAGTTAGTCTCGATACTGGTTTCTCCTATGCATTTTCACACTTAAATTGAATACTTTTCATATCTCAGCTCTTACTTAAATTTCCATAATTTTTCTAGTCTCAGGAATTGCGAAGGTTCTCCACTTACTCTAAGACATTGCATGCAATCTTTTAGTAACTTTTGAAAATATCCTCTTCACCTTTTCTTAATCTTTGTCCTTCACCAATACTTTCTAGCATGGTTTAAATAATTGGTAATTATTATTTTTATTCAAATTGAAGAAATGTTTTGTGGATACGTACAAAAAGTGGAAGCTCCATAAAATATTAATATATGCATGGACTATGCACTATCTGCTCCTTTGTACTTGTGATGCTTTCCTTATTTATATATTTGCTTGGTTTATCGATAAAGAAAAAAAAATTATTTCAACCACAAATTACTTCTCTAATAAGATATATATATTTTTAGATTATTTTCTTTAAAAAAATATTATAGAATTAAAAGGTTAAAAAAACTATTTTATTTCTCATCAATTAGTATTAGTCATTGGATATGATAAATAACCCATAGTCTATTCATATATAATTATTTCAACCTTAAAATAGTAGTATTTACATTAATAACTAATAATATTTTTATATTTTGTTTTTTGTTTTTTTTTTCAAAAGAAAAAATCTGACTTAGCTCTTGTTCTTAATGGTTGTAGATCCATGGACGTGATAATCAATATAGCTGTTTTATTAGTTTTCAGCAATTATAATAGTAAAAATGGAAAAAAGAGGAAGCAGAAACATACCTCACGTATTGGGGTTTGGGGTTTCCAGCTTCGATTTGATCTCCAAGAAAATCACCAAGGAGTGGTTGTTTTTGCTATAGGGGAATTGCGTTTCAAAGGTATGGTAATGTAAGGTTCCAAGGTTTGGGAGGATGGATTTCTAATGCTTAGAAATAGATTTTAAGCATTGGTTCGATATGTACCATAATATATAGGGAAAATATGCATTACATTAGGTTTCACATTGGTCAATCAAAATAAAAATACTTATCGACTGTATCATATCGATATGATTGACATTTTCAACCAAGCTCTTTGGTTATCGCTCTTAATCCATCTAATGTGATCTAGGCCTCTAGTTTTTCTCTCTTTAACTCTTGCAGGTTAATAGCCATTTTTCACACTAACTTTTGAGTTTATTGTGTAAGACATCATATACCTTATATATGGCTTCACTCAATACTTTATACATTTTCGGGTTTTCCTAATATCTAGTTCCTTGCCAAGTCTCGTAACCTCTTTTTCTTCCACGGCCTTTTGGGTCACCACTCCACCATTAAGTTTCTTTATGCTAAATAATCTTTTCCTTTTGATTGCCCCAAAACATCTCTTCCTATTCTATTAACACAATTGGCCATTTCATCCCATCTGTAGTAGTTTCTCTTCTAAATCTCACGTGCTTTATCAATTATCTCTAAAAGCAACTACTTTGTTCTCTTTTAGTTTTCACCAACTAATTCTTGGGCTTTTTGTTTCCATTCCTTCTTTTCCAATTATTAATGCAAATAACCGCAATCTATGTGGCATTGGCTAGACTCTCTCCTGGATAACCTTTCAAACTTTGCATGTCAATGATCTTGAGTAGAAGTCGTCAATTTCCAGTTTGGTCCACTCCTAAAAGTCATTAAATGTTCATCTCCCTTTTGAATCTCCTTCGGAAGTATTTGTTCGCGATTGCAAGATCATATGCCTGCAAACTAAAAAAATCACATCTCCCATCTCATTTCTACCTCCACGCCCCTTGCTCTATGGACCGCATCATACTTGTCGACTTCCCTTTCCTACATGACCTAATATATCTCCTATGGAATTTTTATTGAAATAATTCATTTATCTCCCAAAATTCCATAATGCTTTCTTCTAGTCCTACTTGGGGTGCATGAATACTACTAATGTTAATTATCCTCTCATCTAACACCACCTAACACTATTTTGCTTGCCTCTTGGATTGCATATGTTGTATGCTATAAGATGCACTTGGCTCCCCATTAAGCTGTGTATGTCATTGTTAAGGAATCAGTATGATACACTATTGTCTTGCTGTGTAATTAATTTTATATTCACTGATCGGATGAAGTTTGCAACTATGATTTATTACAATTTTATCTGATACATAATTTCTGAGTGCTAGATGTTAAATTTCTTGAAATATTATCCTTAAATATTTTAACTAGGGATGCACACAGTTTTTCCTGATACTATCATATTTAATATGGGTCTATATTGTACAAGTAGAGGGCATTCTTATAAATCTGGACTGTCCACCAAGAGGACCCATCTAGAGGATTTCCCATACCAAAAATCAGTGCTGTTGAACGATCTTATCTGTTTAACCAGTTTATTTTTTTCTGGATGGTTAAAATAATAAGATCAAAATTTTTTTATAATGGTTAGGTTTATCCAGTTCAGATCAATTTTGGTGTAGGAGGTCTCATATAGTGGAACAATTGATTGTACGATGCCAATTGAGAAAAATATGCACTTTTGTGATATAAAGTAGTACTGTCATAAGTATGGAAGTAATAGGATTCGCTATTGTTTCTCGTATCATTAGTGTATTTTGAAGCTATTTGGTCAATTTTCTTGTAATTGCTTAGGTTCGAAATTTGTAAATGCAAATACCTAATAATGAGTAGGATAGCTTTACTTGTTACTTTGTTCTTGCTAATTAAGCTCTAAATGATCTCTCTCTCAAACACCACACTCAAGAACTCTTTGCAAAAATAGCTTGAACACTTCACTCATCAAACAATAGTTGTCTTCTTGTTCTGTGTTTTCCAAACATCACCAACACTGTTTGTTTTGCTGCTTCATTCCTCTTCAGCTTGTTGCTGTCAGATTTCCACCTGACAGTCATTGGCAATACAGGCATCAACCGCTTTTTGCCTGTCATTTTAGATAAAGTACATGTGTCCAGCACATATTGTCTACTAGTAGTTCTAGGGCATGTGTCCAACTTGTACCGAATGCAAAAGAAGATGTTTCTTCCAATCACTAAACAGATGTACTCTAGACCTTCAACTCGATATAAATACCTTTTGTTGCTCCACTGTGGAATGGATGTTGATTTTGATGCAGATACTGGTACTTAAGCAGACAGCTAACCTGAGAGGGAAAGTTGGTATGGCTGTCTTTAGTATTTTTTTAATACCTTGAGAAAGTTATGAGTGATCCAGACAAAAGGGCAATTATCAATAATATTCTAGAAGCCATGTCATTCTGGTCATGTATGTTTTATGCTGCACAACAAAATGTAGTTACTAATTTGAAAGATATTGATTATGGCATGAACATGGTGCAAAGAAGTACTAGTCCCAATCTATGTTCAAGACGGGCACTTAATCCAAAATGATGCAGTTGGGTAATGTAGCGCAAAACGCTTCTTCTACAAAGACTATCCATGCTATTCATAAAGAACTATTTGTACATATGTAAGATTGGCCAAAAAATAGCCTTACCCATTTGATGTGGCATGCCTCAATAACAGCACTGAGATTGTAGTCAGTAGTCTTTACTTGTGTACCTTGTCACAAGATATTGACCATCTAGAATCTTAACGTCTCTATTTGATGCTGCTAGTCGTAGATTCAAGATGTAGAGATTGCCTTTTCGGAGACGTCTGAAAAGTTAAAACAATATGGAGTTGCCGTTATTCTATGATATGTATCTTCCAATCTTTTGGCAATCAGTGAGTCGCTCAGCTGTCCAGAAATCAACTGCAATTGGGCCTTGTTCTTGGCAATCCATCAGTTACTTAGTTAATATCTATGGAGTAAATGATAGAGCACACACAAACAGACGTGTGTTTGTGTTTATATATATATATATATATATATATATATATATATATATATATATATATATATATATATATATGTATGTATAGATAGATAGATAGATAGATGAGTTGGACTTCGGTGCCTCTAGGGTACCGAATGCTTAAGTACCTTAGAATCCCAACTATTCATCTAACCACAATCCACTGTTTGTTACGGGCACTAGTAGGTCATGAAGCCGAATAGTATCTCATGAACCCGAATAGTGCAGTGCCCCTGAATCGTGATTTTTTTGGCGGGAAGCTTCATTTCTTCTCTCTTCTCCTAACTCCTCTTCTATGTATTCAAGCGTGACTGCCCCTCTCTTCTCTCTGTATTGAAGTGTGCCCCTCCACTCATCTTTCTTCCTTCCGCCGCTAAGCTTTCCCGGCAAAGAGTCTTCCGATTCAACATTGGTGGCCCAAGAACTCTCCATGGTTTCAATGCCTTTTTTCAGATTTCTTAGACTCATTTGGTATGTTTGCAAATTCCTCTCTTGTAGCCCTATTCTTACGGGTTTCTAATGAAATGGCGAGATTGTGAAAATAAATTACTTTTTTCCTTAGTACAATCTTTCTTTCTTGTTTGGTCTTTCAATCTTATGCTGATTTTTCAGTAAATTGTTGAAATGATATTAATGTAATTTTTGAAGCTAACATATTACACAAACCAGAAATAAAATAGTCCATTACAACATAGCTGACTTGATAGTCACCACTCCATTGAACCGGGTTATAATAAAAAAATAGGGAAGCATCGGTTGCCCCATCAGTAGTGTGTGATAGTCACCACTCCATTGATCCAGGTTATAATAAAAAATAGGGAAGCATCATTTGCCCTATCGGTAGTGCGTGCTAGTCACCACTCCATTGATCCGGGTTATAATTAAAAAAGCAGGGAAGCATCGCTTGCCCCATCAGTAGTGTGTGCTAGTCACCACTCCACTCCATTGATTTGGGTTATAATAAATAAATAGGGAAGCATCGCTTGCCCCATCGGTAGTGTGTGCTAGTCACCACCCCATTGATCAGGGTTCCACTCCCGAGAGGGTGTGAGTGTTGTCATCTCCACCCGCCCATGACTTAGAACAGTCACCACCCCCTTTAATGCTTACTCCTTCCATATGTGTTGAAATAAACTTGTTTGTAGAAATATATGTTCATATGTTTGTAGCAAAATTGGTATTTTAGGTTTTCTCTCATTTTATCTAAGACTGTCACATGAGAAGAAGATTTTGCATCTGTTTCTTTTGGAATCATTGACTTTAAACATATCATTTTATAGCTTGGGTGCATATTAATTTTTTTTTAAATGCACTCCTCTTATCTTTATATGCTCTCTAATTCGTTACTCGTAATGGTGGAAGGTTAGCTAAAATGCTATACAGGTGTTCACCATTTGCATTTTACAACGTCATGAAGACATTTTCAAATGAACAAAAAGATACTATTTGTAGCATTGGCCTGGGTTCTTTGTTGCAAATACATGAGAAGATTCATTTGCGACGCCATATTATCGACTTCGTTGTGGAGCACTACTCTCCCGAAAAGTGGTGCAGTCATAGTGGACAATACTATAGTACCCATATCTCTTACAGACATGGTATTGTGTTTTGGGTTGCCAATGGTTGGATCTCAAATCGTTTTGGAGGGAAACAAGGAGTTAATTAGAGAGTTATGCGATCATTATCAAATTAAAGGAGGTTATATTTATAAGGCGACCTTGGAGAAGATGTTGAAGTAGATGACAGCGGTGAGGGCTTCCAAAGGACATTCATCCTCTATGTACTATGCACGTTGTATGTCCCTCACGCCCAACAATGTGTCAGAAAAGTATCTTCATACCTTGGTTGATATAAAAACCGTTAGAAAGATTGCATGGGGCGAATTTGCATACTCCACACTTGTAGAGGCTATCTGTAGAGTGAATGATGGAAAAGTGGCAAATGTTGAGGGTTTTATTTTTTTTTTATAGGTATGATTTGTTCCATTTTTTTAACATTGTAATATTTATTTATAAGCATTAAACGCGATATCATTTTCTATTAACCAGTATTGGTACATGGAGCACGTGGGCCAATACAAGAGGGTGAAAAGAGGTTGTTAAGACAACAAATCCCGTGGTTTTTAAGTTGGACGGAAAAAATGTTCAATTTAAGGGAAAAGTACCTCAGTGAACCTAAAGAGTTGGTTTTATACCTTCATCCTACCGTTAAAGAAAAACAATTGAAGGAAGTGAAGCGAATATTGAAAAGGCTTCCTAAGGATAGGGCTGAGGATTCGGTTAAGGAGGTTATTCTCGTCACATTAGTATTGATGTTATCATCACCAATTGTATCTGTGATTTGAATTTGAAATGTTATTGCAGATCCTCCCTTGTGACGTGTCTACAAAGTTGGATGAGAGAGGCAATGAGGACAATGAGCCGCCATTGTTGGTGATTTCTAAAGGCTTGCCTAATTTAGCTTCTAGAGTGAAAGCCAAGCATCTGCATGTGAGCACTTCCATTTTTTTTGATGCACCTTATTGAAGTTCAAATATTTTAATTGATGCCTTAGCGTACTATAACTAATTTTTTTATTTTCCACTTGGGAGTAGCATAATGACCTTACAGAACTCTTATCAAAAGACTTGGAGCAAATCTCAGACTTGCAGCGCATTATTGGTGAGCATGAAGCATGGCGTGTTGAAGTGGAGAAAGAACTTGCACGGAGGGAGCTGCACGATACCCAGATGTCCTGTGTTATTGAGGATCTTCGCCAGAAAATTGCTACACAGGACACTATTATTGAGACCCTCCGAAAGCAGCTATCTAAGAAAGAAACCTCAATTGAAAATGAGTTCAACAAAAAATCTGTACATGAGTCGATATATGTTTCTGAAAGTCCTATGAAATGAGGTATGTAAATGTAGTTTATTTTATTTTTGTATTCATGTATTAAAATCCACTTTTGAGTACTAAGATTTGTTGCATGTACCCGTTAGGTGCCGTCCATTCTATGGCTATTGGCAGTGCACAGTGACTATTGTTCTTGGGATCTGACTCAAAGGAGATGAACATGTTAGGCAGCACTGTGGCAAAACGAGTTGCAATTAATAGTCGAGTTAAGAGGAGAACACATAAAAGAAAGTGTTATAAATCATATGCTGATGAGTTACCGACCCATCACAGGATCAAGTTGCGAAAGGCGATTTCTACCCTTCCTCGACAACCAACATGGCCTTCCCTTTTTCTAAGCTTGACTGCTTCTCAAAAAGCTGTAGTTGATGATGCTCAACGCTGTGATGGTATTCATAGTATGAGGTAAGCTACTAATTTGATTATTGTCTTAAACCACTATAGACCTATGGTTATAATCTATTGATTATTTTCTGAATTAGTATAGTGACATCGTGGTACGCATAGACGAGGCATTTGTCTATAGATATGCTTTTAAGACATTAGAGCCTGGTGGCCTGTTGGATGATATGGTGAGTTTATCAACAATGCACGTTAAATAACTTGTAACTCTTGTTGTGACATAAGACGAAAATTATAATCTATTATCTTCATTTTGTAGGTTATTGATGCTTATATGCGCATACTTGACATCAAACAACATGAATCAGGACCTTCACATCAGAAGAGAACCTACTACGGGTCCTCCCATCTACACCAATTCATGAGAAAATGTATAATGGAGCGCAAGTTTTCTTCTGGGGTCCCTGTTCGCAGAAACTCCACCTGCTTTGACATCTATGAGAGTGATAGGGTACACTTTATTGTTCTTCGCATGTTTAAGAAATTTTTATTTGTATTTTGAATTTTAATGGAATGAATTGTAATATTTGAATATTCGTATTTTGATAGGTCTTTATACCCGTAAATCGGAGTGGAGTCCATTGGTTTTTGGTAGAGGTTGACCTCCTTCGTAGGAAGGTTACAATACTTGATTCAATGATGCCACGCCGGACTGAGCAAATTGCACCAGAAATACGCACACTTGTATGATTAAATCAAATTAATTTAAATTTATGCAGTGATGTTAGATAGCCTTCATCAGTCATGCCATCATGCATTGATTTTTCAGTTGGCGGGATTAGAATATGTGTTTGAAGGGAAACAATTGGAAGGTGACCTTTCTTATAATTTTAAAGATTGGGACTGTGAATACGAGAAGAGCGTTCCACAACAACAAAACTCGTAAATAATCCCCTCAATGAGTCTTTTTATATCTAAGTGGTTCTTTTTAGCATTTTCTACTTCGTCGTTAAAATGTTGGCATTTTACAGTACGGATTGCGGGATATTTATGATCGGCTACATCGAGTACTGGAATGGAGAGCCTAACAGTATCCCATTCACTCAAGTATGATTTCATGTTTAATGGGTGTTACATACTAAAACATGATTTTCTGTTATCAATTAATGATAAATATCTATTTGCAGGCAGGTAGATATTGAAGCGTACAGGGATAAGATAGTTGTGTCTCTATTGCTATCTCCACTAAATCGAGTAAGAATGTTGTTATATTCACTTATTGAGGATCATTTATGAGATTGACTTGCTATCTCCACTAAACATGTTTGGTGTTTTTGCAGGATTGTCCACGATAGGGGGTCCATTGTTGTTGGTAATGTTTTTTCCTTTCATTCACCTCACTTCAACTTCATGGTGAGAGCAGCCGTTGAATATTGTTTGTTGGAAATAGGAATGTCTTAGTTTTTTGTATACCAAGCATGAGGAGTGAGCCATTATTGCATGCATGTAGATTAGAGGAATTCACTTTGGAGAGTCGGTGATGAGTGATGGATATTGTTTGTTGGATTGTGATACTATTCGAAATTATAGATTTGTCATCCTTGGGTTATCATACTAATTCAAATTTTAGATTTTTCATCTTTGGGTTGTGATACTATTTAAAATTGCTTGTTGCGTCACTTATTTGCAAACAATATCAAAATGCTTATTCATATTGGTGTGTTTGAATTGTGACTCAGGAATAAGAAGACTCGTCATCCTAGTGTGTTGCTTGGGATGGTGGTTTGGGCGCAAAGGTGCAATTGAGGAAAACATAGGCAGCATGGAGAGAGAAGGGGCATTGCTTCCAGTTATGACTCAGGAGTTGTGTTAGTTGTAATGGTAGATAGGGAGTGACATGTTGTATAAAAATTATGGGGAAAGGCATTGTAACGGTGTCAACTCTTGTCAAATTTGAAATGTGCAAGGATTCATGTGGATTTGTCATCTTTGGGTTGTGATACTATTTAAAATTGCTTGTTGCGTTACTTCTTTGCAAACAATATCAAAATGCTTATTCATATTGGTGTGTTTGAATTATGATGTAGGAAGAAGAAGACTCGTCATCCTGGTGTGTTGCTTGGAATGGTGGTTTGGGAGCAAAGGTGCAATGAAGGAAAACATAGGCAACATGGAGAGAGAAGGAGCTTTGCTTCCAGTTATGACTTAGGAGTTGTATTGGTTGTAATGGTAGATAAGGGGTGACATGTTGTATAAAAATTATGGGGAAAGGCATTATAACGGTGTCAGCCCTTGTCAAATTTGAAATGTGTCATGATTCATGTGGATTTGTCATCTTTGGGTTGTGATACTATTTAAAATTGCTTGTTGCGTCACTTATTTGCAAACAATATCAAAATGCTTATTCGTATTGGTGTGTTTGAATTGTGACTCAGGAAGAAGAAGACTCGTCATCCTGGTGTGTTGCTTGGAATGGTGGTTTGGGAGCAAAGGTGCAATGGAGGAAAAAATAGGTAGCATGGCACCATGGAGAGAGAAGGGGCATTGCTTCCAGTTATGACTCAAGAGTAGTGTTGATTGTAATGGTAGATAGAGGGTGACATGTTGTATAAAAATTATGGGGAAAGGCATTTTAATGGTGTCAGCCCTTGTCAAATTTGAAATGTGCAAGGATTCATCTGACTAGTCTTAAATATGATTTTTATAGTTGACATTGATATAAAAAATTTTATTTTGCAAGTGTCACCCCCAATCAAATGTTCACAATTATATAATTATACCATGTAATCTTATTGAAGTCAAAAAGAATGTCATTGTAAGTGGGGGCGAAATTAATAATTCTGTGAATTATCGCTCGTGCGGGTATACATGACGCTCGAGCAGATCGGATATAACTTCGTAACAAGTATTTGAGGAGGAACAGATTAATGAGAATATAGCGAGAATTAATCTCGCTCAAGCGAAGTAGGCTTAAATGCAACAGGAAATTTCAATAAGAACCGAAATAGAGTTGCACCCTCCTTAATAGAGTTGCACTCAAGGCTATCTTCCTTCTTTGGAATACATTTAAGCCTTTCATAAAAAAAGATTGAATCATCTATGAGGAAAATCAGATTTTGCACTCTTAGGACAAACTTAGGTCCGTTTCGGATGCATCAAGGCCAGTTGGAGTTGCACCTCAATTGCACCCTTCTCAATAGGGCTGCACCTAAGGTTTTTTTGTCTCCTTGGGGATAAATTGAAGCTTTTTATCAAAAAAATTTGGATCATCTTTGAAGAAAATTGGATTTTTGACTCTTAATGTCAACTTCGGTGTGTTTATGAGGCCTTAGGACTACTTGGAGTTGCACTTCAGTTGCACCCTCCTCAATAGAATTGCACCCAATGGTTTTTTCACTCCTTGGGATACATTTCATAAAAAAAAATGGGGTCATATTTAAGGAAAAATCGAATTTGGACTCTTAATGTCAACTTCGGTATGTTTAAGAGGCCTTAGGGCTACTTCGAGTTGCACCTCAATTGCACCCTCCTCAATAGAGTTGCACTCAAGGTTTTTTTCACTCCTTTGGATACATTTAAGCCTTTCATCAGAAAAAATTAGATCATATTTAAGGAAAAACCGAAGTTGGACTCTTAATGTCAACTTCGGTGTGTTTACGACGGCTTAGGACTACTTGGAGTTGCACCTCAGTTGCACCCTCCTCAATAGAGTTTCACCCAAGGGTATTTTCAATCATTGGGATACATTAAAGTCTTTCATCTGTGAGCAGCAAAATTTTCACCGTCTATCACCCAGGAGTGTGTGCAATGGCACACACCCGATCTCAGCCTCTCGGAGAGACGGTTAAGTTCACGCGTGCCTGTAGCACGCACGGTACCTTTAGTTGTCAGCATTAAATGCTGATGGCTGGCACCATGCTGCCCAGCTAAGCAACAGCAGAGTTGATCCGTAAGGATAAACCTCACGGATCCACCCTAAATAATAGCGCTCAAATGAGCTGATACATACCCCATCCATGAGGGTCAAAACCTCACGGATCCAATATTAAGTGTTGGCCTTCGAGAGGCTGACACATGTTCATCCGTGAGGATAAAACCTCACGGACCCAACTTGGAGTGTTGGCCTTTGGCTGACACGTGTCAAGTCTGTGAGGATAAAACCTCACGGATCCAACACGGATCATATTTAGTGTCAGTTTCGAAAAGACTGACACATGTCCAATCGTGAGAACCAAACCCCCACGGATCATGTCTAATACCAGCCTCCAAGAGGCTGACATGTGTCCAATTCTTGAGGACAAGTCCTCACGGATCAAATATAATGTCCTGGATCTAACCCAGACCTATGGTCTCACCTAGTGATCCATGGTTGAGACCTGTGGTCTCACCTCGTGATCCGTGGTTGAGACCTATGGTCTCACATTGTGATCCGTAGTTGAGACCTATAGTCTCACCTTGTGATCCGTGGTTGAGACTTATAGTCTCATCCTGATCCATGGATTTGCCTAGGCCAGTCTGTCCTAGTTGACAGTCAGTATTTGACTGTCATAGGGGGCAGAGAATCCTTAATAAAAAGGATTCTCTGTCAGGTTGTAGGGAATCCCAAGATAAGGATCCCCTCTTTTAAAATCTCATGGGATGTCACGTGGTACCCCATGATTATTTTAGGATTAGGACTATGTCCTTTATCCTAGGAAATGATGAGATTAACATCCTCATTTTTGAAAGGTACTAGGATTCCCCCCAATAAAAGAGGAAACCTGGTACAAGAGTCCTCAAAAGAAGAGGATTCTCTTGAACTGGAGGACTCTCTAAGATAAGGAAGACCCATGAGCTGACATCCTCTAATAGGAGACCTCATCTTGACTTTCCTAAAATAAGGGAGTCAAAGAGGGTGTCCCAAAAAAGGACTCTCTCAAACATATAAAAGGTGTTTTTCACAAGAAACACAGAGGAAGACACACGAACGAATAAGGAAAACACCTAGAAGAAAGAGAAAATTCTCTCATCTCCTTCAAACAGCAAGTATAGCAGTAAGCAAGCAAGGAAAAAAAAAATCTCCCCTGCTATGCAGAACATCATGTGAGCCTCATAAAATGGCCACCTCAATCTCTTTTCTTTTTGCATATAAAGACCTCAAAGAGGCACTTGTAACTCCTACATGGGAATTGAGCAACCCCATTGAATAAATAAAACAATATATTTATTCAAATATCTGTTCTTTTATTCTTCATCTTAATCAGAGGTTCTTCCCCGATACAGGGAAGGTAATTTAACAGTCTGAGTTTACTTAGACTGGAAGGATAGTCCCCCACAACAAACAATAAACTCCCTACAATAATGGAGGAAATTTGAAAGCAAAGAAGACAAATTTTGCGCTCACAAATTAAATGGCACGCCCGGTGGGACATCCTTCTCCTCTCATCTTTGATGAAGAAAAAAATAATAATAAAGAAGAAAAAAAATGAAAAGAATTCCTCTCTTTTCCTATCATCTCATGCAGGATAATCGAGACCGTCTACGTCCGACGGGCCTACGTGCTCACCATCAAGAGAAGGGTCTATGTCCCTCCGATGCCGATCCCGGCAACTCATCCCCAAACTTGGGTTGAGGTGGCAGTGGCCCCGATCATGAGGCCTCGATCTACTAGCCGAACCCTCAATGAGGGTCTTGCTGCTCCTACATGGAGGAGTCAACCCTGCCAGGTCCACGGACAGGGTGGATGCCCAAGCATGCCCCACGGAGCTGGTGTGTCCCGCAGGATGTCCCACGGGGAGGCTCCACCCAAGAGGATGCTCCACGAAGTGGAGACATCCCCCATGATGCGCCACGGATTGGGTGCTTCCAATAGGATGCCCCACGGACATAGTGCATTCCAAACAGAATGCGCCACGGAGGGTGTACCCAACTGGGTGCACACACTGCAGGATGGTTCCACCATTCTGCGACAGGTCAGCTCAAAAGGTAGACCTATGTCAAACACTGGGCCAGGCCTAACAAGTCATCTCAAATCCCAACAGTCCATAGTGAAAAGGCCGTAATTGCTGGGGCCGATCATAGGGCTAGTTGGATATAAGCCCCCTCAGTTCAAGCTGATTGACGGAGCTCCTCCTTTGAAAATTTTCCCAGGAGGAGGAGATGCTACCCAATTTTTACCAGGGCGAATGAACAAGGCCAAAGGCCTCAAGGACTTAATGAAAAATCCCTCAAATAACTTTAAAAAATACAAAGTAATTGAGGAAAGTGCCTTAGGGCATTCATCCGTGAACAAGAAACGTCCACGGACAGAGTCCACGAACAAGAATAAAAGATTGTCCACGGACAAAAATGTCAAACTATCCACGGATAGGAATACAGGATCGTCCACGAACAGAAGTTCAAAACTGTCCACGAACAGATTATCAAGACCGTCCACGGACGGAAGACACAAAATGTCCACAGACGGACCATCAGCTCCATCTACGGATAGAAGAACAGCTCTGTCCACAGACAGAATTTCAGTCCTGTCCACGCACAGAAAATTTAAGATCGTCCACGGATGAGAGGTCAGCTCCGTCCACGAACAGAAGAGCAGCTCTATCCACGGACAGAATTTTAGCACTATCCACGGACAGAAATCCAAAACCATCCGTGGACAGGCCCAAACCTAGTCCACGGACTGAAGACCCAACCACTCAGAGCAGAGACCCAAGCCAGTCTGAGGGTCAGAAATGTGCCCCCTTTACAGGTTCAGGTCCAAGACAATCCGTGGATATGGTCCACGGACAGAAATCCTTTACAAGGAAGGAAAGTCCACGGATAGGCACTCTGCCATCCGGGAACACTTCTCCTTCTAAGAAAGAGAGGAGTTGGCACTATATAGCCAACAAAAGAAGGGTATTTTCAGAATCAGATTCATCATCCGATGATGATGCAAGGGGCATTAACAGCCATGATTAATATCGTCCAGCTATTAATGCAAGAAACATTTCGAGTCCTAAACAGGCAGATAAAGACTTGTTGTACAGACTGGGTCCGAATGCCTTCTGAGGCGCTAATCTTGCAACCTTCACATCAATGATGGCATCAGTCTGTCATCAACACCAACGGCCTCCACCCAGAGATGTAAGCCCATTCTGGGGCAGAATAAGTGTTGAACCAGAAAGAAGAGCAGCAGCACCATATGACCCTAAGGTTAAGGTGCTAAACAGAAGCACTTCCGCTTTTGAGATGCCCAGGAAGAAAACTCCTGAGGAAATCCTGCAACTCAGAAATAGGAAGTACCCTTTGGCCCTGTCAAAGAAGATGTATAATTATCGGTCAAGAAGGTCCAGGAACCAGAAGTCAAAAAGGTCAACGGACGCCTCAGATAAAATCCGTTTTGTCCACCAGAGACGAACGACTGATCCTTCTGCACCTATTCACCCTACTCAGGGGAGATTAGATACCAGAGCATCATATGATGGTTACGAGAGAGTGTCTGTGAATGTGATCGGCATTAGGCTCAACCCAACTCCGAAAGGACATACTACCCCAGTGGTCCAAAGAACTGGGGCAACACCTGAGCAGAACTTATCAGCTAGGCAAGATTCCCAGAGTTCAGCTGTCGTTATCCTACCCGCTTTAGACAAGATAGAGTCCTCACGAGCTGTCGGAATAGTTGCTCCGGGTCCAGCGGTTCCAAGATGAAAAATGAGCCGCAAGAATCAGGTCAGAGGCAAAGAGAAAACTCAAGACCTAGTTCAATCAGCTCCAGAACCGGATGTCAGTGGATACCAAGAAGGGTCAGAACAAGAAGCGATCCAGATAACCTCTCCGAGGGAACTGGAAGAAACTTTGCCAGTCAAAGATTCTGACGAGCAAGCTCTTCATCCAATTAGGCCAGAAGTAGTGTAGGAAATACCTCGACAGGTTTTCAGTGCACCGAATCCTTTATATGGGATGCCCAGTGCCTATTTCACAGAAGAAGAATTTCCAAATCTTTTCCGGTTATCGGAACCAACTTCAGAACAACCAGTAGCGGTCATGATAACGAACCTGGATGAGAATACTAGTTAGGGGAATAACCCTTTGACTTCGGCACCTCCACCATCAAATGATCAAACAGTAGCCTTACAGGCTTAACTCCAATACAAGGATGATCAGATCACAGCCATGATGTCTCAAATGCAAGAGTTGGCTACTCAGTTGTTAGCTCTCAAATCTGCATCGGCACCTGGGCCTCACTTCCCATACCAATGAGGTAGTATCAATCAAGGCACAGCCCCTATACCTCCAAGTCATCCAAGGGCGCCCAAAACAGGTCCCGTACCAAATCAGACTGCTCTCATAGAAGAGGTGTCACCGTCTCTTTTGGCTGCAATCAAAGAGACTGTTCGCAATCAAATACGGCAGACAAAAGAAAGAGAAGAGGATGTACGGATGATCGTGAAGCCTTATTCAGCTATCATGGATGCGGTTCCGTTTCCACCAGGCTTTGTCCAACTGACATTCAAAATTTTTGACAGCACTGGAGATCCGAGGCAACATCTGTCTCATTTCCTCTTAAGATGTGGATTGGCATCTAAGAACGAGGCTCTTTGTCTCCAACTCTTTGTACAATCCCTAGAGGGTGCCGCTTTTACATGGTATGCTAACCTCCCTAAGGCCTCGATCCCTAATTGGAATACCATGGTGACTGAGTTTAGCAAATAATTCTACAACACCTAAAGGAGAGTAGGTGTTTCAGAATTGATTGAGACTCGGCAAAGGGATAATGAAACAGTAAAAGAGTTCATTGCCCGATGGAGAGTTCTGACCTTCTCTTGCCCACAGAAATTCACTCAGATAGAGCTCATTCGGATGTGCCTCAACAACTTTAAGCACGACCTTTCAACTGCCCTAATGGCCCAAACCTTTACGGGTTTCGAAGATCTGTGCACAAAAGCGCATGACATGAAAATCCATATAAGAAAAAGAAGGCGAGGCAGGGGCACTGATTGCCTTGAATCCTCAACAACTGCGGTAGTTGAAGCCAAAAAGACTAACCCACCAGTATCGAATACTGGTAAATCAGCTGGCCGAATAAACAACGGCAAAGAACCAATTAAGGTTGGTGTCAAACAAGCTCAAGGTGGATCTAGGAAGCCGCAATGTCAAGGTAAAAAGGAACCACCAAAGAAGATCACTATGGAGGAGAGGATGAATAAAACATATTCATTCTCGGAAGATATTATTGAGGACCTATTTGAAGACCTCCTTGCCAATGAATTCATCACTCTCCCAGAAAGTTGGAGACCTCAAGAGATTGGGATGAAAAATGATCAAAAATATTATCCTTATCATCGTATGATCAGTCACAAGATAAGTGACTGTTTTGTACTTAAGGACATTATTCAGCGGCTTTTGGACAATAAAGAGATTGTCATTGATGATCTCCAACAAGCAGCCACGTCAAATACAGTGGTGGCTTCGGAGCCAGTTGATGAAAATAAGGCATTTTCAAGTAGCAAACTTCCTGACGACAAATCGTCAGACGAAGAAGACTGGACCCTCTTTGAAAGTAAAGGGACCAAGAAGAAAAAGCAGTTGGCTCAAAATACCGATGCCAAAAAGCAAGCCCAGGCTACAAGACAAGCTCGAGCCCTAAGAAAAGAAGGGAAGCGCATAGCTAAGGCTGAAAAGAAAAAAAAAAAAAACAGCAAGGAAAGCCAAGAAAAATGGCCCTACCCAAGACGCTCTTGTGGAACAAAAGCCGTTGACGGCAATTACTTTGATGGATTTTATCCCGCCAGGCTTCTGCTCCGACTACGATTATGATATCCTTCAGTCAATGGACTCAGGAGACGAGTCCAAATCTTCTCCTGCTATGTTATCGATGCAATCCCAAATGAAGACCAGTCATGGTTAAATAAACCAAGACAAATGGTAACCTGCAGTCCAGAAAGACACCTGGCATTTCAGAATTGGTTAGAGCAAGCCGAAGACATTGAGCTCCCAGAAAGGAGACCAACTACACCAAGGCGGACCCCTACAGGGCTTTCAGATCTTTCTAAAGGATTTTCATCCAGAAGAGAGCAAGAGGCAGAAGATGAACAAATACAGTCTGATTCTCCTCAAGAAAGGCTAGGTATGCCTGAAATTCTAAACTCAAACCATCGTCAGATACGACGATCGGTGCAGATCTCAACTCAGCTTAAGATTCAAGATCTATCTGCTGCAATCAGTCTGGACAATGACCCTTCAACAAAAGAAGCAGTCCTAGGCTCGAGGTCAACTGACAGCTTACAGGCATCTCAACAAATCTCAGCTCAATCTGAGAGTCCAACAAGGCAATTTGAAAGAAAAACTCAGTCATCTTTTCGAAGCAAGAAAAGAAAGCTGGACTTCAGTTCTGCAAGCATGGTTCAACTCTTGGAAGGAGAGTAATCTAGACCAATAGACCAGACAATTGCCAAAGTTTATCAACTCAACCTCCGGTCGAGAAGGAAATTACCACCAAGGTTTGTTTCGGTCCAACATGAAAATTAGACCAGAGCTCAACCGGCCCAAGCCCAAACAGCTACTGGCAATGAAAGGGTCAAGTATGATATCCTGGCCCATCTGAAGAAAATTCTTTCCTTGCTGAGTGTTTATGATGCTCTCAAGATGTCTCCAGAATTGAGAAAGTCTCTTATATATGCTCTCTCCAATCCAGAAGACTTTTCTGAAGAGGTCACAAATCAGCCACCACTACTTCCTCAAACAGGAGTTTCATGCCTCTTCACGATCACTTTTGATGATGAAGATATGCGAGCTGAGACTCTCCAGCATAACCGACCATTGTTCATCTCAGACCTGGTTAATGAAACTAATATCTCCAGAGTAATGATAGATGGGGGTTCAGCTGTCAACATCCTTCCACGAAGAATGTTGTCCAAGCTTGGCGTACAAATGGGCCAGCTTCATGAAAGCAGTCTGATCATCCAAGGCTTTAATCAAAATGAGCATAAGCCCATGGGCATGGTCAATCTCAAAACCAGATTCAGTGATATTGCTAAAACTACAACGTTTCTGGTAATCGATGTTGATACATCGTACAACGCCCTGTTGGGATGGTAATGGATGCACAACCATCTAGTTGTGTCATCTACTTATCATTAGTGCCTTAAATATCCTCAAGGGAACAGGCAAGCAAGGATCGATGCTAATGATAATCCATTCAATGATGCGGAGGCATATTACGCAGATGCACGTTTCTATGTCAAGAGTGCTCAAAGAAACCTTCAGCAAAAGCCCAAAGGAAAAAAGGTTGAGAGTGGTCCGAAAAGCAATCACGGACCTGTTCAAACAGAAGCTCCAAAAAGGGTGTTCAAATACACCCCAAAATCTCAAAGAAAAGAAGGAGAACCAACCTTATCTTTGGTCGAATCTTCCCGGAATATGGAGAAGGGTAAATCAGTCGACCTCTCTCAGACTTGTGAGGTTAAAGAAATCGACCCTCTTGAAGCTCTGAAAGAGAATCATATAGTCCCTTTGAGGAGAATGGACTGTACAATGGTTGAGACTACCTCCAGTTTCACTGTCCCGGTCAGGAAAAGAGGACAGAAATCGATGCTCTTCAATTCTCTAGGCACATATGACAGGATGAACTCCTCATGGGCTAATGGAAAGAACAAGACCCTTAATCCTTACAGGAAAAAGATAAGCCTAGGTGAAAAAATCACCGGGTTCCTCAAGAAACAAGGGTTTGATCCTAAAAAAGAAGAGCAAGTCGAAGGAACTATCCTTCCAGCTTATGAAGACATGCTCTGAAAGGAGCAACATGAGGCCTTAGATACTGGTAACTATGTAGATACGGATACGCCAGGAATTGGGTACAATCCCCCAGTTTTTATATTTGGGGAATCACAACCAGACTGCGAATATGATCACAGTCAGGGAGGAGTCCACATCAGAAGAAGTCTCCATGGAATGGCTTCTAGAAGAAACAGAGTCCCTATAGGCATCCCCATGGGTTGAGGCAGTGCATCAAGATATGATTGATAGCTTGGCTAAAGTCAGTCTAAATGCATGGTAAAATTGACCAACAACGGAAATCATTCCCGATATCATCATCCCGTCCAGAAAAACAGGGGAAAAGCCTATCGTTTTTTACTCTGTAAAATAAGCAGGAAAAGCCACTCCCCGGAACAACAGAAGAGATGGAAGGATGAATCCATATCAAAGGAAGCCCGTGATTAATCCGGCGATCAAGAAAATGCTTGAGAAGCAGGGATTTAATATTGAAGCAGAAAAGCAGTCCGAACATGAAATTATGTCAGCGTTCAAGACTTCGGCTACCTATAAACAGGATAGCTCTAACTTGGAAAAATCCGAGTTAAGAAGTTCTGACTCTCCATCAAATGAAGACTTGGTCTAGACTGTAAATACTATTACAGTAGATGAAGACTCCTCTTCAGGAGAAGAAATGATCATGGAAGAACCACCGGAAGAAACAGAAGTCCGTTCGGCTCTTCCAGAATTTGAAGCAGGAGGTCAAGCGACTGTTGATGACCTTCTCGAAGTTGACCTCGGCTCAGAACAAAATCCAAGACCAACCTTCATCAGCGCCTCTCTTTCTCAAATAGAAAAAGAGGAGTATCTTTGTCACCTAAAAGAGTACAAGGATGTTTTTGTTTGGAACTACACAGAAATGCTTGGTTTAGATCCAAAAATTGTAGTTAATCATCTCACAATTCAAGAAGATGTTAGGCCAATCAAGCAAGCATAAAGGCGAGCATGCCCAGAGTTGGTCGTTCAAATTAAAGCTGAGGTAGATAAACTCCTCAAAGTCGGGTTTATAAGAGAGGTTCAATACCCTACTTGGCTTGCCAATGTGGTTCCCGTGAAAAAGAAAAACGGACAAATCCGGGTTTGTATAGATTTCCGAGACTTGAATGAAGCTTGCCCTAAGGATGAATTCCCTTTGCCCATCACCGAAATGATGGTCGATGCCACAACAGGTTTCAAAGCTTTATCCTTTATGGATGGGTATTCCGACTATAATCAAATCAAGATAGCCCTGGAAGATGAAGAACTTACAGCCTTTCGTACTCCTAAGGGAGTGTTCTGCTACAAAGTCATGTCATTCAGCCTCAAAAATGCTGGAGCAACTTATCAAAGGGCCATGACTGTCATATTTGGGGATATTCTCCATGACAAGGTCGAATGTTATGTCGATGACCTGGTTGTCAAAACAAGGCAGTAAAGCAATCATCTGCATGATCTTCAGAAAATCTTCAACAGACTACGACAACATCAACTTAAGATGAACCCACTCAAATGTGCGTTCGAAGTTGCATCTGGGAAGTTTCTGGGTTTTTTGGTACGCCATTGAGGAATTGAGATTGACCCTACCAAAATAAGGGTCATTCGCGAGATGCCTCCTCCAAGAAATCTACGCGAGTTGAAAGGACTTCAGGGTCGACTCGCTTATATCCGGAGATTCATCTCCAATTTGGCTGGAAGATGCCAACCGTTTTCCCAGTTAATGAAGAAGGGGGTACCGTTTCAATGGGATGAAGCTTGCCAAAATGCTGTGGATAGTATCAAGACTTATCTCACAAACCCACCAGTCCTTATGGGCCCTATCAGAGGAAATTCACTTATCCTCTATATCACAGCACTAGAGGGATCTTTCGGAGCTCTCCTTGCTCAGCATAATGACCAATGAAAGGAAAATGTCTTGTACTACCTAAGCAGGACTCTAGTTGGAGCAGAATGCAGATACAGCCGGATAGAAAAAGTATGTCTGACCCTCATCTTTGCCTTGAAGAAACTAAGGCATTATATGTTAGAGCATTCGGTGAAACTGATATCTAGAGCCGATCCTCTTAAATACATAATGACCCGCCCTATTCTCTCTGGTAGAATGGCGAAGTGGACGGTGCTCCTGTCCGAATTCGAAATAGAATTCGTACCCCAAAATGCAATAAAAGGACAAGCCCTTGCAGACTTCCTTGCAGCACATCCAATTCCTACAGACTCACCACTGGTCACTAATCTCCCGGACGAAGAAGTCATGCAAGTTTAAGTCAAATCGGGTTGGAAGATGTATTTTGATGGAGCTTCAAGAAGCCCTGATGGAGTTAAATGCATCAACCCAAAGGAAAACAAATCAAGAATCGGTATTGTTTTTGTCACACCAGACAACGCAATACTGCCCTATTCCTTCGCCCTAACAGAAGGATGTTCAAACAATGAAGCTGAGTATGAAGCCCTGATAGCAGGTCTTAAATTGGCTCTTGAGATCCCCTGGATGAACTAACTATCTATGGGGATTCAGAACTCGTCATCAAATAGGTACGAGGTGAATATGCAGTGCGAAGGGTTAGTCTCCTTCCCTATCAGAAGAGAGTGGATCAGCTACTTGCTCAAATTCCAAGAAGCAGCATCTTCCATGTCCACAGAGGACTCAACAATCAATCCGATGCTTTGGCTAGCCTTGCAGCATCTCTAACCCTGCCAGTAGACAGGATGTTGACTGTCATAGTGGGGGAAAGAAGAATTCTCAAACCCCTTCCAGAGATAGACTTCCCGAAGATAACTTGTTCTATGACAATTAAAGAAACAGATGAGGATTGGCGACAGCCCTTCATCGATTATCTCCAACATGGTCGATTACCTGGATACCGTGTCAAGTGCGCTGAAGTCTGCTAACGGATCACAAAATTTGTGATGTTGGAAGAAACCTTATATAGAAGGTCCCTAGATGGCATCTTGATGAGATGTATATCTGGAAGTGAAATAGATCGAGCCATGGAAGAAACTCATGTTGGGATCTACGGTGCTCACCAAACTGGGCCTAAGCTACAAATGCAACTGAAAAGATTAGGCTACTACTGGCCTACCATGATCGCTGATTGTCTCAATTATGCAAGAAAATGCAAAGTTTATCAGCTCCATTCTGATTTAATACATCAGGCTCCCGAGCCTCTCCACATGACAACGTGTTCATGGCCCTTCACGGCATGGGGGATGGACATCATAGGACCATTCACCTCACCTTCATCTGCTGGGCATCAATACATCCTGGCTGCGACAGACTACTTCTCAAAATGGGCCGAAGTCGTCGCTTTTAAAGAAATTAAACACCACTCAGTGGCAGACTTCATCCGGACCAACATCATATATCGGTTCGGAATTCTAAAAAGCATCATCTCGGATAACAAGCAATCTTTCCGAAGAGCCCCTATACACAAGTTGTATGCCAAATTTGGCATCCGAGAAGACCATTCTACCCGGTACTATGCAGCCACGAATGGTCTTGTCGAAGCCTTCAACAAGACTTTATGCAAAATCCTCAAGAAAATTATGGATAAAAGCAAACGGGATTGGCATGAACGCCTACCCGAAGCCCTCTGGGCATATAGAACTACTCACCGGACTCCGACATAGGCCACGCCGTATTCCCTGGTCTTTGACGGTGAAGCAGTTCTCCCCCTTGAAATTCAAATTCCCTTCCTACGGGTGGCAATTCAGCAGTCTCTTATAAAAGAAGATTCAGCTAAAGTTCGTCTTGCAGAGCTTAAAACTCTTGATGAATGTCGTCTCCAAGTCCAACAGAGTTTAGAGATGTACCAGCAAAGGCTAACTAGCGCCTTCAATAAAAGGGTAAGACTAAGGTCTTTCAAAAAGGGAGATTTGGTCTTGATAGTCAGAACTCCTATCGTCGTTACTCGTCGAACCAAGGGGAAGCTCGAACCGAAATGGTAAGGGCCATACGTCATCGAGAGGGTATACTCTAACGGATTGTACCTGCTGACCTCAATGGATGGAGAGTGAATTATCCTTCCAACCAATGCAAGATTCCTTAAGCGATACTATTCCTACGAATCGAAATGCTCGCTAGACCAAAACTGCTAGGCAAAAATTAGAGCAATTTGACAGGCTCCTGAACATGAGCTAAAAAGGTTCACAAAGGCTCCTGAATACGAGCTAAAAAGGTTCCCGGTGCTTCACAAGTCTCCAGAATACCAGACCGAAGTCCAAACCTTCCTAGGCACGAACAGAAACTGCTTATTCGTTACTAAATTACGAATCAAAGCTTCAAAAATCCCCCCAAATACAAGGCCGAAGTCTAAACCTTCCTACGTATGAACGGAAACTACCTATTCGCTCTCAAAATGCGAATCCCTTTTCTGAACTACGTTTAACTTGATCCTATCATAGGTACGTAGGTAATCTGAGGAATTAACTTGGGTTCATTCAGTTCTTCTAAAAGAACACTATCCTCCTGGGATATAAAATCATTGTTGTTGCCCCTCCATATGGGTGATAAGCAAAAAAAAAAAAAGGGCATACACTGAATGATAAAAAAAAAATTCATTCATTTGGAGGGTTTACATCAGGAAGACCTTCATTTACAGGATGTATATCGAGAGGATTTTCTTCGATACGAGGAGTGGTATCGAAGAAGGATAACTTTTCCATCCTGGCGCGCTGTTGTTTATGGAGACGTGAAGCTTCTTGACAAGCGTCCGCCAGGCCCTCTTTCAATCGAATGATTTTCCCCAGGGTCCTTTGACCTTGAGTCTTCACGAAATGACCTTCTGATAATTCAAAACTGACAACCACCAGCTCTGCTTCCATTGATTCATGAGCACTTTTTATTTTTGAAGCTCTAAATAAGGCTTCTTGCAATTGTTGGCGCAGGCTTTTTACTTCGGCTTCTGCAGCCAGCTGGTGTTCTGTAGTCTGATAAACTCTTTCACACAGATCACTAACAATTTCAGCCACTTCTTTTATTTTTTAAGATGTGTTGCTAACGCATCCCCTGGCTTCCACCTCAAGATCACTGATTGGGTCTATATTATTGAGTCAGTAAACTTTCTCGGTAGAGCTGATCCAAGCCTCAGCCTCCTGCTGCATAGTGGAATCCCTGATGCCTAGGCTATCAAGAATATTGAAAGCTGAAATGCAATCATTTTCATCTGCTCAAAATCCTTGAAATTCTTGATGAGCAGCGAAGTCTTCAGGCCTTCGGCCTTCGAGTACATGTCTAGCACTCTCTGCATAAGCATCAGCCAACATTTTGGATGGAGGAGGAGCTGGAGCCCGGTTGGGTACTCCGAAAGTAAACTTCAAAGCATCCATAATCCCCTTGATGGCGCCTGTAAAAAGGGGTTCGGAGTTAGTCAGTGTGGAAAATCATTTGAATGGAATAAAAGAAACAATCAAAATAACATACCAGGAAGTCCAGAAATTCTCCTGAGAAGGGAATCATAACTATTCCTATCCTCTAACCATCTGTCAGATGGGATGACACCAAGTCTCGGATGCCCTTCGTCTGTTTGTTCTGGTGAAGGAGTAGAAGGAGTATATTCTGGTGAAGGAGGCCTGATAGGAGACGCTGGACTTACAGGATGACTGATCAGAGGAGTAGCTGGCCTATGCTCGGGTGATGGAGTCATGCTAAGAAAAGGAAAATCTTCAGGAGCTAATCCTTCCTCAGCAAACAGTGCGGTATATAGAACTATGTCCATTCTGATTGCATCCGCGTCCTGGTCCTCTTCTGTGATATAGAGTTCAGGAGTGTTCAACTCAAGTTCTTGAACAACCTCAACAATGACTCCAGTTTCAGCCTCTGGTCTAACTTCTGCAAGTTTTTAAGTCTCCGGCTCTATTTCAACCTGTAGCCCTGTGCTCATATCTACCTCAACTCCAGCTTTAGCATCTGACCTTGGCTCTTTAATTATTTCAGCTTTCATGTCTGGTCCAGCTGGCAGTTCTGAGCTCAAATTTGCCTCAGTTCTTTCTTCAGCCCTGGCCTCAGCTTCAGTAGCAGTGCCTGCTGGCTCTTCTGTCACTTCATCTATCACTGACCTGGCAGGTTCAGCTGACAGCCCGTTCTATATCAAGAACTTCATCGGTAGGACTGACACTCGCTGTGTTCACTGTCACCATTGTCTCAGTCCTCGCTAGTGTCACTTCAGAAATGACTCCTACGGGCCGAGTAAATTCTCCATCATTCTTCGAACCCGAGGATTGCCCAGCTCTAAGAGCGCGCCTTTTAGCATTTCTAACAGTTCGCTGAGTCTAGATAGAGAGTAGTGCAGCTTCGGCTGTTTGGGCTTCGAAAAGTAGATGCGCTTCTAACTCCCTTGCCCTACGAGCCTCCTCTAGTGCAGCTGCCATACGAGCTTCATGAAGGTTAGTTTCCATGGGAACATCCTGACCGTGCCCAGCAAATTCATCCAAAGGGCGATCAGGGGTGGATCGAGGATCATTGTGTTCTGTTGAATTGACCCTGTCATCAACATCATCAATAGGGTCAGCCACAATGGTTTCACCCAATCCCTCCAAGATACGGGGTCGGACAGCCATCCCAACGGAAGTCACAGCGGTAGGATCTTCCGGACGAACAATAAATTCTGCAACACCCTGGGGACCTTCATATGTGTCTTCAAAATTATCAGTGTCGACATAGATGGGTATGTCGTGCTCGGCTGCCAGGGCAGCTATCTTGGCCATCTGGATTTGATCCTCGGTCAGCTTGATGATAGGAGATGGGCTTCTCTGAGCACGCTTGCCTTTCCCCTTAGGAGCTGGTCTAGCCCTCGGACGCTTGCGGATATCGGTTGTCTTCTATTTTTTAGATGGTGCCTTGGCCCTTGGTGGCTCTTTTCTTTATCTAGCACCAGGTGCTTGAGTGGGAGCAAGACCACCAGTCTCAACAGTAGCCGTGGCGATCCTCACCAAATGTTCCTTCATAACTACGACCGGAATGTCACGGCCACCATGCTTCAAATGAGCAGACGTAGAATTTATCCACCATGTGGAGAATCTTAAAGAGGGTCGACCTTCTTGAGCTTGAGAGGGATTAAAGAACCTTGAGCGTGTATTAACGCGAATCAAATGATTCCACTCTTGTTTGATTTGATGGAAATCGGCTAAAGTACGATCAACGGCCTCTAATACAGGTGGTTTTGCTTGGTCATACCCAAATTGTTGGCTGAATCTGCTTGGATAGTAAGGTTCCACAAAGCATTCCTTGCCGAGACGCCTTAAAAGTTTGGCTAAGCGAAGGCTCATCATCATCAAAAAATCCCTGTCGGAGTAGCCTAGGTTCATGTCGTCTACCAGGTAATTGTTCCCAACCAGTTCAGAGGTTCCCTTGCAAGAAAGAGCTTTATAAAGACCAGGAGTGGCAAACATATGCTTGATTGACTCCCAGGAACGATGCTTGGCTGGCATCTGACCTGCTATAAATACCAATTATGGTAGATCCATCTCAGCTTCAGTGACTATCCATCTTGGATAAGAAGAAGGGAAATACTAATCGATCCAGCCAAATAGATACTCGAAAGGACCTTGAGCTAAATTGTGACCCGGATATTAGCTCTGAGCGATGACCCCCATCTCTCTGTATAATGACGCCATCATCGGAATAAGCAGAGAATGCCTTACGCCAGTCGCCATTCTGCCAACCACCATAAATGTTTCGGGTAAATCACTTCTCCTCTGCGCGAAGGCAGGACAAAACTACACAGCCAACAAGACAAGAAGGCAGCAAAATAACCTTCTCTACTGACCCTATCACTAGTCTTGATTTCAGAATTTCTGATTTCTTCATTTGATGGAGTAATGTAGGTCGGCTTGGAGTACGCATATGGTTCTCCCTTGAAAAAGTACCTCAGCCATTGCTTAAGGGTAACTCTGCTCACCTTGCGTGCTGTCTTTTGCGCCTTTACTCAGTGCTACTTCTTCAGCTTCTTCTTCAATGGCAAAAGCTTTACCCTTTTCAGTAGGGGGTGTTGTTCTGTCTGCATTCACCCTTAGAAGGGCATTGTACACCCGATACAATTCTCTGGTGCAGGCAGGGACGTTCTCTGAATATAGAACGTTATTAAACGGGTTGAACTCATCGTAGAAGGCTCTGCTGACCGGCAGCCCTGAAATGCGATTCATCGCATGAATAGAAAGTCCGATCTCTCCCCATGCCATGTGGAAAGTGTTGGTCTCAACACACCAATGCTTGAGCAAACTGCGGAATAGAAGAAAATCCCTCTTGTACTCGTACCGTGCAAGCTCAACTGCTCCTCGAATGCCCAGAGCTGTCAGTTCATCACGAAAGCGTACATACACATCATGAACCCATAACGGCCACAAAGTTCTGCCGTCAACTATAGAACAACTCCTAATGACCATGGACGCGTCCCAGCAAACGTTATTAGTCCAGGTTATCAAGATGAGAAAAACTTCCTTCAGTACCCTCTCCGGGTCTTCACCTGACGGGTCTATTGTGGCACGAGAAGGTGTCAGATAGCTTCCATCAGAGACCGATCTGTTACCTATCAGACCTTTCTCAGCATCATAAATGCAGACAGGAATTCGCCCGCGAATTACCCACTCCCTGGGGTCTGCGATGGGAAGAGGCTCAACATCCTCTACCCCAAACTCTCCCATAATCTCCAGTTGACGATTCAGACTCGCCTCATTCTTGTCATCCTCATCAGTATCAACAAGTCGAAGATTCTCAGTTCCATGGAAATATCTCGTTACGCCAGCCATTCTACAAAAGAAGAAAGACAAGACATGTAGAAGGATCCATGGAAGTGTTTCTTAATTGATTATAATATTGATTAATTGAAGACTTAAGATAAAAATCCGAGTCTATGAAGCTTGGATGTTTTGCTTAAAGCATACATCTAAAAATAATTGCTTAAAAGAAGCAATCAACCTAAGGGTTTTGTTAAGGCAAATGCCCATGAGTATTTATCATAGCAAATGTCTAAAGGACAAATGCAAAGGGTAAGATCCGTGGACAAAGCCATGGATAAAGTTTCCTGATTCAAGGACCAAGATCCCCTTAATGGCCCATCCGTGGAAAATACCCATGGATATTCAAAATTTCTAAGGACAAGAGGCCATGGGAATTAAGTGTATCCGTGGACCAGTCCACGGATAAACAATTTTAATTCGAAGATTATAAGTCTTTGGGCTGTTCAATACACAGATACTCCATGGATAAATTCTAGGCTTACGGACAAAAAGTCCCATAGGCATTTTGTCCGTGGAAAATATCCACGGATACTCAAAATATCCACGGACAAAGATTCAGGAAACTTAAGAGCATCCGTGGAAAAAATCTCATGGATCAATTTTAGGCTCACGGACCAAAAGGTCCTGTGGGCAATCGATCCGTGGAACATATCCACGGATACTCAATATCCACGGACAACAGTCCATGAAAATCAAGAGCATCCGTGGACAAATCCACAGATCAATTTTGGGGCTCACCGACAAAAGTCATGTGGGCAAGCTGTCCATGGCAATAAACCACGGGCAGTGAGTTTCAAGTCTGGTTTCCCATGACCGGAAAACTCAAAGATTCCAGTAATGAAACCGGAATTCCTGCCGAAAAATGCAAAGGGCCCAAAAGGGCATCCCAAGATTCCTTGATCATGAGAAAACCAAGGAAAATGTGAAAAAATCGCATTTCGAGGGATTCCAGGATCAAAAGACCCAAGGGATGCCCAAATGGGCACCCAATCCACTGGAATGAGGTCTGAAACCCTCGTTTTGGTCCTCGGTGAACAAAAAGAATTGGGGAAAAACACTAGTTCTTTCCCCCATTAACCTTGATTTGGGATCAAATCTTACCTTGAAATGAAGGAAAGGTTTGAGGTGAAGAGAAGGAAATTTCTCTTTGAAAAGAGGTTCTGAACTCAGAGGTTTCTGTGTTCAGAGGGTTAGGGAAGACAAAGTGTCTTCCCCAAAGCCTAAGGCACCCTTATAAAGTCTACCTTTTGGCCCATCCTAACCATCCATTTTGAAATGGATGGTCCGGATGGCAGGGATATTCCCTGTTGTTTTAGCCTTAATGGTAGGGTGACCTCATCATGAGGCCTCCTCGATCAAGGAACCCATCGTGGGTTTCCCATTAAACATCGTTAGTGGAGGCGGTTACACTCCTCCACCATCACTGTCAGGTGTCAGGATCTAGATGAATGGATCATTTCCAACCATCCAGATCCTGAGGGGCATTTGTAGGCAGTGAAATTTTCACCATCTATCACCCAGGAGTGTGTGCAATGGCACACACCCGATCTCAACCTCTCGGAGAGACGGTTAAGTTCACGCGTGCCTGTGGCATGTGCGGTACCTTTAGCTGTCAGCATTAAATGCTGATGACTGGCACCATGCTGCCCAGCTAAGCAACAACAAAGTTGATCCGTGAGAATAAACCTCACGGATCCACCCTAAATAATAGCACCCAAATGAGCTGATACATACCCCATCCGTGAGGGTCAAAACCTCACGGATCCAATATTAAGTGTTAGCCTTCGAGAAGCTGACACATGTTCATCCGTGAGGATAAAACCTCACGGACCCAACTTGGAGTGTTGGCCTTAGGCTGACACGTGTCAACTCCATGATGACAAAACCTCACGAATCCAACACGGATCACATTTAGTGTCAGTTTTCAAGAGACTGACACGTGTCCAACCGTGAGAACCAAACCCCCACGGATCATGTCTAATAATAGCCTCCAAGAGGCTGACATGTGTCCAATTCTTGAGGACAAGTCCTCACTGATCGAATATAATGTCCTGGATCTAACCCAGACCTATGGTCTCACCCTGTGATCCGTGGTTAAGACCTATGGTCTCACCTAGTGATTCATGGTTGAGACCTGTGGTCTCACCTCGTGATCCGTGGTTGAGACCTATGGTCTAACCTGGTGATCCATAGTTGAGACCTATAGTCTCATCTTGTGATCCGTGGTTGAGACTTATGGTCTCATCCTGATCCGTGGATTGGCCTAGGCCAGTCTGTCCTAGCTGACAGTCAGTATTTGACTGTCATGGGGGCAGAGAATCCTTAATAAAAAGGATTCTCTGTCAGGCTGTAGGAAATCCCAAGATAAGGATCATCTCTTTTAAAATCTCATGGGATGCCACGTGGTACCCCATGATTATTTTAAGATTAGGACTATGTCCTTTATCCTATGAAAGGATGAGAATAACATCCTCCTTTTTGAAAGGTACTAGGATTCCTCCCAAAAAAAGAGGAAACCTGGTACAAGAGTCCTCAAAAGAATAGGATTCTCTTGAACTGGAGGACTCTCCCAGATAAGGAAGACCCATGAGCTGACATTCTCTAATAGGAGAGCTCATCTTGACTTTTCTAAAATAAGGGAGTCAAAGAGGGAGTCCCAAAAAAGGACTCTCTCTCAAACATATAAAAGGTATTTTTCACAAGAAACACAGAGGAAGACACACGAACGAATACGGAAAACACCCAGAAGAAAGAGAAAATTCTCTCATCTCCTTTAAACAACAAGTACAGCAGCAAGCAAGCAAGGAAGAAGAAAATCTCCCCTGCTATGGAGAACATCAGGTGAGCCTCATAAAATGGCCACCACAATCTCTTCTTTTTGCATATAAAGACCTCAAAGATGCACTTGTAACGCCTACAAGGGAATTGGGCAACCCCATTGAATAAATAAAAAAATATATTTATTTAAATATCTGTTCTTCTTTTATTCTTCATCTTAATCAGAGTTTCTTCCCCGATACAGGGAATGTAATTTAACAGTCTGAGTTTACTCAGACTACAAGGATACTCCCCCACAACAACAATAAACTCCCTACAACAATGGAGAAAATTTGAAAGCAAAGATGACGAATTTTGTGCTCACATCATCAGAAAAAATGGGATCACATTTAAGGAAAAATTGAAGTTGGACTCTTAATGTCAACTTCGATGTGTACACGAGGGGTTAGGGCTACTTGGAGTTGCACCTCAATTGCACCCTCATCAATAGAGTTACACCCAAGGTTTTTTTCACTCATTGGGATACATTTAACCCTTTCATCAGAAAACATAGGGTCATCTTTAAGGAAAAACTGAAGTTGAACTTTTAATGTCAACTTTGATGTGTTCACGAGGACTTAGGGCTACTTGGAGTTGCACCTCAATTGCACCCTCCTCAATAGAGTTACACCCATGATTTTTTTCATTCATTGGAATACATTTAAGCCTTTCATTAGAAAAAATTGGGTCATCTTTAAGGAAAAATCGAAGTTTGACTCTTAATGTCAACTTCAGTGTGTTCACGAGGCCTTAGGGCTACTTCGAGTTGCACCTCAGTTGCACCCTCCACAATAAAATTACACCCAATGGTATTTTCAATCCTTGGGATACAGTAAAGTCTTTCATCAGAAAGAATTGGGTCATATTTAAGGAAAACCGAATTTGGACTCTTAATGTAAACTTTGGTGTGTTTAAGAGGCCTTAGGGCTACTTTGAGTTGCACCTCAGCTCCACCATCTTCAACAGAATTGCACTCAATATTTTTTCACTCATTTGGATACATTTAACCCTCATCATAAAAAAAATAGGGTCATATTTAAGGAAAAACCGAAGTTGGATTCTTAATGCCAACTTCGGTGTGTTTACGAGAGCTTAGGGCTACTTGGAATTACACCTCAGTTGCACCCTCTTCAATAGAGTTACACCCAATGGTATTTTCACTCCTTGGGATACATTAAAGTCTTTCATCAGAAAAAATGGGGTCATATTTAAGGAAAAACCGAAGTTGGACTCTTAATGCCAACTTCGGTTGTTCACGAGGCGTTACAGCTACTTGGAGTTGCACCTCAATTCTACCCTCATCAATGGAGTTGCACTCAAGGTTTTTTTCACTTCTTGGGATACATTTAATCCTTTTATCAGAAAACATGGAGTCATCTTTAAGAAAAAATCGAAGTTGAACTCTTAATGTCAACTTCGGTGTGTTCACGAGGCACTATGACTACTTGGAGTTGCACCTCAAGTGCACCCTCCTTAATAGAGTTGCACCCAAGGTTTTTTCACTCATTGGGATACATTTAAGCCTTTCATTAGAAAAAATTGGATCATCTTTAAGGAAAAACTAAAGTTAGACTCTTAATGTCAACTTCGGTGTGTTCACGAGGCCTTAGGGCTACTTCGAGTTGCACCATCCTCAATAGAGTTGCACTCAAGGGTATTTTAACTCATTGGGATACATTAAAGTCTTTTATTTGAAACAATTGGGTCACATTTAAGGAAAAGCTTAATTTGGACTCCTAATGTCAACTTTGGTGTGTTTACGAGGCCTTAAAGCTAGTTCGAGTTGCACCTTAGTTGCACCATTCTCAATAGAGTTCCACACAATATTTTTTTCACTCTTTTGGACAAATTTAACACTTTAATCAGAAAAAGTGGGGTCATATTTAAGGAAAAACTGAAGTTGGATTCTTAATGTCAACTTCGGTGTGTTCACGAGGCGTTAGGGCTACTTGAAGTTGCATCTCAATTCCACCTTCATCAATAGAGTTGCACTCAAGGTTTTTTTCACTCCTTGGGATACATTTAACCATTTTATCATAAAAAATGGGGTCATCTTTAAGGAAAAACCGAAGTTGAACTCTCAATGTCAACTTCGGTGTGTTTACGAGGCACTATGGCTACTTGGAGTTGCAGGTCAATTGCACCCTCCTTAATAGAGTTGCACATAAGGTTTTTTTCACTCATTGGGATACATTTAAGGCTTCCATTAGAAAAAATGGGGTCATCTTTAAGAAAAAACTGAAGTTGAACTCTTAATGTCAACTTTGGTGTGTTCACGAAGCCTTAGGGCTACTTTGAGTTACATCATCCCCAATAGAGTTGCACTCAAGGGTATTTTCACTCATTGGGATACATTAAAGTCTTTCATCAGAAAAAATTGGGTCACATTTAAGGAAAAACTTAATTTGAACTCCTAATGTCAACTTTGGTGTGTTTACGAGGCCTTAGAGGTAGTTCGAGTTGCACCTTAGTTGCACCATTCTCAATAGAGTTCCACACAATGCTTTTTTCACTCTTCTGAAAAAATTTAACCATTTTCTCAAAAAAAATGGGGTCATATTTAAGGAAAAACTGAAGTTGGATTCTTAATGTCAACTTCGGTGTGTTCACGAGGCGTTAAGGCTACTTGGAGTTGCACCTCAATTTCACCCTCATCAATAGAGTTGCACTCAAGGTTTTTTTCACTCCTTGGAATACATTTAACCCTTTTATCAGAAAACATGGGGTCATCTTTAAGAAAAACCGAAGTTGAACTATTAATGTCAACTTCGGTGTGTTCACGAGGTATTATGACTACTTGGAGTTGCACCTCAATTGCACCCTCCTCAATAGAGTTGTACCCAATGTTTTTTTCACTCATTGGGATACATTTAAGGCTTCCATTAGAAAAAATTGGATCATCTTTTAGGAAAAACTGAAGTTGGACTCTTAATGTCAACTTCGGTGTGTTCATGAGGCCTTAGTGTTACTTCGAGTTGCACCTCAGTTGCACCATCCTCAATAGAGTTGTACTCAAGGGTATTTTCACTCATTGGGATACTTTAAAGTCTTTCATCAGAAAAATGTAGTCATATTTAAGGAAAAACTAAATTTGGACTCCTAATGTCAACGTTGGTGTGTTTACGAGCCCTTAAAGCTAGTTCGAGTTGCACCTTAGTTGCAACCTTCTCAATAGAGTTCCACACAAGATTTTTACTCTTTTGGACAAATTTAACCCTGTCATTAGAGAAAATGGGGTCATATTTAAGGAAAAACTGAAGTTGGACTCTTAATGTTAACTTCGATGTGTTCACAAGGCGTTAGGGCTACTTGGAGTTGCACCTCAGTTGCACCCTCCTCAATAGAGTTGCACCCAAGAGTTTTTTCACTCCTTGGGATTTATTGAAGCCTTTAAGCAAAGAAAATGGGGTCATCTTTAAGGAAAAACCAAATTTGAACTCTTAATGTAAACTTCAGTGTGTTTACAAGGACTTAGGGCTACTTGGAGTTGCAACTCAATTGCACATTCCTCAATAGAATTGCACTCAAGGCTATCTTCTTTCTTTGGGATACATTTAAGCATTTCATTAGAAAAAAAGGGGTCATCTTTAAGGAAAAACCGAAGTTGGACTCTTAATGTCAACTTCATTGTGTTCACGAGGCTTTAGTGCTACTTGGAGTTGCACCACAGTTGCACCCTCCTCAATAGAGTTGCACCCAAGGGTTTTTTCACTCCTTGGGATATATTGAAGCCTTTAATCGACAAACATGGAGTCATCTTTAAGGAAAAACCGAATTTAGACTCTTAATGTCAATTTCGGCGTGTTTACAAGACCTTAGGGCTACTTGGAGTTGCACCCTCCTCAATAAAATTGCATCCCAGGTGTTTTTCACTCCTTGTGATACATTTAACCCTTTCATCAAAAAAAATGGGCTCGTCTTTAAGGAAAATCCGTATTGAGGAGGGTGGAACTAAAGTGCAACTCGAACTAGCCCTAAGACCTCGTAAACACACCGAATTTAACATTAAGAGTCCAAATTCAGATTTTCTTTAAGGATGACCTCATTTTCTTTTTATGAAAGGCTTTAATATATCTCAATGAGTGAAAATCATCTTGGGTGCAACTCTATTAAGGAGGGTGCAACTGAGGTGCAACTCTAAGTAGCCCTAAGGCCTCGTGAACACACCGAAGTTGACATTAAGAGTCCAAATTCGGTTTGTCCTTAAAGATGACCCCATTTTTTCTGATGAATGATTTAAATGTATTCCAATGAGTGAGAAAAACCTTGGGTGAAATTTTATTGAAGAGGGTGCTACTGAGGTGTAACTCCAAGTAGTCTTAAGGCCTCGTAAACATGCCAAAGTTGACATTAATGGTCCAAATTCGGATTTTTCTTAATGATGACCGTATTTTTTCTAATGAAAGGGTTAAATGTATCCCAATAAGTGAGAAACACCTTGGGTGCAACTCTATTGAGGAGAGTGCAACTAAGGTGTAACTCGAAATAGCCCTAAGGCCTCGTAAACACACCGAAGTTGACATTAAGGGTCCAAATTCGGATTTTCCTTGAAGATGTCTCAATTTTTTATGATGAAAGGGTTAAATGTATCCCAATGAGTGAAAAATATTTTGGGTGCAACTCTACTGAGGAGTGTGCAACTGAGCTGCAACTCCAAGTAGCCCTAACGCCTTGTGAACACACCGAAGTTGACATTAAAAGTCCAAAATTCGGTTTTTCCTTAAAGATGTCTCCATTTTTTCAGATTAAATGGTTAAATGAATCCCAATGAGTAAAAAAACACTTGGGTGCAACTCTATTGAAGAGGGTGCAACTAAGGTGCAACTTGAACTAGCCCTAAGGGCTTGTAAACACACCGAAGTTAACATTAAGGGTCCAAATTCGGATTTTTCTTAAAGATGACCCTATTTTTTCTGATGAAAGTATTAAATGTATCTCAATGACTTAAAGAAAACTTGGGTACTATTATATTGAGGGGAGTGCAACTGAGGTGCAACTCGAAGTAGCCCTAAGGCCTCGTAAACACACTAAAGTTGACATTAAGAGTCCAAATACGGATTTTCCTTAAAGATAACCCTATTTTTTTTATGAAAAGCTTTAATGTATCACAAGGAGTAAAAAAAACCTTCGGTTCAATTCTATTGAGCAGGATGTAACTAATGTACAACTCCAAGTAGCCCTAACGCCTCGTGAACACACCGAAGTTGACATTAAGAGTCCGAATTCGGTTTTTCCAAAAAGATGACCTCATTTTTTATGATTAAAGGGTTAAATGTATCCCAATGAGTGAAAAAAACCTTGGGTGCAACTCAATCGAGGAGGGTGCAACTGAGGTACCACTCGAACTAGCCCTAAGGCCTTGTAAACATACCCAAGTTGACATTAAGAGTCCAAATTCGATTTTTCCTTAAAGATGACCCTATTTTTTTTTATGAAAGGCTTCAATATATCCCAAAGAGTGAAAAAATCATTGGGTGCAACTCTATTGAGGAGGGTGCAACTGAGGTGCAACTCCAAGTAGCCCTAAGGCCTTGTAAACACACCGAAGTTGACATTAAGTGTCCAACTTCGGTTTTTCCTTAAAGATGACCTCATTTTTTCTGTTGAAATTGTTAAATGTATCCCAATGAGTGAAAAAAACCTTGGGTGAAACTCTATTGAGGAGGGTACAACTGAGATGCAACTCCAAGTAGCCCAAATTCGGTTTTTTCATTAAGATAAGTCTTTTAGCCCAATTGCAATAACTTCAAATTTTCTAGAGATACAAGAATAGGTGCAACACGTGGAGATTTTGATATTTTAACATAATTAACCATCACCTTACATATATGGAATATTGAGACTCAAATGTAGCATTTCTATTTCATTAATCTCAAACCACGTATTGATAAATGATTGTACAACTATGTCCATAACAATGGAAAACAACTGATCATTATTAACACTTAATTTCTCCTAAAATTTCATGTATGTCTCCTGTAAATAAGTTTGTAATTAGACTAAAGAGTAAAAATAAATGTTTTTATTCAGAATACAAATAACAAGTTAAGTGCTCACACCCAATTTCCCCTCAAAAAACAAGTTTGTACTTCAAAGGAGTAAGAATAGAAAGAAGAATAAGGAGGTTTAGTGCTCACCATCATCTACATTGTCCCACCACCTTGGATAACAAATGGGGTTGAGAGAGAGAAATGTCATTCAAAGGAAGAACACCAATATTGTAACAAGAGAGAGAGGGCAAAGAGAGAAATAGCTATGTAAAAAGAAACTTTCTCCTCTTCACCGTCAATACCAAATGGACTGAGAGAGAGAGTAAAGAGAGAGAGAGAGCTCTATGACAAGAAACCAAATAGACTTCAGAAAGAGAGAGAGCAAAGAGAGACAGAGAGCTTGGTTTTCACGTTCCCTCCAACTAGTTTCCTCTTTCACGCAGGATCCTCACCGGTTACCTATTATGCAACCTGTTTGAATAAAAAAAACATGCAAAAACACTTAACTCATTAACCAACTTGTAAACAAATCCCAACCGTCCATCTTTAGATTAGATGGTTGGGATATATGGGTATTGTAACAATAGATACCCCAAGTGTATTGAAAAAAAATCCTAGATAGATAGATAGTTTTGTTTTACAAATTAAGCTGCACTTCCTGCTAATCAGCCCAGAGCATAAGAGGGCAAGATCCAATGTAATGTTTTGGTGGGTTCTGCAAATTTCAGGGTCCCCTCTTTCAGCAGCGTCCATACCCATCTCCTGGAGCTGTCTTGCAAAAGAATGCCGAAGTTGCTTCACAAACCAAGAGGCCAAGTTCTCATTTTGCACCCATATCCAAGAGGGGGGATGGAAGTGATGGGCTTGGTGATGCAGTCTAATGCAATCTAAACTTCCAAGACAAAGGTATGCACTTCACTTGCATTTATAACACTGCAGCATTCATCCAAGTGGGGTGGGGTTTTTTCTGAAGTGGAACATGATGGGTTATCTTATGAAGTGGAACTCACCATGTTCTTATTTTTTTTTCTTCGAATAAAGACAGGAGACACTATTTTCACAGTACCATGTTATGATCCATGATAGTGGCTCAGTAAAAAGAATGTTGATGTACCCAAATCCACAAGTCTTTTGCCAATGTATCAATGGTCAGGCGAGAAGTATCACAAAAACCTTCTGAGAGGATTCTGCTTGTACCATGCGAAAAGGGATTATACTGCTCATAGCGTTTGAGGCGTTCGTATCCGTGTCATATACCCTCAACATTTCATTTTGGTTCAAAAAACAACTATTCTTCCTAGTTGATCCTACCAAGACTTGGGTGATGTGACCAAGCCTGGTTCAGCTTGCTACTGGGAAGTGTGTCGACTAGTGAGTTAGCTACGAGTTTGGTGGGGCGTCTCATGCACTGTGGTGACTGGTACCAAGCTTCTGGTGTGGCTACTTTAGATGCAATCAAGGAGTGGTAAATGCACTGTACTGATTCAACACTGTAAACATCCAGAAAACCCAGGGATTGGTAAGGGTGTGATTGCTAATAATGGTTTTATAAAAGCATTCAATATACAAGCATTCCATCATTCCTAGAGGAGAGTTTGTGAAGTGATTGATATTCTGAAATTGCAGGGGCACTAGTGATTGATATTCTTCAGTCTCTGGCGTTTGAACTCTATTTGTTTCACCGATGGATACTAGTTGGGGGGTAGTCCAGAAAATTAGGGATTGGAATTTGGAAGATGATTTTATGTTTACTCCTATGTATTTCGGGGAGTGGAATTCTAGCCAACCAGAGACTATGTATGTTCCTCTTATTTGGGAGCCCCATCTCTGAGGTCAAAGACACTTGTGGTCGATGATTCCGAGATTGGTTGTCCAACTCCTTTTCGGTGTTCTTCTGAAAGCTCAAGGCTGCATTTAGTAACTGAATGTCTCGGATTGTATTTCCTCAAAATCCATTGGCATCTGCAGATCCAACATCAGCAATAGACTTCAGATGTGGCATCCACTTTTAACATTCATGTTCGTGGGTGGGTGGGTGGGTGGGTGGCTTGAATTGGTCAATGATTTTGAGGATTCTATAGCCAAAAGAGAACTTTGTTGTGGGAATATTGTGTTTTTACTTTCTTCCCCTTCTCTTTGGGCCGTTTACATTTGGCAATGTAATTTAAACTTATGGTCTCAACCGGGGCAGGGTTCGTAGCGAATCATTCCCTTGGTTTTTCTGGGCTATTTCTTCTGTACAGACTAAATCTCAAGTGAAAGGAGCCAGATAGAAATTTCTTTTCTAATAGACACTGCTATTAAGAAGTTTTGATACCATAGTCCCAATCAAATATAGCATAAGCATGAAGGAGTGTGAAAATCCATTTTAACCTATGCGAGTTGTATAAATGATTCATGGATAAAGATCATGGGCAACTCTTTGGGCGGGGAAAAAAGATGAAGAAAATCGATACTATGATATGCCCAACAAGGTTTTACAAATGAATGATACTATCTTTTAGTCGATGTTCCGTCTTCAAGTTGCATTCGAGGGGGTCTTTGTGAAGAGGTGACAACGATTTAAGGGTTAGAACTGAACTTTTGAAACCCAGTAATTTGAAAGCCACAATGGCTAACCGTTAACTAAATTGTTGTTCTGAAGGCCAAAATTGGCCCTGTGTATTACATCATCACCTGAACAGTCAGCTTGAGCTTCAAAGTGATCCACAGCTCCATGGATCAGCCACATGTATCTTTGTTGGACCTTTCAAGTCATCGTCGGCCACATATAATTTCTATTCAGATATAAACTGACAAAAACTCTCCTCTTTCAGCAACTAAATTTTGATTCCTCTCCCCTTAATGGAAGTCTCTTAGCCTGCCGAATGACAATTATGCGGCTCTTTCTTATTCACTGTTGATCTCTGCAACTTGAACTCCCTCTGTTAGACAGACAAACAAAACGCAGAGGCTTCACCATCAGAAGACCTAGTGCATGACAAGTTAATCAAGATTTTGATTCATTAAAATCATGTACATAGCTTGCAAGCTTTCTACGTTCACCTGCCATCCACAAAGGCCTATAGTATAGCTCCTCTTGGATAAATCATAGTAACATAGAGTGAAAAATTCATGAAAAAACATTTTTTTATTTTATCTCTCCAAAAAATAAGTAGACTGCTACAAAAGCTTGTTTTGTTCAAGGCATGGCATAACTCATTTGATGTCATTGCAATTCTAGTAACAAAAATATACTCAATTACCTCAAAATACACTGGAAACACATATTTGTGGTTGATAAGGATGCATTGGGAGGCCCACCTAGCTTCGGAATCCTATGTTCATCTTTCTGCTCACGAACATTGTGGATCAAAAACCCAGTTTTTTTACAATATCACATCATTTCAGATCCTCAGTAATTAGTGATTCAGTGGGATTTAAATAAGTCTGTAATCTCAGTTTCTCTGGGCTGCATAAAACCATGGCGCAATCTTTTGACATGGATCTCATAAAAATTCTGCTACCATCTTGCTCAAGAGGTGTGAATTGCCTCTCTGATGCTGAGGGTCCACCCACTTACTCAATGGACTTAGGAGATGGAAAGCAGCCAATGAAATCATCTGCCATGTTCACGAGTGGATGGGGTTCAATTATTTCCCCTCCATGAGAGGTATTATATCCACTCCAGTTGTATAACTCCCAAATCCAGGTGGAGGTGAGGAACTGGAACAGGGGGAAGGAACACAATTATCATCAACCACGTAACTCCCTTCCAGATTGAGGCTAACCACTTCATTAACTGATTCGTGAAGAGCAACAGTTCGACCCTTCAATGAATCTTCTGTGGCAAGCTCCTTGGCAACAATTCGGATGGTTGGGATATCCCGACTCGTCTGTGTGTTGTGAAAGGACAACATTTCAGTCATTCCATTACTACAGCATGTCTGAGTTTCACAATCTTGCAAGAGGGAAGGTGCTCTATATACATCATGTGCTTGATGTTCTCCCTCAGAAAGCAGCTCAGATGCCTTCTTTCTTTTCCTCCCAGGAAAGGAAGCCTGCTCACCATTATTAGCCAGTTCAAGCCTTCTCCTCTTCACTTTGTTGCGTAAGAATGAAGCAAGTGTTATGTCACCATTATTAGACAGTTCAAGCCTTTTCCTTTTCACTTTGTTGCGTAAGAATGAAGCAAGTGTTACATCATCCCCAGCCGCTGTTTCCAAAATCTCTTTGGAACAAGATTTATCTTTACTCAACTTTTTGGGTCTACCCTGTTGATTTACATCAGTTCTCCTCAACTTCCCATTTAAGGAAGCATCCATGATATCACATGTCAAATGTTCTTCAGTTGATGTCATATCTTGGGGGCCTTGTGCTGATCCAATACATTTATCCCTCTTTAAACATGACTGCTGTTCCTTATTCTCTGGAACTGTATTCCCATTGTACATCTCAACGTCATCACCATTCGTTATCCTTGAAAATGTAGAATGTTCTGGAGGTAATGGAAGATCTTGGTGGTCCTGTGCTGATTCAACACGTCTATCCTTTTTTAAATGCGCCTTAGGTGCCTTTCTCGTTTTCTTTGGAATGATTTCCTCCCCGCCAAAAGCCTCAACATCATCGGCATCTGTTATCCTTAGCCCTGTCGTATGTTCAGGAAATGATGAAAGATCTTGATGGTCCTGTGCTGGTTCAATACTTCTATTCCTCTTTAGCTGCATCTTAGGCACCTCTCTCCTTTTTAGAGTTGTATCATTCCCACAAAAGGTCTCAACATCGTCACCATTGGTTATTCTTATAATCCTAGAATGTTCATGAGACAGTGTAAGATCTTGGTGGTCCTGTGATAATTCAGTCCCGGGGAACGCATGCGCTCACCAGGTCGAGAACTGTTCAGCTCAGAAACCCACGGGTGGGAGTTTGCCGCGTTGGCAAGACGGCCCATCACGCTGCATGACGTCTGGGTCCAAGCGAACCAGTCGGGGAGCGTCGCACAATGGCATTAGACAACGTAGGGCGAAGGCGACCCTGCGCACACCCCGAAAATGACATGTGGGATGAGTTCGGGTAGAGGAGGAAGATTTTCTTCTAACGGAATTTGTTCCTTAAACTTCACTCTAGGAGCGGTATGTCTAGGCTTTAAATATTTGTATAAGCTTAGTTACTTGTGTAGAGGTAATTTTCTTGGTTTCAGAATGTATTGGCCAACCTGCACTAGCCATTGCTCCAACACTAAAGGGACCATTTGGTGGTCACCCTGTCCATCATCCAGAATCGACAGAATTTGATTCATACTTTTACTGACTAATTTCATCTAGGCACTGTGTACAACATCTCCTCACTTCTTTTTCAAGAGTATAGACCTTCTGAATCAAGTCAGTCTTGTCTTTAAGGGTAATTTGGTGTTCTTTTTCAAGAAATTTCAACCTTATCAACAAGGAGAGGACTTTTAAAGTTTCAAGCTCCATTTGCAGCGTTTTTAAACTCTTCAATTTCTTTCATGGAAGTGTCTCTTTCATCTTCTAATTTTCTGACCACCTTAGTCAATGAGACATTCTCTTCCAAAAGACATTGACTTTTATAACAAATGCTTCTTTTTCATTTTCCAACTGACTAACTAGTGCACTCTTCTCTTCTGCTACTAGTTTACAGATATCTCTTTCATTTTGAAGAATTGAGTTTTTTGCTCAAAGAGATTTTTGTTTTAGTCAGTTTTAAACTTTCAGCATACAACTTATCATAAGTTGTTTTCAAATCTTCATCACTTTCAGAGTCAGTTTGACTCTTCTGTAAGTCATCACTTGACTCAGTATGAATACTTTCATCACTTCTATCCTTTTCATCAACCGCAGAGGTAGTCTCAAGAATCCCAGATAGGGAAACAGTGAAAGCCGTATGATTTCCAGTATCTTCACTTGAAGAGGAACTGTCCGATTCTTCATTCTCGGAATCACTGTCATCCTCATCCAAAGTTTCCTTGATGGTTTTCAAGGCTAAAGATTTATTCTTCTTGGATGGACGTAGATTGAGTTCATAGGTTTGGAGTGATCCAACCAATTCCTCAATCTTCAGAGAGTCAACATTTTTACTCTCTTCGATTGCAGTGACTTTGGGTTGAAATCTCTCTGGGAGAGATCTAAGGACTTTTCTAACTATTTTGGACTCAGATATTTTCTCACCTAAATTGAAACTAGCGTTGACAATGTCACTAAGTTTTGCATAGAATTCATCAAAAGTGTCATTGTCGTCCATGTTTAAATGTTCAAATTTGGTGGTTAACATTTGGAGTTTTGAGATTTTAACAGTGGTAGTACCCTCATGGGTAATTTCAAGAATGTCCCAAGCCTCCTTTGCTGTTTCACATGAAGAAATTCGTCTGAATTCCTCAGCAGTGACTGCAGTAAAGATAGCATTGAGACCTTTAGTGTTCCATCCACTTGAATCAAGCTCTTCTCTGGTCCATTCATCAGAATATTTGACGACAGTCAAATCACCTACAGTTTTTACGGGCGTAGTCCACCCATTCTGTATAGACATCCAAATTCTCTCGTCAATTGATTTGAGAAAGGCTCTCATTCTAGCTTTCCAGTATGCATAATTATTTCCATCAAAAAGTGGGGGACGAGAGACGGATCCTCCTTCTCTTAGAGTACTCATGATCACGGATAATACAGGATCACACTTAAGGGATTAGCCTTATCAGTGAACTAGCTCTGATACCAATTGAAATTTATCCAGATCAATGATCTCTAAGACCTAGAGGGGGGGTGAATAGGTCTATCTAATAATTTCTAACCAATTTTAATTTTTCAATTAATATGTTTAAAAATCAATGATTAACTCAATCAGACAATCCACACAAATCAAACACAGAAGATTTTTACGTGGAAAACCCTAACGGGAAAAAACCACGGGACCTTGTCCAGCAATAAACTTCACTATGAAAAGATATCAAGTACAAGATAAGACCTTACCAAAACAGAAACTGTGTTCCTAGGTATAGACTCTTACTCTTGATTTCCACGAACCAGCAGGTTCGATCTCCGCCTTAGCAGCTTCGGTTCCACACCGACCAAATCTTTTCAAGCAACTTCAAATCCACGATCACACACGATCGATCTCCTTCCACGAAGGCTCCGGATCAAACACCGGACACACACACAAGGTGTAGGGTTGTGAATCAATTTAGTAAATTTCAAACCCTAGAGGAATCTCATACAGATCTGAGATCACACAATGCAAGATCAAAGATTTTAATCTATACTTGCATTCTCTAGGATCTAAGAAAGAGGAGGGATCACAAAGATCTAATAAAAACAATTAGAAAAACCCTAGAAGAGTTTCTCAGACCTCTACTCTTTCAAAAATTATCAAAGACGCGAATTAGGTCTCTCAAAAGTTGTTTATATAGGGTTAAAAAAAGAATCCAGAAAAAGAAAAATTCTTTTTACGGGGACCGATCGATCGGTGCTCACAACCGATCGCTCGGTTCACAACCGATCGATCGGTTCTAATGACCGATCGCTCGGTCTTAAAACATCTCTCTGGAAAATTTCCCCATACAAATATTTAGTCCAGTCGATAGCCACCGATCGCTCGGTAGGCCACCGATCGATCGGTCGCAATACCGAGCGATCGGTTGAGACAGAATTTTTGCCAAAATTAATTCATTTTATTTTTATTTGATTCAACTAAGATCAAATAACTTTGGTAGGCTTAAATCTATCCTCCTAGGTATTTTTAGGGTTATCTAAGTCAAATCAAACCTAGGTAGGGGTCTCTAAGTCCATTACCTGTCTAGATCCGGAGTAGAACCTTTTTCTTCTCTTTCTTCTATCTTCTTTAAGCTTTAGCTCTTCTCTTCTTTTCTGACAAGTTGAACATGACTCGACGACTCGACTCAACTGACCTATCTAATGATCACGGAATTTGCCAACACCTATTTAGGGATTTACAGTATGGATGATGTCGTGTTGTATACCATATGTGCATTAATTGTGTTGTGCTTATTAAATATGCTTGATGAATATGTATTGAGCGAATTGCGAAATTTGTACTAAATGCGTATCCAAGTTAGACTCATGTTGTATTGTCGTTCTCAGGAGAAATCATGAGACGCAATACCCGAGGTCGCAGGTACAACACAAGGGGCAATGGAGGTGATGCTCCATCGGGTGATGATCTGTCGCGCCCCACAATACCCCCTAGGAGTTTAGGGATACTTTAGGTGGACTATACAAACCTGCCAAACCATCCTGAAATGAACAAGACAAAATATAATACTAATACAATGATAATCAAAGCGCAGAAGCTAAACATAAAAATGCGGAAGCGCAACCAACTCTTTTTTTTTTCTTCTAAAGTCCCAAAACAGTATTCCAATCTTAACATATGTACAACACGTCTAAGCCTAAGGTGGACAGGCCCACCTAACAAAATACAAAAGACAAAATACAACTCTGTCTCGCTCAATAGTCACCCCCGTGGGGACAATGGTCTAAGTCTCTCGCCTCCGCCTGAGGCTCGACTACTAGATCCTCATAAGGTTCCTCCTACCCATAGTCCTCCTCTATCCAAGGACCCGGATCACAAATGTCGAGAGGGACTCGGGTACCTACCGACATGAAAGTACGACTGAACATGGAATACTCAGCGAGTACAAGCCCCTAACTAACAATGGTAATAACGAACAACATCATATACAAGTAATGAGAGGAGTATAGTTCATAATCATTTCTAGCAACCTCATACATAAACATTTTATCAAGTCATAATTATTGTGAAACTAAAACATGTCTATGCATCATATAATTCCTCTTTGAGTTGTCCTTTCAATATTTCTTATGAGCCAGAGGTTAGCACCCGCATATCCCTGGGCTACCAACCTCCTTGACAGTACAATACATTTCTTATGAGCCAGGGGTTAGCACCCGCACATCCCTGGGCTACCAACCCCCTTGACAGTACAATACACTTCTTATGAGCCAGAGACTAGCACCCGCACATCCCTGGGCTACCAGTCTCCTTGACAGTACGATACCTTACTTATGAGCCAGAGGTTAGCACCCTTAACCGGGGCTACCAACCTCCTTGACAATGACATTTCCTTTCTTATGAGCCAGAGGTTAGCACCCTTAACCGGGGCTACCAACCTCCTTGACAGTGCAACATTTCCGACTCCTTTCTTATGAGCCAGGGGTTAGTACCCGCATGATCCCTGGGCTACCAACCCCCTTGACAATGCAATACGTTTCTTATGAGCCAGAGGCTAGCTCCCGCATGATCCTGGGCTACCAACCTCCTTGACAATATCCTCCATCTACATATGTGCTCGTGCATAGCAATCGTGAAATCATGATGACATATAGCATTTTAACAATTCCCAACTCACATGAGAATTTAAGAAGCGAAATAAACACATGCATACAACTTGCCAAATGGGGAACATTTATGTGACTCATGCTTTCAAATCTTAGTTTATTCATGCGTTCTATCAAACATGTGGTATTCAACCTTTTTACCTTTAGTTATTTCATATTTTCTCATTCGAACATTTCATCAAACACCTGGGGTGTGTTCATTATGCGTAATATGCCCTTCCATCATTTTTTTTCCCATCATTCAACACATCACAACATGGCATCCAATCGCCTCCACTCCTCATCCATTCATACATTCCACTATTATCTTGTTTATGTTTTAGGGATTTAGCATATACCAACACAAGGGAGCAATGGGGAAGGTCCAACACATATTTACTTAGAAAAATCCTAGGTTATTACCAAAGTAACTAGGAAGAGTGTACTAACCTTGAAAAGGGAAAGAAAAATCCTTGAGGATGATGTAGAAATGCTGCCCTAGCTTGGAAGAGGTACTCCACACGAGCTTGAGGTTGGATTTGGAGAATCCAAGCCTTGAACTTGAAGCAAATCCAAGTTTGAGGACGACCAAGGATGGTCCACCCCTTTGATTTCTTCCTCAATGGAAACCCTAGGTCAAAACCCTCTTCTCCTCACTCTCTAGCTCTCAAAATGTCTAAGGGTTGTGAATGAGGGCTCAAAGGGTCGAGCAAACCCTTATGGGTAAGGGTTTAACACCGAAAAGATGAAAACGCCCTTACTGAAATTTCTGCAAAAACGCGAAGACTGAGCGATCGGTTGTTATGACCGATCGATCGGTTGCCTACCAAGCGATCGGTGTTTATGACCGATCGATCGGTCAAAAACTCACTCTCTGGAAAATTTCCCCATACAAAATTTCTGACCGTGCGATAGCTACCGATCGATCGGTTATGGACCGATCGATCGCTGACTGGACCGAGCGATCGGTGCTCTGTATGTCCCGACTGTTTTGGCCATATCTTTTGACTCGTTCGTCCGATTTCGACGATTCAACTTGCGTTGGATTCGTCTCTCGAAAACGCACATTTCTGACATTTCAAAATTTCTTATTTCTCCCCTATTTATTAATTAGACTACACGGAAGGTCATTCAACTACGAAATACTTATTCATTTAAAGATGGAAAAGTCTGGGGTGCTACATTCTCCTCCCCTTACAAAAATTTCGCCCCCGAAATTTGGACGATACATACATGCGTTAAACTATAACAAAATACAAGGGAATGTCAAGGCCTTAAACAAATAAATGAGGGTACTTTAATCGTACTTTGGCTTATCGTTCCCAAGTAGCTTCCTCCCTTGAATGGTGTTGCCATCTTACCAAGACCAAGGGAACGGTCTTGTTGCGCAAGACTTGATCTCGCCTATCCAAGATCTGCACCGGTTGTTCAACTAGGGTGAGGTCCTCTCGGATCTCTATCGGATCAAGCTCGATGACATGAGAAGGATCCGGGATATACTTCCGAAGCATGGAGATGTGAAATACGTTGTGGATCGCCACCATGTGAGCGGGCAAGGCAACTCGGTAAGCTACCTCACCAACTCGAGTAATGATCTCGAATGGACCCACATATCTCGGGCTAAGCTTGCCTCTTTTCCCGAATCTCATAACCCCCTTGGTTAGTGAAATCTTGACAAAAACAAAGTCACCAACTCGATATTCAAGATCCCTTCTTCGGTTGTCGGCATAGCTTTTCTGTCGGTCTTGTGCGGTCTTCAACCTTTCCCGGATGAGCTTGACTCTATCCGCAGTTTGTTCAATCAACTCGGGGCCCAAAATTTTTCTTTCTCCCACTTCATCCCAATACAACGGAGATCTACAACTCCTTCCGTACAAAGCCTCAAAGGGTGTCATCTGTATGCTTGCCTGGTAACTATTGTTGTAGGCGAATTCCACCAAAGGTAGGTGATCCTCCCAACTTCCCTTGAAGTCTAACATACATGCACGGAGCATGTCTTCAACAATCTGATTCACTCGCTCGGTTTGCCCATCCGTCTGTGGATGGAAGGCCGTGCTAAAGTCTAGTCGGGAACCCATGGCATCCTGAAAACTTCTCCAAAACCTGGATGTGAACCTTGGATCCCGGTCTGAGACAATGCTCACTGGCACTCCTTGCAATCGGACTATCTCTTTGATGTACAAGGCCGCTAACTGATTTGAGTTGAATGTAGTCCGGTACGGTAAGAAATGGGCGGACTTCATGAGTCTGTCAACCACAACCCATATCGCATCAGTCTTTTTAACTGTCCTTGGCAACCCCACGATGAAGTCCATAAAGATATGTTCCCATTTCCACTCGGGAATAGGGAGAGACTGCAACAGACCCGCCGGTCTCCTGTGCTCGGCCTTGACTTGTTGGCACACCAAGCATCGGGACACGTACTCCGCTATTTCTCGCTTCATGTTCCGCCACCAAAAGTACTTCTTCAAGTCCCTATACATCTTGGTACCCCCGGGGTGAACGGTGTACTTGGACCGGTGAGCCTCGTACAAAATTTCTCGCTTAAGCTTCTCATCGGCTGGGACACATACTCTTCCCTTGAAAGTGATAATTTCATCATCCCTCACCGCAAAATCCTTGCTGCCACTTTTAACTGACTGGTCTCGGTAAGACAGTAGCTCGGCATCCATTCCCTGCAACTCCCTGGTCATGCTTAGGATATATGGCCTAACTGTGATGTTAGCCATTACTGGCCCAAAAGTAGGGAGACTAAAACTGATGTCGAGGTTGGATGCATCTTCTAACAACCTCCATTCCCTCAGCATCATGTGCGCCAAAAGTCCAGTGGGCTTCCGGCTAAGAGCATCGGCTACAACGTTCGCCTTGCCCGGATGATATTGAATGGAACATTCGTAGTCTTTCAAAAACTCTACCCATCTCCTCTGCCTTAAATTCAATTCCTTTTGGGAGAACAGGTACTTCAAGCTTTTATGGTCCGTAAATACGTCGAACTGTTCCCCATAGAGATAATGTCGCCAAATCTTCAAGGCAAACACAACCGCGGTGAGCTCTAAATCGTGAGTGGGATAATTCTTCTCATGCTCTTTCAATTGCCTGGAGGCGTAAGCAATGACTTTGCCGTGCTGCATAAGTACACATCCCAACCCCACATGCGAGGCGTCACTGTAAACCACAAAACCACCACTCCCGGATGGCACAGTAAGGACGGGTGCCGTGGTGAGGCATTTCTTCAACTCTTGGAAGCTCGCTTCGCATCTGTCGCTCCAACTAAACTTAGCATTCTTTCTCGTCAGGTAAGTGAGAGGTGCAGCCAAACTGGAGAATCCCTCCACGAATCTCCGATAATAGCCTGCCAACCCGAGAAAACTACGTATCTCCGTGACGCTCTTGGGTCTCTCCCATATCATAACTGCCTCTATCTTTGCCGGGTCAACAGAAATACCCTCGGCCGACACTACGTGGCCTAGGAACGCCACCTTCTCCAACCAAAATTCACACTTGCTTAACTTAGCGTATAGCCTATGCTCTCTCAATATCTCCAGAGCAAGACGAAGGTCTCGTGCTTGATCTTCCCGTGTCTGCGAATACACCAAAATGTCATCTATGAACACAATCACACATCGATCCAAGTACGATCGGAACACCCGGTTCATAAAATCCATGAACGCCGCCGGTGCATTCGTCAGCCCAAAAGGCATGACAAGGAACTCGTAGTGCCCATACCGAGTCCTGAAAGCCGACTTCGGAACATCTGCCGCCTTGATCTTTAACTGATGATACCCCGATCTAAGATCAATCTTGGAGAAAAATCTCGCTCCCTTCAGTTGGTCAAACAAGTCGTCTATCCGAGGCAAAGGATAACGATTCTTAATAGTTATCTTGTTCAACTGCCGGTAATCTACGCACATTCTCATTGACCCGTCTTTCTTTTTCACAAAGAGGACCGGAGCTCCCCATGGTGACACACTTGGTTGGATGAAACCAAGTTGTTGTAACTCCTCAATTTGCTTCTTTAATTCCTCAAGCTCTATTGGGGCCATTCTATATGGTGCCCTTGAAATCGGAGCGGTGCCTGGAGTAAGCTCTATAGCGAACTCAATCTCCCGATCCGGAGGCAATCCGGAAAGTTCCTCTGGAAACACATCCAAGAACTCACTCACGACCGGAATGATCGAGGAGTTTTGTGCTTCTGGGTTTGCTAAGCTCAAAGCTGCGAGGCGAGCAATGTCTCTTTCCCTCAACCCTCGAAAGTGAAATGGCTTAACTCCCATCGGCTCAAAGTTCACCATCTTCTCGAAACATGCCACATGTCCGTGGTGAGCCGATAGCCAATCCATACCAAGTATGACATCAAAATCTAAGTCTTGGAAGTCCAGGATGATGAGGTCGGCTAACAACTCATTCTGTCCCACTTGGACTACACAGTCCCTGTATATACGGTCTGTGTCCACTGACTTGCCGAGCGGTGTGGAGATGGTTAATTCATGCTTCAACTGACTGGACTTGGTTGGAAATCCTTTCGCAAAGCTAGGCGATACAAAGGAATGAGTGGATCCTGTGTCGATCAACACTCGGGCTAGGCATTCATTCACTAATAACGCGCCTGTGTGATTAATTAAATTCACGTTAATAGATTTCACGCAATAACACATAAGTATAGGTAGCATGTCATACATATAAGCAATCACATTACATAATAACAGCCAATTACAACTCGAAACTTTAGCATGATAGCGTACCTTGCATGACATCGTTAGATGCACGTGCATCTCGTTCCGATAAGGCAAAAACCTGACCCTGGTTTGCCCTATGAGGCGGTGGAGTGGACGGTGTGGGTCGTGAAGGCCTAGACGCAGAAGCCTGTGAGGATCCCAGCTGGGAATCCTGTCGAACTGGGGGCCTACTCCCCTGGGGTTGGATAGGCTGCAGCTGCCTGCATGGGCAATCCCTGACCATGTGATTCACATCTCCACAGTGAAAGCACCCACCCGAAATCCCCCGACATTCACCAATCCGGTGACTCCGACCACAATAAGAGCACTCCTCAAATGCTGATGAGGATGAAGGTGGAACATATCGGGTGGCCTGTGAAAGTGTGGGACGAGGTACCGGTGTAGTGGTAGGCCGAGATACCTGTGATGTCAAGGGAGGCCTCTGTGACCGTATCAGCCTGGATGCCTGATATGGGGCTGTCCTAACCCTCTTCTCTGCCGACCCCGAACTCCTCGACTGGCCTCGAGTCATATCCCTTCTCTTGAAGAATTCTTCCGAATTCTTCTCGGCAAGCTTTGCCTTGCTCACAACCTCTCCTCAGGTAGCCACCTGGAACATCGAGACCCTGTCTCTAATGGAGGGTTTCAATCCCCGCTCAAATTTCCTAACTCGCATATGCTCTGATGCAATTAGGTGAGGTGCAAATCTCGATAACTCCACGAAGGTAGCCTCATAATCGGCCACACTCAACTCTCCTTGTTCAAGAGTCATGAATTCAATCTCCTTCTGTTCTTTGACAGCTGCTGGAAAATACTACTTATAAAAGACATCCAAAAATTCCGGCCATGTCCACGGCTCCCCCGCCCTGGTGGACTCCCTCTGTCTCTGTGCGGCTCTCCACCAATGCTCGGCCGCACCTTCTATCACGAAGGTGGCCCAGTCCACTCTCTGTTCATCCGTGCAGTGGAGTGCTCTAAAAATATTTTCCAATTGCATCACCCATGCCTCGGCGACCATGGGGTCAGTAGTACCAAAAAAAGTAGGAGGACGTAATCTCCTAAATGCCTCCAATCCTGAAGCATGGTGTGCCGGAGGTGACAGAAGTGTAGAAGGAGTAACAGCAACCGGCCTTGCTGCTAACATAGCCAAAGTCTCGGCTATAGATGCAAAAGCTTGGGCAAAATCGGGTTGCTCGTCACCGGAAGGGGCATCACTTCCATTTCCCCTCGTATTGTATCCGCGACCCCGAGCACCGCGTCTCATGATGTGATCCTGAGAACGACAGTACCACATGAGTCTAACTTGGATACGCATTTAGTACAATTTTCGCAATTCGCTCAATACATATTCATCAAGCATATTAAATAAGCACAACACAATTAATGCACATATGGTATACAACACAACATCATCCATACAATCCAAGTTCCTAGCGTAGGACTCTATGTTCGTTTGAAGTTCAACCCATTTTGACTAAGACTAACTTGTTAGTCTATACTTGGAATACAACTCTCTAAGGTGATTCTAATACCTTGTTCAATCATCCAAGTGACCCTAGGGACTCTAATGCCTAGAGCTCTGATACCACCTCTGTCGCGCCCCACAATACCCCTAGGAGTTTAGGGATACTTTAGGTGGACTATACAAACCTGCCAAACCATCCTGAAATGAACAAGACAAAATATAATACTAATACAATGATAATCAGAGCGCGGAAGCTAAACATAAAAATGCGGAAGCGCAACCAACTCTTTTTTTTTTCTTCTAAAGTCCCAAAACAGTATTCCAATTTTAACATATGTACAACACGTCTAAGCCTAAGGTGGACAGGCCCACCTAACAAAATACAAAAGACAAAATACAACTCTGTCTCGCTCAATAGTCACCCCCGTGGGGACAATGGTCTAAGTCTCTCGCCTCCGCCTGAGGCTCGACTACTAGATCCTCATAAGGTTCCTCCTCGCTATAGTCCTCCTCTATCCAAGGACCCGGATCACAAATGTCGAGAGGGACTCGGGTACCTGCCGACATGAAAGTACGACTGAGCATGGAATACTCAGCAAGTACATGCCCCTAACTAACAATGGTAATAACGAACAACATCATATACAAGGAATGAGAGGAGTATAGTTCATAATCATTTCTGGCAACCTCATACATAAACATTTTATCAAGTCATAATTATTATGAAACTAAAACATGTCTATGCATCATATAATCCTCTTTGAGTTGTCCTTTCAATATTTCTTATGAGCCAGAGGTTAGCACCCGCATATCCCTGGGGTACCAACCTCCTTGACAGTACAATACCTTTCTTATGAGCCAGGGGTTAGCACCCGCACATCCCTGGGCTACCAACCCCCTTGACAGTACAATACACTTCTTATGAGCCGGAGACTATCACCCGCACATCCCTGGGCTACCAGTCTCCTTGACAGTACGATACCTTACTTATGAGCCAGAGGTTAGCACCCTTAACCGGGGCTACCAACCTCCTTGACAATGACATTTCCTTTCTTATGAGCCAGAGGTTAGCACCCTTAACCGGGGCTACCAACCTCCTTGACAGTGCAACATTTCCGACTCCTTTCTTATGAGCCAGGGGTTAGTACCCGCATGATCCCTGGGCTACCAACCCCCTTGACAATGCAATACGTTTCTTATGAGCCAGAGGCTAGCTCCCGCATGATCCTGGGCTACCAACCTCCTTGACAATATCCTCCATCTACATATGTGCTCGTGCATAGCAATCGTGAAATCATGATGACATATAGCATTTTAACAATTCCCAACTCACATGAGAATTTAAGAAGCGAAATAAACACATGCATACAACTTGCCAAATGGGGAACATTTATGTGACTCATGCTTTCAAATCTTAGTTTATTCATGCGTTCTATCAAACATGTGGTATTCAACCTTTTTACCTTTAGTTATTTCATATTTTCTCATTCGAACATTTCATCAAACACCTGGGGTGTGTTCATTATGCGTAATATGCCCTTCCATCATTTTTTTTCCCATCATTCAACACATCACAACATGGCATCCAATCGCCTCCACTCCTCATCCATTCATACATTCCACTATTATCTTGTTTATGTTTTAGGGATTTAGCATATACCAACACAAGGGAGCAATGGGGAAGGTCCAACACATATTTACTTAGAAAAATCCTAGGTTATTACCAAAGTAACTAGGAAGAGTGTACTAACCTTGAAAAGGGAAAGAAAAATCCTTGAGGATGATGTAGAAATGCTGCCCTAGCTTGGAAGAGGTACTCCACACGAGCTTGAGGTTGGATTTGGAGAATCCAAGCCTTGAACTTGAAGCAAATCCAAGTTTGAGGACGACCAAGGATGGTCCACCCCTTTGATTTCTTCCTCAATGGAAACCCTAGGTCAAAACCCTCTTCTCCTCACTCTCTAGCTCTCAAAATGTCTAAGGGTTGTGAATGAGGGCTCAAAGGGTCGAGCAAACCCTTATGGGTAAGGGTTTAACACCGAAAAGATGAAAACGCCCTTACTGAAATTTCTGCAAAAACGCGAAGACTGAGCGATCGGTTGTTATGACCGATCGATCGGTTGCCTACCAAGCGATCGGTGTTTATGACCGATCGACCGGTCAAAAACTCACTCTCTGGAAAATTTCCCCATACAAAATTTCTGACCGTGCGATAGCTACCGATCGATCGGTTATGGACCGATCGATCGCTGACTGGACCGAGCGATCGGTGCTCTGTATGTCCCGACTGTTTTGGCCATATCTTTTGACTCGTTCGTCCGATTTCGACGATTCAACTTGCGTTGGATTCGTCTCTCGAAAACGCACATTTCTGACGTTTCGAAATTTCCAATTTCTCCCTTATTTATTAATTAGACTACACGGAAGGTCATTCAACTATGAAATACTTATTCATTTAAAGATGGAAAAGTCTGGGGAGCTACATGATCAACCCGATTTTGCCCAAGCTTTTGCCTCAATAGCCGAGACCTTGGCTATGCTAGCGGTGAGGCAACCGGCCACTCCGCCTAATGCCGCACTTATACCGGCTCCTCCTAATCGAGCACAAGCCGGAATAGAGGCTTTTCGGAGGATGAGGCCTCCAACCTTTTGTGGGAGTATTGACCCGCTTGTGGCCGAAGGATGGATTTGGCAATTAGAAAAGATCTTCTTCGTGTTGGCGCCTACTGAGGCAGAGAAGGTTACTTGGGCCGCCTTTATGCTTGAAGGTGAGGCCGACCATTGGTGGAAATCCGCACTTCGGACCCGAGAGTTGACCCGACAAGGTCAAGACTGGACTTGGGAGGAATTCTTGGACATTTTCAACAAGAAGTACTTCCCAATAGGGATGAAAGAAAAGATGGAAGTTGGGGATTCTCCCTTGAATCTCACGAAAACTGAAGAGAGGGTTCTCTCTCTAAGCTTACAAAATCTCTTATAGAATATCCTCCCTTAGCCCACGAAATTTTGAGGAATAATAATCCTCTCAACCCCACACAGTTTTTACATGGAGATTAATCAATCTTCAACAATTAATCACCTTGAGCCCCACGGTTTTGGGGAGGAGAGAAATCAATTGAATTCCACACGGTTTGGGTATGGATATATTTATAGATTTGGATCAAATCCTAATCATTATCCAATTTGTTGTTATCGCTTAGAGTTACTAAATAATGATAACTCTTATCATTAATTAAACTTCATGTTTATTCATAACTAATTAATTATAACTAACTTTCTAATTTATGAGTCATTTTCATAAAAGGATTCATTAATTAATGGGATGTAAAAAACTCCCTTAAAATGAGGGATTCTAATCCAATTAGAAATTCTCAAGGGTGGGCATGAGCTAGAGGGGGGCGTGAACCAAAAGGGAGTCTTGAGCTCCAAGGTTTGATAAAGTCAAACCTTATCTCTTTGTTTCTTGTTTTCTAAGCAAGGAATCTAATCCCTTAATTAATGGATTATTTAGTTATTAACTATTTAACTAATAAATTCCCTAACCAATTAGGAAACTCTAAATGGGCACCCACCCTAGGGATCTAATCCCATGGGCTTGGGCCCATTAATAAGGTCCAATTTTGTAGGGTTTTATGGATATGGGTCAAACCCATTTTCCCTTATTTTGTGTTAATTAAATAATCATTAATATTATCCTTTAATTTAGATTAACATTTAATCTAAAGCATAAATTAACATTTAATCTATTTATTAATGATTAACATTTAATCAATTAAATTATAGATTAACATTTAATCTATTATATGAGCTTGTATTTCTTATATGAGCATCTCCACAGATTGCTCTAGGACATTCTAACCCTGGCTTACTTGATGTTATCCCATTGACTCTTAAATAGAAATGACATCGGAATTGCAAGTGACGTGAGATATCCATGTTGCAATTGAATCCCAGTGTAAGAACATTAACCAATTAAGGATCCCGCCACATGAACTTTTAATTCGATTGATCCTTCTAATAACATTATCCCTAATGGGCCCTCGAGATTATTATACTATCTAACTCATAGCCCATTGCACATCATCCGGGTTTCCAAGACTTTTGATTAAGCCATGAGAACTTTTTCTCATGTAAAACATTTTGAGAAAAACTTTTATTAATATAATATATTTTATTAAAAAATATATTTCAAACTTATTTGACTTCAAAATCACCTACGCAGGATTTAAGCTTAATCGACTGTCTTACCCGGAACTTGGATAATCTTTCAATTTAATAAGCATGGATTTCTTGTTTGAAATTCATCATGACTCGAACAGGTTTCTAACTATCCGATTGTCATCGTATCAAAGTCCCTCAGGTAAACAATATTTTGGTTGAATCAAAACAGTTAGATCACTGCTCAGTTATAAATGAACTCATCAAGTCTAAAGATCATCAAAATTGTTCAATGTGAATGAAAGACCAACTATCTGATAGTATATTTATGCAAGAGGTTTCTTATTGTATGTAATCAGTCAGTGTACATTTAATCACCCATATGCTGATGTGTAGTCTCCACTATAATAGTTTGAGATAAAACTACATCTCAACCATTGAGAACATCTTAGCATTGTGGCAACCATATAAGTGATGTGCCCAACTTCACCCACAGCTGTGACTCTATATGGTATAAGGAACTGGAATGCTATATCTGCCTGTGATAGTCCAATCACATAGCTTTCCTTCAATATATCCTAAGGACCTTTATCGATATCTCATATCGTATAGATCATCTCATGATCATGGTCAATTACCCATAATGAATTCATAATAGATAAGGAAGATGTCTTTATTAATCTAATCAATAAGAATCTTACAATCCAAATGACTTTTTAGGGCATAATGTCCAACAAATCCTTCAACTCAGAAATCGAAAATGCCATTCGGCTCCGCCAAAGAAAGTATACAATTATCAATTGAGACCAAGAAGGTCTAGAGATCAAAGGTCAAGATGGCCGACTGGTACCACAGATAAGGTCCGTTATGTGCACCAGAGATTGAGGATTGACCCCTCCGCTTCTGTTCATCTTATGCGGGAGAGATCAAGGACCGGAACGTCGCATTCTCGTTATGAAAGATTGTCCGTGAATGTGATCAACACTAGACTTTACCCAACTCCAGAAGAGTTTACAACTCCAGTGTTCCAAGGAATTGGAGCAATGCCTGTGTAAAATGTATCAGAAAGGCAAGATTCTCAGAGTTCGACGTCGCCATCTTGGCCGCTTCGGATGAAGAAGAATCTTCTAGAGTCGTTGGAATATAGTTACTCCTGGTCAAGCAATTCCAAGAAGAAAAAGGAGCCTCAAAATCAGGTCAAAGGTAAAGAAAAAGCCCAAGACCTAATTCTATCATCTCCAGAGCCTAATATCACTGGATACCAAGAGGGATCAGAGCATGAAGCAACTCCGATAACATCTCCAAGAGAATTGGGAAGAATCCTTCAAACCGAGGAATATGATTCTGACTAACCAGTTCTTCAGTCAACCATGCCGGAAATTGTGCCAGAATTACCTCAACAGGTTTTCAATGCACCTAACCCTCTATACGAGATGCCCAATGCTTATTTTGCTAAAGAGGAGTTTCTAAATCTCTTCCTCCCATGAAGATAAACCTCAGAGCGACCAGTAGAGGTCATGATGGCAAATTTAAACGGTAATGGAGGTCAAGAAAATCATCTTTCAGCATCAGTACCTCCACCATCAGTGATCAAACAGCTGCCTTATAGGCCTAGCTCTGGTACAAAGACAATGAAATTATTGCCATCATGTCTCAAATGCAAGAGTTGGCTACTCAATTGTCAATTCTCAAATATGCATTAGCACTGAGACCGTACTTCTTATACCAATGACATAGCATTAATCAAGGCACAGCTCCTACACCTTCGAATCATCCAATTGTACCAAGTACAAGGCCAATCCCGGACCAGGCATCACTCATAGAGGGGTGTCACCGTCTCTTCTGACTGCAATCGAAGAGACCGTCTGCAATCAAATGTGGCAGGCCAAAGAAAAAGAAAAAGATGTTCTGATGATCGTAAAGCCATATCCAACTATCATGGATGCAGTTCAATTTCTGTCAAGCTTCGTTCCACCAACATTCAAGATGCTTGATGCTACCAGGGATTCGAGGCAACATTTGTCTCATTTCCACTCAAGATACGGATTGGCATCCAAGACCGGAGCTCTCTGTCTTCAACTCTTCATGCAATCCCTAGAGGGTAATGCTTTCACATGGTATGTCAACCTCCCCGATGCTTCAATACCGGATTGGGGTATGATGGTGACTGAATTCAGCAAGCAGTTCTATAATACCCAAAGAAGAGTGGGTGGTCCAGAACTAATTGAGACCAGACAGAGAGACAATGATACCGTAACGGAGTTCATTGCCCGATAAATAGCGTTGACCTTCTCCTGTCCTCAAAAGTTCACTCAGTTGGAACTCATCCGGATGTGCCTCAACAACTTCAGACATGATCTGTTAATTGTCCTCATGGCCTAAACCTTTGTTGGTTTTGAAGACTTGTGCACAAAAGCACATAGGAAAGAGAATGCAAGGTAGAGGCACTGATCACCTTGAATCCTCAAAAGCCGCAGTGGTTAAAACTAAAAAGACAGTACAACCAGCACCAAGTGCAAGTAGATCAACTGATCGAACAAGCAATGGTAAAGGACCGGTTAAAGTACTAAACCAACTCAGGGTGGAGCTAGAAAGCCACAATGGCAAGATAAGCGCAACCCACCAAAGAATATCACTATTGAGGAAAGAATGAATAAAACATATTCATTCTCTGAAGACATTTTCAAAGATCTGTTTAAAGATCTCCTCGCCAATGAACTCATTACTCTCCCGAAAAAGCAGGAGACCTCAAGAGATCGGGATGAAGAATGATCTCAAATATTGTCCTTATCATCGTATAATCAGTCACAAAATAGGTGAATGCTTTGTACTGAAGGACATCATTCAATGACTTCTGGACAATAAAGAAATTGTCATTGGTCAAGATCTCCAGCAGGCAGCTACATCTAATATGGTAGTGGCTTCAGAACCATTTGATAAAGATGAAGCATCTTCAAGTGACAACCTTCCTGATGATAAACCGTCAGCTGAAGAAGATTGGACTCTCTTTTAAAGCAAATGAGCTAAGAAGAAGAAGCAATTGGCCCAAAACACCGATGCTAAAAAGCAAGCTTAGACTACAAGATAGGTCCAAGCTCAGAGAAAAGAAGGGAAGCGTATAGCCAAAGCTGAGAAGAAAAAGAAAAGGGAAAGAGTAAGGAAAGTCAAAAAAATAGCCTTACCCAAGATACTCTTCTGGAACAAAAGCCATTAATGGTAATTACCTTGATGGATTTCATACCTCCAGGCTTCTGCTCCAATTATTACTATGATAGCCTCCAGTCAACAAACTCGAGAGATGAATCCAATATCTTCTCTTGTTATGTCATTGATGCGGTCCCAAATAAAGACCTTTAATGATTGAATGAGACAAGACAAGTGGTAGCCTACAATCTAAAAAGACACCAGGCATTTCAAGATTTGCTAGATCAATCTGAAAATATTGAACTCCTAGAAAGGAGACCCTCTACACCAGGATTGACACCTACGGGACTTTCAGATCTTTCTGAAGGAGTTTCATCTAGAGGAGAACGAGAGGTAGATGATGAACAAGCACAATCTGATTTCTCTCAAGAAGGGCTAAGTACACCTGAAGCCCCAAATCAAAACCATCGTTAGATACGACGATCGGTACAAATCTTAACTCAACCTGAGAATCAAGATTTACTTGCTGTAGTCGATTTGAAGCAGTCATAAACTCAAGCTGAAAGTCTTACAAGTTCGGTCATCCTTTCAAAGCAAGAAAAGAAAATTGGACTTCAATTCCGTGAACATGGTTTAACTCTTAGAAGGAAAGTCGTCTGAACAAATAGATCAAACGATAGCTAAAGTTTACCAACTCAACCTCCGGTCAGGAAGAAAGCTACAACCGAGGTTTGTACCAGTCCAACATAAAATTCAAACTAGAGCTAAACCGGCCCAAACCCAAACAGCTCCCGATAATGAGAAAGTCAAGTACGACATTCTGGCTCATCTAAAAAAAAATTTCCTTGCTAAGCATCTATGATGCTCTCAAGATATCCCCTGAATTGAGAAGGTCTCTCATATTTGCCCTCTCCAATCCGGAAGACTTTTCCGAAGAAGTCACAAGTCAACCTCCGCGCCCTTCTCAAACGGGAACCTCCTGCCTCTTCACAATTACTTTTGATGATGAAGACATATGAGCCGAGACTCTCCAGCATAATCAGCCACTTTTCATCTCAGGTCTAGTTAATAAAACTAGTATCTCCAAGGTAATGATCGATGGAGGTTCGGCCGTCAACATCCTCCCAAGAAGGATGTTATCCAAGCTCGGTGTACAAATAAGCTGGCTACTTGAAAGCAACCTAATCATTCAATGCTTCAACCAAAATGAGCAAAAGCTCATGGGCATGATTAACCTCAAGACTAGGTTTAGGGATATTGCTGAAACTACAACGTTTCTGGTGATTGATGTTGATATATTATACAATACCTTTTTGGGGTGTCAGTGGATGCATAACCATCTAGTTGTGTCATCCACCTATCACCAATACATCAAATACCCTCAAGGGTACAGGCAAGCAAAGATTGATGTTGATGATTATCCATTCAATGATGCAGAGGTATATTACGCAGATGCGCGTTTCTATGTCAAAAGTACCCAAAGAAGCATTCAACAGAAGCCTAAAGGAGAAAAGGTTGAAAGTAGCCCGAAAAGCAATCATGGAAATGCCCAAACTACAGTACCAAAAAGGGTATTCCAGTATTCCCCAAAGTCTCAAAGAAAAGAAGGACAACTAACCTTGGCCTTGGTCGAATCTTCCCAGAAGCTTGAGAAGGACAAACCGGCCGACCCCTTCCAGATTTGCGAAGTTAAACAACTTGACCCTCTTCAAGCTCTGAAAGGTGATCATCTAGTCCCTTTGAGGAAGATGAACTGTACAATGATAGAAACTACCTCCAGTCTTACTGTCCCTGTCAAGAAAAGAGGACAGAAGCTGATGCTCTTCAATTCTCTAGATGCATACGATAAGATAAACTCCTCATGGACCGATGAAAAGAGCAGGATAGCCAATCCTTACCAGAAGAAAATAAGCTTTGATAAATTAGCTACCAAGCTCCTCAAATGTCAAGAGTTTGATCCTGAAGAAGGAGAGCAAGTCAAAGGAACTCTCCTACCAACTTATGAAGCCTTGCTAAAAATGGAGCAGCATAAAGCTCTAGATACTACTGAGTATGTTGACACAGATACTCTAGGACTAGGATATGAGCCCCCAGTCTTCGTGCATAGAGGAAACCACAATCAGACTGCAAATATAGTCACGATTAGAGAGAACTACTCATCAGGCGAAGAAAATGTCATAGGGTGGTCTTTAGAAGAAGAAACAGAGCCTCCACCACAGCCCCTATGGGATGAAGCAGTTCGTCGAGAAATGACTAATAATTTGACAAAAGTCAGTCCCAACATGTGGTGAGGATTGTCAGTGGCGGGAAATAGCCCTACCTTTATACTTCCCCTAAGAAAGAAATGGGAAAAGTCCATTGTCTTTAGTCGTGCGAAGCAACCAAGCGAGGCCACTACTTCTCATGGCTCTGATCAAAACAGGAAAATAAACCTGTATCGAAAAAATATTGTGTATAAACCAGCAATCAAAAGACTGTTCAAGGGACTAGGATTTAATCCTGAAGAAGAGGAGCAGATCAAAGGCGAACCAATGCCCGCTTATGAGTCAGCATTCACTCCCAAACAGCAGAAGACTTTGGCAACTGGTAAAAAAATCCGACATAAAAATCACAGACCAGGGTTCCCTAATTCTGATTCCTCATTCGATACTGATGACTAGTCAGATAAAAATAAGGTCTGCACCGTTAATACGATCACAATTAAAGAAGACCAAGCATCGGAAGAAGTCTCCATATAATAGCTTCTAAAAGAAATGGAGTCCCTACAAGCATCCCCATGGGTTGAGGCAGCGCATCAAGATATGATTGATAGTCTTGCTAAGGTCAATCTCAGTGCATGGTAGAAATGACCAACAGCGGAAGTCATTCTCAGTGTCATTATCGCATCCAGAGGAACATAGGAAAAGCCTATTGTTTTTCATTCCACAGGGTAAGCAGGCAAAGCCACCCCCCGGAACAACAGAAGAGATAGAAGAATGAACCCTTACCAAAGGAAGCCAGTGTTTAATCTAGCAATCAAGAAAATGCTTGAGAAACATGGATTTAATACTGAAGAAAAAGAGCAGGCTAAGCACGAAATTATGCCAGCACTCAGGACCTTGGCTACCGATAAACGGGTAGGCTCTAACTTGGGAAAATCTAAGTTAGAAAATTTTGATCCTTCACCAAATAAAGATCTAGTATGAACCATGAATACTATTATGGTGGATGAAGACTCCTCTTCAGGAGAAGAAATGATCATGAAAGAACCACTGGAAGAAACGGAAGTCCGCCCGACTCATCCAAAATTTGAAGCAGGAGGTCAAGCAATAGTCGATGATCTTCTCGAAGTTAACCTTGGTTCAGAACAAGACCCAAGGCCAACATTCGTCAGTGCTTCCCTCTCTGAAACATAAAAAGAGGAATATCTTTGTCTCCTAAAAGAGTAAAAGGACATCTGTGCCTGGAACTATACAAATATGTCTGGCCTAGATCCAAAAACTGCAGTCCATCATCTCATAACTCGAGAAGATGTCAGATCAATCAAGCAAGCACAAAGAAGAGCTCACCCAGAACTGGTCGCTCAAATTGAAGCTGAGGTAGATAAACTCCTCAAAACCGGGTTCATAAGAGAGGTTCAATACCCTACTTGGCTTGCCAACGTTGTTCCCGTAAAGAAAAAGAATGGACAGATCCGGGTTTGTATAGACTTTTGGGATTTGAATGAAGCATATCCCAATGAAGACTTCCCTTTGCCCATCACAGAAATGATGGTCGATGCCACAACAAGCTTTGAAGCCCTATCCTTCATGGATGGATATTCCGGTTACAACCAAATCAAGATGACCCCAAAAGATGAAGAGCTTACAGCCTTCCGCACCCCTAAGGGAGTGTTCTACTACAAAGTCATGTCATTTGGCCATAAAAATGCCGGAGCAACCTATCAAATGGCCATGACTATCATTTTCGGGGATATTCTCTATGATAAGGTCGAATGCTATATCGACGACTTAGTTGTCAAAATAAGGCAACGAAGCAATCATCTGGATGATCTTCGGGAAATCTTCGACAGATTGCGACAGCATCAACTCAAGATGAACCCACTCAAATGCGTGTTCGGAGTTGCATCTGGGAAATTCCTAGGCTTTGTGGTACGCCACAAAGGAATCGAGATTGACCCTACTAAGGTAAAGGTCATTCATGATATGCCCCCTCCAAGAAATCTGTGCGAATTGAAAGGACATCAGGGTCGATTCGTTTATATCCGGAGATTCATCTCCAATTTGGCTAGAAGGTGCCAACCATTTTCCCGGTTGATGAAGAAGGGAATACCATTCTAGTGGGATCAGGATTGTCAAGATGCCCTCGATAGCATCAAAACCTATCTCAGCAACCAACCAGTCCTTATGGGTCCCATTAGAGGAAAGCCACTTATCCTCTATATAGCAGCACTCGAAGGATCTCTCGAAGCTCTCCTTGCTCAACATAATGATCAAGGAAAAGAAAATGCGCTATATTATCTAAGCAAGACCCTGGTTGGAGCAGAATTCAGATATACGCCGATAGAGAAAGTCTGTCTGACCCTCATCTTTGTTTTGAAGAAATTAAGGCATTATATGCTCGAGAATTTGGTGAAACTAATATCCAGAGCCGATCCTCTCAAATTCATAATGTCCCGCCCTACTCCCTCGGGCAGAATGACAAAATGGGCGGTACTCTTATCTGAATTCGAAATTGAATCTGTGCCCCAAAAGGTAATGAAAGGACAAGCCCTTGCTGACTTTCTTGCAGCACATCTGGTTCCCGCAGACTCTCCATTGGTCATTGACCTTCTTGACGAATCAGTGATGCAGGTACAGTTCAAACCAGGCTGGAAGATGTATTTTGATGGAACTTCAAGAAGCCCTGATGGAATCAAACGCATCAACCCGAAGGAGAATAATTCAGGAGTTGGTATTATTTTTGTCACACCAGAAAACGCAATACTACCTTATTCCTTCGCACTAACAGAAGGATATTCAAACAATGAAGCCGAATATGAAGCCTTGATTGCATGTCTTGAATTGGCCCTTGAGATTCTAGTGGATGAATTAACCATTTGTAGGGATTCAGAACTCGTCATCAAACAAGTCTGAGGTGAATACGTTGTATGAAGAGTCAGCCTCCTTCCCTATCAGAAGAGAGTGGACCAGCTACTTGCTCAAATTTCAAGAAACAGCCTCTTCCATGTCCGTACAGGACTCAACAATCAAGTCGATGTTTTGGCCGGTCTTGTAGCATCTCTAACTCTACCAACAGGTAGGATGCTAACTATCATAGTGGGAGAAAGAAGAACTCTCAAACCACTTCAAGAGATTAATCACTTGGAAATAGTTTGTTCTGTGACAATCAAAGAAAAAGACGAAGACTGGCAACAGCCCTTCATCGATTATCTTCAACATGGTCGATTGCTCGGATACCGCGCCAAACGCATTGAAATTCATCGACACGTCACGAAGTTCGTAATGCTGGAAGATACTTTTTATAGACGGTCTTTGGATGGCATCTTGATGAGGTGCATCTCAAGAAATAAATTGAGCAGGTCATGGAAGAAATTCATGTCGGGATCTGCGGTGCCCACCAAGCTAGGCCCAAGCTACAAATGCAGCTGAAAAGATTAGGCTACTACTGGTCTACAATGATCACTGATTGTCTCAACTATGCAAGGAAATGCAAAGTTTGTCAGCTTCACGCTGATTTCATACATTGAGCTCCCGAGCCTCTTCACATGACAACATGTTCATGGCCCTTCGCGACATGGGGAATGGATGTCATAGGACCATTCACCTCACCATCATCTGCGAGGCATCAATACATCCTAGCTGCGACAGACTACTTCTCAAAATAGGCCGAAGCAGTCGCTCTCAAGGAGGTCAAACACCACTTAGTGGCAGAATTCATCCGTACCAACATTATATATCGGTTTGGGATTCCAAAAGGCATTATCACAGATAATAGGCAACCTTTTCGAAGCGCCCCTATATACAAGTTGTATGCCAAATTTGGTATCCGAGAGGACCATTCCAATCAGTGCTACCCAGCCGTGAACGGTCTAGCCGGAGCCTTTAATAAGACTTTGAGCAAAATCCTCAAGAAAGTTGTGGACAAAACCAAACGGGACTTGCACGAATGCCTACCCAAAGCCCTCTGGGCATATAGAACTACTCATTGGACTCTGACACAGGTCACGCCATATTCCCTAGTCTTCGGCGGTGAAGCAGTTCTCCCCTAGAAATTCAAATTTCCTCCTTACGAGTGGTAATTCAGCAGTCTATCACAAAAGAAGACTCAACTAAAGTTTTTCTTGCAGAGCTTGACACTCTTGATGAACGTCGTCTCCAAGCCCAATAAAGTTTAGAGATGTATAGACAAAGGCTAACCAATGCCTTCAATGAATGTCGTCTCCAAGCCCAATAAAGTTTAGAGATGTATAGACAAAGGCTAACAAATGCCTTCAACAAAAGAATAAGACTAAGGTCTTTCAAAACAAGAGATTTGGTCTTAATGGCCAGGACTCCAATTATAATCACTCGGTAAATCAAGGGAAAGCTCGAACCAAAATGGGAAGGGCCCTATGTCATCGAGAAGGTGTATTCCAACAGAGCGTACCTGTTGGTTTCAATGGATGGAGAGCAAAATTGAAAACCCTAAGGGGTGGCTTAAGCAAAAATTAGAGCGACAATGACTCACTAAGTTGAAAACCCTAAGGGATGGCTTAGGCAAAAAAATTTGAGTCAAAATAAAAGACCCGCTAGACCAAAACTTCAAAAGACGGTCTAGGCAAAAATTAGGGCAACAAATAGCTCGTTAGACTAACACTCCAAGAGCCAGTCTAGGCAAAAATTAGAGCGATTTGACAGATTCCTGATTACGAGATAAAAATGTTCACTGCACTTCAAAAGTCTCCAGAATACAAAACCGAAGTCCAAAACCCTCCTAGGTATGAACGGAAACTACCTATTTGCTATCAAATTGCGAATCAAAGCTTCAAAAGCCCCCCAAATACAAGGCCGAAGTCAAATCTTCTTAGGCACGAACGGAAACTACCTATACGCTCTCAAAATGTGAATTTAAATGCCCCTCCTGAACTACGTTTGGCTTGATCCTATCATGGGTACATAGGCAGCCTAAGAAAATTAACTTGGGTTCAACTAGTTCTTCTAAAAGAACACCATCCCCCTGGGATACAAAATCATTGTTATTGCCCCTCTATATGGGTGAAACGAAAAAAAACTGCTATCTTATGCACCAAGAAGAAACCACAACTCTAAGGAAGGACTTCTCACCATTAGAAGCATATTTGTTTACTACAATGGACGGACAACGGAGTATCTCCCCCGACCAATGTAAAATTCTCAGAGCCCGATAGATCAAAATCTCAAAAGATGGTCTAGGTAAAAATTAGGGCACCAAAATACCCGCTAAGAAAATCTGAAATGACAGCTTAGGCAAAAGTTAGAGTAATATGACTCACTAAGTTGAAAATCCGAAAAAACGGCGTAGACAAAAATTGAGTCAAAACAAAATGTCCACTAGACTGACACTCCAAGAGTCAATCTAGGCAAAAATTAGGACAACAAAAGCTCGCTAAACTAACACTCCATGAGTAAGTTTAGGCAAAAGTTAGAGCAATCTGACAAGCTCCTAGGTACGAGCTAAAAAGATTAGTCATTTTTTAGAGGCTTGTTCTCAAATCACAAGTCCAAACCTTCCTAGATATGAACGGAAACTATCTACTCATAAATTACGAGTCCAAAATCACCCCTATGTGGAACTACGTTTGGCTTGATCCTATCATGGGTACATAGGCAGCCTGAAAATGGGTTCAGCCTGTTCTCTTAAAAGAACACCAATTCCTCAAGATATAAAGAGGGAGTCATATCAGAAAAAAAAAAATGAGTACAAGAAAAAAAATAAAGTCTTTTATTCATAGATAACAAAATGAGTGAACTCCACATACGTTGGAAAACTCACTCAAGTTAAACAAGCAGAATCTTGAGAATATGTTATCACCTCTAACAAACTACTGAGTTAGACAAGTAGAATATTTGAGAATATGTTGTCAGCTCCATCAAGCTCCAAAATTTGACGAGTAGTGCCTTGATTATAGGGTCTAAGGCGAAACGCCATATTGATGGACGTTATTCAAAATAGAATTCCTCCTGCAATTGAATTCTTCACCATCATCTTTGGTGCTGATCCATCTCTAGGGGAGGATTCTAGCCCATTAATAGCAGCAGAAGTGACATGAAGCAGAGCCAGGAATTGCCTCTCAGTGTTGTCAACTGCGGCAAGCTGCAAAGCTGAATAAGCAATACCTTGAAAAGCATGCCCCTTCAACATCAGTGAGGTGGTTGTTCAGCAGCATCAAGCAACCCAGGCTAGCTCCATTAGGATAGAAGAATAGAAGACTAAGTATTTCCTTCAGCACATGCTCAAGGTCACGTACCGTCAAGAATTCCTGAACTTCTGATAGAGTCCAACACATTGAGTTTGCTCCTATGACATCCTATCATTATATTAATGATAAGGTTACAGGAAAATGTTAAAACATTGCTCTCTGCTATCTACTTTACCAAGTCATACAACTTGACAGCTTCGGTATTCTCAATGATGAGACCCCTTGTAATCTTCAGGTAACAAATGAAGGCTGATCCATCTTTGTTAATCTTCAACCAATCAAGGATGTACCTTCTCGAAGCATGTTGTGATAAAAATTCCATTCTACGAAAGAAGATACAGTTTAAATTAGCTAAAAAAGAAAATTAATTGCTTTAAATGCAATTAAAATTTAACTTTTGAATGGACATATATGTTTATATCAGAGTTAGTTGAGCTTGGGAGTAAGGGATAGATGTTAATTCTTTATCATCTCTAATAAGTATATATGTTTGGGAAGAACCTTAAGTCTCTAAGGGATGAAATGGCATGGTCAGCTTTGAAGCGAACGTCCAAGGACGAAATGTCTAAGGCAAACACCTAAGCTGGGATCCGTGTACATATTAATGTCTATGGATACTTAAAAATCCATGGATAAAATCAATGAACATGAAATATCTATGGCCAAAAGTCCACAGATAGGAGTTATGGCTCACAAACAAAAGTCCTGTGGGCAACCTATCCATGGAAATTATTCACAGATACTAAAATATTCACAGACAAAAGTCCATGGGTATTAAAAGTATCAATGGACAAAATCCACAGACAAGATATTTGAGCTCATGGACAAATGTCCCGTGGGCAACCTTTCCGTGGAAATTATTCACGGATACTAAAATATCCATAGACAAAAGTCAATGGGTATTAAAAATATCCGTTAACAAAATCCATGGACAAGATATTTGAGCTGACTGACAAAAGTCCTGGAGGCAAGCTGTCTGTGGTCATAAACCATGGGCAATGACTCACCAGTTTGGTTTCCCATGACCGGAGAACTCAAGGGTTCCGGTAATAGAATTGGAAAACCTGCAGAAAATTGCAGGATGCCCAAAAAGGTATCCCAAGTTCTCCCTGACTTGAGAAAACCCAAGAAATGCAAAAATAATGCAGTTCAAAGGATCCCAGAATAAAAAAGATTCAAAAGGATGCCCGAATGAGCATCCAATTCACTTGAGTGAGGTCTGAAACCCTCACTCCCGTATATCAAAAAAAACATACAGGAAGAATGCTGGTTCTTCCCTTTCATTTTTGTCTAATTAATGCAAAACCTCACCTAGAAATGAAGAGGGAAGGAAAAGAAGAGGAAGGAAAATCCTTTTCTTGAAGAAGCAAGATTCTGAACTCAGAACATTTCTGAGCTCGGAAGGTTAGGGAAGACAAAGTGTCTTCCCCAAGTCTAAGGCATCCTTATAAAGGTTGCCTTTTGGTTAATCTTGACCATCCATTTCGAAATGGACAGTCTGGATGGCAGGGATATTCCCCACCACTTTGCCTTAATGGCTGAATTGGTCTCATCAATGAGAAGGCTTCGGTTGAAGAAACCCCATCATGGATTTCCCACTAACACCTTGAGTGGAGGGCAGTTATGCTTCTCCGCTATCACTGCCAAGTGTCATGATCTAGATGGATGGATCATTTCCAATCATCCAGATCCTGAGGGGCATTTGTGGGCAGTGAAATTCCATCGTCTATTGCCCAGGTGTATGTGCACGGGCACACACCTGTTCACTGTCTCTCAAAGAGAGGGTTCAAAGTCGCGTGTACCAAGGGCACACGCGATCCTTCTAGCTGTCAGCATTTTAATGCTAATGGTTGGCCATCAGGCCACCCAACAAGGCAAGAAAGGGTTGATCTGTGAGGGTAAACCCCACGGATCCAACCCTAAATGCCAACCTCCGAGAGGCTGACACATATCTCATTCGTGAGAATTAAAATCTCACGGATAGCATTTTAAGTGTCAGTCTCCAAGAGACTGACACGTATCCAATCCGTGAGGATCAAAACCTCACAGATGATTCTTTGGTGCTAGCCTCCCTGAAACTGACACGTATCCAATCCATGAGAAAAAATCCCCACAGATCAAATTCGAGTGTCAATCACCCTAAGGCTGACACGTGTCCAATCCGTGAAGATAAATGCTCACGGATCCAAGCTTGAGCGTCAGTCTCCTTGAGACTGACACATGTCCAATCCATGAGGGCCAAAATCTCATGGATTAATCATCATCATACATGGTTCTGGACCTAACCCAGACCACGGGCAAGACCCATGATCACACCCTTTGGTCCATGGGCAAGACCCATGGTCTCACCCTTTGGTTCATGGGCAAGACCTGTGGTCTCACCCTTTTGTCTGTGGGCAAGACCTATGGTCTCACCCTTTGGTCCATGGGCAAGACCTATGTTCTCACTCTTTTGTCCGTGGGCAAGACCCATAGTCTCACCCTTTGGTCCGTGGACTGACCATGGTTTTACCCCTTTGGTCTGTGGATTGACCAAGGTCAATCCTTTTTCAAAGATCTATTCTGTGGCCCAAATGGGCCTTGGACCTAGGTCAAGTCCGCCCTCAGCTAACAGTCAATATCCGACTATCATAGGCAGAGAATCCTTAATAAAAAGGATTCTCTATCATGCTTTGAAGATCCCAAGGTAAGGATCTCCTCTTTTAAAATCATATGGGACACCACATGGCACCCCATAATCATGATAGGATTAGGACTATGTCCTATATTCTAGGAAATGATATAAGTACATCTTCCTTTTCGAAAGGTATTAGGTTTTTTCCCCCAAAAAAAGGAAACCTGGTATAAGAATCCTCAAAAGAAGAGGATTCTCTTCAGCTTGAGGAGTTTCCCAAATAAGGGAGACTCATGAGCTGGCTTCCTCTAATAGGATAGTCAAAGTTGACTTTCCTAAAATAAGGGAGTCAAAGAGAGAGACCATAAATGACTCTCTCAAACCTATAAAAGGAGGGTTTCTCATAAGAAACCCACACGAAGATATACGGAAGAAAAAGAGAAAACTCTCTCTCCTCTCCTTCAAGCAACAGCAGCAAGCCAGTAAGTCGAAGAAGAAGACTCCTTCAACATAGAGAACGTCAAGTGAGCCTCATACAATGGTCACTCCATTCTCTTTTATTTTGCTGAAAATACAAAGACCTCAATGAGGCAATTGTAATGCCTACATGGGATCTGGACAACCACATTGAATAAATAAATATATTTTATTCAAATATATGTTCTTCTTTTTATTTCTTCTTCTTAATCTGAGGTTCTTCCCCAAATAAGGAATGTAATTTAACAGTCTGGGTTTTCTCAGATTGGAAGGATAGTCCCCCACATAAAATAATAAACTCCATATAACAATGGAGGAAATTTGATACACATTGAGCAATTTTTGCGCTAACAGGGTTGAGCAATTTTTGCGCTAACAGGCTTGAGTAGCTAGATCATCAATCACCATAGGAGAAATAGGTGATGTAGAAGCAGTTGTAGCAGGCATGGCAGAAGATGAATCCATTACATCATCAACCATTGGATAAATGGTGGTAATGATGGGTGTCGTAGTGATGGATTGAAGGCCATTAGAAGAATCTTCTAATGTTGAGGTTAATTGAGTCTGGTACACTTGTAATCCATTCAGAAAAAGTGGTGATCTCACCATTAGTAGTGACATTGGTGAAAAGAGAACCCGACGTGCGGTAAAGGTATGTGGTCTCATCAAACACCACATGACGGGAAAGATAAACCCAGCCTGTTGGTGGGTAGTAACACCTATATCCTTTGTAGAATTCACTATAACCCAAGACACATGGTAGGGACCGCGGATCAAATTTGGATTTACCGTAGTCACGTAAGTAAGGAAAACAACATGTGCCAAAAACCCACAAGGATGCATAGTGTGGCTGCTTACCCAATAGACTAGCATAGGGACATCTCATATCCAATACACGAGTGGGCAGCCTATTTATAAGCCACAAGGCTGTCCCAAAAACTTCTACCCAAAATATTTTAGGCACTTGACTATGAAATAGCATAATAAGGCCTAACTCCGTGATATTGCGGTGCTTCCTTTCGGCAAGCCCGTTTTGCTCCGGTGTCTTGGGGCATGACATTTGATGTTTGATACCATGATCTGCTAGATATGATTGAAATCCCTTATCACAAAACTCTCCTCCACCATCTGATTAAAAAACTTTGATCTTCTTTTCAAATTGATTTTGAAGATACTTGTGAAAATTAACAAAGCATGCAAAGAAGTCTGACTTATGCTTAAGCAAAAAAAACCAAGTCTAGCGAGTGCATTCATCAATAAAAACCACATAGTATCTAAATCACTGAAATGAGATAACAGGGGTGGGTCCCCAAAGCTCACAGTGTATCTTAGCAATAGGTTCATCACAAAATTCATTAGATAAAATAAAAGGTAAGAGGCAAGCCTTACCCAATTGACAGCTACTACATAAACTCTCAACTTTATTATCAAGGCTACTAACTATGAGTTTATTTTTCTTCAAATAATCAACAACTTGCACATGGGGGTGTCCAATACGTTGATGCCACACATCATCACTTGCATTCCGGAACTGTGTTGAGAATAAAGTAACTCCTCCTTTAGGCTATAGCGCATATAGGCCACACCTATTTCCCGTTGTAATCATTTTCTCTATTTCCCCATTCTTTATCACAAATCCATCACGTGAGAACTCAAATATATAAGCATGGTCTTTAGTCATTTGACTAATAGACAAGAGATTTTTCTTAATCTCTGAGACAACTAACACATTGTTCAATTCCAAATTGTTATCCCCCAATGATAAAACACCATTGCCAATATGAGTAATATCCCATGTATCCCCATTTCCAACCATTATTTTATCCGGACCAAAGTAACGTGTAAGGGTTTGAAGCTTACCAGTGTCTGCAGTCATATGAGCCGATGCCCCAGTGTCCAGGAACCACACACTATCCTGGTTATCAGCAAGAGACATGGCAGCCAATGCTTGAGTCATATCCTCGGGTTGGTATGTTTGATTAAACCGATTCCAGCATCGTAGAGCCGAATGATTCGGCTTGTTGCAAATTTGACACACTAATCCTTTTTCTTTCTCTTGGCATGGCGGATTAGAGTGTTCATTCTTGCTTGCCGGAACACCATAATTTTGTTTGATGGATGAACTATCTCCCTGCATGCTTTGTGAGTTATCACCATGGTTGGGTGGTTGCCCAGATTGAGCAAACCCACACCCTTTGGAGGTAAAATTACTTTGCATTCCTTTTTTATTGAAATTTTTTCCATTCCCTTGCATTTGAGAGTTTTTGGCCATAAAAGGCCATGTTCGGATTTGCTCCCCCAAGGCTGTCAGTAGTATGAATGGACCTCATGGTCTCATAACTTTGTAAGAGGGGTACGATCTCCTTGTAGGAGGGCGTAGGGGGACGAATGTAGGCGGTAACAGAGGACTCATAGCCCTGTCCTAGCCCATTTAGGAGGGCAAATACCTTGGAAAGATCAATACAGGTTTGCCAATAACGGCCAAATCATCACATATATTTTTAAAAATACGAAGATAGTTAGTGATAGTTGAAGATCCCTTGCGATGAAATTGAAGTTTTTGAAGTAAATAAAACTCCCTCTCTAGTGATTCTTGAGCAAAAGAATCAACAAGAGCAGTCCATACCTCAGATGTCATTTCCAAGCCCACGACAAGGCTAAGAACTTCGTCCGAAAGAGTCCCTGTTATCCACCCGCGGAGAAGTTGATCCGGGTGTCTCCAAGCAGTATATTCAAGGTTCTCGACCATGCCTTTTCCAGTCGCAACTTTAGCGCTTAATGTGGCAATGTAATGGTCTGGCATGGGGTATCCTCCATTGATAAAGTCATACATCTCTTGGCTTTCAACGAGTCCCAATACTTGGGTTTTCCATAATAGGAAGTTGGTTTGTGTCAAACGGATAGACACGAAGTTCGATGTCAAAGGGTAGGGATACTTGGATGCTTGAGCGGAAGCCATTAATGAGAGACTGATCGAGGATGATATGTAAGTAGGAAATCAAACACTCAAAGATGACTCACCTTAGTATGCTCTGATACCATAAAAGCTTTTAGAAACAATAGGTTTGGTACGAGCTCACCAATTCAAGGTGAGTCGTATGAGAATGCTTTCCTTTATTTAAAGGAATTCAAAAGAATTTAAATACATACTTACAACATGATTACAGAGGGTTGGTTTCCTTAACATGATGGAAACCTCCAAGTATGGGTAGAGTAAAATATTGGAAGATTAACTTCCTATTCTAAAAGAATATCTTGCCATTTAAGGTGGAGCAGATTAATCCTTATCTTTCACATATCTTCTCTTCTATCGTTGGATACCCATTTTGAGTCAATCTACTCTATGGGAAGAACCTATCTACTATTCTCTACAACCATCTCACTTAAACATAATTAATTATTTATTTAATAAGATGCTTAGTGTGGTTGAAGTGGGGTCTATTACCAATTTTTAAATAAAAAGATAACACATGACAACAATTTAATGCACGGGATTAAAAGCAAAAATATTAAAAATTAAGTATCACAAAGGTACAAATGAAAAAAAAATATCTTAGAAAAAGGATGCCTTGTGATGGAACCTTACCTGCATTATATTTTGAAGGGAAGTGATTGAAAACAGTCGAGAGCAAGTGCTCTCTACAGTAGGTGTCCAATTGAGAATCCAACGGGCATGGCCTGGCATGCATTTAATGGTGGCTTCCACACATAGCACCTTTGGATTCTCGATCGGATGGCCCTACTGTTGAGAGCACCTGCTCTGGAAACTTTTCAATCACATATAGCTCGTTTCCACTATGTATCGAATGTGCGACCTTTATATTCTTGAACCCAACGTCCATAATGTTGCTGCTCTCGCTGCTTCTGCCTCTTCATCTAACAATTTATGGCATACTGGCTTGGACACCCGTCTCATAATCGCATGTGTAAGTCGCATAATTTTATTTCTATGACTAGTGATATTTGTTATGTTTGTTCTTTATCCAAACAAACAAGACTTCCATTTTCCAATAGTTTTTATCTCTACTAAGTCTCCATTTGAATTAATTCATCTTGATATTTAGGGAGGTTATAAAACTCCATCTTTATGTGGTGCTCAGTATTCTTTAACTATTGTTGATGACTTCTCATGAGCTAGTTGGGTCGGTTTAAATCTGAAACCAAGAATCTCTTAATGTCTTTTATTGTCATGGTTACGAACCAATTTAATATTTCTGTTAAATGCATTAGTTCAATTTAACACTTATGTTAAATGCATTCGTTCTGATAATGGACTCGAATTCTTTTCTCATAACATTCAACAATTTTTGTATGACCATGGTATTAGGGGTATCAACGGGCCAGGTTTGGACTAGCCCGGCCCGAGCTCGACTAGGCCCAATTAATAAACAGGTCGAGCCAGCCCATCAAAAAATTCATGTGCAATTTTTTGCCAATAAAATAAACAGGCCTAATCGAACCAGGTTAGTCAAGCTAAGCCCGGTTGGAAGCCTACCGGAGCGGGCCACAGGCTTTAGACTCCAAGCCCATGCCCAACCTAATTAATAATCCGGTCGGCCAGGCCTATAGTGGGTCAGGTGGGCTCGCAGGCCTCTTCTCTAGTGGTGCTATCCCACTAGTTTGGCCTCTGACTATTCCTATATCCCTCAGATTGTTGTCCATTCTTTTGAAGAACTCATCTAAATTCTTCTCAGAGATCTAGGCTCTATTTACTATCTCGCCGAAAGTTTCCAATCGCAAAATAGAGATCTTGTCTCTTATGAAGGCCCTTAGACCCCTTTCAAACTTCTTGACCCGCATATTCTCTGATGAGATCAATTGCGGTGTGAACCTTGAGATCTCTGCAAACTTGGCTTCATATTCAGCCACAATCATATCTCTCTGCTCTAAGGTAAGGAATTTCACTTTCTTCTACTCACGAATGAACACTGGGAAGTACTGTTTGTAGAACACACCCAAGAACTCTCCGAAGTTCATGACTGCCCTGCTCTGGATACATTTCTCTGTCTAACTGCGAATCTCCTCCAATGTTCGGTTTTATCTTCCATGGTGAAGGAAGCCCAGTCGATTCTCTGCTCTTTAGTGCAATACAATACCCTCGAAGATCTTTTTCAGCTGCATGATCTATGCTTTTGCAGCCATTGGATCAATGCTCTCATAAAATGTAGAAGGCCTAAGTCTCTGGAATGCCTCAATGCTTGGTTGGGCATGATGTACAGGAGGAGGTGCAGCTATAACTACAACTACAGCAGGATGCCTAGCCGCAAGGAGTGCTATTGTTTCAGCGATGGACCCTAGAATCAAAGTCAAGTTGGACTGATCATGGCCCTCGGGAGCTTCTTCTCCGTTTCCTCTTCCCATATTTCCACGACCACGAAACCTCGCCTCATTCTGATAGTTTTGAGAGCAAATACTAACCCATAAGTTTGACTTGGAAAAAAATCTTAATCTATCATACAAATACTTATCCTAGCAATAATGACAAAAAAAAGTCTACACCCTAGCTAACCTAATGCCTTTGCTCTGATACCATCTCTGTCGCGTCCCAAAATCCCACCTACGATAAAGTGACACTTTGGCACGTGACTTACTTATCATTCTGTCCTATTAGAAGCATATAAGGCATACTAAAATATGAATCTGAAAATTTCTTCAATTAATATCAATCAAATCTAAACATCCATAATCAAAACTGAAATATAAATATCTGAATCATCCATCATTATTCTCAACCATCAATTAAACATAAACACCATCCATAAATAAATCTGATTACAAATCCCTTTATCATAAATTGAATTGAATAATAGGGATATCGATCCAAATTCCTCTCTTCTGGATAGTTACCTTATGGTTCATTTGTATACTCTATCTTGATTTAAGGACTAGCTGCGGAGATATCAAATCCTGGACCTGTCGACAATAACAATTCGGCTAAGCACCAAAAACACTCAATGGATATAAACTCATAGCTGGCAATATCATAAACATCAATATAAAACATACATCATGGTTTAACAGGATATGCACACATAAATCAGAGTGCGAAAACATCTTTTTCTTTACTATTCTTACTTGTGTTTACTTTTCTTACTTTTTTTTATTTTTTATTCTTTTCTATAAATATTTCTTAGAACCAGATGACTACTATCCTTGGAAAACTTTAAACTTGAAGTCAGGCACTAGCATCCTTAAACAATTTAGACTTAGAGACAGATATGATATACCCTTCAGTAACTTATACTTGACGTCAGGTACGATGTACCCTTGAGAAACTTTAAACTTAGAGCCAGGTATGACATATCCTTGAGTCACTTCTTTTGCTAGTATCCATAATTTATGAGAAAACTCGATCATGCAATTATACTTGTGTGACACTTACTTACTCGTATTCATGAGTTTTATCACGCTTGTGCATACATCATTATCGTGAGTGAAGTGGGTGACCAAGTGATAAACCCTCGAATAAGTTATACCCAAATTTATAGTCAAGAACTATCGGAAATCCATCATGGTAATCGACACTACAATGATAAAAACCCTCACTAACAAAGACCATAATTCGAAGCTAGCTTACCCAAACATATATCACACATACAAAGTTCAACATCATACATCATTCATGATCATCATGGCATATATTCTCAAGGTTGGTACAATTAAACAAACATGATCATGGTTCTTCAAATAGTAATAGGTCATTCATCATGCTTTGATTTCAAGTGGTTCATACATAAAGATAATAACCCGAAAATCCTTATTTGCACAAATCTGGAAAATTACCATTTTAACATACAATCATTCAAAACAATCTTCACCATACATCTCTTCCTCCATATTCAATCATACATACTTCAAAAATTAATCTATTTTACCTTGTTAGATCATACATATTTAAATCACAATCGAAAACCCATTAAAACATGGTAAACCTTACATAATAGAAATTCTTATGATGAAAAACATATTTTAATCATGTTCTTGCTTCAACTTATCTTAATTTACCTTAATTTACATCACTGATCATAATATTGAAGACTAGTAGAGTATATCCACCTTACTTGATTGCTTCTCTACGATCACAAGCTTGTGAATGACCTTTGATTTCTATCTCCAAATCTTCTTCTTCTTCAATTGAAAGCCCTTTCAAAAACCCTAGGTTTTCTCCTCTTGGATCTCTAAAAGCTCTTAGAATAGTTAGAAACCCTAAATCCACAAGATTAAGGCCTATTTATATTGTTTAGAGTCTTAAGAAATTTACTAATTTTCAGAATCGTCTTTTTAGAAGGATTTTTGGGCAATTTAGTAAGTGGGAGGTCAACCGATGGTGAGGGGCGGTTGACCTGTGGCCTAGCGGTTAAGTCACGTAGTTGGGCGGTCAAACGGTAGTCAAGGGGTCGACCGGCCATTGTTGAACTCTCTACCCAAAAACCCCATACATTTTTTTGACCTTGTTTGCACTAGGGGTCGACCCTTATTGAGAGGGGTCAACCAGTGGACCTTGTGTTTGCTTGATTTTGTTAGTTTTGACCCCTTTAACACGTATTCATTTGTCAAAACATATTCATTAACATAGAAAAAACTTTAAAAACAATATTTTAACACCAAAATCAATGTTATCATTCAATGTTGACGAATTTCAAGATACAAATTTTGGGTCTTTAAACTTCCTCCTAGCAAACATGCCATAAGATGCAAATGGGTGTACAAAATAAAGTGTCATTCTGATGGCACTATTGAACGCTACAAGGCTTGTTTGGTAGCCAACGGATACACCAATAAGAAAGGCTTGACTATCATGATACTTTTGCTCCCATGGTCAAGCTCGTTATTATTCGATGCTTACTTGGTGTGGCTGCCTCACGCAATTGGTTTTTACACTATTTGGATCTTAATACATTTTTACATGGCAATTTAGATGAGGAAATCTATATACAATTACATCCTGATTTTTCACATGAGGAGCATCGTGTTTGTCAGTTACTTAAATCCTTATATGGCTTAAAGCAGGCATCTCAATAGTGGTTTGCCAAATTTTCTGCAGCACTTCTTGTTGTTGGTTATCATTAATCTCTTGTGGATTATTCTCTTTCTACTCGTATCCAAGGCCCCAAATGCACATTTGTCTTGGTTACGTTGACGATATCATCCTTGCTGGCAATGATCTTGAGTCCAATTCCCAACTGAAATCCTTTTTGAAAACTCAGTTTCACATCAAGGATCTTGGCATCTTGAAATATTTTCAGGGAATTGAAGTAGCCCGCTCTACCAAAGGTCTCTTCTTGACTCAACGGAAATACACACTTGATTCTTACTGATGTTATGTTGGTTACTCTGGTTCTTGCACTTTTCCAATGAAACAACACTTGAAATTGGATCATTCTGGCCACCATCTTTAAAACCCCACTAGCTATAGGCAATTGGTTGGAAGACTCATTTATCTCACCGTAACCAGACGAGAATTGTTTATTGTGTTCACATACTCAAGTCAGTTTATGCACCAACTACGCAAGCGTAACATGGATGCTGCCATGTGACTCTTACTATACATTAAAGGCACCCCTCACCAAGGGATATTTTTATCCGCCTCCAGCCCCATTCACTTATCATGTTACACTGACTCTGATTGGGCGCTAGTTGTCCAATGACACGTCGGTCCACTACCGGCTACTGTACATTTCTTGGCTCTAGCCCTATCTCATGGAAGACTAAAAAGCAAACCATAGTATCTCGCTCTTGTGCCGAAGCCATGTACCAATCTATGGCTGTTGATTGTTGCAAAATCACCTGGCTTAAATATTTGTTGCCTGATTTAGGAATATCTCACCCCCAGCCCGTTACCTTATATTGTGACAATCAAGCAACGATGCATATCATTGTCAACCCTGTTTCATGAACGTCAAGTTAGACTGTCATTTAGTTCGTTGGAAACTACAACAAAGCTTAATTGCTACCCCATAGGTTTCTACAAATCATCAGAGAGCGGACATTTTTACTAAAACTTCTTGGTGTAATTAGGTTAAATCCCTACACACATAACCACTTAGCAAACACAGACAGATAATTAACCAATTAATTAAATGATTAATTAAAGTAGATAATCGCTTCACTGAGAGGCACTACAATTTGAGTCTTTCTTAAAGATAGTCGAAGCCTCCCATGTGTAAGAGATGTGACAGCTCTATCTCCGAGATAAAACTCAGCTCAGATTCTCTCCGTTCTTCCCAACAAGTTTGCACTACTCGGTAGACAACGGAGTACTGATCTTCCTTTAGGATGCCCTTTAAAATTAAATATATACATATAGGGAATGATACTAATGAGCCATGCTCATTAAAGCTTTAAATGAGTGGTCCCTCTAAAAAGATGACAAGTCTTTTTTTGAATCTGACTATTAAATTTTAAGGTGGGTCCATTAGGAGACACGTGTCAAAAAAATTAGTCCGATCAAACAAATTTAGACCATCCGATTAGAACCTAATTTTTTGTCATGTGTCACTCGTCTCTCGAGAGATGTGTCTTGACATTCAACAGTTGAATTTTGAAACAAGCCGCCACATGTCACATAATTAGGGACCAATCATTAAAGCGTTTAATGAGCATGGCTCACTAGAAAGTAGAATGCTACTCTCTCTCTCTCGCTCTCTCTATATATATATATATATATATATATTGCAAATAATAGAGTATTCCACCGAAAAGTTTCTTTACTTAGAATATGACCAATGTAGAGTATCCCTTTGAAGTTAGCACAGGGAAACCTCAGTTGTTTCACCACATAGAAGTGCCTTGATTTGCACTTAAGAAATAAATGGTGCTTGGTAGTAAGCTCAGATATTTCTTTTCACTGTTTCATACCTAAGGTATGTTGCCCAGTATTCTGACCCTAGAGGGGAGGTGAATAGGGTCTACGGCAAAATAAAACTTGGTTTACCTTTTAATGCAGAATTTAAAGAACAATGGAAAAAACAACTAGGAGTTTTGAATTCAAAACTAATTAATCAAAGTAATGCAAGAGAAATAAGGGAAAGAGTTAAGGAATACAAACACAGATTTGTTATCGAGGTTCGGCAAATCCCGCCTACTCCTTGCCTCAAGCTATACCCACTTAGAGGATTCCACTACGATCCTCGATCACACAGACTTCTTTCGGGTGAAGCCCAAACCGTTACAATCTCTCTTCCAGATCGAGATCAAACCATGCAAGGGAACAATCCTCCCTAGACGTAGTCAACTTTGCGGGTAGTGACCAAACCGTTTCACAATTCTTTTATGGCTTAGGATTAAACCTTCACAATCCTTTGAAGCTAAGGATGAACCTTTACAATGTAGAGATTTGAATTTGAATCCAAAATACAAAACTCTTTTAGAGTTAGATAAGAATGGAATAACAAACTCTAAGAAATCTCTCAAAAGATTGATTGGATTTTAGCTCAAAAACAAAGTATTGGGGATTTTAGATTTTTCACGATGGATTTGAGTTTTGGATCTTGGTGAATGATTGGGAATTGATAGATTGATCACTCTTGTTGTTTTAGTTCATAAATCATCTCAATTTATAGTACAATCAAGAATATAGCCATTGGAGAAGCATTAAATGTGAAAGGAACAAATAAAAATATAGCCGTTATAGTCAAAAATAACGTTCTGGGCATTTTTTCTTCTATCCAATCGATCACAAAGCTTGTCTGATCGACTGGATGGACCTCCTGATTGATTAGATGCTTTACTAGATCGGCTGGATAGAACTCCATTTTGGTCTCTCGGTATTTCGACCATAACTTTTGATTCGCTTATCGGAATGGGGTGATTTAACTTCCATTAGACTCAAAATTCAAATAGGAACAATTTTGTGTTTAATAGTCAAGTCCCAATTCTGCGTTATTTTTAGTCTAAATGGGTCCCAATGATGACTGGTCTATTTTTGCGACTGGGTAGTTCAAATATTTGTCGCCTTTAGTATTTTGATCATAACTTATGATTGGCTCAACAAAATTAGGTGATTCAACTTCCAATTCCACTTAAAATTCAAAGGGGGACAATTTTGTGTCTAATAGTCAAGTCCTAATTCCGCTTTAATCAATATCAAAATAGGTCCCAAAGATTTCTGGTTTTGAAAAAAAATGGTCAGAAACTATTTGTTCTATCTAGTCGATCACAAGGCTTGTCTGGTCGATTGGATAGTGTATTTTTGCTCAAAAAACACTGATTTCCAATATTTTTGGCCTTAAGGATTAGAATAATTTCCACGACCACTTGGCTTTCCTTTAAAATGATTTTTAAGTATTCCAAAGTCTTTTAGAATGATAGATAAACATGATTAACAACTCATAATGACTATTAGAATGATCTAAAATAAATTCAAAATGGTTTCCAACACGATTAGAACATGCAGACAAATTTTAGAAAAATTTGTTATATCCAATCGATCACAAGACTTGTCTGATCGACTGGATGGTCTGCCTGATTGACGGTATAAACAATTTTCTTTTCTGAATCCATTTTTCAAAACCTTTAAGATAAGATATGATTCCAAGGTTTTGTACTTAAGCATTATGAGTATGATGAACATGTTTAAAAATCCTTAATCATATTTTAACATTGGTTTAAGAAACTTATGGTCAATCTAAGGTCTTTGAGCTTTTCATCCAAATCATCTAATGAGGACTTTTACAAAAGTCCTAAACACTCTCAACTTAAACCAAGACATTATGAACCTAGAGAGTCTTCGCTTCACTTCTGGATCTGATTTAGCTTTGTGTTGATCCATCTCCTTCATCTTCATCTTTATCTTCATCTTGATGCTTGAGCTTATGTCAACTTGATGTGAGCTTGAATGACTTTGACTTGACTAGATCTTGCATATAGGCTTTAATATGGTCTAGTTCATGCTTTTTGATTGAATGGCACTCTAATGCTCTTCTTAATCTCCATTCATTTATTGTATTATCATCAAAATCAATGATGTTGCCTTAAGTCAAAACCTAAAGGCTAACAAGGTAAAGATAGGTCTCTTTGATATCGAGGCCTACACATCAGAGCCCCTTTTGAGTAACAAAAAGTTGAAGCAAATCCCGCAGTATGGTAGTGACAGGGTGGTCTTCGGATAACATCCACATTCCACAGTGACTTGGTTGTCCAATCTGCTCGTCATGCTCCATGGGGTCATCAAATCCAACCCCAAAGATCACTGCAATTAATGTTACCATTTGATCAATGACACTCTTCTGAATGATTCAAGATAGGCATCAGGATCCAAAGGGGAACCCATTTATCAAATACTTTCACAGTAATATGAACCTCAGCTCAGGTACTTCGAAGTTGTGGCCAATTATGCCAGCTAACCCGTTTTAAAGGTCTCCTTACTCACAGTTGCATCAGGTTTTACACGCCTTAAACTTTTAAACCAAGAAAGAAATCGAGAATGAAAATAAAAGGCCATCATATAATCCAGGAGATCTAAAAGGGAAACTAAATCCTAAACAAAAACTGCTGATAATGTAGTACATCAGACTTTTGGTTCTTTATATCTATATATTGTAGCATCTTTTTCATCTTTTTACATCAATAACCTACAACCGCTCATACCTTGTTGTTCATCAGTGGATAACGGGCTTGAGGGGATGAGCTCTCAGTTTCGACAAGTCTAGATTTGAATCAAGCTCTTCATCTAGTTCCCCAACAATGCTTCTGCGTAAGTCAAACATTGGATAGAGTATGTAATCAGTAACAAGTGGACTCAAAAAAATCCAAATAATCAAGTGAAGGTGAAGATACCATACATGTTGTCACCCCTTATGATGTACAGACCTAATACAAGTTGCTGGACACCTTCCTGCAACTCAGAATAATCCCAAAACTCCAGTTATTAAGAAACAAGAGCATACAAATTTTGAACTAAAATAAAAAAGAAAAATATAAAACTAAGAGATGAACAGAGGAATGCAGAAATAAGTGAAGTCTATTTCAAGATCATGGCCGCATAGACTTGTTGCCTTTAACTGATAGTAATTTGGGACCAGATGCAATAAGCTACATTACATAGAATCACCAAATAAAATGACATTATTGAAACACTCGAGTCAAGACTTAACTTGCCAAAGGCTCAACTAAGATCCATGTCAACTTATCTTTCTATAGAAAAAAAAAACAATTAAAAGACAGCAATGAGGGCAATAGAACTGGCCAACCAATAGCCATGACAAGTTGATGATTGAGTACAGCACAACTGAGACTCCCCATCAGTCAGTCTATTTTCTAATGTAGTAAACCAAGTCCCCAAGCTTCATAAGTCAGCACCTAAGTTTCAAGTTTCAACCAAACATGAAATTTTCTCGTGCTATTCTATTGAATGAGCATTTTATTAAATTGCATCATGAGAACCTAGAAGGCTAGAATTAATTCTTTTTTATATATAAAGATAAAGAAAGCCATGACTCATGAACAGATGGTTGAACTTTTCTACAGAAAATTGATTCAAAGAATTCATTACAATTTGAAGATATATCATCGAGAGGTAGACAAACCTTTGTGGAGTAAACCCGTTCATGAGATTCATCGAGAATGATATTTGTAGCCTGGTCAAAACCTTTTAGGACTCCCTAAACGGAAAACCATATTAGTCAACACCACTATGAATTTTCTAGTACAAAACTTGCCACTATACCAAGCCCATATTACGAAACTTACCACTATATTGCGCCCATCATTCGTTATAACTGATATCATTTCTGCACAAAAGGAAAAATGTCAAAAATAAATATAAATAAAAAATATTGCCATGGCTGATGTTGACCTGAAAGTTCAGAACAAAGAACCCTTAAAGAAACACTTTGGGTGATAAAATTGTTTCAGCAAAGACAAAATTATGGGTTTCGCCACAAGAATGTGATTTCAATAATCATCCTAGCCAGTATTCACCCAAAAATTACCCATTACCAGCATACATAAAAGTACGAATGTTAAAACTGAAGACAGCCATCATAATGGAAAGTCAAAAGTTCACATACGATCTACAAGAGACTCAAGTCCAGGCCCACTTGACATTTTGCTACTCCCAAGACCAATAATTAGTCGGGTTCCTTGGCAGACTGGTTGTCACCTTATCAAAGTCTGCAGTAGAAAAAATCATTCAAGACCAATTTACTCAGCCATATTCCCAAAGAACTGTAGAAGATTGCTAGTATGAAAATCTCTATGCACCAGGGATATATCAGCATTAGTTTTCCAAGTAATACAACAATGAACATAATATGTTTAGATAGAACAAAGAGCTGTATGACTATCAGCAAATATTTAGGCAGTCATTGTGATAATTTACAACAGTAGTCAAAAGAATTACATCAATATATGAAGACTACGAATCATCTCTAACCATAAAAATTAGAGAATGTAGGAAAATCCCAACCTCATCAACATGAACCCACCAAATGATACAAATGATATTGTATCATATATGGTTATTAGAAGTAATTTGTGGCCTAAAGCACAAGACCAGTTCCTCGAATTGCACTGTTGAAGCATCCTCAACATGAGATGCATTACAGGTGTATTTATAGATAAACCTCATATGCAATGACAAGCTGAATATGATGTTTGATGCTTGGGCCTCCAGTCCCATGGAAACAAGGAAAGAAATGATGATAGAAAGGAGATGAACATAGAATTATTGTTGTTAGGTCAAAGGAATATAATTGTCTAAGAGACTAAGGTTAAATGTATTAACCAGCAGTTTATATTGACCACTACTTCATGAGTTTTTTTCATCATTTGGAGAGAAATTATCATCGTGATATGATGGATCGACAAGTTATTGCTACTACAAGGAATGATTTTGATGGTTTTCTAAGGTGGCCCTTCTCGTGGGATGCATACACATAGAAATGCTAACACCATCATGCAAGAAAATATAATAATCACGTCTGGTTAGGTACATCATATTCACATCTCATTGGTTTGCATTTAGTCATGCTTTGACATTTATACTTGGTTAACCCTGCCGATATTTTTCCATTACCTTTTCTTAACTTTAACTCAAAAGATATTATTAAGAGAGGGAAAAGCAAGATACATAGATATGAAACCAAAAGGGCAAAGGAAAAAAAAGCATTAAAAATCCGTATTGCAGATGGAGCAACTACCTTGTTATAAAGCTCTAGTCTCTGAATTCCTCCCTTTACTAGATAATTCGCTAATTATTTGCCGACCTTGGCACCCATGAGAATGAAATATTCAAAGTAGGTGGCAATTCATGATCTTTGATAATCTGAGAAAGTCTCCACGGGATCTTAGTTTTAAATGATACCCAACGGCCAACACAGCATTAAGGAATCCACCTCAATAATAACCTTAGGAAAATTGATCCACCTAAAGACTTTTACCCTGTACCGTTGTACAAGTGGCATCTCCTTGGCTTGTTACAACTGTCCTTGCCAATAGGACTAGAATAAATATAAATATAATGAACCTCATGATATCTCTGAAGGCACTAACAGTGTAGTCAAGGCGTCTAGGCGATTAGCTCCGGCTAGGCGAGGCGTTGCCTAGGCGATAAATTTAATATATATATATAATTACATATCTTTCTCTTTATTTATTAAATTCATTCAAAAAAATCTGTTTTTATATTTATTAAAGTCATTAAAAAAATGAGAAGCGAGACACATGTATTAGTAAGAGGAATTCTAGCTTTACTCTCAGCCTTGTATTAGTAAGAGGAATGTTAGCTTTAGTCTCAGTCAACACATGCCTTGTATTTAAAAAAAGTGAGAATAGGGTTTGACTGAGAGTAAGTTTAGCACTCCTCATTTAGTAAAGTTGTTTTACTAATAGGAGACGAAGGAGGGAGAACACGAAGGAGAGAGAGGGAGAGCACGATGGAGACAGAGAAGGAGAGAGAGAGAAAAACAGTAGAGAGAGAGAGTTCGGAATTAGGAAAGGAAAAAAAAACAGTGTGGTACCGCACTGTGCAGGAGAGAGGAGAGAGGAGAGAGGAGAGAGGAGAGAGAGAGAGAGGCGTACCCGATCGGAGAAGGAGTCTACCGAGAGAGGCCACCCGATCTTCTTCTTCTTCTCCTCCTCTTTCTCCTTCGTCTCCTCTTTTCTCCCAAACCGTAAACCCTAAAAAAACATAAAAGAAATTTATATAGAATGGTTAGTAGGTGATTAAACTAACATAATAAAAACAATTAACTAAATTAATCATGTTTAAATTTTAAAAACAGTGTTTTTAAAAACTAGAGCCTAGTCGACCGCCCAGGCGCCTAACGTCTAGGCGTTAAGGCGTCGCCTAGTCGCCCGCCCAGAGTTTTCCGACTGCCTAAGCAGCTAGTCGGGCGCCTCCCCTCCTAAAACTCCTAGGCGACGCCTTAACTACACTGGGCACTAGCCGCACCACTAATCCCAAAAGGCCACAGGATTCCCAAAGAGCACACGTCAAAGTTAAGTTTCATTTCATCCCTTCAAGGAGAAACCAAACGGCTCACACCACCTGTGAGAGAGAGAGAGACCAATCTCCAATCTCCCAAAATGTCACAATCTTTCGACAAGGAGACTCAAAAGAGAACTATCAGCTTAATTTTTCTATAATTCTATAAAACCATTGGAATGACAACAGGAAAACCTCGTTGGTCCCCGAAGTGTTGGGACAATGCTTGGGAGGCAATTTGGTTTGTTCTACTTGGGGACATCCTCTTAGTCAATTTGGAAAGAAAGGAACAAGAGAGTCTTTGAGGGCTCGACCTCTCCGGGTTCAACATGTTTTTATGCGCATCAGAAATCTGATCTTAGAGTGGTGCATGGTGCGCCAAAGGGAGGTGGATTTAGGTGATTTACTAAACAGAGGCTCATCATACTTTCTTGTAAAGGGGCTTTATTTAGTTTGCTTAGTTTTCTTGCTCCTTGAGTTTACACCCTTGTAAACTCTCTACTCTCATTTTTTCTTATCTTGTAGTAGTTATCATTGTAATATTTCTACTTCTTTAATATAATCAATAACTTACCAATCAAATATATATATATATATATATATATATATATATGAATTTCTTTAATTATAAACTTAATAAATAATGTACAATTTGGTTGGCTAGGTGATGCATCACTAAGGGAACTTCTATTGCCTAGAGATCATCTTGACCATAGTTACTAAGTTGGAGTTCGAGAATTATTTGTCTAAGTGATCTCCGTTTTGGTATCTATTATTTTTCTAATACTTGTGCATCTACATAGATTTCATTGTCAACTTCCCAATTGCTCCATAATGGCCAAAATCAAGCTCTGTGATCATGCCTCATTATCATCTCCTATTGTTGGTTTGAGCATCATCAAATCTGTTGTCGCAACCTATATTGCAAAATTACCCAATTCTCCCAACAAAGAGCATTCCAAAATAAATAAATAAACTCCTCACTCAAAAAAAAGACGGATCCCCTCAAGCATAGTAACAACGTTCGGATTCCGGAATTATTCGGCAGGGGTTAGGTTCGAAAAAAAGGGAAACAAATTGGTAAATTCAGGATAAGTTCGGAAAAATAAAATAAATAATTATAAAAAATAAGAACGGTATACCAACTAATCCATCTACCAATCTAGATGTATTGACATAAACATTTATCCCAATTCCTAAAAAAACAAGCATTATGTAAGCTTGCAAACTCAAGAAAAAAATTACATAAGACTTAAGCAAGCTTTATGTAATTTATAAGAAAAAAATAATTTAGATTACATGTTTGTATATACAAATCAGATTATATAAGCAATTCAAAAATTAATACTTTATAGAAACGGGAAAAATAATAATCTGAATAGATAAAATCAAAAAATCAATATATGAGTGTATTTATTTGACACAACATAGTTATTTAGCAAAATTTAGAAAAAGCTCAAAATGAATAACACAAATCATATTTTCTCTCAGTTCGATCGAAATTCGATAGACGTTCAGCATGCAAAATCATCTTTTTTCTCTCAATTCAATCAAATGTAATCAAAACCCTAATATAACCAACTCGAATAGAGTTTTCTCCTTCTATCAGTTGGCGACTTCAGTCAAATGGAGATTTCTCAGTGTGAAATAAGTTTTGGGTTTTTAGTAATAATTTTATTGCTGATAGAAAGTCCATTTTGCAATTATTCTTATTTTAGAATTCTAAATAAGCTTGAACAAATTATTTGTGAGAAATCTTCTTTCGCAATAAGTTCGGAATAATTCGTTAGTTCGGGAATTATTCATGAAGAATTTGTCAGTTCGGAAATTATTCGTCAGTTCGGAAAAAAGAAGCTTTTTTAAACGTTACCCCTTAAAAAATGAATAGTTCGAGAACAATTCGAGAACTTTGTTACTATGCCCTCAAGCACAAGTTTGAAGAACCTCAATTTTCAAATCAATGTAATCAGGGTTTTAGAAATGGGTGAACAAAAGTTGAAAATCCGAACTCTTAAAAAAAAGGGAGGGGGGGGGGGGTTGATAGAGAGATAGCAGATGGTGGTTTTTTTGGAGGTTTTTGTTGTTGACAGTGAGGAAGAACAACAGTGAATTCTTCTTATTCTCTTCTGAAATTCTAACTTCTATTTTAATGGGCTTTTTTGATTTGTTGTGTAAGGAACGAATGGGATTTTGTTTGAGTATTGAATTTCAAGAATTTTTTTATGGACATATCCGATCTTTATCTCTAGCACCCTTGCAATTCCATTTGGGGGTTTGCAGATCATTTCCAGTTTATGTGATGCTTAGCTTCTTGATATATAAATAAAACTACATTATTCTTGGTACTTGGTTTCTTGATACATATGATGTAACGACCTGGATTTTCAAAAGAAAATCCTTAGGCCAGGATGACCTTTAATTAAGTATGATTAATTTAATAATAATATTTTTAAATATTAGGGTGTCACTTTCCCTAACTGGAATCCGTAAAACTCCGGAAAAGTGTGAGTTTAACAGCGGGTTCTGGTTATCGGATTCGTTGTCTGATAATTACCAGTAGAATCAAGAGATACCCACCCGGTATTCTCGTACTACGTGTCAGTCCCCTACTTGGACGACTACCCATCGTGCCGACTCCGTTGCGTATCGATTTGCGAAACCGCAGGGCCTCGTATGTAGAAAACCAGGAAATCCGCAGGTTTCAGAATTCAGTCGATACTCAATATTTACCGATTGCCCCAATAGAAATCTTCGAAACTCACACACTGCGTGTCGGTCGGCTATCTGGACGATTGCCTGTCATCTCGGCTTTATTGCAATTCAAACCGCGAAACCGCGACGTTTAGTGTCTAAAACCAAGAAATTTGTGGTTTTGCAATTTTATTTCGGACTGAGTGTTTATTGTCAAAACTCAGTATTTTCCCCCGAAACCGAAATTTGCACAGGACTGCCCTGAGTATGGTCACCTGTTGTTTCTTCACCATCGCACGTCGTTTAGTTGAATTATGGGGTCCCGTTCATGAAAAATGAGAGAACCACGGGATTTCAGTCAAAAAGTCAAACGGCCCATGTGACAATCACATGGCCTTCGCCACGTGGTGCCACATCACCCCACAAAGGGGTCTATATATAGGAGCCCCCTCTTTCATTGTTCTGGTCACGTCCAAAACTCTCCCACACCTTTGTTTCGTGAATTTTAGAGAGAAAGTGAGAGAAAGTTAGAGAGAAAGTAGAGAGAAATGAAGAGAGAAAGAAGAGGAGCTCTACCTTGGGGTTCTTCGACGTTCTAACGTGTTGGCGACGTCCGTTTCACCACCCGGAGCCTCGATTGGTGTGTAGAGAGAGAAAGAGAAAAAGTGGAAGCTAGAGAGAAATAAGGTTCACTTTGGGATTTATCGACGTTCTGGACGCAACCGCGCCATCCATTTCGCCTTTCAGAACCTCGTTCAACATGTCGAAGGTAAAATCTCTTTCCCTCTCTTCTATTTTCCCTATTAAATATGTTTTTTTATACGGAATGGTATGTGTGATGATGTGTGGATGAAAAATGGTCGGAGACCCGACATGCGATGCATGGAATGGATGGGGATGTGTAGAAATTGAGCAGAGGGGCATAGCCCTTAGTTTCGGGCTGAATAGCTCAGAATTTTGACTCACATAGAATAAATTGTGACATTATAAATGAAAAAGGGTTGGAGACCCGATATTATGTGTATGGAATGAATGAGGATGCGTGAAAAATGAGCAAAGGTGCGTAGACCTCGGTTTCAGGCTAAACATCTCGGAATTTAGACTCAACGACCAATCGGGCGATCGATCGGTATGCGATTTGTTGACTTGGAATGGCGTGTGTGTATAATGTGATGATTATTAGAATTTGTTAGGGGTGATGGACGGACCCATCGGCTTGGATATGTCCCCTAGCAGGACAATCTTGTATGAAATGATGTTGTTTGGATGTTGCAAGGCGATGGACGGACCCATCGGCCTGGATATGTTCCCTAGTGGAACAACTCTTGTATGATGTGATATTATTGAGCACATGAAAAGCGATGGTAGGATCCATTGGCATGGATATGTTCGCTATCGGAACAACCCTTGTATGATGTGATATTATTGGATACCTAAAAGGCGATGGCAGAGTTCATCAGCCGGATAATGTTCCACACTGGAACAGTATTGTAAGAAAATAAAAAAAATTAAGGTGCCCCCTTTTAACTCCCTTTAATTGTGGCTAAGATTTACTAATCCTTAGGGTTAAAGCAACTAACCTTGGTTTTTAGAAAAAAAAAATTTAATATGTCCCATTTTAACTATGATTAAGATTCACTAACGCATCTAACCTTCGTATTTTGAATTTTTTAAAAAAAAATTAATATGTTCCCTTTTAACTATGGTTAAGATTCAATAATCTTTAAGGTTAAAATATCTATCCTTGGTTTTTAGAAAAAAATAATTAAATAATAGGAGTTAAAACTAATTAACCATGGTTCAAGAGCAGTTAAAGTGACTTAGTGAGGTTATAAAATCTGTTAAGGGCATAATAAGAGTTTAAAGCCTTAAGGGAGACGTGTTGACCAATAGGTGCAATTGAACTCTAGGTGCGATTGAACTCTACCCGAGTTCAATCGTGATTGGCTATGATTCAATCTTATTACACACTGAGGCTTCTCGATGCTTCTTAAGACATAAGAGTTAGTCTCCATAAAAAATAAAAAATAAAATAAAATAAATAATAATAATAAAAAAAAACACGACTGCAACTCAATACTCGGCGCTAGAGCTCGAAGGGGAAAGAAGAGGGAAGGAGGACCTTTGCTTTTAGGGTTTTTTGCAATCGACGACGGCGACTGAGAACGGCAACGGCGACCATAACGGCGACGGCAAAGCTCTTCCTAGGTATGTACCCTAATCCCTATTCCTCCATTTTCTCTTCTCGCTATCTTTTTTCCTTTTTTTTCTTCTTCTAAAATAAAGATTGTTTGCACTGTAATGGCAGATTGGGCTTGATTTCAGTTTGAAATTTGCATTTCTTACGTTTCTGTAGCTTTAATTTTTTTTGTTAACGCTTTTGTCTACTTCGGTGGACTTCCACCGAAGTTGAGTATTTTTTCTACTAAAAACTTTCATTTCAAACAAAGTCCACCGAATTCCACCGAAGTTTACCGAATTGGGTCAAGAATTCTTGTATTTTTAAAATACACGAGAGTTTCGCTTCAGTCACCACCAAAGTTAATTCAATTCGGCCGAAGTTTACCGAATTGAGTCAAATTTTAACACCTTGAGTAGGACCAAACCTCTCTCGCTATTGGACAACGCAAAAGTAAGTGATCTATAGTCTCCTCTGCTGAGAGGTGCATGAAATAGGCACCATCCTCTATGCATAAGATGATCGCAAGTTAGGATTTTATCTAAAACCGCTGACCACAGGAAAAAAGAAACCTTGGACGACATTGACGGGTACCAAACAGCCTGATGAGGAAAAGGTAGAATGGGCCCAGAATGCAGAGCTTGCAAAAAGGAACTCCCTGAGAACTGCCCCTTGTTGCCTAGGGACTAGACCAGACAATCCTTGATGAGAGGGTAGGGGGGAAACCTACTGAAGGAGTGCTAATAACCCAAGAAGATCCTAAAACTCCCAATCGAATAGGGTTCGCCTTTGATTGGGAGTCCAGACCGACGCCCCATCCCACCATTCTAAATACTCAACTATCGAGGCCTCCTTGTTGGAAACCAAGCCATAAAGGTTAACGAAGGTCTGTCTAAGAATTGATTAACCGTACCAAAGATCGTTCTAGAAGCTAATTTGCTCCCTGTTACCCAGCTTAAGACAGGTAAGTTTATAAAAACCATCCCAACCTTATAGGAGCGCCTTCCACACCCCCATCCCCATTGGGCCCCGCCCTAACTTAGGGCACCAGCTATTGATAGCCTAATGTCTAGCCACTACCACAACTCTCCATAGACTACCCTCTTCCTCGCTAAAGCACTAGACCCACTTACCTAGAAGGGCCTTATTTACCCTTAACAAGGGATGAATATTAAGACCACCCCCACTCTTAAGCTGCAAGATGGTGTTCCAGTCTACGAAATGATTCTTTCTAGAATCTTCCATATCGTTCCATAAAAATTCCCTCTGCAATCTTTCTAGAGAGGATGCGATCGATGTAGGAATCCTAAAAAGAGATAGGAAATAAGTAGGTAGACTGCACAAGGTGTTTTTGATGAGCGTGAGCTTACTCCCTTTGGAAAGAAATCGAGATTTCTAGCCTTGAAGGCAATTGGAGAATCTATCAATGACGGGGCTCCAAATCAATTTTGCTTTATATGAAGCACCCAGAGGCAAGCCCAAATAAGAAGTTTGAAAATTGCCTGTTTTGCAACCTAAGCACGCTGCTAACTCTCCAAGATTAGGGACCTCCCCCACCCCGTAAAGAGCGCTCTTACTGAAGTTTATTCTCAATCCCGAAACTGCTTCGAAACAACGAAAGAGACATCTAACTAGAGCTAGCTTCGTGTTAGAGGCCTCACAGAAAAGCAGGTATCATCTGCAAATTGCAGGTGGGATATCTGAAGATCCCCACAGTCGACCTTGAAGCCTTCCTAAACCGAAGGTGAGGCTTTTTGGATCATTCTACTCAAACCCTCCGAAGCCATGATAAACAAAAGCGGGGATAGAGGATCCCATTGCCGGAGACCTCGAGAGCTATGAAAATAGCCATGGGGGAACCATTGATGAGCATAGAGAATCTCACAGACCCGAAGCAAGCTCTCATCCAAGCCCTCCATTTAATAAAAAAGCCTATCCTATCCAACATATACTCCAGAAACCCCCAACTGAGTTGGTCATAGGCCTTTTCTATACTGATTTTGCAAACGATTCCCGCCTCCCAGCACCCCTTTGCGCAACCGATCCTCTAATTTCTAAACACTCATTGCCTATAAGAGGCCCATCAAGAATTTGCCTCCCACCCACAAAGGCACAATGAAATGGGGATATGATTGAATTCATGACCACTTTCAACCTGAGTCCTAGCGTTTTAACTTAAAATCTTATACACACTCCCCACAAGACTAATTGGCCTGAAGTCAGAAGAGCTCCGGCCTTTTTTAGAATGAGGACCAAGGAATGTACTATTAAGAACCGGGTCAAAAGCCTTAGATCGATGGAACTCATGGAAAATTTAGAGGAGATCCTGCCTGACAATATACCAACACTTTTTGAAGAATTCTATGCAGAAACCATCCGGACTTGGAGCTTCATCCCAAGTCATATCCCTGACCACTGCAGATATCTCCTCCTTAGAGAAAGGACCCCCTAGGGTATCTCTCTGGGACCCAGATAGCATTGAGAATTCAAGACCATCCAATTTTGGTCTAAAAGATCAGATCTCAAGAGTAGAGGTGCTCAAAAGATCTCACAGCTTCCCTAGCGATATCTGGCTCAGAGTCAACTATCTGGTCACCAATTCTGAGACTAGAAATGAGGTTTCCTTTCCTCCTAGAGTTCGCCACTTAATGAAAAAATCGAGTGTTTTGATCCCCCTCTTTCAGCCACTGTTGTCCAGGTTTCTGTTTCCAAAAGACTTCTTTCGAGCGAAGGATTTGATGAAATTCAATTTTAAGGTCCACTCTAAACTGATGCTCTGAAGCTGACATAGAGCCCTCCTCTTCTCTAGCATCGATACGATCTATCTCAGCAAGGATTGTCCTCTTTTTGAGAGAGATCAACCAAAACACCTCCTTGTTCCATGTTTTAAGAAGAGTCTTGAGGGCTTTAAGTTTCAGGGTGAACCTCGTGCTAGCTGGGCCCCAGAACGAGTCTTGCTTCCAACTTTCCTCAACTAGTCTAGGAGCTCAGGGTGATCCATCCACATGAATTCGAATTTAAAAGGGCGTGGTCCGCCCTAGATCTTAGATGGATTGAGCAAAATAGGGACATGGTCCAATGTGGACCTCGCCAGAGAAGAAGATCTAACATCCGGGTACTTGTCCTCCCAACGAGGACAAACTAGGAACCTATCATCGGGCAATCCAGGAGAGAGTTATGAGAGATGAAGGACTCGAAGGCCCGCATAGATCGATTAAAATTACCTCCATTGGATCTTTCCCTAGAAGACCGAACACAATTCCACGGGAGATCCCAATGACCAGCCACATCATCGAGTTCCGTCCAGAATTGCAATTGATAAGAGTAAGTCGATGGCCCATATACACCCGTGAGCACCCATTTAAAGTCATCCACTCAAGACTGACAAATAATAGATAAGGAGAACACTCCCTCCTCGCTCTCAAGGACCTCTAGGTAATTGGAACCCAAACTGTGCGGATCCTACCGGCCGCCCTATAGGCCATAACCACCTTCCATTGATGAGGGTCGTGGCCCTACACTTCGTCAACCACTCTTTCCGGGATGGAATGAAGTGTGGTTTCTTGCAGACAAAGGATGTAAGGTTTTGAGGTTCAGATAAGATCTCTAACCGCCCTACATTAATATTAGCCCACCGATCTCAGATTGCGAATATTCCAAGAGATGAAGCGGTTGTGCATCATTGGGGAAACAACCGCTTATTGCTTTGGCCAAGCCCGACAGGGGAGGCTACCTCTTTTAAAGAGCCCCTATTAGGTTCCAGGGATCGAAATAGAGCCAAAACTTCCTCCTCTCGACCCTTAAAGGATAAACCCAAAGAGACGCCAAAGTTTGCCATCTTGTCTAAAAGACTAAAACCCAATCGTCGGGGTACTTTCTAGAGACCCCTCCAGCTGCTGCCCCTGCCTGCTCCCTTTGGAGAGACGCGAACAGACCTAGACCCTGATGACGAGGACGACCTGTCCTCAGAGAGAGCCCCCGACAAACTCTAACTACTAAGGACCTCATCATCAGGCTGAACGTTGGATTTATCAATAGTAATTGGTTTTAAGATAGCCTCATCTAACTTAAACGGGACCTCAATGCCCTGTTACTAGCTCCATTCATGCCATCAACGGGCTTGAAGCTAGTAGCAGGGATAGAAGGGTGATGTGTGCCTTGCACCAGAGAGATCATCAGAAATGTGTTGTCCTACCCTTGAGAGGCCAAAAGTGAAGAGGTTTGAATGTTGGTTCCTTCCGCCCCTAAGCTCCCAAGGCACTTTAGACCAAATCCCGGACTTGCTTCCGCAAAACAAGCGGACTTAACATGAACCCGATTTGACCCAGAGAAATGCTTTAATGACAATCTGTGGTGCAAAGTCGAAACCGCCCCGTCTGAGCTCCCTTGATCATGGTTTGACACTGACAAAACCCTGTCTTCCGCCTCGAGTGTTTGCATACTGCATTGAGACCCTACCTTGATCGCAAATTCAAAACCCACTTCGTGGGATGCTGACTCATTCTTGGCAGTATCTGCAATAAAAGAGTCCTAAATCCCTACCTCATGGTTGAGCAAAGATGAATTGTCCCCGCCATTAGATGAAGAAGCCAAATCCCCCATTTGTGGACTTTTCACAGACTCGGTCCCTAACCCCCTTACTCGAGACACCAGAGCGATAATCTCTATTACCAAACTATCAGGATTGCACTGAAGGTTAGGGACGACATCGCACTCACCCCTCCACTCCTCCACCCCTTTGTCAGCTACATTGGTGTCCATCTTCATCGAGCTCCCCTTCAAGATTCTCAGTTTGGAGAAAATCCAGCTCCAGGTTATCAAGTGGAGCTTCAATCTCCGACATGAACTCCCTCAATCTAACCTCCAAACCTTCAGATAGTGGAAGGCTGAAATTACGGTTCCCTAACAACCCGAATCACATGTTAAATGGACTAAGGACTTTAGCTTCCAAGCTCACAAGAACTGGGCTCGTAGCTATTGTTGCCCACTGGGCTGGATCGGAAGACGAACTAGCCCATCGGTTTTGGGCCTCAATATGGGTTAGAGGCTGAAGCCCCTCAACAGTTGAAACATAAAAACTTGGGCCTGGTCCTTGCAAAATACTAGAGCCCACTAACTTGGACCGAGAGGATGGTGAGGATACTAGATGTGCTTTTGGGTCTATAACCGGTTCAAAGGATAAGAAGTCTTCCTCTACGTCCCTCAACCCTAGATACGATCCTCCCTAATATCTGGCTATGATGTCGTGCTTACAGCATGAGAGAGTTGGCATGCCTGAGAAAGCGCCGCTACTTTAGGTTAGTCACCTCTGACCTTTTTCCATCTCAATCTCTTCCTTCTCAAATTTCTCCTTTGATTCTTCTTTTTCTTTTTTATTATACCTCTATGAAGATCTGACAGCGCCACTAGCCTTGATGGAGTGTTTGGTTTACCTGATTGGTCAATAACTTTCCCCTCCATTCTCCGAACTCCTTTATGATTGGTTAGACATGAGAGTAGTTGGAGTTGCGTGTTGATGTCCTCTGACCCCCCCCCCCTCCGAAACTACAACCCTAAAAGGCCCTACTATTGACTGAAACTGATGGGACACCCCATTCTTAAAAAGCCCCACTCTTCCTTGTGCTCTCCTTATTCGAATTTGAAAGCAGGAACATACCCTTATGCCCCGTCAGCTTGATTTCATCCACTCCTGGAGCACCACGACAACTTTATTTTCCTAAAGGTTTCCTAACCTCTGGTTCTTCAGCTCTCAATCGGAATTCCATGACTTCCGATAGCTACTTACACCTTTCACAGACCTCCTTCCAATTGAAAATCTCCATCGGATAAGAGGTGGAATGGAAATCAATGCAAGGGATCCTTCTTGCGTCACCCCTGACTTTTATCTTGGCCAGAGATAATTGGACTACTTTAATGTGGTGGGGTGGATCTCCAGTAAACCTCCGCAGATTTCTCCAATCTTAGAGAGAACCGCTGGAATCCAAAGATGAAAAGGTATCCCTTCCAGAGCTAGCCATCTCGCTTTAAATAGCCCAGTGTAAGATAGAGCGTTTGCCGCCAGCCACCACCTGTGAAAACCAACAAAATTTCTATTTCCCACCTGATATCTCCTGTCACTGCATATTCTATCAATTTGTTGACTTTTGCTTGTATGGAAGATGGCTCGTCTAATATCAAAAGGATGAAGCCGAATGCTTTGTTCCTCTAGGTTAGGTGGGAAATGATTTTTGACACTTCTTCCCAGTCATCCTCCACCTCAGGACCTCCAATGGAGCACATTACAGCATTTGCCCAATAGTGAAACTGCCCTACATCAAGATCAATAACCACCTTGCTATTCCCTCCCACTAACTTTGTATAACATCGGATTCCTTCTGGGGGCTCATCTTGGGCCCTGCTAACTTTCTCAGCCAAATGACCATAAGCATACCATCCTTACCCGCCTAATGAGACACCTGGTTGTTAAGAGTGTTTGAAATGGGTATTAAGCCCCTTCACTGCTTCTGCTAAGGACCTCCATCCACCATTCCTAGACCCTCTTGGAATGAATATTTTGCCTCCCTTCTACAGCCCTTGAAACGATTAGAATGTCAAGAATTCGCCCCTAGAGTTGGATCTTTTTTCCCCAAGCAAAGAGTGTTTCCTATTACTGAACTTTTTAAATAAGTAGTCGTGATCAGTATCGAGGCATTCCGAGATAGTAGATGTAAACCATGAGATGACCTCCTCTGGGATCCACATATAGTGAGTATGGCCTGACCTTCCCTTCTCAGCTATTCTAGTTGAGTTGTCATGCGCATTCTCCAATCTCTGAATCTGGAAACATTTCTTCTCCACCACAAATCTATGGCATTTAATCTCAGTCATGATTCTCCCTCTACGTTCACTTATCTACAAGCATTCTCCCTCTAAGTTCACTTATTAGCAAGCTATTAACATCAGTAGAGGGAAGAACCAATTCCATGGTTCCAAAATGAAAACATGATTTTCATAGCGCTTGAAATCTGATCCCCATTATACTATTGATTATGAAACTATGGAGTTCCTTGCCAAGATGCAGAGACCTCAAGTAAGCACATGCATAAACCATGATCAATGTTGTCATGGGATTGGAGTTAGACCCAAAAACCTGCCTAAACTCATTTGTTGTCAGTGCCTTATCCCAACTATTAAGGGATCGACAAGACAAATCTTATCACGTGACTCACGTCATTCTAGTCTACCATGAGCAATGTCTTCGGTTAAAGAGTGTGTTATCAAACCTTTTCTCACCATCTCCATCCACCTCCTTTTGGCATTTCCCTCAATTACACCAACTCACTCATCAGTCATCACTAATGTCATCATTTGTCTCATATTGAACATGTTTAAACCATCTCAACAAACTTTATCTTATTTATCACATGTTGGAGGCTTGGAGTTATTCCCAAATTCTCTCGAATGTGCTTATTATGATCTTACATTTCCTAGTTTTTCCATGCATCCATCTCATCATCCTCATTTTGGCTACGTCTCCTATGAATATGTTGCTCCCTGGTCACACACCATTTTTTTTCATTAAACATAGCTAGTCTTATTGTTGTCTTATAAAAATTTTATTTTTTGTCTTATTAGAATGTGTTGGTCACACAATGCTCCCGAAGCAAATCTCCACTTTAGGCACTTATATATATTCAAAGATGGATGATTTTCAATCATCATGTGGTGGATTTTTGATTCGAACAAACAATTGCAAAGTAGGCAGTAGTCACTAATGTATGAGGCACTTGCAAAGTAACCACTAATGTATATCGTAATAAAATTAATGTTCAAGTCTCAGTTATATGGCTAGAATGATGCGTACATTGAACCGTTGGATTTCGTTTATGATGGAAATCCACCATTGGATCACAACTTGGAGGACGATCGATCGTCGGATCTAGAGATGGTGATCGGAGGGCTGAGATCAGGCCATAGATAAGCATGGGCAGTCATAGTGGCCGGCCCACCCCTTTAGTTATTTAGTTGTTTATTTTATCTAGTTTGTTTTATTTTGTTTTGTTCCTTGTAGTTAGTTTATTATGAGAGAACATGATTAAGGGTAGTTTGATATTTTTCTTTTAAGTAGGGTTTTATTCTTTTGTTTATAAATACTCTCTTTCAAGATTTGAGATTTACAGAATTTTTATAAATGAAATATGAGAGTTTTTTGGCTTTTAGAATCTCCTGTGATGGGAATGGTGTGATGTCAATTTTGGAGTGATTCCAAGGTAATCTTCTCCATTTTCTTCTTCTCTATCTCTCTCAAATCACTATTCATGTGTACTGTTCACAACAACTAATCTCCTTTCCTTATCTCTTTATTTTCTGTTGTTTCTTGCAAAAACCTGCCAAACCAAACCCAAGACAGCAAACACCCTTGCTGTCCAGCCTTCTCACAGCCCCCTATTGCTGTCCTAGTCATCCTACAGCCCCTCTTTGACTGTTACAGCTTTCTTAACCTTCCCCCATAGCTGCAACAGTATTCCTACAGCCCCGCAAACTGTCCTAGTGTCACTGCAGCCCTTCCTACAGCAATCCCACTGCTGTCCAGACTTCCCCCAATCCTCTCCAGCCCTGCTGCAAGCTCCAGCTACCATACCAGCCCTCTCCCAGCTCTGCTGTACCTGTTCCAGCCCCTGTCCCTTGCTTTTACAGCCCCTTGTGTCTGCTGTAGCACCCCAACAACCTTCCCCTATTGCTGTTACAGCCCTCCAAACCCATCCTCATTGCAGCTACATTTCTCCCATGTTCTCCTAAACCCAAAACAGCAAAAATCCCTAAAACCCTAACCTATATTTTGTGATTTCCCCTATTTATTGTTGTTGGTTTGTGATCCTAGACTCTTTAATATTGAAACCCTAAGTACATGCATGTTACCATCCTTAATAATTGTTGAACCTGAGCTTGTTCTTGAAATCCTCGATTGACAAGAAAATTCAATTGTCTATTGGTTTAAATCCCTAAGCTAATGGAAGTTCCCACTTCCATTACGATCACCCGATTCAGACTTGAATATTCATTATAGCGGGATTGTGGTTTGAAATAGGGTATTACTAATTCCCTTTTGGGCTTTCTTTAATGTAATTGTAGAATCCTAAATAATTTTATGATTTTCCTTATTACCGCAATTCAATTTTGATCTCTCAATCATCTCATCCTAGGTTTATTGCATTATCCTGCATCATAGAACCCTATTTTTTTTAATTAAATTATGAGACACACGCCTCAGACATAAAACATCTTCGGCTCTTAAAGCATAAGGCGTGTGCCTCATGTGAGTCTCAAAGTTTGATGTGTTAACCTAACGAGATTTAAGCCTCAAGGTTGAGCCTCAAGTCGTTTTCCTTGAGCCTCACCTCGAGGCGTAAGCCTCACATGTCTTTTAAAACACTGCTATCAAGAAATCAAACAATTTTGGGCACTGATTCGTCAATATATACCATTAAATGGTTGGGACCACCTATGGTCCATGGAGCATGGCGACAAATTTAGATCATCTGGACAGTTGTAACCATTCATTGTCTAAAAATGTCAGCTGACCATTAACATTTCTTTTAGGTTCTTTTTAGGTATCCAAGCGCAACTCTAAGATCAGAACAAGATCCTCCTGTCAGTCCTGATTCCACGACTCTGCAACACACAAGGGGGTGGCCTAACTGATTGGAACAGTTTGCAATTGGGAAACCCACCATTTATATAAGATTAATGCATAATATGTAGCAATTACTGCAATGAAGTATCAGGGTGAAATAATTTTCTTGTGCTTAGCTTGATCAAATTTCTTACAGAATATAATCAATTTGGCCAATGGGCATACTTTAGTTTTCCATGTTTTATATCCTCTATTTATACTGTTATTGATTTCTTTATTTTCTAATTCCTATCAAATCAAATGCAATCATAGTTAGAAAAAAGTTTAAAGCTGACCTTATCACTGAATCTGAACATCACCGATGATCCAACATCAAACGTATACCCCTCCCTCTGGAAATACCGAAGCTCCCACCAGGAATCGCATACTTCTCTAGCACCAAAACCCTAGCTCCCTTCACCGCCAACTGCGTCCCTGCAGGCTGCAACCAGTCCACCAATTCCCGATCCGCTAAGAATTGCATCCTAGTTCTCATCACGTACCCCTCCACTCCCATCTCTCTCCACCGTTTAATCTACACTCAACATCGATTTCAACTTCACAATGAAGTTCCGATTCCTCCTGGTCCCTTCACAAAACTCTAAATTCACGTTCCTAAGCTTGTAACCGTTGAAATCTACAGACCGATTTCTAGGTCTAAAACTATTCGGTTGTAGGGTTTTAGAGTGGGTAAATGATGGAAAGCTGTGTTCCAGAGATGGAGAGCGAAACCCTAATTCTGCCATGGACGATGAGTGAGAGAGAAGGAGCATTTTCGCGTTCATTTTCTTCTAATTAGATGAAGATCAAAGGGCTATGATCGTTCTATTCAATTTCAGGTGTACTGGGTGGAAGTAGGACCGTAATGGAATAGTGGGTCCCGCTCTTCAGATGGTAACCCATGGAAGTTGGGAAGAGGGGTAGTTATTTACAATTAAAAAGTGGGTTGATGTCGGTTGGTACCAGTATTGAGGTTCCTGTGGGTTGATTCTTCATGGGCTTAGTGGTTGAATGTGGCTGTGTGTGTGTGTTGAGTGGTGTGTGTTTTCCCTTCTATTGCCTGTAGCTTTGCCTTGTGGTATTGTTACCTTGAACCAAAAAAAAAAACCAAAGTGTTTAGTCCCACATCAGTAGTTTACTACCACCCACTATATCTCATAAAGTTCCATGGCCCTCAAACGGTTGGTACCCATTTTGAGGTTTCTGTGGGTTGATTCTTCATGGGCTTAGTGGTTGTATGTGGCTGTGTGTGTGTGTTGAGTGGTGTGTGTTTTCCCTTCTATTACTTGTAGCTTTGCCTGGTGGTATTGTTACCTTGAACCAAAAAAAAAAATTTACACTTAGAATAAGCCTTTTAACTGTCATGTATTGTTAGGACTCGTTTGTTCCGAAATATTATAAGCACTTATTTGATACATAATCACTTATGTCCAGATTATCTTTAAGAAAGAGGAGTAGGTGACATTGATTGATTTTATATTTTTATGACCTTAAAACCCTACTTATATTTTATTCTATTTTACATTAGAGTGGTTATCTATGGATTTGTCAGTATTTTCACCGTAACTACCCACAATGCTATCATGATTTTATACGCTTTATCCTATACCGTCTCTTTTATCTAACAAAAAACTGTCGAGAGTTAATGCCACTATGATGTGTGCCTTCTTGAAATATAAAGAAATAAATCAAGATAATTAAAATTTGGATATCTTCGAGGGGAACCAGAAACCTTCTTTTGGCTCTTCTTCGAGGGAAAGTATGTACCTCCAATAACTTCTACAGAAATTAAGTTAGAAATTCTTCATATCCTTTATTTACTGCATAAATTTCTTTAAATACAAGAGACTCGATTAATCTAACTACCACTAAGCCACTAATAAATCAATTACCATAACTAACTAGTAAGTTTCCTATTCCTAAGGACCCGCTAAATAAACAACTCACTCTCTTAATTGATTACAATAACTAAATAATAATAATAAAGTTAAGTACAAAACATTCCTTCCTCCTTAATTTCGCCTTGTCCTCAAGGTTACTGTCCCTTTCCCTTGAAACCGTAAGTAGCCAAAACTTATTTACTCTGTATGCCCTTTTTTTTGGATGTGGCCCAAATCCCTCATATTTATTTCTTCTGTTCTTGCCCAAACAGTAGCTTTCTTCAACCTCCCGTCTGCTGCTTTTCCCCCAACTATAGGTGTAAGCTCTCACATCTCTTCATCTTCTAGAGTCGTACCTACATGCTCCACCACCCACATATACATACTACAGGTTAAGCTTATATTAGTCATATGAGGAATATATTTGATGTTCTTTATGTTCGTCTTCAATATTAGCCATGGCTTTAATGGATCATCTGCAATCAATAACTTGGCATTCCAGATTTCGGGTTTAAGCGTCTTCTCAATCTCTGGAGCAAAGTTAGACGATTGAACCGATCGGTTAAGCCCACCCTCACCAATCTCACAGATTTCTTTGGATGCATAGACATCTTGTCTGATAATGGTTTCGACGCATAAAGCTTTCAAATTGGGTGAAAGATAGCTTTCTGATTTGAAACGAATTGCAAGCCGATCAAACTTGTCCTCCACACTCTTCAATATCTGAAAGATTTCATGGAAGATTTGTTGGATTGTCATCTCTTCACCAAGCTCTGTCGTTCTATTATCTTTCATCATAACCTGGCTCTAGGACACCAATTGATGTGTGCCTTCTTGAAATATAAAGAAATAATTTAAGATAATTAGAACTTGGTTCTCTTCGAGGGCAACCGGAAACCTCCTTTTGGCTCTTCTTCGAGGGAAAGCCTGTACCTCCAATAACTTCTACAGAAGTCAAGTTAGAAATTCTTCATATCCTTTATTTACTGCATAAATTTCTTTAAATACAAGAGCCTCAATTAATCTAACTACCACTAAGCCACTAACAAATCAGTTACCATAACTAACTAGTAAGTTTCCTATTCCTAAGGACCAACTAAATACACAACTCACTCTCCTAATTGATTACAATAAACTAAATAATAATAATAAAGTTAAGTACATAACATTCCTTCCTCCTTGATTTAACCTTGTCCTCAAGGTTAATGTCCCTTTCCCTTGAAACCGTAAGTAGCCAAAACCTATTTACTATGTATGCCCTTTTTTTTTGGATGTGGCCCAAATCCCTCATATTTACTTCTTATGCTCTTGCCCAAACATTAGCTTTCTTCAACCTCCCATCTGCTGCTCTTGCCCCAATTGTAGTTGTAAGCTCCCACATCTCTTCATCTTCTAGAGCCGTACCTGCGTGCTCCACCACCCACATATACATATTGTAGGTTGAAGCTTATATCAGCCATATGAGAAAGATATTTGATGTTCTTTATGTTCCTCTTCAATGTTATCCATGGCTTTAATGGATCCTCTGCAATCAATAACTCGGCATTCCAGATTTCGAGTTTAAGCATCTTGTCAATCTCCAGAGCAAAGTTAGACGATTGAACCGATCGGTTAAGCCCGCCCTCACCAATCTCACAGATTTCTTTGGATGCGTATACATCTCGTCCGATAATGGTTTCGACGCATAAAGCTTTCGAATTGGGTGAAAGATAGCTTTCTGATTCGAAACGAACTGCAAGCTGAACAAACTTATCTTCCAAACTCTTCAATATCTGAAAGATTTCACAGAAGATTTGTTGGATTGTCATCACTTCACCAATCTCCGTCGTTCTATTATCCTTCTTCGTAACCTGGCTCTAGGATACCAATTGATGCGTGTCTTCTTGAAATATAAAAAAATAAATCAAGATAATTATTAGAACTTGGTTCTCTTCGAGGGGAACCGGAAACCTCTTTTTGGCTCTTCTTCGAGGGAAAGCCTGTACCTCTAATAACTTCTACAGAAGTCAAGTTAGAAATTCTCCATATCCTTTATTTACTGCATAATACAAGAGACTCAATTAATCTAACTAACACTAAGCCACTAACAAATCAGGTACATAACACACTAGGCCCACTACCGCCCTTGCCAAGGCAAAAGATGAAGATCCCTCTAAGAATTGAGAATGGGAGGAAAAATTAATCCTACGGTTACTGCAATTTCAAGAATATTTTTTTTCCATCAGACGATTTCTCATTTTCACATTCAATTCTTCAAAGTTCAGTCCTTTATGCTCGTGAAATTATTAATCCCTTTTTATATTATTTCCATTTATTTTGTTATTGTGAGTGGAATTAGTTAGTTTTTTTTTTTTTTATCTGAAGAATTTCTACTAACGACGAAGTGATTGTCTTCGTGGGAAGGAATGTATCAAATTTGACTTTAGGTGGTGAGATTTTGCTTTGTTATGAAGTGGTAATTTACTTCTTTTTCATCTTTTCATCTTTTTTCAACTACAAAAAAAAAATTCATTGAATTCATTTTTGGGTGTTCCTGTTGTTGACTTCATCTTTTTGTATTTTTTCAATTTTTCCTTGAATACAATTTTTTTTGGTGTTCCTGTTTACCATATATTGTATGCATTGCATCTTTTACTGCTCTGCACAAACCTTACGAGAATGCTCAATGCGAGTTACTATAATAACTAGAATGATGGCAAACCTACCTATCAGATGGATCACAATTGATCCTGTATGTGAGTAACTGAATTTTACCCTCTATTCCTGATCAGGATAAATCCCGATAAGGAATAACGATAAATTGCAATTGGGTTGAGAGTCGCCACCTATCTAATTTTGAGGGAAATAGATCCCTGAAATTGTTGGATAAGACATAGTCTAGAAGTCAGAGGTCAAGGTAAGGGATTCATTTGAGTTAGGGGAAGGTGTTAGGCACCCCTAAACTCCCATCCGGAGATGGTTACCTACTCCTTAAGTCTGAATTAAATAAGGAAACCATAAAGAAGTTTGAAATTTGATCTATATGCTGAGCAATGTAATATTAACTGAAATAAATGAATTGAGATAGACAAGGTAGAAACGGAATAGGGATTCTATCCTATGGAGAGCTGAACCCGATCAAGGTTGCCTATGTATCCACAATTAGTGGAATCAAGCTGCACGTAGTTCCGGATGGGAGTTGATGGTTTGATTTGATTTGATTAGACTGGATTGTGGGTGATTGAAAGGTTTGAGGGTTTTTACTCCTATTTGAGGAGCGAGGTGGCCTTTTAAGCTTGTACTGAGGAGCGATGGGGCAGTTTAAGCTCGTGCCGAGGAGCCTCTGGAGGTGGGTACCTGAACAGGGTTTGAATCGAGGCTCTGACAAGAGTTTGACTAGGTAGTTAGGGTTTACCTAGGGTTTAGGTAGGGTTTACTGGGGTTAACTGGGGTTTAGGTAGGGTCTAGGTAGGGTTTACCTATGGTTTAAGCTGAGATTCACCTAGGGTTTAACTAGGGTTTAACTGAGGTTTACCTAGGATTTAACTAGGGTTAACTAGGGTTTAATCAGGGTTTAACTAGGGTTATCAAGATTAATTAGGGTTTAATCAGGGTTAACTAGGGTTCAATCCGAGTTAACTGGGGCTTAACTAAGATTAATTATGGTTTAACCAGGCTTAAGCAGGGTTTTTGGGCAAAGGTTCGACTAGACAAGGCTAGTTTTGAACCGGGATTTGGGCATTGGTTCGACTAGGCAGGGCTATATTTGAACTGGGATTTGGGCAGGGGTTCGACTAGGCGAGGCTATATTTGAACTGGGATTTGGGCAGAGATTCAACTGGGCGAGGCTATATTTGGACTGGGATTTGGGTAGAGGTTTGACTAAGCGAGCAGTCTAAGAAGTCAAATAATTTAAAACAACTAATTTAAATTACGAAAAGACAAATCAAGATTGGGTTTTGAGAAATATTACCTCCCGGGAAATTTGAAAAGGGGTCCCAAGAATCGACCCTTCCAACCGACGTTCTCGGGAATCCGACCGCTAAGAGAAGTTTTGAGAAGAAAAGGGAGAGAAAGGAGAGAGAATGGATTAAGAATGAAGTGAGGGGGTGGGGGGTATTTATAGTTTTTGAAAATGGGGGGGCGCTACTTGAAGTAGCGCCCCTTTTGGATAAAAACCCCAAAAAGTGAGGCGGCAAAAACGGACGAAATTGGGGGGGCGCTACTTGAAGTAGCGCCCCTAGCCGGGTTACACAAAATGCCTTGCCGACACGCCAAAAAAAAAGGGACCTCTAGGGGTGCTGTTTGAAGTAGTGCCCCTAGCTAGGCGCCAAAAAATTTTATTTTTTTATTTTTTCGCCACGTGTCGCCCTCCGATTCGACGAAAAGCCGTTTTAGCCTGTTTTTAGCCCAAAAATAGTCAAAATTGAGCTGATAAAATCCAGAAAAATATTTTAGAAAAAACATGAATTTTTCAGCATTTTTTAGGGGTATTTTGGTCATTTTACATTTCAGGGGCATTTCGGTCATTTTCTATCGTTTTAAGTCTAATTTAATCCCAAAAATAGCCAAAATTCACAAAAAAAATTATAAAATCATTTTGGACCAAATGAAAACTTTTAAACACTTTTTCAGGGGTATTTTGGTCATTTTTACCTTGGGGGGCATTTTTGTCAATTTTTCGTTTTTGGGCCGTTTTTGAAAATCAAAGCACAAGGAAAGAGGGTTTTAAAGAGTATGAAAAGAGACTAGAGGGGTGCAAAATTGAGGTGGTTACAGTTGCCCCTCTTTGTCGGAGGGTGCGGGCACGTGAACGACAAAGGCTATAAGACCTCAATTTTGCACATGCTAAAAAACTTGTGAGTTTTGAAGACAAAAGAGTCAAAAAAAAGAAAGGTTAAATTATGCTTAGACTGCTTGTCACAAATGGGATCCTAGAGGACGGGGTTGATGGGAGAACCTGTTCAGTTGCTGGGGGATAGAGAGGAGAAATGGATGGCTTATCTTTAGTGATGAAATATCCGAGATTAGGGAAAGATAATTCTTCGCCTCATTTTGGAGGAAAGAATTGAAAACATGTGAGTTTAGCCTCATCACAAGAGGGATTGGTTAATTAAAATGTGGGTTTAGCCTCATCACAGGAGGGATTAATTTTGAAATGTTGCTTTTAGCCTCTTCATAGGAGGGATCGAAAGTTTAACCTCTTCACAGGAGGGATCGATTTTGAAATGTTGCTTTTAACCTCTTCACAGGAGGGATCGAAAGTTTAACCTCTTCATAGGAGGGATCAATTTTGAAATGTTGCTTTTAGCCTCTTCACAGGAGGGATTGAAAGTTTAACCTCTTCACAGGAGGGATCGTGTTGCTTTTAGCCTCTTCACAGGAGGGATCGATTTTGATGTGTTGCTTTTAGCCTCTTCACAGGAGGGATTGATTTTGACGTGTTGCTTTTAACCTCTTCACAGGAGGGATCGATTTTGACGTGTTGCTTTTAGCCTCTTCACAGGAGGGATCGATTTTGATGTGTTGCTTTTAGCCTCTTCACAGGAGGGATCGTGTTGCTTTTAGCCTCTTCACAGGAGGGAAATGCTTACAGAAAGCCGAGATGCGCACGGAGCGTAGGGAAATGCTTACGGAAAGTTGAGATGCGCACGAAGCGCGGGAAAATGCTTATGGAAAGCCGAGATGTGCACGAAGCGCGGGGAAATGCTTACGGAAAGCTGAGATGAGTAAGGAGCGCAGGGAAATGCTTACGGAAAGCTGAGATGCGCACGAAGCGCAGGGAAATGCTTACGGAAAGCTGAGATGCGCATGGAGCGTGGGGAAATGCTTACGGAAAGCTGAGATGCGCACGGAGCACGGGAAAATGCTTAAAGAAAGCCGAGATGCACATGGAGCGCAGGGAAATGCTTACGGAAAACCGAGATGCGCACGAAGCGCAGGAAAATGCTTACAGAAAGCTGAGATGCGCACGAAGCGCGGGGAAATGCTTACGGAAAGCTGAGATGCGCACGGAGCGCAGGAAAATACTTACAGAAAGCTGAGATGCGCACGAAGCGCAGGAAAATACTTACGGAAAGCTAAGATGCGCACGGAGTGCGGGGAAATGCTTACGGAAAGCTGAGATGCGCACGGAGCACGAAAAAATGCTTATAGAGAGCTGAGATGACCCTTGTGAGAATCAAGCTTCACTTATTTCATTTGTGTGTGTAGTTTGTTACGTGTGATATGAGTGCATAGTGCAACTATGTGAATGTGTCTGCATAGAATTCGACTTATTTTGTGAGTGTCTGTGGTGCAGATATGTGTAAATAGCACAGCTAACATCGTGATTATGTGTGTAGTATGGTTGACCATGTGGAATGTGTGTGCAGAGAGCAACTAACATTGTGAATGTTGTGCGGCTAACTATGTGAATGTGTGTGCAAAGTGTTATTAACATTGTGAATGCACGTGCACAGTGAACGACAAATATGTGTGTAGTGCAAACACATGTGGTGGCTATACAGTGTGCAGCTAGGTGGAAGTAAGCATAATGCAACTAATCTATATAGATGTATGTGCAGAGTGTGACTTACTTAATGTGCATGCCTAGTGAGCTAACATGACGAATGTGTGTGCGTAGTGTGACAAACTATGTGAAAGCATGTAGTGTAGATAACATTGTGAAAGTATGTGCACGGTGAATGTGTCAAATAAAACATATCAAGGGGTGCACCAAATGAGGTGACTAACAAAGAGTGAAGCATCAAACATGACGTATCTGGGGTGCACCGAATGAGGGTGGCTAACAAAGAATGATGCACCAAACATGATGTATCTGGGGTGCACCGAATGAGGGTGGCTAACAAAGAGCGACGCATCAAACATGATGCATCTGGGGTGCACCGAATGTGAGTGACTTGCAGAGATAATGGAATTGGGTGTGAATATACATGTGCTAGTGTGCAGTTTATGAAGCATGTGCAATGTGCGATGTAGTCGACATATGCGTATGCATGACATGCGATGAATATGAAAAGCATGACTCGCTCTATAACCCAGTCTTGCTCTTGCTTCTGGATGACTTGAGGTCCTAGGCTTTGTCTACTTTTGTTGGAGAGCTCGCTATAGAGAGATTGATTTCAACCAAGTCATAAACCACATTAGACCTAGACTATAGACCAAAATAAAACCGTTTTGAAAACAAATGGATTTGAGTTTTTCAAAATAAGTGCTTTCTTTGCTTGTTGGTTTATGAAAGGGTTTGCCCTTACTGAAGATTGAATGCTTTGTCCCCATAGGGCAGGATATAGTAATGAGCAATGTTGATCTTCTGGGCTTTTGCCAAAGGAGATAGTCACTCAATTCTGACTTTATTGCATGCTGAATCTGGTCTTACTTGGAGCCAAGGGTTTCAGATTGCAAACGACATTGAGCTCTTCAGTCTGAGTTGCTTGCAGATATATTGCCGGGTATCTAGGATAATCGTTGTCAGGATCCTTTTACCAGAGTTCAACTTTTTCCTTTTTTACCCTTGGAATGACCAAGTCTGGGGATCGCATAATTTTTGCGCAATGAAGCCGTTTTCGGTTTTCACTCATGCCTGCAAAATTGATTTACTTGTTCCCTTTTTTGCCACGGATAACAACATCAGGGCTGGGCTCGCCTGATTTTTGCGCCATAGTGCCATTTCTGGTTTTCACTAGGCCTGCGATTTTCTGAGTCAAACTGTCCTCTCCTGTCACTGCCTGGTGGATTTGATACAGCTGTTGGATACTTGTCTGTCAATCTACCAGTACTCTTAATCTTTTAGGGATCTAGGAGGACTTGAGATAGGACGAAACGTAGGCTAGGGGGTCGAAGATTTAGGACACCCTTTCTGCTTTTAAGCTTTCTTGAGCACTTATTTGAGATTTTTTCTTTGGCTTTTACCTCTTTTGGTTTTGCTCTTTGCTTTTGACTTTCGCCTTTTTGGCTTTTGCTTGATTGATTTTTTTTTGAGACACTTTAGTTTGCTCAAGAGAGCTGATTTTTCATTTGACCGTACCTGTTTTTCAGGCTGCCTACGTACCCTTTTCAGGATCAGGTCATGACGTAGTTCATGCTTGTAGAAAACTTTTATACGGGGTGTCCCAGTATGAAAGTGTAGTGAAGGAAAGGCTATTAGGCTCGAAGGGCTAACTAGCGGTCTTCATGAATTTGATGGGTTATAAACAGGGAGGAATGGTATGCCAAACATGGCCTTCTTTCATTTTCCAAAGTGACTAAGAGTACAGGCAGTTTCTTGACAAGATCTTGAGCATGGTGCTTTCTTCTGATTTGATCTATATGGACAGGCTCTGGGAGGTCTTCGTCATCCATGCAGTTGAATCGAAGAGTATTCAGAGAATCATTGACCAACCGCATGGGCCTTCAAAGCTGGACAAATTCTACCCCTGGTATTGAATGAGCTAATGATTCTTGTGTGATGATGTGATCATATTCCTCTACGCTCTGACTTGTGGCCCTGACTTATATGGCTGCTCAACTGCTTGAGATGCACTGGAATCTGCTCTGCTTCTTTTGACTTTGTTCATGCAAGTATTGACCTTTACCGAGGTCTGATAACCTGACTTCTCATATTGTACAGTATTGATTTAGTGCATGAGTGTTCAAACTTCGAATGGTGGCATTGTCCATGTCTTAGACTGCAAGATGTCTATCCAATGATGTCCCAATCTGCTTAGTGAATGCTCTGCTTGTATTGACGACTGGAAGCTTGAAATTGGTGGAGCGAATTGAGTGCTTCAGGAGATTATGCAAGCATGCTGCAGGTGGTGTCCTTGCGGCCTCAACACTTGGCTTAGCAAGGTGCTAGTCTTTACATGCTTAGGGTCATTATTGAGCTTTCTCTTACTTGGCTTGGCTCAGTAGGGTTAAAGATCTTTTTTAGAGGTTTCCATGTCTTGCTCATTGACATATGCTGCCCCTGGGTACCATGAAATTGAAATGGATGGCTTTGTGAATGTTTAGGCAATCCCTCATTATACCAACAAGCTTAGTTAGCATGAGAAATATTTTTTTTTTGTTGGGTGGCTTTAAATCACTAACTCTTCTGTGAAGATTTAGGTCGTACCATCATGAACTTTTTGGCATTTTGTAAAAAGGTTGAGTCATGCTTAGAAAAAAGAAGTACCATTTATATAAAAAAAGGACTATACAAGACTTGACTCAAAAAGGGTAATTTTTACAGACTTCCTTGACCACTAAGGCCAACAAAAAACAAAAAGAAATTTGAACAGATGAAGTTTGAAACGTGGTCTGATCAATCTCATTGTAGTAAGCTTGCTGGTGATGCTTCAATCATCTCTTCCGCCTTGGAAGCTCGAACGGCACAGGAGAGGCTTCATTGGTGAGGATGGATGGGCCTGTCTTGGTAGAAGGGGTATCCAGCAGCAAAGATGTTACCAGGTCCGATTTCGATATCGCCCTGGTCAATTAAATCTTGGATTGCATGCTTTAAGGTAAAGCATTGGTCAGTGCAGTGTCCATGCCCTTGATGGAATGCGCAGTTTTGGTCTATGCGAAAATTGCATGATGGATTGGCTGGTAGTAGTGTAGGATCTCGAGGTGTGACCAATTCTCTCTGTATAAGGAATGGTAAAAACTGACAGAGCTTGCAGGGTAGTGGGGTGAATTTTCTGGGTGGTACCCTGACCTAGCGTGGAATGCAGTCTTGGCTTTGGATTACTGGTTGAGCGGTTCGAGGATGGTTTTGGATTTGCTCAAGTGCCATTGCGAGCCTGTCGAGAGAAAGGATGATGTCGCGCATGTTGAGCTGGATGTCCTGAACATTCCTATGAAGGATTTCTATGATTTTCTCTTGATCTTTTGATGCTTCGTCTTGCTCCATTTCTTCAGATGATTGCCTCTAGATTTGCCACTCGGGAGGGATAAGAACTGAGAACATAGAGCGAGTTAATGCTAAGCATGAGACTAAAAAGATGAAATGATGGTGTAAGTGATGATATGATAACCTAAGATATGATTCATGACATGCATGACATAGAAGATGAGGAGAGCAAATGTAAAATGTGAGATGGTAATATACAAGATGATGATGATCATGCACAAGATGTGTTACAAGACATGTTTATAGACCCTTCATGCAAATGAACAACATTCTGTTTTTGCAATGATGAAGATATGGGTACTGAGTGCTGTGCTTGGGCCAGATCCTATTACTGATTTTTCAATAAAAGGGTAACAAAGTCAAGCGACTGCAATATGCCCCTGGGATCTGTGATCTGCTGATCTTTAGACCCCCCCCCCCCCACCTTTTTTCTGGGAATAGTTACTAGCATTGTTAATTCATAGCCAGGGGAATCCTCGTGGCTTGATGAGATTACCCAAATTTGAAGGACCAGTTGCCAATGTAACATTGCATGCAGATGGATCAGACTTAACTAAACCTAATGCATGATGAATTGAATTTTTGAGCAGAATGAATTTGAATTTAAATTTTGAAAGAAATTACTGAGTTAAACTCAAAATAACATGATGAATGATGATGATGCCATAAACTGGATTCGAATCTTGATTGAAACAATTGAAACGAAGTTTTGAAATTTGAATGAGGATTATAAAATCTAATGGATTGAATATGAGTTAGTCAAAACGAAATTTGACTAAAAAAACAATACTTGAGTTTGACGTAAAATTAGATAAAGAATGGTGATGAAATGAATGGATTAAATATGAATTGACCAAAATGAGTTTTGGTAAAAACCTGAGTTAAATGAAAACTCAGATGATGAATAGGGATGATGTAGACAAGTGGATGAGAAATTAATCAAAATAAATTTTGACTAAAAAAACCTGAGTTAGATGTAACTCAGAAGATGGATGGTGATAGTATGGATTGGATATTAATTAAAATAAATTTTGACTAAAAAACCTGAGTTAGATGTAACTCAGAAGATGGACGGTGATGGTATGGATTTGATATTAATCAAAATAAATTTTGACTAAAAAACCTGAGTTAGATGTAACTCAGAAGATGGATGGTGACATGGATTAATCAAAATAAATTTTGATTAAAAAACCTGAGTTTAGATGTAATCTCAGAAAAATGGATGATGCCGGGTTAATCAAAATAAATTTTGACTAAAAAACCTGAGTTATATGTAACTCAGAAAATGGATGATGCTGATAGGAATTGAGATTTGAAATGAAATTGAATGAATTGAATTGAAAGAATGAACATAATTTAAGGGTGAGCTAATTCAACGCGTGTAACCCATTGGGGTGAGTGGGTAGGAATCCATTTCATTTATCTGGGTTGTAGGAAACCAAAGCCCAAATGGGTTAAGATAAACTGACAAAAGGAGAGTCCATACAACCCATTTTAATGTGGGTTGGTTGGTTGCCCCTTGACCAGTTTGATCTAGGGTATTAGCCTCACACATGCATTGAGTTGGCTAAGGAGGGTTAGGGTTCATACCTATCTAACATCAAATATGGCTCACACAAGCTTCAAAATAGGTTAGGTATAGGGATAACGAAATCCTTATATCTAAGCAGAAATGAGGGAGCGACTTAAACCAAGAGTAGAATAGGGATAAAGTTGTCCCTCCTGACGGGTAGCTCTTGGTTTATGCCCAAACAGCGACTTATAATCTATATGCTTATGCTGGTGTATATAGGGTTTTCACTAAAAGGTTGAGGAGCACTTGACCGTATATGCGACTCCCCGGTATAGAATATACCTGAAAATAGACGATTGGTGCAAGCGAGAAAGACCAGTCGCGTTTACCGGAGATAACCATCTCTCGGTCTACAACCAGTACTTTCCACAGATCTTTGGGCTCCAGCATCGGGGATAACCATCCCTCGATTGTAAGCTTACCGGATCCAGCTAGATAGGTGAAGTGTTTTTATTCTATAATGCAATGAATATGAATGCATTAATCAAAATCAAGCAATGAATAAAAATGGAACCTTAGGCATGTTACTAAGTTTTGCAAACAAATGTCCGAGGTTTTAATAATAATAAATGAAATAACATAGAGATGAAATTAAAAAATTCTGATGTGGTTTCCGGTATTTGATTCAAACTTAGATTTTGGTTTGAATACTGGTCTGGGAAACCAGAGTCCACAGCAGAGTCGCCAGCTGTGAGTACCTGAATTTTACCCTCCATTCCTGATCAGGATAAATCCTGATAAGGAATAACGATAAATTACAATTGGGTTGAGAGTCGCCACCTATCTAATTTTGAGGGAAATAGGTCCCTGAAATTGTTGGATAAGACATAGTCTGGAAGTCAGAGGTCAAGGTAAGGGATTCATTTGAGTTAGGGGAAGGTGTTAGGCACCCCTAAACTCCCATCCGGAGATGGTTACCTACTCCTTAAGTCTGAATTAAATAAGGAAACCATAAAGAAGTTTGAAATTTGATCTATATGCTGAGCAATGTAATATTAACTGAAATAAATGAATTGAGATAGACAAGGTAGAAACGGAATAGAGATTCTATCATAGGGAGAGCTGAAGCCGATCAGGGTTGCCTACGTATCCAAAATTAGTGGAATCAAGCCGCACGTAGTTTTGGATGGGAGTTGATGATTTGATTTGATTTGATTGGACTGGCTTGTGGGTGATTGAAAGGTTTGAGGGTTTTTGCTCCTATTTGAAGAGCGAGGTGACCTTTTAAGCTCGTGCTGAGGAGCGATGGGGCAATTTAAGCTCGTGCCGGGGAGCCTCTGGAGGTGGGTACCTTAAAAGGGACATGTGGCCACCTCAGGAAAATTACCGCACTCCCCAAAGTCCGGTTATAACCGTATAGGATTTGGTTCCTTTTGTCATTGGATCTTACTCTTCATTTCCAAACTCTGGTTCTTTCATCCGGTTGACAAGTTTTTTTAGAAATGTTTACATCAGCCGCTTATGTCCGGTCATTTTGAGAAGTTGATATTATACTAGCTAAAACATCATCTTATATTGCTTACTTCTTCTACACCCTTCAACAAATGTAAACTAATAAATATATCCATATGATATTGATCATAGAAGCAATCTTTCCCTTAATCAAATGAAATTTTTTTTTTTTTGAATGTCAATATCAATTGTCAAGGGAGTACAATTGCCTGCCCTCATTAATTCTACTCATTATATTTTCTTTTTGGGTAAAGCTTCTGAGACCCTCTTAGGGTCGAGACCACCGAGACCGTGCTCTAAGATAACAGGATTTTAGGTGGAGCCCACCATGTGAAATGAGCCCCACCTAGAATTCTGCTCTCTTAGAGCATGGTCTCGCCCTAAGAGGGTCTCAGTAGCAAAGTCCTTTCTTTTTTTACAAATACTCCATCTCTCAAATTTCCGTTAACGTTATCTACCTAATCCCCAAGCCCTATTTGCTCACCTGGCAGTGTGAGTGGCTGCAAAAGGTCCCTTGCAGCTAACTATTGTTTGGTATAATGGAACCTATTAAGTTGACTATTGTATCCTAAGTAGGACATAAGAGGATGTCGCTAAACACCCAGAACTGGGGCCTGGTCTGTGGTTGCACCCGACACTCCTTGGCACTTAAAAGTAAATAAATAGGAGACTTAAAGTAACAACCACCTCCTAGGAAGTAGGAACTCATCATGATGCTTCAATTGATCATATAATATAATAAAGAGTAGTGATAGGCGGACCATGAATTCCATTTCCAAAGCTAAGGCATCGGATCCTCCCCTCTTAAATGCTCACCACAGTTGGTGAGCATTTAAGAGGGAGAAAGAGAAAAAAAAGCGGGGGGGGCATCCACCAATGGGTGGATGCCTTAGGTTAAGAAATGAAATTCATGGGTACGTTAACTATTTCCCTATAATTAACGGATTAAAGTAGAGTAGTGATAGGCGGACCCATGGATTCCATAAAAGTAAAGTAGTGATAGGCGGACCCATGGATTCCATTACCAAACCTAAGGCATCCACAGGTCCGTTAACTATTTCCCATAAAGAGTAGTGATAGGCGGACCCATGAATTCCATTTCCAAACCTAAGGCATCAGATCTCCCCTCTCTTAAATGCTCACCAAACCCCCCCCCCCCCCCCCAATGGGTGGATGCCTTAGGTTAAGAAATGAAATTCATGGGTATGTTAACTATTTCCCTATAATTAACGGATAAAAGTAGAGTAGTGATAGGCGGACCCATGGATTCCATTACCAAACCTAAGACATCGACAGGTCCGTTAACTATTTCCCATAAAGATTAGTGATAGGCGGACCCATGAATTCTATTTCCAAACCTAAGGCATCAGATCCCCCCCCTCTTAAATGCTCACCACAGTTGGTGAGCATTTAAGAGGGAGGGGGGGGGGGGGGGGGGGCATCCACCAATGGGTGGATGCCTTAGGTTAAGAAATGAAATTCATGGGTACGTTAACTATTTCCCTATAATTAACGGATAAAAGTAGAGTAGTAATAGGCGGACCTATGGATTCCATTACCAAACCTAAGGCATCCACCTGAGGATGCCTTAGGTTTGGTAATGGAATCCATGGGTCCGTTAACTATTTCCCATAAAAGTAACATCATCTGTTAGTTTCTAAAAGAGAGTTTCCTTCTACCAATTAAGGTTAGCATTTTCCAAAACAGTTGGCTTCCTTAACTAATAATATTACAAGTTAGAGGAATGCTAGGACCTCTCTGAATCTTATACTCTTACCAATGTGAAACATATATGTTGTTATAACCAGTTGCAAAATAACCTATTATAGCATATTCATTACCGAAGACTTCCGACTCCTAAGATTTTCAAACTCTCGAGGGTTCACTGTCAAAAATATCGGTTCATAAGAGTTAAAATTTATGTTAATCGGATATGATAGGGAATGCGAACGTAAAATTTGAGAAGCTGCATTTTAATGTCTAAGAGACACTAAGAATTCTTTATGAGAATTGATTATTATTTATTAATAAAATGGTTGAAAATGAGAACCTGAATCCTACCTAATAGTAGTCCTTCCAACCCTAACCGGCTTGCTTAACTCACTTAAAATAAATAAATACATATATAAATTATAAAATTAACTTTTAAATTTTATACAAATATTTATTAAGTATATAATTAATAATAAATTGACTAGGTACAATAAACCAATCGGGTCTCCAACCCAATTATAAACTGGTTAAGAAAACCAAACTTAACCTAAAATGATCTATAGATCCATAATCTCAAACTGAACCAGTGGAAAATTGGATGGGTTTATGACTAGAACTTACAACTTGACTGAGTAGGGTAAAATTTATGAACTTACAATATTCAAATCATTAATAGTTGGATGGATTACTTTGATTTGGGTTTGATAACCTGAACCGTATTCTTTTATAAATGAATGGATTAAAAAAGGCAAACACGAAACCAACTCAATAAGTTACCCCTAAATTCTAACTCAAGCTTTAACGATTTAAAATAAATAATTAATTGTATTTACAATGTAATAGAATTTAAATTAAGAATATATATATATATAATAATTATGTATAATCACTAGTCAAGTCCTGGGAGCCCAACCAAAACCCAACCTAGTGTTATCTATATTGATTCAATTTTGATTTTTTTAATATATATGTTTTTATTCTTAATATTTTTTAACTTATTTATCTATAACATCTCAATTGACTAGATGGTTGAACTGTTTAACCCTAAACTTCTATTTTATGGGTTTATGGAAGGTCTAAGTTGTCTATAAAGTTATTAAATTTTGAATTTTCACGTGAGTCTCTACTGATAAGAATTTTATATAAGAATCATAATTCCCCTAAAACGTGATAATTAGACCGTCCTTCCCCCCCCACCCCCCGCGGAAATGGAGCCAAGAGAACACCCAGATTTTATTATTTTTGATTCCGACAATAACTTACATGTCCTTAAAAACAATATGCATCAGTTCACTAGTGAAAGTATTACTCCCACTATTCATTTTTACCTCAGCTATGGGTGTTAAGCAAAGGACGTTTTGTCACATTAGAAATATGTTATTCATTATTTTGACGCAAATTGAAACGTGAAACTAAAAATAAAAGGTTATCATTGGGATAGCAAAGGCGGTTTCGGCGCGTACTCTCTATAATGCCCATCGTACACCCCGGAAAGATCATCTTAGCAAACGTGATGTCGAGACATCAATCACAAGTAAGCGTTATGCCAGCCGGCCGTTCGGCCTGAAACAACTGTATGTAGTAGAGAGAGAGAGGGGCTTTTCCCAAGAAGGATGGACGTGTTCGCGTATGCATCGATTTTTTCAATATGGACTGAGACTACGCTAAGGAAGCGAAGCTGTCAACCTAAAGTTGACTAAGGAGCGGAGCCCTAAAAGTCAAGCGAAGCTGCCATCATAGTTGATGCCGTATTCTTGCTTGAAGCCCTGTGCTACGTCTCTCACCAAGAACCAACCTTGAATCCATAAGATAAATAGAGAATAATATTTAAAGAAACAAAATTTTGTATTCATAAAAAACTGAGATACTTCGCATAGTAATAGCTTAAGCACATCCAAAATCCGACCCAAAATAGTTAAATTTCTAAAATAGTGAAAAATTGAAGAATCACAAAACACTTAATTAACTTGATAAGTTAAGGTATTCTAAAACAAACTGGATTTCAAAATCTTAAAAATACACTAAAATGAAAACTTACTAAAATAGTAAGTTTTTATAAAACTACGATTTGACCTCTGAAATAGCCTTTTTTGAATTGAAATTAGGTAATTGACTCTCATCATTGCCACATTATAAGTCGCGTCAATACAATTGTTTTGAGTACTTGACTTATAAGGTACGAGGTGATATCAAGATCATAACTTAAAAATAATTTAAAATTTTTTTTTAAAATTATAAAAATATACCGAACAATGTATTAAAAAAAATTATACAAAATAAATAGTTTTAAAATGAATTATTCATAAATTCTGAGAATAATTCACGAATAATTTTCAAATTCAAAAAATTGCAAATTAAATGGTGAATAGTTTGATAGTAAAAAAATGCTCAAATAATTCATCAAATTTTAAAAAAAATTGAAATTTTTTTTGTTACTAGGCTTAGTTGTAATTAATATTTTTTTTTACGAGAGAATCATTTAACTACAGTTAGTGATTAGATCAATGGTTAGTGGTTAGCTTGGGTGAGTAGAGCTCTTGCGGACTTGTCACCCGGAGGGATTAGATCCCCAACCTCCGTCGACAGAGAGAGGCCACACACACACATACACTACACACTACGCAAGACACACACACACCACTACGCAAGACAAAAGTAGCCGTTGGCGGAAATCTAAAAAGAAATACGTTGTCGGACAACCGTTGGAGTGCAAACTCGATAGACAAAGAAAAATGAAAGGCCAAAAAACAAATTAAACAAAAAATAAAGGGAAGAGGCTAAAGTGGTCAGAAGTTTGACAGACGACCGTTTAACGGCTCATTTTCTTCCTCTGGGTAGCCCGCTCGTTTAAAATTTGAATTCGCATCCCCCTCTCTCTCTCTTTCTTTAAACTCAAAAAGTTGCCATTCAAAAGCACTTCTCGGACGCCGAACCCTTCCCTTATCTAATCCAATTTCTATTCCACAGTCCCCTAGACCCTCTCTCTCTCAAGTCTCATGTTTGGAGTTCCATTTTGTTTGCTTTCCTGGTTCATTTCTCTCTGATCTGTATTGTATCATTCCCTTTCTGCCATCTGCGAATCACCATGGGTAGTTGTATGAGCAAGAAAGGGTCTTCAACCCCTCATACTTGTTCACCTGCTGCTATTGTTGTCGTTGCTCCTCCTCCTCTTCCAGATCCGATCTGTGAGCCTAAACCTGAAGAGGAGCCGAAGAAGATAGTACATGCCGAAGAAAGCGTGAAGAAGGAGATATTTGTCATAAAACAAAGGAAGAGCCACGAAAGACGCCCAGAAGAGAAAGCAACTGAAATTTGTAGCAGCAATTCTAATAATGGTAACGGTGGGGCCATAATAGGCCCTATAAGGACATCCAGCTGCACCAAAGAAGAAGTAGATGCCATTCTGATCCAGTGTGGAAGGCTTAGCCGTAGCTCATCCAGCAAGGCTGGCGGTGGCGGGGGTTCTTGCGATCCCAATGTTAGTAGCGGAAGCAGGAAGCATTTGGGTCGCAAGAGGAGCTACGACTTGGATCAAGAAGAAGATGAAGGTGATGGTGATGATGATGATGAGGAGGAGAAGCAGCAGCTGCATCGGCACCAATCCAGGCCTTCCCACAGGAGGACCCCCAGCAGGGAAAGAGATGCCGATTACAAGCGCTCAAGCAGCAGAGATCGTGCTTCTTCGCGAGGGGGCAGTGGCGGTGGGAGAAAGGTGAGTCGCTCCCCGGGTAGAAGATCTGAAACCCCCCCTAATGCTAATGCTAATGCTAATGCTATTGAGAAACCTATGCCTGGAAAGATGGTATCGGTCCCAGCCTCCGTTTCAAGCAGGGATAAGAAGCAGGCTGAATCATCATCATCGAGTACGGGCATCAAGAGGATGAATGTGAAGAGGAGTACAGGGGCATCCCCTCGGTCTCAGTCACCTGCAAATGCAAATGCTAGAGGAGTTTCCAACGAACCCTCCCTCAGCCGCAACTCTTCCAGAAAGGCCGACCACTCTCCTTACAGAAGAAATCCCCTCTCCGAGATCGACCACAACTCTCTCATTAATGAACATGTTGTTCCCCTCAAAACTCTGGACCAGATCCACGGAAGCAACAGGGGCCGGCGGAACAAGGAAAGCGAGGAAGAAGGGATTACTGAGAAGAAACCCTCCAATTTGCAGTCCCAGGTAAGTGAATTAGAATTAAAATTATTAGCTAGCTTGCGATGTTGAAAATCTGAATTAGAGTTTCTAATGTCTCTTCGAAATCCATGTGTCTTCAATGCAGAAAATTGAGGGGGAGAGAAACAACAGTGTTGTACATGGAGGGACTAATTACATTAATAATAATAATACCATAGCTCTACGTGATAACAACAGAGCCAAGGAGGAGGAGGAGGAGGAGCAGATTGTGGAAGATCCCTTAGAGGCTAAAAGAGGGGTTGAGAGAACCACCATTACAAGAAGCAGGTCTTCTAGGAGGTCCAGAGACCTAGACCTCAATCCTAGCACCTATGCTTCGTTGCTACTAGAAGATATCCAAAACTTCCACCAACAGAAGAAGAAGAACACGGCCTTTACTCTCCCACAGTGTGTCACCAAGGCCTGCTCCATCCTCGAAGCAGTGGCCGATCTCAACTCCTCTACCACTTCCAATCTCTCTCCTGCTTTCTCTGATCAGGACAACAACAATAATGTTTACCCAAATGCCAAGCTTGGCAAAAGGAGGTTAGAGTCCTTTGTGGAATCTGAGGTCAGTACTGATGATCTAATGGAGCCGAGCTTCCACAAGTATGTCACTGTGAGGAGAGGAGATCAGATGGAGCAGCAAGAATCCTCGGGTAGTAATAGCTTTGTCGATCAACACTGGGCCTCCTCTTCTTCATGGGAACCCAATTCAGCCGATTCCACCGAGTGCTGGACTTCGCGCTCCAACACCAGAGAGGAAGAGCCATTTAGCCCGCTGCAGAAGCATGGTGTTGCTGAAACTGTAATATTGTGTGAGAGAAAGAAGAGGGACATTGAGCAGCATCAGGTTGGAGTTGTTGGTGGGTGTGGGAAGGCTGGTGGAGCTAGGAGAAGTCACTCTATTCCTATTGCTGCAGCTGCTTCAATGTAACTAAGCTAAAAACACTCTGTTTCAATACAAAAGCATGGGATTATCTGTTGCAAACTTGCAACTTTCTTTGTTTATCTATTCTGATTTAAAGCGCATTTGGCCAAAAAGAACATTCCATCTTTGCCGCACCCCCCTAACTCACAATCGCAATGTGTTGCAAACAGTTTAGGTTGCTTGTAATGAGATTTTATTAGCTGAGTCAGGGCAACTAATACATTTTTGTATTTCCTTCTTTTCTTTGAATCCGCTGAGATTTGGTGAAATTGCAAAAGCCTCCTCTCTTGTTTTTACAAGGGCACTCTCTTGAAGTTTGGTGAAATTGTAGAAATCTCTCTTATTTTTGAAATTAGATTGGCCCCTATCAAGCTTCTCCGATGATTAACGGAGGATTCTATTTTACAATTTTATCCTCATTTATTTATCCGAGGAAATAATGTCATATAACTAAGTTGTTTGGCTTCAAGGGTAATTCGAACATTTTTAAATGTTTATCATACTTAACTCCTGTCCTTGAACGAAGGAGTCATACTCGAACTAATCCGCCCTATCTTGGTATTCACCGGTCATTCACGGATTTAGTTTCTCAAGGATGATTGTTAGTTGGTAATTGATCTGTTGACCCATCCTGTAATGCCCCCAAATCCCACCTTGGTCAAAATGAGACTTTGGGTCGTCACACTACTTATCCTTATTTGAACCATAGCACATAAGGCAATGACTCATATAAAAAGTCTCCAAACTGACAACAATAAAATTTCAACATAAAGCTAAACCCCATCCTGTATAAATTGCAACAATATAAACATCACCCTCCATTTGGGCTAACTGTCATGGCCCTCAGGTATAACAAGTCTAAAGCAGCATCATCTATAAATGTAACAAGTCTATTACAGAAGCCCTCAGAATAACTCGGCATAAAAAGCTTAATAGTATGACCATTGATCCGGGTCTTAGACTTCCTCGCCGAAGGGATTAACTGTTTCTTCCTCTTCCCGGTAGACCTCCTCAACCTAGGGTGTACCTGTAACTTCCGGCTCTAAACCTGACGACAATAACAAGTCGACTAAGCATTGAAAACATTGAATATCTAGTCAAACTAACAATTGCGATAATACATACACACAATCAATATTAAACTCATGTGACAGTTATATAATCGATAACAATTTCATATGACATATCCATAATCAGAGTGTGGAAACAAATGTGAGCATATCATGACGATACCTTGACTCGTGTACTAGTGTGACAAATGAACTTATGCAATATGTTGTCATGCCAGTTTATTTCCCATGAGACAGTATTTATTAGGTCAAGTATCATATCCATGGAGATGCTCGACGTGAGCCTAACCTCCCAGAGCTCCTTGTGAGTGAAATCCATGATGCATTATCCAGGACTCGTAATCGTATCCATGGAGAGTTGCGACAGTTTCCCGGCGTTACTTTTGTTAGGGTCTTATAATTTAGTACTTGCATTTCAGAGTCAATGTATTTCAGTGTCCTTGTAATTCATGATGCACAGTGTCCATGTCCATGTTCGTGATTCAGTGTCCTTGTATTTCAAGATACACAGTGTCCATGCAATATCCATGCCATGCTCGTGTACTCGTGAAACTTATAAACTACCACACATGTGACCTTGTGCTTAAGTGTCGTAATTGACATTCAAGCTCGGTCATCTTCTTAGATTTCGACAATCCGTCAAGAAACTCTGCCAAGGTACATCTAATTGACCAAGATCATGAGATGATCTATATGATATAAGATATCGAAAAAAGTCCTTAGGATATATTGTAGGAAAGCTATGTGATTGATTATGGATTGACATTGGTAGATATAGCTTTCTAGTTCCTTATACCTTATATAGTCACAACTATAGGTGAAACTGGACACTTCATTTATATGGCTGCCACAATGCTTAGATGTTCTTAATGGTTGAGATGTAATTTTATCTCAAACTATTGTAATGAAGACTACACATCGACATATGGCTACTTAAATGTACATTGAATGATTGTAAACAATGAGAGACCTCTTGCATAAACATACTATCAGATAGTTGGTCTCTCATTCACATTGAACAGTTTTGATGATCCTTATATCTGATGAGTTTATTTATAACTGAGCAGAGATCTGGCTGTTTTGATTGAACTTAAGTACTCTCTACCTGAGGGACTGCGATAAGGTGACAGTTGGATAACTAGAAAGTTGTTCGAGTCATGATGAATTTCAAACAGGAAATCCATGCTCATTAAATTGAGAAATTATCCAAGTTCCAGGGTAAGACAGTCCATTAAGCTTAAAGCCTGCACAGGTGATTTTGAAATCAAATATATTTGAAATATATTTTTAACAAAATATATTATATTAATTAAAATATTTTTTCAAAATGTTTTAACATGAGAAATAGTTTCTCATGGCTTAATCAAATGTCTTGGAACCTCGGATGATTTACAATAGGCTATGGGTTAGAAAGTATCTTAATCTCGAAGGCCTATTAGGGATAATGTTAATGGAAGGATTATTTGAATGCAATAGTTCATGTGACGGGATACTTTTTTGTTTATGTTCTTTCACTGGGATTCAATTGCAACATGGATATCTCACATCACTTGCAATTCTGGTGTTCTTCCTATTACAGGGTCAATGGGATAACACCAGGTACGTTAGGGTTACAATGTCCCAGAACAATCTGTGGAGGTGCTCATAAAGAAATACAAGCTCACAAAAATAGATTAAATGTTAATTTATTTTAATAGATTAAATGTTAATCTATGTAATAGATTAAATGTTAATATATGTAATAGATTAAATGTTAATCTAATTTAAAGAGATAAAATAATAATTATTTGACCAACCAAATATAAGAGAATATGGGTTTGACCCATATCCATAAAACCCAAATAATATGGACCTTATAGGTGGGCCCACGCCCATGGGAGAATACCCTAAAGTGGTGCCTACTTTTATCTTCCCTATTATTTAGGGATTTTGGTTAGTAGATAATTATTAATTAATTATCTCCATCTAATGAGATTAGATGATTACTTGGTAATGAGGAAACAAATGAGATAAAAGGATAATCACTAATCCTTAGAAAATAGCTCACCCCCTCCCTCTTGTGGAGAATCTAGATAGTCTAGATTCTATGATCCCCAATTTTTGGGGAGTTGGTTATATCCCTTTAATTAAGGAGTCCTTTTAGGAAAAGGAAACCTAATTTAAAAGTTTTGTGAGAACAAACTTTTTATGGATAAACTAGGAGTCTACTAATGATAAATGTTATCATTATTAGAAACTCCAACAAGATAATGATCAAGATGTGGATTAGATCCACATCTATAAATATCCCAAGCCAAACCATGTGGGAGAGAATGATTATTCAACTCTAGAATTTCGTGAGCTAGGTAGAAGATCCCAAGGATTTTCGCAAGCTAGGGAATTCACCCCATAGGGATTTACGTGAGCTTCTAGTGGGGTTCTAAATTGTTAGAACTCCATAATCTCTTCTTTATCCAACGATCTTCTTCTAAGGATTGATCTGAGGATAATTTTGTTCTAGATAGCAAAGAGCGAGGATGGAGCTTGCACTGTTTCTTCGAGAAATCTCTACAAAGAGTTCTGAAGTTCTATCATTTTTGTCCATCACCGATGAACATCATTCACTGATGTATTCTTCTTATTTAATTTAGTTAATATTTAGTTTTTTCTATGGTGTAAAGATCTTCGGGATCCAGGTTTCCGCATAATTTTTTATCCGGAATCCCCTCAAGTGGTATCAAAGCTCATGGTTAAGGAGTGATTTTTTCGTTTTTGAAAAGGTTAATTAATTAAATAAAAGAATTCATGAGATGGATTTTATGTATTTATTTTATCTCAAAGATCTTTTTCTTTTATTTGTCCATGAGATGAATAAATAAATAATTATTATTTTTATTTATTTATCGAATAAGATTTGATAATAATAATAATTAAATAATTCTAAAAACAAGCTTTATGCGTTTTTAATTAGTTTTTGAAATAAATAATTTTATTATTAAAACCTTTTAAATGATTAGATCATTTAAAAATATTCGTTAATTGTTTAAAAATAATTAATGAATGTTTTTTCTAATGAATAGATTTTATTCGAAAATTTTAAAACCCTATAAAGTGATGAGATCATTTTATTATAATTGTTTTTATTTATTAAAAATAATTAATAAAAGGAAGTTTTGTTTTATTTAATTTTATCGAAATAAAGTATTTTGGCCATGATTAGATCATAGGTATTTTATTAATTAAATATTAAACTTTCCTTTTTGCTGATGAGATCATGTTTAGGGTTTTTGGTATTTATTTTATTTTTGTTAGGAAAGTCCTAATAAATAATAAATATCACTTAAAGATATTTAAGAAAATCCTATTCAGAATTTTAAAAATAATTTTAATTAAAATTGTTTATTGGAAAATATAATGTTTTTATTTTCCGGTTTGATCTATATGAGATATAGATTTTTCGAGTTCAATGATAATTGTTATCATTTTTTTCATCTTTTAAAATATCGGAAAAAGTACTCCATCACATGTTGCATTTTATTGTATGAGATTATAGTTATGGGTCAATCTTATTAACTGTGATAAATTGTTTATCATGCATTCATATTAGAGAAGAATATGTAGTAAGTTTTGACAATTTGTAAAGGGCAGATTCATTCGGTTTCCTTGATAAAGGGCGAATGGAAATCTGGTTTTCCTAATGCCATTTAATTTCTGTATCATGCATTAGCCAAGGGCAAGCTATTTTTTTGGACAAGATAAATAGTCTCTCAGCTCCCCTTAATACGAGAAGGATGCTATGAGAAGGATCTCGAATAGATAATAAAGGAAGGGATCACAAAGTTGTTTGCGAGTTGCCTTTATTCTCACCTCATTCTCTTGCATTCATACATTTTATTTTACTTAACCCATAGCAATTAATCTCATATAATCACTATTCTTATTTAGTTTATCATGAGATGATATTAACAGCTAATTATTCATGTTTTATTTTGTTAAAAATAAATTGCCCTATATATCATGTATATATAAGACTAGGGTTAAGTCCCTAAGTATTATGATCTTCTACCATACACTATGTGCTCTTATAGTAGGGAGTGTGAGTAAGCTGATAGGCCAAAGTTGGGCCTAATCCCTCTCACTTATGTAAACACATGGTGAAAACTTTATAAGCAAATAGTGGGAGCAACAAAACCAAAGCATGAGCTTTCGCTAGGTGTTTATTAAGTTCATGGTGGGTGGGCACACGAATAAGAGATGTCATACAATAACGCCAAAGCTTGGGTATAACATCCCTTATAGATCAAACAGAATATCAAATACTTCAAGATTCACATGATAAGATCTGTGAAAGTGGAGGAGATAGATTCTATCTGCCTATTCAAGGCGATGTAATATTGCACCCAAAGGTGGGATTACATTAAGCTAGTGACTAGTTATTCGATTCTAATTAAGTCTTCCTATATTGGCCATACTATTAGAAACAGACCCATAATCTAATAGTATTAAATGAATTCAATAGATCCCTAATACGATCTTTTTTTCATTTGATTAGACCATGACAGGCCTATACCCTCTAACTGAAATTTTACATGATGAGAAGTTAGTTGGAACTAACTATGTTGACTGGGAATTTAGAATATACCCAGATTCATCACCTGATCTGCTGGCCAAAGCTGATCTATGGAATCGTTCAAATCAGAAAGCCAAAGATTGGGTGATATCATCCTTATCTAATATTCTTTATAATCATCATATGTATATAGATAATACTTTTGACATTTTAAAACACCTTTATGAGATGTTTGGTGTAGAGAAAAAGTCTACTAAAGAAACAGCATTAAGATCTCTTCTTACCACTACTATGATAGAGGGAACTCCTGTCAGAGAACACGTCATGAAGATGATGGGTTATATTAATGAACTAGAGATGTATGGTGGATAGATGGATCATATCACCAAAATCAATACAATTCTACAGTCACTCCCTCGGTCATTCAACTTGTTTGTAGTGAATTACAATATAAACAAGTATGAAATGACTCTCAGTGGGTTATTAGACTCACTATTGGTTGTGGAAGATCATATCAGAAAGGATGTTGATGGTGAAATTTTGTTTGTTGAAAGACCTATACCTCTGTTAGTGTCTGAAAAGAAAAGGAAGAGGAACAAAGGTACAGGAAAGTTTAAAGACTACAGGGACAAGACAAAAGTTGCTAAAGGTTCTTCAAGAGATGCTGACAAGGATAACAAAGGCAAGGGAAAATGTTTCCACTATGGCAAGATAGGCCACTGGAAGAGGAACTGTAGGACTTACCTCGCAACTCTTAAGAAAGGTGACACCGGTACTCAAGGTATGAGATGCTTTGAAGTACTAATTACTGTTGAGTCAAATTTTCTGGATGGTCCCCCTAATTCATGGTGCGTGGATTCTTGATCCACTGTACATGTTTGCAATTGTTTGCAGAGATTCAAGGAAACCAGAAAATCGACAAGACAGGAGCAGAAGCTTAGAGTTGGCTGGGGTGCAAATGTTGCAGTCAAGTCAATAGGCGTTTTTATTCTTTATTTACTTCAAGGAAAAACTTTATATTAGAAGACTGTTTTTTATGTGCCTAGTGTACACAAGAATTTGATATCAGTTTCAAGACTTTTACATTGTGGTTACTCTGTCTTTTTTAATTCAATTGCTGAGATTAAGAAAGATGGAATGGTCTTAATTACTGATAATCTTATTAACGGTGTCTATTTGATATTTCCTTTGGTAAATAATGTAAGACTACTTAGTGACAATGCCTCATCATCTAGAATGTCTGGAATAAAGAGACATTGCACAGAGTCAACTTATCTTTGGCATAAGAGACTTCATTATATTAATCTTGATAAGATCAAGAGGTTAGTAAAAAATGGTCTCCTTGAATTTCTCAAGGTAGAACCACTCCCTACTTGCGAGTAATGTCTCGAAGGGTAGATGACCAAGAAACCTTACCCTAAAAAGGTAGGAAGAGCTGAAGAGAAGTTGAGACTCATACATAGTGATGTATGTGTTCCATTTAATATTGTTGCAAGAGGTCAATACTGGTATTTTGTTACATTTACTGATGACTATTCTAGATATGGATATGCTTATTTGATGCAACACAAATCTACTACTTTTGAAAAGTTTAAAGAATTCAGATTAGAAATTGAGAATTAAACAGACAAATCCATTAAGACACTTTGATTAGATCGAGGTGGTGAATACCTCACCAACGATTTTATGGATTACTTAAAGGATAATGGGATTATCTCACAATGGTCAAGCCCCGCCTCACCTCAATAGAATGGTGTTTCTAAAAGAAGAAAAAGGATCTTATTAGATATGGTTCGATCTATAATGAGCCATGCCGATGTACCTTCCTATCTTTGGGGGTATGCTTTACAAACGACCATTTATATTTTAAATCGGGTTCTTTCTAAATCAATACCGGTTACACCCTATGAATTGTGGACTGGGCGAAAACCTAGTTTACAATATCTAAGGGTATGGGGTTGTCCTGCGCATGTTCGCAAGCTCGAACCTATCAAGTTGGAATATAGAACATAAACATGGAATTTTGTAGGGTATCCAAAGGAAACTAAGGGTTTCTATTTCTTCCCTAAGCCAGACCAAACAATTGTTGTTAGGAATCATGCGATCTTCTTGGAGGAAGAAATGGATTTTCTTAAAAAGGTTGAATTTCATGAGATGAAAGAAAACACAACTAGTATCCCACCTAAACCTAATTCTTCCACTACAGACTCTTCTAATTCTATTCCACTCAGAAGGTTTGAAAGAGTTTCTAGACCACTAGATAGACTTCAATATTACAATAGTGAGGTTTATCTAGTTACCCCTGATGACGAGAATACAGATCCTAACACTTATCAGGAAGCTACATTAGATGTAGATGCACCTCACTGGAATAAAGCCATGAATGCTGAAATAGATTCCATGTATGACAACGGCGTCTGGACTTTAGTAGATCCACCAGATGGTATAAGGCCCATTGAATGCAAATAGATTTAAGGAAGAAGGGCGCCGATGGAAACGTGGAGACCTATAAAGCAAGACTTGTTGCAAAAGGTTACACTCATATTCAAGGAGTTGATTATGAGGATACCTTTTCGCCATTAGATATGCTCAAATCCATCCTGATATTGTTAGTTATAGCTGCATACCATGACTATGAGATATGGCAAATGAATGTCACAACTACTTTCCTAAACGGAATATTAGAAGAAGACATCTGTATGAAGCAACCTGAGGGCTTCATTGCTCCTAACCAAGAGAACATGGTATACAAGCTAAACAAGTCAATATTTGGTTTGAAACAAGCTTCTAGAAGCTGGAACCAAAGATTTGATCTTTCGATCAAAGAATTTGGATTCCAAAAGAATTTAGAAGAATCTTGTATTTACAAGAAGGATAGTGGGAGAGTGGTAGTATACCTTATTCTCTATGTAGATGACATCTTACTCATTGAGAATGATATAGGGATGTTGTCATCAGTCAAGATTTGGCTTTCTCAACATTTCTCAATGAAAGACTTGGGAGAGACATCCTATATTCTTAGAATTAAGATCCCGAGAGACAGAAAATGCCGGATGTTGGGATTGAGCCAAACTTCCTACATTGACAAGATCTTGTCAAGGTACAGTATGAGTGATTGTAAGACAACTCTCATTCCCTTTAGCCATGGTGTTACTTTGTCTAAAAAGATGATTCCTATGTCAGCTGATGAGATCGAGCAGATGACGAGGTGCCCATATGCTTCGGCAGTTGGAAGCCTCATGTATAACATGTTATGTACCAAACCGGATATCTGTCATGCAGTGGGAGTTGTTAGTCGATTCCATAGCAATCCAGGAGTCAATCATTGAATTGCTACGAAGCACATCATGAATTACCTAAAAATGACTAGGGATTATGTGCTTACTATTCAATCAGAAGATGAAACATATGGAGAGGAAGAATCATCTCATTCGTGAGATTATTGAAAGGCAAAACATTATTGTTACAAAGATTAGGTCTCAACTTATTGTTGTCAACCCGATGACAAAAGATTTATCAGATAAAGTATTTGTAACACACTTAGATAGTATGGGATTGAAATCTATGTCACAGTGACTTTAAGGGCAAGTGGGAGATTGTTAGACATTATGCCCTAAAAAGTCATTTAGATTGTAAGATTTTTATTGATTAGATTAATAAAGATATCTTCTTTATCTATTGTGAATTCATGATGGGTAATTGACCAAGATCATGAGATGATCTATACGATATGAGATATCGAACAAGGTCTTTAGGATATATTGTAGGAAAGCTATGTGATTGGTTATAGATTGACACAGGTAGATATAGCTTTCCAGTTCCTTATACCTTATATAGTCACAGCTATGGGTGAAGCTGGACACTTCACTTATATGACTGCCACAATGCTTAGATGTTTTCAATGGTTGAAATGTAGTTTTATCTCAAACTATTGTAGTGAAGACCACACATCGGCATATGGGGTGCTTAAATGTACATTGAATGATTGCAAACAATGAGAGACCTCTTGCATAAACATACTATCAGATAGTTGGTCTCTCATTCACATTGAACAATTTTGATGATCCTTAGATATGATGAGTTCATTTATAACTGAGCAGTGATCTGGCTGTTATGATTGCACCTCAATACTCTCTACTTGAGAGACTACAATAATGTGACAGTAGAAAGTTGTTCGAGTCATAATGAATTTCAAACAAGAAATCCATGCTCATTAAATTGAGAGATTATCCAAATTCCGGGGTAAGACAATCAATTAAACTTAATGCATGCGCAGGTGATTTTGAATACAAATATGTTTGAAATATATTTTTAATAAAATATATTATATTAAATAAAAGATTTTTTCAAAATGTTTTAACATGAGAAATAGTTTCTCATTGCTTAATCAAATGTCTTGGAAACCCGGATGATGTACAATAGGCTATGGGTTAGATATTTTCTTAATCTTGAAGACCTATTAGGGATAATGTTAATGGAAGGATTATTCGAATGCAATAGTTCAGGTGGTGGATACTTTTTGGTTTATGTTCTTTCACTGGGATTCAATTGCAACATGGATATCTCACGTCACTTGCAATTCCGGTGTCCTTCCTATTACAGGGTCAATGGGATAACACCAGGCAAGCCAGGGTTAGAATGTCCCAGAGCAATCTGTGAAGGTGCTTATAAAGAAATACAAGCTCACAAAAATAGATTAAATGTTAATTTATATTAATAGATTAAATGTTAATCTAATTTAAAGAGATAAAATAATAATTATTTGACCAACCAAATATAAGGGAATATGGGTTTGACCCATATCCATAAAACCCAAATAATATGGACCTTATAGGTGGGCCAACGCCCATGGGAGAATACCCTAAAGCGGCGTCTACTTTTATCTTCCCTATTATTTAGGGATTTTGGTTAGTAGATAATTATTAATTAATTATCCCTTATCTAATGAGATTAGACAATTACTTGGTAATGAAGAAACAAATGAGATAAAAGGATAATCACTAATCCCTAGAAAATAGCTCACGCCCCCCCCCCCCCTCTTGTGGAGAATCTAGATAGTCTAGATTCTATGATCCCTAATTTTTAGGGAGTTGGTTATATCCCTTTAATTAAGTAATCCTTTTAGGAAAAGGAAACCTAATTTAGAAGTTTTGTGATAACAAACTTCTTATGGATAAACTAGCAGTCTACTAATGATAAGTGCTATCAGTATTAGAAACTCCAATAAGATAATGATCAAGATGTGGATTAGATCCACATCTATAAATATCCCAAGCCAAACCACGTGGGAGATGATTATTGAACTCTAGAATTTCATGAGCTAGGGAGAAGATCCCAAGGATTTTTTTAAGCTAGGGAATTCACCCCATAAGGATTTACGTGAGCTTCTAGTGGGGTTCTAAATTGTTAGAACTCCATAATCTCTTCTTTATCTAACGATCTTCTTCTAAGGATTGATCCGAGTATAATTTTGTTCTTCATAAAGCTAAGGAAAGATTAGAAAGCTTCGCGGAGATAGCGAAGAGCGAGGATCGAGCTTGGACTGTTTCTTCGAGAAATCTCTACAAAGAGTTCTGAAGTTCTATCGTTTTTGTCCGTCACTGGTGAACATCATTCACCGAGGTATTCTTCTTGTTTAATGTAGTTAATATTAAATATTTTCTATAGTGTAAAGATCTTTAGGATCCAGGTTTCCGCATAAATTTTTATCTGGAATCCCTTCATGTGGAAGCACAAATTTTAAGCCCTCTCCCCGATCAGACTTGAATCCAAGGAGGAATCACCTATAACTCGTAAATGGGTTGAGAGTCGCCTCCTATTACAATTTTGAGGGAAATAGGGTCCCTGAGATGGTTGGATAAGGCATGGTCTAGAATTAAAGTTTAGGGTAAGGGATTCATTCGATTTAGGAGAAGGTTTTAAGCACCCCTATGCTCCCATCATGAGATGGTTGCCTACTCCCTAAGTTTGAATTAACAAATGGAAACCATAGAAGAAGCTTGAAGTTTGATTTATATGCTAAGTAATGTAATATTGATAGAAAAAAAATGATCTAGAATAGGCAAGATAGGAATGGAATAGAGATTCTATCCTAGGGGAGCTGAACCCGATCAGGGTTGCATATGTATTCACTATCAGTGGAATCAAGTCACACGTAGTTCTGGAGGAGATTGATGGTTTGATTTGATTGATTGATAGTTTGATTTGATTTAATTTGATTGTATGGTAGTGATTGAAAGGTGTTTCCCAGCTAATGGACCCTAGAGGGGGGGTGATTAGGTTCAATGGCAATTTAAACATTTTCTAAGTTGATTAATGCGGAATTTAAATGAATTAATAAAAATGCTACAAGCAATAACTGAGTTAAAAGGAGAGAGAGAAATAAAAGATACCACTCACAAGATTGATATCAGGGTTCAGCAACTTGCCTACGTCCCCGCCTTTAAGCTTCTCGCTTCAAGGATTTCCACACGATTCCATTGATCGTACTCTTCTTTACGGGCATAGAGTAAGCCCTTACAATCCTTCTTCATGGATGAGGATTACACCTTTTACAATCATTTTCTCAGGCTTAGGATAAAAACTCTTCAAGAGAGTGCCTCTCTTGGCTACAAGAAGAACTCTTCTTCACTGGTGCAAGAATCCTTGATTCTTGACTTGGATTTTTACAATGAGTGGTTGGATATTGAATCCGAAATTGAATGCTTCTTAATGAGCTAAATAAGAGTGAAAAGAAAATCTAATAATCTCTCAAAGATGATTGGAATTGAATGCTCAAACACACAGGGATTTGGATTCTAGGTTTTCAATAAAAAATAGAGTATTGAATGCTGGAACAGATTGGATACTCAATGAATCAAATGAATAGTGTTAGATCCTTGTATTTGTTCATAAATAAGCTCTATTTATAGTTGAGCAATCAATATGGTTGTTGTGGGAACATTTAATGTGAAATAGCCGTTATACTCAGTTCCTGCAAGCACTTGTCGATGAGTGATGAGGAGTCGTCGCCGAGTGGAGAGACAGTGCTCAAACTTGAGTTATGTTATGCCTCTCATCAATGATTTCCTTGAACTTGTTGACGAGTTCTCTGATTTTTTTACAGAAAACTCATCTTCATGAGACCAATTAGATAGGAATGAAGTCTTGGTCCATATGCATTTATAAAATCATTATTTTAATCATTTTTATGGCCTTAAAATGATATCCAACCTATTCTATGTATCCTAAGGTCTGTCTAGGTATTTTTGAGCAATCTAGTTCCAAGATCTTGAGGACTTTACATAGTCCTAGATATTCTTAAAAATAACACTTGGAAACTTTGAGAGTTGGTTTTCTCTCTAAACTTATGGAGCTTCAATCTTTGACTTTTCTTCATAATTTGGCTTGAGTCCTTGAAGCTTTTTCCTTGAAATGATTTAGACTTGACTTTTGAGTTGATTTACTTGAGTAGTTGATCTTTTCTATTCTCCATAGCTTGAATGATGCTCTTGATGCTCTTTTTCTTTGAAAGAACATAGACTAAATGGAAAAATTAGAACCAAAATGATCATTCCATTATTGTGTTATCATTGAAACCATTAAGGGTACTTAGAGTTGTAACCTTGAGGCTAACAATCTCCCCCTTTTTGATGATGACATAATAATGGGAATGACTTGGGATTGAGTTCCCCCTGAATATATATATATATATATATATATATATATATATTCAATTAAATTTTTGAGGTTAGCTCCCCATAAGTATATACATTTATAAAAATAGTTCAGATTTCTTTTCTTATGCATATATTGGATATTTCAAATAGATATATCAACATGATTTAATACCAAGAGAAGTTCTACAAAGGTAATTATCATCTTTTCATTTTTCAACACAGGTGATCAAGTCAAGGTAATCAAGAGAAGTTCCATGATAATAAATAAATTAAGATAAGTTTTGAATCAAGAGAAGTTCCATGAATATGATAATGTATACAATTCATATTTTCCTAATCACATCTCTAATTCATGCACATCTTTAATTCATTCATTTACATCATTCACATTTCTCTCCCCCTCGGCATCATCAAAAATATGTGAGAGAAGTTTAAACAACTTAATATGGGAAAAGGAGATCATATATAGATATCAAAAAATGAGATACACATGATGTGAGTTTTGTCCATACAAAAAAAATACACAAAAAGATACTAAACAGCCAATACATCAAAGAAAAAGAAAAAATTTTGGAATTCCCCTTTAGGCAATTGGAGTATAGATTGAAGTTCAGCATGAGTAAAAGAAATGAGTTTACCATGAGCATAAGAAGTAAAGGTTTTGGTGGGTTTTTCATAAGAGAGATAGGAGTAAAATTATTTGATTAAATTAGGATACATAGGTTCTCGAAATTCAAGAAAACGATCCCACTTAAGGGCTTGGAATTTAGAGGCTAGAACATCTAACCCTATGTCCTTGAACAGAGTGAAGTCGGGAACCTTACCCAATATAGGTACACAGTTGATGAATATCCTTAGATAGTACTCTTCAGCTTTCTTGGATTTGAACAGACTTGGAGCCTCCTCCTGAGACGGCTCAGCTACTTTTTCTTTCCCTTTCTCTGCTCTTGTGGCTATCTTCTTTGCTACCGGTCCAGATGGATTCTTCATGCAAGGAGACATTGTCTTGGACAAATTTTAAGAGATACGAGGGTTTTGGATAAGAAGGATTGAGTTTGGATGATTTTTGAGGTGACAGGAAGAGGATTTGAGGATTGAGAAAAGCGAGGGAGCACGAGTTTGAAAGATGTGAACAGTGGAAATTTGGGAAATTTTTGAAATTAGGTTTATATTTATAATCCCGCAGTCACTCATCTACGAGTAGGGTGGACTCGTCGTCGAGTGGCTTAACAAAGGCTACTGTTTGCCACACTTGTCGACGAGATGATACCACTCGTCGCCGAGTCTAGACAAAAACTTTAAAAAAATGAGATTTTTATTTCAAATTCGAATTCATTAATCTTAAATCTTCTTTTTATTAATTAAAATCTTTATCCTTAACATTCAACACCTCATTCCAAATAGATATACACATTAAACACAATCCATCATTCAACACATATCATCATGTAGCACATTCAACCAAGATTTTTTCAATTTTACATTTTAGGCATATTTTCATTTAATGTCACCTAATTTAGCCATGCCTAACTCTCTTCTTAAGGTATTGAATCTATCATAAGAGAGTGGTTTAGTAAATATATCAGTAAGTTGGTTATTTGTTTCAACAAATTCTAACACAACATCCCAATTTTGAACATGATCCCGTATAAAATGATATCTTATTTCAATGTGCTTAGTTCTTGAATGTTGAATAAGATTTTTGGTCATACATATTACACTTGTATTATCACATTTAATAGGGATTTTATCATAGTATAATTTGAAATCCTCTAATTGTTGTTTCATGTAAAGGGTTTGAGCACAACAACTCCCAACTGTCACATATTCAGCCTCAGCTGTAGATAGAGTAACAGAGTTTTGTTTCTTACAAGACCATGGAACCAAATAGTGTCCTAAGAAGTGGCATGTGTCACTAGTGCTCTTCCGATCAACTTTGCATCCAGCAAAGTGAGCATCAGAATAGCTAACTAGTTCTAGTGAAGTGTTCTTAGGGTACCATAGTCCTATTTCAATTGTACCAATTAGATATTTAAAAACTCTTTTGATAGCAGTCATATGTGATTCTTTAGGATTAGCTTGAAATTTAGCACACATGTATACACTAAACATGATATCAGGTCTACTAGCAGTTAAGTATAACACACTACCAATCATACCTCGATACTTAGTTTCTTCCACACTTATGCCTTTTTCATTTTTATCCAGCTTTGTAGTTGGACTCATTGGAGTGTCAGCTTCCTTGGAGTTTTCCATTCCAAATTTCTTGAGAAGCTCTCTTATGTACTTGGCTTGATTGATGAAGGTGTTTTCCTTTGTTTGCTTGATTTGAAGCACGAGGAAGAAGTTCAACTCTCCCATCATGCTCATTTCGAACTCATCTTGAATGGTTTTAGTAAATTCTTGACAAAGAGTTTCATTAGTAGAACCAAAAATAATATCATCTACATAGATTTGCACCATAAGCATATCATCATTTTTAGATTTTATGAATAATGCAGTATCAATTTTTTCTCTAATGAAATCATTTTCAAGTAGGAAGCCACTTAATCTATCATACCAAGCTCTAGGAGCTTGCTTTAAACCATATATGGCTTTAGTGAGTTTGAAGGCATGATTAGGCATATTATGATTTTCAAAACAAGGAAGTTGTTCAACATATACTTCCTCCAAAATAAATTTATTCAAAAAAATACTTTTAACATCCATTTGATATAGTTTAAAATTTTTATAACTAGCATATGCAAGAAGCATTCTAACAGCTTCAAGTCTAGCAACTGGGGTAAAGGTTTCTTCACAATCAATTTCCTCTTCTTGGTTGTATCCTTGAGCTACTAGTCTAACTTTATTTTTAATGATGATTTCATTCTCATTATTTTTATTTCTAAAGATCCACTTAGTACCAATTATAGATTTACTTTTAGGTGTAGGTACTAAGTCCCATACTTGGTTTCTTTTAAATTGATTAAGTTCCTATTGCATAACAATTCCCCAAGATTTATCATTAATTACTTCAAGTGCATTCTTAGGTTTAATTTGTGAGAGGAATGTAAGGTTATTACAAATATTTCTTCTTGTTCTTACACTTTGTTCCATATTTCCAAGAATGAGATCTTTACGATGATCTTTTATTAATCTCCAAGCCTTAGGAAGTTCATTTTCTACTTCATTTTCGTTTAATTTTTCAACTTCTAAGGTTTTATCCACATCATTCACTTGATTTTCATCAAATATTACATGCATTGATTCTTCTACAATTAGGGAAGTTTTGTTAAATACCCTATATGCTTTGCTATTTGAAGAGTAACCAAAGAATATTCTTTCACTAGATTTTGGTTCAAATTTCTTTAAGTTGTGTTTGTTATTGAAAATAAAACATTTACATCCAAACACTTTAAAGTAACCTATATTTGGTGATCTTCCGTTCCAAAGCTCATAAGGGGTTTTATTCAATTTATTTTTAATAACAACCCTATTGATTACATAGCAAGAAGTACTAATGGCCTCAACCCAAAAATAACTAGGTAATTGTTTACCATTTCCGCAAATTTAATTAATAAAATTAAAATTTGTAGACAAACCTTAGAAAACCTATTCACCCCCCTCTAGCTTTTGTTGATACATAAAAGGGGTAATTTTCCTCCATATTCAATCAAGATTCATCATGTGTCAATTTTCAATAATAAAATAAGGGGTTTTTGTATATCAGCTACTACATTCTACCAGTTGTGCAAATACGTTGTTATGAGTAACAGTTTTGCAAATTAACTCATGGTTTTGCAACCGTTAGACAAACAACCTCAATCCCTAGTTTCGTTAGGCTTCCGTTTGTTATTGTTAGAAAAGTGACTATTATGCCCTTATGATATTTCATAATCTCACAAAGTCTTTAACTATCCTTGAACTATGGTTAATAAGTTTTAACCATTGTGATCAAGATTCACACCCTTAGGGATAAAGCATCTAACCCTGATTTTAAAATAAAAATTAACATGTCCCCTTTTAACTATCTTTAACTTAGGTTAAGATACACTAATCCTTAGAGTTAAAGCATCTAATCTTGGTTTAAAAGAAAAAAAGTAATGTGGCCCCTTTGAACTCCCTTTAACTGTGGTAAAGATTTATTAACCCTTAGGGTTAAAGCATCTAACCTTGATTTTTAGAAAAAAAATTAGAAAAAATTAGCTTCTCCCCTTTTAACTCCCTTTAACTGTGGTTAAGATTCACTCACCGTTAGGGTTAAAACATTTAACTTTGGTTTTTAGAAAAAAATAATAATAATTAAGGTGTCCCCTTCAAACTTCCTTTAATTGTGGTTAAGATCAGCTAACCCTTGGGTTAAACATATCTCTTAACTCCCTTTAACTATAGTTAGGGTTCACTAACCTTTATGGAAGGGACACATTAAATTTTTTTAAATACCAAGGGCCAAGGTTAGATGCTTTAACCCTAAGGGTTAGTTGATCTTAACCATAGTTAAAGGGAGTTAAAAAGGGACAAGTTACATTTTCTTAAAATCAAAGTTAGATGCTTTAATCCTAAGGGTTAGTGAACCTTAACTACAGTTAAAAGGAGTTAAAAGACACGATTAAATTCTTTATTAGGGTGAGTAAATTTTAACCACAGTTAAAAGGGAGTTACAAAGGGACACGTTAATTTTTTTCTAAAAATCAAGGTTAGATGCTTTAACCCTAATGGTTAATGAAACTTTACCATAGTTAAAGGGAGTTCAAAGGGGACACATTAATTTTTTTTTTCTTTTAAAACCAAGGTTAGATGCTTTAACTCTAAGGGTTAGTGTATCTTAACATAAGTTAAAGGGAGTTAAAAGGGGACACGTTATTTAAAAAAAAACTAGGGTTAGATGCTTTATCTCTAAAGGTGTGAATCTTAATCAAAAGGGTTAAAACTTATTAATCATAGTTCAAGGATAGTTAAAGTTTTTGTGAGGTTATGAAATATCACAAGGGCATAATAGTCATTTTCTAACAATAACAAACGGAAGCCTAACGAAACTAGGGATTGAGGTTCTTTATCTAACGGTAACATGAATTGTTACTCATAACAGTGTATTTGCAAAGCTAGTAGAATGCAGCAGCTGATATGCAAAAAACCCTAACAATAATTTAAAACAAGATCAACAATTTTACCAATATTCTTTCCATTAGTTTATACCAAATCTTGAGATCCAATCCTTAAAATCATTCTACTCAATTAGGATTTATTAATACATAATTATAGTCTTGAAATCAACAATTTTTATTATTTAAAATCATTAATTAGGCAAAGTATTAAACCTTTCAAGATCGCTTCCCTATGATCAATGGCTTGCGAATGGTTTTGGATCTCGATTTCCAAGCGTTCCTTCTTCTCCAATTACAACCCCTTTGAAATCTCTAGATTTTCCCATTTTTCTTACTCCATTACTCTTAGAATGCTTCTCTAACCCTAGACCCACAAAATAATGGGTATTTATAGGGTTAGGAACCCTATTAAAAAAAGTCGGAAATCAGCGTTTTCGGAAAAATCTCGTTCTCATCGATCGATCGACCATATGGTGTTGATCGATTGGTGCCCTTTTTAAAAAAAAAAAAATTTTCCTACTTTTTCGTTAACTTTAATTTCATGCAATTTAATCATATAAACGAGCTAAAATAAGTAAAATATTTGGGTTTCTACAAATCCAGAGAGTTGCATTTGGGGATAAGCACAATCATTGTATCATATACTGATTGAGGGATGTGCCCATCAATAAAGAAGGAATTAACGGCATCTGATCGTCCTTAATAATGTTCTAGCAGGCATGATAAAAGTGATTAGAGAATCTATCTGGGCCAGTTGCACTGTCAGCAGACATGTTGAACACCACTTCTATCCTCCAAAGAAGGAATTCTAGGAATGATTCAGTTATCATCATCAGTTACAATAGTGGGGATATAATCAAGTAGATTCATATTAACTATATTACTTAAAGAAGATAGAAGTGATGGAAAGTAAGAAATAGATTCATTGCAAAAATCATCCAAGGAGGTCATCCAGTTACCAGAGGAGGTTTTTTATTCTGAAAATACTATTTCTTCCTCTTCTCTCTTTAGTGACCTATGATTCATACTACACCTATGATTCATAATGTAACTCATATAGAATTGATTGAATTTCTATTAATTAAGGTTAGCTAACTAACATTTAAGAAATAGAATGAGGTAGATATTAAACTATTGAAAGATATACCCTCAGAAATGGCATGAGTCACCCGATAAGAAAGGAAATAAGATATAAAGAGTACATAAATAATAAGAATCCTATGGGAGGTAAGACTCCTATGGAAGGTTAGACTTCTTCAGGATTTAAGACTCCTTTGAAAAAAAATAATGTATGTTTTCATATATGGTATGGGTCTGTGGATTACATGAAAGACTTAGATAAGGGTTAAAGCCAAGACGAGGCGTTTGGCAATCATCCTTGAGGGACAAAATTCATGAAGGACCGGTATGGTTCCAAGATAAGGCGGGTGAGGGAAAAAATTCATGAAAGACTAGTATGGTTCCATAAAAAGGCGGGTCCGTGGTGACTGCCTGGAAATCATCCTTGAGGAACAAAATTCGTGAAAGACTGGTGAGTTTAAAAACTAGATAGGTCAGTAGATTAACTACCAACTAGCAATCATCCTTCAGGGAAAAAATCCATGAAAGACCAGTGTGGTTCCAATATAGGGCGGGTTAGTTCGGGTATGACTCCATAGTCTGTGGATAGGGGTAAGCTAATTAAGCCCGGGATTAAAGATGAGAACAAAGATATTATAATGATTTAAGAAAAAAATGTTATAACTATTTAAGAAAAAGATATTACACAAAGATTTACGTATGTGATGTAGTAAGTAACGATAATATAAAACTAGATGATACTGCAACAATTAAAATAAAAGTAATGAATGAATTAAAGTAGTCAAAAAAATTCAAAATCAATAATAGATGACAAAAGCGGCGGTGCATGTTAGCAAGCTTTTTGCAAATGTTTCTGTTAGGGTTTTATGGTAAACCCTAGGCTTGCCGGCGGTGGGGAGGGAGATCCCCCTCTCCAGCCGCTTGAAATGCCCCTTTCTTTTGCTGAAATTATAGGTAAAATCTTGTTCTTCTTCGGGGGTCTCCTCCCCTACCATCCCAATTAAAAAAGTTTCATCTTTTAAAGGAGAACCGGCAATCTTCTTCTCTGAGGAAGAAACTGCTACTCTAGCCACTCCTCATCGGTTATCCCTTGTAGCTAAGTGTTCGTACGGTCGGCCTTCACAAGATGCCATCAAGATCCATATGACAAAATCAGAAAGCCTTCGGTTAGCATTTTCAGTTGGTATTCTAGACTCGAGACATTTACTACTTAGATTTTCATCGGAAGATGATTTTCTTATGATTTGGATTAAGGAATTCATATTCATAGAGGGATTTTTTTTTAGGTTTTTCAAGTGGACTCCCTCATTCATATCCGGTGTTGAACCTTATATAGTTCCCATATGGGTGAGTTTTCCAAATCTCCACCTTCATTTCTTCAATGATTCAGCCCTTAGATCTATCGGTAGCATATTTGGTAAGGTGCTAAAACTTGATGGAGCTACCAAATCCTTTTCTAGACCGAGTGTTGCCAGGGTTTGTATCGAAATAGATTTACTAAAGAATAATACAAATCGGTTTTGGTTAGGGATAGGTGATCATGGTCGTTGGCAATCAGTAGAGTATGAGAAAAAATTCTTGTTTTGTGTTCAATGTAAGAAACTTGGGCATCATATGAAGAATGCTTAGCGGGATCAATAATAAAATCTACAAGCAAGAAGTCTATCCATCTAGAGGCTGCTGAAGGTGATGCAAAGAATACAAACAAGCAATGGGTGGCTAAACAGGCTTCTACCGAGGTGCACTCGGAGGAAATATGTAACAAGGATTCGAGTCTACCGATTTCTCTAAATAATTCCCTTGGAAATACTCAGGATCTTACTGAAATTGATCTCTAGAGTCAAGATGTTCATTTTAATTCGACATTAGAAGCTGGGGAGAAAGGTAACCAGATTACTATAAACAACTCTCTCGGAAATACTCAGGATCACAATGAAGTTGTTCTCCAACACCAAGATGTTCATCCTAATTCGTATTCGGCTTTAGAAGCTGGGAAGAAAGGTATGGTTATCAGGTCAGATCTAACAATCTGAACTTTAACAGAAGTTCCTCAGATCGCTACATGTATGGATTTAATGAATAATACTTTTGAATCTCAATTAGAAGGTTTTGAATCTTTAACTAAGCATAGGAAATCTGATAAATTCTATAATGATAAATCCATTGAAATCAGTGAGTTAGAATCCGATTCTGATGAGGAAATAAATCCTGCCCATTTGGAAGCGATTTATCCCTTTAAGATTTGTTCTTCCATTAATCAACCTATCACTGCCCTTTGATCTGAAAAATTCAAATACTTTTGTCTTCTTTTGATTTTAGTGGATTTAGTTTTAACAATATAAAACAACCTAATTACAATTATCATAATTCTCAGCAATATCGTATGTGGATGAAACTTATTAGAATGCTTGAGGGTTCTCCCAATCATGAGAATAGTCATCATCCGGATAATATTTTATGGGAGAATTCTCAAACTTGGGAATATCATGCTGACTTTGCTCCTTGTTTGATTAAAAATATTGATTCATTCAAGGAAGATGCTAAAACATTTCCCTAAGATTAATAGTCTGAAATGTTTAAAAACGCCTTTATGATGAATCAAAGATTAAGTCAAAAAAAACCAAACCTATGATATCATCTAATAGAATGACTCGCTCTAGAACTGTGGTTCGATCTTTGATCTCGGATTCTAATCATTTTATTAATGAATAATTTTCTTCTTTAGAATATCTATGGTATTGGTAACTTAGACTCTAAGTCTAGATTGAAATAGTTTATTTCTTCTAATCTCATATTGCTTGCTGCTATAATGGAACCCAAAAAGAATTTTGATATTATGTTTGATGTTTTTTCTTTTATTGGTATGGATAATCATTTTGATTCATAAATTTCACATCCTAAAATTTGGCTGTTTTGGACGAATCAAGTGCAAGTTTCTTTTGTCTCTTTTTCTGAACAAATGATTGTTGTTGATATCTATTCTAACACTATTTCTCCCATCAAATGTGCTTTCATTTATGCTAAATGCAATAGTAGGGATCGTTTGTCTTTGTGGTTGGATCTTTGTTCTTGTTTCTCTTCTTATGCAGGCTCCTTTCTTATTGGTGGTGATTTCAATGTTATTGCTAGATCGGATGAAAAATTGGAAGGGAGGGATGTTAATATTAATTCTCTTTCTGACTTTAATAACATGATTAATGGCTTGGGTATGATGGATGCAGACTATATTGGAAACAAATTCACTTGGTGTAATAATCAAGAGGGTTTGAATCATGTCTATGCTCGTTTAGATCGTGTTCTTCTTAATTCTGATTGGAGAGTTAATTTCTCTCATACTTCTGTTTCCCATCTTACTAGGTTAGCTTCTGATCATCCTCCCATTCTGCTTGCTTTTGGTCAAGATAATGATAGGAATCTTGCTCCTTTCAAATTTCAACAGATGTGGATTTCTCATGTTGATTTTCAAAGAGTTGTCTCTAAATCTTGGGATAGTTCTATTTCTGCTAATCCACTCATGGATTTCTTTTTAAAACTTAAAAGACTTAAAATTGTTTAAAGACTTTGAATTTCGTATTAGTTCCCTTGAGGATCATATTCAAATTAATTCAGATATAGAGAAAGTTTCTCAACTTCATACCCTGAAAGATGAGTTACAAATTGTCCTTTTACAAGAAGACATTTTTTGGAGCCAAAAATCCAGAATTAAATGGCTTCAAGAAGGGGATAATAATACTAAATTTTTTCAGATGGTTACCAATTTCAGAAGGGGTAGAAATTGCATTTCTCGAATTCAAGATCATCAAGGTAATTGGTTGGATTCAAGAGAGGATATTGGTAATGCAGCTATTTATTTTTTAAAATTTTATTATCCTCATCTAATGGCATAATCGATCAAAATATTATTAATTATATTCCTTGCCTTGTTTCGGAAGAAGATAATATTTCTATATCTATTTCTTCTTCCATGGATGAAATCAAGAAGGTAGTGTTTAATATGTCTGCTAATAGTGCTCCTGGCCCGGATGGATTTTCAGGTCATTTTTATCAATCTTTTTGCAATACTATTAAGGATGATCTCTTTGATCCTATCTCTCATTTATTTACTCATGCTGATATTCCTAAAGCTATTAATGCTACTGCTATTGCGCGTATTCCAAAATGTAGCTCTTCTGTGTCATTTTCTGATTTCAGACTTATGAGCCTTTGTAATTTTCTTTATAAGATTATTTCGCGCTTACTGACTGATCGGATTGGTATTCTTCTTCCTAATATTGTTTCTGATGAGAAGAGTGGTTTTCTTACGAGTAGGAATATTAATGATAACATTAGTCTTGCCCAAGAGATGGTGCTTGATATTGATAGATCGACTCCGGAAGGCAATATCATTTTTAAACTAGATATGTCTAAAGCTTATGATCATATGGAATGGAACTTCATAATTACAGTTCTTCATAAGATGGGCTTCAAGAATGAAGTTATCAGACTGATTAAAGGTTGCCTTTTATCTCAATCATTTTCTATTATTATTAATGGTAGTCTACAAGGTTATTTTCAAAGTTCACGCGGTCTTCGTCAAGGAGATCCCCTCTCCCCAACTCTTTTTATCCTAGCAGAGGAAGTTCTTAGTAGGGGTTTGAAATCTATCTCTGAAAGTCTTTCTCTGAACTATAAATTGGGGAGGTATGGCATTTCGATAACACATCTTCTTTTTGCTGACGATACCCTAATTTTTTGCAATGGTAGAAAGCAGAATATTAAGAAAATTTTTTATTTTATTTCTACTTATGCAGTTTCTTTTGTTCAACTGATTAATTGTGACAAAAGTGCTTTTTATTGCCCTTCTAAACTCTCTAGAGCAAAAAATCTGTAAGCACAAAATTCATTCTTTGCTTTCAAATTTCCTCCATTGTTGTATGGAGTTTATTGTTTGATGTGGAGGACTATCCTTCCAATCTAGGTAAACTCAGACTGTTAAATTACCTTCCTTATATTGAGGACGAACCTCTGATTAAAATGAAGAATTAAAGAAGAACAAGATTTGAATAAATATATATTTTTATTTATTCAATGGGGTTACCCAAATCCCATGTAGGCGTTACAAGTGTCTCATTGAGGTTTTTTCAAGAAAAGAAAAAGAATGGTGTCCATGTTTTAGGGCTTACCTTGTATTCTCCATGTCGAAGGAGTCTTCTTCTTCAATTGCTTGTTTGCTTCTGTTTGCTGCTGCTTGAAGGGGAGGAGAGAGTTTTCTCTTTCTTCATTTTCTGCCTTTTTTTGTGTGTTTCTTTCGTATGTGTTTCTTGTGAGAAACACTCCTTTTATAGGTTTGAGAGAGTCCTCTTTTGGTCTCTCTCTTTGACCCCCTTATTTTAGGAAAGTCAAGATGGACTCTCCTCTTAGAGGATGTCAGCTCATGGGTCTATCTTATCTAGGAGAGTCCTCAATCTCAAGAGAATCCTCTTCTTTTGAGGACTCTTGTACCAGGTCTCCTCTTTTTGGAAGGAATCCTAGTACCTTTCGAAAATGAGGATGTTTAATCACATCATTTCCTATGATATAGGACATAGTCTTAATCCCATCATAATTATGGGGTGCCATGTGGCATCCCATGGGGTTTTAAACGGGGGATCCTTATCTTGGGATCCCCCAACAGCTTGATAGAGAATTCTTTTTATCAAGGATTCTCTGCCTTATCACAGTCAGATACTGACTGTTAGCCAAGGACAGACTGACCCAGGTCGGTCCACGGATTTTAAGGGTGAGACCATAGGTCTTGTCCACGGACCAGGGTGAGACCATAGGTCTCACCCACGGACAACAGGGTGAGACCATAGGTCTTGCCCACGGAATAGGGTGAGACTATAGGCATCGCTCCGTGGTCTGGGTTAGGTCCAGGATGTGATATTTGATCTGTGAGGTTAGCCTCATGGATGGGACACGTGTCAGCCTCTCAGAGGCTAACACTCAAAATTGGATCCATGAGGTTTTGTCCTCACGGATTGAACTCGTGTCAGTCACTTGGACACTAACACTAAAATTTTATCCGTGAGGTTTCAACCCTCACGGATCATACACGTGTCAGCCTTATGAAGGCCAATACTTAGGATTGAATCCATGGGGGTTTTACCCTCACGGATGGGGCACATGTCAGCCTCTCAGAGGCTAGCACCTAGGTTGGATCCATGAAGTTTTGGTCCTCACGGATTGAACACGTGTTAGTCTCTTAGAGACTGGCATTCAACATTGGATCCGTGAGGTTTTATCCTCACAGATTGAACATATATCAGTCTCTTGGAGACTAACACGAAGGGTTCATCCATGAGGTTTCAGCCCTCACAGATCATACACATGTCAGCCTTATGAAGGCCAACACGTAGGATTTAATCCATGGGGTTTTAACTCTCACGGATGGGGTACGTGTCAACCCTTTGGCAGCTGTCACTTAGGGTGGATCCGTGAGGCTTATCCTCACGGATCAAACTCTGAGGGACTGTGATCAGGTGTGTGTCATTGTACACACACCTAGACAATGGACTGTGAGATTTAATTGCCTACAAATGCCCCTCAGGATCTGGATGGTTGGAAATGATCCATCCATCTAGATCCTGACACCTGGCAGTGGTAGTGGAGAGGCATAACTGCCCTCCACTTAGGGTGTTAATGGGAAACCCACGATGGGTTTCTCTGATCGAGGTGCCCTCATGATGAGGTCACCTCTGCCATTAAGGCTAAAATGGCGGAGACATCCTTGCTATCTGGACCATCTATTTCGAAATGGATGGTCAAGATTAGCCAAAAGGGAACCTTTATAAGGATGCCTTAGGCTTGGGGAAGACACTATGTCTTCCCTAACCCTCCGAACCCAGAGATTTTTGAGTTCAGAGCCTCCTTTTTTTCTTTCAAGAAAGCAAGAAATTTTTCTTCATTTCTTCATTTTCCCCTTTCATCTTGAGGTGAGACTTTCACCCTGACTGGGGTTAACAGGGGAAGAACCAGTGTTCTTCCCCGATTTTCTTATTTACCGAGGATTAGAATAAGAGTTTCAGACCTCATTCCGGTGGATTAAGTGCTCATTTGGGTATTCCTTGGATCTTTTTGGTCCTGGGATCCCTTGAAATGCGTTTCTTTACATTTCTTGGGTTTTCCCAAGATCAAGGAGAGCTTGGGATGCCCTTTTGGGTTCCCTACAATTTCTGGCAGGAATCCCGGTTCCATTACCGGAATCTTTGAGTTCTCTAGTCATGGGAAACCAGACTAGAGACTCACTACCCGTGGTCTATGGCCACGGATAGCTTGCCCATAGGACTTTTGTCCGTGACCTCAAAATTGATCCTTGGATTTTGTCCACGGATGCTCTTAATTTTCATGGACTTTTTGTCCGTGGATATTTTTCACGGACCAACTGCCCACAGGACTTTTTCCGTGAGCCTAAAATTGTCTGTGGATTTTGTCCACGGATGCTTTTAATATTCATAGACTTTGTCCATGAATATTTTGAGTATCCGTGGATATTTTCCATGGATGGAATATCCAAAGGGTTTATAACCCCAAAATTAAAATTGCTTATCCACGGACTTGCCCACGGATAGGCTCTTTCCAGGATATAGAATCTGTAAATTAGCAACTGTCCATCTATGGACTTATCCACGGATTCAATTTACTTTCATGGACTTTTTGTCCTTAGAAATGTTGAGTATCCGTGGGTATTTCCCATGGAAGGGCTATTCACAGGACTTTAGTCCCTGAATCAGGAGACTTTATCCGTGGACTTGTCCACGGATCTTATCCTTAGCATTTGTCCTTAGACATTTGCTATGATAAATACCAATGGACATTTGCCTTAGCAAAAAACTCAAGGTGATTGCTTCTTTTAAGCAATTTTATCTTTAGATACATGCTCTAAATGAGACATCCAAATTTCACAGACTCAGATTTTTTAACCTAAGTCTGGAATTGATTAATATCCATCTTTTGTAATTTTATTTAATTTCCCTAAACTGAATCATTTCACATGTCCTGACTTTTCTTTTTGTAGAATGGCTAGACCTCTGAGATATTTTCATGCTACTGAAAACTTGCGTCAAGTCAATACTGTCGAAGATGACAGAAATGGGGCGATCTGAACCGCCAGCTTGAGATTATGGGAGAGTTCGGAGTAGAAGATGTTGATCCTATTCCAGTTACAGATCCGAGGGAGTGGGTACTTCGCAGGAGAATAACTATCTGCATTTATGATGTTGAGAAAGGTTTGATCGGCAACAGATCGGTCCTTGATGGCAGTTATCTGACACCTTCCCACACTGCAATAGACCCGCAACGCAAAGGCCCGAAAAGGGTACTGAAGGAAGTTTTCCCCATCTTGATAACCCAGACTGATGACGTTGCTTGGGATATCTCCATGATCATCAAGAGTTGCTCCACAGTCGACAGTAAAATTTTATGGCCGTCATGGGTCCACGACGTATATGTACGTTTTCATGATGAGTTGATAGTTCTTAGTATTCAAGGAGCAGTTGGACTCGCTAGATACGAATATAAGCGAGATCCTTTTCTATTTTGTAGCTTTCTCAACCGCTGGTGTTCTGAGACCAATACATTTCACATGGCCTGGGGGAAGATTGGACTTTTTATTCATGCGATGACCATATTTCAGGGCTACGGGTCAGCGGAGCCTTCTATGATGAGTTTAACCCCTTCAACAACGTTCTGTGATTAGAGAACAATCCGCTTGCACCAGAGAACTGTATAGGGTTTATAATGCCCTTCTAAAAGCAAATGCTAATAAAGCGTCACCTCCTATTGATAAGGACAAGGTTCCCGCTGTTGAAGAAGCAGTGTCGAGTAAAGGTGCGAAGGCACGTAAAGTGAGCAGGGTCACTCTAAGACAATGGCTGGAATATTTTTTTAAGGGAGAGCCATATGAATATTCTAAGCTGACTTACATCACTCCCTCAAACACCTAACTCCTAAGGGGGATTTTGGGGCGTTTCACAGGGTTAAGCTACGATTTGGGCAGAGGTTTGACTAAGGTTTAACTAGGGTTAAGGTTGGATTAATTGGGATTAGGCTTAGGTAACTATGGTGAAATTTATCCAGATCAATGATCTCTAAGACCTAGAGGGGGGGTGAATAGGTCTATCTAATAATTTCTAACCAATTTTAATTTTTCAATTAATATGTTTAGAAATCAATGAACAATTCACTCAGACAATCCACAAAAATCAAACACAGAAGATTTTTACATGGAAAAACCTAACGGGAAAAAAACCACGGGACCTCGTCCAGCAACAAACTTCACTATGAAAAGATTTCAAGTACAAGACAAGACCTTACCAAAACAGAAACGACGTTCCTAGGTATAGACTCTTACTCTTGATTTCCACGAACCAGCAGGTTCAATCTCCGCCGTAGCAGCTTCGGTTCCACACAGACCAAATCTTCTCAAGCTACTTCAAAACCACGATCACACACGATCGATCTCCTTCCACGAAGGCTCCGGATCAAACACCGGACACACACACAAGGTGTAGGGTTGTGAATCAATTTAGGAAGTTTCAAACCCTAGAGGGATCTCATATAGATCTGAGATCACACAATGCAAGATCAAAGGTTTAGATCTATACTTGCATTCTCTAGGATCAAAGAAAGAGGAGGGATCAACAAAGATCTAAAAAGAACAAGAGGAAAAACCCTAGAGGAGTTTCTCAAACCTCTACTCTTTCAAAAATAAACAAAGATCCGAATTAGGTCTCCAAAAAGTTGTTTATATAGGGTTTAAAAAAAGAATCCAGAAAAATAAAAAATTCTTTTTACGGGGACCGATCGAGCGGTGCTCATTACCGATCGCTCGGTCCAAAACGGATCGCTCGGTGCTCATAACCGATCGCTCGGTTAAAAATCACCTCTCTGGAAAAATACCCCATACAAATTTTTTGTCCAGTCGATAGCCACCGATCGCTCGGTAGGTCACCGATCGATCGGTCTCAACACCGAGCGATCGGTTGAGACATAATTTTTTTTAAACCATTTTTCTTTTCATGTTTATTTGATTCAACTAAGATCAAACAACTTTGTTAGGTTTAAAACTATCCTCCTAGGTATGTTTAGAGTTATCTAAGTCAAATCCAACCTAGGTAGGGGTCTCTAAGTCTATTACCTTTCTAGATCCAGAGTAGGAGCTTTTTCTTCACTTTCTTCAATCTTCTTTATGTTTTAGCTCTTCTCTTCTAACAAGTTGAACACGACTCGACTCACATGACCTATCTAATGATCACGGAATTTTGCCAACACCTACTTAGGGATTTACAATCTCCCCATTTGACAATTCCGGGACAAAACAAGACTAACTCATTTACTAGGTTCAAATTTTCCCCAATGATTCAAAAATGGAAAATTGACCTTTACATGACTCAAAAAGAATTACATGACATTTGACATTTTAACTTGTCATGATTCACCAAACTTAGAACTTGTTTGCCTGCACATGCTAAATCAAAAACCTGTGAAGCATGGGAAATAAAATATGGGAAGAAGTAAAACATGTATAACATCCACAATTCCACAATACTATATCCATAACAGGTTAATCATGTATCCATAACATCATCCACAAAATCACAAAATCATCATCCACAATATTATATCCATATGCATATCATGCACTCTCCCCCTTTTTGGCTCGAAATGCCAAAGGCGGACTATAAACAATAAAATTAATGCATAAACATCAAATGAGATGAGATATAAGAGAATGAGAATAAACCATCCAAATTCATACTGTAGAGCCCCGGACCTTTTCACAGTTAATACATGACACTCTCGTTGTCATTTTTGCCTTTTTAAGAGGTATAATTAATAAATAAGGAAGAAATTGGAAATTTCAAAACATCAGAAATGTTCCTTTTCGAAGTACGAACACAACGCAAGTTGAATCGTCACAATCGGATGAACGAGTCAAAAGATATGGCCAAAACAGTCTGAACCTGTAGGAAATCGTAGCTCGGAAGGCACTAAGGACGTGCTCTGACGTCGTACTCTGATAACATAGCACAGACAACGTACTCTGATAACGTATACTTTGTGCATCCGTTGTACAACTCACCACGGGCACGTTGTACAGCACCACGAGTTGGCACTATTCACGGACCACGAGTTGACACTATTCACAACACCACGAGTTGGCACTATTCACGGACCACGAGTTGACACTATTCACAACACCACGAGTTGGCACTATTCACGGACCACGAGTTGACACTATTCACGGACCACGAGTTGACACTATTCACAACACCACGAGTTGGCACTATTCACGGACCACGAGTTGACACTATTCACAACACCACGAGTTGGCACTATTCACGGACCCCGAGTTGACACTATTCACAGCACCACGAGTTTGCACTATTCACAACACCACGAGTTGGCACTATTCACGGACCACGAGTTGACACTATTCACAACACCACGAGTTGGCACTATTCACGGACCACGAGTTGACACTATTCACAGCACCACGAGTTGGCACTATTCACAGCACCACGAGTTGGCACTATTCACAGCACTATTCACAGAAATCCCAGTAAGGGTATTACGGTCTTTTGGTCAGTTCACTCTTACCTTAAGAGTTTAACCCGAGCCTTTAGGGCATCATTCGACACTTAGAGAGTTTGAGAGAATAGAAGAAAGAGGAGAAGGCGATTCCAACCTAGGGTTTCCATTTGGGAGAGAAATCAAAGGGTTTGAAACCCTAGATCAACCTCAAACCCGTTTTCTTCAAGATTTCGGTTCAGGCATTGTGGAGCTCGCAATCCAAGCTAGGGCAGCAACTCACAGTCATTTGGAAAGAGGGTTTCTTCCTCATTTTTTTTTCAAGGTCGGTACTTTTTACTACCCTCCTAGTTATAGTTCCTCTTCTCCCTCTATTTCTTTTTATTTTTCTTTCATTGATACATGTGCTATGAGATGGATGAATGGTGAATGGAGAATGGAGAATGGTAAATGGTGAATGGTGAATGGAGATGGAATGGGCGATTGGATGCCAATGGTTGTGTGTGATAAACAAATGGGGAAGGGCATTGTTCCAATAATGAACATACATGTATGATTTGAGTAAAACCCATCTAGAAAAGCATGTTGTAGGGTAAATCCATAATGAACACACCATGTTTGATGAAATGCCAAGGTGAATAAAGTGAGCTGTGAATTAGGAAATGCATGCCTAAGAAATTCTGAATATTGCTAGGGTCTATGATAGTGTGTTTCCTGCTTTCCCTAAATGATATGAATATTACATTGCTCAATCATTGATACTATATGTGTTGTGAAATTTCCCAAATGTCATGTTTAAATTTAAATGCAAGTATGTACACGGTTCCCATGAGCACGGCATGCATGACATGATTTATCGAGGTTTACAAGAACACGGTTAGAGGTGGGACATATCTTGCGATATGTTTTACCTCGTTCATGACAAGACATGGCATGACAAGCATAAGCATTCTAGGAAGAAGGGTCTCCCCTCCCTCACAAGTAGTTTACTTTCCAAGCAAGCAAGACATGGCATGACAAGCATAAGCATTCTAGGAAGAAGGGTCTCCCTTCCCTCACAAGTAGTTTACTCTTCCAAGCAAGCATGACAAGACATGGCATGACAAGCATGGGCATTTAGGAAGAAGGGTCTCCCTTCCCTCACAAGTAGTTTACTTTCCCAAGCAAGCATGACATGGCATAACACACATGACACGCATGATACGATAAGATAAGACAAACATGACAAGTTTTCAAGCAAGGAAATGGTATTTTCAGTCAAGTCAAGTGCACGGTGTTCTCAAGGGTTTTATCGGCTTTTATGAATTCAAGCATGATTATATACTCCTTTACTTTATTGTCATGATATGAATTATTCCTGCTTTATATGCTTGAATTGTTTCCTGCTTTATAGATGCTATCTGTATGCTATGACTGTTGGTTACTGCTTAGTACCCGCTGAGTATTCCATGCTCAGCCGTACTTCTTATGTCGGCAGGTTCTGAGGGAGCTGCTGCTCCATTTGATGTTTGTGCTCCTGGTCCATGGGTGGAAGAGGAGTACGTTGAGGAGCGTTTGGAGGAACCTCCCGTAGAGGGTTATTAGTAGGTGGTGTTAGATTCTGAGTGGATTAGCTGTGGGTGAGATGAGAGTCAGATTTATGTATTTTGGTGGGCATGTCCGCACTTTCTTTTGGATTCTTTTTATATAAACTTGGATTGATTATGTATATACATAGAGGTTTGGTAGACTTCCGCTGTGCTATGTTAGAGTATGTTTCCGCTGTTTATATCCTCTATTGTATATGCTCTGTGGGTTTTGCAGGTTAGTTGTCAAGCAAGTCATGATTAGTCGTCCAAAGTTCACTCTAACTCCTAGGGTGGGTTTTGGGTCGCGACACATACATCCATAACCAAGTCAATAACATCCAAAAAGGTTTGTACTGAGTACAACCAAGTCAAAATACATCTAAGTCTCAAACTAATACTAGGACTAAGGTAAACTCCAAAATATACACATGAACTATAAGGAGTATCTATCTTAGTACATCAATCTAACTATCACTCCTGCTCATCATCAGAAGTGAGCTGGGACTCATAATAAGCTCAAAAATCACAAACATCTCTCTGTACGCCCAGCACTGCTGCATCGAGTGATCCAAGTCTTCCACGGATCTCTGTGGTGAACTCCTGGTGGGATGAAATATGCGTTGAGAGATCCATCTGCATCTCTCTCATCATTCTGGCTAGATCATCAATCGTGGCCGGAGGTGGATGAGAGGATCCTGTACCAAAATCAGCTTCCTCCTCAATATCTCGAACTGAAGCATGAGAGAAACTCTGAGCAATGGTCTTTTTGTTGATTGGACCTTTCGGATTACGGGTAGGAACTCCAGGAGGAGCAATAATCCCTTAAGAACCAAGGAGTTTAGTAATCAGGGATCCAAACGGAAGAGCTCCAACCACAGTTTGAGTTTGATAGGCTTGAATCATCAAATCAATTATGTGTGCTGCAAGGTTAATATCATGTCCACGAAGGAGACTGAATAAAAATCGATCTTTATCTTCCCTAAGGTCTGCAGTATGAACCTTTGGGTGGATATTGGCACTCATTACCAGGTTTACAAGTCTGGCATCCCTAGTGAGTTTTGTAACTTCTATTAAGGAACCAACCCAAAGTGTAGGAGCACTACAAAGAAAGATGACTACATTGTTCATAGATTCTTTATCCTCATCTTTCTTGTATTTATAAGGATAATAGGCATCTGGAACTCGAGGACAACCAAGAAATTTAGCAATGACATTTGGATTTATCAAAACTGATTGTTCTAAAAATCGAGATTTAAAAGACCAGGTTTTAAAATTGATTTCAGAGAAATTTGAGTAAAATTCCTGGACTAACTGAATAGGAGCAGGACCGGATAAAGTGAGAAGACCTTCCCAGTTACGATCGGTAATGAGCTTAGAAAGGTAATAATCACCAAAATCTGAAATTCTAATGCTCCTTTCAACCATAACACCCTTTTTACTAAAATACTCACTATAAAGCTGAGCAGCACTAGGGCTAATGAAGGGACCCAATAGAACATTTGAAGATGAACTAGCTTTTCCCTTTTGTTTCTGGGTTTTATCTGCCAAAGACTTTTGGCGATTTTCAGTAGTAGAATCCACCATTCTACGGATTGGTCGATCCCCTATTGAAATCCCATGTCCTATTGGAGTGAAAGAGTATGGCTCATTGTGTTCCTCTTCCTCTTGAGGGTCCTCTTGGTTATTGAGGACCAATCTCTGGCGTTTAGAGACACCGGACATGAGGAATGCAAGAATAACTAAGGAGTATGAGAAAATCATGATGAATTTTTGATGCCCTAGATGTGAAAAGTAAACCAAAATCACGAAAATGATTAAAGATTACCTTTTTAGATGCTAGGAGACCCTTGGAGTCAAAAGAGATGAACGTAAGAGAGATTTGGAGAAGAAGGGACCGAGGGATCGCTCTAGAGTTCGGAGAACAAAATAATAGGAAACTGAGAAATGAGGGTTTTATAACCCTGTTCACGAAAGACCGATCGATCGGTCATTAACACCGAGCGATCGGTGGTCTGGAAAATTTTCTGAAAATTTTTACTTATGATCATTTTTCTCCCCCTCAACCAAAGCAAGACTTATACTCATTTTCACCTTAAAATCTCCTAACAACTATGCACTTATGCAAACATTTATTTCATCAAAATCAAAAAAAAATTTAACCAGGAATGTATCTTACAGAATAGTTATGAATAAGGATTCTGTTAAGAACTTTTAGTTTCCATAAGTGATTAATTTTGATTTTTGCATCAAATCCACATTTAAAGTAAATAAATGCTCAGAAGTAATGTGTGTGTAATATTAAAAATTCATAACATGACTCTGAGGATTGGTTTCATCCACAAAACAAGATTTTGATATTATAGCATAAAGGTACTCTAGAATGTTCAAAAACTTGAATTAAAACCAAGAACCATCCATAGAATTATGATGAGCAATGTTTACCCCAAATTTGATCTATAAGGTTATTTCAGTTTATGATCAAATTTTACACATTATCTTTTCTTTGGACATTGGTGACTTTCACTCAAGTGAGAAGGTAGCCCTCTCTAATGACAGTGGGGGCTTTCACACTAGCAACCCATATAGATACCTACTGTTTGTCTAGGTAGCCATTTCTCACTGTTTGCATTCACTAGAAGCTATCACACAAACTCAAAGGTAGTTCTTTCCATGTCAATAATTTTTTTTAAAACTAAGGGGCTCATCTTATGGAATTTTAATCACTTTGGTTATACTAGATTTGATTAAACTAGGGAACCATATGATATAATATTAGAATCTATAAATAGGAACTAATACCATCTCAAAAATCAGTTAGAGTGCATGTGCAACACATAACATCATTATTTACTCAACTCTAACTGAGATTGGTGACCATGACCATTTTAAATCACCAGATAGAACTAATAGTTGAACTATCCTTATTTACACAATCCTATGATAGATTTACCCTTGGAATTAATATTCAATTATGATTTCAAAGGAATAACTTTAAGCATAACGATAGGAAAAAAGGTCATACAAACATATTATTTTTTGCAACATTTTTCAATTTTTTGAATGTTTTTGGATTTTTAGTAATTAAAGGAAACAACAAAAAATAGCTCTATAACTTAAAATCCAACAAGAATAACACATAGGCTATGAAGAAAGCACACCATCACTCAACTCCGCACAAACCAATGGATTTCCTAAGGAATTCAAACCTAAGGGAATCTAAGGGTTTTGTGAGAATGTCTGCATATTGTTTCTCTGTTTGGACATACTCAATACACACAACATTTTGCTCAACTAAATCACGAATGAAGTGATGTCTAATGTCAATGTGTTTTGTGCGAGAATATTGAATGGGATTTTTGGAAATATTGATAGCACTTGAATTATCACAATACACAGTCATAGTGCCTTGTTCAATCCCGTAATCATGCAACATCTGCTTCATCCACAGAAGTTGAGTACAACAACTGCCAGCTGCTATGTACTCAGCTTCGGCAGTGGACAATGAAATTGAATTCTGCTTTTTGCTAAGCCAAGCAACTAAGCAGTTTCCAATATAGAAACATCCTCCGGATGTGCTCTTCCTATCATCAGCATTTTTGGCCCAGTCGGCATCGAAATATCCAACTATTGTGGCATTGGTATCAAAAGAATACCAAAAGCCAAATGATGGAGTTTCACTTACATATCTAATGATACGCTTGACTGCAAGTAAGTGAGACTCTTTTGGGCTTACTTGATAGCGAGCACATGCTCCAACACTAAAGGCAATGTCTGGTCTAGTAGCAGTTAGGTAGAGTAAACTACTAATCATGCTTCTGTAAGTAGTTTGATCAACATCCTTGCCTGAAGTATCTTTACTAAGTTTTGTTGTAGAACTCATAGGAGTCCTAGCATGCTTAGCAGAACTCATACCAAATTTCTTCACCAGATTTTTAGCATATTTGATTTGAGATACTGAGATCCCATAATCAATTTGCTTGATCTGAAGACCAAGGAAGAAATTCAGCTCACCTACCATGCTCATTTCAAATTCATTCTTCATTTGTTCAGCAAATGATTGAGCATGTAAGTGTAATGTGGAACCAAACACAATGTCATCAACATAGATCTGGGCAATGACAATATCACCTTTCACATTTTTTATAAAAAGGGTTCTGTCTACTCCCCCTCTCGAAAATCCCTTTTCCAAGAGATAAGTAGTCAACCTCTCATACCAAGCTCTTGGAGCTTGCTTTAAACCATAGAGGGCCCTTTTTAATCGATAAACTTGATCAAGGTGATGTGGATCTTCAAACCCTTTTGGTTGTTCCACATAGACTTCTTCCTGTAGAATGCCATTCAAAAAGGCACTCTTAACATCCATTTGAAACAACTTGAATTTCATATGGCAAGCCACAGCTAGAAGAATTCTGATTGATTCTAGCCTGGCTACAGGAGTAAAGGTCTCATCGAAGTCAATACCTTCAATTTGGGTGTATCCTTGTGCAACTAACCTAGCCTTATTTCTTATGATAGTACCTTTTTCATCAGTTTTGTTCTTGAAAATCCATTTGGTACCTATCACATTTGTATTGTTAGGCCTAGGTACTAAATACCAAACATCATTCCTAGTAAACTGAAGTAACTCATCTTGCATTGCATTGATCCAATTATCATCTGCAAGGGCTTCAGCTACATTCTTGGGTTCAAAAGATGAAGTATAGCAAATGTAGCTAACTTCATTTTCAATTTGTTTCCTTGTTCTCACTTCACTTTCAAGATCACCAATTATATCTGTGGAGTTGTGAGGTCTTATGACCCTAGGATGTGTGGGTTTTAATGGAGATGATTGCTTAGTAATAAGTGGAGTTGAAGAAGTTTCAACATTTTCATTTCCAGCATTATCATCATCCTCAAGTTGCACATTTTCAACACCAGAGTCATCCACAACTACATTTATGGACTCCATAATCGTAGAGGTTCTCAAGTTGTACACTCGATAAGCTCTACTATTGGTGGAATATCCAAGAAATATCCTTTCATCACTCCGGGATTCAAATTTGCCCAGTTGCTCTCTATCCTTAAGGATATAGCATTTACTTCCGAATTCTCGAAAGTACTTGACACTGGGTTTCTTGTTATTCCACAACTCATATGGGGTTTTCCTTGTTCCAGGTCTTACAAAAACTCTATTAACTATATAGCAAGCAGTGTTAACTGCCTCAACCCAGAAATGAGAAGCTAGATTGTTGCTATGAAGCATAACTCTAGCCATCTCTTGGAGAACCCTGTTCTTCCTCTCTACTACACCATTCTGCTGAGGTGTAATAGGTGTAGAAAATTCATGTTTGATACCCGACTCATCACAAAAGTCGTTGTACTTAGAGTTTTCAAACTCCTTTCCATGATCACTTCGAATTCGAGTGATTGGGCATCTTTTCTCATTTTTAATTTTCAAGCAAATACTTTTGAAATTGTCAAAAGCATCGGATTTCTCTCTTATAAATGCCACCCATGACATTCTTGAGAAATCATCAACCATGACTAGGATGTATCGCTTTCCACCTAGGCTTTCAGTTCTTGTAGGACCCATAAGATCTATATGAATTAATTCCAGTGGATATGAAGTAGCAATACTTGAAGTCTTCTTATGTAGGGTTCTAATTTGTTTACCAATTTGGCATGGCCCACACACAGCAGTAGAAGGCTTTCCTAGTTTGGGAACACCTCTTACAAGCTCTTGCTTAGAGATTTTACATAGGTCGTTGAAGTTCATGTGACCTAGTATTCGGTGCCACAAATCAACCTCCTCAATTTTAGTCTTATAACAAACATTTGAGGGATTAGGACTGGGAATTAAGCCGTAGCAATTGTCAGTGGTTCTCAACCCTTCTAAAACACACTTACCTTTACCATTAATGACTAAGCATTTATTTTGGGTAAAGTGCACAACATGGTTATCATCACATAGTTGACTTATGCTAATTAAATTAGCTTTCAGTCATTCAACAAACAAGGCATCTTTCAATTTTGGTATGCCTGGTGAATCGATGATACCCTTCCCTTTGACTAAAGACTTGCTTCCATCACCAAATGTAACAGTCCCATCTGGACAGTCCTCAAATTGAGTAAATAATGACTTGTTACCTGTCATATGCCAAGAACACCCACTGTCGAAGTACCACATTTTTGTGTTTTGGGCTTTCAAGGCAGTGTGAATGACGAAGCACTTAAGGTCATCCTTTCTTACATACACAGTCTTTAAACTTTGTTTAGATCTTTGATCATTAAACTGTGTATTAGAAACCTTTTTCCTTTTTGTCCTCCTTGACCTTTTCCTATTTTGTTCAGTTCTAGCTTTTTGATTAGTCAAATTCTTTCCTCTTGAATAATCATTTGGAATAAATTGACCAGTTCTTGTTATAGAGATTTGAGCAATTCTATTAACATCTTCGCTCAATATTCTAGACTTTTCAGCCAGAACCTGAATCTGCCTTTGAAGAGTCCATTGACTTTGATTTTGGTTCCATGAACCATTTTGGGGAGCTCTCCTAAAAGCATTACAATTTGGTCGAATGTGACCTCTCACACCACAAAAGTGACATGTGGGTATGAATCTTGGGAGAGGAGGAGGATTTCTTCTAAAAGGAATTTGATTCCTCATAGCATTCACTCTAGGAGCTGTATTTCTAGGCTTTACAAAATTTGTATAAGCCTTAATACTTGATGTAGAAGGTAGATTCACTTTAGGATCAGAATGTATTGGCTCAAACACTGCACTAGCCATTGTACCAACAGCTAAAGGATCAGCTGGTGTGTCAGCATGTCCTATCCCAGATCTACTCGAATTTGACCCATATTTTCTAACTAATTCATCTAGGCAGCTAGTGTTACCAAACATTCTTACTTCTTTTTCAAGAGTATAGACCTTCTGAATCAAGTCAGTCTTGTCTTTAAGGGTAATTTGATGTTCTTTTTCAAGAAATTTCACCTTATCAACAAGAGAGTCTTTAAAAGTTTCCAGCTCCATTTGCAGAGTTCTTAACTCTTCAATTTCTTTCATGGAAGTGTCTCTTTCAACTTCTAATTTTCTGACCACATTAGTCAATGAGACATTCTCTTCCAAAAGACGTTGAACTTTCATAACAAATGCTTCTTTTTCATTTTCCAACTGACTAACTAGAGCACTCTTCTCTTCTGCTACTAGTTTACAAGTATCTCTTTCATTTTAAATGATTTTGAGTTTTTTGCTCAAAGAGATTTTTGTTTTAGTCAGCTTCAAACTTTCAGCATACAACTTATCATAAGTTGTTTTCAAATCTTCATCACTTTCAGAGTCAGTTTAAATCTTCTGTATGTCATCACTAGACTCAGTATGAACACTCTCATCACTTCTATCCTTTTCATCAACCGCAGAGGTAGTCTCAAGAATCCCAGAAAGGGAAACAGTGAAAGCCGTATGATTTCCAGTATCTTCACTTGAAGAGGAACTGTCCGATTCTTCATTCTCGGAATCACTGTCATCCCAACAGGCATTCATCACCTTGCCCTTACTCTTCTTCTTGTTAGGGCAATTAGGTGAAATATGACTGAAGCCATGGCATTCATAACATTGAACACCTTGGGATTTCTTGTCGCCACTCTTGGAATTTTTCTTGTTTTCCCAGGGCTTAGACTTTGACTTCTCAAAAGATTTTCCTCCCTGTTTGGGATTGAACCCCTTTTTCGTTTTAAAAAATTTTCGAAATTTTTTAACGAAGAGAGCCATTTCTTCCTCATTCATATCTCCATCCCTGTCATCCTCATCCAAAGATTCCCTGATAGATTTCAAGGCTAAAGATTTGTTCTTCTTGGATGGACGGAGATTGAGTTCATAGGTTTGGAGTGAACCAACCAATTCCTCAATCTTCAGAGAGTCAACATTTTTACTCTCTTCGATTGCAGTGACTTTGGGTTGAAATCTCTCAGGGAGAGATCTAAGGACTTTTCTAACTATTTTGGACTCAGATATTTTTTCACCTAAATTGAAACTAGCGTTGACAATGTCACTAAGTTTTGCATAGAATTCATCAAAAGTGTCATTGTCATCCATGTTTAAATGTTCAAATTTGGTGGTTAACATTTGGAGTTTTGAGATTTTAACAGTGGTAGTACCCTCATGGGTAATTTCAAGAATGTCCCAAGCCTCCTTTGCTGTTTCACATGAAGAAATTCGTCTGAATTCCTCAGCAGTGACTGCAGTAAAGATAGCATTAAGACCTTTAGTGTTCCATCAACTTGACTCAAGCTCTTCTCTGGTCCATTCATTAGAATATTTGACGACAGTCAAATCACCTACAGTTTTTATGGGCGTAGTCCACCCATTCTGTATAGACATCCAAATTCTCTCGTCAATTGATTTGAGAAAGGCTCTCATTCTAGCTTTCCAGCATGCATAATTATACCCATCAAAAAGTGGGGGACGAGAGACGGATCCACCTTCTCTTAGAGTACTCATGATCACGGATAATACAGGATCACACTTAAGGGATTAGCCTTATCAGTGAACAAGCTTTGATACCAATTGAAATTTATCCGGATCAATGATCTCTAAGACCTAGAGGGGGGGTGAATAGGTCTATCTAATAATTTCTAACCAATTTTAATTTTTCAATTAATATGTTTAGAAATCAATGAACAATTCACTCAGACAATCCACAAAAATCAAACACAGAAGATTTTTACATGGAAAAACCTAACGGGAAAAAAACCACGGGACCTCGTCCAGCAACAAACTTCACTATGAAAAGATTTCAAGTACAAGACAAGACCTTACCAAAACAGAAACGACGTTCCTAGGTATAGACTCTTACTCTTGATTTCCACGAACCAGCAGGTTCAATCTCCGCCGTAGCAGCTTCGGTTCCACACAGACCAAATCTTCTCAAGCTACTTCAAAACCACGATCACACACGATCGATCTCCTTCCACGAAGGCTCCGGATCAAACACCGGACACACACACAAGGTGTAGGGTTGTGAATCAATTTAGGAAGTTTCAAACCCTAGAGGGATCTCATATAGATCTGAGATCACACAATGCAAGATCAAAGGTTTAGATCTATACTTGCATTCTCTAGGATCAAAGAAAGAGGAGGGATCAACAAAGATCTAAAAAGAACAAGAGGAAAAACCCTAGAGGAGTTTCTCAGACCTCTACTCTTTCAAAAATAAACAAAGATCCGAATTAGGTCTCCAAAAAGTTGTTTATATAGGGTTTAAAAAAAGAATCCAGAAAAATAAAAATTCTTTTTACAGGGACCGATCGGGCGGTGCTCATTACCGATCGCTCGGTCCAAAACGGATCGCTCGATGCTCATAACCGATCGCTCGGTTAAAAATCACCTCTCTGGAAAAATACCCCATACAAATTTTTTGTCCAGTCGATAGCCACCGATCGCTCGGTAGGTCACCGATCGATCGGTCTCAACACCGAGCGATCGGTTGAGACAGAATTTTTTTTAAACCATTTTTCTTTTCATGTTTATTTGATTCAACTAAGATCAAACAACTTTGTTAGGTTTAAAACTATCCTCCTAGGTATGTTTAGAGTTATCTAAGTCAAATCCAACCTAGGTAGGGGTCTCTAAGTCCATTACCTTTCTAGATCCAGAGTAGGAGCTTTTTCTTCACTTTCTACAATCTTCTTTATGCTTTAGCTCTTCTCTTCTGACAAGTTGAACATCACTCGACTCACATGACCTATCTAATGATCACGGAATTTGCCAACACCTACTTAGGGATTTACATATGGTTTCGCCAAGATTTAACTAGGGATCCAGGGTAGAGGTTCGACTAGGCGAGGTTAGTTTTGAACCAGGATTTGGGCAGAGGTTCGACTAGGCGAGGCTAGTTTTGAACCGGGATTTGGACAGAGGTTCAACTAGGCGAAGCTTAGTAGTCTAAACTAGAATTTAAAGACAAAACTAGAAATTAAGTAATTAATAAAGCTAAAAATTGAAAGCGAGACTAGGGATAGAAGGATTACCTACCCGAAAATACGGCAAACTTTCGGACAAAAAGGGATTCTCCAAATAAACAAAAAAATTCCAAACTTTGAAATCCCGAGAAATGGCTTTCCAAGGGTTTTCTAAGCTATAAGACTTGAAAAACCAAGGAGAAAGGGGGGTGAATTGGTGAGGTTTTGAGAAAGAGAGTTTAGCCTTTATAGGGGGAAGAAAATATGTGAAACCCACAATTTTTCGATGTGGGACTATCTTTTTTTTTTAAATCTTTCTCTGGTCATTTTTGTGAAAAACAACCAAAACAAAAAAGTCAAAAATAGTGGAAAGTAAGACGGTTTACTGGGGAAAAAAGACCAAAATAACTAGATATTTATTTGGTCGTTTATAACATAAGCGACCAGCCAAAAAACACCAAAACAATCTGGTCATTTTGGCCAAAAACAACCAGCCAAAACTTGCTTAAAAAGGCTGGTTGTTTTTGGTATAAACGACCAAAATAATTCTGCTTTTTTATTTAATTTTACTTTGCCACATGGCATTTTCTGGTTCGCTGAAAGGTAGATTTTGCATTTGAAGCCTGATTTGTGCCTGGAAACAATCGAAATTGAACTGAAAAATCCACAAAAAATATTTTAGACCCAAAGTAAGTTTTGAAGTATTTTCCAAGGGTATTTTGGTCATTTTGTACTCTAGGGGTATTTTAGTCATTTTTCAATTTTTGAACCCGATTTATTCCCAAAAATAACCAAAATTGAACTGATAAAATCTAGAAAAATATTTTAGATAACATATGAGTTTTTCAGAACTTTTCAGGGGTTTTTGGTGAATTTTACACTCTAGGGGCATTTTGGTCGATTTTCCACTTTAAACTCGATTTAATCCCAAAAATAGTCAAAATTGAACTGATAAAATCCAGAAAAATATTTTAGATAACATATGAGTTTTTCAGAACTTTTTTGGAGTATTTTGGTCATATTACACTCCAAGGGCATTTTGGTCAATTTTCTGCTTTTGGGGCATTTTCCAGAAAGTAAAGCCTATTGAAATAGACTTTAAAGAGAGATTTAAAAAGAGTTTTTGGAGAGTTTTGGAAAAGGTTTGAAGATACTAAAGGTGCTAATGGGATGCAAAATTGGGGTGCTTACACGTAATATAAGTTACTAATTGCCTTGGCATTGATTTAAACAAGCTTAATGTCAGCTTGATTCCTTTCATCTTCACTTTTAGGTACTTGAATACCATCTACAATTTTTGTAGTGATATTGGGACCATTAATTATAACTTTCCAACAATTGTATTCTAGTGCTTGAATGAAATACATCATTCTCACTTTCGAATAGTTATAATTTTTACCATTGAACAAATGAGGTCTAGTTGTAGATTTGCCTTCTCCTAGAGTAGATGCACACATTATTCATTTTTGCCAAAAAAATATTTTCACTAAGATGGTTAAATCTTTAAAAAAATATAGAGACCTGAGCTCTGATACCACTTGTTGCCCAAGTTTGGAACCTAGAGGGGGGGTGAATAGGGTGTATGACAATTTTGAATTTATTTCTAATTCTCTAAGCGGAATTTCAACTTAAGCAAGTTAAAGAGAATAGAAATTTATGCAATTTTACACAAACATCAAAACAATAAATGTAAATAGAAGAGTTAGAGAGATGCAAACACAAGTCAACACAAGATATTATTCATGAGGTTCGGCAAGCCGCCTATGTCCCCGCCTTAAGCTCTCCGGTTTCAAGGATTCACCACGATCTTATTAAATCACAAGACTTCTTCCAGGTGAAGTCCAAACCATAAAAGAGAACAATCCTCCCTAGACTTAGTCCACTTTCTGGGTAATGACCAGACCTTCCCAATCTCTTTCTAGGTAGAGATCAAACTTTACAAAGCTTCTAGCATCACGGACAGAACTTCCACGGATGTCTTGATTTCAATACACTTTGGATAAGTTTTTTACAATCTTGAAATACTCCTTAGATGAGCTGATACAGATTTTGACACTCTCTAGAAAATCTCCCAAAGATTGGAGTTGAATAGCTCAAAAACAAGGATTTGGGATTTCTAGGTTGAACTCAATAGATTTGACAATCTAAGCTTTGAGTTAATGATCTAATTAATTGGAAGTATTGGAGTTCTTCTTTTGGTTCATAAATTAATCCTTTTTATAGCTCTTGCAATAATATAGCCATTGGAGGTATAACCAAAACTCAAAGAGTCGTTTAAAAATAGTTGTTACAGAGTAAAACTCTATCCCAAGCCATCTAGTCGACTGGATGGGTTCATCTAGTCATTGGATGAACACGGTAAAATTTGGCCCATCTAGTCGACTGGATGGTGCAATTTTTTCACAGAATCCATTTTCAGAGACCTTAATGATGAGAATGCTTTCCTAGGTCAACTCCTTTGCCCTCAACATGATTTTTATCATTCTAAATGATGTCTAAGGTCTTTAGAAAGATATCCAATATGGTCTTAAGGTACCTATGGTCAATCTAAGTATTGAACAATTCAAACAACCAAACTTTGAAGACTTTTTACAAAAGTCCTAAACACTCTCAACTAAAATATAAACATTAAACCTTCTAAAGAGAGTCTTCAAATTCTTCTACCTTGATCTTGAGAGGATTTCACTTTAGCTTTATGATCCGACTTGGACTTTGGCCTTTGACATGATCTTCATCATGATGTGACTTGGATTTGGATATGATCTTCAATATGATCCAACTTGATCCAATTTGCTTGCTTTTGACTTGATGTTGAATCTTCTCATAGGATGGTGTCATTTTCATGCTTTTTCACTAAATGACTTAATTTGCTAATGCTCTTTGTACACTGTTTTTCATATAAATTCAATAGAAGCATTAGTAACACAAATCTCATTCTCTTATTGTATTATCATCAAAATCACCAAGGTGACCTGTGGTGGACACTTATAGCCTAACAAAGATTTGATCAATAGTAGTTTAAGAGTTGTTTGATGTTCATAAATAAACTCAATTTATAGTTCTAGGATCAATAGTGCCATTGGGAATGCATTTAATGCGAAAATAGCCGTTTAAAAACTAGTCATTAAAGTTGGTTCCTGCAAGCAATCGTCGACAAGTGCATTGCTCAGTCGTCGACGTGTGAAGCTGCCAGAATCAATCACAGCTACTGTTTCTTGCACTCGACGATGAGTACTGAGACCACAGTCCCATTCGTCGATGAGTCCTCTGTATTTCTATAGAAAACTCATCTTTAAATGACCAATATGATGGGAATGATTTTCTAGGTCTTTTGGCTTCCCTTTAACATGATTTTAATCATATTATAAGATGTCCTAAGGCCTTAGAGTGATATGCAATTAAGTCATGGATTCCTAAGGTCAATCTAGGTACTTGAGCATTTTAACTTTCCATACTATTGAGGACTTTTTACATAAGTTCTACTCTTTCAAATAAATCAAAATGACTTTAAACCTTCTTGAAAGATAGTCTTCAGTTTGATCTTGGATCTTCCAACTTGAATATGTCTTAATGATCTTTACTGTTGTTCATTAATCCAACTTGAACTTTGGAATGATCTTGAATTCATCTTTGTGCAGGGAAGCTTTTTCTTGATGGTTCATCTTGGATATGTGGAGTCCTTTTCATACATCATGCTTTGAATATTGGGCTAATGATCTTGTAATATGAATTTTCATTAACTTCATAGAAACATTACTATCAAAATGATCATTCTATTAATGTGTTATCATCAAAATTATTAGGGGTACACAGGGTTGTAACCTTTAGGCTAACAGTATGAACCAATATCGATAGTGTGGCCCATGGGTCAATGCTAGCACACATAATCATGTGCAAAACACTAGCAAAAGGAGTGAGACACCGTTGAGGCAAATGAGGAGGTGCCCAAGGACGACCATCCCCACACAAAAAGGCAGCAGCAGAGTCCAAGACTTGGGAATCATTATTATGCCAAAATCGATAGGGAAAGTATGCCTCAGGGATGAGAGGAGTTTCCAGAAACTCAGAAAGAAAGGATGGAGAAATAGTGAAGTGTTTACCACAAACATACACTTGGAATGTCCTGGTATCATTTTCGTCACGGGAAATGTTAAAGTAAAATTCTCAGACTAACTCGACATGACATCGACCAGACAAGGTTATGAGTTTTTCCCACTAATGATATCGAAGAATATCGGGAATGAGTGTGTGAGATAATTCAAAAAGATTGGTTTGTCGTTATAGATACCCAAATTTATTTTCCTTAATATCTACTAGTTATTTAATTCTATAGAAATATGTGTTTAATTTTAACGAGATTAAGCCTATAAAGTTAATGTGAAACGTATGGATTTTAAAATTCAAATAAATCGCTTAATTTAGGACATTTTTATAATTAAATCGCATGAAAAGGAAGTATATCAAAAAGTAGCAAAAGACTTTTTTTAAAAAACTTTGACAGAGCCCCGATCGATCGGCCCTACCAATCCGATCGATCGGCCAGGTCTAACATGGTCTGATTGATCGGCTCTAAGTTCCGATCGATTGGAGTTCGTGCATGGAAATCGCCAAAAATATACTTTTTCAACTTTTTGGCTTCTTAAGGGATCTAAACCCTTATAAAGACCTTATTTTTGTGAGACAAGGGTTGGAAATTTTACTTAGAGTTTTAGAGATCTAGAAAGAGGAAAACTTAGGGTTTTCTAGGGACTTTCAACTAGAGAAAAAGGGAAGCAATTGCAGATTGAGATAAAAGGCTATTCGCAAACGCTTGATCATAGGGAAGCGATCGAGAGAGGTAAATATAGATTCTTTCGTACCAATATGATGATTTTTATTATAAACAAGGAGAAATAGTTGGATTTAAAGAAAGAAATAAGATCAATCATGTTATTTTATGAATCCCTTATGAAAGTTGTTTATGATTTTAAGAGATGTTTTCTTATGATGTTAGTTTGTAAATCAAGAAAGGGAAAGGAAAAAATTGTGTGATTTATGCATGGTGGATGATGGAGGAAGAGATGATTATTGGATTTGAATGAATAAGTATGAGTTTGATTAGAATTTGTGATGTGTTATAAAATTAAGGTTTTGTGAAATTGATTTTATCAAAATTATATACCGAAAATTGATGCATGATTAATGGAATTGTTTTATTAATTTATTGTTGAAAACTTTATAGAGCATATTTTTAGATTGATCAATTATGAGAAATTAGATATGCTTGATCTATGATTGACAAATTGCATGATGATGGATGTTGGTTAAATCAAACCATGAATTATGATTGTGTGACTTAGGGGTATTATCATGGCAGCGTTAGTCATTATGATGAGCCTTCAAGAACCCTTGACCAATAATTCGGGGTGCGATTTAATTAATCGCTATCATTATTTCACTCACACTCATTCATTAAAATAAATATGTACAAGCATGATAAAAAGCAAGATCACAAGTATTATAAAAGTGTACAAGTACACAAGCATGATTGTATGATTAAGTTTTGCACTGCCCGAGTACCAACAAGCCTAAAATTAAGGCTAGACAAGCCGTATGCACCGGATAATGTGCAGACAAGCCGTATACACCGAATAATGTGTAGACAAGCCGTATCCATCGGATAATGTGTAGATAAGCCTTATGCACCGAATAATGTGTAAACCATGTGGTACCTCGGTAAGTAGGGTATATGTTAGTTTCTACCCAGTATATGAGGTAGAGTTATCTTAAGTTATTGCATAATGCATGTTGTTGAATACACTCACGAACAAGTAAGATAAGGAAGAAAGATAATTACAAGTGAGCACGTATAAGGATTGATTAGAAATTATGCTCCCGCACTATGATTTGTTTATATGCTTACATGTATTGTTAAATCATGATTTATGCTTTATATTAATGTTATTATATTGTTAGTTAGGAGTTTATATACACGGAGTAATTTGTTACTCAACCAATGACTTTGTTGTCGGTAAGTTATAGGTTTGATATTTGTGCACCAGGACTTTGGGAAGAGGAAGAATATGAAGAGGAAGAAGAAGAAGAAGATCCAGTAGGTGATTATCCCGAGGGTGAATGGAATTTGGACCATTGGCCATTTTTCAGGAATTAAATAATTATTATTTAAATTTGAAGTTCAAGACATTGTAATAGATTTAGTTTTGGATTTATGGTTAGGTTGGATTGATAGTTAAGAATCATGATAGATGATTCGAATTATTTATTATGTTTTAGTTTTAATTTGAGATATTAGATTTGATCATGGTTAATTGAAGAAAAATTTTCAGGTTTATATTTTAGATTGCCTTAAATGCTTTATGACAGGATGTTATGATGGTTAAGTCACGTGCCAAGGTCTCACTTTAACCTAGGAGGAATTTTAGGGCGCGACAAAGTTGGTATTATAGCAAAGGCATTAGGTTAGCTAGGGCTTAAGTTTTAGGGATAAAAACATGCTAGGATTCATTGTGATGTACTAGTGTAAAATTTTGAGTGTTAAAATTAATTATTTCCAAGTTAGACTAATAGATACCGTTTGCTATCAGGTATATCATAATAAGGTGCGGTGGCAAAGGTCGTGGATATAACACTAGGGGAAATCCTGGAAGGGGTATTGGAGAAGGACAACTAGAGGGTAATGATCAGCCTGACTTGACTGAAGTGTTGGGATCGATTGCCCAAACCATGACACTCCTTGCAGCCAGGCAACTTACTACAGCTGCTCCTGAACATGTAGAGGCACTTGCACCTCATCCAACCAGGGCACACGTAGGGATTGAGGCATTTCGAAGATTGAGGCCGCCATCATTTTATGGGACTATAGATCCTATAGCTGCAGAAGCATGAATATTGTAGTTGGAGAAGATGTTCTCAGTTTTGTCTCCCACGAATACGGAAAGGGTGACATGGGTGGCCTTCATTATGGAAGGTGAAGCTGAGCATTGGTGGAGAGCATCCGCCAAAACTAGAGACTTGACTAGAGAAGGCAAACAATGGACATGGGGGAATTTCTAGATGTATTTTACAAGAAGTATTTTCTGGTTGTGGTTCATGAAAACAAAGATGCAGAGTTTCTCACTCTTGAACAAGGGGAGATGTCAGTGGCCGAGTAAAGGCCAAGTTCTTAGAGCTTTCTAGGTTTGCACCTCATATGATTGCCACAGAGGCGATGAAAGCAAGGAAGTTTGAAAGGGGTTTAAGGGATTTCATTCGAGACAGGGTTTCAATGTTTCGACTCGAGACCTTTGCTGAGGTGAACGACAGAGCACAATTGGCTGAAAAGAATTCTTGAAAAAGAGAGAGATGAACCAAAAGGAGAAATTTAGTAGGGGACAACCAAGTAGGGCTAGACCACAGGATAAGAGGCCCAGATTATTAGGCCAACCACCAGCAGCTATGCCGACTCCATATCAGAGGCCTGTACCTTCATCTGCACCTACTATGCCTCGCTCTATTACTTCTCAGGCCACTAGATATATGCAGCCTACGTCTTCTGCACCTATGTTTGATGTTTGTATTCATTGCGGGAAGAGACACCCAATAGGTGAATATCGAGTACTCACTGGAGGATGCTTTCAGTGTGGACAATTGGGACATCGGGTCAAAGATTGTTCCCACCGTACCCCGTAGACCACTCAGCAGGCCCAGCCTCAGGGAAATTGGCCACCTACTAGGCAGACACCACAGCAGAAGCCTCCTTAGGCTCCTAAACCCCAGCAGCCTCTACAGCAGCCTTGACAAATGACTCAGGGCAAGGTCTTTGCCATTTCAGAATAAGATGCCCTGGCATCAGATGATATGGTGCAAGGTACACTTTACTTATGATTATACAATATGTCATATTTTTATGATTTATGTGATGTTTATAATTATTATGTGTTGTAAAAACATGCTAATTATATTATATTGACCGTGCACAAGATTAACACTTAGTTCTGTATAAACTCAGGTACCTTGTTGATTAATGAATGTCTGGCAAATGTGTTGATCGATACGGGATCAACCCATTCATTCGTCACACCTAGATTTACAAAAGGATTTATTTCAGAACCGAGCCAGTTAGATATGGAGTTTTCCATCTCGACTCCTATCGGTAGATCAGTGGTCACCAACCAAGTATATCAAGCTTGTGTCATCCAAATTGGACAACGCGAGTTACCCGCAAACCTAATCATCCTAGACTTCCAAGATTTCGATGTCATTCTTGGAATGGATTGGCTTGCAACTTACCACGGGCGTGTAGATCATTTTGAGAAGATGGTGAATTTCAAGCCATTCAATGGAACTCCCTTCCATTTTAGAGGATTGAAGAAGAAGAACATCGCTCGATTTGCAGCATCGAGTCTTTCGAATCCAGAAGTGAAAGATGGTTCTGTCATCCCAGTAGTCACTGAGTTCATGGATATATTTTCTGACGAGTTACCAAGGTTGCCACCAGATAGGGAGATTGAATTTATTATAAACCTAGCTCCAGGCACTGCACCGATTTCTAGAGCACCGTATAGGATGGCTCCAGTAGAACTAAAGGAGTTGAAAGAACAAATTTAGGAATTGATTTAACATGGTTTCATTAGACCAAGTGTGTCACCATGGGGAGCTCCAGTTCTCTTTGTAAAGAAGAAAGATGGGTCGATGAGGATGTGCATCGACTATCAGCAACTAAACAAGGTCACAATAAAGAACAAATATCCATTGCCATGGATTGATGATATGTTTGACTAGTTAAGGGTAGCAAAGTATTTCTCTAAGATAGATCTAAGGTCAGGGTATCACCAGTTGAAGATTAGATTAGAAGATATCCCTAAGTCAGCATTCAGAATGAGATATAGACACTACGAGTTTCTGGTCATGTCATTCGGCTTAACAAATGCACATGCAGCATTTATGGACTTGATGAATAGGGTGTTCAAATCAACCTTGGATTGTCATGTGATAGTGTTTGTGGACGACATCCTTGTATACTCACCAACCTGTGAGGATCATGAGAAACATCTCCGGATTACACTTGAGACCTTGAGAGAGCATAAGATGTATGCCAAGCTGAGTAAATACGAATTTTGGCTTGAGAAGGTGGCACTTCTAGGCCATGTTGTGTCATTAGAAGGAATTTTAGTAGACTCTTCCAAGATCGAAGCAGTGGTAGATTGGAATAGACAAAAGAGTGTTACAAAAATCAGGAGTTTCTTAGGCGTCGCAGGATATTATAGAAGATTTGTAGAGGGATTCTTTAGCTTGGCAACACCACTTACTCACCTAACCAAGAAAAATGTCAAGTTCACTTGGGATGAGAAATGCAGTAAGAGTTTCCTAGAATTAAAAAAGCGCCTCACTACAGCCCCAGTCCTCACTGTTTTATCAGGTAGTGGTGGGTTTGTAGTTTAAAGTGATGTTTTGCATATTGGATTAAGATGTGTTCTAATACAGCATGGTAAGGTCATTGCCTATGCACCTCGGCAACTGAAGAACCATGAGAAGAACTACCTTACTCATGATTTAGAGCTAGTAGCAGTGGTTTTTGCTCAAAAGATTTGGTGACACTATTTGTATGGAGAAGAGTTTGAAATATTTACAGATCACAAAAGCCTCAAGTACTTGTTCTCACAGAACGAGCTTAACTTGAGACAGCATTGTTGGGTAGAGTTTCTGAAGGACTACTATTGTTCGATTCAATATCATCCGGGAAAAGCTAATGTAGTGGCAGATGCACTTAGGAGAAGGCCCTTCGGTTTATTAGCACACCTAATGGTCAAAGAGTGGAAATTGTTAGAAGACATGTCTAAAAATGAAACAAGCTTCAGTATTGGTGCCTTTAGGCCAATGATAGCTAATATTGTGGGAAGACCATATATTCAGGACAAAATCATAGATTTGCAAGGGGTTGATGAAGAATTGTTAGCCTATCAAGCCAAATCCATGGAAAATGGTCAAAAGGATTTCTCAACTAATGGAGAAGGAGACATAACATTTAAAGACAGGTTATGTGTCCCAAATAATGAAGAATTGAGGCGTGAGATTTTGGATGAAGCACATCGGTCCAAGATGTACCAAAATCTCAAGAGGCACTATTGGTGGAGGAATATTAAGAGAGATGTGGCTACTCATGTATCTCAATGTTTGGTCTGTCAACAAGTCAAAGCCGAACATAAGAGACCAGTATGATTATTGCAACCTCTTCCCATTCCCGAATGGAAGTGGGAAAATATATTCATGGATTTTATTATGGGTTTGCAAAGAACATCTAAGAATTTCGATGCGATTAGGGTAGTGGTGGATCGTCTGACTAAGTTGGCTCATTTTCTTCCCTATCGGACGACGTATAATGCTACAAGCTAGCAGAGCTGTATATAAAGGAAGTAGTTCGTCTACATAGAGTGCTTGTTAGTATAGTTTCTGATAGAGACACAAGGTTTACATCGAGATTCTAGAGGAACTTTCAGAAGGCCATGGGATCTCGCCTGGATTTCAGTACAACATTTCATCCTCAAACAGATGGTCAGACAGAAAGAGTAAATTAGGTCATTGAGGATATGCTCCGGTCTTGTATGCTTGATTTTCAAGGTAGTTGGGATGAGCATTTGACCTTAGTTGAATTTGCTTATAATAACAATTATCAAGCAAGTATTCAAATGGCACCGTTTGAAGTCTTGTAAAGTAGGAGTTACTGGTCTCCTCTTTGTTGGATGAAGTAGGGGAAAGAAAATTTTTGGGTCCTGAGTTAGTTGAGTAGACCACATACATGGTTAATTTGATCAAAGAAAGGTTGAAGACTGCTCAGAGTAGACAGAAGAGTTATGCGGACACCCGGAGAAGAGATTTGAAATTTCAAGTTGGAGATTATGTCTTCGTCAAAATATCTCCTACAAAGGGAGTTATGAGATTTGGTAAGCTAGCCTCGAATTATGGTCTTTGTTAGTGAGGGTTTTTATCATTGTAGTGTAGACTGCCATGATGGATTTCTGATAGTTCTCGACTAAAAATTTGGGTGTAACTTATTCGATGGTTTATCACTTGGTCACCCACTTCACTCATGATAATGATGTATGCACAAGCGTGATAAAACTCATGAATACGAGTAAGTAAGTGTCACACAAGTATGATGGCATGATCGAGTTTTCTCATAAATTATGGATACTAGCAAAAGAAGTTACTCAAGGATATGTCATACCTGGCTCTAAGTTTAAAGTTTCTCAAGGGTACATCGTACCTTACGTCAGTATAAGTTACTGAAGGGTATATCATATCTGTCCCTAAGTCTAAATTGTTTAAGGATGATGGTACCTGACTTCAAGTTTAAAGTTTTCCAAGGGTACTAGTCATCTGGCTCCAAGAAATATTTATAGAAAAGAAAGAAAAATAAAAAAAAAGTAAACACAAGTAAGAATAGTAAAGAAAAAGATGTTTTCGCACTCTGATTTATGTGTGCATATCCTATTAAACCATGATGTATGTTTTATATTGATGTTTATGATATTGCCAGCTATGAGTTTATATCCATTGAGTGTTTTTGGTGCTTAGCCGAATTGTTATTGTTGACAGGTCCAGGATTTGATATCTGCGCAGCTAGTCCTTAAATCGAGATAGAGTATACAAAGGAACCATAAGGTGACTATCCAGAAGAGAGGAATTTGGATCGATATCCCTATTATTGAATTCAGTTTATGATAAAGGGATTTGTAATCAGATTTATTTATGGATGGTGTTTATGTTTAATTGATGATTGAGAATCATGATGGATGATTCAGATATTTATATTTCAGTTTTGATTATGGATGTTTAGATTTGATTGATATTAATTGAAGAAATTTTCAGATTCATATTTTAGTATGCCTTATATGCTTCTAATAGGACAAAATGATAAGTAAGTCACGTGCCAAAGTGTCACTTTATCGTAGGTGGGATTTTGGGGCGCGATAGAGATGGTATCAGAGCAAAGGCATTAGGTTAGCTAGGGCGTAGACCTTTTTTGTCATTATTGCTAGGATAAGTATTTGTATGATAGATTAAGATTTTTTTCCAAGTCAAACTTATGGGTTAGTATTTGTTCTCAAAACTATCAGAATGAGGCGAGGTTTCGTGGTCGTGGAAATATGGGAAGAGGAACTGGAGAAGAAGCTCCCGAGGGCCATGATCAGTCCAACTTGACTTTGATTCTAGGGTCCATCGCTGAAACAATAGCACTCCTTACGGCTAGGCATCCTGTTGCAGTTGTAGCTATAGCTGCACCTCCTCCTGTACATCATGCCCAACTAAGCATTGAGGCGTTCCAGAGACTTAGGCCTTCTACATTTTATGAGAGCATTGATCCAATGGCTGCAAAAGCATAGATCATGCAGCTGAAAAAGATCTTCGAGGGTATTGTATTGCACTAAAGAGCAGAGAGTCGATTGGGCTTCCTTCACCATGGAAGATAAAACTGAACACTAGAGGAGATTCGTAGTTAGACAGAGAAATGTATCCAGAGCAGGGCAGTCATGAACTTTGGAGAGTTCTTGGGTGTGTTCTACAAACAGTACTTCCCAGTGTTCATTCGTGAGTAGAAGAAAGTGAAATTCCTTACCTTAGAGCAGAGAGATATGACTGTGGCTGAATATGAAGCCAAGTTTGCAGAGATCTCAAGGTTCGCACCACAATTGATCTCATCAGAGAATATGCGGGTCAAGAAGTTTGAAAGGGGTCTAAGGGCTTTCATAAGAGACAAGATCTCTATTCTGCGATTGGAAACTTTCGGTGAGATAGTAAGTAGAGCCAAGATCTCTGAGAAGAATTTAGATGAGTTCTTCAAAAGAATGGACAACAATCTGAGGGATATAGGAATAGTCAGAGGCCAAACTAGTGGGATAGCACCACTAGAGAAGAGGCCTGCAAGCCCACCTGACCCACTATAGGCCTGGCCGACCCGATTATTAATTAGGTTGGGCATGGGTTTGGAGTCTAAAGCCTGTGGCCCGCTCCGGTAGGCTTCTAACCGGGCTTAGCTTGACTAACCTGGCTCGATTAGGCCTGTTTAGTTTATTGGCAAAAAATTGCACATGAATTTTTTGATGGGCTGGCTCGACCCATTTACTAATTGGGCCTAGTCAAGCTCGGGCCGGGCTAGTCCGAACCTGGCCCGTTGATACCCCTAATACCATGGTCATACAAAAATTGTTGAATGTTATGAGAAAAGAGTTCGAGTCCATTATCAGAACGAATGCATTTAACATAAGTGTTAAATTGAACTAATGCATTTAACAGAAATATTAAATTGGTTCGTAACCATGACAATAAAAGACATTAAGAGATTCTTGGTTTCAGATTTAAACCGACCCAAGTGGCTCATGAGAAGTCATCAACAATAGTTAAAGAATACTGAGCACCACATAAAGATGGAGTTTTATAACCTCCCTAAATATTTAATTCAAATTGAGACTTAGTAGAGATAAAACTATTGGAAAATGGATGGAAAATGGAAGTCTTGTTTGTTTGGATAAAGGATATACATAACAAATATCACTAGTCATAGAAATAAAATTATGCGACTTACACATGCGATTATGGGACGGGTGTCCAAGCCAGTATGCCATAAATTGTTAGATGAAGAGGCAGAAGCAGCGAGAGCAGCAACATTATGGACGTTGGGTTCAAGAATATAAAGGTCGCACATTCGATACATAGTGGAAACGAGCTATATGTGATTGAAAAGTTTCCAGAGCAGGTGCTCTCAACAGTAGGGCCATCCGATCGAGAATCTAAAGGTGCTATGTGTGGAAGCCACCATTAAATGCATGCCAGGCCAGGCCCGTTGGATTCTCAATTGGACACCCTACTGTAGAGAGCACTTGCTCTCGACTATTTTCAATCACTTCCCTTCAAAATATAATGCAGGTAAGGTTCCATCACAAGGCATCCTTTTTCTAAGATATTTTTTTTTCATTTGTACCTTTGTGATACTTAATTTTTAATATTTTTGCTTTTAATCCCATGCATTAAATTGTTGTCATGTGTTATCTTTTTATTTAAAAATTGGTAATAGACCCCACTTCAACCACACTAAGCATCTTATTAAATAAATAATTAATTATGTTTAAGTGAGATGGTTGTAGAGAATAGTAGATAGGTTCTTCCCATAGAGCAGATTGACTCAAAATGGGTATCCAACGACAGAAGATATGTGAAAGATAAGGATTAATCTGCTCCACCTTAAATGGCAAGATATTCTTTTAGAATAGGAAGTTAATCTTCCAATATTCTACTCTACCCATACTTGGAGGTTTCCATCATGTTAAGGAAACCAACCCTCTGTAATCATGTTGTAAGTATGTATTTAAATTCTTTTGAATTCCTTTAAATAAAGGAAAGCATTCTCATACAACTCACCTTGAATTGGTGAGCTCGTACCAAACCTATTGTTTCTAAAAGCTTTTATGGTATCAGAGCATACTAAGGTGAGTCATCTTTGAGTGTTTGATTTCCTACTTACCTATCATCCTCGATTAGTCTCTCATTAATGGCTTCCACTCAAGCATCCAAGTATCCCTACCCTCGATCAGTCGTTATGATGAGCCTTCGAGAGCTCTTGACCAATAATTCGGGGTGTGATTTAATTAATGGCTATCATTATTTCACTCACACTCATTCATGAAAATAAATATGTACAAGCATGGTAAAAAACAAGATCACAAGTATTATACAAGTGTACAAGTACACAAGCATGATTGTATGAATGAGTTTTGCACTGCCCAAGTACCAACAAGCCTAAGATCAAGGCATGACAAGCCGTATGCACCGGATATGTGCAGATAAGCCGTATACACCGGATAATATGTAGACAAGCCGTATACATTGGATAATGTGTAGACAAGCCGTATGCACCGGATAATGTGTAAACCATGTGGTACCTCGGTAAGTAGGTTATATGTTAGTCTCTACCCAGTATATGGGGTAGAATTATTTTAAGTTATTGCATAATGCATGTTGTTGAATACATTCACAAACAAGAAAGACAAGTAAGATAAGCAAGAAAGATAAATACAAGTGAGCAAGTGTAAGGATTGATTAGAAATTATGCTTTCATACTCTGATTTGTTTATATGCTTACATGTATTGTTAAATCATGATTTATACTTTATATTAATGTTATTATATTACAGTTAGGAGTTTATATACCTGGAGTAATTTGTTACTCAGCCGGTGACTTTGGTGTCGACAGGTTTTAGGTTTGATATTTGTGCACTAAGACCTTGGAAAGAGGAAGAATACGAAGAGAAAGAAGAAGATACAACAGATGATTATCCCGAGGGTGAATGGAATCTGGACCGTTGGCCATTTTTTGGGAATTAAATAATCAGTATTGAAATTTGGAGTTCAAGACATTGTAATAGATTTAGTTTTGGATTTATGGTTAGGTTGGATTAATAGTTGAGAATCATGATGGATGATTCGACTTATTTATTATGTTTTAGTTTTTATTTGAGATATTAGATTTGATCATGGTTAATTGAAAAAAAAAATTGCAGGTTCATATTTTAGATTGCCTTAAATGCTTTATGATAGGATGTTATGATGATTAAGTCACGTGCCAAGGTCTCACTTTAACCTAGGTGGGATTTTGGGGTGCGACAGTCATTCAACAAGAATCATCTTTTTGACATATACCTCTCGTAAAGCGTCACGTTTATAGGGTTAAGGAATTTCTTCGCTTGATTTGTACTCGAAGAACCACTGCCCTTCGATGTACTTCCCTACCTCTTTGTCGATTTGGAAGGTTGAGGGGAAGAGGATCGAAGTGGTGGAACTTCATCCTCAAACTACTAGGGGCATTTACTACGCCTACCCGCCCCTCCCGGCATAAGGAAAGCTAGGGCAAGGATGGATAGGATGAAAGACATATCAAAACAAACTCTAAACTGAGAAATTTTTCAAAGATTACAACCTAGACGGTAGAATCTAGATGATTTAAGCCGACAATCAAGGAAAAGATGAGAGTATTAACTTTGGAATAGAAGGATAGGAAGAGGAGACCAAAACCCCAAAGCTCGTTCGAACTGAAGTGAGGCATAATGGATCTTGGCTAGACTTTATAATCGTAGTCCTTGCAAGTTTGTTCAAATGGATTCACTTTCATTCGAACAAAATGATGATTAATTTTGTTTTGAGGGCACAACACAATTTCTATGTACCGTTCAAGCATAAGAAAACACTCATAGAATATAAGTAACATGCTCATACACATATGACCACACATATTGCATAACATCAATAATTATAACTTAAGCAACTTTGAATTGAGAGTACCTTGCACAACATCGTCAGATGCATGTACGTCTTGCTCTGATATAGCAAACACCTAGCCCAGGGCTGGCTGGCAGGGCTACTGAGGGCTGGGGCCCTGAGGTGGCCTCTACTGTATGGATAGCATGCCTGGTGGTCTGACTCCCTGCAGTTGTATATGTGGAGGCATCTACTGGGCTAGGTCCGGGCACTCTCTGATCTAGTGGGTAAGGTTCCCACATCAAACATATCCCCTAATGATTGATCGACACTCCCCCACTGGGTGTCTCCTGCCACAATGACTACATGGTGGGTGTGTCGATACCCGGGAAGTAGATGGACTAGTCCGTGGTGCCTGGGGAGCTACTGGCGTAGGGCTCTAGTAAGGGGTAGGCCTAGCAACTAGTACCAAACCCGTCATCCTTGGCCTTTTGTCTTGCTAGCCACTTCAACTCTGTTGAATCCTCTACCTCTTCTTTAAGAAATCTTCTGAGTTCCTCTCAGCTACTAGGGCACGTTAGTACACCTCCCTACAGGTCCCAAGTTGCTGAATTGAGACCTTATCTCGAATGAAGTCTCTCAGCCCCCTCTTAAACATCTTCACCTTTATCCTCTCAATGGCAATCAGGTGAGGTGCAAATCTCAAAAGTTCCACAAATTTGGCCTCATACTCGGCACTGACGAATTTCCCTGCTCCAGGGTAGAGAATTCGATCTCCTTCTGATCTCAAACAAACACCGGAAAATATCTCTCATAGAATCGAGGAATTCTCCTCATGTCCATATCTGCCCTTTTCTTACCTCGTCTCTCTACCTGACAGTGGCCTTCCACCAATGTTTGGCCTCACCTTCCAAGACGAAGGAGTTTCATCTGACTCTCTGCTCATCGGTAGCCTCAGTACGAAAAATATCTTCTCTAATTGCATGATCCGTAGTTCTGTAACTGTTGGATCTGCACTACCATAGAAGGCTGGAGGATTCATTCTCCTGAAAGCTTCCACTCTAGGCTTTCGGGGTAGGTAGACATCCACATGTCTCTCTTGCCTTCCCTGATTGACTGCCATGAAGGCAGTCTGCTGAGTGATGGCTGAGGCAAAGACCTCCATGATGTGGCTTATATCTGGCTGACAACTACCTTCCGGAGTGTCCCTGTCAGTCACACTTCCCCCTCAATTTCTATTTCTCGTGTCTCTCTGCATGACGATATCCTGAAGCAATCATAAATCGTACATCTTTTAGAAACAAGTCCAAGGATAAGGCTAACTCCCACTTAATGTTAGAACAAACTTTGGATCCTAGACTTGATGTTGCTTTCCTAATTTAGACCAATTCTCTTATTTCTAACTCAATGCCTTAGCCCTAAGGACTCTAAAGCCTTTGCTATGATACCACTTCTGTAACGCCCCCAAACCCCACCTTGGTCAAAATGGACTTTGGGTCGTCACACTACTTATCCATGTTTGAACCATAGCATATAAGGCAAAGACTCATATAAAGTCTCCAAAATGACAACAATAAAATTTCAACATAAAGCTAAACCATCCTATATAAAGTGCAACAATATAAACATCACGAGTATTGATTGTCATCATGAATCAGAACAAAGAACTTGGTGTGCAAGCTTATACGAGCTATGATTTTCATAACTATGCTCATGAACTTCAAGAATCAATAGAATGTGCTATTAAATACCTCCCCTTCATCGTTGTACAACATGTATACTTATAGATGGGCCTGCAGCTAGGAGTATGTTAGCAAACTCTTCATTTTAATCAAGATCCTCTTCAAAGTTTCCATAGTTTTTCTCCCCCTACCCTGTCCTCAACAAACTTCCATTTTTATCCTCCTCCCTAATGAATTGTTTTTTCCTAGCCTTTCTTCTTTTTGTCTTGTAGTTTCTACATAACACTAAATCGGTTTAGTAGATTTTGTCCTTAGTTCTTTTTGTTATCTTACGAAATGTCTCTATGATCTATCTTTTTGACATGCTTGGTAGATTTTGTCCCCCGTAGGTAATTTCATGCACCTCCAAAAACCTTCATCTTAACAGAAGTTTCATACACAAAAAGAAAGAAAATCACCTTGATGGTGTAGTCATCTCACTTTGTGAGGTGAGTTGATTTGATTTAAAATTTGATTTTAAAATAATAAAAAACCGGATCATTAGGATCCGGGGTTTTGATTTTAATATAGGACTAAAACCCCCCATGATTTAATCTTTGTTTAGGTTGGGTGTTTGATCTCATAAAAAGAGAGAAAACACACTTCTTAGTGTATTTCCCTTATTTCTTTAGTCCCACATCGGAAAGGAAGAGAAAATCTAAAGAGTTTATTTACCTCCTTAGTTGCTTAGTTGTCAACAACTAAGTGTGTGGTGTAGACTATTACCCACCAATTCATTTAGACGATAACTAGGGTGCCCGAGTTGCGCTCGCAACGAGCGCGAGCGCACAATCACAAGCACAGGGTCGGGCTCGGGTGCGGGTGTGGGTGCGGTGCAGGCATAGGGCTTTGGGAGCTATAAGGCACACTGTGCACTTCGCATGTGCGCATTGTCGCGAGTCGCTATTTATTTTGACTAAATCAGGACTGTTGATCTAATCTCAACCATAGATCTAGGTTGACCCTGATCGGATGATCAGAGGGGTTGATCAAAGTCGTCTGATCAAATCTCAGGCTCAGATTGAATCTGGGCCGTTAGATCTAGGTGTTGGATCCAAGAACCCACATGGGCTGACAGGTGGATCAGACCATGATGACTTGGGTCAGTGGGTGCCATGAGGTGGTCTGACCCCATGGTTTAACCTTGGAGCCAAGTCGCCTTAGCATGGCATGCCTAGGGTAGAAAGGGCTTAGCCAGGTGGCTAAGCCCATGCGCATCCAAGGGTGCCTTGGTCCTCTATAAATAAAGAGCCTTGGAGAGGTGCTGGGTTCTGTTGGAACTCAGACCAGGCCCAGATCCGTGGACCCAGACCAGTGAGCCAAGGTGAACCTAGACCAGTGAGCCAAGACCAGACCCTAGCCAGAGTAGGTGCACCCTGATCCAGTCCGGTTGAGCCATAGTCCATCAGATGGACTCCGAACTAGGGACCTCTTAGGAGGACCCTAACCTGGAGACCTCCATTAATGGTGGACCTTGGAGCTCAAGGAAGAACATGAAGGCCCAAAACCTATATTCCAGAACCCAAACCCAGCAGGCTATCCGAATCAATCTAGTTCCATAGATACCTGGAAATGGATTGCTGTCCAGCTCCTGATGAGGTTGCAGAATGCCTTCGGGCTTCTTAACCGTCCATTAAAGAACAGTTCATATGCGGACTGTTCGATTGCCCGATCTAGGAAACCAGATCAGGTAGAACAATGAATTTGTTCTATAAGGATAGAACCATCTTGGTGACCATCTGATTTCAGGTATGAACCTACCATATCCACATGATGGATCCTATAAGGACCATCGTACCCAAACAGGGGTATCTTGTGGAATGGGTTAATCTGGACAAGCCTAAACTTGTACCCAGATATAATCTGGAATTGATAAAATCGGATTAAGTACAATCTTGTAACCAAACAAGACTCGGATTAAGTTAAAATAGATTAACATAAAACTGTAACCAAACATGACCTAGGACAACATTAATTCTGGCCAAACCAGAATCAGATTATGTGCAGAATTGATTCTGGACAGAACCAGAGTCTGTAAACAAACAGAATTGGAATGAACCTAATCTGGAATAGGTTAAAACCAAAGTGGACCTAACCCTATAATCAAACAGACCCTTAAACCCTGAGGGGTAAAATGGTAATTTTGAAAATTATCCAATTAATTAAATTATCTCTTACTGTAAATCCGATGGGACTTTAGGACACTTGGATAATTGACAAACCCTAATTAAATGGTATATATATATATATATATTTGTATATATTTAATTTTAAAGGGCATCCTAAAGGAAGATTAATACCCCGTCTTCAACCGAGTAGTGCAAACTCGTTGGGAAGACCGGAGAGAATCTAAGCTGAGTTGTATCCCGAAGATAGAGCTGTCATATCCCTTGCACATGGGAGGCTTCGACTATCTTCAAGAAAGACTCAATTGTAGCGCCTCTCAGTGAAGCGATTCTCTACCTTAATTAATTAAATAATTAAATGTTTAATTATCTGTTTGCATTTCCTAAGTGGCTATATGTGCAGGGATGCAGCTTGTCGGAAAGTCGATAGGGATTATCGCGTAAAGTGTTTGAGTTCATTTCGTGCCCTAACAACACCTCCATAGAATTTTAATTTTTAAAATGAAGATAAACAATGTAGAACCCCGGCCCTCGATGTACATTGCGGTGAATAGTGCCATGAATAGTGTCTAAGGCTTGATGCCTAATGTATAGTCTTGAAAGATTCTCAATAAAAAAAATTGAGAGATTAGGTTTCAATTTTGTATGAACAATATATGTTAATATGTATACAGGCTTTAGGAATGTTTTCCTAGGAATAGTTTTTGTCACCTCTCATCGGAATCGAGTGATTCTTGAACCATTAGAAATGTATTGAAACCCTCTTCGAGGTTCATGTTTAGTGTTTTTTCAGATTTTGAGTCTAAGTTAAGTCAAAGATAGGTTTTCTGAAGTTTTGTCTGTTGAAATTCCAGACCATTCAGATTTAGGGTCACTTTGGACCATGAATAAAAAGGAATTAGGAATTCTCGTCAAAGTTTTTCCCATTTGAATGGCGAGTCCAACGCAAATTGAATCGTCAAAATCCAATGAGCAAATCAAAAGTTATGGTCGAAATACCAAACAGCGAAAATTCGGACAGCTGAGTGGAATTTGGACGATCGATCGTCCCAAGTAGAAGATCAATCGTCAGGAAACCAGAAATCTGGATAGCTCACTGGAAATGGGGCGATCGATCGTCCTGATTGACGATCGATCGTCAACACACGATTTTGTTTTTTTTAAGGCATAGAAATAAGGGTTTTTAACCCCTAGGGCTATAAATAGGAGAACCAATTGGGGGTTTTGGAGTAACCTAAGCCTAGAGGAGATTTTGGAAGGAGAAGGGAGAAGAGAAGGGATTCCTATAAGCGCAAAATTCATCTTCTTTGCTTTCAAATTTCCTCCATTATTGTATGGAGTTTATTGTTTGTTGTGGAGGACTATCCTTCCAATCTGAGTAAACTCAGATTGTTAAATTACCTTCCCTTTATTAGGGAAGAACCTCTGATTAAGATGAAGAATAAAAAGAAGAACAAGATTGAATAAAGTATATGTATTTATTCAATGGGGTTGCCCAATTCTCATATAAGCGTTACAAGTGTCTCATTGAGGTCTTTTAAAGAAAAGAAAAGGAATGGTGGCCATATTTAAGGGCTCACCTTATGTTTTCCATGTCGAGGGAGTCTTCTTCTTCTTCAGTTGCTTGTTGCTGCTTCAAAAGGAGGAAAGAGTTTTCTTCTCTTTCTTTGTGGGTTTTTCCCGTATCTTCGTGTGTGTGTTTCTTATGAGAAACACACCTTTTATGGGTTTGAGAGAGTCCTTTTTTGAGATTCCCTCTTTGACTCCCTTATTTTAGGAAAGTCAAAAAGGTCTCTCCTCTTAGAGAAAGCCTACTCATGGCTCTCCCTTATTTGGGAGAGTCCTCAAGCTCAAGAGAATCCTCTTCTTTTAAGGAATCTTGTACCAAACTTCCCCTTTTAGGGGGGAATCCTAGTACTTCTCGAAAAGGAGGATGTTTAATCACATCATTTCCTATGATATAGGACATAGTCCTAATCCTATCATAATTATGGGGTGCCATGTGGTATCTCATGAGATTTTAAAAGAGGGGATCCTTATCTTGGGATTCCCCTATAGCTTGACAGAGAACCCTTTGTATGAAGGAGTCTCTGCCCCATGATAGTCAGATATTGACTATCAGCTGGGGACAGACTGACCTAGGTCAGTCCATGGATTTAAAGCGTGAGACCATAGGTCTCACCTACGGACCAGGATGAGACCATAGGTCTTGTCCACCGATCACAGGGTGAGACCATAGGAATCATCCCCGAATCATAGGGTGAGACCATAGGTCTCATCCACGTATCACAGGTTCTTGCCTGTGGTCTGGGTTAGATCCAGGACATGATACTTGATTTGTGAGGATTTATCCTCAAGGACTGGACACGTGTCAACATCTTGGATACTAGCACTAAATATGATCCGTGGGGGTTTTATCCTCACAGATGGGACAGGTGTCAACCTCTTCGATGCTAGCACCAAATATGATCCGTGAGGGGTTTTGTCCTCATGGATGAACACGTGTCAGCCTCATGAAGGCCAACACTCAAAGTTGGATCCGTGAGGTTTTGGGTCCTCACGGATGAACACGTGTTAGCCTCATGATGGCCAACACTTAGGATTGAATTCGTGGGATTTTAACCCTCATGGATGGGACAAGTGTCAGCCTCTTGGAGGCTGGCACCTAGGATGGATTCGTGAGGTTTTGGTCCTCATGGATTGAGCATGTGTCAGTCTCTTGGAGACTGGCACTCAACATTGGATCCGTGAGGTTTTGGCCTCACAGATTGAACATGTGTCAGTCTCTCAGAGACTAACACGAGGGGTTCATCTGTGAGGTTTCATCCCTCACGGATCAAACACGTTTCAGCCTTATGAAGGCTAGCACTTAGGATTGAATCTGTGGGGTTTTAACCCTCACAGATGGGGTACGTGTCAGCCCTCTGGGAGCTGTCACTTAGGGTAAATCCATGAAGTTTATCCTTATAGATCAAACCCCAACCTGCTTAGTTGGGTGAGTTGATGCCAGCCATCAGCATTTAATGCTGACACCCAAAGGTACTGCGTGTGCCACAGGCACGCGTGAACCTAACCATCTCTTCGAGAGACTGTGATCAGTTGTGTGCCATTATACACACACCTGGGCAATGGACGGTGAGATTTCACTGCCCACAAGTACCCCTCTGGATCTGATTGGTTGGAAATGATCCACCCATCTAGATCCTGACACCTGGCAGTGATAGTGGAGGGGCGTAACCACCTCCACTGATGGTTTATGGGAAACCCACGATGGGGTTCCTTAACCAAAGCGTTCACATTAATGAGTCCACTTCGGTCAGTAAGGCCAAGTGGTGGGAACATCTTTGCCATCCGGACAGTCCATTCCTAAATGGATGGTCAAGATTGACCAAAAGGTATCCTTTATAGGGATACCTTAGACAAATTGGGGAAGATACTTTATCTTCCTCAACCGTCTGAACTCAGAAAATCTTTCTGAATTCAGAACTTTATTTTTTTCGGGAAAGATTTTTCTTCCCATTTTTCAATTCCTTCTTCCTTCCTAGGTGAGTTTTCACCCTCATCTGACACAAAAGAAAGGGAAGAACCATTGTTCTTCTTGTCAGTTTTTTTTTTTAATAGAGAGGGAGTGAGGACGCTGATCCTCACTCTAAATGGATTGGAATTCCATTTGGGCATTCCATTGGGTCTCTTTGATCCTGGGAATCCTCTGAAATGCATTTCTTTGCATTTCTCGATTTTTCCCAAGTCAAGAAGAACCTGGAATACTCTTCTGGGTTTCCTGCAATTTCAGGCAGGTATTCCGGTTCCATTACCGGAATCCTTGAGTTACCCGGTCACGGGAAACCTGACTGATAACTCACTACCCGTGGTTAACGGCCTCGAACAGCTTGCCCACATGACTTTTGTCCTTGAGCAATTTCCACAGATAGGTTGTCCGTGGGACTTTTATCCGTGAACCATAATTCATGTCTATGGACTTGTTCACAGATATTTTATATCCATTGATTTTATCCGTGGATTTCATGCATCCGTGGAAATCAATGTGTCCATGGATCTGAGCTTTAGCATTTGCCAGTAAGCGTTTGCCATAAGCATTTCGTCCTTGGACGTTTACTTTAAAGCTGACCATGTTATTTAATCACTCGATAAATTTGAGACTTAAGATTCTTCTCAAATAAAATATTTATTAGAGATGACAATGAATCAATATTTGTCCCTTACTCCCAAGTCCAGTTAACTCTGATATGAACGCATATATTCATTCAAAATTAAATTTTAGCTGTAGTTAAAGCAATTAACTTTCTTTCTTCGCTAATTTAAACTGAATCTTCTTTCGTAGAATGGAGTCTTCAGAATTTTCACCACAACATGCTTCGAGTAGATATATCCTTGATCTGTTGAAGATTAATAAAGATGGGTTATCCTTCATTTGTTGTCTGAAGATTACGAGGGGTCTCATTATTGATAAGGCCGGAGTTGTCGAGCTATGCCAATTGACGAAGCAGATAGCAAAGGACAATGCTTCAATATTTTCCTATAATCTTATCATTAGCATAATGATAGGATGTCATGGGAGCAAGCTCAATGTATTGGACTCTGTCAAAAGTTCAGGTGTCCTTGACTGTGATCTTGAGCATATGCTGAAAGGAATACATTTTATTCTATCGATTGATCTTGATGAAACTAGCCTGGATTTCTTGATGCTGCTGAACAACCACCTCATTGATGTCTAGAGGCCTGCTTTTCAAGGTATTGATTATTCAGCTTTGCAGCTTGCCGCAACTGACAACACTGAGAGACAATTCCTAGCTCTGCTTCTAGACGTCACCTCTGCTACTATTGATGGGTTAGAATCCTCCCCTAGAGATGGTTCAGCACCACAGGTGATGGTGAAGAAGTTGGACATGAGAGAAATTCTACTCTGAATAGCATCCATTAACATGGTGCGAGGACCTCAGACCTTATATTCAAGGTTGTATTTGTCAGGTCTAGCATTTTGCCGGAGCTGATAATATATTCTCAAGATACTGCTTGTTTAACTCAGCAGCTTGTTAGAACTGATAACATATTCTCAAGATACTGTTTGTTTAACTTGAGTGAGTTCTCCAATTTATGCGGAGTTCCCTCATTTTGTTATCCATGAATAAAAGACCTCTTCTTTTTGTTTTGTACTTCTTCTCCTTTTTTTTAATGAATTTTTTTTCATATTTTGAGGAATTAGTGTTCTTTTATAAGAACTGACTGAACCCAAGTTGATTTTCTTAGGCTACCTACATACCCATGATAGGATCAAGTTAAACGTAGTTCAGAAATTGGCGATTTTAGACTCGTAGTTTACGAGTAGATAGTTTTCGTTCATATTTAGGAAGGTTTGGACTTGTAATTTGAGAACAAGTAGGTAGTTTCCGTTCGTACCCAAGAAGGTTTAGACTTGTAATTTAGGGGCAAGTCTTTGAGAAATGACGAATCTTTTTAACTCGTATTCAGGAGCCTGTCAGATTGCTCTAATTTTTGCCTAAACTAACTTTTAGAGTGTTAGTTTAGTGAGCTTTTTGTTGCCCTAATTTATTTGCCTATACCTTCTTCTTGAAGTTTTGGTCTAACAAACATTTTGTTTTGACTCATTTTTTTGTGTAAGCCGTCCTTTTGGATTTTCAACTTAGCGAGCCATTTACCCTAACTTTAGATAAGTCGTCCTTTCGGATTTTCAACTTAGTGGGTATTTTGGTGCCCTAATTTTTTCCTAGACCATCTTCTTGAAGTTTTAGTCTAGCGGGCTTTGAGAACCTTACATTGGTCGGGGGAGGTATTCCGTTATCCATCCATTGTAATCAGTAGATATGTTTCTGATGGTGAAAAGTCCTTCCTTGGAATTAAGGGTTTCTTCTTCGCGCATCAGATAACAGTTTTCTTCATTTCACCCATATTGAGGGGCAATAACGATGATTCTGTATCTCAGGGGATAGTGTTCTTTTATAAGAACTGACTGAACCCAAGTTAATTTTCTTAGGCTGTCTACGTACCCATGATAGGATCAAGTCAAATGTAGTTCAGAAAAGTGATTCACATTTTGATAGCGAATAGGTAGTTTTCGTTCATGCCTAGGAAGGTTTTGACTTCGGCCTTGTATTTGGGGGGCTTTTGAAGCTTCGATTTGCAATTTAGTAGCGAATAGGTAGCTTCCGTTCATGCGTAGGAGGGTTTAGACTTCGTTCTAGTATACTGGAAACTTTTGAAGCGCCGTGAACCTTTTTAGCTCGTATTTAGGAGCCTGTCAAATCGCTCTAATTTTTGCCTAGACTGACTCTGGGAGTGTAAGTCTAGCGAGCTATTTGGTGCCATAATTTTTGTTTAGACCTTCTTCTTGAAGTTTGGGTCTAGCGGGCATTTTATTTTGACTCAATTTTTTTGTCTAAGCCGTCCTTTCAGATTTTCAACTTAGTGAGTCATTGTTACTATAATTTTTGCCTAAGTCGCCCCTAAGGGTTTTTCGACCTAGCGAGCATGACTCTAATTTTTGCCTAAGCCACCCCTTAGGGTTTTCAACTTAGCGAGTCATTTTGTGCTCTAAAATTTGCCTAGACCATCTTTTAAAGTTTTGGTCTAGCGAGCGTTTCGATCCCTAGGAACAGTATCGCTTGAGGAATCTTACATTGGTTGGAGGGATAATTCACTCTCCATCCATTGAGGTCAGCAGGTATGCTTCGTTAGAGTATACCCTCTCGACGACGTATAGCCCTTCCCATTTTGGTTCGAGCTTCCCCTTAGTTCGACGAGTGACTCTGATTGAAGTTTTGACTATCAAGACCAAATCTCCCTTTTTGAAAGACCTTAGTATTACCCTTTTATTGAAGGCGCTAGTTAGTCTTTGCTGGTACATCTCTAAACTCTGTTGGGCTTGGAGACGATGTTTGTCAAGAGTTTCAAGCTCTGCAATGCGAGCTTTAACTGAATCTTCTTTTGTGAGAGACTGCTGAATTGCCACCCGTAGGGAGGGAAGAACTGCTTCACCGTCGAAGACCAGGAAATACGGCGTGGCCTGTTTCGGAGTCCGATGAGTAATTCTATATGCCTAGAGGGCTTCGGGTAGGCGTTTGTACCAGTCCCATTTGCTTTTATCCACAACTTTCTTGAGAATTTTACACAAAGTCTTGTTGAAGGCTTTGGCAAGACCATTCGCGGCTGCATAGTATCAGGTAGAATGGTCCTCTCGGATACCAAATTTGGCATACAACTTGTGTATAGGGGTGCTTCAAAAAGGTTGCCCGTTATCTGTGATGATGCTTTCTAGAATCCCAACCGATATATGATGTTGGTCCGAATGAAGTCTGCCATTGAGTGGTGTTTGACCTCTTTGAGAGTGACGGCTTCGGCCCATTTTGAGAAGTAGTCCGTCGCAGCTAGGATGTATTGATGCCCAACAGATGATGGTGGGGTGAATGGCCCTATGACGTCCATTCCCCATGCCATGAAGGGTCATGAACATGTTGTCATGTGAAGAGGCTCGAGAGCCAGATGTATGAAATCAACATGGAGCTGACAAACTTTGCATTTTCTTACATAGTTGAGACAATCAGTGATTATCGTAGGCAAGTAGTAGCCCAATCTTTTCAGCTACATTTGTAGCTTGGGCCCAGCTTGGTGAGCACCGCAGATCCAGGCATGAGTTTCTTCCATGACTTGATCTATTTCATTTCTTGAGATACATCTCATCAAGATGCCATCCAGGGACCTTCTATATAAGGTTTCTTCTAACATTATAAATTTTGTGACCCGTCGATGGATTTCAGCGTGTTTGGCACGGTATCTGGGTAATCAACCATGTTGGAGATAATCGATAAAGGGCTATCGCCAATTCTCATCTATTTCTTTGATTGTCACAGAACAAACTGTCTCCAGGAAGTCTATCTCTGGAAGGGGTTTAATAGTCTTCTTTCCCCCACTGTGATGGTTAGCATCATGTCCATTGGCAAAGTTAGAGATGCTGCAAGACCGGCCAAAGCATCGGCTTGATTGTTGAGTCCTCTACGAACATGGAAGAGGCTGTTTCTTGGAATTTGAACAAGTAGTTGGTCCACTCTCTTCTGATAGGGAAGGAGAGTAACCTTTCACACTGCATATTGACCTCGTACTGTTTGATGACAAGTTCTGAATCCCCATATATAGTTAGTTCATCCACCGGGATCTCAAGAGCCAATTCAAGACCTGCTATCAGGGCTTCATATGTAGCTTCATTGTTTGAATATCCTTCTATTAGGGTGAAGGAATAGGGTAGTATTGCGTTGTCTGGTGTGACAAAAACAATACCGACTCCTAATTTGTTTTCCTTCGGGTCAATGCGTTTGACTCCATCAAGACTTCTTGAAGCTCTATCAAAATGTATCTTCCAGCCTGGTTTGATTTGAACTTGTATGACTTCTTCGTCGGGGAGGTTGGTGACTTTCTCTATCGGGTTGTATCTGTATTCTACTCCAACCAGAGTCTTGCTTGGATAGTATAGGGCATTTCCTTTTCCTTGGTCATTATGCTGAGTAAGGAGAGCTCCGAGAGATCCCTCGAGTGCTGTAATATAGATGATAAGTGGCTTTCCTCTTATGGGACCCATAAGGACCGTGGATTTGTGAGAGAAGTCTTGATGTTGTCCAGAGCATTTTGACAAGCTTCATCTCATTGAAACAGTATTCCCTTCTTCATTAACCGGGAAAACGGTTGGCATCTTCCAGCTAAATTGGAGATAAATCTTCGAATATAAGCAAATCGACCATGAAGTCCTTTCAACTCGTACAGATTTCTTGGAGGAGGCATTTCATGAATGGCCCTTATTTTGGTAGGGTCAATATTAATTCCTCTATTGCGTACCACAAAACCCAGGAATTTCCCAGATGCAACTCCGAATGCGCATTTGAGCGGGTTCATCTTGAGCTGATGTTATCGCAATCTGTCGAAGATTTCCCAAAGATCATCCAGATGATTGCTTCGCTGCCTTGTTTTGATAACTAAGTTGTCGACATAGCACTCGACTTTGCCATGGAGAATATCTCCAAACATGATAGTCATGGCCCTTTGGTAGGTTGCTCTGGCATTTTGGAGGCCGAATGGCATGACTTTATAGCAGAACACTCCTTTAGGAGTGCGGAAGGTTATAAGCTCTTCATCTTCCAGAGCCATCTTGATTTGATTGTAGCCAAAATATCCATCCATAAAGGACAAACCTCAAAGCCGGTTGTGGCATCGACCATTATTTCTGTAATGAGCAAAGAGAATTCATCCTTAAGGCAAACTTCATTCAAATCCCAGAAGTCTATGCAAACCCAGATCTATCCGTTCTTCTTCTTCATGGGAACTACATTGGCAAGCTAAGTAGGGTATTGAACCTCTCTTATAAACCCAGCTTTGAGGAGTTTATCTACCTCAGCTTCGATTTAAGCAAGACCAGTTCTAGACGAGCTCTTCTTTGTGCCTGCTTGATCGGCCTTACATCTTCTCGAGTTATGAGATGATGGACTGCAATTTTTGAATCTAATCCAGGCATCTCTATGTAGTTATAGGCAAAGACATCCTTGTACTCTTTTAGGAGACAAAGATACTCCTCTTTTTCCGTTTGGGAGAGAGTGGCACTGATGAAGGTTGGCTTTGGGTTTTATTCCGAGCCAAGGTTAACTTCAAGAAGATCATCAACAGTTGTTTGACCTCCTGCTTCAAATTCTGGAGGAGCCAGATGGACTTCTATTTCTTCCGGTGGTTCTTCCATGATCATTTCCTCTCCTGCGAAGGAGTCTTTATCTATCGTAATAATATTTACAGTCCAGATCAAATCCTCATTTGGTGATGGATCAGAATTTTTTGATTTAGATTTTTCCAAGTCGGAGCCAACCTGCTTATAAGTGGCTAAAGTCCTGGGTATTGGCATGATTTCATGCTCAACCTACTCTTCTGCTTCAGTATTAAACCCCTACCTCTCAAGCATTTTCTTGATTACCGGACTAAACACAGGCTTCCTTTGATAAGGATTCATTTTTCTACCCTTTCTATTGCTCTGGGAAGTGGCTTTGCCTACTTATCCAGCGGAGTGAAAAATACTGGGCTTTTCCCCTGTTCTTCTAGACAAGACAATGATGCCGGGAATGACTTCCGTTGTTGGCCATTTTTGCCATGCATTGAGATTGACCTTAGTCAGGCTATCAATCATATCTTGATGCGCTGCCTCAATCCATGGGGCTGCTTGTAGGGACTCTGATTCTTCTGGAAGCCATTCCATTGAGACTTTTTCTGAAGTGGACTCCTCCCTAGCCATGACCATATTCACGGTCTGGTTTTGATTTTCCCTGAATACAAAGACTGGGGATTATACTCAATTCCTAGCGTATCTATATCTACACAGTCACCAGTATCCAGGGTTTCATGCTACTCCTTTCTGAGCATGGCTTCATAAGCCGGTAGGATAGTCCCTTCGACTTGCTCTCCTTCTTCGGGTCAAACCCTTGTTTTTTTAGGAATCCGATGATTTTTTCACCAAAGCTTATCTTCTTCCTGTAAAGATTGATGATCTTGCCTTTTTCATTGGTCCATGAGGAGTTCATCCTATCATATGTACCTAGAGAATTGAAGAACATCGATTTCTGTCCTCTTTTCATGACCGGAACAATGAAACTGGAGATAGTTTCGACCATTGTACAGTCCATTCTCCTCAAAGGGACTATATGATCACCTTTCAGAGCTTGAAGGGGGTTGATTTCTTTAACCTTACAAGTCTGGGCAAGGTCGACTAACTTGCCTTTCTCCAAATTCTGAGAAGGTTCAATCAAAGATAGGGTTGGTGCTCCTTCTTTTCTTTGAGATTTTGGGGTGTATTTGAACACCCTTTTCGGAGCTGCTGTTTGGGCAAGTCCATGATTGCTCTTCGAGCCACTCTCAACTTTTTCCCCTTTGGGCATCTGCTGAAGGTTTCTTTGGGCAATTTTGATATAGAAACGCGTATCTGCATAATATGCCTCTGCATCATTGAATGGATCATCATCAACATCGATCCTTGCTTGCCTGTTCCCTTGAGGATATTTAAGGTATTGGTGATAAGTAGATGACACGACCAGATGGTTGTGCATCCATTATCATCCCAACAAGGCATTGTATGACGTATCGACATTGATCACAAGAAATGTCGTAGTTTCAGTAATATCCCCAAATCTGGTTTTGAGGTTGACCATGCCCATGGGCTTCTGCTCATTTTGGTTGAAGCCTTGGAGATCAGGTTGTTTTCATGAAGCCAGCCTATTTGTACGCCAAGCTTGGACAGCATTCTTCTTGGAAGGATGTTGACGGCTGAACCCCCATCTATCATCACTCTAGAGATTCCAGTTTCATTAACCAGGCCTGAGATGAAAAGTGGCCGGTTATGCTGGAGAGTCTCATCTCTCATATCTTCATCATCAAAGGTCATCGTGAAGAGGTAGGAAGCTCCTATTTGAGGAGGCTGCAACGGTTGACTCATGACTTCTTCAGAAAAGTCCTCTGGATTGGAGAGTGTATATATGAGAGACCTTCTCAATTCTAGAGACATCTTGAGAGCATCATACACGCTCAGTAAGGAATGAATTTTCTTCAGATGGGTCAGGATATTGTACTTGACCCTCTTATTACCGGGAGCTGTTTGGGCTTAGGCCGGCTTGGCTCTAGTCTGATTCTCGTGTTGGACTGGCACGAACCTCGGTTGTAGCTTTCTTCCTAACCGGAGATTGAGTTGATAAAATTTGGCAATCGTCTGATCTATTGGTTCAGACGATTCTCCTTCCAAGAGTTGGACCATGTTCACAGAACTGAAGTCCAGCTTTCTTTTCCTACCTTGGAAAGACGACTGAGTCATTCTTTTAGATTGCCTTGTTGGACTTCCGTACTGAGCTGACATCTATTTATATATCAGTAAACTGTCGCCTGGCCTCGAGTTCAAGACTATTTCTTTTGTTGGAGGGTCACTGTTCAAACTGACTGTAGCGGGGGAACCTTGATTCTCAAGCTGAGTTGAGATTTGTACCGATCATCGCATCTGACGATGGTTTGGGTTTGGAACCTCAGGTGTATTTAACCTTTCTTGAGGATAATCAGACTGTACTTGTCTATCTTCTACTTCTCTTTCTCCTCCGGATGAGAATCCTTCAGAGATGTCTAAAAGTCCTGTACGGGTCCGTTCTGGTGTGGATGGTCTCCTTTATGGGATTTCAACATCTTCAGATTGATTTAGCCAATCCTGAAATGTCCAGTGTCTTTCTAGACTGCAGGCTACCATTTGTCTTGGTTCATTTAACCATAATGGGTCTTCATTTGGGACCGGATTGATAACATAGCATGAGAAGATATTGGATTCGTCTCCCAAATTTGTTGACTGAAGGCTATCATAGTCTCAGTCAGAGCAGAAACCTGGTGGGATAAAATCCATCAAGGTGATTGCTATCAATGGCTTTTGTTCCACAGGAGCATCTTGGTTGGGGTCATTTTTCTTGGCTTTCCTCGCTCTTTCTTTCTTCTTCTTCTTTTCAGCCTTGGCTATACACTTCCCTTCTTTTCTTAGGGCTTGAGCTTGTCTTGTAACCTGAGCTTGCTTTTTAGCATCGACGTTTTGAGCCAACTGTTTTTTCTTCCTGGTCCATTTACTTTCAAAGAGAGTCCAGTCTTCTTCGTCTGACGATTTGTCGTCAGAAAGTTTTACCACTTGAAGATGCTTTATTTTCATCAACTGGCTCTGAAGCCACCATGTATTGGACATAGTTGCCTGTTGGAGATCATCAATGACAATCTCTTTATTGTCTAAAAGCTGCTGGATGATATCCTTCAGGACAAAGCAATCACCTATCTTGTGACTGATCATACGATGACAAGGACAGTATTTGGGATCATTTTTTATCTCAATCTCTTAAGGTCTCCAGCTTTCTGGGAGAGTGATGATTTCATTGGCAAGGAGATCTTCAAAAAGATCTTCGACAATGTCTTTAGAAAATGAATATGTTCTATTCATTCTCTCTTCCATGGTGATCTTCTTTGGTGGCTCCTTTTTACCTTGCCATTATGGCTTTTTAGATCCGCCCTGAACTGGTTTAGTACCAACCTTAATTGGTCATTTGCCATTGTTTGTTCGGCTAGTTGATCTACCCGCATTCGATGCTGGTGAAGCAGTCTTTTTGGCTTCAACTACTGCAGCTGTTGAGGATTCAAGGCGATCAGTGTCCCTGTCTCAACTTCTTTTTTCTACATGGATTTCCATGTCGTGTGCTTTTGTGCACAAATCTTCGAAACCCGTAAAGGTTTGAACCATTAGGGCAGTTGAAAGGTCGTGCCTGAAGTTGTTGAGGCACATCCGAATGAGTTCCAACTAAGTGAATTTCTGAGGGTAGGAGAAGGTCAAGGCTCTCCATCGGGTAATGAACTCTGTTACTGTTTCATTGTCCTTCTGCCGGATTTCAATCAATTCCAGAACACCTACTCTTCTTTGGGTGTTGTAGAATTGTTTGCTGAATTCAATCACCATTGTGCTCCAATCAGGAATCGAAGCTCAGGGAGGTTGGCATACCATGTGAAAACAGCACCCTCTAGGGATTATACAAAGAGTTGGAGGCAAAGAGCTCCAGTCTTTGATGTTAATCCACATCTCGAGAGGAAATGAGATACGTGTTGCCTCGGATCTCCAGTTCCATCGAACATCTTGAATGTTGGTTGGACAAAGCCTGACGGGAACAGAATTGCATCCATGATAGTTGGATAATGCTTCATGTTCATCCATACATCCTCTTCTTTTCTTTGGTCTGCCGCATTTGATTACGAACAGTCTCTTCAATTACAGCCAGAAGAGACAGTGACAACCCTCCTATGAGGGCAGCCTGATTTGGAATGGGACCCGTTTCGGGCACCCTTGGATGATTTGGAGGTGTAAAGGCTATGCCCCGGTTGCTGTTTTCTCCTTAATAAGGAAAGCGGGGTCCGGGTGCTAATGCAGGCTTGAGAGCTGATAGTTGAGTAGCCAACTCTTGCATTTGAGACATCATGGCAATAATCTGATCATCCTTGTATCGGAGTTGAGCCTATAAGGCTACTATTTGATCATTTGATGATGGGGCTGCCAAAGTTGAAGGGTTATTCCCCTGACTTGCGTTCTCATCCAGATTTGTCATTATGACCACTACTGGTCATTCTGAAGTTAATTCCGGTAACCGGAATAGATTCGAAAACTCTTCTTCTGCGAAATAGGCATTGGGCATCCCGTATAAAGGATTTGGTGTATTGAAAATCTGTCGAAGCATTTCCCGCACAATTTTCAGCCTGATTGATTGAGGAGTTGGCCTGTCAGAAACATAATCTTCGACTAGCAGAGTTTCTTCCAATTCTCTTAGAGAAGTTACCGAGGTCGCTTCTTGTTCTGACTCTTCGTAGTATACACTGACATCCGGTTCTGGAGCTGATTAAACTAGGTCTTGGGCTTTTTCTTTGCCTTTGGCCTGATTCTTACGACTCCTTTTTCTTCTCGGGATTACTGGACCAGGAGCGACTATTCTGATAGCTTGTGAGGGCTCTGTCTCGTCTAAAGTGGCTAAAATAGCAGCGGCTAAACTCTGAGAATCCTGCCTTGCTGATAAGTTCTGCTCAGGCATTGCCCCAGTTCCTTAGAACACTAGGGTTGTATACTCTTCCAGAGCTGGGTTGAGTCTAGTGTCGATCACATTCACGGAGACTCTTTCATAACCAATATGTAATGTTCTGGTGTTTGGTTTCTCCCAAGTAGAATAAACAAGTGCAGAAGGATCAGTTTTCCGCTTCTGTTGTACAAGACAAATCTTGTTTGAAGCACCAGTCGACCTTCTTGCCTTCTGATTTCTAGAGTTTCTTGGCCTTGACCGGTAATTATACACCTTTGGGCATCTCAAAAGTAGAAGTGCTTCTATTCAGCATCGTAACCCTACGGTCATATGACGCTCTGGTTCTTCTTTCTGGTTCAGCACTTGATCTGCCCCAGAATGGGCTTATATCTTTGGATGGAGGCCTTCAATGTTGATGACGAATAGATGTCATCATTGATGAGAAAGTTACAAAGTTAGTACCTCAGAAGGCATTCAAACTCAGTCTGTACAGCAAGTCTTTATCTGTCTGTTCTGGACTCGAAGTGTTTTTTGTATTAACTGCTGGACGATATTGATCACAACTATTAATGCCCCTTGCATCATCATCGGATGATGAATCCGGCTCCGAAAATACCCTTCTCTTGTTAGCTGTATAGTACCAACTCCTCTCTTTCTTAGAAAGAGAACTATCCTCGGATAATAGAGTGCCTATCCATGGATCTCCCTTTCTTGTAAGAGACTTTTGTCCGTAGACCATGTCCACGGATAGTCTTGGACCTGCAACTGTGAAGGGGGCATGTTTCTGACCCTCGGACTGGCTTGGACCTTTGCTCCGGGTGGTCTGGCCTTCGGTCCATGGATTAGACTTGGGCCTGTCCACGGATGGTCTTGAATTTCTATCTGTGGATAGTGCTAAAATTCTATCTGTGGACAGAGTTGCTCTTCTGTCCGTGGACAGAGCTGCCTTCCTGTCCGTGGACATTTTGGGTCTTTCGTCCATGGACAATCTTGATTCTCCGTCCGTGGACGGTCTTAAGCTTCTGTCCGTGTTGCATTTCTGTCCATGGACAATCTTCTATTCCTATCCGTGGACTCTATCCATGGACGTTTCTTGTTCACGGATGAATGCCTTAAAGCATCTTCCTCAATTACTTTGTATTTTTTAAAGTTATTTGAGGGATTGTTCATTAAGTCCTTTAGGCCCTTGGCCTTGTCCTTTCGCCTTGGTGAAAAAATGGCATCATCACCCCCTCCTAGAAAATTTTTCAAAGGGGGAGCTCTGTCAGTCAGCTTGGACTGAGGGGGCTTATGTCCAACAAGTCCTATGGTTAGCCCCAGCGATTGAGGCATTTCCATTACGGACTGTTGGGATTTGGGACGGCTTGTTAGGCCTGGCCTAGTGTTTGACATAGGTCTACCTTTTGGGCTGACATGTCGTAAAGTGGTAGAACCACCCTACAGTGTGTGCACCTAGTTGGGTACACTCTCCACGGTGCACTCTGATTGGGGTACACTCTGTCCGTGGAGCATCCAGTTGGATGCACCCAATCCGTGGCGCATCCTGGGGCATATGTCTACTCCGTGGCTCATCCTCTTAGGTGTAGCCTCTCCGTGGGATATCTTGAGGGATACTCCTTGTCCACGGAGCATCCTTGGGGATGCTACTGCACCCTAGTATATCCTTGGAGAAGCTCCTGTTCCGTGGTATACCCTCGGGACTACACCTACTTCATGGTGTACCCTCGGGGCTACACTTGCTCTGTGGTGCACCCTTGGGGTGAACCCTATCCGTGGACCTGGCAGGATTGACTCCTCTATGGAGGAGCAGCAAGACCTTCATTAAGGGTTCAACCAGAAGACCGAGGCCTCATGATTGGGGCTGCTGCCACCTCAGCTCAAGTTAGGGGATGAGTCGCTGGGATCAGCATCGGAGGGACATGACCCTCCTCTTGATTGTGAGCATGTAGGCCGGCGTGATGTAGATGATCTCGATTATCCTGTACAAGATGATAGGAAAATAGAGGAATATCACTCATCTTTTTTGATGTTCTTCTTTATCATTTTTAATTCTTCATCAAAGATGAGAGGAGAAGAAAGTCCCACCTGGCGTGCCATTAATTTCTAAGCGTAAAATTCATCTTCTTTGCTTTCAAATTTCCTCCAATGTTGTATGGAGTTTATTGTTTGTTGTGGGGGACTATCCTTCCAATCTGAGTAAACTCAGACTGTTAAATTACCTTCCCTTTATTGGGGAAGAACCTATGATTAAGATAAATAATAAAAAGAAGAACAAGATTGAATAAAGTACATGTATTTATCAATTGGGTTGCCCAATTTCCATGAAAACGTTACAAGTGCCTCATTGAGGTCTTTTCAAGAAAAGAAAAAGAATGGTAGCTATGTTTAAGGGCTCACCTTATGTTCTCCATGTCGAGGGAGTCTTCTTCTTCTTCAGTTGCTTGTTGCTGCTTCAAAAGGAGGAGAGAGTTTTCTTCTCTTCCTTTCTGGGTCTTTCTCGTATCTTCGTGTGTGTGTTTCTTGTGAGAAACACACCTTTTATTAGTTTAAGAGAGTCCTTTTAGGACTCCCTCTTTGACTCCCTTATTTTTGGAAAGTCAAAAAGGGCTCTCCTCTTAGAGGATGTCTGCTCATGACTCTCCCTTATCTGGAAGAGTCCTCAAGCTAAAGAGAATCCTCTTCTTTTGAGGACTCTTGTACCAGACTTTCCCTTTTGGGGGGAAATCCTAATACTTCTCGAAAAGGAGGATGTTTAATCACATCCTTTCCCAGGATATAGGACATAGTTCTAATCTTATCATAATTATGGCGTGTCATGTGGCATCCCATGAGATTTTAAAAGAGGGGATCCTTATCTTGGGATCCCCCAAAGCTTGACAGAGAATCTTTTGTATGAAGGAGTCTCTACCCCATGATAGTCAGATATTGACTGTCAACTAGGGACAGACTGACCTAGGTCAGTCCACGGATTTAAAGGGTGAGACCATAGGTCTCGCCCACGAACCAGGATGAGACCATAGGTCTTGTCCACGGATCACAGGGTGAGACCATAGGTCTCATCCATGATCACAGGGTCTTGCCTGTGGTCTGGGTTAGATCCAGGACATGATACTTGATCCGTGAGGATTTATCCTCAAGGACTAGACACGTGTCAGCATCTCGGAGGTTGACACTAAATATATGATCCATTGGGGTTTTATCCTCATGAATGGGACAAGTGTCAACCTCTCGGATGTTAGCACCAAATATGATCCGTGGGGATTTTTTTCCTCACGGATGAACATCTGTCAGCCTCAAGAAGGCCAACACACAAAGTTGGGTCCGTGAGATTTTGGGTCTTCACAGATGAACACGTGTTAGCCTCATGAAGGCCAACACTCAGGATTGAATCCGTGGGGTTTTAACTCTCACGGATGGGACAGGTGTCAACCTCTTGGAGGCTAACACCTAGGATGGATCCATGAGGTTTTGGTCCTCACAGATTAAGCACGTGTCAGTCTCTTGGAGACTAGCACTCAACATTGGATCCATGAGGTTTTGTCCTCACAGATTGAACACGTGTTAGTCTCTCGGAGACTAACACAAAGTGTTCATCCGTGAGGTTTTATCCCTCACGAATCAAACACGTGTTAGCATTATGAAGGCCAGCACCTACGATTGAATCTGTGGGGTTTTAACCCTCATGGATGGGGTATGTGTCAGCCCTTTGGGAGTTGTCACTTAGGATAGATCCATGAGGTTTATCCTCACAGATCAAACCCCAACCTGCTTAGCTGGGTGACTTGATGCCAACCATCAATATTTAATACTGACAGTTAAAGGTACTACGCGTGTCATGGGCACGCGTGAACCTAAGCGTCTCTCCGAGAGACTGTGATCAGTTGTGTGCCATTGTACACACAGCTGGGCAATGGACGGTGAGATTTCACTACCCACAATTCCAAAGAGCGGTTTTGGATTAGAGAGCAAGTGGAGCTCAAATTAAGCTAGGATCTTCCTCCTCAAGTTGGATCCTCCTCCATCAGGCTTGGGGGCTTCTACTCAAGGGTTTTCCCTCAAATTTGGAGTTGATACTCAAGGTTGGTACACCCTCCTAACTAACTTGGTAATAACCTAGGTTTCCTTTAAAGAATGCTTGTGGATTGATTGTAGATACTCCATTTTCTTGAACTGCACTAATTTCCCACAATAAACAAGATAAAATAATGGTTGTGGATGTATGGATGGATGGATGGTGGATGAGGCGATTGGATGCCGTGTGGTTGTGATGAATGTATATTGAAAAATGGTGGTAGGTAATGTACGCATAATACACGCACTCTTGATACATGATGAAATATTGAGAAATAAATTATAAGTTTAAAAGATTAAAGAGAATGTTGAATGTCACTTGGTTGATAAAATGCATGAATGAAAATGTTATGAATAAAATGAAGGTTTATGTTTTTCTAAGTACCATATGATGTTCACAAGCACTTGTCGCACGCACCATTCTTGCTTGCCCGTTTTCTCGTAACTATGGTAATTCTAGCTAATAAGAAAGAGAAAAAGGTTTTAAAAAAACTCGTAAGCTAGTGGGATGGCCCAAGGAGCGCCACTAACCATCTGATATTCCCAAGCTATTTTGGGTGGGTGTTTAGTGGGACGGTACGAAGGGTGCCCCTAGTGAAGAACTCGTAAGCACTCGTGAAGAACTTGAAGAATTTGTAAGAACTCGTAAGCTAGTAGGATGGCCTGAGAAGCACCACTAACCATTTGATATTCCCAAGCTACTTTGGGTGGGTGTTTAGTGGGATGGTATGAAGGGTGCCACTAGTGAAAAACTCGTAAGAACTCGTAAGCACACATGAAGAACTTGTAAGAACTCGTAAGCTACTGGGATGGCCCGAGGAGCGCCACTTACCATCTTATATTCCCAAGCTACTTTGGGTGGGTGTTTAGTGGGATGGTACGAAGGGTGCTACTAGTGAAGAGCTCGTAAGCACTCGTGAAGAACTTGAAGAACTTGTAAGAACCTGTAAGCAAAGACATGACTCATTTTCTATGTAGATTTTAAGGCAAGATTTTAAAAGATATGCACACTTGATTTGTCAGCTCGAAGTATGATCTTGATGATGTATTGAACAGGAATCCTAAACTGTTATGTTTTGTATTCACATGTGATATTTAGTTATTATAGGATTGTTAGTTAGTAGTTTGTACACGCTAAGTATTCTATACTTAACCGTACATTTCATGTCGGCAGGTACACTATACAATATATGTACTCTGATCCCTTGGATTGAGACGACTCATGAAGGGCAAGAGATTTGCTCAGATTGTCATCCAGATGTTAGGGGTTTTGGCATGTGACCCTATGGTTGGGTTGAGTGAGGAGACATGTATTTTGAGTTTTATGTCTGATGATATTGAAAGTATGCCTCTTTTTAATTTTAGAAAGACAGTTCTTGAGGGGCATACATCAAATCCCAAGATCTAACTAAGATTCTAATTGATTTTATTCAATGAAGGTAGGAATAACATTCACATTTGCAACTTTGAAATTGTTAAGTCAAATCCACATAAGAATAGTACTCGCAAAACTTCACAAGTGTCAAGTCTCCTGTCGATTCACACGAACCTTCTTTTTCCTTTAAAGCTTTCTCTAATGGAAGCTAATAGTCCTTCAAAATATCCAGCTCTAGGATCTCGAAATAAAGATTCAATCTTTGTTGTTCAAGAACTCTTTCTCGATGAATAAGATCCTTGATCTTCTTCTTCTTGATTATTCAAAACTTAGAACACACAAGAGAAGAAAGGGAAGAGGGGTGACCATACAACTCTAATAGAGAGAGAGATGGGTATGAGGTATTTGAGGAGAGGGAGAGAGAGATCCAAAAATTCTGGAAAATTAATTGCCCACAAGCCTTGGACGTCCACCTATATTTATAAGAATTTGGGTTGCTTGCAACTCAAGAGTCCACTTTCTAATCCAATTAGAATTCCTCAATTTGTTTCCTTTTCGATTTCTCCTTAATTAATTAGGATTAATTAAAATAGAAACTAACATTATCCATTAGTGTCCAACTAATCTTATCCTTATCCTAATCCAATTAGGATTCCTTGATTAGCAAGAAACTAATAGAATCATTGTCCAACAAGGAATCTTTAATTAGTAACTAACTCTAACTAATTAACTAACCTTATCCAATAAAGATATTAGTTATTAGAAACTAATTAAAAAATAATAACAATTATTATTTCCTCCATGAAGTGGGCGTCCCACCCTAGGTGGGCCTCACTCCACACGCCCCTAGGGTTCCAAACCCTATTAGGTCACTTCAATTATTTTTTTATAATAATTCTCAATGGGTCCTACCCATTTGGTTTTTCACATCTAATGTGATTCCACCTTTTAGAGCTTCACTATACCATATAGTGATTACTTAGAGAAATTAATTAATTATTAAATTAAATACTTTAAGAAGGTCCTTGTGTGTGGGATCTAAAGGGATCTCCTATTTCCGGTTGTGGGACCAAGTACTCAACCTTTTGGTTAAAGCATTGTTACTAGGAAACATCTTTCCTAAACCTCAATTAGGATCATAAAATGTTATCTAAGTCCCTGGACTTCCACCAATCACAATAATGTCCATTAACACAATGTGAGTAACTTCCAGAAATTAGAGAATTGCTTGTAAGTACCATCTTACAATATATTTACAAATAAATCCTTCCACATTCTGATATCACTTGTAAGCTTCCGAGATTGGAACAATTGCACTGTCTAGTCCCTAGCTTATGAATAGAACCCTTTCTCATAATTACTTTTTCATTGAACTGAATCTCCAAAACACTTTTGAAGAAACATTAGAAAAGAACTGACATATATATATTTATATATATTTTTCCATATTAAAAATATCAACTTCGATGAAGACCATTTTACCGAAAAAACACCAGTACTGGATTTAACAGTTCAGTTCAACAAGTATCACCTTAATATCATTATCTCCAATTAAGGAGTTGTGGATTCCTTATTGAGTGTTTACACACTTCTCCAAACATTGTGTACATGACCCAACATACCCTGAGTTAGTCATGTGTATTGGACATTGCTGATTGACACATTAAAGCCATATAGATAGATGTTTGAGAAGATGTTAACCTCTCAGGTCTAAAGACAATTTGTCAAATGGATAACCCTAATACAATCTGACAGTGTATTCCATAGGGTATCCACTAGTGACCCCGTTTACTATTATATACTTGCTATATATACTCACTTGTTAGTCAAGAGTCACCACTCTCTATGAATGAGATTCATCACAATATCTCATAGAACTACACATGTGCAAGCTATGATGAAGTACGGTGCCCAACTAGTACTCTAGAGGCTTCGAACAATATTAGGTTTACAAGGAACTGGAAAATCATATTTCCTTACAACCTTTGCATGATTTTCCTACAATGTTACCTATGGAACTTTATGTTTTCATCATATGAGATAGTAATTAATATAAATACCCTTTAGAGTTGGTTGTGTGAATATGATGTTTGCCTAATCAACATAGAAAGTCTCTTATTGGCTTTTGAGGGCATATATGTCCAACAATCTCCTACTTGCACTCTAAGCCATTTAGATGTAATGTCCATGTTCTTAGTGATGTTTCTCAAACACCAGCTGAAGCATAACTTAATATACATGGGTCTGTCATGTCTGCTTTACCACAACTATTGTAGTGATGCAATAACACTTGCAACTCTTACAAATTTATTATCAATAACCAAAGTTTTAAAAGTCTAAACAAAAATGATACTGTCCAACAGTCATTTTCAGAAGTTAACATGCTTGTGCTTTACCATTATGCAATGCTCTAGCCTAATCTGACAAAATTTCTTATCACATCAACATGTGATGAATATCCGGTCAAGTACAAGTATACTTTCTCATGATATCACATATCTAAGAGAAAACTGATTCCATTCTATAAAGGTAGAAACTCTTTTCTTGGAATCTTACTTGCACAAAAACATGATTGTTATTTGGAGAATAACAATATCATTTTCCTTTTGTCTCTAAATCATTTAGGACTAAGAAAACATATTGTCAAAGTTTTTGTCCTTCATTGCAAAATTGCTAGATCAAATCTAAGAGAATAATAATATTCATACTTCATTCACAATGAAAAGAATATTATCTTTACATAGAGCCAGGAAAGTAATTATGCTCCCACAAACCAATTTGCACACAAAGGATACTTTCATTCTTAGATGAAAATTAAACAGTTTGATTACTTCATCAAAATAAAAGTTAGTCCAACTATAGATTCTGGGACTTGTGGGTTCTAATGTACTATTTAGGTATAGTGAGAATAGAGAGTTGATTTCTATCAATTCTTATAATTATTGGTTTATTGGGCTTCCGCTTCTAGAACAATTCTAGATTCAATTTCTCTACTAGGAAACTTGTATTTCTGTTTACAAACATCTTTTGTTATCCAGGAATAGAGAATAAATGTTTCTAATGCGAATCTCAAACTCATCTTCCATCGAATCATATCCAATATAATTTGATTTAATAACACCATCATGCTATGGTTTTTTTATGGAAATTATCTGAGACAATATGTAATGAGAGTAAATTATGAAATTTCTATTAAGAGGTATTCTTCTCAATCATGGAAGACTTACCTGACTGTTTCTTTATTTCAATTCAGAATTCCTTGAACTTTTCAAAAAAGGTGAAATAAAGTTAGCTACCTCTTAATGGAAGATTCATATGGTTACGATCATCAAACTTTTGTCACATTCCCAAGTAGAAGTTTTATCTACTTGGATTTCTTCTTCTCCTTAACAAACATGCAACTATTGCACTTATGCAAGATCATACCAAGCATTAAGAGTTTGAGGTTCCAACAATTAAGTTAGACTTGATGAGTATACAAGTTGGACAATCCTTTCAAAGGTTTGTCGTATATCCAATGACTAATTGCTTCACCATGAAGCACAATCCTTATATTTTCCTTTCTTCTCTGAAGAGCTCTTGTCCATACTACTAGAATATATTTCTAATAGAAAATCTTGGATTTCTTTTCTTTGTATAAATGCTCGGGATTTAGAAAATCCAACATTTTTGAATAACTTTGCAAGTAGCATTGAACTCTTCAAAGGTTCTTAACCATATACAACATATGAGATTTCAGACAATCTGATTTCCTACTTGTTCAGCGTAATCATATTAAAGGACTCCGGGAGTTTGTCGAGGATCATATCCTCTAATCCCATAAATTTAGCTCAATTTATCTCAGCACCAAGAATTAGGATTTATGAATCCAATGATCTCTATCATATTCTTGGTGACTGAGTTTCCCTAGTTAACTTGCTGTCCACTTGTCATTTTATATAGTAAGCTGTCTAGCAACCCTATTGTATTCAGTAAACATCTCATATGAGATTAGTAGTGATGACTTGGGCAATTCTTTAGATAGTATGCACAAACTTGAGATTCTTTTTCCATTCCAAACACTTTGAGTTTGTCAAGAGATTCTCATTAAAGTCTTGGTAAGGTGGTTATAGAATGACATGACAATAAAACATACATCATAATATTTCATACATAATAATATCATTAGATCAGGGCTTTCATATCTTTGATGATATTGCTCATCATTCAATCAAATTTCATAGACCCCTCAATCTATAAAATTAGGAAATATGCTACTTCATATTTCTGATGAGCATCAGGTGTCTTATAATACACATGCAATCTTCCATGCTAGGATAGTATTACACATGCACCACAATGTGGATAGTAGCTATCCATCACTGAACATCTCATGCATAACTCCTTATGTTAATCAGTGATTCCCAATTTTCTTGTGACCTCCAAGGATGACATGACTGTCACCTGTCAGCTGTCATGGTCCTTAGTTAAGTGAAATCCATTATTCTCGGTTGTAATATGATAAAGTAGGAATATGCTCCCAAGCTAGTTGATACTCCCTATCAGGCCATACACATTCCTATCTACTATAGAAATAAAGTACTAGGAGTTTAATTTAGACTGAATTATGTCCGATTCCTACCAGAGAGACAAGATTCAGGCTAATTAATCATAGTCTTATTGATAATGGAAGGTCATAGGGCAACATTATCCTGTAAGATAGATTAGCCCATTTAATTCACTTAATATTTTTCTTGAGAGAAAACATAATATTATGAACAAATTATATATCTAATACATATAGCAAAAACATTCACAATATTTATCATTATATCACATGTATAAAACAATATACAAATATCATCATATGATAATAAATCAAATTTTGTTTAATTAGATCAAACTAATTCCAATGAACTCCCACTAGCCCCAGAAATCTTAATTGATCTAATCCAATGATACAAAAGTCATTTTTAACATCAGTGGACTTTAGATGGTTCATTCATCTAAATGATGGACCATTGGTCATACCAAGCACCATGGGCCCAAAATAACAATTATAAAGTGTCCATGTGCATCACTAAAGCCCATAAGTCAAAATAGACTATATTACCCTTTAATTCTCTACGAATTATTTTTAGCACATTAGGATTCACTAACTCTAAGTCTAAAAGAAATTATGAGTCTCTAAACAATTCTCTAAGACCTCTACTAGGATTTATAAGTGTCACTCAAGCACTTCCCATAATCGTGAATATTGTTAGCTTATATCTATGTCAATTAAAGCACAATTATCTCATAATCATGCAAGTAACATATTCCACGTAAAAATTTCAACATGGACTACATGCATCACGTCCAAAAGGGCTATAATAATGTGTTTTATTTAAACACAAACTTTTTATGTTTCAACAAAACACACATTGTGGGGTTTGATCCAATTATCCAAAATTTTCACAAAAACGATAATCGCATTATCACAAGAGTTATGGACTTTTCTAAGCAACAAAAGCTATAACAAATCATCACATGAAATAGATAATAAAGCCACATAATGGGTCCACATGATAATGATATCTTAGAAAACCTACAACTACTCTTGTGGAACACCTTCCAAGATTTATTCTCCATGCGATCATCATCATCTTCTATCTTCAATTCGATTTCTCCATAAAAAAATCAACAACTCCTAATACTAAGATTACATCATATTCAAAATAAGAAACCTTGAGAAACCACTCAAAATAGGGTGCTCAAGGGAAGTACAACCCATAAGAAGAAAGAGAAAAGAATAGAGGGAGAAGAAGGCATGATCATAGAACTCATCTACCATTCAACAAGAATATATATATAAACTATTCATCAACTATGAATAATAATATGACATGACAAATTACTTAGAAAGTTTATAACAAGGGTTTTGCTAACTTTAGGGAAACTCTTTCCCATATGGTTAAGGCCTCTATTAACATTTAATAGAAAAACCCTACAGCAAAGAAAGCAAGCATGTCAAGAATGAATTCTTAGGGATTTAGATCATCATTTAAAAGAAAACAATTTTTCTTTAATGCTTGGGAAATCATTAAGAAAAACAATTTCTTTAAGATTTAATCTAACCCTAAAATTTCTCCTCACATTCCTCAATTGATAAATAAATAGAAAACACTATATTAAATTCGGCTAATGTAGGGATCTAATCGCTTCCATATTATTTTGATCTAATAACTATTAAAAGACTAAAATAAAAATCAGCAAATCACTAATTTTTAATATCACTTTATATTGATTCCAAAAATAAATTCAAAATCAATAATAGGTGAATTCAAAATTTTTCTTAAGGGTCAACTGCTTTAGGGATTATTTGATTTAACAATTAAATAAAATAATATCCTAAACAATAGTATTAAATGTCTATAAAATAATTGATCTCTATCAATTAAAATTCACTTGAGATAAAACCTTGTATCTCAACCAATGACATTTATGTAATTACTTGATTAACTATTAATCAAATAAAAACTTATAAATACTATGTAGCCGGTAATTCTGAGCACATGTAATTGATCCAAATCAACTACAATAATTATGGTATAACTCCCATGAAATTTTTAGGGGACTATAAAGGATATCATAATTAACAATTAATTAAATGATAGCCTATGGACTCAAAGTAGATAATTAAACAATTTAATTAAATCTCAGCCCATGCTCTCGAATCAAATAATTAAATTATTTAATTAATTGATAGCCCATTAAACGATTTAATAGCATCTCATGCTCTCAAATCAAATAATATAATTTAGGAAAAAAATTGAAAGCCTCTTGGAAAATTAATTTAGAAAACTCTTTTTCCGGCTTTAGATTTTCGACTCAAGTTTTGACCCTCAAAACAATTGATTCTCGAAAAAATTTCTTCATGAAAGTTGTAGATCTTTTTGACGGCTTCAAAACGATGTACTGATAGACCTAAATCAGACTTACAATCACATAGTTATGGCCAAAATACCGAAACTGTATCGATTCTTCTAATCAAATACAAATCCGAAAATCCATAAATCAATTTTAATCGAAATAAGCTTTAATCTCCAAGAATGCTTAAGCAATGGTGTCTAACACCATGAGATCTATTAATTAATATTTAATAAATAAAATCCCATCAATATATGCTAGCCGAAATTTCAATGGGTATCTAAGTTGTCTCAATCAAAAGGAAAACTTGCCCGGGGCTCTGAAGAATAAATTAAACAATTTAATTTAATACTAAAAGGAACTCTAAATCCTTAAGGTCTTTAACCAAATTTATTTATCTATATATACCTATCCCAATTAAAATTTCGAGAGGTTTTGGAATCATCCAAACTTGAAATTAGTATCACACTAATTTCTCAGGGCTAAATTATTTCCTCAATAACTAGAGGGGCCGGGACCCCTTAGCCCTACTAATAATTATCTCATAATCAAGAAATGATCAAGAATCAAAAAGATTCATCACAAGGGTGGCCAAAATTTATAGGAAGGGTAATATGATTTAATAAAAATTGGTTATGTCCTAAAATCAAAGAAAAGCATAGCCAATGCTCTGATACCACTAAAAGTAGGCATCTTTTTAATTTTAGAAAGACAGTTCTTGGGGGGCATACATCGAATCCCAAGATCTGACTAAGATTCTAATTGATGTTATTCAATGAAGGTATAAATAGCATTCACCTTTGCAACTTTGAATTTGTTAAGTCAAATCCACATAAAAATAGTACTCGTAAAACTTCACAAGTGTCAAGTCTCCTATCGATTCACACGAACCTTCTTTTTCTTTTAAAGCTTTCTCTAATGGAAGCTAATGACCCTTTCAAATATCCAGCTCTAGGATCTTGAAATAAAGATTCAATCTTTATTGTTCAAGAACTCTTTCTTGATGAACAAGATCCTTGATCTTCTTCTTCTTAATTATTCAAAACTTAGAACACACAAGAGAAGAAAAGGGAGAGGGATGATCGTACAACTCTAATAGAGAGAGAGAGGGGCGTGAGGTATTTGAGGAGAGGGAGAGAGAGATCCAAAAATTCTGGAAAATTAACTGCCCACAAGCCTTGGACGTCCGTCCACCTATATTTATAAGGATTTGGGTTGCTGGCAACTCAAGAGTCCACTTTCTAATCCAATTAGAATTCCTTAATTTGTTTCCTTTTTTATTTCTCCTTAATTAATTAGAATTAATTAAAATAGGAACTAACCTTATCCATTAGTATCCAACTAATCTTATCATTTTCCTAATCCAATTAGGATTTATTGATTAACAAGAAACTAATAGAATCCTTGTCCAACAAGGAATCTTTAATTAGTAACTAACTCTAACTAACTAACTAACCTTATCCAATAAAGATATTAGTTATTAGAAACTAATTAAAAAATAATAACAATTATTATTTCCTCCATGAAGTGGGCGTCCCACCCTAGGTGGGCCTAACTAACTAACTAACCTTATCCAATAAAGATATTAGTTATTAGAAACTAATTAAAAAATAATAACAATTATTATTTCCTCCATGAAGTGGGCGTCCCACCCTAGGTGGGCCCCACACCACACGCCCCTAGGGTTCCAAACCCTATTAGGTCACTTCAATTATTTTTTTATAATAATTCTCAATGGGTCCTACCCATTTGGTTTTTCACATCTAATGTGATTCCACCTTTTAGAGCTTCACTATACCATATAGTGATTACTTAGAGAAATTAATTAATTATTAAATTAAATACTTTAAGAAGGTCCTTGTGTGTAAGATCTAAAGGGATCTCCTATTTCCGGTTGTGGGACCAAGTACTCAACCTTTTGGTTAAAGCATTGTTACTAGGAAACACCTTTCCTAAACCTCAATTAGGATCATAAAATGTTATCTAAGTCTCTTGACTTCCACCAATTACAATAATGTCCATTAACACAATGTGACTAACCTCCAGAAATTAGAGAATTGCTTGTAAGTACCATCTTACAATATATTTACAAATAAATCCTTCCACATTCTGATATCACTTGTAAGCTTCCGGGATTGGAACAATTGCACTGTCTAGTCCCTAGCTTATGAATCGAACCCTTTCTCATGATTACTTTTTCATTGAACTGAACCTCCAAAACACTTGTGAAGAAACATTAGAAAAAAACTGACATATATATATTTATATATACTTTTCCATATTAAAAATATCAACTTCGATGAAGACCATTTTACCGAAAAAACACCAGTACTGGATTTAACAGTTAAGTTCAACAAGTATCACCTTGATATCATTATCTCGAATTAAGGAGTTGTGGATTCCTTATTGAGTGTTTACACACTTCTCCAAACATTGTGTACATGACCCAACATACCCAGAGTTAGTCCTGTGTATTGGACATTGCTGATTGACACATTAAAGCTATATAGATAAATGTTTGAGAAGATGTTAACCTCTCAGGTCTAAAGACAATTTGTCAAATGGATAACCCTAATACAATCTGACAGTGTATTCCATAGGGTATCCACTAGTGACCCCGTTTAGTATTATGTACTTGCTATATATACTCACTTGTTAGTCAAGAGTCACCACTCTCTGTGAATGAGATTCATCACAATATCTCATAGAACTACACATGTGCAAGCTATGATGAAGTACGGTGCCCAACCAGTACTCTAGAGGCTTCAAACAATATTAGGTTTACAAGGAACTGGAAAATCATATTTCCTTACAACCTTTGCATGATTTTCCTACAATGTTACCTATGTAACTTTATGTCTTCATCATATGAGACAGTAATTAATATAAATACCCTTTATAGTTGGTTGTGTGTATATAATGCTTGTCTAATCAACATAGAAAAGTCTCTTATTGGCTTTCGAGGGCATTTATGTCTAACAGATATTGTATCACTTGAATTGGTAACTCAGGTTAAGGATTGCGTGTACATATTTTAGTTTATATTCATTTATTGTATACAATTGCACTTGGAATACAGTCAAGTTATTGAAAAAATTTTCAATTCACTATTTAGCTTGTCTTATATGCTTCTGCAGGATGGTTGTCGTGATAGGTAACGAGTCCAAAAATAACCTAACTCTTAGGAGGTATTTCGGGGCATTACAAACAATGTTTAAATGATTTATATATCAAGGGTATAAATGACTTTTTTTACATTTATATGAAGAGTATAAATGACTTTTCCTATTTTTTTTTGTTACAAAATACCCTAAAGGTATATTTTTTTTTAAGGGAACATGTCTTTTTTTTTTTGTATGCTCAAGGGAACATGCCTTTTCACTATCTCCCTATAATTGTTTGCCTGGGAGAGGGGTAGAATTGGGATGGGGAGTCTACCCCTAAACTTTAAAAAAAAAACACTTAATCGTATCCGACGGATACAAACATAGACATTAACTTAGCCCTAAAAAAACAAAATAAAAAATAAAATAATTTGCCCATGCAAGAGAATCCAGGCTCCGCCCGGTTGATGACAAAAGGAGAGTTGCTTGGTTGTATATGGCACGTGGTCTGCGGACTTGAGAGGATAAATAAAACTGAAACAGAGAGGAGCGCGTGAGGGAAGAGGAAGTGTTATAAAATTCAATTGTGTGAAACAAAGACGGTTTTGAAATCCGGTGGACAAAGAACAACGCGGCGAAGCGAGAGGTCGCAGCCCAGACATCTATTCGTTGTCTTTGGGGGTTCTTGTTTTTGAGTCTCCCTCACTCTCTCTTACCTTTTCATTGTTTGGTGTTTTCTTCTTCCCCCAGTTTCCACTCATCACTGTTTCGAGTCTCCTCATTTCCGTTTCGTTTTCCGTCAAAAAAACACAAAGTAATCATAATTACAGTTACTTAATGGAAGCGACTCTCTTTGTAAATGTGTCTCTGTGTATGCAGATTCCAGATTGCAGAGTGATATAAAAGAGCCAAAGAAACTTCAAAGCCCTTCAATTCAGTGTTCTTCCTTTGACAGGAAAATTCATTTCTTCTCTTAAAATTTCCTATCATTAATTAAGAGTGGTGTGTCTGCTTTCTTCTCCCTCCCAGTCTCAGTCTCAGTCTGTCTTCTTTTATTTCACAAGAAAGAGGTTCATAATTGGCGAAGAGAAAGAGAAGAGAGATTCGTTTGCCCTAAAATTAGGAGGAGGAGATGAGTTTTGAGAGAGAAGACATTATAGGTTGGGGTTGTCATATTCTAAAAATAGAAGAGGAGAGGATTTCGAGTCTTAACTATTATTCCAATTTCAATTGGATAAAACCCTAACAACACATCTACTTCCTCTTCTTCTATCTACTTATTATATAAGCAGAGCGTTACTAGTCAGTCACTCTTGCCGTTTTTGTTGGTTTTTGGCTTTCTTCTTCATCGTAAGAGAAAGAGAAGGAGACCATCATCATCATGTCGTCGTCTTCTTCTTGCTGGAGATGGCAAGCGTCTTCTACAAGTGCACATTCCAACCTCGATTGCTTTCTTCACTGCATTACGCCCTCCGTTCCCACCCAATTCCTTCCAAAGGTATCAATTCATGCATCCTCTTTCTTTCTTTCTTTTCGCTCTTCTTTTGTGTTTCTAATCTCAAGTTTTCATTTTTATGCATATCTTCTCTGTCTATACTGTTTTCCTTTTATTTTTATTTTTTTGTTTCTTCTCTATTTCTCTGTATTTTTCTTTGATGGTGACTCTGTTCCTTTTTTGATTTTATTTTTTTGGAGGGGGAGGGGGGTATGCAGATGTAGACAAGGAAATAAATGAAATTGTATTAATATTCACTATCATGTATTTATAGATCTGTGGCTATTTGAGAAATGGAAAAACTCTCTCTCTCTTCACCTTAGTTTTCTTGTGATCTCTAGATGAACCTTGAAGATGGTACTGATTATTTTGAATATCTTCTTAATATATTATTATTATTATTGTTGTTGTTGTTGTTTTCGTCTTATTATTATTATTATTTCATTTCTCTTTTCTCTTTTCTCTTTTGAGGTAGTATAGTATTGATGGTAAAAAATTACAATCTTATGGATTGTGCATTATATTGAAAGAATTCTTTCTTCTTACAATGAATCTATGAGTTGCCTTTGGTTATTATTTTTTATTTATTTTGCAGACCCGTATTCATGATCTAAACAGCCACTGTAAGTATACCACCGAATACTTCACCTTGGGGGATCTGTGGGAACGGTATTATGAATGGAGTGCTTATTGCGCCGGGGTCCCCATCGTCTTGAACAGTGGCGAGACTGTCGCACAATACTATGTTCCTTACCTCTCTGCTATCCAGATCTACACCAACAGATCCTTTGCCGCTGTCAGGTATTCAAACCATCTCTATCTGTCTTCTTAACTAAATGTATTCCTTCCTTCTTAACTTGAATTGTTGACCATGGGTCTGTGCATGCATGTTTCTATCTAGGAACCCGAGAGAGGAGAGCGACTTGGCAGAATTCGAGAGCGATTCTTGGAGTGACGACAGCGAGAGTGATAAGCTGTCGAGGTCTCTGAGCAACAACTCGAGCAGGGCTTGGGATGTCGCTTCTGAGGATTCGAGTTTTGACCAGGAGGGCTCTTGGCCGATGAGGGATCGACTTGGCTACCTTTATTTCCAGTACTACGAGAGTTCTGCTCCTTACGGGAGGATTCCGCTCATGGACAAAGTATTCATCCTAGTAATCTTTTATATAGGATATTACCAACACTTCTTGCATTTTCCTTACTGGGATTTGGCACTGGCTTGTCGAAAGACAAAGGATAAATGATCTTTGTTTTTAATCATCATTAATTGATTTTTCATTGTCTATTTGGATTCAGATCACTGAGTTAGCTCGGAATTATTCGGGTTTGATGACATTGAAGAGCGTGGATCTCTCTCCTGCTAGTTGGATGGCCATTGCATGGTATATATAATTATTTGTTCTCGTCACGTGTTTCTTTTTTGGGTAAAATTTCTGACACTCATATGTTGTTCTTCCCATTAATGGAGAAATCCATTATATTACCAAAAATTGATGGAAATCCAATCCTTTCAAAATTAAAATTACTTCCTCGTACCTTGAGGGAAATTTTTCTTCTTCTTTTCTTCTCTCTGATTAGTTAGAGAAATCTTTTGAAACATTTTTGGATAATATTCTGATAGCATTTTTGGTGTTTTTTGGTATTAAAATCTAAGTGGCCTGTCAAAAGTATGGCCTACTATAACCCATGGAAAGTATTTCCTAGTTTTTATGGGAGTTAGGTAATAATGGGTGTGGTCTGGAAATAGGAGTTTGGTAGCTAGCATTAAGTGCCCGTCTGCCACGTCTAACTGTGAAACGCTCTCTAGAGTCATGGTTGGCAAGAATTAGGTCATTTTGAATCCCACATAAATCGATGCTTGCAACTTCAACTTACTTATTAAGCACCCCATTAATGCATAAGGAAAGATTTCGGTGTCGTAGGTGGGGAGAAGACGGTGGAACTTCTGTGGAAGGTTTTTGTTAATGCTCTTTTCTTTTTTTATTTCCTTTATTGCTGGGAATACTTGGAAAAAATAGTTGTAATTTTTTTTGGTATTTTATTTTTTAAATTGGTTTCTGTTGAATTGGTTTGTTAATGTGAAGTGAATGAATGCGTGCTTTTTTTTTAATTACAATGAATGCATGATTTTTGGTCTTAGATATTGTTATATGTTTTGTTTTTGTTTATTTAGGTATCCTATATATCATATTCCAACCGGGAGAAATGTGAAGGAATTGTCTGCATGCTTTCTCACTTATCACACTCTGTCCTCATCTTTCCAGGGTATGTTCTCATCTCTCTCTCTCTCTCTCTAATACACACACCTACATATTCAGTTAATGGTATAAAGACTGGATAAGATATATATCTTTTTCTTCAATTGTTTCATGAAATTGTCGTAAACTTTCTTATATAATATAGCTAAGACTGCTGTTTGAGTTGGTTGATATGGAATTTATGTGAGAAAAAGATAGCCATGCAAGGAAGCAAATACCATATGTGTCATCATTGCTAACGAAAAAAGAAAATACCATATGTGTATATGGAACTCCTCAAACAGTTGAACCCTCAATCTAGGAACAAAATATTATGATTTTGATGCATGGTGCATATACATATTCCTTATTTCTCCGATGGTCAATCTTTTAGATTTCTTTGTGGTGGCCTGACTCATGACTCACCTGAGTTGACTTGGATGGTTTGGCTAGTTAATTCACCATATATTAAGTCACTTGATTCTGGTTTTCCAAATTTATAATTCGATTGTTACAATAGAACATCATGACTAGACTCATAGAGTTATTTGGTGATTTTGTTTAAGTGAAGAACTGATCTTTGCTCTTTTTTAGAAAAGAACCAATGTTACTTGATGCTTTTGGAATTGCTTTAGGAGATCATTCCTCTAGTTCTAGTACTAAACCTGGAATCACTACCAAGGATGACCGATGATGTGATGAATATTTAGTCCCTAGCATAGCTTTAAGCCATCAAGAACAGCTCTAGCTTGAGAATATGTATTGGAGCACAAGCAGAATTTGTCCGTTAGGTACCCAATATGAAAATTCGTACTAGGTTCCCCACAAGGGGACATGTACTCCATATCAGGGTCACTTAAAGAAATACATGTATAAATGCAAAGCAGGGGCGGAGCCAGGTGGGGGGGCACCTATCCCACTGAACTTTTGAAAATTTGGTTTTTTTTAAAGCTATAGCCATGGGATAGGACCATAGTTGCCAAGTTCTCCGATTTTTTCATACCTGACTTTTTGTCGAACGGTTAATTCACGAAGTATTAGCGAGTTTTGGAAAATATAACGACTTTTTCAAAAAGTTGTGAATTTTGCGAACTAATCCCAGATTATTCATGACTTTTTAAAAAGTCCCGAATAAATATTTAATAAATGAAATATATTAGTATATAATTTTCATAATTAGTAATATTATTTTATATTTGTTCATTTCTTACCCAACATTTTCCCAATTTATTTTCGAATTATCTGATTTTTATCAAACTTTTCCTAAGACGAATAATTCCCGAACTCCGAATTGGTAACTATGAATTATTTTATATTTTTTAAGTACGCCTTACTATTGTCCTCAGAACTTTTTTTTTTGAGTTGGGATCATATTCAATTGTGATTGAACTCTCCTCGAGTTCAATCACACCCATAGGTCAACACGTGTCCCTTTTAACCCCATTAACTATGGTTAAGATTCACTAACCCTTAGGGTTCAACAATGTTAATTTTTTAGAAAAAAAGAAATTAACCTTAAGGGTTAAAAGTTCTTAACTGGTGTTAAAAAGGGGTTATGTGAGTTTGATTAAATTGTCTAAGTTCAATTGCAATTGAACAGGATCTGGATCTTAGTAACCCAAACCATCACAACACCTATCTGCTCCTGCTCTCAAGCCTTGCCCTCACGGTTTGTGAGCGGATCTGCCGTAGGAGCGCGGTTTCTGGTTTTGTAGTGCTCCGTTTTCAGCTGGGCTGTTTAGTTTGTTTCCTTGAAATATACCTCTTAAGAAGCCTAAAAGGCATTTGCACCTCTTAAAAAGCCTGATAAATTAAAGGGAAAACACCACTTGTCTTTTCACTTATTTATTTATTAATTAGTGTAATCAATGTTTAGGTTTTAGATTGTGTCAGTCTTTTTCTTAATTTACTTTTACATTTCAACCAGTATATTTTACGGAAAGAATATTTAAGAAAAAAAGTTTATATATATATATATATATATCTGGAGGTACTCTCGACCCTATCTTAAATTAAAATTAGACGCTCTCGTGCTCTCGTTCCAGATCTATCTCCTGCTTTGGTTACTTAGATCTGGACGCGTACTTTTATGTTAAGATGTTTAAGTATTTAATTTGGCATAATCATGGGATGAAGGGGGCAGTTATCCCCTAAAAAAATTATGCTATATTATTTACTATGGCATACCTGTGGGGCAAGGGGGTAACTCTCTCCTGAACTTTCGAAAACAAAATATATCTTTTATACTATTTTATTTAATTATTTAATTGGGCATAATCATGAGACAAGGGGACAACTACCCCATAAACAAGGAGAAACAATACTCATAAGATATGTGTAAGCACCCAATTTTTACACCCCTTGTTAACTATGGTTAATCCCCTTAACCCTAGGTTTCAACCCTAGCAAACCCTAGGTCCTAAACCCTAGTTAAACCCCAATCCTAGGTAAACCCGAGTTAAACCCTAGATGGACCCTAGGTAGAAACCTAACCTAGCCAAGCCTAGCCTTAGTCTAGCCAAACCTAGTCATGCCTAGCCGAAGCCTAGCCAACCCTAGTACCAAAACCTAGGTAAAATCGAACCCTATTTAAGCCTTAATAAGCCCTAGGCCTTTAGGGCTCAAGCCCTAAGGCTTCTAAACCCTAAAAAACCTCAAAAATCGACTTGGGCCCAAGCCCAGGCCCATAAAAATTCAAAAAATCACTCCCCCATACTGCATGATGGATTGGGCTTGGCCCAGCGGATAAGAACCTATGGGTGTCGGTAATAGGATTACCGACACCCCTGATTTTCAAATGCTCAAGGGTGTCGGTAATCCCATTACCAACACCGGTGGATCTCCGTTTCTGCAGCATGCCACCAGCCCTGTGCGGTCAGGCACGCCCTGTGCTCCCCTCTCCGGCTTCAGGCAACCACTCCAGGCCATCATGCCTCCACCCATCACTATCCTAATACCACTTGAGTCCCTCCATGGCTCTCTTATAAATATCAGTGCTCCCCCACAACCATTTTCATTCCTCAAAAGCCATATCTGAACCCATTCTCAATTCCAACCCCTAGCTTAACCCCTAGCCTTCCCAACAGCTCACCCTCATGCTTTAGCAGCCTCCCTTACCCTGTGCAGCTCCACCTTGCACCACCACAGCCCCTCCAGCGTGTGCAGTAGCGCCACCATAGGCCACCGCGGCTCCACAGCACCAACAGTAGGGTAGGGTTTCCCCTTACCCATCCTTGTATGATTCTAACATCATATGTGAGCCCCGGGTCCATTCCAGGGGACGTTCTCTTTCATTTTACAAGTTCAACCCATTAAAGAGGTCTCTCCCACCTAGGCGTGGAGGGGCCCCTTCGAGTGTAAATCACCACCACAGTGGCCTTAGAGGACTTCTGGGGGTCCCTCTCAGAATGAGGGAACCCCTGGTGCACTCCCTATAGCTGCCATCAAGGCGTTTTCAAAAAAAAGAAAAACAGTTTGGTGTCGGCAATCTCAGTTCCGACACCTCGGAACAGTGGTGTTTCGAGGGCTATAGGGCCCACCTGAAGCACTTTTAGGCCAAACCAAAAGTAGGGTTTTGTTCCCCTTGGCCTCCCCTACGACTTTCTAGAAGACCTCGAAACCCATAGGTGAGCCTAACTAGGGTTAAAACCCCTATTTGTGTAAACTGTCATAGGTGTCTGTAACCCCATTACCGACACTTATCATTTTATGTGGACCAGTAATCAGGCCACTTTGGCCCACTGTGTGGCTTACACCAAGCAACTCCTGGGCCCAAACCAGATCCAACTTGCTCTCCTCATCCCAGGCTTCAAGCCCATATACTGTGGGCCCCACAACTCCCTGTAAAACCAGAGTTATGCCCCTTTCAAAATGGAAAAAAATCACTTAAGCTGTCGGTAATCCCATTGCCGACAGCTTGGTTTTTGGGATTTTCAGACCTATACAGTGGGCCCACACCCCACGGGGGCCCACCACGTGACTTGCCTTGATCCTTGGGATCCAACCCAGGTCTGCCCACGACTCCTTTGACCTTAACCATGGTCAAACTTGACTATAGTTACACTTTAACCATGGTTAATTCAATATGCCTTAGAAAATTCCCAAAAAATCCCAAAAATTATGAAATTATAGAAAATGTCTTTTTTTGGGTAAATCTCATGCCTAACCATGGTTAAATGAGCTTAACCACAGTTAAACTTTGGTTAAACCAAGGTTAAGTCCATTAAACCCTGGTTAATTTCCCAAAAATCATGAAAAACACGAGGGCAAGAAAATGTGCCACACATGCCCCCTACTTTGGTTATCCGGACTAACCATGATTAAAACCTATGTCTAACCATGGTTAGCCCATTCAACTTGGGTAATTTTGGGAAAATCCCTAAAAATTTCATAAATCAATTTTAAGGACCATAAATTATGCTTGAGCCTTAACCCATAGGTCTACCGGGCCGATCCCAAGCCTATCGGGCTCCACCCTAGGCCTACTGGGCTGATCCCATGCCTACCGGGCTTAACCTTAGGCCTACTGGGCTGAATCCAGCCTACCAGGCTTAATCCTAGACCTACCGGGCCGAACCAAGCCTATCGGGCTTAACCCTAGGCCTACCTGGCCGAACTCTAGTCTACCAGATTTCCTCTCGGCCTACTCCTAAGCCTACGGGCTTCAACCTTGGCCTATCGGGCCCAAATTGACTTAACTAAGCACTTGACCAACCCAGTCAACTCAATCCTAGTCTACCGGAATAAACCCTAAGCCACTTTTGGTTCACACACACAACACACCCCTTAGCCTCGGCACGGGCTTATGTGCTAGAACTACGCTCAGTCTGATCTCACCCTAATGTGAGTACGTAGGCAGTCCAACTCGGGCCCGACCTTAGTATAGCTTTTTCCTTCTTCGGTTAGTATAAACTAAATCAAATGGCATTTGACTAAAACTTGAACTTAAATGGCTTAAACCTAGTAAGTAGGGAACCGTTGTAAAACGGAAGTGTCGGGGTGCCTAACACCTTTCCCGGACTTAACTGAACTTCTTACCTAAAACTCTAAGCAGACCGAGACCTTATCCATTGTATGAGACTTATCCCTACCGAATAAATAAGTGGCGACTCTAAACTGAAAATCAACTGACCACATCGTCAGGACAGCATCCATCCCTTGTGTGCAGGGACTTGAAATCCTTATTCACAGCTCTGATGACTCTACTGGAGACAATGAGAGATTCAACTCGGAACCTAGGTTTAAGCCAATTAAACCTCAAATTTAATCAAATGCCCTAATATTTAGGGTAATACTAACTCTTTTATCTCTTTTGGTTGTATTGTGTACTGTGCATAGCATTCATGTCATAGTAGTGTAACAACCCAAAACACTTTAGACAGGCTTAATACACTCACGGCTGTTGGATGATTATCCTCAGTGACAGAGGCTTAAAAGTCTTGGAGGTCCGCGAAACTTTGCCTGCTGGGTGACTATCCTTAGGAAACGGTTCTGAACGCTCCCGCTTATACCAATCGTCCCTTTCAGGGAGTCGTGTATATGGTGTTAAGTGATTTCCTCATCCTTAGGAACTTGCATACACCAACATGCATACATGTAGCGTAGGCCAGGGTATAGCCTACAAGCAGCCAAACCCGAAGGGATACTCTAAACCCTAACCTGCTTGCACCCTATACCCGTCCCCATCAGAGTTGACTACCTGGGCACATCCTACCCGGATAAGTACTCACCCAAGGGCATGTGATGAGCCAAACTTGTGCTTGTAATAAAACACATCCTACCCCACATCTTGACATAGTACATGAGGTCCAAATCCCCAGCATATAGATCTTCACTTGGACCTATCCTTTGCCTTAACCTGATAGGCCCTCGATTCCTAATAACCCGGGTAAAGCATACTGGATCTCTGTTCTCTTGCCCTATCGGAGCACATGTGCCTTGTCACACCCGATAAAAAAATCAAAAATCAAAAAAAATAATGCATCATCTCTGCATCATTCACCTGCATACACAGTACATTTATACAGAGTCTGTAAATTTGTCCAGGTAGATGGCAGGTTCGTCAGGGATTGTTCCGTCAAATAGCCAGCCTCCACGACCCGTACATTTGACTTCTCAGGAGGCATGTGACAAAACCCTTCTTAATACGATTGAGACCCTGACTTGGGATCAACGTCTCGCTTGGGCCTAGTAATACAGATTGGGAAACACCTTAGACCTGTGCATGGTTAAGACAGATTGGCGCCTCATAAATGCCGCTGTCCAGTGCTAGAACCCTACTTACATGGTATTCCATTTCGGTAAGAACGAGCTGTGTCCAACACTGGAGGAAATACAACGCATTCTGGGTTTAAACTTGGAAAGTGATACCATAGTACCGCGCTACAAGGCAAACTTCCAGGCGGACCTCTCAAGGTTCTTACGAATCAAGCCTGCCTCCTTGTAATACGATCCTAGTGGCACTTACAACAGGGTGTCCGTTCAATTCCTTGAGAAACTGTACCGACCCAGGTGGGACCATGATTCCTTAGCAGCTGAGCTCCTTGGTCTCAATGCCTTTACATTGATCATTATGTCGTAACTGGTGTTCCCGAAAAGTCGCACCTTTGTCGACTCAGTACTAACAGGGATCATCGATGACATGCGGGAGTCGAAGACGGTTATTCCGGTCATTTTTGCGGAGCTACTCAAGGCTCTCAACCTAGCAACAGAGCGTAGAAAGGGTGTCTTTTACGCCAGTGCACCACTTCTACATCTGTGGCTGGTAACACCTGCCTACCATCTTACCAGTACTCGACGTACCTTGGGATGCATACAGCCTGTCCAGGAAGATTTCACAGAATCAGGGCTTTTGACTTCTGACGTCAAGACTCTCTACCGGCTTCTCCAGAACTTGACAGAGGAGTAGATTACATGGGAATACGTGTGGTTGGTTTGCAGATAGCTACCATGCTTTGTCATAGCAGGAAGACGATGCATGGTCTTAGCAGGGGTCACCGACTTTGCAGCCTACGTACCACTCCGAGTCCTTAGACAGTTTTGACTCCCTCAACGCATTCCGGTTATAGACAACCTGGACCAGGACTTCGTCGACTTCACAGTGCAGTCTGAACGCCTCACCAGGCTGATTCCAAGCAGATTGGCGAAGCTCCTGAAGAGACCAGTGGCCAAACTTTGTGGTCACAACAGGACCACCAACTGATTCTGTATACCGATTGTGGGTAGAAAATCCTGACATTCTACCCGGTATGCCAGCATCCAGGGAATTAGCAACACCAGTTGCTGCTCCATCTCGCGAAACCATACCCATAGCCGAAATGGCGGTTCTCTAGACAGACTTCTTCCTGGAAAGGCAGCTGTACATCCAGGAGAGAGAAGTGGCTTCGGAAAGCCAAACGTGCATACAGGCAATAGGAAGCGGAGCGGGACCGCGAACTCCTAGCTATGCAAGAACAGGTTGATTGACTTGAGCACACAGTCAAATCTTTTCAGAAGAAGCCCAGGGGTGATGTACGAGAGACTACCGTCATCAGGGCCCAGTTGCACTTCCATCAGGAACAGCTTGATAGTGCAAAGGCGGAGATGATTAGCTGGATCCGTCTATATGGATCTCACATGATTAACGCTTCAGAAACAATTGAACGCATGGAGGTTGAAATCACATCCCTTCAACAGCAGATCATGGACCTTGAAGGCGTGCCCCGGCTGTTTGACTTTACCATCCCTGATGGACCTACTTAGGGTTGAGTCTTTTCTCTTTATTTGAGTCACAGTCCTGTACTCACTTCACTCAATCACTGCAATTAATGAAAATCTTTCCTGCATTTCTTGTCTTTCATCACGCATAATTGTGATTAGCCGTTGCATTCTTTTCAGTTGCATGAGTCGACCCATGACTTGATCATTCACTACACTTCTCGTAGACGTAGAAGACGTAGTCCTGACAGAAATCCCGATTTTAGAGCAAGTACCTATTAGAGCACAGTCCGAGAACAGCTCAGATACGATGGCAAAACCAGCTGACCAGCAGCAAAGAACCAACGAGATCCTACAGTCTTATGAATAGGACATTGCGGCCATGCAGTCCAAGCTGGACAAGGTCCTGGATTCCTTGACAATTCTCTTGGTTACCCGTATCGAAGAACCCGCTTTTAGAAACCCGACCGGCGAATCAGCAGAACAACCTATCCTTGAGCCTCACCAAAACCTGTTCATCATCCCCAACCCTGGACCCGCTGCAGGCGGAGGAGGCATGGCGTATGAACATTGTGATGGGGCAGAGCAGCCCAAGGCCTCCCACATTAATCAGGACATACCATCTTCTTCCTTAGATACAATGACGGCTCTTCGTGATTAGCATGAAGAGATCAAGCAAAGGAAAGAGGAACTGAAAAGGATGAAGGGTGCTTCTACCAGCCATAGTCACAAAGTCCGTGTACGGGAATAATTCGGCAAGGATCAAGTACAGAAAAATTCGGAAAAAACGGAAAAAAAGGGAAAACTTCCGGAAAAAAACGAAAAAATAATTAAAAAATTACATACATGATACTAATTAATATATCTAACAATTTGATGAGATAATATAGAAAAAAGTAACTATAATCAACAATAATAAGTCCATAACATTATTTAAACATCCAATTTCATTCCATCAAGCCATCAAAATACAAACTGTTCTTACAATTTCATCAACAAAAAGTATCACAAAATACAAATTATTCTTACAATTTCATCAACAAAAAGTATCACGGAATACAAATTACATGATAAAATCATTCATTCCTATTTATCAATTGGTTAAAAGCCACATTATCATCAAGGTCATCAAAATCTGCATCATCTTCATTCCCTAAAGATTCATTGGAAGAGGGTGCTTCATCTTCAAGTTAATGATTCCTTTCAGCTTCAACTTCAAGTACATCTGGGAATGCTAAAATTTTCTCAAGATTAATTGGTTCATTGTCCTTCTTTATTTTAATTGCAATTGTCTTCATCAAATGCAAGTTCACACGAACAAACACCAAGTCATGTAACTTATTTGGCTCTAATCTGTTCCTCTTCTTCGTGTGTGCAGCCTAAAAAACACTTCAATTTCTTTCACATACTGAGGCACTGCATGGTTGGCTATGCAATTTGATTGCCAACTTTTGAAGGATTGGAACTTGTTGTCCATACATGTCCCACCAAAGTCCTAATTACAATACAAATACATTTTTAAAATGTTAACTATTAAAACTAAAATCTAATTAAACTTCAAAAATTAAAATAATGTAAGTATGTAATGAACTTACTTGGATGTGTATCACAAAGGTTTTCAATTCCCCATTTAGTAAAGATGGAATTGTCTTGTTGGTGGTAAGGTTTCAGCTCCTTGTTAAACTTCTTTGCCTCCTCAAAATTAGGGATCATCCTATCAATCATTTTCTCAATGCTCACCCTTACTTCCTTATCCATCTTCACAAGTTTATTATTAAAAACAAGTTAGGATTAAGGTAGGCGGGCAACTGCATGCAAGGGGCTGTGCAATGTCCTATTCCATCTTTCATCGATTATCTTCCAAAAAGGCATATACTTCTCATTATTGCCTTTATGTACTTCTTTGATTGCCTCTTTCGCTCTATCCATACTTTCGTAAAGATATCCCATAGTAGAACCATCACCATCCACCATCCGTAGGACCCTAACAAGAGGCTCAACTATTTGTATTATTTCTCTGCCCTTCCCCCAGAACACATTCCCCTGTATAATATTTGCAATTTCTATTCCTTCATCTGTCTTGCTTTGAGATAAAGCTCACCATTCCGCTGAAGCAATCATAAACCTTAATGCTTATTCTTCTTTGAGAATAGATTGTAAACAGAGGAATTGTGTTGCAAACCTAGTAGCCCCAGGCCTTTTTAGTTCTCTGTTTTGGGTGTGTAATCTCATTAAATCCAAAACATGCTGAAACCTATATAAAAACTTCACAATAAGTCTCGCATTTTCTAAAATTGGTTTCATATGAGGAAGCTCACCAATACTCTCTAAAATCAGATCCAAACAATGTGCTGCACATGATGTCTTGAAAATATTTGGATATCTATCTTCAATAATGATTCCGGCCGCATTGTAATTGGAAGCGTTGTCTGATATGAATTGAACAACATTTTTCTTCAATCCCAGATGCAATAAAATTCGCTATGTATGTTGCATCTTTCTTCTTCCCCACCGTATACTCACTTTTTAAAAATATTGTTCCCATAGGAGATGCCACCAACAAATTCACATGTGGCCTCTTTTTTGCATCAGTCCAAGAATCAGACATTACAGTACATCCTGAAACAGCCCAAGATTTTTTAATTGTATTGACATACTCTTCTGCTTCATCCTTTAAGCTTACCAATAACTTTACCCTCAGTGTTTCACTACTAAGGAGAACATATCTCGGACCATGATTTGAAACAGCTGTGATGGCGTCTTTAAACTCTTGCGACCTTAGCAAGTTAAATGGAAGGTTATTAGCCACAAAAGCTTTGTCCATCAAATGATCTGCAACATCTTTTTCTTTCTTCTTTATGAGTTGAGTTACCTTCGGCTGAGCTCCTCCTAAATTACCACAAGTCATGTTTGAAATCGATCCTCTAGAACTTCCACTACCAACTTGAGACGATTGCAATAAATCTGATACTTTTGTCTTCTTACATGACTCCATCTCTTGTATGGCCTGTAATGCCCTTTCATGAACAAGATCAGGCACCGAAGGACAAGGCCTCACATCTCTTTGCAATTGTTTTGCAAAGTGATGTTTCATACGGGTAATACTACCCATAAACGTCTCTTGACAAAAATTGCATCGAATCTTTGTCCCTCCTTCAGTCACATACTCCCAAAAAGAATCTCTAGCTCTTGGGATTTTAACTCTGATACTTTGATTAATTGATTCAAAGTAATCCTAATACCTAAAGAAAATACACCAAAATGTTTAAAATATTAGCATGCATGGAGTGCACGTGCAAGTGCAAGTGCAAATTTAAAATCAAGCAAAAATGCATAACTATCTACACAAATCAAATTCAAATAAGCACAATTACCTTTATGTAAATTCAAATAAGCAACAACAATGCTGCAAAGTTTTAATAATCAAATGTAGATAATGGTAAAAATCCAGTAGTTATAGACTAATGGTGTCCAACAAATAGATGACTAAGGTCCTTCATATTCCCACAGTAATTAAGGTTTCAGATCCACGGATAAAAGCATGCATTCAGAAATATATGACCATCCATTGTCCCCCTATAGAAATATATAACTAAATCTGAGCAGACTGAAGACATGGTAGCATACAAAATTCCACCAGGCAAGCAAAATTCCAGAAATATATGACCACAAGTTTTGAAAAAAAAAAAAAGGCAGCAAGCGAAATATATGACCCAAAATATGTTTTTTGTTAGGACATACCTAAGGAAGGAAGGCATTAGGTATGTCCAGCAAAATTGACATACCTAATGCCTAAAATGACTCCTAGGGCATGTCTCTCGTAATGGGATAACAAAATAAAAGAAAAAAAAAGAGGAAGGAGAGAGGTGGAATCGTGGAAGCACAGAGGCACGAAGAAGAAGAGAGGTGGAACCGGGACTGACCTTGAGCCTTGAGGGATGAAGCACACAGGCGATGCAGAGAGGCGTGAGCAGCGTCACCTTCTTCTTCTTCTTTGTTAAACCCTAATCACCGAAGAGAGATTTTAAAAAAATTTTTTTTAATAACAAAAGATAATAAAATTTGAAAAAAGAAGAAGAGAGGTGGAACCGTGGAAGCACAGAGGGTGAAGAAGAAGAGAGGTGGGATTGACCTTGAGCCTTAAGGGAGGAAGCACACAGTCGATGCAGAGAGGCGTCAGCCAGGTGAGCCGCGTGACCTTCTTCTTCTTCCTTCTTCTTTTTCTCTGTTAAAAACCCTAAACACGGAAGAGGGTTTTTTTTTTAATGGGAGTGTGTTTCGGTAGGGAGAAACAGAGGAGAAATGGTTTTAAGGGTTTTGTTTCTTTAAACCCTTAAATTACCGAAATACCCCTTACAACAAATTTTTTTACAAAATTGTTAAAAAACGTGTTCTAAACCGTTTAAAACGAGTTTTTACGGTTTACACGCGAATAAAACGCGAAATTCGCATTTAAAACGTAAAAACGCGTTTGAAAAAAACTGTCGTTTTTGTGACTATGCTACTAGCACCAGTCTGTCACTGGAGGATCTGACTTTCTCTACAGGAGAGGTTGTACCAGCAGGCTTTAAGGTCCCAAACTTTAACAAGTATGATGGATCAGGTTGTCCGAAACAACATTTATAGTTATATCTAGGGGACATGCTCTTGCACCAGAAGAACCAGCCTCTCTTCATACAGTACTTGGAGAAAAGCCTAAAGGGAGCAGTCCTGACTTGGTGGATGTCCGTGGATAAACAGAGGATCAAAACATGGCAAGATGCTATGGACTGCTTTGTCGAGCAGTGCTCCTTTAACTAGGAACTTTGGCCTCAGCAGAGTCAGCTCGAATAGATGAGCCAGCGCAATAACGAATCTTTCCTGGAGTACGCTATTCGGTGGAGGGAAATAACAGCTAAAATCTCTACTCCTATCCCAAAGGAAGAGCTTGCAAGCATGTTCATGGGCACACTGAAGTAGCCCTATTCTACCTTGGTGGTCACATTGCCTGTAGTTGACTTCGACACCATCGTCAAGATTGGTGCCCATATTGAAACAGCCATCAAGAGTGGGGCAATCCACTCCAGTCTAGGGCTTGATCCTTCGAAGACAACAGCTTCAACCAGTAAGAATAGTGCTCCACGGGACTATAAAAAGAAGGAAAGTGTGAACATGGTGGCTCCTACAGCACCCATCCGACTTCCAGTAGCTCCAGCAGTTCCAGCTCAACTAGCAAGCAGAAAAACCCGGCCAGCCCTCCTAATCAAGGGCAAAACCAACACCAGAACAAGCCCCATCGGAATTTCACTCCTCTCCCCTACTCTCTTAGCCAATTGCTAGAGTTTCTGACCAAACTGGGTCTTTTTGCCTTAAGAGGCCCTACATCTTCTCCCTCCAGACAAAAGAAACAAGAACTATGATGTCAATCAACACTGCACTTTCACCAAGGCCCAGGCCATGCGACAGACTACTGCATCGGCCTCAAGTGCGCTATCCAGGATCTCCTGGATGAGGGTAGGGTTGAACTGGCCCCAAGCAATGCCAGTATCAACCAGACACCACTGCCCCCACATAACAATCAAGTCAACTTTATGCAGTAGGAAGAGCCCGGGGCAGGGCAGTCGAGACCTATTGCACCTGCAGTAGATGATGACATCATCAGGCCCTCCTACAGACAACCAGTCATTATCCCTCTGACAAACATTCAGGCCATCCAGGCTCCAGTCCAAATCTCCGCTCTCGAAGTTGATAGAGAGTAGATTGTCTATACAATCCCGTGTCCCCCTCAACCGGCCTAATCCGAATCCCTCCCATCTCTTCTCAGCCTTTCTCCCTCAACCATGTACCTGCTCACTGCTCTCTCATCATTGCTCTCTCATCATTGAGAGCAAGAGCATAGCCAACCTCACCCGTTCTGGCCGGGTATATCAACCGCCAATAGCTGAGCTGGCCAAAGGGAAAGGAAAAGAGAGAAACATACACAGTTAGGGTACCAGACCCTGAGAAAGAATCAGCAGTTCTGCTCAAAATTTTAGAGAAAGCAGAGGAATTTAACATCACGCAGCAGTTGGGTAAAGTCCCTGCATAGATTTCCATCTTGGGTCTTCTGACTTTTGAACACTACAAGAAGCAACTCCTTCGTGTATTTAACAGCGCCCATGTAACACCAGACATCACGCCTGAGAAGCTAGGGCATATTGGGCAAGTGCTAGAACCACGAGTTATCTCCTTTACAGAAGAAGAGATACTGGATAGAGACCATACCCGGGCCATCTATATTGCAGTACAGTGCCTGGACAGAACCCTCTCTTTAGTGCTAATAGACAACGGCTCCGGCTTAAACGTCTGCACTCTGTCAACGCTGCAAAGCCTGGGTATGGACCTCAGTCAGGTGAAGAAGAGACCCTTGACAATAAGGGCTTTCGACAACTCAACACGGTAGAACCTGGGCGACATCGATTTGGCTATCAGAGTCTGACTTGCTCAATTTATTACAAACTTTCAAGTGATAAATGTGCCTGCCTCATTTACCTTGCTCCTTGGGAGGTCGTGGATTCACGCGGTCAGAGCCATTCCCTCTTCTTTGCACCAGAGAATCAAATTCATCTAAGACAACAACCTGATCGTTGTACTATCAAAGGAATTGGCAAGTTCGGGGACTTAAAGGAGCTCGGGCAGGGCACATCCTTCATGTCTTACCAATTTGAGCAAGTCAGTTCTATCGCCCAGGTAGAAGAGCAGAACAAGAAGCAGATCCTGCCATTTGTCAGGATGATGGTGAAGATGAACTACCAACTAGGGGCAGGTCTTGGAGCCCTAAATCAGGGAATGAAGAAGAGATATACTCCTCCGCGCTACACCGCACCCTTCGGATTGGGCTACAGGCCCATATATCAAGACTATCTCGCCAAGCTCACATAGAAGAACAACCGGTTAACGAAACCAGAACCTCGTCCCCACATCTCAGTGACCTTCCCGATCGGAACCTTTGAGCCTTACCCTACTGCACCCGTTGCCTCAACCCCTCAGTCCGATGATGAATTGTCAAGGAATCCAGACCCCGAGATCTTCAGCAAGGCCACTTTGTTCGACGAGCTAATTGTCGAAGATGCTACAACAGAAGCAGAATACCTAGCGGGAGAGCAGGTTTGCACCCTCTCCAACAGCACCGAAGCGTCATCCAGTCGCAAGCCACTGATCCGTTGGTGGACTGAGGCTCTCACGATCGATGCCAGCCAGGGCCAGGGCAGCAGCAGTGCAGGAAAGGTCAAGCAGTGAACAATCATCACCCTTCTCTTTTTATTTCTCTTTGCTCCCGTTTGTAAAATTCAAATGTCAGGCCACTGTCGGCCTATTTCTTTGCTTGAGTTAACTTTTGTAAACAATCATACTGTTTTATAGATGAAATCTGACTTTTGACTCAAAATCATGTTTTGCATCAAAACATTTTGGCTGATGACGAAAATCACACGGACTCTTCCTTTGGAAGGCCTAGTGTCCTGAAGCCACCAAAAACAAAAAATCATAAGCATGCTAAACTTAGCTAATTGATTTACTAAGAAATCGCCTGCACTAGGGCTACCACTGAAACCCTTCTGGAACTGACAGAAGTGGAATATGACTCAGAGCAGGAAGAGGAACTGCCTCAGGAACTCCTGGAACTTCAGGAACGCAGTGAGGGACTCCTGCAGTCAAACATTGAGGATACAGAGACAGTGAACCTTGGATCCGAGGACAATCCACAGCTAATCAGGATTCGCATAAGCATGAACCCTTAACAAAGGACAGATATGATCAGCTTTCTAAAGAGTTACAGTGATGTCTTCGCCTGGTCATACGTAGACATGCCCGGCTTGGACCCAGCATTGGTGGTACACAGACTGCCCCTGAACCCAGACGTCAGACCAGTTAAGCAGAAGCTGAGACGGATGAGGCCCGAATGGTTACAGAAAGTCAAAGAGGAAGTTGAAAAACAGATCAATGTAGGCTTTTTGGCGGTAGCAACCTATCCTGAATGGTTGGCCAACATAGTGCTCGTACCCAAGAAAGACGGCAAAGTCCGAATGTGCATCAACTACAGGAATCTAAACAGGGCAAGCCCTAAAGACAATTTCCCTCTCCCACGCATCGACATTTTGGTCGACAACACTACGGGGCATGTGACTCATTCATGGATGGTTTCTCCGGATACAACCAGATCAGAATGACAGAAGAAGACATGGAGAAAACCTCCTTCATCACACCCTGGGGCACATTTTGTTATAAGGTCATGCCTTTCGGACTCGAGAATGCAGGAGCAACCTATCAGAGGATCATGATGGCACTGTTTCATGACTTGATCCACAAGTCAACTGAGGTCTATGTGAATGACATGATTGTCAAGTCGCCTACTGCCAGACAACACCCAGAAGACCTGAAAAGACTGTGACAGACTAAGAGAGTTCGGCTTGAGATTGAATTCGGCCAAGTGCGTCTTTGGAGCCTCGTTAAGAAAGCTCCTTGGTTTTATAGTCAGCAAGAGGCATTGAGATTGATCTAGCCAAAGCTAAGGCTATCATTGAAATGCCAACTCCCCAAACCGAAAAGGATCCGTGGTTTCTTGGGCAGAATTCAGTACATAAGTCGGTTCATCTCAGCTCACTTCGATCTACGAGCCGATCTTCAAGCTTCTCTGGAAGAATGTACCGAGAGTCTGGATAGATGAGTGTCAGGAGGCCTTTGACAAGATAAAGCAGTATCTTCTCAATCCTCCACTACCAGTGCCCCCTACATCGGGACGACCCCTACTACTCTACATCTCAGTGCAAGAAACCTTCATGGGGTGCGTCCTAGCATAGCACGACGAGACAGGCAGAATAGAGCAAGCTATCTACTATAGCCGCAAACGCCTACTGGAGTATGAAGAAAGGTACAGCCTTCTTGAGAAGACATGCCTGGCACTGGTCTGGGTAATTCAACATCTGCGGCACTATCTGCTTTCCTACCTGGTAATCCTGATCTCCCGGATGGATCCACTCAAGTACCTGCTGGAAAAGTCAGCCACCACCGGAAGGACTGCCCGATGGCTTATGATGTCTGAATTCGACATCACCTACATGACACAGAAGTCAATCAAAGGACAGGCGATAGCAAATCACTTGGCCCACAGTCCAATAGAGGACTATGTCTCAGTACATGATCAGTTTCCAGACGAAGCCATCCTGTATGCAGAGGCAGAAGAGCAAGAGTACTCCGGCTGGGAGTATATTTTGACGGAGCGGCCAATAGTCACGGGCACGGGGCAGGAGCAGTCTTGATCTCACCCAAGGGAGTACACCTCCCCATCTCAGTCAAGTTAAAATTTAGGTGCTCCAACAATGAAGCGGAGTACGAGGCATGCATAACCGGTTTAAAAGAAGCCCTGGGCATCGGGATTAAAGAGGTCGACGTCTATGGGGACTTATCTCTAGTAATCTATCAGGCAAACGAGTCTTGGGTCATCCAAGAAGCAAGTCCAGTCTCGTACTTGGCCTATCTTAACGTGCTGATTACATGGTTCAGGAGAATCACCTTCAGCCACTGGGCCAGAAATCATAACAGGTTTGCCGATGCACTGGCCACTCGCCTCCATGGTTTAAATCCCCAAGGGCATCATGTTGTGGCCGATTGAGATTCAGCAGCAGGAGCAGCCTGCCTATTGCCTCGAGCTAGACGCAGTATCAGACAACAAGCCTTGGTACACGGACATCAAGCAATATCTCAAGAACGGGACCTTCTCCTTCAATGCCACCAAAACAGATCGACGGGCAATCAGAAGACTTGCCATCCAATTTGTCTCAGGGGGAGTCTTGTACAAGAGATCGCTGAATCTGATCTGGCTTAGATGCCTTGACATTAGTGCAGCAGCACAAGTAGTCGAGGAGGTTCACGGAGGAGCTTGCGGCCCACACATGAACGGGTTAATGCTCTCCAAAAAGATCCTCAGGCTAGGCTATTACTGGTCTACAATGGAAGCTGATTGTTGTAAGAACGTACAGAAATGCTACCAGTGCCAGATCTATGCTGACAAGATCAATGTACCACTATAGTCACCAAGTACGGGTACGGGTATTAAACGACAATGATACGTTCGGGAAGTACGAGTTTTAAACGGTAAAACACGGGAAAAGTACGGAGAGTTAAAAATAATAATAAATAATTTAAAATATATATCTAATCATTTAACTCATAATTTAAGCTTACACAGTTGCAAAACGAAGGCAACCACACAAGATTTAAACCACACAGATTCAAAGGATAAGGATGAGTACCCCTCCCCAATATGTACATAAACTGATTAACTCATATACTCCTAGACATTAAGCTCCCAAAAGCGTCACAAGATGGTTTACGCGTTAAAAGAATTTTGTGTATGAAAAATGGGTGACTCTTGATAATATCAAAGCTAGTCTCTCCTAGTCCTAGCTAAGGAGAAACCAAATATTGAAGGGGAATAACCCAAGAGAGATAGAGACGCATCATTGCTGGAGAGAGGTTCCACTGGAGAGCAGTCGAGTGAGAGACGAGAGAGCTGAAACTTGAGAGTTAAGACCAGAGCGAGAGACGAGGTATTGACGTTTTTCCCTAACACGTCGTCTCGTAACTCTTAAAACACGTTTTAACCTTCTGTTTTTGGTTAAAAAAAGTTTTAAACGCGTATAAAACGGAGTACGTGTTTAAAACGTATTTTAAAGTTTAAAACGGCAAACATGTTTAAAACAGAGTTTAAAACGGCGACCCCCTCTAAAAGTTTTAAACACGTTTTAAACGGGTTTGAAACGGGTACTTTGTGACTGTGTACCGTCGACAAGGCTACACAATTTGACTGCTCCCTGGCCATTCTCTGCTTGGGACATCGATTCATTCTGGTTGCAATCGATTACTTCACAAAGTGGGTTGAGGCAGCCTTATATGCCAACGTCACAACTTCTGTAGTCCAACGCTTTCTGGAAAATGGACATTATCTATCGATCCGGAGTCCTATATGAGATTGTGACAGAAAATGCTTTCAATTTTTACAACAAGGGGATGATTGATCTCTGCCAGATGTTCAAAATACAGTATCACAACTCCATGCCATACAGGCCTCAGACTAATAGTGCAGTGGAAGCAGCCAACAAAAACCTGAAGAAAATCTTTGAGAGGATGGCAACAAACTACTCTGCCTGACATGAGATGTACCCTAACGTGCTCATGGCCTATAGAATGTCCATCAGAACCTCAATTGGGGCAACACCATTTTCTTTGGCTTATGGTATGGAAATAGTCCTCCCTATCGAAGTACAAATCCTGTCACTCTGTGTGCTAATGGAAGCAGAGCTGCCAGAAGCAGAATGGGCACAGACTCGGTATGAGCAATTGAATCTGATTGAAGAGCGGTGACTGAAAGTCATCAATCACTCATAGGGCTATCAGAGGCGTATGGCTAGGGCATTCAACAAGAAAGTCAAGCCTCGCAGTATCGAAGTTGGTAACCTGGTTCTCTGGAAAGTGTTGCCAAACCGCCATGACCCGAGGGGCAAGTTCACACCAAATTACGAAGGTCCGTACGTCATCTGAGACAAATTCTCCGGCGGCGCCCTTCGGCTTGGACAGATGGACGATGAAGATCTCCTAGAACCCGTCAACATAGACAAAGTCAAGAGATACTACGCTTAGGGTCTAGATCTGATAGGCGCTTGGCACTCTTAGCTTCTCCGGGAAATGACAGGAGGCTATATTTGGCACACTCCTTTTCCACAACATTGTAAACCCTGTTACAAGAAATCAATGAAATTCGCTAGTTAGCCCCTTTGAGCCTAACGGCCTTTCTTTCATAAAACCTTTTCAGGGACACCCTTCCTTGCCAGCCTGTGGCATTTGGCTGAACTACGTCATGACCTGATCCTGCAAATGGTACGTAGGCAACCTGACCAATCAGTTGCGGTCACAAAAATGGATAAGCATTCCCCAACTCTCCCCAAGCAGAATCTCTTCTCCCAGAAAGAGATACCTCACCGACTCTCCCCACAGAGTCATTCCCCACATGGTCAACCCTCTCGAATTCCCTAGGTAAGTCGACTTTCAGGTGTATAAAAATTCTATCCAAGGAAAACCTAAAATAGAAGTCGAAACATTCTCAAAGCCAGAGATTCCCCATAGAGACACCTCTCCAGACCGTCTCCCCAAACGGAATCCAAAGCTCCGTACTTCCCTCGGGGGAATCGACATCAAAGTTTACAAATTTTCCATCAAAGGAAATCCCAAAATATAAATTGAAACATTTCTAAATGTTAGGGACTCCCTCACCGAGCCTCATACCCAATAGAATCAACTTCTCTCCATCCCCAGTGGTACCAAAGCAAACCCCAAGCAGAGACAACTTCTCTCTCCCCAGCAGAGACAACTTCTCTCAAGACTCCCCCAGCGGAATCACTCCCTCCCCAGCGGAATCAAACTCTCTCACGAACAGAGAAAAGTTCCCCGGAAAGTCAACCTCTTTCACAGAGACATACCCCAGTGGAGTAAAAAAAAAAAAAACTCAAAGGGAGGGCAAATCAACAATCCCTCAGGGTGTCCCAAACTTCGGCCCCCTAACCCACGTTTCGTCCTACTCTAAAGTCCTTTTAGATCCCCTAGGAACTACTAGTGCAAGCGCAGTATCACATCCCCATCCCTCAGCAGAAACATCATACCTCTACTCCCTAGAGGAACGCCACTCAGGGCAAAGACGGGAGAAGACCTATTTTCCCTAGCAAATTGCAGGCTTCCCCAGCTAATCGCGGGCATGAGTGAAAACCGGAAATGGTTTCATTGCGCAAAAATTATGCGATTTCCAGACATAGTCTCGTGACTATGGGCAAAAAAGGGACAAAAATCAATCAGCTTCGCAGGCATAAGGAAAACCGGCAACGGCCTCATCGCGCAAAAATTATGCGAACCCCATGACTTGGTCATTCCAAGGGTAAAAATGGAGAAAAAGCTGAAAATCAGTTTGGCAACATTATTCGGCAGCAACCAGGCTCATCAGATTCCTCAGTTACCCCCAACAGTCACAATGGGTTCGTATCCCCAACAGAGATTCCAACGGGACATATCTCTAGCAGATGGGTCAACTTCCCAAGCTTTCCCCAGCAAAAAGTCCATCAGAAGACATCTCCCCTAATGGGTGGGCAACAGTGGGAAATCCCCAGCACACCTCAAGTTCCCTGGCAGTGGTCCATAGCAGAAGTCCACTCTTGGCAGAGCCTTGACAGCGAACGATCTCTAAATCCCCAGCAGATCCCTAACAGAAGCTCCACGGCTCACAACGATACTCTTCCCTAGTAAGAGTTTAGCTCACAACAGTTTTTAGACAAGCTTGTCTATTCCGCAGCAGCAGCCTGTTTTGAGTCATAATCCTCGTTGTCAGAGTAAAAGATGACTCGCAAATCCCTAAAGCCCTAATCTAGGCAATTTACTGGCAAATCACAACTAATTAAGCATTTTTGTCAAAAAATAAAATCTTTGTAAAAAGTCTTCTACACTCTTTCCTAAAAGATTTTCAAAAACAAACTTCTGGTATCAAAATCTATTTGTACCAACCTGCATCAAGCAGCCCCGGCAAGCAAGTAAGGGAAGCCGACGTTGCTCATTTCTGTTAATTGCAAATCGCCGCAGTCATGGGAAAGCATCCTTGTCTTCATCCCTGTATGACGACATAACATAATAGCCTGCAGGACCAAAAATCCTCAGCAACATTCAACATGATCTAGTCCTTCTTGGGTAATTCCAGTTTCAATCGGGCATCATGCCTTGAAACCCCTAGACATCTTGTGTGCTCTGTGGCAACCTCGTCACAAAACAACATTACCTCCTGCATGTCTCTCCTCTTTGTGACACCCCCGTGTGTCCAAATCTTCCTGGTGCTCTGTGACAACCTCGTCACACTGCAGTATCACCAGTAGGACATCCCCGTATCTCTCGGACATCCTGTGTACTCCGTGGCAATCTCGCTACAAAACAACATTATCTCCTGCATGTCTTTCCTCTTTGTGACACCCCTGTGTGTCCAAAGCATCCTGGTGCTTCGTGACAGCCTCGTCACACCGCAGTCTCACCAGTAGGACATCCCCGTATGTCTCAGACATCCTGTGTGCTCCGTAGTAATCTCGCCACAAAACAGTATTACTTACTGCATGTCTCCCAGCGTGACACCCTCGTGTGTCAGAAGCAAACTGATGCTCCGTGAAAACCTCATCACACTGTAGTCTCATCAGCATATATCCTCTTGAGTCACCCTCGTGTGATCTTGACATGCGAGTCTCTCATATCTTGTCGACGCCTCGACATTCACTGCATGTACCTCTGTAACACCCCGTGTGTTCTGACACTCTACGTGTCCCCTATCTTGATACCCTCGTGTGTCCTAGATATCTTGGTGCCCTGTGACAGCTGCGTCACACCGCAGTCTCACTAGTATGTCCCTTTCCAGACACCCCTGGTGTCATCTGATCGACTCGGCGACTCCGCCCAAGGAGATACCGTTATGATCACTCTCTCTTGGCTAAGTGCCTCCGGGCCACGTCATCTCTGCATTCACAATCTTCACTCGCTACTCGTTATCACCTAGTAGTAGTCTGCAATGCACTCACCACTTGCATATCACGCACCCTGCTGTACTACCCTTACCCTATCTCGGTGTAAAAATCGGATGATTTCAGTCTTTGTCGTTCAAATCGCCAATCTCGGCATTTTTCGACAAAGAGTGGCAGCTGCAAGCACCCAGACCCCTTGTTAACTATGGTTAATCCCCTTAACCCTAGCAAACCTTAGGTCCTAAACCCTAGTTAAACCCTAACCCTAGGTAAACTCGAGTTAAACCCTAGATGGAACCCTAACCTAACCTAGCCAAGCCTAGCCTTAGTTTAGCCAAACCTAGCTATGTCTAGCCGAAACCTAGCCAAGCCTAGCCAACACTAGTACCAAAACCTAGGTAAAATCGAACCCTAGTTTAAGCCCTAATAAGCCCTAGGCCTTTAGGGCTCAAGCCCTAAGGCTTCTAAACCCTAAAAAACCTCAAAAATTGGCTTGGGCCCAAGCCCAGGCCCATAAAAATTCAAAAAATCACTCCCCCGTACTGCATGATGGATTGGGCTTAGCCCTACGGACAAGAACCTATGGGTGTCGGTAATAGGATTACCGACACCCCTGATTTTCAAATGCTTAAGGGTGTCGGTAATCCCATTACGGACACCAGCGGATCTCCGTTTTTGCAGCATGCCACCAGCCCTGTGCACCCCTCTCCGGCTTCAGGCAACCACTCTAGGCAATCATGCCTCCACCCACCACTGTCCTAATACCACTTGAGTCCCTCCATGGCTCTCCTATAAATGCCAGTGCTCCCCCACAACCATTTTCATTCCTCAAAAGCCATATCCGAACCCATACTCAATTCCAACCCTTGGCTTACCTTCCCAATAGCTCACCCTCAAGCTCCAGCAGCCTCCCTTACCCTATGGAGCTCCACCTCGCACCACCACAGCCCCTCCAGCATGTGCAGCAGTGCCACCACAGGCCACCGCGGCTCCATAGCACCAACAGTAGGGTATGGCTTCCCCCTACCCATCCTTGTATCGTTTTAACATCATATGTGAGCCCCTGGTCCATTCCAAGGGACGTTCTCTTTCATTTTACAGGTTCAACCCATTAAAGGGGTCTCTCCCACCTAGGTGTGGAGGGGCCCCTTCGATGGTAAATCACCACCACAGTGGCCTTAGAGGACTTCTGGGGTCCCTCTCAGCATGAGGGAACCCCTGGTGCACTCCCTGTAGTTGCCATCAAGGCGTTTTTAAAAAAAAAGAAAAACAGTTTGGTGTCGGCAATCTCAGTGCCGACACTGGGAACTGTGGTGTTTCGAGGGCTATGGGGCCCACCTGAAGCACTTTTAGGCCAAACCAAAAGTAGGGTTTTGTTCCCCTTGGCCTCCCCTACAACTTTCTAGAAGACCTCGAAGCTCATGGGTGAGCCTAACTAGGGTTAAAACCCCTATTTGTGTAAACTGTCATAGGTGTCGGTAACCCCATTACCGACTCCTATCATTTTATGTGGACCAGTAATCAGGCCACTTTGGCCCACTGTGTGGCCCACACCAGGCAACCCTTGAGGCCCAAACCAGATTCAACTTGCTCTCCTCATCCCAGGCTTTAAGCCCATATATTGTGGCCCCATAATTCCCTGTAAAAACCCGAGTTATGGTCCTTTCAAAATGGAAAAAAATCACTTAAACTGTCGGCAATCCCATTGCCGACAGCTTGGTTTTTGGGATTTTCAGGCCTATACAGTGGGCCCTCACCCCACGGGGGCCCACCACGTGACTTGCCTTGATCCTTAGAATCTAGCCCTGGTCTGCCCACGACTCCTTTGACCTTACCATGGTCAAACTTGACTATGGTTATACTTTAACCATGGTTAATTCAACATGCCTTGGAAAAATTCCAAAAAATCCCAAAAATTATGAAATTACAGAAAATATCTTTTTTTGGGTAAATCTCATGCCTAACCATGGTCAAATGAGCTTAACCACGGTTAAACTTTGGTTAAACCAAGGTTAAGCCCATTAAACCCTGGTTAATTTCCCAAAAATCATGAAAAACACAAGAGGGCAAGAAAATGTCACACATGCCCCTACTTTGGTTATCCGGACTAACCATGGTTAAAACCCATGCCTAACCATGGTTAGCTCATTCAACTTGGGTAATTTTGGGAAAACCCCTCAAAATTTCATAAATCAATTTTAAGGACTATAAATTATGCTTGGGCCTTAGCCCATAGGCCTACCGGGCCGATCCCATGCCTACAGCCTACCGGGCTTAACCCTAGGCCTACCGGGCCGAATCCAAGCCTACCGGCCTTAACCCTAGACCTACCGGGCCGAACCAAGCCTACCGGGCTTAATCCTAGGCCTACCAGGCCGAACCCAGGCCTACCGGGCCGAACCTTAGTCTACCAGACTTCCTCTCGGTCTACAGGGCCTAAGCCTACCGGACTTCAACCTTGGCCTACCGGGCCCAAATCAACTTAACCAAGCATTTGATCAACTCAACCTTAGTTTACCGGACTAGACCCTAAGCCACCCTTGGTGCATACACACAACACACCCCTTAGCCTCGGCATGGGCTCATGTGCTAGAATTACGATCGGTCTGATCTCACCCCAATGTGAGTACGTAGGCAGCCCAACTCGGGCCCGACCCTAGTTTAGCTTTTCCCTTCTTGGGTTAGTATAAACTAAATCAAACGACATTTGATTAAAACTTGATCTTAAACCTAGTAAGTAGGGAACCGTTGTAAAACGGAAGTGCCGGGGTGCCTAACACCTTCCTCAGGCTTAACCGAACCTCTTACCTAGAACTCTAAGTAGACCGAGACCTTATCCATTGTATGGGACTTATCCTTACCGAATAAATAAGTGGCGACTCTAAACTTAAAATCAACTGACCACATCGCCAGGACAGCATCCATCCCTTGTGTGCGGGGACGTGAAATCCTTATTCACAATATGTACAAAATGTATGGACGAAAGGGCCCAAGAACTTAGTCGTTGATTTTTTTTCCCGGGGCTACGCCCCCAAATGCTCATCCCCCATGACCCGTAATAATTCGTACCCTCGTAATCTTATCCACAAAACCATTAACAAATACTATTGTTTTCAATCAACCATAGGTGCCCCCCCCCCCTAATGAAAAGTATTATGGTTTTATATTTTAAGTACCCCTAACATGGGGTACATGCTTCCTCGGGAGAACCTAATATAAATTTTCATATTAGGTACCTAACAGACCATTTGTGCTCTTGGACCTGGAGCACCACCCATAATGGTCCAAAATAGAGGCAATGAGATTTCCATTGACCACGGATCACACTTTTACCACCCGCAAGACCAGGGTTAACTTTTGTAACCCCTTTTTCTATTTAACCAAAAGGGATTTTTCCCTAAATACACCCAGAGTTCTTTAAGAGACCCAAAATACACCTAATTTTAAAACACTTACCAAAATACACCCTAAACTACCTCGTAAGACCCTTTTGCCCTTATATCAAAATTAAGGATTTAAGTTTATCTCCCCACTACCGTAACTCTCTTCTCTCCCCACTGTCTTCTTCCTCACCATTGTTCCCGAATCTCGCCGGCTTCCGCCATCTCCCCACGTCTTCTTCCTCACCATTGAAAGTCCTCAGCATTCCAGCTACAGCCATTACCATGGCAAATGGGGCATAATTTGGCATAGAGGTTTCCAAAATCCCTTGGCAAAGAAACTCAATTTTGTTCACAGACCGTGAATTGATAAAACCAGACGCCTCCCATTTTATTCATAGACTGTCAATTTTGTTCACGTACCGTGAAACACAATTGGCAAGAACCTATGGAACAAGTCCCTCACACAAGCAGATCACTTTGTAATTCTCTTCCCACAACCCACAGAAAAGCTCCAAACAGACCCTTTTAGAGCTTTCAGACAACGCGAGGACCAAAGAGAGAGCACCCAGAAGGAAAACATCTTCGCAGACAACAGAAGGGTTCTTATGGGCATCAAATTGGGTAGAGAGAAGGCGAGTGAGGACGGCTAGAGCCGAGTTGATGAGAGACGAAGAGGGTTTGGAGGACTTTCTGACCCAGGTATAGAGGAGTCTGAGAAAGTGGGTAAGAATCATGAGGAAGAGAGGTGTGGAGAGGAGAGAATGGAAATGAAGCTTTGCTTCTGGGTCTGCAACGTGAATGAAGGTTTGGGAGGTAAGGAGGGTGTGAAGTGACTGGAGGTGGTTTGATTTGAAGCTTTAGTGTTGAAGGGAGTCTCTGAGTTCGGCCCATGCTTGAATTACAATGGGAACAATGGTGAGGAAGAAGACGGTGGGGAGAGAAGAGAGTTACGGTGGTGGGGAGAGAAACTTGAAGTTGAAACCCTTTATTTTGATATTAGGGTAAAAGGGTCTTGAAAGGTAGTTTGGGGTGTATTTAGAGGAGTTTTTTAAAATGACGTGTATTTTGGCTCTCAAAAAACCTCTATCCCTTTTCCACACAATACTGCATTTTATATATATATATATATATATATATATATAATTTTCTTTTTGGGTAGAGCAACCCCGGTTAGTAGTTAATATATGTTCTAAGTGCGGGTGGAGAGCACAACACTCTCACCCTCTCGGGAATGGATCCCGGAACCTCCCTCCTAAGGATGGGATATACCTACCATGGTTCAAAAACCCGAAAATTCGACTCGACTCGAAAGTTAGCCGGGTCGAATAACTCGTAAAACTCGAAGAAAACTCGACTCGGTCCAACTCGGAATATATATGTAATAACTTGAAATATCTGGATTAAAAAAACTCAAAGTGCGCTGATTTTACATCCTCAAACCTAAAAACTAGATTTAACAGAACCCAAAGTAGGTAGCCTTTGTAGACCGAAAAAAATATGATGCACAAATAGTGTGACGTTCGAGTTTAGGTTTGAAAAAATGATAAAAATACCATTCTGTGACTCGTACTAGTCTGGCGAGTCGAAAAACTCGGCTTTACTCGACCGAGTCACCCGAATAACTCGGCAAATAGTGTCTCCTTCGAGTTTTGAGGCGACTTAACTCGAAATTCAGTCGAGTCGAGTAACTTGGCTGAGTTACTCGGGTGATTCGCCAAGTTTTTGAACTATGATACCTACCACTGGGCTATTCCCAGGGTGTGTGTTTATAGAAAGATATTCCACCAACCTCTTTTATAAATAACAGTTAAAAAAAGCATTAATAATCCATTCATTCATTTAATATAAGCTGTCAATCTTAATATGTTGTTTCATTAATTATATCGTAAAAAAGTAACCAAGGTATTGAAACAATTGATTTCTTATTCAATATTGCATTCTCTTCCTCTTTTTAAGAATTATTCTTTATCTGAATGGAACAGAATATTCCCAAATATTCTCAACCTTAATTATGTTTCTTTACATAGGGAAAAGTCTATCTATCTATCTATCTATATATATATTTAAAATGTTGGGAGTTTCTGACATCATCTTTTTTGATTGGGAAACATAATTGGACTGATTATTTTGAGATTCACGATAATCTAGTTCTGTTTCTTGCTACTATGTTTGTGGCTGGTCAACAGATTAAATTTAATTCATGGCTGCCAAATCAGGTTGTTGAAAAGTACCCAGATGCTTCCAAAATTAGATTTCCATTGTGTTGGATTTAGTTGGGTGTTATTTGACAAGGGTGTGAAAGAATTGCCATTGTTCTGAAGTGAACAGATTATATGAATTATTTTGTTTGATGTCACTGATATCTAGTCCCTTACATATTTCATATGGTGTGGAATATTGTCCTTATTATTTCTGTAAGTGTACCATATTTCATGGGAGAATCTATAAGTTCTATTTCTTGATGTTCCCCCAAGTGGTCCTCTTCCCATTACTTGTCCGACCCAAAGGTGGGAACTGTCTGGATTTTCGGTTCAGTGTTGATGCAAAACCACACACACCAAAAAACAAAAAAATTATCTCCATTTTAATGTTTCCATCCCTTCTTTCTCTCTTACAGTTCTTTAGTGTATACTTTTATTTCTACATCTGAGTTCCCTGTTTTCTCAAAAATAATGGTTTAGTTGACAGAATGCTTCAATTCGGGTTATATCGTATCCTAAGTGGCTTACATCCTGTTGTTGGAGGAGAAATTTGATGAATGTTCTCCAAATTTTCCCCTTTCTAGTCAAAAGGGGAATTTTTTACATTGGATTAGAGCTGTGTACATTTATCATAATGTGGGGTCAATCCCGTTGGGTTAATTGATGGTACAATATTGCGAATTTGTGGGTTTGATTGATGGATCCAGTTTACAATTCAAGAAAGTATCCATAGTGGTTACAAGTGAAACAACATTTCTCCTCTCTGTTTTAAGTTTTTGTTCTTCTATTGGTGTGATCTTGCAGATACCATTCCAGAGGAGAATAACAAGGGAAAAGGCATTTGTTCTTTGGAAGTGGGACTTAAAGGAGACAAATCCAAAGGAGATAGCAGTGGTGGGATTTCCCTTGTCCCCTTTGGTCTGGCCACATACAAAATGAATGGGAAACTTTGGATAAATCCAGAGACGTTGGATCAGGAAAGGATCCTCTCGCTCCTGAATGCTGCAGATTCCTGGTTGAAGCAGCTCAGAGTCCAGCACCATGACTTTAACTACTTTACCTCTCACTCTACCATGTAAATGAGTCATCTCTTGTCCGTTGGTTTTGTTTGGAATTTTTGCGACCGCCACCGTAGACATTCCCCCCCCCACCGAAATAAACACCCATAAGTGATATGCAAAGTGAGTGTTTTTTTTTTTGGGACCCATGATGAAGGATATGGAATGAATGATCCTTTAAAGGACTCCATGGATCAGGGAAGCTTAGAAAGGGGATTTTTTTTTGTGGACTGAGTTGTGTTTACATATCATGTATACATCCCTTCTTTTGTATTTGTTCTGTGTGGATGCTTTGGAGGGAAGAGAAGGAATGCTCTTTATAGGTCTGGTTTTATACATGGTATATTTAGTTCTTTGGTGCTTCCTCGCCTTTTCCCTTAACTATTGGTTGATTGCAATGTCAAAATCAATTTTGTATTTTTATAGGTACCGTTCTTGTGAGTGTAGCCATGCATCGAGGATGGAGGCTGACTCGGTGTTATGTGTTTTGGAGGGATTGTCTCAGGTGTCTAACACATGTTTGTATGCAGGGGGTGGCTTTGTCCTTATCATGGATGGAGGCTGACTCGTTGTTTGTTATGTAGGGTTTCTTGTATCAGGTGTCTTACACATGTTTAATTTGTATGCTAGGGTTGGGATGGCTATGTCCTTGATCCATTTTGGCATGAGAAGGAGTAGAACTTGACAGCAGCAACGTACACTGCAGCCCCTGGATGTTGCCACCAGAAAATGCAGTTATCCATGTAGGATAATTGCATTTTCTGATGTGACAAGTTTTTTGCAGCCGGGGGCTGCAACTGGGCCTCGGATTGTCTATGGCAAAACCAGAAAATGGTCTCGGGCAACCGCAGGATAGGCGACATGTGGTGGCAAAAAAGGGAGAAGTCATTTCATTTTCTCCCCATGATTTTGACTTCTCCCCCTTTGATATCTCTCCCCCTCCCCCTTTTTCTCACACTTATCGCCACGTCTCATTGTGTGGGGGAGAAGTCAAAATCATGGGGCCCATTATTTTGACTTCTCCACCACTTGTCCATTGATTTGTGGTTGCTCGAGAGGAGGCCTTTCTGGCTTTGCCTTGGATTGTCTCTGGCGAAGCCAGAAATGGACTCGGGCAACCACAGGATAGGTGATATGTGGTGTGACATGTGGTGTTAAAAAGGGGAGAAGTCATTTCATTTTCTCCCCATGATTTTGACTTCTCCCCCCTTGATATCTCTCCCCATTTTTCTCACACACTCATCGCCACATGTCTCATTGTGTGTGGAGAAGTTGAAATCATGGGGCCCATGATTTTGACTTCTCCACCACTTGTCCATTGATTTGTGGTTGCCCCAGAGGAGGCCTTTCTGGTTCGCTAGAGACAATCCGAGGCCTGTAACAGGCCTCGGATTGTCTCTAGGGAAGCCAGAAAATGGTCTCGGGCAACCACAGGACAAGCAACATGTGGTGATAAAAAGGGGGGAAGTCATTTCATTTTCTCCCCATGATTTTGACTTCTCCCCCTTGATATCTCTCCCCCTTTTTCTCACACTTATCGCCACATGTCTCATTGTGTGTGCAGTCAAAATCATGAGGCCCATGATTTTGACTTCTCCACCACTTGCATTGCTGCCAAGTTCTACGGGATATTCTGTCTGGCCTCGGATTGTCTCTCGCGAAGCCACATGTCTCATCATTATGTGTGGAGAAGTCAAAATCATGGGCCCCATGATTTTGACTTCACCACCACATGTTCCCTAATCTATGGACACCCGAAACAAGCCCTTTCTGGCTTCGCCAGAGACAATCCGAGGCCTATATTGTCTGTCATAATGTATTTTGTTATCTTTGTCCTTCGTCATAGCCAGCACGACATACAAAACATGGAAATAAAAGTAATTTTTTTTAAAAAACTTTTTCTAAAAAACAAGGATAGGTAGGTGAACCAAGGGGTGGGTGAATCTTAACCACAATTAAGGGATGTTAAAAGGGACACGTGGCAGCGTCAATGGCTTAACCGGGCGGTTATAACTGGAGTTGATTACGAGTCTTTACAATAGTCTACTCGACAATTGATTATTGAAAAATCAATTATCATTTTTGTAACTCTATTTTCAGTGCTTTTCTTCACTTCAAGAACTTACTATCTAAACCCTAAGGCTCCCTTCATCTAAACCTAGGGGTGTATTCGAGCTGAGTTTGAGCTTGGATTGAACATGCTTGAGCTCGGCTTGAGCTTGATTCGAGCTCAAATGTTTAGGCTTGAGCTTGACTTGAACAAGCTTAATCAAGCTAGAGCTCCATTCGAGCTGAGTTCAGGGTATTGAATTATTTTGTTTAATTTTGCTAATTTTATTTAAATTTTTTATTAATAAATTATAAGACAAGAAACTACAAAAGATTGATACATTCATATACCAAAAAATAATATTTGGGAGTAGTCCTTTGGTCCAAAGAGAGAGGGTTAGATCAGAGTTTTTGCTTTTAACTTCTTAACATTATTATTTCTTAAACTTATTTATTATAAATTTATTACAATCTAAAAATTTTCAAATATTATTTTGTATTAATACAAATTATAATATAAAAAAATAATGTGTATTTATCTATATTTTCAGCCGAGTTGAGCCAAGCCAAACCGAGCCTTAAACAAGCCGAGCTTCAAGCCAAGCCGAATCAAATAGGGCCTCACTTGATTCGTTCGAGCTTTAAATACAAGCTTGAACTTAGCTCAAATAAGCCGAGTCGAGCTAGCTTGGTTTGTGTGCAGCCCTATCTAAACCCTAGGACCTACCTAAAACCCTAGATCCGCCATCTAGGACCACCTTAAACTCTGCGACCCCTCTTCACCAATATTGTATGACTTCTCCTTAAACTCACTTCATTTTCTCCCCTTGATTTTGACTTCTCCCCACTTAATATCGCTTCCCCTTTTTCTCACACGCATATCGCCACATGTCTCATTATGTGTGAAGTCAAAATCATGGGCCCCATGATTTTGACTTCACCACCACATGTTCCCTATTCTATGGACACCTGAGACAAGCCCTTTCTGGCTACGCCAGAGACAATCCGAGGCCTATTCTGTCTGTCATAATGTATTTTGTGGTCTTTGTCCTTCGTTATAGCCAGCAGGACATACAAAGCATGGAAATAAAAGTATTTTTTTAAATAACTTTTTCTAAAAACCAAGGATAGGTAGGTGAACCAAGGGGTGGGTGAATCTTAACCACAATTAAGGGATGTTAAAAGGGACATGTGCTAGCGTCAATGGGGTAACCGGGAATCCGGTTACAACTGGAGTTGATTACGAGTCTTTACAATAGTCTACTCGACAATTGATTATTGAAAAATCATTATCATTTTTGTAACTCTATTTTCAGTGCTTTTCTTACACTTCAAGAACTTACTATCTAAACCCTAGGGCTCCCTTCATCTAAACCTAGGGGTGTATTCGAGCCGAGTTTGAGCTTGGCTTGAACATGCTTGAGCTTGATTCGAGCTCAAATGTTTAGGCTTGAGCTTGACTTGAACAAGCTTAATCAAGCTTGAGCTCCATTCGAGCTGAGCTCTGGGTATTGAATTATTTTGACTAATTTTGTTTAAATTTTTTATTAATAAATTATAATACAAGAAACTACAAAAGATTGATACATTCATATTCCAAAAAATAATATTTGGGAGTAGTCCTTTGGTCCAAAGAGTAGAGGGTTAGATCAGAGTTTTTGCTTTTAACTTCTTAACATTATTATCTCTTAAACTTATTTATTATAAATTTATTACAATCTAAAAATTTTCAAATATTATTTTGTATTAATACAAATTATATTATAAAAAATAATGTGTATTTATCTATATTTTCAGCTGAGTTGAGCCAAGCCAAACCGAGCCTTAAACAAGCCGAGCTTCGAGCCGAGCCGAATCAAATAGGGCCTCACTTGATTTGTTCGAGCTTTAAATGCAAGCTTGAGCTTGGCTCAAACAAGCCGAGTCGAGCTAGCTTGGTTTGTGTGCAGCCGTATCTAAACCCTAGGACTAGGACCCTACCTAAAACCCTAGACCCGCCATCTAAACCCTAGGACCACCTTAAACTCTAGGACCCCTCTTCACCAATATTGAATAACTTCTCCTTAGACTCACTTCATTTTCTCCCCATGGTTTTGACTTCTCCCCACTTAATATCGCTTGCCCTTTTTCTCACACACTTATCGCCACATTTCTCATTATGTGTGGAGAAGTCCAAATCATGGGCCCCATGATTTGACTTCACCACCACATGTCCCCTATTCTATGGACACCCGAGACAAGCCCTTTTTGGCTTTGCTAGAGACAATCCGAGGCCTATTCTGTCTGTCATAATGCATTTTATGGTCTTTGTCCTTCGTCATAGCCAGCACGACATACAAAACATGGAAATAAAAGTAAATTTTTTTTTAATAACTTTTTCTAAAAACCAAGGATAGGTAGGTGAACCAAGGGGTGGGTGAATCTTAATCACAATTAAGGGATGTTAAAAGGGACATGTGGTAGCGTCAATGGGGTAACCGGGAATCCAGTTACAACTGGAGTTGATTACGGGTCTTTACAATAGTCTACTCGACTATTGATTATTAAAAAATCAATTATCATTTTTGTAACTCTATTTTCAGTGCTTTTCTTACACTTCAAGAACTTAATATCTAAACCCTAGGGCTCCCTTCATCTGAACCTAGGGGTGTATTCGAACCGAGTTTGAGCTTGGCTTGAACATGCTTGAGCTCGGCTTGAGCTTGATTCGAGCTCAAATGTTTAGCCTTGAGCTTGACTTGAACAAGCTTAATCAAGCTCGAGCTCCATTCGAGCTGAGCTCAGGGTATTGAATTATTTTGTTTAATTTTACTAATTTTATTTAAATTTTTTATTAATAAATTATAATACAAGAAAATACAAAAGATTGATACATTCATATACCAAAAAATAATATTTGGGAGTAGTCCTTTGGTCCAAAGAGTAGAGGGTTAGATAAGAGTTTTTGCTTTTAACTTCTTAACATTATTATCTCTTAAACTTATTTATTATACATTTATTACAATCTAAAAAGTTTCAAATATTATTTTTTATTAACACAAATTATATTATAAAAAAATAATGTGTATTTATCTATATTTTCAGCCGAGTTGAGCCCAGTCAAACCAAGCCTTAAACAAGCCGAGCTTCGAGCCGAGCAGAATTCAAACAGGGCCTCACTTGATTTGTTCGAGCTTTAAATGCAAGCTTGAGCTTGGCTCAAACAAGCCGAGTCGAGTTAGCTTGGTTTGTGTGCAGCCCTATCTAAACCCTAGGTCTAGGACCCTACCTAAAACCCTAGACCGGCCATCTAAACCCTAGGACCCCCTTAAACTCTGGGACCCCTCTTCACCAATATTGTATGACCATTTCTATTTAAAATTCTAAACCCTAAGCCTTTAAATCCAAATCCAAACCTACATGCCCATAACCATACCCGTCTACAACCTATAAACTTAACAACTAAATTCAGATACCCATATCCACTTAATCCACATCTAAAAACCCTTACCTAATAACTCATTGTCGATAACCTATATCCCTCTCACATGTTAAAACACAATCCCACCCCCTACAACAAACAATTCCTCACGTCTATTTCTCTTGCACCTCCTACAACACTGAACCCTTAACTTACAATTCTCTTACACCCTTACAACATTCAACTCCTCACATCTCCCTCTCTTTTACACTCCCTAGAATACTCAAATTTGAACTCATTAACTCTCTTACACCCCATGCAACACTCAACCGCTTATATCTCCTCTCTGACACCTCTTGCAACACTCAACCTTTAACCCACCAACCCTTGTTTATTTACATGTAAAAGAAAGACCATCCTCTTATCATTTTCTATAAATATCCAAGCATCTTCCTCTTTAGGGATCACGCTTTCAGACTTAAAAGAACCCTTAAGAATTTTAGAAGCTTTATGTCACAACATTGATTTACACTTGAACTTCTAAATCGAATTTCAATTATAAATTCCGATGGTGAACTCAAATACATACATATGTAGAAACTAAATTCAAAACGGAAGAGAACTGCCGGTAGTGATAGCAGTGATCGATCCCGATCCGGTTATTCCATTTCGGGACCAAGAGAAGTAAAGACCTCTTTTTTTTTTCTTTCTATTTGAATGAATTTAGAATAGTATAAATCAATGGACGGATGTTCTTCTTCTAGAAGTCTGAGTCTTGGGGAATGTACCCTTCCAAGCTTCCACAAGGGTTTTAGCATCAAATTCACCATCCACCTGAAGATAACCCAAACTATGACAAAGTTTAAGGCCATCAAGAAGAGCTCTAGTCTCAGCAACATAATTCGAGCAATTATCATAAATGGAATAGAAACAAGCAATCATTACTCCAGAATTATCTTGAATAATACCACCTCCTCCTGCTAAATCGGAATTGCCTTTAGAAGAACCATCCATGTTCAATTTAATTCTACCTTGAGGAGGTCTAAGCCACTTGACATGAGAAATAATAGTTCTTCTATGAATAGGGGGCATATTTTGGAGAATAGAAAAATCCAAAGGCTTTCTAGAAGATAAAGATCCCAACTCAAACATCCATTTCTGAATTCTGGCAATAAGAACATTATTGGGCTTACGCACATCTTTGAATCTTCGAGAACATCTTTCCTTCCAAATCTCCCAAATAGAAATAAGAGGAAGCAGATTAAAAACTTCATTATGCCGCCTCTCAGACACTCTAAACCATCTCATAAGAAAACAATGAATGTTATCACTAGGATGAGGAAGAATAGAGCAAGGCCTACCAAAATATCTCCAAACCACACCTACAATATCACTTTGTAAAAGGAGATGAGATAGACTTTCAATATGTCCTTGAGAACAACAAGAACAACAAATAGCTAAGGGAATGCCAACAGATTGAATCATATAATCAATAGGAACAACTCTATACATAACCTTCCATCCAAAGATTTGAATTTTTTTTGGAATGATCTTATTCCAAACATACCTCGACCAATCTTTTTGAGTAGAAGAATATCTAATAGAATCCCAAGCAGATTTCAGAGAGAAATTACCTTTAGAGCTTAGATTCCAAATGAAAGCATCTTCGGAATCCGAAGTAAAGAAGCCCGCATCTCTAATGTCTATCTTGAGATACTCAGGTAAATAATCAGATACAAGGCTAAAATCCCATAAGCCATTACTATCAAGCATCTCCAAAATAAAGGGGAAAACATAAGGAGTGTTAATAGAATTAATAATAAGAGGAACATCCCCAAACCAACAATCAAGCCAACAACTGATTTTATTACCATTATCGATTAAAGTTGAAGTTTTGCAAACAACATCTTTACACATTTGATTAATATGAATCCAAGTTTTGGAAGAACCAGGAAGATATGAGGCATGCCAAATGTGATTAAATTGAAACTTAGATTAAAAATTTAGACCAAAGGTTATCAGACTGATAAAGCTTCCAAGCTTGCTTCATTCTAAAGGCGGCAGAAAAATCATGCATTTTCCTAATTCCCAAATCACCTTCCAATAATGGAACAACACAAGTATTCCAATTATTCTAGTGACGCTTTTTAGAATCTAACCTAATATTCCAAAAAAATTTAGCCATAGATTTATCAATGAGGACAGTAATAGCTTTAGGGACATAAATTCCAACTAAAAGGTGAGTTGGAATAGAAGATAAAACATGTTTAATGAGAATAAGTCTACCACCTATTGATAATAATTTACTTTCCATCCTTCCATCTTATTAAGAATTTTATCAACTAAAGGATTAAAAAAGACTTTTTTTAAACGTCCTTTATAAAGGGGAACACTCAGATAAACAAAAGGAAAATTTTTATTAGGGATGTTAACCCAATTGAAGATAGCAAGACTTTGTAGGCAGTGAAATCTCACTGTCCATTGCCCAAGTGTGTGTACAATGACACACACCTGATCACAGTCTCTCTGAGAGACGGTTAGGTTCACGCGTGCTTGTGGCACACGCGGTACCTTTAACTGTCATCATTAAATGCTGATGGCTGGCATCATGTCACCCAGCTAAGCAAAGTACGGTTTGATCCATGAGGATAAGCCTCACGGATCCACCCTAAGTGAGCTTCCAAAGGGCTGACACGTATCCCATTCATGAGAGTTAAAACCCCATGGATTAAATCCTACGTGTTGGTCTTCATAAGGCTGACACGTGTATGATCCATGAGGGCTGAAACCTCATGGATGAACCCTTTGTGTTAGTCTCTGAGAGACTGACACGCGTTCAATCTGTGAGGACAAAACCTCACGGATCCAATGTTGAGTGCCAGTCTCCAAGAGACTGACACGTGTTCAATCCGTGAGGACCAAAACCTTACGGATCCAACCTAGGTGCTAGCCTCCGAGAGGCTGACACGTGCCCCATCTGTGAGGGTTAAACCCCACAGATTCAATCCTAAGTGTTGGCCTTCATAAGGCTGACATGTGTATGATCCGTGAAGGTTGAAACCTCACGGATAAACTTTTAGTGTTAGTCTCTGAGAGACTGACACGTGTTCAATCCGTGAGGACAAAACCTCATGGATCAAATTTTGAGTGTTAGCCTCCGAGAGGCTGACATGTGTCCCATCCATGAAGCTAAAACCTCACGGATCAAATATCATGTCCTGGACCTTACCCTTGACCATGGGGTGAGGCCTATGGTCTCACCCTGGTTCGTGGGCAAGACCTATGGTCTCACCCTGGTCCGTGGGCGAGACCTATGGTCTCACCCTTTAAATCCGTGGACTGACCTGGGTCAGTCTGTCCCTGGCTGACAGTCAGTATCTGATAGAGAATCCTTGATAAAGAGGATTCTCTATCAAGCTGTGGGGGGATCCCAAGATAAGGATCCCCTCTTTTAAAACCCCATGGGATGCCACATGGCACACCATAATTATGATGAGATTAGGACTATGCCTTATATCCCAGGAGAGGATGTGATTAAACATCCTCATTTTCGAAATGTACTAGGATTCCCTCCAAAAAGAGTAAACCTGGTACAAGAGTCCTCAAAAGAAGAGGATTTTCTTGAGCTTGAGGAATCTCCCAGATAAGAGAGACTCATGAGCTGACATCCTTTAAGAGGAGAGTCCATCTTGACTTTCCTAAAATAAGGGGGTCAAAGAGAGAGACCAAAAGAGAACTCTCTTAAACCTATAAAAGGAATGTTTCTCACAAGAAACACACACGAAAGAAGCATAGAAAAAATGGCAGAAAAGGATGAAAGAGAAAACTCTCTCATCCCCTTGAAGTAGCAACAAACAAAAGCAAACAAGCAATTGAAGAAGAAGACTCATTCGACATGGAGAATATAAGGTGAACCCTAAAACATGGCCACCATTCTTTTTATTTTCTTGAAAGGACCTTAATGAGGCACTTGTAACGCCTACATGAGATCTAGGCAACCCCATTGAATAAATAAAAATATATATATTTATTTAAATCTTGTTTTTCTTTAATTCTTTATTTTAATCAGAGGTTCTTCCCCAATATAGAGAAGGTAATTTAACAGTTTGAGTTTACTCAGATTGGAAGGATAGTCTCCCACATCAAACAATAAACTCCATACAACAATGAAGGAAATTTGAAAGCAAAGAATGAATTTTGTGCTTACAAATTAATGGCACGCCCCGTGGGACTTTCTTCTCATCTCATCTTTGATGAATAATTAAAAAATATAAAAGAACAAAAAAAAAAGAAAGTCAGTAATCCTTTCCCTATCTTCTGTCTGATTAGTGTGCAAGATAATCGAGACCGTCAACATCAGGCCAGCCTACGTGCTCACGATCAAAAGGAGGGTTTATGTCCCTTCGATGCCGATTCCAGCGACTCACCCCTTAACTTAGGCCGAGGTGGCAGCGGCCCCAATCATGAGGTCTTGGTCTACTGGCCGAACCCTCAATGAGGGTCTTGCTGTTCCTCCCTGGAGGAGTCAACCCTTCTAGGTCCACAGATAGGGTGCATCCCTAAGGATGCCCCACGGAGCAGGTGTATCCCCAAGGATACACCACAGACAGGGTGCATCCGCAAGGATGCACCATAGAGCAGGTGCATCCCCCAGGATGCACCATGGAGCAGTTGCATCCCCAAGGATGCGCCGTGGACAAGGGGCATCCCCCAGGATGTCCCACTGAGAGGCTGCACCTAAGAGGATGCGCCACAGAACAGACACATCCCTCAGGATGTGCCACAGATTGGGTGCATCCAACTGGATGCCCCATGGATAGAGTGCACCCCAATCAGAGTGCACCATGGAGAGTGTACCCAACTGGGTGCACACACTGCAGGGTGGTTCTACCACTCTGCGATAGGTCAGCTCAAAAGGCAGACCTATGTCAAACACTGGGCCAGGCCTAACAAGCTGTCCCAAATTCCAACAGTTCGTAGTAGAAACACCGCAATCGCTGGGGCCGATCATAGGACTAGTTGGATATAAGCCCCCTCAGTCTAAGTTGACTGTTGGAGCTCCCTCTTTGAAAATTTTTTCAGGAGGGGGAGATGCTGCCCAATTTTTACCAGGACGAAAGGACAAGGCTAAGGGCGTAAAGGACTTAATGAACAATCCTTCAAATAACTTTAAAAAATACAAAGTAATTGAGGAAGGTGCCTTTGGGTACTCATTCGTGAACAAGAAACGTCCACGAACAGACTCAACGGACCAAGGTCCAAGATATCCCACAGAGGGAAGCAAAAGATTGTCCACAGACAGGAATACAGGATTGTCCACAGACATAAATGCCAAATTATCCACGGATAAAAATGCCACTATCCACGGACAAAATTTTATGACCGTCCACGGATGGAAGATCTAGACTGTCCACGGACAGAGAATTAAGACCATCCATGGATGGAAGATCCAGATTGTCCACTGACAGAGAATCCAGATTGTCTATGGACGGAAGATCCAAAATGTCCACGGACGGAAAATCAGCTCCATCCATGGACAGAAGAGCAGCCCTGTCCATGCATAAAATTCCAGCACTGTCCACGGACCGAAATTCAAGACCGTCTATGGACGGAAGATCAAGATCATCAATGGACAGGCCCAAGCCCGGTCCACGGACCAGAGGCCAGACCACTCGGAACAGAGGCCCAAGCCAGTCCGAGGGTCAAGAGCATGTTCCGTCCACAGGTACAGGTCCAAGCCAATCCGTGGACATGGTCCACAGACAGAGGTCCCTCACAAGAGAGGGAGATCCACGGATAGGCATTCTGCCATCCAAGATTAGTTCCCTTTCTAAAAAGGAGAAGAGTTGGCATTATACAGCTAACAAGGGAAGGGTATTCTCGGAGTCGGATTCATCAACTGATGATGATAAAAGGGGTATTAACAGGCGTGATCAATATCGTCCAGCTATTAATGCTAGAAACACTTCGAATCTAGAACAAGCAGACAGGAACTTGTTATATAGACTGGGTCTGAATGCTTACCGGGGCTAACCTTGCAACTTTCTCATCAATGATGACCTCTGTTCGTCATCAACATCAACGACCTCCATCCAGAGATATAAGCCCATTTTGGGGTAGGGTAAGCGCTGAACTAGAAAGAAGAACAACAACACCATATGATCATAAGGTTAAGGTGCTAAATAGAAGCACTTCTGCTTTTGAGATACCCAGGAAGAAGACCCCTGAGAAAATCCTCAAACTCAGAAACCGGAAGTACCCTTCGACTTTACCAAAGAAGGTGTATAATTATCGGTCGAGGCCAAGAAGGTCTAGGAATCAGAAGTCAAGAAGGTTGATTGGCACCTCAAACAAAATTCGTTTTGTTCACCGGAGACGAAAGACTCATCCTTCTGCTTACCCTACTTGGGGGAGAACAAACACCGGAGCATCATACACTGGTTAGGAAAGAGTGTCCGTGAATGTGATCGACACTAGACTCAACCCAGCTCCGGAAGAGTATACAACCCCAGTGTTCTAAGGAACTGGGGCAATGCCTAAGAAGAACTTATCAGTAAGGCAAGATTCTCAGAGTTCAATCGTCGCTATTTTAGCCGCTTTGGATGAGACTGAATCCTCGCGAGCTGTCGGAATAGTTGCTCCTAGTCCTGTAATTCCAAGAAGAAAAATGAGCCACAAGAATTAGGCCAAAGGCAAAGAAAAAGCCCAAGACCTGGTTCAATCAGCTCCAGAACCTAAAGTCGGTGGATACCAAGAAGGGTCAGAGCAAGAAGTGACTCCGGTAACCTCTACAAGAGAATTAGGAGAAACTTCGCCAGCGAAGATTATGTTTATGATGAGCCAGCTCCTCGATCAATTAGGCCAGAAGTTGTATAGGAAATGCCTCGACAAGTTTTCAGTGCGCCAAATCCTTTATACGAGATGCACAACACCTATTTTGCAGAAGAAGAATTTTCAAATTTATTCCGGCTACAAGGACCAACTTCAGAATGACCGGTAGTGGTCATGATGACAAATTTGGATGAGAATGCAAGTCAGGGGAATAACCCTTCAACCTTGGTACCTCCGCCAACAAATAATCAAACAACAGCCTTACAAACTTAACTCTAATACAAGGATGATCAGATCACAGCCATGATGTCTCAAATACAAGAGTTGGTTACTCAATTATCAGCACTCAAATCTGCATCGACACCTGGACCCCGCTTCTCTTATCAAGGAGATAGCATCAATCAAGGCACAGCTTCTACATTTTCAAATCATCCAAGGATGCTCGAGATAGGTCCCATTCCAAATCAGGCCGCCCTCGTAGGAGGGGTGTCATCATCTCTTCTGGCTACAATTGAAGAGCCTGTCCGCAATCAAATACGACAGGCCAAAGAGAAGGAAGAAGATGTTCGGATGATTGTGAAGCCTTATCCCGCTATTATGGATGCGGTTCCGTTCCCTCCAGGCTTCGTTCAACCAACATTCAAGATGTTCGATGACACTGAAGATCCGAGGCAACATCTGTCTCATTTCTTCTCGAGGTGTGGATTGGCATCGAAGATGGGAGCCCTTTGTCTCCAACTTTTTATGCAACATTTAGAAAGTGCTGCTTTCATCTGGTATGCTAACCTCCTCGAGGCTTCAATGCCCGATTAGAGCACAATGGTGACTGAGTTCAGCAAGCAATTCTACAACATCCAAAGAAGAGTAGGTGTTTCGAAATTGATTGAAACAGAGAGAGGGACAATGAAACAGTAATAGAGTTCATTGCCCGATGGAGAGCATTAACCTTCTTCTACCCACAAAAGTTCACTCAATTGGAACTCATCCGGATGTGCCTCAACAACTTCAGACACGACCTTTCAACAGCCCTAATGGCTTAAACCTTTACTGGTTTTGAAGATCTGTTCACAAAAGCACATGATATGGAGAGCCATATGGGAAAGCGAAGGTGAGGTAGGGGCACTGATCGCCTTGAATCCTCAACAGCCGTAGTGGTTGAAGCCAAAAAGACTACGCCATTAGCACTGAGTGCCGGTAGATCAACTGGTAGAACAAGCAACGGGAAAGGAGCAACTAAGGTTGGTACTAAACCAGTTTAGGATGGATCTAGAAGGCCACAATGGCAAGATAAAAAAGAACTGGCAAAGAAGATCACTATGAAAGAAAGGATGAATAAAACATATTCATTCCTGGAAGACATTGTTGAAGATCTGTTTGAAGATCTCTTTGCCAAGGAACTCATCACTCTCCTAGAAAACTGGAGACCTCAAGAGATCGGGATGAAGAATGATCCAAAATACTGTCCTTATCATCGTATGATCAGTCACAAGATAGGTGATTGCTTTGTACTGAAGGACATCATCTACCGACTCTTAGACAACAAAAAAATTATCATTAATCTCTAGTAGGTAGCTACATCCAATACGGTGGTGGCTTCAGAGCCAGTTGATGAAAATAAAGCATCTTCGAGCGGCAAACTTCTTGACGACAAATCGTCAGACGAAGAAGACTGGACTCTCTTTGAAAGCAAAGGAGCCAGGAAGAAGAAGTAGTTGGCTCAAAATGCTAATACTAGAAAGTAAGCTCAGGCTACAAGACAAGCTGAAGCCCAAATAAAAGAAGGGAAACGCATAGCCAAGGCCGAAAAGAAGAAGAAAAGAGAAAGGGTGAGGAAAGCCAAGAAAAATGCCCTCGCCCAAGATGCTCTGTGGAACAAAAGCCATTGATGGCGATTACCTTGATGGATTTTGTCCTTCTAGGCTTCTACTCTGACTATGACTATGATAACCTCTAATCAACAGACTCAGAAGACGAATCCAAACATCTTTTCCTGCTATATCATTGATGCGATCCCGAATGAAGACCCTTCATGGTTGGATGTGCCAAGACTAATGATAGCCTGCAGCCTAGAAAGACACCGAGCATTTCAAAATTGGCTAGATCAATTTGAAGATATTGAACTCCCAGAAATGATACCATCTACACTAGGACATATCCCTACAGGGCTTTCAAATCTCTCTAAAGGATTCTCATTCGGAGGAGAAAGAGAGGTAAAAAAGCTCCAAACCAAAACCATCGTCAGATGCAACGATCGGTGCAAATCTCAACTCAGCCAGAGAATCAAGATTCATCTGCTGCAGTCGGTTTAAACAAGGACTCTCCAACAGAAGAAGCAGTCCTAGAATCAGGGTCGATTAATAACTCACAGGCATCTAAACAAATCTCAATTCAGTCTAGAAATTCAACAGGACAATATGAAAGAAGAACTCAACCATCTTTCCAAAGAAGAAAAGAAAGCAGGACTTCAGTTCTGTGAACATGGTCCAACTCTTGGAAGGAGAATCGTCTGAACCAATAGATCAGACGATTGCCAAAGTCTACCAACTCAACCTTCGATCAGGAAGAAAATTACAACCGAGGTTTGTGCTGGTCCAACACGAGAATCAGACTAGAGCCCAACTGGCCCAAGCCCAAACGGTTCCCAGTAATAAGAGGGTCAAGTATGATATTCTGGCTCACCTAAAGAAAATCCCTTCTCTGTTGAGCATCTATGATGCTCTCAAGATGTCTCCGGAATTAAGGTCTTTTATATATGCCCTCTCTAATCCGGAAGACTTCTCTGAAGAAGTTACAAGTCAGCAACCGCAGCCTCCTCAAATAGGGACTTCATGCCTCTTCATGATCACCTTTGATGATGAAGATATGCGAGCTGAGACTCTCCAGCATAATCGGCCACTTTTCATCATAAGTATGTTTAATGAAACCAGAATCTCCAGGGTGATAATAGATGGGGTTTCAGTTATCAACATCCTTCCAAGAAGAATACTGTCCAAGCTGGGCGTACAAATAGGCCGACTTCATGAAAGCAACCTGATCATCGAAGGCTTCAACCAAAATGAGTAGAAGCTTATGGGCATGGCCAACCTCAAAATCAGATTTGGGAATATTGCTGAAACTACGACGTTTCTAGTGATCGATGTTGATACGTCGTACAATGCCCTATTGGGGCGGCGATGGATGCACAACCATCTAGTCGTGCCATCTACTTATCACCAATGCCTTAAATACCCTTAAGGGAATAAGCAAGCAAGGATCGATGCTGATGATGATCCTTTCAATGATGTAGAGGCATATTACAGAGATATGCGTTTCTATGTCAAAAGTGTCCAAAGAAACCTTCAGTAGAAGCCCAAAGGGGAAAAGGTTGAGAGTGGCCCGAAAAGCAATCACAAACCTGCCCAAATAGCAGCTTTGAAAAGAGTGTTCAAATACACCCCAAAGTCTCAAAGAAAAGGAGAACCAATTTTATCTTTGGTCGAATCTTCTCAGAATCTGGAGAAGTGCAAGTCAGTCGACCTTTCCCAGACTTGTGATGTTAAAGAAATCGACCCCCCTTCAACCTCTAAAAGGTGATCATATAATCCCTTTGAGGAGAATGGACTGCAAAATGGTCAAAACTACTTCTAGTTTCATTGTCCCAGTCAAGAAAAGAGGATAGAAGCCTCTTCAATTCCCTAGGTGCATATGACAGGATGAACTCTTCATGGACCAATGAAAAAGGCAGGATCATCAATCCTTACAGGAAGAAGATAAACTTTGGTGAAAAGACCATCAGGCTTCTCAAAAATCAAGGGTTTGATCCCGAAGAAGGAGAGCAAGTCAAAGGAACTATCCTACTGACTTATGAAGTCATGCTCAAGAAGGAGTAGCATGAAGCCCTGGATACTGGTGACAATGTAGATACAGATATGCTAGGAATTAGGTATAATCTCCCAGTCTTTGTATTCGGAAAAAATCACAACCATACCGTAAATATGGTCACAGCCAGGGAGGAGTCCACATAAGAACTTCAGAAGAAGTGGAGTCCCTACAAGCATCCTCATGGGTTGAGACAGCGCAACAAGATATGATTGATAGCTTGATTAAGGTTATCCTCAGTGCATGACAAAACTGGCCAACAACGGAAGTCATTCCCGATGTTATTGTCCCATCCAGAAGAATGGGGGAAAAGCCCATTGTTTTCCACTCCGCAGGACAAGTAGGCAAAGCCACTCCCTAGAGTAATAGAAGGGGTAGAAGAATGAATCCTTATCAAAGGAATCCTGTGATTAACCCGGTGATTAAGAAAATGCTTGAGAAATAAGGTTTTAACACTGGAGAAGAAAATCAGGTTGAGCATGAAATCATGCCAGCGCCCAGGGCTTTGGCTACCTATAGGTAGGTTAGTTCTAACTTGGGAAAACCTGAAGCAGGAAATTATGATCCTTCACCAAATGAGGATCTGATCTGGACTGTAAATGCTATCACGATAGATGAAGACTCCTCTTCAGGAGAGAAAATGATCATGAAAGAACCACTAGAAGAAATAGAAATCCATCCGGCTCCTCCAGAATTTGAAGTGGGAGGTTAAGCAACTATTGATGACCTTCTTGAAGTTAACCTCGGCTCAGAACAAGATCTAAGGCCAACCTTCTTCAATGCCTCTCTCTCTCAAACAAAAAAAGAGGAATATCTTTGTCTCCTAAAAGAGTACAAGGATGACATTGCCTAGAACTACACAGAGATGCCTGGCTTAGATCAAAAAATTGCAGTCCATCATCTCATAACTCGACAAGATGTCAGGCCGATCAAGCAGGCACAAAGACGGGCTTGCCCCAAACTGGTCGCTCAAATTGAAGTTGAGGTAGATAAACTCCTAAAAGCCAGGTTTATAAGAGAGGTTCAATACCCTACTTAGCTTGCCAACGTGGTTCCTATGAAGAAGAAGAACGGACAGATCCAGGTTTGCATAGACTTCCGGGATTTGAACGAAGCCTACCCTAAGGATGAATTTCCTTTGCCCATCACAGAAATGATGGTCGATGCTATAACTGGTTTCGAAAATTTGTTCTTCATGGATGGATATTCCAGGTACAATCAAATCAAGATGGCTCCAGAAGATGAAGAGCTTACAACCTTCCGTACTCCTAAGGGAGTGTTCTGCTACAAAGTCATGTCATTCAGCCTCAAAAATGCTGGAGCAACTTATCAAAGGGCTATGACTACCATATTTAGAGATATTCTCCATGACAAGGTTGAGTGCTATGTCGACGACTTAGTTATCAAAACAAGGCAGTGGAACAATCATCTGAATGATCTAAGGATGAATCTTCGACAGACTGCAACAACACCACCTTAAGATGAACCCACTCAAATTCGCATTCGGAGTTACGTCAGGAAAATTCCTAGGCTTTGTGGTACGCCATAGAGGAATTGAGATCGACCTTACTAAAATAAGGGTCATTCGTGAATGCCTCCTCCAAGAAATTTGCATGAGTTGAAAGGACTTCAGGGTCGACTCGCTTATATTCGGAGATTCATCTCTAACTTGGTTGGAAGATGCTAACTGTTTTCCCGGTTGATGAAGAAGGGGATACCGTTTCAATGAGATGAAGCTTGCCCAAATGCTATAGACAACATCAAGACTTATGTCACAAATCCACTAGTCCTTATGGGTCCCATTAGAGGAAAACCACTTATCCTTTATATCACGACGCTCGATGGATCTCTCGGAACTTTCCTTGCTCAGCATAACGACCAAGGAAAAGAAAATGTGTTGTATTACCTAAGCAGGACTCTGGTTCGAGCAGAATGCAGACACAGCCCGATAGAGAAAGTCTGTCTGGCCCTCATCTTTGTCCTGAAGAAATTAAGGCATTATATGCTTGAATATTCGGTGAAACTGATATCCAGAGCCGATCCTCTTAAATATATAATGTCCCGACCTACTCTCTCTGGTAGAATGGTGAAATGGGCGGTGCTTTTGTCCGAATTTGAAATCGAATTTGTACCCCAAAAAGCAGTGAAAGGGCAAGCCAATGCTGATTTCCTTACTGCACATCCAGTTCCCACGGACTCGCCTTTGGTTATCGACCTCCCCGACGAAGAATTCATGCAAGTTCAAATCAAACCAGGTTGGAAGATGTATTTTGATGGAGCTTCAAGAAGCCCTGATGGAATCAAACGCATTGACCCGAAGGAAAATAAATTAGGAGTTGGTATTGTTTTTGTCACACCAAACAACGCAATACTACCTTATTCCTTCGAATTAACAGAAGGATGTTCAAACAATGAACCTGAATATGAAGCCCTGATCGCAGGTCTTGAATTGGCTCTTAAGATCTTAGTGGATGAACTAACTATCTATGGGGATTCAGCACTCATCATCAAATAAGTACGAGGTGAATATGCAGTGCGAAGGGTTGGTCTCTTTCCCTATCAGAAGAGAGTGGACCAGCTACTTTCTCAAATTTTAAGAAGTAGCCTCTTCCACTTCTATAGAGGACTTAACAATCAAGCCGATGCTTTGGCCGGTCTTGCAGCATCTCTAACTTTGCCAACTGACAGGATGCTAACCATCACAGTGGGGGGAAGAAGAACTCTTAAACCTCTTTCGGAGATAGATTGCCTGGAAACAGTTTGTTCTATGATAGTCAAAGAACAGGATGAAGATTGGCGACAACCCTTCATTGATTATCTCCAACATGGTCGATTGCCCGGATACCGTGCCAAACGCGCTGAAGTCCATCGATGGGTCACAAAATTCATGATGTTGGAAGATACACTGTACAAATGGTCCCTGGATGGTATCTTAATAAGGTGCATCTCAGGAAATGAAATCAAGTAGGCCATGGAAGAAACTCATGCTGGGATTTGCGGTGCTCACTAAGCTGGACCCAAGCTACAAATGCAGCTGAAAATATTGGGCTACTACTGGCCTACGATGATCACTATTTGTCTCAACTATGCAAGAAAGTGCAAACTTTGTTAGCTCCATGCTGATTTCATACATTAGGCTCCCGAGCCTCTTCACATGACGACGTGTTCATGGCCCTTCGCAGCATGGGGAATAGACGTCATAGGACCATTCACCCCACAATCATTTACTGGACATCAATACATCCTAGCTGCGATGGACTACTTCTCAAAATGGGCCAAAGTCGTCGCTCTCAAAGAGGTCAAACATCACTCAGTGGCAAACTTCATCCGGACCCACATCATATATCGGTTTGGAATTCTAAAAAGCATCATCACGGATAATTGGCAACCTTTTGGAAGCACCCCTATACACAAGTTGTATGCCAAATTTGGTATCCGAGAGGACCATTCCACCTGGTACTATGCAGCTACGAATGGTCTTGCTGAAGCCTTCAACAAGACTTTGTGCAAAATCCTTAAGAAAGCTGTGGATAAAAGGAAACGGGACTGGCACGAACACCTACCTGAAGCCCTGAGCATACAGAACTACTCATCGGATTCCGACACAGGCCATGCCGTATTCCCTGGTCTTCGACGGTGAAGCAGTTCTCCTCCTTGAAATTCAAATTCCCTCCCTACGGGTGGCAATTCAACAGTCTCTCACAAAAGAAGATTCAGCTAAGGTTCATTTTGCAGAGCTTGAAACTCTTGATGAACGTCATCTCCAAGCCCAACAGAGTTTAGAGATGTACCAGTAAAGGCTAACTAGCGCCTTTAACAAAAGAGTAAGACTAAGGTCTTTCAAAATAGGAGATTTGGTCCTAATAGTCAGAACTCCGATAATCGTCACTCGTTGAACCAAGGGGAAGCTCGAACCAAAATGGGAAGGTGCCATACGTCGTCAAGAAGGTATATTCTAACGGAGCATACTTACTGACCTCAATGGATGGAGAGTGCAAGATTCCTTAAGCAATACTACTCCTAAGGAATCAAAATGCTCGCTAGACCAAAACTTCAAACGACGGTCTAGGAAAAATTTAGGGCACGAAATGACTCGCTAAGTTGAAAACCCTAAGAGGTGACTTAGGCAAAAATTAGAGTTATGTTCGCTAAGTCGAAAACCCTAAGGGGCGGCTTTGGCAAAAATTAGAGTGACAATGACTCACTAAGTTGAAAACCCCAAGGGGTGGCTTAGACAAAAAATTGAGTCAAAATAAAATACCAGCTAGACCAAAACTTCAGGAAGGAGGTCTAGGCAAAAATTAGGGTAGCAAATAGCCCGCTAGACTAACACTCCAAGAGTCAGTCTAGGAAACAATTAGAGCAATTTAATAGGCTCTTGAATACGAGCTAAAAAGGTTCACGACGCTTCAAAAGTCACTAGAATACCAGACCGAAGTTCAAATTCTTCTAGGCATAAATGGAAACTGCCTATTCCCTACTAAATTACAAATTAAAGCTTCAAAAGCCCCTCAAGTACAAGACCGAAGTCAAACCCTCCTAGGCACGAACGGAAACTACCTATTCGCTACTAAATTGCGAATCAAAGCTTCAAAAACCCCCCAAATACAAGGCCGAAGTCTAAACCTTCCTAGGTATGAACGGAAACTACCTATTCACTCTCAAAATGCGAATGCCCCTTCTGAAATACGTTTGACTTGATCCTATCATGGGTACATAGGCAGCCTGAGCAAATTAACTTGGGTTCAGTCAGTTCTTTTAAAAGAACACTATCCCCTTGGGATACAGAATCACCGTTATTGCCCCTCAATATGGGTGAAACGAAGGAAACTGCTACCTGGTGCGCGAAAAAGAAACCATAATTCTAAGGAAGAACTTCTCGCCATCGGAAGCATGTCTATTGATTACAATGGACGGACAACGGAGTATTTCCCCCGACCAATGTAAGATTCTCAAAGCTCGCTAGACCAAAACTTCAAGAAGATGGTCTAGGCAAAAATTAGGGCACCAAAATACCCGCTAAGTTGAAAATCCGAAAGGATGGCTTAGGCAAAAGTTAGGGTAACATGGCTCGCTAAGTTGAAAATCTAAAAGGACAGCTTAGACAAAAAAAATGAGTCAAAGCAAAAGAGCTCGCTAAACTAACACTCCAAGAGTTGGTTTAGGCAAAAATTAGGGCAACTTGACAGGCTCCCGAATACGAGCTAAAAATATTCAGCATTTTCAAAGGCTTGCCCCAAATTACAGGTCTAAACCTTCCTAGATACGAACGAAAACTATATACTCATAAACTACGAGTCTAAAATCACCCCTTTTCTGAACTACGTTTGACTAGATCCTATCATGGGTACATAGGCAGCCTGAGAAAATTAACTTGGGTTCAGTCAGTTCTTCTAAAAGAACACCATTCCCCTATAAAAAAAGGAAGAATAATTCATGTCATAAAAAATGGCATAGACTGAGTGATAAGATGAAAAATTCTTCATTCATTCGCGGGGTTTACATTCTGAAGATTTACATTAGCAAGGTTTGCATCCTAAAGATTTACATTTGCGTCCCGAAGATTCACATCAGGAAGATCTTCATTGATAGGATGTCTATCAAGAGGGTTTTTGTCAACTAGAGGAGTGATATTTGAGAAAGATAATTTCTCCATTCTAGCACGTTGTTCGTTGTGGAGACGTGCAGCTTCCTGACAAGCATATGCCAAACCCACTTTCAATCGGATAATCTTCCCCAGAGTCCTTTGACCTTGAGTCTTCACATAATGGCCCTTTGATAATTCGGATCTGACAGTCACGAGCTCTACTTCCATGGACTCACGAGCACTTTTTATTTTTGAAGCTCTAACTAAGGCTTCTTGTAGTTATTGACGGAGGCTCTCTACTTCGGCTTCTGTAGCCCGCTGGTGTTCTGCAATCCGATAAACTCTCTTGCCCAGATCGCTAGCAACTTCAGCCAACTCTGCTATTTTGGAAGATGTGTTGCTAACACACCCCCTGGCTTCTACCTCAAGACCACTGACTAGGTCTATATTATTGAGTCGGTAAAATTTCTCCGTGGAGCTTATCCAAGCCTCGGCTTGCTGCTGCATAACGGGACCTCTGATGCCTAGACTATCAAGAATGTTGAAAGTTGAAACGCAATTGTCTTTCATCTGATTGAAATCTTTGAAGTTTTTGCAGAGCAGCGAAGTCTTTAATCCTTCAAGTACATGTTTAGCGCTCTCCGAATAAGCATCAACCAAAGGTTTAGATGAAGGAGGAATGGGAGCACAGTTCGGTACTCCAAAGGTAAACTTTGGAGCATCAATAATTCCCCTGATGATACCTACAAAAGTAAAAGTTTGGAGTCAGCAGGTACAAAAATCATTTGATTGAAATAAAAGGAGCAATCAAAGTTACATACCGGGAAGTCCAAAGATTCTCCTTAGAAGGGAATCATAACCATTCATGTCCGCCAACCATCTATCAGACGGAATGCCTTTAAAACCCTGATGCCCTTCATTGGATTGTTCTGGTAGAGGAGTATATTCGGGTGAAGGGGGTCTGACAGAAGATGCAGGGGGTTGATCAGCCGGGGGAGTGGATGGACTGTACTCAGGTGAAGGGGTCATGGTCAGAAAAGGTAAATATTCATGAGTTAACCCCTCACCAGTGAATGACGCATAATATGGATCTATTTCCATTCCTATCGCATCGGCATCTTGGTCCTCTTCTTGGATATGGAGTTCAGGAGTGTTCAATTCAGGCTCTCGAACAACTTCAATAGTGACTCCAGCTTCAGGCACGGTACCCGCATCTAGCTCAATATCAAATTCAATGTTGGCTTCAGTTTCAGGTCCTATACCTATCTCGACATCTATCCCAACCTTTGACCTTGGCTCTGCAATTATTTCAGCCTCCGTCTCTGGTCCAGCTTGCTGTTCTGAGCTCATCTCTGCCTCAGTTCTTTGTCAGCCCTGGTCTCAGTTTCAGTAGCAATGCTTGCTGGCTTTTGTGTCACTTCAGCTATCACTAACCTCATAGGTTCAGTTGACATGGCCCGTTCTGTATTAAGAACTTCATCGGTACCAAGTGGTTGGTTGGCTAAGAATAAGAAGCAAAAAGCAGGATTGATACTCGTTGTGTTCATTGTCACCACTGTCTCAGTACTTGTAAAGCCAGGATTAACCCCAACTGGTGCAGCCTTAGAAATAACTCCTACAGGTTGGATAAATTCTCCATCACTCTTCAAACCCGAGGATTGCCTAGACTTAAGAGCACGCCTCTTAGCTTTTCTAACAGCCAGTTGGGTTTGAATAGAGAGTAAAGTCGCCTCAGCTGTTTGAGCGTCAAAAAGTAATTGTGCTCTTAATTCCTTTGCTCTACGAGCTTCTTCTAGGGTAGCCGCCAAGTGAGCTTCATGAGGACTTGGATCCACGGGATCATCCCGACTATTCTCAGCAAATTCATCCAAGGGGCGATTAGGGGAGGATTGATGATCATTATGTCTTGGTGAATTAACCCTATCATCAGCATTGTCGATTGGGGTAGCTATAATGGTCTCACCCAATCCTTCTAAAATGCGAGGTCGAACAGCTACCCCGACGAAGGTCACAGCTGAAGGGTCTTCCGGATAGCAATAAACTTTGTGGCACCTTGAGGTCCTTCATACGTGTCCTCAAAATTATCAGTGTCAGCATAAATTGGTATGTCATGCTCAGCCGCAAGGGCAGCTATCTTGGCCATCTGGATTTCTTCCTCAGTCAACTCGATGATGGTAGATGGGCTTCTCTGAGCACGCTTGCCTTTCCTTATCGGTGCTGGTCTAGTCCTCGGACGCTTATAGGTATCGACAACTGTCTTTTGTCTTTTGGTAGGTGTTTTGGCTCTTGACGGTTCTTTTCTTTTTCTAGCACTAGGTGCTTGAGTGGGAGCAGGTCCACCGGCCTCTGTGGTAGCCACGGTGATCCTTGCTAAATATTCCTTCATAACCATGACTGGAATATCATGACCACCGTACTTCAAATATGCGGAGGTGCAATTTATCCACCACGTGGAAAATCTTAGTAAAGGTCGGCCTTCCTGTGTCTGAGAGGGAATGAAGAATCTTGATCGAGTATCGACGCGCATCAAGTGATTCCACTCTTGTTTGATTTGATGAAAATCAATCAAAGTGCGATCAACAGCCTCCAGAGCCGGAGGTTTCACTTGGTCATATCCGAATTGTCGGCTAAATCTGCTCGGGTAGTAAGGTTCCACGAAGCATTCCTTGCCAAGATGCCATAGAAGTTTGGTTGGACGAAGACTTATCATCATCAAGAAGTCCTTGCCAGAGTAGCCCAAACTCACGTCATCTGCCAGATAATTGTTCCCAGCCAACTCAGAAGCTCCCTTGAAGGGACGGGCTTTGTATAGACCAGTAGTGGCGAACATGTGTTTAATTCTCTCCCAGGAGCGATACTTGGCTGGCATTTGACCCGCAATGTATACCAAATATGGTAGATCCACCTCGGCTTCAATGACTATCCTTCTCGGATAAGAAGAAGGAAAATACTGACCAATCCAGCCAAACACGTACTGGAAAGGCCTTGGGCTAATTTGTGACCTAGGTACTGGCTCTAGGCGATGAATCCCATCTCTCTGTATAATGATGCTATCATTGGGATAAGCAGGGAATGCCTCACACCGGTCGTCATTCTTCCAGCCACCACAAATGTTTCAGGGTGGATTACTTCTCCCTTACGGGAAGGTAAGACAAAACTACACAGCCAGCAAGACAAGAAGGCAGCCAGATAACCTTCTCTGTTGACCCCATCACTGGTCTTGATCTCGAAATTTCTGTTCCTCCTTTTTTCGGATTGAGTCCTAGAATTATGACAGACATTATGGTTCTCTCTGTTACCTCCTCTATATCTAGCATGAGGAGTGTCATGACTATGCCACTGTCTAGAGCTATCATAGATATTCAATATTTCATTATTTAACTTCCTAGACGTCTCCACTAGGATATCAACTCTCCTTTGAAGATTCCCATTTAAGTTATTTTAGTTCTCAAAACCATGATTGGATATTCTTTGAAGTTTAGGACATTGAGGCTTAATATGACCCTTCACTCCACATTTATGACATGTAGGAATGAATTTCTTAGTAGAAGGGTCTTTCCTTTTAGCAGGAGGGTGCCTTTTAGCACCAAGCTCAGTGTTTGAGGTGGATGGAGTTCCCTTCACATCTCTATACCTCTGATTTTGCTCAAGATCAGCCAACTTGATTTTAAGACTTGTCTTTTCATCAAGACAAGCATGCAAATTAGATTCAAGAAGCTGAGTCTTGACAAGGAGGGAAACCTTCTCTTCCTTAGGGTGTGACACAAGAGCTCTCAACCCTAAAGCCACTTGGTCTAAGGCATCTTTTTCCATTTCAATAGATTTGATCTTTTTAGACATGGAAAACTAAACCTTTTTCAGCTTTTAGGCATTCCTAAAATAGCTCATCATAGGCTGCCTCGAGGTCTCCCTCAGAATCTGAGTCATTCTGACTCTCATCATCTTTACCATCATTATGATGTTGGTCACTCATAACATTTGAAGAAGATTCTTCAATCCCAGAAAAAGATGTAGTGAATGCCATAAAATTTATAGTCTCCTCATGGGAAAATCTAAGAATATCACTTGTCTCTTTAGTCATTAACAATTTATTTGAAGAATTAGAGATGGTCTGGTGTTCTATGGTCTTTATAGGACTGGTCCAACCCTTTTCTACTGTGCTCCCTAACCTCTTGTCTAATGATAGGTGAAACACTCTCATTCGAGCTTTCCAATAATTATTATTAAACCCATTGAACAATGGAAGACAAGAGAAGGATCCTCCCTTTCTTTGGAGATTCATATTCACCAAAAATATGAGATAAGATCACACTTCATTTATGGTCTTGGTTGGATGGGTCCAACCTTGTTCAATGGAGAACCATACTCTCTCATCTAATGATTTTAGAAACGCTCTCATTCGAGCTTTCCAATAGGCATAATTATTCCCATCAAATAATGGGGGACAAGAGATGGATCCTCCCTCTATTTGGAGATTCATATTCACCGAAAATATGAGACAAGATCACACTTATAAATTAGTGAACCCGCTCTGATACTAATTGAAAAAAAATTTCGGTGAACCTCAAATTTAGGGTTTGAGTTGAGAATCTCACAAGTTCAAGGGGATGGTTCGGTTTCCCTAAAAGTCTATCTACCCTTTTGATGATTTTAACAATTAAGTTATTAACTTAAGGGATGATAAAATTTAAGTGCGGAAATAGAAAACCAAGCAAACCACAACACAATGATTTTTACGTGAAAACCCTTCCAGGAAAAACCACGGGACCTAATCCAGCTATGAAAATCCACTAAGACAAAGTAAACAAGAACTTACAAGACTCGAACTTGACTCCTTCGGACTCGACACTACGATCCTTTAGTTTTTAGTCCTCCACGCCTTGAAAAGTCATTACGTACTCTCAAGTCCTGTGATCAACCACAGCCGCTTGTACTTCTCTTTGTATCTTCAAAACAGTCCACGACCTTCCGATCAATCTCCGTCAATGATGGCTTCAGATTCCACCGACCAAATCACACTACCATGATCCTTCACGAATCGATCTCCTTAGGGTTTAGGGTTTAGGGTTTAGGGTTTAGGGTTGAGGGTTGGGGGGTTGAGGGTTTGGGGTTTGGGGTTTGGGGTTTGGGGTTTAGGGTTTAGGGTTTAGGGTTCAGGGTTCAGGGTTTAGGGTTCAGGGTTCAGGGTTCAGGGTTCAGGGTTCAGGGTTCAGGGTTCAGGGTTTAGGGTTTAGGGTTTAGGGTTTAGGGTTGAGGGTTGAGGGTTGAGGGTTTAGGGTTGAGGGTTTAGGGTTGAGGGTTGAGGGTTGAGGGTTGAGGGTTGAGGGTTGAGGGTTGAGGGTTTAGGGTTGAGGGTTGAGGGTTGAGGGTTGAGGGTTTAGGGTTGGGAGGCCTACCTAATACTCTGTCTTGCAGAGGTGGGTTGAGGGTTGAGGGTTTAGGGTTGAGGGTGAGGGTTGAGGGTTGAGGGTGAAGCGGTTTAGGTTTAGGGTTGAGGGTTGGGGCCCTGAGGGTTGAGGGGTGAGGTTTAGGGTTTAGG